>CM029606.1:24505887-25860121 GCA_017311375.1 Mytilus coruscus | reverse complement strand
TAAAAGATGACATGCTATAACCTTTGAACTCTTTTAACAGAACATATATATGCTATAACCTTTAAACCCCTTTAAACTGGACACATGCTATAACCTTTAACTATTTTTACAAAATACATGCTGTATATACTTTCCTTTAAACTCTTTTAACAGAACACATATGCTATAACCTCTGTTTTCAGGAGAACACAACTACAACATCAACAACTCCACATCCAATATTGTTTGTCACAAGTCCTACCAATACATTATGGTTTACAGCAACAGGAATTCTAGTGTGTGCATTGTCTGTTGGAGTGCTGTATTTTTGTACTAAGTACTGGCATTCCATAGATTGTGTAAAAACAACCAGGTAAGTTGTCACATATTCTAAATAATATTAATTACTATGTAAAATGTGGGGTCATTAACAGGCCTTTAATATTGCCATTATAGTTTCTATTTTAATACATCAAGTCCAGGAAGAGTTATTCCCTTATTGGCAATTATGTGCATAGATCATTGAGAGAAATATGTAACATTTCACTTTGATAAGTATTTCTGAACCCTCAACTGTATTTACTTCCATTTTATTTTATTTATAAAATTCCTCAATAAGAATAATTTAGCTGACAAAATGTACATACCATTTTCTCAAAATATCTTCTAATAAGAGAAAACAGTTATAGCAAATTGAAGAAATGGGACACAATTCTTAGCACACAAAATTGAAAACTTCTACCTGAATCATTCTTTCATTTAAAATTACTCTCATTTAACTTCTTGAATCTCACTAGTTTTATCAGTCCAAAAGAACTATCAATTTTGAAACTCCCATAAGAAAAAGTGTGTTCCTCAACTCTTTGAGTTTTTATCCTTCACAATTATTTTGCATCTGTCCGGAGTTGATTTAATGAAAATATCTATGAAGAAACATGTCATAAATTTTCAACAAGGATGAATATTAAAAATAACATTTTACATTTAAAAGATATGGTAAAAATTGAGGATTTCCATAAGACGTTTAATATAACAAAAGAAAAGCCCTTACTGTTGATAAAGAATTTTTTATGAATAGATGAACATTAGGATTTTCTGCTGTTTGCTCACATAAGAAGTTTATCTTTCAATTGCTTATGCTTTGCTTGTGTTTGAACCTTGTCCATTGACCTGTCATCAATCCTCTTCAAATCTGAGGACTTAAATCATTTTTTTCTTTTTAAAGAAATTTTGACAGTATATTGTTACAAAATAGGGTAAGGGTTAAGGATGATAAGTATATTTATGTAAAGCCATGATTATTCTTTTTCTTATTATCTAGACTGAACTTTCTCTGTTTTACTTTGCTCATGTCGTTAAAGTCTGGATAATTTATTGTTTGACTGAGATTGTATGTACGAACACTGCTATATTTCAGGTATCGTGTCCGAATTATATTATTATTGTATGTATTTATTGTTATATTTATTGGGAATGATAAGATATAGAGTTCGTCTCACTGTTTGTCCAAAGGGGGGGTCCCGACATGTTCCCAGCTTTATTTCTCCCCGGGTTATCATTGTCACGCTTTCTCACCTTTATCGTATATTTATATAAGGGTTATATATTGTAACTGGGCATATCCTTTGTTAATGCAAAGCTTCCATCGTCCCCTTTTCCTTTTATTCCCTAGACTTATCCTACGTTTACTGGAGGCCGCCATTTATTTACCTTGTGTGCGCATGTGCTTGCCGTGGAAAAAAAGACGACACACGACCTATAACCCTGTGGGCAATCAACCAATCAATTATTTAAACATGTATTTAGAAAGGCCCACTGATACCATGGGATGTTAGTTGTGGGCTCTAAGTATTTAGAAAAGGGCATCTTTTCGTCTGCTCTGGTTCTAAGATTGGGGCCCGATACCAGAGACTTATTGTACCTTAACCCTGTGCTTAAATACCAGAGCAATACCATGCCAAATATTTAATCCATACAAATCACCACCAGATTATTCTGAGTAGGTTGCGCCCCGGAGCATTTTATTAATAATATGTAGACTGCTTTTTCCAAAATATACTGTGTGACCTAGATTATTTTACTATGTCTAGACTGCATTTACAACATGAAATACCAAATACCATGATTGACGCTAGAATTTTACGCCCAAGGGGATCTCTGTACAGTTTATTGCTCTGGACTTGTTTACATTATATATTTGAATGAATTATCTATTTGAACATATTAAATGAATTGAGAGTTGATTTTGACTCTGTTATCCTTCGTTGTGTTTCAAAGAAAACTAGTGCCTTTGCTATGCTACCAATGGTTAAAACCAGTATTTGTATCTACAACATGAGTAGAAAGAAATATAAAACCTGATACCAAGGTTGTCCTATAATATTAATTTTGTCTTATAACAGTTTGAGGTCTAGGAAGACACCGATATACCATAAATCAATTTTTATATTTTACAGAAGTTTTGATTGTATATCATTCCTCTTGAGATTTCTTAGCCAGGACTCATCCTCCATCTCTCAAAAATAATTTAGACTTGAGAAGGTTAAGTTTCCTATAGTATAAAGGATAGAAAAATATGATTCATCAATTGTGTTTTAAAATTAGGTTGGTAAAGTTACTTATACTAGCTGTTCTTTTCTGACTGTACTGAATGAAGGAAGTATTTTTGGCAAACTATTCCTTAAATTATAACATTGTAAAAATGTGACTAGTAAATGAATTGTATACTGAAGCATTTGAATATTTGCTAAAGAAGACAAATGTATAGAAAAGTGAATTAGAAACTGATAATGTGATGAACTCTTAACTTTGGATATTTGACAAACTGCTTTTGTTCAAAAATACAAATATGTAGTAGGGTTATTACATGTTCAAGGAAGCTTTAATTAAGCTTGAATTCAAAACAGCACTTTGAGCATGAAATTTTTTAGTTGTTATTTTCATTTATTAGCACTGGGTCGATATCACTGCTTTTGAATAGCTAGTTCCTGAGGATATCATCAGCTTAATAGTCAGTGCCTTGGTACTGACATGGTTTATAACATACCTTCATTAAATTCTTTGTTGATGAATTCAGATATTATTCAGAAATGTAAGGTTCCAACTCCCTCAGGCAAAGTTGGCCACAGGTGGATTTGACTATTATTTTTAATGAAAGGTTTGGTCGTATATTTCCTGATGTGTTCATGTATATTTTCATCCTTAGTTTTCAAATTTTGGGGTTACAGCATTCCTGATGAGGGTAAATCAATAAAAGCATCTGGATGCACAAAATCTATTATTAAAGTGTTACTTTCATTTAGGGCCGGGACTTGACTGATTAACTTTGGTGTTTGTCATACAAAGAAAATATAGTTCTTTATTAACTGTAAACATTTTGAAATAAAACACAAAATTACATCATTCAAATTATATTTTATATAACAACTTATTTTTTTATTCAAGGAGAAAGAAACCAGCTGGTAAATCAGCAACAGAAAATAGTAAAGCAGAACCTGATGGTAAGGTATTGACAGAATTATGGAGTCAGAGGTCAAAAGAAAATTATGCTAAAATTTCATTTAAAACAGTTTTTTTAAATTGTCCTTTTAAAAGAGAGGCGAAGGATATCAAAGGGACATTCAAACTCATAAGTCGAAAAATAAACTTACAATGCCATGGCTAAAAAAAACAGACAGACAACAGTACACAAAACACAACATAGAATAGAAAAGACTGAGCAACAAGTTATTTTTACTTTTAAATACAGAAATACCTGCACTTTCTTGCTATAGTTTTGAAATATTTGTTTGAATTTGAATTATATTTTTAAGAAATGACTGGTAAAAGACAAATCTGAATTTTTGATTTAACTGTAAAAATTTCATTAAAATCAGACCAGAAATATGTTTTTGACAATTTTATTTTTGGGACAAAATTTATACAAATTATTCTCTGAATGAACAGTGTATGGCAGGTATTAACAAAAATGATATAATTATATTAGGTGCTAGGTCAGAAAAATGTGATCATTTCAGAGTATTTAAATTAGTCATAGTCATTAATAACTAAATAGATTTATATTTGTGAAAGTTAGTTTATCAATATATTTACTGAATTACAGATAAGAAAAAGTGAAAAAGAAGCTGGAAAGTGTTAATGTAAAAAGACCACCTGGTAACCCACTATTTAACAAGGGAAATAACTCAAAACCAAAGGGAAGTAATTCTGTTCAGAGCTCAGTTTCTAGAAACAGTGTGTTTGAGTTGAAGACAATACCAAGCCAATCAAGTAGTCAGCCAAGTTTAAATACCAGTCTTACATCAAATGATACCAGTAGAAATAGTTTAAAACCAGTTTCAGATATCTCATTTTCTAGTCAACAAGTTAACAGTAATCTATACAAAGCCAAAGAGGAGCAGCAGTCAGGGGACCAGGGTTTATTGTAAGTTTTCTGTTGAACACAATAGCAGCTTGAAATCTGTCCGATTATCTGACTTTCCAATAATAGTTGTCACACTGTTTTTTTAAAATCATACTGTCTTCAAGCATTATGACAGCGGGTGTCTATACATTATGTCAAGTTCCAAATTTCCCTTAGTTCTAAAATGTGGGAGATATTTGTAAATAAATTTTAACAGAGACTATCAAAGATCTGCCAATAATGCAAAATTCGCCAAATGATAAAAAAAACCATTACGATCACAAAAGACATCAACTGTCAAGGTTTTGATTTGAGTCTCTGCAATTGTGTAGAGGAACTGTGTGACAAAATGCATGACAAATGTCATTAACTGTGTCAAAAAGTATTCAAGAGGAACAGGATTTAATAATTTCTATACTGAACATAAGTCATTATTTTCATACATTGTTACCATGGTTGAGGCATGTGTGATAAATATACTTCATTCTGTTGTAAAAAAAAATTTTTAGCAATAAACTTGATAAAGGGTCTGCAAAAAAAAAATGTAGGTGGCAAAGTAAATCAAAATAAACCCTAATTTTATATGTGATTGAATTGAAAAATATGTAATAGGGTTACATAATATTTGTTCTCTTTTCTGAAAAGAGATTGTTTAAAAAAAAGATAATAAAAGGAGATAACTCAGACAATTTTAGAATACAGTCAAACAATTCTATAGATAAATTATTTTTTTTTTTTTTTGCTAAATGGGCAGTTACATCCTTAGGATGAGAACAAATTAAAAGATACAACAAATCATAATTAACTGGTCATCTAGTAGGTGTTACTTTTAATTGTATGGTAAAATGATTATGTGCATTTTAAATGAAAATTTGTTTTAATATGCTAAGAATAATTCAATAATGCATGAATTTTAAAAGCTTTTATATATTAAAATCTGAATATTTACTTTTATGTTAGCATGAATTTACTATGTAACATAATGATTATTACAGTGTTATCCACATTAAGATAATTTATTTTGTAAGATATAAAAGCTAGTGACATTGTCGGTTGCAATTAAGTAGAAGACATAATTATATGGATCTTGACATAAACGTTAACCTAACATCTATATTATATTACTTATTTGTTTCTCTATATCTTCCAAAAGGATTTTTTTGTACTGGATTTTATACTGATTAAAAAAATTAGTAATTAAATTGAGAATGGAAATGGGGAATGTGTCAAAGAGACAACAACCCGACCAAAGAGTAAAAAACAGCCAAAGGCCACCACTGGGTCTTCAACACAGCAAGAAAATCTAGCCCCGTAGGCGGACTTCAGCTGGCCCCTAAACAAAAATGTGTACTAGTTCAGTGAAAATGGATGTCATACTAAACTCCAAAACATATAAATGAACTAAGATTAAAAAAAACATACAAGACTAACAAAGGCCAGAGGCTCCTGACTTGGGACAGGCGCAAAAATGCGGTGGCGGTTAAACATGTTTTGCGAGATCTCAACCCTCCCCCTATACCTCGAGCCAATGTAGAACTTGTTTTTTCATGTTTAAATCACTGTATCTTGAAATTCCTTTAAACCATTTATTGACAATCCATTAAATATTTTGTTTATTTATTGCAGGTTGGACTTCTAATCAGAACTAATAAATTCAACTTAGTCTACAACTGAGATTGGGGTCAATGAATATTTAATGTAGTTATCAGACTATTCACTTGTTATGATCTCTTTTGCAACTTTTAAAACAAATAAGTAATTAAAGTTTATAATAAAAATGTTTGAAAAAATGTGCCAGATAGTCTTCTGTCTAATAGTCCAAACATTATCATTGAATGGAGACACAATTATTAACTTTCCCATTTCATTGACAATAATTATTGTCTCCCTTTCTGCCAAGGGATACATGATGTTTGAGTATTGTTTCTTCTTCTGGTTCTGCTTCTCATACAATCATCTCTGGGTTACAACTTTTTACCTATGTGACCTTGACCATTGACCTCAATTTGATTTTTTTCTCAGCATTTTCATGTCCAGAACATAATTTTTTTCTAGCATGATATAGGCTTATAATATTTGCAGCACCTCAGAACGATGTGATACAGACCATGGAGGATTAACTTGAACTTTGACCTTGAAGGTCTAATAATTCAATTTTGCCTATACACCTTAATACCATATATATTCTTGCATGCCACTGAAAGACCATTTTAATGCATCTAAGGCTTTGCCCATGCAAAAGGTCATGATAATAAAGATAATGGGTAGACATTTGCTTTCAGTCCACTGAACAGTTATACTTAGTTTATCTTGACGGTGTCTAAAACGATTTAAACCAATGGTATAATTCTGTTTCCTACCTACCTCCCTGTCTGCCATAAATGTTCATGCCTACCTTAACACATTATATTTTTTTTTGTTAAGCACCATTAAAGTCCAGATTTATGGTTAAGCAGTGTTGAATCTCCAGAACATTTCTCTATATAGTGTATGTAAAAAAATTTTTAAAAAAAACATATCCTTTTTTCTGCAGCCAAGGTGGCAGGAAACAAGTATATATGTAAAAGCCATGTATTCATAGCATATTAGGTGCTTTTTGTGTTTTTTGCTGTGCATGTACTGATTTTTTTGTCATGGATGGATACACCATACCTTTTCTTTTCTATTAAAATTACAAAAAGAAGTGAATAGATGGGTCCTGTTGAAATGTCTCTCCTGTTTTACTTATGATTGAATTTTAATATTGAACATCATACTTCCATGGCCAGACAGTCATGTGCACCTTATAACTATATACTTTACAAATATTCTATATACTAAATCAATGTAATTTCTTGACCAAATAAGATTGACCTATTACTCACAAGATCTGAAATAATATCAATGATATAAGGATACTGTATCCTTTGTTTTTTCAATGCTAACAATATAGAAATAAAAAAACAATCCACAGCCTTTCCCTTGTACTCCTATATTTGACAATCTGGTGCTTAATTGATAGAGGATTATTCCATGCAGTGCTAACAACGATTTCCCTAAGACAGCTATATCAATAAAAATATTGGTTAAAACAGGTATTAAAGTTAAACTTATTCAAGTACACCTTCTAGAGTGCACTCGACTATAGTGACTCAACACGAGGTTTTTGTGGTTTTAAAGGTTGTTTAGGACTTTTTGTAGACAAAAAACGCTAGCACATGGACAAACAAGTGAGTGATTTACAATTTTATAACGAAAATCTCTGTAATAAAGTATGTGTTTTTTTTGCACCAAATCCACATCTTCTATGAATTGCAATGAAATATTTATCAGTACTACATTGAACAACGTTTCCCTTTGGTATATGTAAAAAATGACACGGTCACTTTTATTCTGTATTTTTACCGTTTTGATATTGTAGCACTTTTAAAATTTTGTAATGCACAGGCCTACAGAATTAAGGGGTCGACGACGAGGGGTTTAACGACCCTGACTACCCATGAGGGCCTTGCACGGTCGGTAGGGGTCATAAACCTCGAATAAACTACTTCTAGTATATAGTCCTTTTGTGAACATTAAACCATGGAAACGAGGTCAAGGACAACCGATATATACCAGACAATAACTTCTGACTAGCAATTATCTTTTACACGATACGGATTATGCTTTACAAAAATAGTTTAAACCACTGACGGAGAGTATTTGTATATCTACATTAGATGCTACAAAAATTGTTTTGTATCATGGCAAAATCAGTATTGCCCTTGGGTCTAAATTAACAAGTTTATGTATAAGCCTCAGACGATCTTACTTTATTGCAGTTTGTTTAGACGATGTTTCTCTTTTAAACATTTTAGAAGTTAAAATTTTCATCCCATGTTCCCTTTGCTATAGTGTCTTGTGTAAATTTTTGAAAGGTTATCGTTGACTTTTGTTTTGCCTATTGTCATTCAATTTAGAATCAATTGTTTTGTTTTGCTGTATATGAAGATTTTACCGTTGAAAACATTATGACAGATGAATTGATTTAATAAATTTAAGAAAAAGTCTGGGCATGCATCGAGATGTTGCATACGGTTGAACGGTAAGTAGTGTTAGATTTCGTTAATTGGTCTTGCAATAACATAGGCGAGAATGTGTGTACCAAACATCCAATAAGTTATGCGATCAGGTTGACAATGCAATGAGTTATTAACACATTGATTTCGCATTTTACAACGTGGCATGTGCGCTCGGCTCCAATCTTAATTAACTAGGATTGTCGGCTGTATTCCCGAAGATTTGTGGTATTCTCCGGGCACCCCTGCTTCCTCCACCTATAAAAACTGACCGCCAAGAAAAAGCACAATAGTGCTGAAAGTGGCGTTAAACACCAATCGATCGCATTTTACATGTAATTTTAAAAAAATCTGTTGAAAATGAAAAAGGCTGTCTCATGGCCGACATACATTGGAAAGACTCCTTATCGAAAACAGAGAGTTTCACTCTATTTGCAAGTTACGAACCCTTGCAACAACTCTTAGGGGAGTCCGTAGGTGGCCTGTTGTAAGGCTAAATTACCGTCCCTATCCAATATACCCTCAGTTTCCCGTGGCAGTCCAAATTTCCCCGACCTTTATCCCGGACGGCCTCTTACAGGATCTACCTACTAGTGTATTTATTGTTAATTTGTTCTCGTCCTGAACATCATTTTGCCTGAAATGGTTGCCACTGGACGTTAAGCAACCAACAATCTATCAACCTTTATATCAAGAGCGTTTTTTTGTTTTTTTTTTTCATTTTCTACTACTGGGTCGATACCCCTGCTGATGGACTGTTAGGCCCGGAGGGCATCACCAGCCCAGTAGTTCGTACTTCGCTACTGATATGATTTATAAAACAAACGTTTTTTAATTTAATTCCCCGTTGGTTATAAATTAATTAACTAATAAAAACTAAGGTTTCAACTCCTTCATGTAAAGTTGACCATTATAGCTGAAATTGGCTATTCTTTTGTTTGTTAACGTTTCTACATATTTGTTTCTGATTTTCGAATGATTTGGTATGAACATTTGTCATAAGTGTAAGTTTCATTCATAAGGTACTGTTTGGCTATGGTAGCTTGTATTTATTAGTGTCCACCAAAGAAATGTGAATTAAATAAATCCTTTTGGGAAGAGGAGGACTCAAATGTTAAATGGTTACATAATTTCTTTCCAGACATTTCACCATTGGAAACCGGAAACCTGACCCAACGAGCCAACCGAGAGACATGTAAATAGTTCTGTCACAGGCAATCAGTCTATCTTTGAATCTCCTTTATTTTCTCTAAATAACATTGAAAAGATTTTCATTTAATAAAACATTATGTTATATATCGTTCTGACTAGTTTGGCGATGACTATTGATTTTGAAATTGTAGGGCGAATGATTTCCTTGTGGGACCGCCAATTCTGCACTTAAAATGTTTTCAGTTCCATGAACCAGTAAAGATTGATTGATTGTTGGTTGCTTTACGCCGCATTAGCACAATACCAGTAAAGAAAATACTATACAAATTAATTAAATTATAATATTACGAAAACGGAATGTGACAGAATCTATATTTGGTTTTGTATAAAAATGATTTTCTGACCATTTTTTGATAGATATGACATCGCTGAGTAATTCCACATACACAAAATGTCGCTTTATCTTTTTTTATTAAAAAATATATTTTGATATTGTGAACTATTTTGTTACTAATGTGGGTTAAAGCAGGAGATTGCGCTGAAGTTCTCTAAGTCTTTGTGTAAAATTTGAATGTTCGCTTATATATAAGAATCATCTTTGTTATTTAAAAAAAAATCATTTATTAAATACATATACCAAATTAAATAGGCCTATGACAAATGCTATTTTTCATATCATTTTCCATCGTACACGAGCATTCCAAGAAATGATGAATGTGGATAGCTATTATAACTATAAAATATGTGAGTACTACCATAGTTGGTCGTTCTGATAAACGCATGTTCATCCTTATTCATCCTAGTTAGTGTTGTCATCGACGCAGAATGGTGTCCACCGGCGTTATCGGTGCTTCCAGTATTAGATACGCTTTGACCCTCTACGATTAGTTCTGTTACTGCGTAACTACTCTCAGAGGCTGAAACGGTCCAGGAAAATAAATAGATACCTTTCCTTGGAGCAACAAACACTCCGTCGTATTTATCATAGTGTTCTCCTATATTCAGAATGACTGTATCGAACACCAAGGTTGATAGCGTTTGAAGGGTGAACGTTGAGCGATTTATCCTGGCGTAAAACATTACTGGCTCCTTCTGCTTATCTGTAATTAAACAATAGTTAAGTACATAGAATATAGTGTAAAGAACAAAGTCTGATTTAAGCAAATTCTATAAATTGTTACTGACATTTCCTATTACAGATTCAACTGCAGAAAAAAAAAGAGCAAAAAATCTAATTACTATCGTTCGATAAAGATCTTTGTAACACAAATGGGGATACTCTTAAACGTATTTATTAAACATTGTTAAAAGATTTGTTTCAATCAACACTGACGAAGGTTATTTGTTGTGTCGAAATAATTGTCTTTTAATGTGATATCATGTCAATAGAGTCTATTTGTTATCCATGAAGGCAAGTGGTTGTCAATGTAGTCTAGATTGTTCTCTTGTTTCTTTTATTTTTTTTGTAAGTTTTGTTGTCTTTGAAAGTTTGCTTGAAGTTGTAGTATGTTCGTTTTGCCATTGGATCGAAATCAATACCATTTGTAAGTATATAAGATCATAGAACGGACTTTTTTATTTTAAAAGCACGGTTTTGGTAAGTTGTGTTCACCAGCTTTCTATAAGGTATTTGCTCATTGCTTTAGGCCGTCCGATGACTTAAAGATATGCACATCCTTGTCCTTTGTGTATTTGATTCCCTCATGCAGAGGAGATGATGGGTAAATGATATACTCCAAATGCTTTTCTTAACATTTACATTTATTTATAAAATGAATAGATATTATCAGCAGTGTACATTACAGAGGGAAAGGATATTCGTACAATTTTCCATGCCTGGGAAAACATCCGGAACCAAACTGAACTATCAAATTTTATACCTGTAAGGTAATATATAAGTGTTCGACATCCAATAGAAACATTGTCGACGAACATAATTTCTGAAATTGATTTTTAGTCTAGAACATACAAAACAAATATATAAATCAGAGACATATGATAATGTTTTATATGTCTCTGTTAAAACAAAGGAAACACAATTTAAAGAAAAAAGCTGCAGACTTGTTACCTTTATAATTCGTGACATTTTTAATTTCAGTTTCCAATTTTCTTACGGTATTCTCAAGCGCAAGAATTCTGTCATCCTGGAGTTCGTCAACAGTAGAATTATATTTTCCTAAAGACACAGAATAACAATCACAAAATAAAAGTAAATGTACAGCCAATGCTGAAATAACAAGTCTCGCTTCCATGTCATCAATCATTAATGAAGAGTAAAAAAATGGCTGGTGTGATGTTAATTCTAACCTACTTACAGAATGACGTATCTAAAACATATACGCAGTTTTATGGAAATTTGATAAGTGCATTATATTCTCGTTTAAACCTAAGACAAAAATTTTTGAAGTGTTTGTTTCCAACTTCTTGCGTAAGATACAAGGGGATACTAATTTCAGCCACTTGTCTAGTTCTCAAAATTATAATCAGTCTTCGTCTAATAACTCACTATATGTATAACAGATTCGAATCAGTTTCTCATTATATGAAAGCTACACATCGTTAGACAGGTCTTTAAGTTTTTTTGACAGTGATACATGATGCACTAAAGGGAACAGTTAATTATTATTGGAGTCTGTTTTCATATATCATGCAATACACCACACGGTTTCTCACAAATCTTTACTACATATCAACTTTAAAAATATCACAAACCTATTTGAATATCCCCATTTTTTATTTAGAAAATTCAATCGCTAGAATGGTAATAAAATGTTTATAGCTATTTATCAGCAGCAAATCATGTAAACATCAGAATGATGAATTCGGCCGACACAATGTTTTATAATGAAATAGCGTTCAGTTGTTTTGGTTACAAGAATGTGTTGAACGGTTTTGAGGAAATCAATTATGTAAGGTAAAATCTAGCAAAAATAATTTTTAGTGGAATATAAAAAGATACAAAATAAGGGTTAATTTAGCTTTGGCATATTACAACTAGTTATTATCTGGCCATATAGATTCATGTCCCTTAGTTAAGCTGTTACTTTTTGTAGTTCTTCTTTGTGCAAATGATACAATAATAAAAGTTACGCAAGAAACAGATTATAAAAGGAAAAAGAGGAATTTTATTACATAGAATACCATCATCTAATACATCAATTTGCTTTCTCAAAAATTGTTGGAGTTATGCCCATTTGAACTAAGAATTTTGGCATTAATATACTGCTGCAACAGTTTGTCATCGCAATTCCCCGGAAATCACACAACATAATTTCAAAAAACTGTGTAGTTAATTAAGACATAATATATAGATGTGCATATTCACAGGAAATCTTTATCAGTTGTTTTGTTAAGGAGTTATGAGTCTTTGAACTTGGGAATCTGATGAGATTTTGTTTGCCCAGTGACAATGTTGGGGCATTGGGTATTTAGCGTGCTCACAAAGGTTCTTTAAATTTAATCTGCTATGAATAATTCAATAATGCATGAATTTTTAAAGCTTTTATATATAAAAATCTTTAATTCTTACTTTTGTGTAAATAGGAATTTACTACGTGACATAATGATAACTACAGTCTTATCCACATTAAAATAATTTATTGTGTATGATATAAAAACTAGTGACATTGTCAGTTGCAAATAAGTAGAAGCCTTGACACAAAATTATTAACCTAATATTTGTATTACATTATGAAAATAGTCCTCTAATTGTTCTGTTTTCATTTCATGTTACAATAGGATCCATTGTTACAGTACTGGATTCTGAATGAACTATGTTAATTTAAATCAATGTTTTGAAATTATTGTAAACCAGTTCTTGACACTAATTATTTTTGTTCATTTATTGCAAGTTGGACATCTAATCTGAACTGACAACTGTAACTTATTATACAACTGAGATTGGGGGCAATGCATTTTTATTTTACAGACCTTTCATTTGTTTTTTTTTTTGCAACTTCAAGACAAGCAATTAAAAGTTTGTAATGCAATGTTTGAAAAATATGCTCGATAGTCTTCTGTCTAATCACCATAACAGTGTCACTGAATGCAGACACTGTTATTAACTTTCCTATTACTTTCAGAATAATTTATCTTGTGTTGAATTGGTTTAGGCCAGTAAACCATAGTTTTGTGTCCTGTCTCCCTACCTACAATAAATTAATGCCTACCCGAGCATTTTATGGACATATTTTATTAAGCACCATACCCATTACAGCCCAAATATTTATGGTTTAGCACTGTTAAACTTCAGAACATTTAAAGGAGCATTAGCTTTGATTTAAACAAAATATTAAAATAGAATTTTTTTTCAAACATTTATAAAAGTGAAATATTTAAATATTATTTTGCTATAACCAATTCGGTTAAAAACATCGCAAATGTTTAATTGGCTTGCAGGTCAATAATTCAACCTCATTTGAATCCTAAGGCTTTTTCATGTATCCCTAAATTGACCTTTATCTGAAGATGGGTTACGCATACCCTAAGTGTGTCCAGTTTTTAAAAAGACAGGAATATCTATTTTGAAAATTAATCTTTGATATGCAGGTAAAACGATGATTTACAGTTTTAAAAACTATCGCATGAAATTAAACAGAACTGGAAAAAATGTCATTACACAACTGAACGTGCTTCTCCTTTTCTGTTTCTGTTTCTATTTTTGTTTATATCTGGTTGAATGACTATCGACAGTCTTTTGAGGTAATCACTGCATAGTTATTTAATAATATCTTTATTTAGGAGAGTAACTCATTTGGATTACACCAATTTTCAATAATGCTCTCTTAATACAATAATAATTACATTAAAAATAAACAATACAAATTCAATAATAAAGATGCAATTCAATTTAAATACAATAAACAATTATTATATGGCATTACGATACAAATATCATGGTAATGTTAAAAGTACATAGATTTGTAGTTCTGTTTAAATTCTAATACTGTGTTTGATTTTTTAATTGTATTAGGAAGAGCATTCCACACTTTTGGTCCACTGTACGAGAAACCAGACTTATACAACTCTGTATTTGGTTTTGGAATTATAAAATTATCTGAAAACAAAAATCTCGTATTGTATTTTTGGTTTGCAGAAGCTGATAAAATAAGACTTGACATATATTCTGGAGCTAAGTAGATATAGGAAGATGTGGTATGAGTGCCAATGAGACAACTCTCTATCCAAGTAACAATTTATAAAAGTAAACCATTATAGGTCAAGGTACGGCCTTCAACACGGAGCATTGGTTCACACCGAACAGCAAGCTATAAAGGGCCCCAAAAATTACTAGTGTAAAACCATTCAAACGGGAAAACCAACGGTCTAATCTATATAAAAATGAGAAACGAGAAACATGTATGAACTACATAAACAGACGACAACTACTGTACATCAGATTCCTGACTTAGGACAGGTGCAAACATTTGCAGCGGGATTAAACGTTTTAATGGTACCAAACCTTCTCCCTTTTCTGAAACAATAGTATAACATCACAACATAGAAAGACACACTATAAAATATCAATTGGAAGGCAAACTTAATCAAAAAACGTAAATTAACACACAACGAACGAATAAATTTGATCTGTGATACCTGAATGCAAATACATAGTTAATAAAAATTATAAGGGATAAATAATTAAGGTCAAAAGTAAATAAACAGGTTTAAACAAAGTTAAAGTATGATACCACTGTGAAATGTTAAACAATATTTAGAAAATCATCACTTTTGAAAAAACCTGCGTCATATTATACACAGGTAAATGAAAATAATTTTGTTGTTATGTATACTTCTTCTGTGTGTATAAAATCTTCTGTTTAGGAATACCAAGAAATTTCTTTATTATCAATAAAACTAATCTAACACTTGGTACATATGGGGTGAATATCAACAATAAAACTATACAATTAGTGCTAGATAAAACTTCATTTACAGGTGAGAGCATTGATTAGATATGAATTGAAATAATTTTGATGTTCATAGTACGAAGAAGTGAAAATGTGTAGTAATTCCAAATAATCAAAGCTGGTAAATAGACAAGATCCATGTTAACATTAAATAACAAAAAAGCATTACAAATAGTATCAACAGGCCAAGTTAACAAGAAAGTACGATTTGAGAGTACTCGCAGTTACTGACAGCTAGTTAAAAGCCAAAACAATTAATAATAAAAAATCATGCATCAGTGACTAAAATCAACTAAAACACATCCCAGGGATTAAGTATTTTAACGTCATGAACAGTCAAAGAAGACATGACTTGTGCAATGCCAAAAATAAATGTATCGACAGGTAGTAGGATAGTTAGGAGTGACTTCTTTATAGATAAAAATGAACGTGTGTGTGTCTCTATACATCCCGTTTGAAAAGAAAATACAAATTTAGTTATGTTTTAATTTGCTAATGACAAAATCGATATTAGTGCCAATGTAAACTATATTCAGAGATCTAATTACAACATTGGTACGATAACCCTTACTAATAAGTTTGTTTAAAGGTTCGATGAGTTTACACGGATCACATAGTGATTTCCGCGCTTTAAGTACAATATTAACGTAAAATTAGGATGTGAAATACCATTTTTAATAAGTTTTCTACAGGTACAGCCAAATTTACTAATCAAATCTTTGTATCTATGAAAGAATTTAGTAAAAGTTTTAAGTAATTTATGGTAACGAAATCCCTGACTTAATAATTTACCAGTGATGCATTGATTACGTTCGTTAAAATCTATGACATCACTACACACACGGGCATACCGAACGAGTTGGGATATATAAACACCGTATGATGGAGCCAAAGGCACATCGCCGTCTAAAAAAGGAAAATTAACAATAGGGAATGAAAAATCGTCTCTTTTGTCGTAAATTTTAGTATGGAGTTTCCCTTTAAAAATTCAAATGTCTAAATCTAGAAAAGGACAACTGCTGCTGTTTATGTTAGATTTAGTTAAAGTAAGTTCTTTTGGGTAAATTTCGGTAGTATATTTAGAGAACTCTGGATTATTTAACGAAAAAATATTATCCAGATAACGGTAGGTATTGCTGAATGTATCAACCAAATGTAACAATGATGTGTCTTTACTGAGTTTGGTCATAAACTGAGATTCATAGCAATACAGAACTAAATCTGCTATTAAAGGGGCGCAGTTAGTGCCCATAGGAATACCTACTACCTGACGATACACTTTATCGCCGAAACGTACATATATGTTATCTAGGAGAAAATTTAAAGCTTCGATCATATCCTCACATTTCCAGTAAGTATATCTAGCATACTTTCCTTTTTCGTTACAGGAAAAGGCTTTAAACGAGTTACAGCAAATAAATTTACAATGAGATTTTTCGAAAGACCATTTTATTATATATGAAAACTTTTTCTTTATTAGATTGTGTGGAAGTGTAGTGTAGAGAGTAGAAAAATCATAACTGTCAACAGAATTAAAAGGACCATCAAAAGCATGTATTTTATCTAAAACCTCTAAAGAATTTTTAACACTAAGCCATGTTTTGCCTTATACATTAGTAATGATTAATGATAATTTATTCTTTGTGTAATTGGCACAATGTTACATTCGTGAAACAATTCGCCTGAAGATTTGCTGTAATCATGTTCGTCTAAAATTATTCTTGCTGCCCTTTTTGCAGTTTTAGTAAACTATCTAATAGAAAGTTATTGCAGTTTCCCCATATTGAACAACAATAATCTAAATGAGATAAAACGTAAGCGTTATAAAACAGTTGTCTAGCTTTGTGATTTAAGTATTTCTTTATCCTTTTTAGCAAAGCTAAAGAAGAGTTGACATTTTTTTTATTATATAATCAATATGAGAAGACCAAGACAGAGATGCATTAACAAAAATACCTAGAACCTTTTAACATGTACTTTCTTTAATTTGTTGTCCATTTATGGCAAGATTAATGTTTTCATTTGATGTAACAGAAAGCTTTTGTTTAGAGCCAATACATATAACTTTCGTTTTAGATACATTTACAGCCATTTTATTGTTATTACACCAAATATCTTGTAAAACCGTATTAAGTTTTAGTCTAGTCTAAAATACGTACGACATGCTGATACAATATAACAAGTCCATGCATTTTTCATTGTTTCTTTTGGACTCTGTAATTTGGATTCACCTTTTAGTATGTAATGAATCAAATATGATAATTTGAGTCATATAAGTGAAAATGAATTTGAAAGCTAATGTCCCTTTAAAGATATTGTAAAATATTTTCAAAAATAATTTATTTTATCAGGGAGCAGGAAATCAGCCTATATATTTTTAACAATAATAAGTCAAACAAGATTTTTTCAGACCTATTAGTCTACCTATAAAGGATTTATAATTTGTCTATCTAACAGTTACACTTATTGCAAACCTGTATTGCAGTCGCATATGTGTTTAAATCAATGTAATGTCCATGAATTTATTTCACATTTGGTTGATCCATATATGTGACTCTGCGTGTTTTACAGACACTACAATTACAAGAGGGGAAAGGCTTAAGGGCATACAATACAGTTACGGGGATAGATAATGACGTTGCTAACGTAAAAGATTAATCTTTGCAAAGTCAAACTATGAGATATCAGGAAAAGATGTATTTTTTTATGATTTTAATCATTAGCTTGAAAACGAGTACACAGGTCCAATTTTTAAATTAGAAAATTATACAACAAAAATTCAGAGCCTATTTCTGGAATGAAGATATTCCAAAATGTTTTTACAAAAATCTGCTTGTGTTAACTTTTTGAAACAAAAAAGTTTGGTATGTCTGTCCAAAGGCTAGAAATATCCATAAAACCGAAATTTTTTGCGAAATGTCTAAATTTCGACCTCATTTATCTCTTAAGGTAGCAAGCACATGAAAGTATACAGGTATATTTTTAATTACATATTTGAATTGTGAAAAAAGCTTGTGCCAAAATTTTCGTCAAAAATTCCATGTGGGATCAAAACTGTATCGTTTGCCCTTAAATGTCTCTCCTGCTTTTCTCGTGACAGAATTTTAATTCTTTCGGATTACAGGTATCACTAAACCTTTACATTGATTAATGGACAATGAAAATGAAATCAAAGTTAGATAGACATAAACACCTTCAAATTATTCTGCACTATATACATATAGTTGACCTATTACTTCAGGTAAATCAAAATCTGGTGCATTCTTAAAGTTCATCACCGAAGCAAGAAAAAGAATTCAAGGTCAAGTGAACCCTGCCTCTCGGACATGTACTTACAATTATTTAGACCATATTTAGTTGAGTTATAATTATTAACAGTAACTGAGAAATTAATCCGATCACACAAACTTAACACTGACCATTAACCATGTTAAAATTGACAAGGTCAGATGACCAATGTAAAAAGACATGTTCATATTACAATCATTCTATGGACCATTTACATAATGTTCATGGGGAAAACTAAAAGTTGGCCTATAATCCATGAAATGTTGTCACGTTAAAATTCTGACCAAATTGCAATTTGTTTTATAAAACCAAACTGTTCAACTGGTCAGAAATTTGAACAAACTGCTGTAGAAAACCTCAGTAAAGTCGTGAAAGTGCAAGGTGATAAAATAAAGGATACTTACAATTCTATTAGAGTTTAATTCCACTTCAATGTTATTATGAAAAATCAGTCTAACTATTTGTATTGAAATTTTATTGTTATTGTCATGCTAAAGGTGATCGGTAGTCATTTTGAATTGCTATAAAAATGTCCAAACTAAGCTTTCATACAATTTTTCTTTCGGAAAGTCTTCTATATTCATAAGAATCAGACATCATTTGAATTAAAATATCTTATATTCGGTAAAATATATGTGAAATTACAATACGTTGTTAATAAGTTTCCATGGGAGATAACCTTAATCATTATTCTTTTGAATATAGAAGACTTTTCGAAAGAAAAATTGATTATCTCCCATGGAAACTTTCTAAAAACGTATTGTAATTTTACACATATTTTATTGAATATAAAATGTTTTAATTCAAATGATGTCTGATTCTTATGAATATAGAAGATTTTTTTCAACAGAAAAAGTGTATGAAAGCTTTAGTTTGGAGGAATCTTGTAGGATCTTGTAGGATTGTAAGTATGCTTTATTTTATCACCTTGCACTTTTACGACTTGACTGTGGTTTTCTACAGCAGTTTGTTCAAATTTCTGACCAGATGAACAGTTTGGTTTCATAAAACAAATTGCAATTTGGTCAGAATTTTGAATAAATTGCAATAGGTGGAGAGCAACACTAACAGTCAAGTCACTGTAATACAGTAAATGAGAAACTGCTCTTATCAATGATATGTGAAGTAATGAGGTAGAGGTCAGAACTTACAATCATTCTTTACATTAAATATAGCTGAAAATTTCTTTTAATGACCTCCCGATAAATTTCCATTGGTCGATAATGAACAACAAAATGAGGTCAAGGTCAATTGAACACTACTGAACACTTTGCTATGTTCATCACAACTTGGTAAACCATGTAGCAGTTAGTATATGACAATCTGATGTAATCATAAAAACTTCCAGTATATCATAAAAATATGATAATAAGTTCATTAGATGAATCCTGTCCGACCTGAAACTAATACAGTATGTCCTAGGTCCAACAGATATGTAAACCTTGCAATCATTTCAATAAATATAGCTGCCATATTACATATATAACTTTAGTAAATAGGAAAGAGCTAATCACACAAAACTAATAACCGGAAAATCCTCTCACGGTTTTCATTGCAGAACCGATTGTTCTGCGAGTGTAGATTACCAGCCGTGATATACTAAATCTATATATTATACACAATCGTGGGCATCGGTGTCGTTAAACTACTGCATCACTAGCCTGTCAACACTGAGGTTCTGAGTTGGAATCCCGCTCGACTCCAATATTAATTGACTAGGACTGTCAGTTTTCCCACTGAAGGTTGGTAGTTCTCTCCGGCTTCCTCCACCAATAAAAACTGACCGCCACGAAATTGTGCAAAATGCTCAAGGTGGTGTTAAACACCAATCAATATACCAAATCAATGAATTGTATATAGTTCCTACGCTAGTATAATTGACATACATAATTATTACTGTAAAAATATTATGCTTGGAATAAACAAGTATAGCTGTTTTGCCATCATTAATGTCAAGGACAAATGACATGTACCAGACAGGAACTTCAGGCCAGAAGTCTTCTAAATGCACTATGTGAGTCATGCTAAATACATTGATAAATTCTAACGTTTAATTTTGTCAGTTTCTATGGACTTCTCCATTTTTTTAATTTACATTGGAGCTCGATATTTTTGTTATAATTTGTTTGACTAAAATAGTTTAAACTACCGCCTATAAGATTAACCCCAGTTTTAAGCATCTGTGCTATTCACATTTGTTGCAACCTCGACACAAATTTGTTTTGTATGCAAAAGCAATACTGCCATTGTCCATAGTTAAAGGGCATCTTCTACTTTTACACCGGTATATAAATACTCAGTCGATCTTACCATATTGCTGGGTTTTGTTTTGCCCAACACTTCAATTATACTCTAGTAATTGAAATGTTCATGCATATTGAACAAAATGTGACTGTTTTCTGGAATTTAATGTAATATCATGCAGTTGTTTTACGCGGTTGAATGACAAAGATTTTCAGGTTTAGTCAGGGCGTAGGAGCTTTGGGCAAAAACCAATGTGGTTGCCAATCATTCATAATACATGGATAGCCACCAATCCAAAATTATTCAAACCTTAAAAATAAATAAGTTATGTATTACCAACTTATTTTGCTAGCAGTGGGCAACTCAATTTTACAATGTATTACTTTTATAAATTGTTACTTGGATGGAGAGTTGTCTCATTGGCACTCATACCACATCTTCCTATATCCATTTACCAATATGTAGGAATAGTTGCCTCACTGATAAAAAAGTAGAAACAAATCTTAAGTAGGCAATGACAATGACTACTGTAATTTGTAAGTAATCGACAAATTAATGTTAGCAATGCGACAGGGTATACAGTTTTTTGTAAATTTGGATTATTTAAATCATTTCGAGGATGAGGCACTCAAATGTTACATATTCCAGCAATTTCACCATTGGAAGCCTGGCCAAACCTTGGCTTTCAAATATACTGCTTTCCTAATGAAGGTTAATACAGAAAAGCGCTTCGGATGCATACAATTTATAGCGTGTTTTTTTTTTTCATTTTGATTTGCGTACCGTATGACAGTGAGACAGGATCTCCTACTTCAGCTACGAGAAATCTCAGCAATAATAATCATGTTTTATCCAGGAAAAACACATGCGTAGCTCCGCATGCCAACGTAGAAGTGAGTTAATAGTAGTCGTTGTCATTGAGTAATATTTTATTTTTTAATTAACGCTGCATGAAATCTGACATGATTCTTACGTAGTAAAACATGTGATATATCATATTATTATTTAAGGATTAAACCGACTCTGACTTCAGTTTAGCGCTATACACTGGCAAGTGATTTCCTGGTGGGACCGCCAAATTTATATGATGAAAAACCTTAAAATGAGGTGTTTTTTTTTTCATTTTCACATGAATATTGTGAACTAGTATTGTTATGATACTGTTGTCAGTTCATTGA
Source organism: Mytilus coruscus (assembly GCA_017311375.1). Classification (NCBI taxonomy): domain Eukaryota; kingdom Metazoa; phylum Mollusca; class Bivalvia; order Mytilida; family Mytilidae; genus Mytilus; species Mytilus coruscus. The sequence continues at coordinate 25,837,932 of CM029606.1, read as the reverse complement.
AGATGGTTTATTTTGGTATAAATATTATTTGGAAATAAACACATTTATTCTAAAACCAGTTGTTGGCATGATACAGGTTATGTTCTTCTCATATATTTTATGATGGTATGATTCTAAACCCCTAACGGGAGGGATTGTGCTTGATTTTCATATGATGAAGACATAATCTTTCAATCGTTTAATCGAGGTCTGGAGCTGGCATGTCAGTAACTGCTAGTAGTCCCTTGTTAATTTATGTATCATTGTCATTTTGCTTAGTTTCTTAAGTTACCTTTTCTGACATCGGACTCGGACTTCTTCTAAACTGTGTTTTACTGTGCGTATTACTGTGTGTTTGTTTATTCTACATTGAGTTTTACTGTGCGTATTACTGTGTGTTTGTTTATTCTACATTGGCTAGAGGTATAGGGGAGAGTTGAGATCTCCCAAAACATGTTTAACTCCGCCGCATTCTTTGCGCCTCTCCCAAGTCAAGAGCCTCTGGCCTTTGTTAGTCTTGTGTGTTTTTAAATTTTAGTTCATTTATATGTTTTGGAGTTTAGTGTTTCATTGAACTAGTACACATTTTGTTTAGGGGCCAGCTGAAGCCCGCCTCAGGGTGCGGGATTTTCTCACTGTATTGGTTGCCGTCGGCTGTTTTCTCCTATTTGGTCGGGTTGTTGTCTCTTTGACCATGGAAGTAATATTTAAAAGGAACAACAAAGACTAATTAGCATGTATTTATGGCCTGCAGAGCTCTGTACTAAAGTCATATGATTTTATCCAATTATAGTCTCAGCGGCAAGACCCCTTTGGTTACTATCTGTGATACCGCGGTTGTAAAATGGCATCTGGAATTTCTTATCAGTCACCTGATATTATCGAGTCCGGTAATTATAAATCACCTGTGGGAAATCCCTAGTTTATTAATAACAAGGTGGCTCTGTATCATATAAAACTTCTACCTTCAGAAAGAAATCGAATGATGTAAAAACTTGAAAACGGACAAGAATTGTTTAAACTACAACACTTTAACATGGACAATTATATTTATTTTGCATATTTTGCTTTTACTGTTTGTTTTAAACTGATCTAAAGAGTTTTCCGGTTAAAAGCGGATCACGAGTAAAACAGGTAATAACGATGAAGCGATCAGGTTTCACATGATGTTGAACAAAATAATGTAGACAAATGTAGACATAGAATATTTTACTGTTGAAATGTGTCAAGTTTATCGAGATTTATAAAAATATTTACTTTCAAGTAATTGATTACATTATTGAAACTGGACAATTAAAATCGGGATGATAAGTTCGTAAACATGTTAAATTTATATCTATTTTAAAAAAGTGTTTACAATTGAAAATATTAATGTAGCACGTTACAGCAAAAAGAAAATCAACCAAACAAAATGAGCTTGACGCTATATGTCTAACCGCAAATTATTTTGTATGAATTAGTTTATGTACAAATTAAAGAATAGAAACGTTTAAAATTGCGAATATTTAAATTGCCTGGTATACATGAAAGACTTGGAATATTCGTATTTAATAAAAAGGGGTCGAAGCATATTTTTTTGTAAAATCATCTTCCTAACTTTCAGAAATGGTTTCTTAATTAACTGGTTTTAAATATTAAAATTGAAAATGATTCACCCTTTTTCTTAAATTCCATATGTGATAATTGTCGGCCTAAACTATTAAGATCGAAAAAGACATAAATAGGAAAAATAGACCAAAATCAACATTGAACGACTGACTCTATTCGGTAGCGTAGAGCAGCGGAATGTAACGAGTGAACTATTCGGGTTACTTCGTACGTATATACGGCAACAACCGGTCTATTCGTAATTTTCAGGGAACACGAAAATGACCGAAAAGTGTCAGTGATTTGATCTATCACATGCCGAGAGTCAATTACCATGCCATATATCAAACCAATTAACGAGTTATCGAAAGATGGGCGGTAACGCAGATGAAACTTTTGAAGTGACGACGTTGTTATTCCTTTCAATATTACTTCCATGCTTTGACACATTCCCCGTTTCCATTCTCAATTTTAATAAAGAAACAGATTATACCCTTTACTCTTTAATTATAATGTTTATCCATGTACTGCCGATAGGCATTATTGTGGCGGAATCAAATGTGTTTGTTGTTTCGGTCGGGTTTGACGAAGTCCAAAACCAGCTTACAGAATGGTTTTCGGTCCAGATTCCTGAAACTTCACAAGAAGATTGCATATTATGTTGAAGTTGTCTCGTTTTTCCGGACTTAGTCTTTTTTCAGCAACATTTATGAAGGAGGGTACCAGTTTTAAGTAATCAACGCCTAAAGTTTTCAACGCAGATTCCTGAAACTTCACAAGAAGATTGCACATATGTTGAAGTTGTGCACTTGAGAATTTTTACATTTCCTATTTCCAATATGTATATATTCAGTATGTATAGCATCATGCATTGTTTAAAAAACATTCTGCTCAATCCAGCCATTTTAACTTTTAACTGTTTTTTTTTTTATATTTAAAAATCAGCGTCAAATCATTTTCACAAGAATTTCTTCGACATCGTTGCATAAATAAATTTGTTCAAAAATGAATTCATTTTTGTTCCGCTTTATAAACAGATTGTAAAAATGTTTTTGAAATAGATGTTATGAACAATTTTGTATAACTTAAGGATTTTATGCCGGCGACAACTCTGAAACAATCGTTATGTAACACTTCATGTTCGCATATATATATAAATAGGGTTTAAGAACATCAACTGTTCGACCTGCTAGTCAAATTCTTTTTGTTAAAATATACTTTTTCACTTTTGTGGTCTTTTGGAAAATGTTGTTTGTGCTGTTTTTAGACCCCATTACCAAGAAATTTGTTTTGCATGCACACGTATAAAAATTGCGGTTTTTATCCAACGCAATCATAGGTTTGAACGTTGTTTTCAATTTAGACTTGTATTTATATATATATATATAAAGAAAAGTTAAGTAGAATCCGTATGCTGGTAACATATAAGAAAATTAATAAAAGATAATAACGGTTTCAATTCATCACTTTTACTTATATATTTGAGAATCATCTTTTATATTAAAGACAATCACTTATATATATAAGAATCATCTTTTATATGAAAGAAAATCATGCATGAAACACTAGTAAATATATCAAATATGACAAATAATTCGTTTCATAATATATAGATATAAGAAGATGTGGTATGAGTGCCAATGAGACAACTCTCCATCCAAGTCACAATTTGTAAAAAGTAAACCATTATAGGTCAAAGTAGGGCCTTCAACATGGAGCCTTTTTCAATTATCATTTTTCATCGTAGACGAGCATTCCCATAAACGATGATTGTGGGTAACTACCAGTACTATAAAATGCATGAGTACTGCCATAGGTGGTCGTTCTGATAAACGCATGTTCATCCTTGTTCATCCTACACAATGTTGTCATTGACGCAGAATGGACTCCACCGTTGGTATCGTCACCTCCAGTGTGGGATATACTTTGGCCCTCTACGACAAGTTCCGTTACCGCATACCTACCCGAATTGATTGACACGGTCCAGGAAAATAAGTAGATACCTTTCCTAGAAGCTACAAACACACCGTCGTATTTATCATAGTGTTCTCCTATATTCAGAATAACCGTATCGAACACTAAGGTTGATAGCGTTTGAAGTGTAAACTTTGAGCGATTTATCCTGGCGTAAAACATTACTGACTCCTTCTGGTGATCTGTAATGACAAAAAATGTACTATATATATGTACGAGTATAAAATATATATATTAATATTATTAAAATTTGTATATTTTGTCTAATTTCATTCGTTCAAGAATAGTCAGACTCACATGCTAAACTATATTTCCAAAGGTCGATTGAAAACGGTGGATAGAAAAGTGATATTGCACGGTTATTTTGTGAATATCTGAAAACCGATATACTTTGTGACGTCATCTAATGAATTTCATGATAATGTTAAAAGTTTTTAAAAAGTGTATATTTATGATCGATTTTTTGAAAAAAAATGTAATCGTCAAATACACAAGATATACACAAAAAAACATAAATTTAAAAATAATTGAAATAGCAACTAATACGTTAATTATCGCTAAGAGACACTACGATATCTATAAAATTCCAATAAAATTGAATGATTGAAAAAAACAGAATATAATGCACTGACGATTTTGATACAAATATGGTCGGAAATTAATAATATAACAATTATAGCCTTTGAATGAGGTCAATACAGGATATATCGATCCAAAGATCGAAGTATATCGACCTCGGACTTCTTCCTCAGTCAATATAATTCTTTCAGGTCAATATATAATTGTATCGACCTCATACAAAGGCTATAATTGTATAATGTTACGTAAATTGTGATTGTAGTAAATACTGCAAATTAATGAACTGTCACATGGGTAGTATTCCTGGCACATTCATTTGCAGCAGTAGAACACAAAAAGAAAGTTATTATGATGATTATTATGATTGATAAAAAAAGCTAATTATGCATATTTTCTATCGTTTAGGGGATGTTCTATTGATGAAGTTATAGTAGTCTAGAGGTGTTTCAATTATACAATTTCTATGCCTAGCTTTTTAATTATATAGAGCTAGTGTTGCCTTTTTGTTATATTACAAAACAAGTAAACTATATGTAAAAACGACATTACCTTTTGAATTATTGACATTTTTAATTTGACTTTCCAATCTTTTTACGGTATTCTCTAGTGCAAGGATTCGGTCATCCTGGAGCTCATCAATAGTGTCATTGAGTTTTCCGATAGACATAGAACAGCAATCGCTAAATAAAAGTAGAAGTACTCCAAATGATGAAATTGAAATTCTAACATCCATGCCGTAAACCAAATAAAGCAGAGTATTATGGGTGTATTCATGTTGTAAACTATTAAAGCTGAAATGTTAAATGACGTTCTCAAACTTATACGCATTTCACATAGGTGCTTGATTTTCTGATCGCATAGTTTCATAGTTTCAAGTGTTTGTTTCTAATTACTTGTGTCGTGTACAAGAAGATACAATCCTGAGCCACTTGTTTAGCTTTTAACATTTATAACTAACATTCTTTTTGATCGTCTAGTGGACGTAATCATGCTCGTCTTTTTCTTCTTTAACAAAACATATATGCATAAACAAGCCTTTATGTTATCTTTTAAGGATTATTTATAGTGGTGCATTCAAAACAGAAAACGGGGAGTTTAAATTGGAAATACAAGAGATTGTTGACCTCTAGTTTTTAGTGTCGTCAGTGCATGCATGGGTTGCAGCCGCATTGACGTAAGATATATCGACATCTCCTCTAATTATTGTTTAATTTAAGCATAGGACCTCTGTATACGTTCTTCAAATTACTTGACCACTCCCTTTTTTGCTGATGGTGGAAATTAAGAATGTTTGCACACAAGCTTGTGTGTTTATGAGTGTGTTATCAAATTTTACAAAGTTCGATTATGTACAACATCTTTCTCAATTCGGACAATCCAGTCATTTCTTTTTAAATATCTTTTGTTACAAGAAAATCAAGAAACCACTAGAATGGTAATATTATTTGTAAAATTATACAAGTGTGGACACAGATCAATGTGGATAGTTATTGCTAAATTAATTTGTGTTAGTATGTTTGACAGTGTTAACATCGCCGAGTTTATGTATTGGTTTTGCCACCAACTGATTTTTTAAAACTATATAGCTATATTGCTGTGTGCAATGAAAAGAATATGTAGTGAGCAAGCTCATATACCGAAGCGTGGCTTCTATTAAGGCAATGGAGAGACATGGTTATACCGGTATATGTCTCTGGGTCGTAAGGCAGCTAAGTGCTTTACCATGGAAAAAACGAATAACGATGTAAGGTAAACATATCCTGCTTAATAACGGAATCGGGATGTTGCTTTTGGCAAGTACAAATTCGATAGTGGATCTTGTGGCTACAATTGGAAAAAAATGCTTGTTCATCTCTGATAGATATTTCATAAGGATCAGCCAAATGATGAAGGCACGTCTATAAAGTGTTTTTGCTTCTGGAACAGACATCTTATACTTTGAAAAAATAATGTCTCTGTTTCAAATAAGAGGTTAGAATTGTGAAACTGACATATTTAAAGATTATTGGTGACGTATTCATTAGTATGTTTCGTGGAGGTTTTTTTCAACAGAATGACATTATCCCTAAAGGAAACCAACTCTCGGGCTCTTAATTCTTTTTTTTTCCACATGAGGCATTTCATAATTCATCCAGTTATAATCAAACCATGTTTCTTGAAAAAACTCCTAAATGTATAAAGTTACTAGACATAGTTAAGCTTATACTTTAATATCACAGAATCAGTACACATTTAAGAGGTTATTATCATTATATCATATATTTTTTAACTGCCTCGGTGGTCTCATGATAGCGTGTTTGCCTCGCGTGCAGGTCAAAAGTTCGAACCCAAGCCGGGTCAAAGACTTTAAAATTGGTATTTGCTGCTTTTCCGCTAAGCACGCAGCATTTAGGAGTAAGGGCAAAGACTGGTCTGCTTGGAGTCAGAATAATGTGTCCGGGGAAGATGATGTCTTCCTGCGGACTGTTACCTTGTGAGCTAGCATGTTAAAAATCTGGCTCAGCATGTCAGTCTATAACAAAGCAGGGTTAATATTCATATTACATTAACATGTTTTCGTCATGAATATGCATATTAATTTGCCGATGGACCATGAACGTTAAGAAGCCATCTATCATCATCATCAGATATTTTTGTCGAAATTCAGATTTCGTACACCTTATCCTAATGACCTAGTCGTCAAATTCTCAGATCATATTCATCCGATTAATTCTCAATTGTCCTCATCTAGAAAATGCAGAAAACATTTTATTGGGGATCAACCCCTATGTTGCCATGCTATTTCTTTCTTTTTTTCCTCTTATTAAAACTATTAATGAAAATTATGGCACCTCATTTTTTATTAGATCATTTTCCGATTTTGTATGCCTTCAAGGTTCAATCATCAGAAAAGTCTGATTATGGAACCATCTTTGTCTTGCAGCAGCATTTGCATTAATTTGAATCATTATTTCATTATTTATATTTCAGTAGGTAAGCGACCTTCATGAGCAATACCTTGTTTATAGATTCCCTATGTTCCAAGTTTCTGTCTGCCATATGTTGATTGCCAATGACCTCATTTTCATAGTTCAGCAACTGCTTTTCTTCTACAGGAGTTGTTATATTTAATATATTGGATGCTTGCAAGGTATTTCAGACAGGGTTTGCCGGACTTTGACTTCAACTATGGCATGATTGTAATGTGTACATGTGTGTCTTGCAAGTTTCAGGTTTTATCTCGCCTTGAACTCATTTGCCTGGTTCATTGGTCAATGTTAACCTATAGTGGTTTGGTCTGTTTCTCAGATACTATATGGAATGGGTCAGCTATATATGATGTATAGAGTACTTGTATCTTTGTCTGATAGGGTTTATCCGACTGTAACCATTTTTTCATGGTTCATTGCCCAATGTTACGTTTTCATGCTTTGGTTCCTTTCTGAGATATTATAAGTAATAGGTTGACTAAATTTGGTAGAATGAATGATTGTAGGGTATAAATTATGTCTAGCAAGGTTCATCTGACCTTAAAATCATTTTCATGATTCATTGGTCAATGTGAAGTTTTATTTTTTAAGTCCATTTCTGAGATATTGCATGCAATAGGTCACCTTTTTGGCTGTATAAAATGATTGCAAGGTGTACATGTCTGTCTGTCAGTGTCATTTCATGGATCAATGATCAAACCCCTAAAATAATCTAATTAAAAGGCAGCAACTTCACAATGATTTGAAGTTTGGGAATGAAGTCTTAATTTTGGTCCATTTTTGGGTCTTTAACCAATAACCAATAACATCTTTTGCAAAGATTTTTACTTTGTTTTCTTCTGTATTATAGAATAACTCCACATGAACTGAATGCACAGATTGAAGATATAATCAACACATCCTCTCTTAATAAAATAGCTTTCAAAGAAATTTAAAGTGCTTCCTTTTTTGCTCCTATTGATCTATAGTGTTGTTTTGCATTTAAAAAAAAACAATGGTACTTATAAAAAAATAAAAATTAACTACAAACATCAAACATTAGAGATTTTTTAATAGAAATACATCATCTTTGATAAGATTAGTCTTACAAAACATAAATAGAGACAACATTATAAAATAACAATGACAAAAATGGAAAGTCTCTAATGAAAATTTAAAATAAGTCTCTAACTTTCTTCTTCTCTGCTACTGCTTTTCTCCTTTCCTGAAAGTAAAAAATAAAAGTTATATTACAAATGAAGTATTCATCATTTTCACTATCAATAAGTAGTTGTAACTGGTTCTTTATACTATTGTATATTGCTATTAATTATAATTTACAACTACAAAAATTAGCACAGAACTCAATGTAGATCATAACAAGAATGTGTCCATAGTACACGGATGCCCCACTCGCACTATCATTTTCGATGTTCAGTGGACTGTGAAATTGGGTACAAAACTCTAATTTGGTATTAAAATTAGAAAGATCATATCATAGGGTCCATGTGTACTAAGTTTCAAGTTGATTAGACTTGAACAACTTCTGCAAAAACTACCTTGACCAAAACCTTTAGCTGGACAGACAGACGGATGGACGGACAGACGAACAGACGCACAGACCGAAAAACATAATATCCCTAGGTGGGGCATAAAAATGTTATAACAGAAAAATCAAGGAAGCATTTTTTTTGGGGGGCATCAAATTGTATAAAAATTGATTTTTATTGATTATATTTCTACAGTAACAACAAAATCAATCATATCTCATTTCAAGTGCTATATATGCACCCTTCCCTCCAAAAAAAAAGGAATAGCTCCTCCTCTCCTCCTTACAAAATTACTATTGAAAAAGTCCCCTTTTTATTGATCTTTTATTTCAAAGTGATCTATTTTCTTGCTTTGAGAGCAACTTTTTCAATCATTAAAATGTATTATAGTTAATGAGTGTTCAAGAATTTCAGTGTTTGTTTTTGTTTCTTGACTTTACAGAAGATGCTGTTTCTACCAGCAACTGTAAAATCCAGATATTTAATGTACAACACCATGGAAGGAGAAAACAGTCATTGGTCTTATACTGGTCTCCATGGAAGTGTTGATAATGACCAGAAACTGTAGTTATTTTGACTGGTCTCTATTGAAGTGTTGATAAGGACTAGAAACCAGTCACAGTAGTGATACTGTTCTCCATGGAAGTGTTGATAAGGACTAGAAACCAGTCACAGTAGTGATACTGTTCTCCATGGAAGTGTTGATAAGGACTAGAAACCAGTCACAGTAGTTATACTGGTCTCCATGGAAGGGTTAATAATGACCAGAAACCAGTAACTGTAGTTATTTTGACTGGTCTCTATTGAAGTGTTGATAGTGACTAGAAACCAGGAATTGTTGTTATAGTAAAAGTTTTTTCTTGGTTTGGAAAGCCTTATAATTGAACACTTTCAAAGAGGAGAAACCATCACAAAAAATAAGATTTCTTTTATCATTCATTCAGTTTAAAAATCATACAGAGAAAACCATAAGCAATAAAATTGAATAATCAACACTTCAATAATGTTTTGAATAACAATATGAACAACTGAAAATGACCCTAACCTTGATTTGAACATTGAATGATTATCATTTATCATTGATAAGCTGAAATAAGTAAAATAAACTTGATTTTGAAGATGTAAACATCTCTCTCTCTCTCTCAGGTGTAACATGCATGGGGATGTCAAATTAATGAATTCATCATATAAGAAATTATAATTTATGAGACAAAAAGTTAAACACAGAATTCTCAGAATATTTCTTCAGCTTTTATCTTATAAAATAAAAGAAATAATGGTTGGTCGCATTTTTAGGCATCAAATTGTACAAAAAAAATATTTAAATTTGTCATTTTTTCTCTCACAGAAACATCATTTATCATTGATAAGCAGAAATAAGTAAAATAAACTTGATTTTGAAGATGTAAACATCTCTCTCTCTCTCTCAGGTGTAACATGCATGGGGATGTCAAATTAATGAATTCATCATATAAGAAATTATAATTTATGAGACAAAAAAGTTAAACACAGAATTCTCAGAATATTTCTTCAGCTTTTATCTTATAAAATAAAAGAAATAATGGTTGGTCGCATTTTTAGGCATCAAATTGTACAAAACAAAAATATTTAAAATTGTCATTTTTTCTCTTACAGAAACATTAAGAATCCATCAAATCTTATTTGAAGTACCAAATGTGCCCCCACCCCAACAAAAGGAAGAGCTTCTCATCTCCATCCTACAAAATTACGCTTGAATAATCCCTTATCAGTGACTTTTATTTCTAAATTATGAGATTAAGTTTAATACAAGTATGTATTTTTATCCCTTTTCTATCATTAAAGTGTATTATAATTTATTTATGTGTAAGTGTTTGTTTTGTTTCTAGCATTACAGAAGATGCTGTTTCTACCAGCAACTGTAAAATCCAGATATTTAATGTACACCACCATGGAAGGAAAAACCAGTCAATGGAGTTACACTGGTCTCCATGGAAGTGTTGAGAATGACTAGAAACCAGTCACAGTAGTTATACTGGTCTCCAGGTAAGTGTTGATAATGACTAGAAACCAGTCACAGTAGTTTAACTGGTCTCCAGGTAAGTGTTGATAATGACTAGAAACCAGTCACAGCAGTTGTACTGGTCTCCAGGTAAGTGTTGATAATGACCAGAAACCAGTCACAGTAGTTATGCTGGTCTCCATGGAACATGTGGAAGTGTTGATAATGACTAGAAACTAGTCACAGTAGTTATACTGGTCTCCTGGTAAGTGTTGATAATGACTTGAAACTACTCACAGTAGTTATACTGGTCTCCAGGTAAGTGTTGATAATGACTAGAAACCAGTCACAGTAGTTTTACTGGTCTCCATGGAAGTGTTGATAATGAATAGGAAACAAGTCACAGTAGTTATTTTGACTGGTCTCTATTTAATGTGAAGTGTAGATAGTGACTAGAAACCAGGCACTGTTATGGTAAATTTTTCTTGGTTTTGAAAGCCAAAAATTGATTACTGTCAAAGATTGATTGATTGTTGTTTGCTTTACGCTGCATTAGCACAAAAGGCTATATCGGCGATACTGTCAAAGAGGAGAAACCATCGCTAAAACATTAGATATCTTTTATCATTCATTCAATTCAAATATCATACAGAGAAAAAACGTAAGCAATAAACTTGTATAATCAACACTTCAATCATGTTTTTAAAGAACAATATGAACATTTGAAAATGACCCTAACCTTGATTTGAACATTGAAAGATTATCATTGATCACTGAAAAGCTGAAATTAGTAAAATTAAATGAGCAATCTATTTTCTAGATTGTTAAAGATGTAAACATCTCTCTCAGGTGTTACATGCATGGTGGATGTCAAACAAATGAATTGTTTATATAAGAAATTATAATTTATGAGACAAAAAGTTAATCATGAAATTCTCAGAATATTTCATAAGCTTTTTATCTCATAAAAAATAAAAGAAATAATGGTAGGGCACACTTTTTAGCATCAAATTGTACAAAAAATATATTTAAATTTGAAATTTTTCTCTCACAGAAACAACAAGAATCCATCAAATTCTAATTTAGCTACTTAGTGTGCCCCTCCACCAACTACAAAAGAAGAGATTCTCACCTCCACCCTACAAAATTAATCTTGAATAACCCCTTATTAGTGACTTTTTATTTTAAAGTAAAATACACTCTTGCTTTGAGAGCAACTTTAATACAAGCATGAATGTTTATCCCTTTTCTATCATTAAAGTGTATTATAATTTATTTATGTGCAAGTGTTTGTTTGTGTTTCTAAACTTTACAGGAGATGCTGTTTCTACCAGCAACTGTAAAATCCAGATATTTAATGTACAACACCATGGAAGGAAAACCAGTCATTGTAGTTATACTGGTCTCCATGGAAGTGTTGATAATGGCTAGAAACCAATCACAGTAGTTAGACTGGTCTCCATGGAAGTGTTGATAATGACTAGAAACCAGATACAGTAGTGATACTGTTCTCCATGGAAGTGTTGATAATGACTAGAAACCAGTTACAGTAGTGATACTGTTCTCCATGGAAGTGTTGATAATGACTAGAAACCAGTCACAGTAGTAATACTGGTCTCCATGGAAGTGTTGAAAAGGACTAGAAACCAGTCACAGTAGTGATACTGGTCTCCATGGAAGTGTTGATAAGGACTAGAAACCAGTCACAGTAGTGATACTGTTCTCCATGGAAGTGTTGATAAGGACTAGAAACCAGTCACAGTAGTGATACTGTTCTCCATGGAAGTGTTGATAAGGACTAGAAACCAGTCACAGTAGTTATACTGGTCTCCATGGAAGGGTTAATAATGACCAGAAACCAGTAACTGTAGTTATTTTGACTGGTCTCTATTGAAGTGTTGATAGTGACTAGAAACCAGGAATTGTTGTTATAGTAAAAGTTTTTTCTTGGTTTGGAAAGCCTTATAATTGAACACTTTCAAAGAGGAGAAACCATCACAAAAAATAAGATTTCTTTTATCATTCATTCAGTTTAAAAATCATACAGAGAAAACCATAAGCAATAAAATTGAATAATCAACACTTCAATAATGTTTTGAATAACAATATGAACAACTGAAAATGACCCTAACCTTGATTTGAACATTGAATGATTATCATTTATCATTGATAAGCTGAAATAAGTAAAATAAACTTGATTTTGAAGATGTAAACATCTCTCTCTCTCTCTCAGGTGTAACATGCATGGGGATGTCAAATTAATGAATTCATCATATAAGAAATTATAATTTATGAGACAAAAAAGTTAAACACAGAATTCTCAGAATATTTCTTCAGCTTTTTATCTTATAAAATAAAAGAAATAATGGTTGGTCGCATTTTTTAGGCATCAAATTGTACCAAAAAAAAATATTTAAATTTGTCATTTTTTTTCTCTCACAGAAACATCATTTATCATTGATAAGCTGAAATAAGTAAAATAAACTTGATTTTGAAGATGTAAACATCTCTCTCTCTCTCTCAGGTGTAACATGCATGGGGATGTCAAATTAATGAATTCATCATATAAGAAATTATAATTTATGAGACAAAAAAGTTAAACACAGAATTCTCAGAATATTTCTTCAGCTTTTTATCTTATAAAATAAAAGAAATAATGGTTGGTCGCATTTTTTAGGCATCAAATTGTACAAAAACAAAAATATTTAAAATTGTCATTTTTTTCTCTTACAGAAACATTAAGAATCCATCAAATCTTATTTGAAGTACAAAATGTGCCCCCCACCCCCAACAAAAGGAAGAGCTTCTCATCTCCATCCTACAAAATTACGCTTGAATAATCCCCTTATCAGTGACTTTTATTTCTAAATTATGAGATTAAGTTTAATACAAGTATGTATTTTATCCCTTTTCTATCATTAAAGTGTATTATAAATTATATCAGTGTGCAAGTGTTTGTTTTTGTTTCTGAACTTCACAGAAGATGCTGTTTCTACCAGCACCTGTAAAATCCAGATATTTAATGTACAACACCATGGAAGGAAAAACCAGTCATTGGTGTTATACTGGTCTCCATGGAAGTGTTGAGAATGACTAGAAACCAGTCACTGTAGTTATACTGGTCTCCAGGTAAGTGTTGATAATGACTAGAAACCAGTCACAGTAGTTTAACTGGTCTCCAGGTAAGTGTTGATAATGACTAGAAACCAGTCACAGCAGTTGTACTGGTCTCCAGGTAAGTGTTGATAATGACCAGAAACCAGTCACAGTAGTTATGCTGGTCTCCATGGAACATGTGGAAGTGTTGATAATGACTAGAAACTAGTCACAGTAGTTATACTGGTCTCCTGGTAAGTGTTGATAATGACTTGAAACTACTCACAGTAGTTATACTGGTCTCCAGGTAAGTGTTGATAATGACTAGAAACCAGTCACAGTAGTTTTACTGGTCTCCATGGAAGTGTTGATAATGAATAGGAAACAAGTCACAGTAGTTATTTTGACTGGTCTCTATTTAATGTGAAGTGTAGATAGTGACTAGAAACCAGGCACTGTTATGGTAAATTTTTCTTGGTTTTGAAAGCCAAAAATTGATTACTGTCAAAGATTGATTGATTGTTGTTTGCTTTACGCTGCATTAGCACAAAAGGCTATATCGCGGCGATACTGTCAAAGAGGAGAAACCATCGCTAAAACATTAGATATCTTTTATCATTCATTCAATTCAAATATCATACAGAGAAAAAACGTAAGCAATAAACTTGTATAATCAACACTTCAATCATGTTTTTAAAGAACAATATGAACAACTGAAAATGACCCTAACCTTGATTTGAACATTGAAAGATTATCATTTATCATTGAAAAGCTGAAATAAGTAAAATGAACTGAGCAATCTTTTTCTCGATTTTTCAGATTTAAACATCTCTCTCTCTCAGGTGTAACATGCATGGTGGGTGTCAAACAAATGAATTTATTAAACAAGAATTATAATTTATGAGACAAAAAGTTAATCATGAAATTCTCATAATATTTCATAAGCTTTTATCTCATAAAAAATAAAAGAAATAATGGTAGGGCACACTTTTTAGCATCAAATTGTACAAAAATATATTTAAATTTGAAATTTTTCTCTCACAGAAACAACAAGAATCCATCAAATTTTAATTTAGCTACTTAGTGTGCCCCTCCACCAACTACAAAAGAAGAGATTCTCACCTCCACCCTACAAAATTACTCTTGAATAAGCCCTTATTAGTGACTTTTATTTTAAAGTAAAATACACTCTTGCTTTGAGAGCAACTTTAATACAAGCATGAATGTTTATCCCTTTTCTATCATTAAAGTGTATTATAATTTATTTATGTGCAAGTGTTTGTTTGAGTTTCTAAACTTTACAGAAGATACTGTTTCTACCAGCAACTGTAAAATCCAAATATTAAATGTACAACACCATGGAAGGAAAACCAGTCATTGGTGTTATACTGGTCTCCATGGAAGTGTTGATAATGGCTAGAAACCAATCACAGTAGTTAGACTGGTCTCCATGGAAGTGTTGATAATGACTAGAAACCAGATACAGTAGTGATACTGTTCTCCATGGAAGTGTTGATAATGACTAGAAACCAGTTACAGTAGTGATACTGTTCTCCATGGAAGTGTTGATAATGACTAGAAACCAGTCACAGTAGTAATACTGGTCTCCATGGAAGTGTTGATAAGGACTAGAAACCAGTCACAGTAGTTATACTGGTCTCCATGGAAGGGTTAATAATGACCAGAAACCAGTAACTGTAGTTATTTTGACTGGTCTCTATTGAAGTGTTGATAGTGACTAGAAACCAGGAATTGTTGTTATAGTAAAAGTTTTTTCTTGGTTTGGAAAGCCTTATAATTGAACACTTTCAAAGAGGAGAAACCATCACAAAAAATAAGATTTCTTTTATCATTCATTCAGTTTAAAAATCATACAGAGAAAACCATAAGCAATAAAATTGAATAATCAACACTTCAATAATGTTTTGAATAACAATATGAACAACTGAAAATGACCCTAACCTTGATTTGAACATTGAATGATTATCATTTATCATTGATAAGCTGAAATAAGTAAAATAAACTTGATTTTGAAGATGTAAACATCTCTCTCTCTCTCTCAGGTGTAACATGCATGGGGATGTCAAATTAATGAATTCATCATATAAGAAATTATAATTTATGAGACAAAAAGTTAAACACAGAATTCTCAGAATATTTCTTCAGCTTTTATCTTATAAAATAAAAGAAATAATGGTTGGTCGCATTTTTAGGCATCAAATTGTACAAAAAAAAATTTAATTTGTCATTTTCTCTCTCACAGAAACATTAAGAATCCATCAAATCTTATTTGAAGTACAAAATGTGCCCCCACCCCAACAAAAGGAAGAGCTTCTCATCTCCATCCTACAAAATTACGCTTGAATAATCCCTTATCAGTGACTTTTTATTTCTAAATTATGAGATTAAGTTTAATACAAGTATGTATTTTATCCCTTTTCTATCATTAAAGTGTATTATAATTTATTTATGTGTAAGTGTTTGTTTTTGTTTTTATCAGCAACTGTAAAATCCAGATATTTAATGTACAACACCATGGAAGGAAAACCAGCCATTGGTGTTATACTGGTCTCCATGGAAGTGTTGAGAATGACTAGAAACCAGTCACAGTAGTTACACTGGTCTCCAGGTAAGTGTTGATAATGACTAGAAACCAGTCACAGTAGTTATACTGGTCTCCAGGTAAGTGTAGATAATGACTAGAAACTAGTCACAGCAGTTGTACTGGTCTCCAGGTAAGTGTTGATAATGACCAGAAACCAGTCACAGTAGTTATACTGGTCTCCATGGAAGTGTTGATAATGACTAGAAACTAGTCACAGTAGTTATACTGGTCTCCTGGTAAGTGTTGATAATGACTTGAAACTACTCACAGTAGTTATACTGGTCTCCAGGTAAGTGTTGATAATGACTAGAAACCAGTCACAGTAGTTATACTGGTCTCCATGGAAGTGTTGATAATGAATAGGAAACAAGTCACAGTAGTTATTTTGACTGGTCTCTATTTAATGTGAAGTGTAGATAGTGATTAGAAACCAGGCACTGTTATGGTAAATTTTTTCTTGGTTTTGAAAGCCAAAAAATTGATTACTGTCAAAGAGGAGAAACCATCGCTAAAACATTAGATATCTTTTTATCATTCATTCAATTCAAATATCATACAGAGAAAAAAACGTAAGCAATAAACTTGTATAATCAACACTTCAATCATGTTTTTAAAGAACAATATGAACAACTGAAAATGACCCTAACCTTGATTTGAACATTGAAAGATTATCATTTATCATTGAAAAGCTGAAATAAGTAACATGAACTGAGCAATCTTTTTTCTCGATTTTTTCAGATTTAAACATCTCTCTCTCTCAGGTGTAACATGCATGGTGGTGTCAAACAAATGAATTTATTAAACAAGAAATTATAATTTATGAGACAAAAAAGTTAATCATGAAATTCTCATAATATTTCATAAGCTTTTTATCTCATAAAAAAATAAAAGAAATAATGGTAGGGCACACTTTTTTAGCATCAAATTGTACAAAAAAATATATTTAAATTTGTAATTTTTTTCTCTCACAGAAACAACAAGAATCCATCAAATTTTATTTTAGCTACTTAGTGTTGATAATGACTAGAAACCAGTTACAGTAGTGATACTGTTCTCCATGGAAGTGTTGATAATGACTAGAAACCAGTCACAGTAGTTATACTGTTCTCCATGGAAGTGTTGATAATGACTAGAAACCAGTCACAGTAGTAATACTGGTCTCCATGGAAGTGTTGATAAGGACTAGAAACCAGTCACAGTAGTTATACTGGTCTCCATGGAAGGGTTGATAATGACTAGAAACCAGTCACAGTAGTTATACTGGTCTCCATGGAAGGGTTGATAATGACTAGAAACCAGTCACTGCAGTTATTCTGGTCTCCATTTTAAAATTGAAATTTTTTATTTGTTTAGAAAGCATGCACATATAAACTATCACAGAATTGAAGCCAGCTTATAAACGAAATTATTTTTTTTTTAATTGAAGCATGCCTTAAAAATACAACAGAGAAAAAACACAAGGAACAAAACAAACTTGAATAATGATATTATGAAAAAACATTTAAGTTGTACTTTGATAGAACAGAATAAAAATCAACTGAAAAATGATCCAAACCTTGATTTAATGGTTGTATGAATTACTTGATTTATTATTGATAAGCTGAAATTAGTAAAATTAAATGTAAGCCAACTTTTTATAATTTTATTTTATGATTGAACAATTTAAAATTAAATTTAAGCATCTCTTCCTTTGGTCTTAAACGCATAATGGATGTTAAAGCATATATCGATAAGGTTATTTTCTATAATGTTCTCAGGACTTGTAGTAATTGTTTATTATCTTAAAGTTTAACATGGTATATCTCGAAATCTTTCGTAATAGGGTCATTCAAATTGTGTGGCCTTGCAAATATTTTTCATTTTATCTAGTCATCTCTTTCGTGCATTTCATTTCTTTTGCTAGTTAAAAAAAGTTGAGCTTAAATGTAGACATTTTTGGACAGTTTAAATCATATGAATCAGTGTTTCAAAAAAGGTTCATTAATTTATGGCCAAAAAATATAGGAAGTTATACATATAGTACATAAATATTGATATTTTTGATTTTCAGGGGAAAAAAACATCATCCTTTCAAATCCTGTTGAATACATATCATGTGAAATTATGAACTAGAAAAAGGAGAAATAACTTATGCCAAATCATTTGTGTTAAAAAAATAAATTTGTGTTAAAAAAATAAATGACAGGAGATAAAAACTAGAAAGAAAAACAATTCTGATTTCTATTATTTTATTCCTCATTTGAACAAAATGTAATTGAAAATATATATCAACAGACAACACAAATCCATTGTCTAGAAATAAAGGCAAACACATTTTAGCAAAAATTAACTTCTTAATTCAATTCAATTCAATTCCATTTTATTGTGGTCTTGGATTGCTGTTAAACATAAATTTTTTTCTGCACATTTTTTTTTTATATTTATTGTTAATATCCTACTTGATAAATGAATGTCTTTTAGATGCTAGAAGTCAGTTCTCATTCTAAAGGTTTCACAAGGATGATTACAAAGCAAGAAAGTGATATTACAGGCAGTTAGTGATATGTTTATAGCAAACAGTTCAAAGTCCATTTATTTACTAGACCTTATATTATGTTGATCTTTCTGTACTCTCACTTGAGCAGATTTCATCATCTCTTGTTTCCTACGAAAATCACATTGAATTTAAAATAAAATGCTCTGCAGGGCGCAGCTTGATACGACCACAGAGGTCGAACCCTGAATAGTTGGGGCAAGTATGGACACAACATTCAAGCTTGATACAGCTCTGAATTTGGATTGTGATTAAATATTTGACACAGCATAGGTTTCTGACACAGAATGAATGTGGTCTAAGAACTTAAAATTTTAAATTGGACATTCACCTATTATGGTCCAATATCCAAAATCTAAATACATGGTTAGATTCAGCATATCAAAGAACCCCAAGAGTTCAATTTTGATGAAATCAAACAAAGTTTAATTTTGGACCCTTTTGACCTCAATGTGGACAAAGTTGATAACGGGCCCAAAAATCAAAAATCTAAATACATGGTTAGATTCAGCATATCAAAGAACCCCATATATTCAATTTTGTTGAAATCAAACAAAGTTTAATTTTGGACCCGATTTGGACCAACTTGAAAACTGGGCCCATAATCAAAATCTAAATACATGTTTAGATTCAGCATATCAAAGAACCCTAAGAATTCAATTTTGTTAAAATCAAACTAAGTTTAATTTTGGACCCTTTGGACCTTAATGTAGACCAATTTGAAAACGGGACCAAAATTTAAGAATCTAAATACACGGTTAGATTCGGCATATCAAAGAACCCCAATAATTCAATTTTGATGAAATCAAACAAAGTTTAATTTTGGACCCTTTTGACCTCAATGTGGACAAAGTTGATAACGGGGCCCAAAAATCAAAAATCTAAATACATGGTTAGATTCAGCATATCAAAGAACCCCATATATTCAATTTTGTTGAAATCAAACAAAGTTTAATTTTGGACCCCGATTTGGACCAACTTGAAAACTGGGCCCATAATCAAAAATCTAAATACATGTTTAGATTCAGCATATCAAAGAACCCTAAGAATTCAATTTTTGTTGAAATCAAACAAAGTTTAATTTTGGACCCCGATTTGGACCAACTTGATAACGGGGTCCAAAAATCAAAAATCTAAATACATGGTTAGATTCAGCATATCAAAGAACCCCACATATTTAATTTTTGTTGAAATCAAACAAAGTTTAATTTTGGACCCTTTGTACCTCAATGTGGACCAATTTAAAAACGGGGCCCAAAATCCAAAAACTTAATACATGGTTAAATTTAGCATATTAAAGAACCCCAAGAGTTCAAGAATAAAACCCCATTGAAATTGGTCAAGAAATAAGCAATTTATACAAAGTATCTTCTTTTGCACAATACTGTGCAATTGAATAATTTCTTGCAATTGCGCAATACTGTGCAATTGAATATTTCTTGCTATTGCGCAATACTGTACAATTGACAATTTCTTGCTATTGTGCTATTGGATATTTCTTGCTATTGCGCAATAATGTGCAATTGAAGATTTCTTGCTATTGCACAATACTTATTACATAATAATTTACACATCCTGTTTGGTGTGTATCTCCTGCCATATCATTATTATTTGCTTTTAAATATAAATCAGAAATAACCAACTTAAAATGGAAAATTTTAAAGAAAAAAGGAAAAAAAAATCCCCCAATTTTTGAACCCCTTATGATTTATCACCCCAAACTCAATCCCAGCCTTCCTTTGATGTATGGTACCTTGCAGTACAATTTCAGAGAGATCCATACACTTGAACACAAGTTATTGTCTGGAAACTAGAAAATGCTTATTTTGGCCCCTAATTCCTAAACGTTTCAGGCAATTACCCCAAACTCAATTCCAGCTTTCCTTTGTAATATGGAACCTTGTAGTACAATTTCAGAAAGATCCATACACTTACACACAAGTTATTGTCATGAAACTAGAAAATGCTTGTTTTTGCCCTTTTTGGCCCTAATTCCTAAAATTTTGAGGCAATTACCCCAAAATCAATCCCAGCATTCCCTTTGTAATATGGAACCTTGTGGTACAAAGTCAGAGAGATCCATACACTAACACACAAGTTATGTCTGGAAGTTACAAAATGCTTATTTTGGCCCTAATTCCTTAACTGTTGGTACCATAACCCCAAAATCAATCCCAACCTTCCTTTTGTGATATTGAACCTTATGGTAAAATTTCATAGAGATCCATTCACTTAAACTAAAGTTAGAGTGCAAAAACCAATGCGTCTTCGGACGACGACGACGCCAACGTCATACCAATATACGACCGCAATTTTTTTTTGCAGTCGTATAAAAAAAGAACTTGGCCATTCACATAAAAAGAATGATAACTTTTTACTCAAAGTTAGACACTAAAAGTATAAATTCGACAAACAAACATACAGGGGAAGATCTGATATTTCATCTGAGTGTATGGGATATTTGTAGCATGTGAAATTGATGAAGCATTAGTTTTAAACAACATATTTTTCTATGTTTTGTGTACAAAGGGATGTGTTTAAAGTTATGTACCCCGTACCTACTCGCTTATTAGTCGATCCGACTATTAGTCGGTTGCCCTTTTCAGCTCCAAATTCTAAAAATTTAGTCTTGACCCTCGTATAAGTCGGACAAAATTTGGACATTTTTTTTGCAGCTGACAGTTACTGAACGCCGGTAAAACCAATGCAAATCCAGGAATTATATTCATTTTCTGCATGAATGTTTGTTTGGTTTGAATTTAGTTGATGTTGATCATGATAATTTATATTGCTGTTAATAATAAAGATGTATTCATTCCTCTTGTTTTGTTCACTGTTTGATTAGCCATGTGTTGTTTACGTAATGCATCAATGATTTTGTAGGGTATGACTAGCAACCTATTGTTTGAGAAAAGCGAACATAAACCAATATGAACCTGAAAAAATTAAAATTCAAACAATATTTTTCACAGCACACATAACTCAGTGTTAAATGAGCATGTACACTTCATAATTCTTATTATATTGTGATGATTAAAGGATTAAAAAAATTGAGTGAAGCTAATCAACTTTATATTAAAATAACTCCAACTCATTAGAGTCATCTGTTCACCTTTCACTGATATTGTTCACACATTTAGTGAATACAACTCTTTGTCTCTTAATTAGGGGGTTATCAATGGATTATATTATCAACCAATTTTGTAATTTTTGTTTACCTGAGACATTTTAATGAATAATATTTTGATCTTGGGAATGAATCTTAAAATTATTTTTGATTATTGTATGAATTGTATTGTATTATAAGTATTGAATTGATATCATGATATCACAATAATGACACAATAACTCCTCTGAATACATCCTTTCACATAGTTGGTATATTGTTATCTCCTTTTCATTTTGGTTCTTGGCTCTTCCTTTGGGTTTATGCACAAACCATTTGACCATGAAAATCAATACCCAAACCGGAAACAGTGGAATTTGCAGAAAATTGATAACAAAGAACAAATAAAACACAAGGACAGTGCTGTAGTCATTTATTTTCAACAAAAACTTTTATTTATTGATTTATGTAGGTTTGGCAATCATAAACGTAGTTTTGACCAGGAAATTCACTCCTGACCACTTTTCTCAATCTTGGATTTTTCCTCTGGTCGCTGGATCTCGTCTATTAGTCGGTACCCCTCTCTGGATTATGAATTTTACTCCCAATTTTCCGACTAATAAGCGAGTAGGTACGGTAGGTGTGTAGAAATTAATATAATACCATACCATGTTTTAATACATATGTTCTGTGAACTATATGTTGGAAATACACATAGATATGTATATATCCTATGCACATTGGATGTTAAATACCTACCGTTTTGCTGCTATAGAACTGAGTAATCTATTTCCAAATAAAAATGTAGGTATTGCTAGTATTCCTAAGTATCGTACTGTATCAAACATGTTAAGACAGGTGAAGTATAAGTAGTATAGGCCAAAGATTCCTGAAAATATATAAAAGCGATAACAATCAGATTTAGGGATCATGTGATAAAAGGGGTATTTATTTGGGCTAAAATTGTAAAATAGGATAAATTAAAAAAATAAAAGAGATGAGTGAAAGAATATGGATGATCCTGCTTGAATGGCTTATAAATTTTGCTGGTTATGGTTTTGTCAAGATAATACAAAGCAAATACACTCAAATTAGACAAAAAATACCATTTAAAGTAAATAATCCAGTGAAAACATAGAATTCATATGTAATTGTAACTAGTATAGCAGTGTCTTGAAGCCCCCAAAAATATGTCCCACTTTTTCTTGATGTTTTGATAATAATTAGCATCATAATGAGAACTTAAATAATTTTGAAGGCTGCTGGTGACCTGTTATTATTTACATCCATGTCCTTTGGTCTATTGATAGTTGTCTCATTGTCAATCATGCCACATCTCCTAATCTTTATATTTTTTACTAATCAAATTACCTGCTAGACAAACATGGAATCCCACTGCACTGAGTGACATTGGGAAATTGGAAATGTTGGCTCCAATCTTCATCCACTACAATATACAATAAAACATGTTAACAAATATTATTGCAGATATTTCTATATCAATCTCATAAAGGTCTGCAATTTTAAGTTAAAATCTTCATCACTTAATTTTGTACAAAAATAACTATATGAGGATGTATTTCATTTTTACCTACCTAATAAAAAACTTTTAAATGCATGATATTCGTTGATCAAGTAAAAGTTTTACAAAAATAGTCAACCTGAAAAGGCAAATAATAAAGCTTCATGGTTGGTGGAAAAAAGAGGAAGGTGAGGGGTTGGGGGGAATTAAAAAACCTCTGAAACAAATTTTGGTGTTCAGGTATTTTTGAGTCATGAAATGCTTATGAAATGGTCAAATCTTTAGAAATTTTAAACTCAGGAATTTGGACATCCACAAATCATCACAACCTTTCTTTCATCTATACATAAATATTATTACTGCAATATGATTTGAACCCAATACTTTCATTCAAGTAAAGATATTTTTAGCACAGTTAGCATAAGTTTATTCATAACTGCTTCAAGGAATGATCTAAATGAATAGAAACAAACTGTTTGCCGGCACCTTGCTAGTATACATTGATGAAACTAGACAATTAAGGAGCTGACATTTTGCTATACCAGTACAGTGAATGAAATTCAATGATGGAACAATGAACTCTACAGGAGTACTGGAGAAAATACAGATAAACATCTTTGATTTTATCAAATAAATACATGATACCTAATTCATACAAATGTCACATGTCTCCATGAGGCACAGTCAAGCCCAAGAGTCTGGAAAGCCTATAGCATAAAACATTTTGAGGATTTAAAATCAGACATCTTTGGAAAATGTCTACTTCTGTTTTGTCTTGAGGTACCATATTTATATGTTTTTGATAGTTAAATTTTAGATTTTAACATGTTTGCTAAAACTTGCATATTGATAATCTAACATTAAACTATCTCCAGTGGAGAAATATTGTAACCAATTCCCAACAAAAGAGAAACACCATATTATCCTCATAACAAAATTATATACACTTACAGTCCATATTCTTTTTATTACTAGAGACAAATCATCACAACCTTTCATCTATACATAAATATTATTACTGCAATATGATTTGAACCCAATACATTCATTCAAGTAAAGATATTTTTAGCACAGTTAGCATAAGTTTATTCATAACTGCTTCAAGGAATGATCTAAATGAATAGAAACAAACTGTTTATGCACCTTGCTAGTATACATTGATGAAACTAGACAATTAAGGAGCTGACATTTTGCTATACCAGTACAGTGAATGAAATTCAATGATGGAACAATGAACTCTACAGGAGTACTGGAGAAAATACAGATAAACATCTTTGATTTTATCAAATAAATACATGATACCTAATTCATACAAATTTCACATGTCTCCATGAGGCACAGTTAAGCCCAAGAGTCTGGAAAACCTATAGCATAAAACATTTTGAGGATTTAAAATCAGACATCTTTGGAAAATGTCTACTTCTGTTTTGTCTTGAGGTACCATATTTATATGTTTTTGATAGTTAAATTTTAGATTTTAACATGTTTGCTAAAACTTGCATATTGATAATCTAACATTAAACTATCTCCAGTGGAGAAATATTGTAACCAATTCCCAACAAAAGAGAAACACCATATTATCCTCATAACAAAATTATATACACTTACAGTCCATATTCTTTTTTATTACTAGAGAGACAAATCATCACAACCTTTCATCTATACATAAATATTATTACTGCAATATGATTTGAACCCAATACATTCATTCAAGTAAAGATATTTTTAGCACAGTTAGCATAAGTTTATTCATAACTGCTTCAAGGAATGATCTAAATGAATAGAAACAAACTGTTTGCGGCACCTTGCTAGTATACATTGATGAAACTAGACAATTAAGGAGCTGACATTTTGCTATACCAGTACAGTGAATGAAATTCAATGATGGAACAATGAACTCTACAGGAGTACTGGAGAAAATACAGATAAACATCTTTGTTTTTTATCAAATGAATACATGATACCTAATTCATACAAATTTCACATGTCTCCATGAGGCACAGTTAAGCCCAAGAGTCTGGAAAACCTATAGCATAAAACATTTTGAGGATTTAAATCAGACATCTTTGGAAAATGTCTACCTCTGTTTTGTCTTGAGGTACCATATTTATATGTTTTTGATAGTTAAATTTTAGATTTTAACATGTTTGCTAAAACTTGCATATTGATTTAATCTAACATTAAACTATCTCCAGTGGAGAAATATTGTAACCCATTCGCAACAAAAGAGAAACACCATATTATCCTCATAACAAAATTATATACACTTACAGTCCATTTTTTTTTTATTACTAGAGAGACAAAGGAACACTACAGGGCTAACTTTCACTTTTCTTTTGATAAAAAGAATTGATAAACATAAATGAGAGGTTAGGTGAAAATTCAGATTTAAAAGTATAGACTGTAGATTGATATATTCACTTACACAGATGAATAGGATTGCCAAAGGTAACAAAACTAAAGCAGTAAACACAGTAGAAACAACTGATGGTGGCCTCTTCTCTGGTTCACGAAACACATGCTGTAATAAAGGTTAAAAATTAGGTTATATTTGATTTATGAGGCAAACACAATTTCTCTATTGATATACTCTGATGTAATCTACCAAAGTGTCAGTTAATGCAGTTGTTCAAACTGTCTATTGGTATACTTATGAGAAATATTTGTACACCTTGGTAAACCCTCTATGACAGATTTTGTTTGCCTCTATAGAAAGATGCCATATTGAAGAATTGAAAACAATTTATACCAATTTGTCCATATCGCTGTGCTGTGCAAATACGTATCAGGATTATTTTTTTTTAAAGCAGACTTGTAAAACTTATGTTTTAGTAATTCCCAATAAAGAATCATTAAATAAAATATTTTACAAGATCATTACACTATTCAAACAGATGAAATATACAATACCTTAATTTCTGGTTTCTTTGCATACTGGCTTTCTTTGGTCTTTGGTGTTTGTGCATCAGCAAAATTAAGTTCTACATCAGCCTAAAATCATTGTTGTTAATCATGTCAATCAAACAAGTTTCTGATCTTAACAAATTTTAACTAAGAAACATTTCCATCCATGAAGCATTGAGCTAATGTGAGAAATATGTTGTTGATACACTGTCTTGACTTAGCATAAAAGAAAATCTACAATAAAGTTACTGTATATATATCAATTGTCATTGTTTCCATTTTCCTATAGTTTCATTTGTATCATCTCAGATTTCATCTTTAATATTATTAAAAAAATTATTCGAGTACACACTGAATCTTTATCATTAAGAAATATTTTTTCAGGATTCTACATTTGGATCCTTGTATATATTGCGATATTGATAATGGTAGATATCACAATACTTCTTTGATCCATTCATGTTGATGATAGATCTTAATTGTTTCTGTTTAATTCATTGACAACTTTTATAAACTCAGGATAATTTAGAGCTTGACATATTACATAGACACCTGTATATTACTGAAGACTGTATGATCATCTTCAGGCCTTGCTGTCATAAAAATTTGAAGTACACTTATCACAATCAAATTCAGAATCCAACCAATCAAAATACTGGATTTGGAGTTTCAAGCACAAATTTTGTAAAGTTTAAAGACCAAGAGACCCAATGTCATTTGGTTATTCTTGTTGCTTTGCTGTCTCGTGGACAAATACCCTGACATTTCATGTTATTCATATAACAGAAGCCATTATAAATGTTAAGTTGTAATATTTAAACTGGTTCCTATTTAACTCCTCTTGTTCTGTCTTTTTTGTTTTACATAGATTTATTCTATATCTCCACTTTTTGCGACTGTCCAATCAAAATACAACTAAATTTACTGTGAAATGGTAAACTTTACTGCTGTTCTTACCAATGGCCAGGAGAATGGATTTTCAATGACAGCATCTCCCACAATTAATTCCATGCCATATTTACCAGACAACTGACCAAACTCCTTAGCATTAGCTCCAACATCCTGTCAAAAATGTAAATATCATTCTATAGTGTCCAACAGTAAAAATAAATGTACAGCAAGGCATAATATCTAATAATTACATTACATGTATGTTTCATTAAAATCCATAATTTTGATTGGCTGTAAGCAAAAAGGAGGCAATCCAATATCAAATTGTGTTTCTCTCATGACAACATTACAACAATTAATAGGAAACAATTGAAAATTTGCTTTAACTTGTAATTTCATGGTTATAAAACAAAATAGTAATTATAAGAATTGAATGCTTCTTTTTGTAATTTTATAGCTTTTACACCCAAATAAAGTTACAAAAAGAAGCTTTCATTTCTGAAATAATTTGCACTGTTCCAGAAATTAATGTATGGGTGGGTCTATATGCACTTTCTTGTAAACCCTGCCATGCATAAAATTCTAAAAGATCATATTCCATTATTTTCAGAGATATCTTTCTTTAAATAATCAACACACATCAAATTTTTATAGAAGTACCTTCCTATAGTTATACCATGACCGTAACATCCGACTTTGAAATTTAAATCAAAAAGTTTAGCCGTCTGCCACAGACACACACAATATGACACCACTTTTGCACCCAAATTTCCTGCACATTTTACAGTTTTCTTTTTACCATTTTGTAATATTTGCCAACATTTGTTTACTCGGATAATATTAATGAGATTGTCTTTCATTCTTCAGTTAAAATTATAATGAAATACAACTATTCCTTCTTCAAAAAGTCAAGAATGGCAACGAAATATATATTTCTAATAATTTGCTAATAATCTATACATACCAGATCAAATTTGTATCCTCCAGATGTCTCTGTTTGGGCAACAAATATAATTTCTTGGTTTGTATTCTGATTGGTGAGCTTCACAAATGTCTACAAGTAAACCATACAACACTTAAAATCATTGCCTTGGATGTGTGTTGTTAGATTTTATAGGTTATAAAGAACATTTACAAAACAAATTCTAAAGATTTTCGTTGAAAGTGCTAAACTTCTAAGAAGATAAGATTTGACTACACATAAAGTCCACTAATAGGTGATATTACTTTGGGTAAATAAAACTGCAGCCTGTTAGTGCAGAAGTATTCCATAAAGAATTTTGAAATTAAAATGAAATATTGCCATCAAAATTGTTTTCTTATTAACTTTTCTTCATTTGAAAATCTAATTTGTTGCATACATATATTTTGAGTAGTAATTTTTCGTATTATTTTTTCTGTACCTGGTGAGCTGAAACTGATTTACTGCTGCTTTTATCCTTCAGCTGAAATTTCATGATGATTTTCTGATGACTGTCAGCTTCAAAGGTGTTTGCTGCCTTCTTTGGATATTGCAACCTAGGAATAATTAAACCATTCTTTAAAATTTATCAAATCTTGGAAATTGTTTCCTATTTTTACTATTTCAGCAATGCCATTCTCTTTGGAAAACTGGAAATTTAAACTCAATGTTTCATGTTGACTTCATAGGCAAACATGTATACATTTGATAAAAAAAAAATTAAGCCAACTTCAGGTAACTGCATTGCAATCTTTTAAAAACAATGAAGAGTTATTTCCCCTTATTTCTTCTATTCTACACTTTAACCCAAAAAAATTACATCACAAATCAAAAACACACAGAAAAGATTTAATAAATAAGCAAATCATTTACCAAACATTCAGTTGCATTAAAATATAATAAATATATCAACAATTTTTTTTAATTGCAGGTAAAAGAAATTTATGATACCTTTCGAAATTCAATTTATGCAGAGTTTATGTACAAACGTTTTTCAATCCTTATCATCATCATCACATCATCAAAGATGTGAATATCATCAATATTTGGAAAATTGTTTGTTTAGATGTTAAACAAACCTAACAAGTCATTACAGAAAAAGGTCAACAACTGAAAATTGGACATTCAAATGTTAGATAACCAGTCATTGTAGACCTACACATCTTAAAATTCACCAAAAAAAAAATCAAATTCAGCTTACAAACCAGCTCTGGAAATCACAGGGCCAATCCAATATAACTTGCAGGTAAATTGAATGCTGTCTAATGTTATTTAATTTGTGTACAATGTTTGGCATCAAGTTAAGCTTAACTTCACTGAGCATGAATATCTAGGCTTATGTCGACTTGTACCGAACAGAAAATTCTTTAATTTTCACTAAACATATCCCATTCAGGCAAAATATATCCTACTGCTTTTACACAGATTATTATACTTTCATTGTGACAAAAGAAACTCAACTTCTATATTAAAATCCAAATGAATGCTTCAATAAATATAACATGCTAATTAACTAACCTACCACAAAACTGAATGATGGGAAAATTGCCTTATAGTATGACAAATTATTCTGAACAGAATATATATTATACATACTTAGTAGTCCTTGAAGCTGTAGTTTGGTCTTTATCAGCAATACCAATCTCTACATTCTCAATTGACACCTGTGTCGTAACTTTCACTTCAACCTGTAATCAAGGTTGTAGATTTCACAAATCAATCTCAAAATGTAATTTGTCAGTCTTCTTACCAAACAATCAAGCTCAAAACCATCAGAATTTGTAGATTACTTATTCACTAAAGAGATTCTTATGTCTTTAATGGTGACGATTTGTCCTTGAATTCACAATTGTTTGCGATTCCATCATTGCGTTTATTTTTCTTGTTAAATTGCTCGATGGGTGGTTTGTTGTGCACAGATGATGTCAGTTCCCCTGATATGAGTTTTACAGTATTGAAAATGTACATCTCCAAAGTTCTAAAGAAATATACTTTTTGTTCCTGTCACTTAGTAACCTTACTGCACTATTGAATGGTCATATTTATTTTTCTTACTATTATTTACTCACTTAAAGATATTAGAGACATTTGTTTAGAGCTGTTCAAGAAAAAATGTACTTAATACAATATAAGTTTCTCTAGGTGGTTGTGTTTTGGTTTTTCTTATGCATCATACATATGAGGAAAATTCTATGATTGATAGGGGTCGAAAAAGGTGCCTTCAAAAACATTGTTTTTTTTTTTTTATGGAAAAGCCAATAAAACATGCAAGTAAAATCAGAATGTTATATTCATGTTCTAGTAGTTTATTTAGTCAGTACCTACATGTAGGTACCAACCCTGGTAATACTAGAATTAATTTACCCATTAAAGTAGCTGAATGTACAATAAGAAAGTGTACAGCAGTGAAAGGTATGGGTTTGTGTCATCAAAATGAAAAAAAATGGGAACAAAAACAACACCCATAAATGGTATAACTGTTTATGTGAATGTCATGTACTACTGACCATGCAATTCTTTGATATTTGAATATGTTAACAATATCTTCATGTGTTAATATATCAAAAATATATCAATGATATGGACAAGCATAATAGAATGTTATTACTTACATAAGCTCCAGATGTGCCTAACAACCTTTTGTCTGCCTTCTTTGGTGTAGCACTGATTGTCAGTCTGTAGAAGCCTGGAGCAGGCTTGGATTCCATAAAATTAATCTCATATAAAGACCTACAATGAAACAGTTTTTCTTGAAATGAAATCCCAATTTATTCACTTATCAATGTTTTCAATTTCTTTTAAAGTTTGCCTCAGCATTTTTGGTACCTTACATTGCTTCAAGTAGCTCTATGATAAAAAAAAAAAAAATAAAAAAAATAAATAAACACATTCGATCTTTGATGTAATTATACAATACATGACAATTAAATATTGGATGGTTCATTTCATTCAGATAGTTTATTTTCCAATGTTCCAGTATATTATTTAGTCAGTACCTATATGTAGTTACCAACCCTGGTAATACTAGAATTAATATACCCATTAATGTAGCTGAATGTACAATAATAAACTGTACACCAGTGAAAGGTATGGGATTGTGTCATCTCAATGAAAATAAGATTACATTAATGATTCAATATCTGATAAGAGTTCTATTAAATGATATTTTAAAGCTGAAATCTAATATTTAGTAGATATTATATAAAGTTATCTCTCAAAGCCTAATCAGCCAGTCAAGTTTTGGGTCCAAAGGCAGTTTATTCTTTAAAAACTTTTTCAGTTAAAGCTAAACAAACATAAAAATATTTAGATTCTTTCCTTTTTTTTAAGCAATTAAGAATATCAGGGGCATCATTTTTTTAAAGGTCTATCGACTGTTTGCTATAAACCTATTTTTCATTGTTTCCTCATGGCCACAATATCCTTTTTTATGAAGACCACCTGAAGTAGAAACTTACTCATCTTTGGCACTGAATGGTTTTTTGCTGAGAACAATGGCATCATCCCGTAAGTGCTTGGCACTGTCTGCTACTACAGTCAATGGTCCAAGTGGTGCTCCCATCAAGTTTGATACACGTACCTGTCAAAAATAAAATATCTCTATTATACAAAAAAAACAGAATCAACAAATTGCAAAAAAATGTCAAACACATGTAAAGTTTTGTATGTAACACTTGTACAATATATGAGAATTAAATATAGATTGGCTCAATAATTTCAGAATGATTTTATTTATATGTTCCAATACATTATTTAGTCAGTAACTATTTACAGGTACCAACCCTGGTAATACTAGAATTAATTTACCCATTAATGTAGCTGAATGTACAACAATAAAACTGTACACCAGTGAAAGGAATGGGTTAAAAAAAAAAATATCCGAAAAGCAAACTTTTTTTCCAAATAATTCATGTATGTCAACAGCAGAGTACAACACCTCCAAAGAATTGTCCATTATTTTGTGCTGAAGGCATGAACATAAATTCTAATATGACACTATCACTCGTGGTAAAATATTTAGCATAAAGGGCCAACCTGTGGTAAAATCAGTATACATTCAAAAGCCATGAATTATTTCAGAAGTCAGAACCAATCTGAATGGGGACACTTAACCTTCCGTATTACAAGTCCCATGCTCTATGAATTCTCTTGAACTCTGGCAACAACTTTTTGAGGGTTGTCGGAATGGCCTGTTGCAGGTTTGTAGGTTTAGTGGGTCTCCTTAAATCATTTTAAAAATTTATTCTTTTTTTCCTTTGAATAAGTCCAGCTATCCATACATTTTTCCTTTAAAGTGCCTTCTCATATTCATCATTTAAATACTGTACATTCAGAAATTAATGCATTTTTTTTTATAAATGCTTGGTGACTATTGCAATAATAAGAACTTGCATTCTTATATCTGATACATTTACCTGTATGCAGATTTTCATGAAATGGCAATAATTTTTGTCCGTTCTTCAAATATCGCAATAATTTCTAAATTAACAAGTCATATTTTTGTTTACCTGTACAGTTGACATGGACTGACTGACTGCTACTGAACTGGCTAATGTTACAGCAACTGGAATGTGGTACTGAAAATATAAAACAATAAACTGTTATCACAGACATATGTCTCTCCTTTTTGTAATTTTGATAATGCAAATGTTGAAATTAAAATAGCAATACTTTAACATGTAAGTTATGCAAATATTCAAAGTCGATGAACCATGACTGAAGGTACATGACTAAACAATCTCCATGGAAATGAAATGTGCCAATGCTAATACAACTGCAAACCAAATACTATTGATTTATTTTAAGTCGTTCCCTTTAGTTTAAACAAACCTAAACACAAACATTATCTTGTAAACTATGTAAAAGTTTCAAAGTCAATGAACCATGATGAGGGGGTGGGGCTATATAATCTCCATGGATATGATACTTGCAAATGCCAATAATTTTGCATACCAAATATCATTGACTTAACATTAGCAGTTCCTCTTAAACTGATCTATCACAAACTTATACATGTAAACTAAGCAAAAGTTTCATAGTCAATAGACCATGACTGAGGGGGTGGGGCCAAATATTCTCCATGGAAATGAGATGTGCTAATGCTTATACAACTGAATACCAATTAACATTGGCCTGCCACTAATGGTTCCCCTTGAACTGACCTAATCACAAACTAATACATGTAAACTATGCAAAAGTTTCAAAGTCAGTAGACCATGACTAAGGGGGCGGAGTCAAATAATCTCCATGGAAATGAGATATACCAATGCTTATACAACTGCATACCAAATATCACTGACCTACCACTAGTGGCTCCCCATAAACTGACCTAATCACAAACTAATACATGTAAACTAAGCAAAAGTTTCAAAGTCAATAAACCATGACTGAGGGGGCAGGGCCAAATAATTTCCATGGAAATGAGATGTGCCAATGCTAATACAACTGCATACCAAATATAATTGACCTACCACTTGTGGTTCACCACAAACTAGACCTAATCACAAACTAATACATTGTTGACGCCGACGCCGGAAACAGCATACCTATGTCTCACTTTTAGACTCCGTCAAGGCGAGACAAAAATACACATTGGCCAAAGTCTGACAAAGCAACTGGATTGCGGTAGTAATTAAAATCTTTGTAGACTATTATTCTATGAAAACATTATATCATATATAACAATTGAATAAATTACCCTGATTTCAAATTTTTTTATAAAAGTACTAGAAATTTAGTTGCATTTCAAGGGGTGAAATGAGCATAAATATTTGGCATATCCAAAAAATCCAAATGCCAAATTTTCTTAAAAGGCCTATGGCATGGTCAAAAATTAAAATAACAGACCAAAGTGAGGAAAACTCTTAGTACTGATGACTGTAGTGATTAGTCAATGGAAATAAAAGAACAGAGTTCAAATGTGCCCCATGATTTCTATTATAATTTATATTTTCAAGGAGCATTACTCGTTAAAAATATTTGATCAGAACTTATTTTCGAAAGTGTCAAAGACATTGTTGATAAAAACCTATGATATAAGTTTCATAAATTTCTGACAAGAATTGAACATGTGAGAGCCATAACATTGCAATGTTCCATATTTACAAGGGGCATAACTCTTTTAAAAATAAAATGCTCTGCTGGGAGCAGCTTGATACAACCGCAGAGGTTGAACCCTGAACAGTTGGGGCAAGTATGGACACAACATTCAAAGCTTGATACAGCACTGAATTTGGATTGTGCTTAAATATTTGACACAGCATAGGTTTCTGACACAGAATGAATGTGGTCTAAGAACTTAAAAATTCTTAATTTACCTATTCAAACCATATCATTATTATTTGCTTTTATATATATAAATCAGAAATAACCAATTTAAAATGGAAAATTTTAAAGAAAAAAAAGGGGAAAAAAAATCCCCCCCCCCTAATTTTTGAACCCCCTTATGATTCATCACCCCCAAACTCAATCCCAGCCTTCCCTTTGTGGTATGGTACCTTGCAGTACAATTTCAGAGAGATCCATACATTTGAACACAAGTTATTGTCTGTAAACTAGAAAAATGCTTGTTTTTTGCCCCTTTTTTGGCCCCAAATTCCTAAACATTTGAGGCAATTACCCCCAAACTCAAACCCAGCTTTCCCTTTGTGATATGGAACCTTGTAGTACAATTTCATAAAGATCCATACACTTACACACACGTTACTGTCCTGAAACTAGAAAAATGCTTGTTTTTCGCCCCTTTTTGGCCCCTAATTCCTAAAATTTTGAGGCAATTACCCCCCAAAATCAATCCCAGTCTTCCCTTTGTGGTATGGTACCTTGCAGTACAATTTCAGAGAGATCCATACACTTAAACACAAGTTATTGTCTGAAAACTAGAAAAATGCTTATTTTTGGCCCCTTATTCCTAAACATTTTGGGCAATTACCCCCAATCTCAATTCCAGCTTTCCCTTTGCGATATGGAACCTTGTAGTACAATTTCAGAAAGATCCATACACTTACACACAAGTTATTGTCATGAAACTAGAAAAATGCTTGTTTTTTGCCCCTTTTTTGACCCCTATTCCTAAAATTTTGGAACCTTGTGGTACAATGTCAGAGAGATCCATACACTAACACACAAGTTATGTCTGGAAGTTACAAAAACGCTTATTTTTGGCCCCTAATTCCTTAACTGTTGGTACCATAACCCCCAAAATCAATCCCAACCTTCCTTTTGTGGTATTGAACCTTATGGTAAAATTTCATAGAGATCCATTCACTTAAACTAAAGTTAGAGTGCGAAAACCAATGTGTCTTCGGACGACAACAACGCCAACGTCATACCAATATACGACCGCAAAATTTTTTTGTGGTCGTATAATAATTGATCGACACTGATTCTTGAACTCTTCAAGAACATTGATGATATTAACCTATAATATAAAATAAAAATCTGGCAAGAATTGTACATGTGAGAGCTCTAACGATGCAATTTTCCATAAAATTAATGTGTCAAAGGGGCAAACTCTTTTAAAAATAATTGATCGGCACTGATTTTTGAACTTGTCCAAACATTGCTGAAATAAACCTATGATACAAGTTTGATAAAAATCTGGTAAGAATTGTACACGTGAGAGCGCTAACAAGACTGACAGACAGACAGACTGATGCCCGGTATTTCCATGTCCCCTGCAACGTGTTACGCGGGGGACAACTAAAACATTGTTTGACAATCACACATAAATATAGCACATAGAAATTCTTATAACTATAGTACATATTATCATTGGTTTCTTATCAAGTTTTTTTTTGGTAAGTTTATGAATGTTTTAGACATTATTTTTTTATCAAGCTCACATTTGTGGAAATTTTTTTTAAGTCAAGAGTTCAACAGTACATTGTATTCTGACTGTAAAATTATAGTTTTTGGTAAAAGTTTTGGAAACAGCTAGAATGGTTTTTTTTTTTTCTAATCATAAAATTACGTTGTCCTTTGTTCAGTGATGTTGCAATAGACAGAAGCTGGTTTCATGAGTATAAAACTTACCTTGTTTTCAGTAAGAGTTTTGACAACAGACAACAGATGGTATGCAGATCTTGTCTGGTGAACATGTTTACGACTGAGGAAGTAATTGGCAAACTTCAATACTTTTTCCTGAAATATGAAAGAATTCAAATAGTTGGAAAATAGACCCTAGATACAAATTCAAGTGATTGAAAAATTACAATTACACCTCAAGGTATTCCCTATATCATGACATGATGATGATGGATTGATGTTAAATGGCCAGTAGCAGAGTAAATGCATAGTCAGGAAGAGAACATTTAAATGTGATGAGTACAAATCCTGCCTAGAAATAGACCAATGCGCTTGATTAAAAACTGCTGGTTCACAAAGTATCTCCGCAAGAAAGACATGTCACTCTACCAGGACATATTGTTCCAACTCTGAGCCGATCAGACTTTGGCTCTTATTCTTACAGGCTGAGTGTTTTTTTTGGAAAAGAAGCAAAATCCAATTTTTAAGTCGTTGGCTCGACCAGGTCAGGGTTTGAACCCACAACCTCCCACACACAAAGCAACCACATTATCACACCACCACTGTGGCGGTTCTATCATGACATGACAGTATAATTATTCTAATATCAATTTTTGCACAGGGAAAAACCTTAATTATTAAAACTAAGCTTTACTTGATGATCTTATCCTCACTAGATTTTAGAAGTTTTATTTTACATACCTCAGGTATTGTGGGTGCCTTTTTAGCGGTCTCTGACAATTTGTAAGCAGCATCTATCACAAGTGCTGTAGCATATAATCCTCCTTCAAACTGAATAATATATATATCATTTATATTAACAAATCATTTAAAACTATTAATAAATTTAATTTCTTATTGTTATTACTTATTCTATGGCTTGAAAGATCTAAAGTCTGCTTGTGACATCTTTAATGACCAAAAATCTGATTGAAGATCATAAAAAAAAAGTTTTTTTCTTGTTGTGTATATCATGTATATTTTCACTTTTTTTATTATTGCTGGTATAAAAATGTTAACGTAAAAAATTAAAGTCACTGAAGTTTCCGATCCAAGAAAGACAAAAATTGTGTTTTGATTTTGTGTTTTGACATTTCTAATTTTCCCCACAGCTCTTACTTGTAAATATTTCTAATTTTCCCCACAGCTCTTACTTGTAAATATTTCTAATTTTTCCCACAGCTCTTACTTGTAAATATTTCTAATTTTTCCCACAGCTCTTACTTGTAAATATTTCTAATTTTTCCCACAGCTCTTACTTGTAAATATTTCTAATTTTCCCCACAGCTCTTACTTGTAAACATTTTTAATTTTCCCCACAGCTCTTACTTGTAAACATTTTTAATTTTCCCCACAGCTCTTACTTGTAAACATTTTTAATTTTCCCCACAGCTCTTACTTGTAAACATTTTTAATTTTCCCCACAGCTCTTACTTGTAAATATTTCTAATTTTCCCCACAGCTCTTACTTGTAAATATTTCTAATTTTCCCCACAGCTCTTACTTGCAAATATTTCTAATTTTCCCCACAGCTCTTACTTGTAAATATTTTTCATCTACTTCATCTGCTTGAGCAACAATATCTTCTATGCTGTCAAACATTTTCTTGACATCTCCACCAATTTCTGCTGACACCAGGAAAGCATATCCATAACTGAAACAAAGAATTAGCATGATTTTTTTCTTAAATCTTCTCTATATATTGTCACTTATTAGGAATTAATCACAGAGAGGGAGATACAAAAAAAAAAGTCTGATATAAAGGTGTTTGTGGTACTCAGTTCACTTAAGAGTAGGGTCCTTTCTTTGAGTACTAATTTTGGACTAAAAGTGGCATTTTTGTGACAATAGATTTCATTATTTTTAATGTTTGCCTTTACAAATCAAAATCAAGTATTAGTTTCCCTGAGGACTCCCCTGAATTTCTCCTAAATCTTGACTTCCTTACTTACCTCAGTGGAGAGTCATCTTTCTTTAAAGCTTCTGCTAAAGCTTTAGAAACTTTGGTATTGTCAACTGTTAAAAAATAAA
Source organism: Mytilus coruscus (assembly GCA_017311375.1). Taxonomy (NCBI): domain Eukaryota; kingdom Metazoa; phylum Mollusca; class Bivalvia; order Mytilida; family Mytilidae; genus Mytilus; species Mytilus coruscus. Next base: position 25,799,660 of record CM029606.1, on the reverse strand, counting down.
AAGAAAGTGTAACTTTACAATGTACATGTATGTAAAGAAAACATAAGAATGGCTTTCAAAATATGTAAATAAGAACCATACAAGTTATATAGCTCTAACAATAAAACAGCTAGAAATTTTAGTTTTCAATAAACAGCTGTGCCATGAGCGCATGATACGCCCGTCGTCTTGTGTGTGAATTTTAATGCAATAATCATAAATAGTTTCTGACATACGGCCTGACATGCGAAAACCCCCTTTTATTTACAAAAAACTCAATATCTCTAAAATAAAGTTTTGAATCAAAACCAAAAAGTATACAGATCTTTAGATTAATATAACTAAGAAGTGTGTAAAATTTTGAGCAATAATCATAAATAGTTTTTGAGATATGGCGCGACATGTGAAAACCCCCTTTATTTACAAAAACTCAATATCTCTAAAATAAAGTTTTGAATCAAAACCAAAAGTATACAGATCTTTAGATTAATATAACTAAGAAGTGTGTAAAATTTTGAGCAATAATCATAAATAGTTTTTGAGATATGGCGCGACATGTGAAAACCCCCCTTTTTAAAAAAAAAAATCAATATCTCAAAAATAAAATTTTGAATCAAAACTAAAAAGTATACAGATCTTAAGATTAATATAAATAAGAAGTGTGTAAAATTTTAAGCAATAATCACAAATAGTTTTTGAGATACGGCGCGACATGTGAAAAACCCCTCCCCCTTTTTTAACAAAATACTCAATATCTCTAAAATAAAATTTTGAATTATCACCAAAATGTATACAGATCTTAAGATTAATATAACAAAGAAGTGTGTAAAGTTTTAAGCAATAATCATAAACTGTTTTTGAGATACGGCGCGACATGTGAAAAAACCCTCCGCCTTTTTTAACAAAATACTCAATATCTCTAAAATAAAATTTTTAATCATCACCAAAAAGTATACAGATCTTAAGATTAATATAACTAAGAAGTGTGTAAAGTTTTAAGCAATAATCATAAATTGTTTTTGAGATACGGCGCAACATGTGAAAAAAAAACACAACCCTGTTTTAGTTACTAAGTCCTGTAACTCAAAAAGTTTTAATCTTATTTTATACAGATCATTTGACCATCATAAGAAACAACTATGTTAAGTTTCATGAAATTTGGATAAGTATTTCTCAAGTTACGGTGCGACATGTTTACGCCGGACAGACAGACGACATTTGTATACCATAATACGTCCGTCAAAATTTTGATGGGCGTATAAAAAGCAGTGCATGCATGCTCATTTTGTAGACTCCATTGCTTATTTTTCTTTTTTTGTTTTATTTTTAAAGAAACTTAACAACCGAATCAAAGAAAATTTAATGATCTTATTATAATTGAGTCAATATATATTATTATAATTGTATATACTGTAAACATGGTAAAGCAATAGATCTATATACAGTAAATTAATTTCTTAACTTCTAGGTTTTACAACTAACCATAAGATCCATAAAATGCTATGTGAATTAAAATAATACATTGTATTTTTTTTTAAATCTTATCAAACTATATTTCTAATAAATATCTTACCAGACAATCCCAGATTTTTTAAAGCAAAGAACGCAGAAAATATGTCTGCTACACTAGCTGTGTCTTTGATTGCCTCTCCTAAAAAGGCCTGAGCATTAGCAGCATTGACCTGTAAATAGATCTTATTTTTCACTTTGACATATCAGATAAGTCCCCTTTACCAAATCTGGGGTTATTGCATTGCTCCCAAAACAAATTCTAAATGAAAACAAGAGGCTCTCAAGAGCCTGAATCGCTCACCTGATTTGTTAAATCTTAATTCATTCATCAATCATGATTTATATTTTTGAGCAATAATGTATATCGGTGTTTGCTTAAAAATGCACCTTTTTTTTTTGGGGGTCATATATGCCTCAAAATTCCTCATAAAAGTGAACAGCTCTGCACAAGAAAATTAGGGGAAAAATTGAAGACTGGACACGATAAGTCTTCTTATTAATTTAATGACACTATCATTTTTATCCACAGGCACTTGTTTCTGTCAATGTGGGGTTTACTATCCACACTCGTACGAAAAATCACGTACAGGTGTGGATAGTAAACCTCACATTGACAAAAACAAGTGCCTGTGTTTTTATCTGGGGAAAATCCAATGAATTTAAAGAAATGCATTCAGGTATAACTTGCAGCACTATGTATATTACTTGTTGACAGTACTGACACAAATTATTTTATAACTTTAAACAACAGTGTTAACTTACTAATCTTCCAATAATAAAAGTCAATGATAATCATGTGACATCTTGAATTGTTTCCATTCTTTAAAACGCAATTGAGACCATGATTCATTGGCAATTTCGCCACTTTTACAATTCGTCCCCTAATAGTCCATTGATTGTAAATGAATGCCTAACATTATTTCAATTCTGATTATTCAGTACCATATGTTTAAAATTTTATTGTTAAGACAATCTAGTCCTGTTAATCAGTTTAACCCCTTGTCAGTTTTGATTTAACTGTTTTTTTACAAAAAGACATAAACAAATAAAAAACTGCATTTCACCCTGATGACCCATGTTTAGCATCAGAGATGCATTAAATTACTGAATATAATTATCTAAATTATCTATAAGTAAACCTGGTGAAAAGGAGTTGAATCAAGTCTTGTAGTTTCAGAGAAAAAGTAATGATTCAAGAAGAAAATTGTGAAAAATAAATCTTTCAAGGGAAATAACCAAAACTATAATTTCTCCCAAAAAAAAATTTCCTACAGTAACCTAACAACAGATTGGCAATTTGTTCTGAACATGTTCATGCAGATAGATCAATACTATTTTTCTCATTTACACTTTCTTCTTACCTACTATAATTTTCAAGAAAATAATCAAAATCTAAAATTTCCTAATAAATAACTACTTCTAACAGTAACCCAACAATAAATTCTCCAAATTCCATGTTTGTTGATGGATCAAAACTTCAGATACAATTTTAACCTAGATACCCTAAGGAACATTTATTTAAAGTTTGAATGTATTTGGCCCAGTAGTATCAGAGAAGAAGATTTTTAAAATAGTTTACGACGAGAGACGAAGAAAATTACCAAATTAGTGGCAGTAACCCAACAATGGTTTGTTTGATTTGTTTGAAAATTTCAGGGCTGGTAGATCCTGACCTGTTTAACATTTTTACTCCCTGTCAGATTTGCTCTAAATGCTTTACTTTTTGATATATAAGCAAAAAACTGCATGTGACCCTATGTTCTATTTTTAGTCATGGCGGTCATGTTTGTTGATGGATCAAAATTTCGGATACAATTTATAAACTAGATACCCAAAGGAACATTCATTTAAAGTTTGAAGGTATTTGGCCCAGTAGTTTCAGAGGAGAAGATTTTTGAAATAGTAAGACAGAAAATTACCAATTTAGTGGCAGCAACCCAACAATGGTTTGTTTGATTTGTTTGAAAATTTCAGGGCTGGTAGATCTTGACCTGTTTAACATTTTTACCCCCATGTCAGATTTTCTCTAAATGCTTTACTCTTTGAGATATAAGCCAAAAACTGCATTTGACCCCTATGTTCTATTTTTAGTCATGATGGCCATGTTTGTTGATGGATCAAAATTTGGATACAATTTATAAACTAGATACCCTAAGGAACATTCATTTAAAGTTTGAAGGTATTTGGCCCAGTAGTTTCAGAGGAGAAGATTTTTGAAATAGTTTACGACGACAGACGACGAAGGACGCAAAGTGATGGCATAAGCTCACATGGGGCCCTTCGGGCTCGGTGAGCTAATAATGTGACTCTCTGCATAGATAGTCCATCATTCTTACACTTGCCTTATTATCTTCATGATCTCAGTGTAGTCTTCATGCAATTTGCCCTCAATTAATTATAATATTTACTACTAAGCACTGAGGTTGTGAGTTCGAATCCTGCACGGGGCAGGTGCACTCGACTCCAATCTTAATTGACTAGGATTGTGAGTTTTCCTACCGAAGGTCTGTGGTTCTCTCCGGGCACTCAGGCTTCCTCCACCAATAAAAACTGGCCGCCACGATATAGCACAATAGTGTTGAAAGAGGCATTAAACACAAATCAATCAATCAATACTACTAAGCATATTTAATTTCATCTATTTTACAATTTGAAAAAGTGTAACATCATTCGAATCTACAGATCCACCAAAACAGAAATAAGTAGTATCATAAATTAAAAAACTTGTATCATTTGGAATTCTGTCTCAAAATCCCTGGTTTTATCATATATAGAACAGGCTGTACCCAACTCTTGGAAGTTACCATGATCTATTATAAAGTACCCACCTTACAGCTACCTAAAGCTTTTGCTGCCCCTGAGGCATGATATAAAGATGACACACTTTTGGCATCCACTAAAGATGTCACTTTCTTACAGGCTTCCTGAAAATTAAAAATGAATTTCTAATCTATTAACAAATTTTCTGTGCTAACATAAAAGATAAATAAATTTTTATCATTTCAACAAACCATTTATATCAGGAATCACTCTTAAAACAAAAAAGTATGTATTTTTCCCATTCATGGGTTTATGATTAGATATTATGGCTCTAGGCTATTATCGATTAGTCAATTGTGTCAGGCCAAGGTGTTGTACTATTTGACTTTTAGTTTTTGATTGCCTCCTTAGTATCTTCACCTCTTTATCAAACTCTCATATGTATACAATTTAATAAATATAAGTCCTGATCTGCTTACCGCTTACAATTATAAAGCAATTATTACTACATCCTTTAATCATTATCATCAATAGAATCTTTCAGTTGAGTCCTTGTTCACTTATTTATACTTACTGATGTTTATAAATCCACTAAATCCACTTTTTCACAATTGAAAAGATTTTGATATGATTCAGGCAAAAAATTCAATTTAAATTGTTTGTTGTCTACCTACCCACCTTAAAAGCAGCATACTCGAAAAATTTTATGACTCAAATTTGTTTTTTTAAGATTTTTTTCTGCTCTTGTGTTGTTTTCTTGTCTAAAACTTAAACATGAAACTGTTGTTTCTGGTCAAAAAACCCCTACCTAACTACCCAACCCTACAGGGCATGGGTATACAACATCAAATAAATAATTTCTTAAGGGTGGCCTCAGCAAAAGAAAAGACCAAGAATTGTGACAAGGGCACTAAAATGGACATTCATACCCCACTTAAATGATAAACAGCTCACTAATTTGATGACTGAGTTAACCTATGTAGGATTATCTGTTTCACTTCAATATACCTGTGAATTAGGAACTGGAATATTCATCATCTTTAAGCCCAGAATTGAATAATGGGCATTAATAACATCATTCACTGGAAAAGCTGCCTCAAAAACTGATTTCAATCTGGCCTTGTCTATCGTAGTCAGGAATGTTGATGGTGTCAGAGCCTGACCCACAACCACAGCAGCAAACAGCCATACCACAGAAGTCACTAAAAACAAAAATGAAAATCATTTTTACAGGTAAAAAAGTGCATGAACATTATATGCTTCTAAACTACTTTGAGGAAACAGTTTAGAAGTATGAAAAAGAAAACCCAATAATTTCTCGTGTACAGGTACATATTCATTTTCAAAGTGATTAATCATTAATGATTCATGTACATTGTAGTACTAATATCAATTAAAAACAGACTTGTCTCAGGGTTCTCGTCAAGGCGCGTATCGCGTCCTGGGCGCATGAAAATAGAGCTGGACGTGTCATTTTGAAACCCGTGAGTCCCAGGGACGCGTCCGCATTGCATCGCCTGAGTCCCAAACACATCGTTTTGCTTTAGAGATTCATGATCTCCGACATTGTTGACAAGAAACTAAACCGAAGTCGATGTTGAAAAATTACTTGATCGTAGATTAATATTTTGTTGACTGATAATTATTTTTTTAGATTAAACGTATTTCATCCTAAAGAATAATAATTCTGTTCAAACTAATTAATAAATATATATATATGTAAAAGTCACCGATGTTTTAAAAATTTTACGATTATTTGAAAAGCGTGAATTTTTCCACGTGTTGAACATTACGTACATATCGATTGAAACAAAAAGTAAATTTTGTTTGAGAATGTGAAATGAAATGATATAATATTTTATAACTGTTACTTCTATGCATAAAACAGATCGTAGAACAGTGTAGATATAAAAATGTTACGGTTAAAAATAATTTTACTCTTAACATTTTCTCGTATTGTGCATGTTGAACATCGCGATCGTAAACAAAGGTGAAAAATGTTTTGAAATTGAAACGGATCGGATTAAAAATGATTAAAGCCAAAATCATTATCATGAACAGTGTTCACTTTAGATTTTCTTGTTTTTATTAAAGACTATAATAATTATAACGATAGAAACATCAAAGTGATTATTAACTCAATTATAAGATAACAAGTCCCTAATTATTTAATATAATTAAAATTAATTTATAATGATGAACTGGGTACTAGCTATTTAATATAATTAAAATTAATTTATAATGATGAACTGGGTACTAGCTTGTCAAACAAAATGACATCAGTATCACAATGAGTCAGTCAAAGTTCTTCTTCAAAAGAAACCTGATGACACTGAATCATCAGTTCAAGTAAAAGACCAAGAGTCAATGATCCACTACACCAAGAATAGATAGACATAGAAAGCCAAGTCTGTTATGTTGTAATGAACAATAACTATTAAGAGATCATAAATTTTATTGATATAATAAAACTACCAATCCAACATGCGTCGTTTTAGTTTTAATTAGTCATATTTCATTAAGACACAAAAATTACATGCATCCTGGACTCATCAAAATTTAGTGGGACTCACCATTTCTAAAGTGATGAGTCCCAGGACTCACCATGAAAAATTCCTAGTGAGAACCCTGTTGTCTATAAGGTTTGATGGTCATATGGTGGACTATCAAGTTCTGCAAAGGCATAAATGATCCTAGCACAATATTGAGTTTAGTCTTATTTTATTAGTCCAGGACTTATTTTGGGGCTTTGACTGATTCCATGTTATTTGGGGCATCTAAGGTACTTATAAAAACCGTATCGGGTCCGTTCGCCCTGAGTCCGTTCGCCCTAATTTTTATAAAAAAATAATATTAATGGTTTAATTTAAAGTTTTGTAATCTTATTCAGGTATTTAAATGGTAAATATTAAAAATGTATATCTCCAAATTCATGAATAAACATTGAAATTAAAAAAAATTTTTTTTTTTTTGGAGCATTAATCAGGCTAATTTGCTTCATTGTTACATTTGTTTTTATTCAGAATTACTTTTAATGACTGTTGATTGTAAATGCCAGACACACGTTTAGTCTACAAAAGCCTCATCAGTGACGCCGAATCAAAAAGTTATTAAGGCCAAATAAAGTCACAGTTAAAGGCATTGAGGATCCAAAATTCCTAAAAATTTTGCCAAATACAGCTAAGGTAATATATTAATATATTTCTGAGGTGGAAAAGCCTTAGTATTCCGAAAATTCAAAGTTTTGTAATTTCGAATGCTGATTAGATCTGATTACGATGTCTTTGATCTCACTGATTGTTGTTACAGTAGTTATTGTTTTTGATGGATTAATAATGAAATTGTTTTTTTAAATAAACAAGTCAGCTTGGAATGAGTTAAAACAATGACGTAAGACATTAAAGGGTAATTGTTTTCGTCGCTTGGCTTCTTTGATCTCAAGGTGTTAAGTGAGTTGGATCTTGTTATACCTGTTTGGATTGTTTTGAAATTGTTATAAGGTTTCAATACAGATAAATTCATACAGATAACTTGGTCTCCAGTTCCTGAACACATCTTCTTTTCTTCTTCTTCTTCAAAATACTGTCCACATTCAACATGATGAATATTCTGACAAGAATATTCAATGCAAATCAAAAGAAAAATAATTATCTGGTAGCAGCAATACAACATAAATTATTGGCGGAATTTTCAACAAACTTTTACATAATTAATTCAAATAATTCATATTATACAAGACAACAAAACAAAATAGAAATCAGGGCGAACTGACTCAGTGCGAACGGGAATTAGGGCGAACGGACCCAGGGCGAACGGACCCAAGGCGAACAGGTATTAGGGTGAACAGGTACTAGGGCGAATGAGAATCAGGGTGAACGGACCCGGATTTTATAAAAAAAGGGAAGCGTAAAAACGTATGCAGTCTTTTACGACTGGGATCTGATGAAGAAAATGCCCATTTTCTCATCGATAACTAAGTCTGATTGTGCTCTTGTACAATATTAAATGCATAACTGGTGCTTTGAAAAGAATTTTCAAAAAACTAATGGGCTTCTTCTACAGATATAGGCCCTGTCAGGCCTGTGTATGAAACAGCTTCCTGATGTCAGTAGTTTTACACATCTTGAATCGGTGAATTCTCAAATGCAACAGAATAATTTGACGTCATGCAACAAAACAGCAAATTGAATATATTGTTGCAAGTACTAAATTAAATAACCGTCAAGTATAAAGACGCACAAAATAGAGACAAGTTGATTTCCAATCCAAACATAACACGTGGCAAAGTATTTTTAAAGGCGAGAAAGCAACATATATTTTCATCTTATGACAACATCTGCATTTTGTTCTGTGGATGCATATGAAGAACTTAACATTAAACTTTGCAATATGTATCATGTGAAAGGCATTAATGCCATTGATCGTGATAAAATTTCAAAACCGGCTTACTGACCCTTTGCCATCGTCAATGGCGTTGTCTTTCGGAAATACGTGGACTTTACATTGGAAAAATGGAAAAGCATTGAGACACATAGTGAAAAATCATGGGCTCATAAACGCTTTTAATAAGGTGTATAAATGTTTGTATTTCAAGTTTTTACTTTAAATGAAGGGGTGTGTCACACGAAGTTGTGAGCGGGCGAGACCATAATATGATCAGTAGAAAACTTTATTTGAAATCACTATGTGAACGACAATAAACCCTCTACACACATTTTTAGTCTAATCATACGCCACTGTACTATCTCACCTTTAAACAAAAAAAAAAAAAAGAGGAAATACTGTAAAAATTAAATTTTGAGTCAGTATGTACATGTAGCTATGTAAATATGTAAACACCTCGTTAAACTTATAGAAAAAAAAACGTTGAAATTGATATAGGGCCGATGATGATGGCATTAGTAAAATGATAGCTAAATAAACAAACTCATAATTTTGTTGGTTTAGGACCATGAAGAATAATCCTATTCATATCACCAGAGAAGTGCAATGGATTTCATTTATCATATATATTTGAAAGTTAAAACAAATTTCTGACCTAAATATAGATAATTTATAAAAAAATTAAAAAAATAAAATGCTAAAATGCTACCGATAATTTTTTAATTTAAAGTATGCTAAGCGTGGGGGGTTGAGGCGGGGGAGGGTAGGGGGGAGGCACTATAATACTTAATTGTTAGAGGGTGCCGCTGGGGTCCTATTCATATATTGCGTAGGTAAAAATGTAACCTTTTCGCATATTGGTTGGGTTTCGTGTGGTGTGTTGGAATAGTTGAATCATGACCAAAGTGCCAAAAGAGGGAAAATTTGTGGATAAAAATACAGCAGGGAACACCAAGAAAGATGACAGGGCTTTTCATATAACAAGTAATGGGAACTTTATTGACCTTATCATATTTTTCTGATAGTTTTCCATACCTATTCACATATTTTCAAGCTAGAAAATGTGACCTACTTCAGCGCCACGTCCTATCACCTTGTATATGGGAAGTGGCCCTCCCGAGGCTAAGCGCGATATTGCATGCTCGACATCAAGTTACCAAAAACCCATCCATCCTTCTTTAATGGAACAAGTCTGTGTTTTTTTTTTTTTTTTTTTTTTTTTTAACCTCGAAGGGATTTTTTTGCCGAACACACAAAAGCTAGAATATTAAATTGAAAATTGAAGAGGAAGAACTTGATATACCAAGGGAATCAATAACCATAAGCCAGGATAAGACTGAAACGTGCAACCAAAAAACCGGGTGAACTCTCCGATGTTCCGGAAGAGTATTCAGTTCCTGCTTAACTAGTGCCAACGTGTTAACTTATTCCTCGGTGTGCACTGCGACCGAATATTGATAAGCATAAATGATGATGTAAATACTAATTTCAGTGTAACACTAATCGGGTAAACATTGTTTGTGTATTGAATGTTAGCAAGTTCAGTTGCTGGAAATATCTTTTTTACAGTTGACCATAGTTCTGTTTCGTATTTGTTTTGCATTCATGATCATTTTTGTATATTTAAAACTAAAAAGATGTGGCATGATTGACAATGAAACAACTCTCAACCAGATACCAAATGACATAGATGTTAACAACTATAGGTCACCCTCCCCTAACCTGGGACAGTAGTGTAAACAGTACAACCAGAGACATATATATATTAGTATATATGTCTCTGGTACAACATAAGAACAAACTATAAAAAAATAGTTGAAAAAGGCTTAACTCATCAGATCGATACAAAGCAGAAAGACATCTAACAAAAACAAAGACCCGACGTGGCAGGGTATTTATACATCTCCACATCAAAAAAGACAAAACGACATTAAGTACAGATCTGAGAGTACTCGCAGTTACTGATAGCTAGTTCAAATCCAATGACAACTAATATTAGTCAATGTTATTGTATTTAAGGAGCTCCTGAAATCATTTCTGGTCCACATTTCGAATTCACGATAATCCACAAATCATTGATGACCCCTGAAATATTCCAGGACTGCAGGATATCCTGAATAATTATCTAAGCTGTGTAAATTGATATGGGGTTATGTCCGTCTACTGCCTCAAAAACAGACTCGCCTGAAATATCTCTTTTTATCTGACGTTTGAACCCCCCTCCCCCTTGGGAAAAGGAGTTTAAGGATTAGTCGATGAGTATATATCAAGCAGAAAACTGATATAATTTAAGCATTAGAAATTGGGTAAGCAATTGCAGCACATGTATTTAATTGAAAAAGTAAAACTCATAAGGAAACATTAAAATACAAGGAAAATTTAAAACCGGAAGTACAAATGTAGTTAATATTTATGTTTGTTTTAAAATACAGATTATTCAAAGCGCTTCGGACGCATGAATTCTATATATAGTGTTATTTTTTATTTTTTATTAGCACTGGGTCGATTCTGCTGCTGGTGGACTATCAGTCCCCGAGGGCATCATCAGCTTCGGAACTGACATGATTTATAACATATCTTTCTTAAATTGTCCTTTTATAAATTGATAAATATTAAGAAACTAAGTTTCCAACTCCTTCAGGCAAAGTTGACCTTAGATGGATATGGCTATATATATATATAGTTTGTAAGGTCCCTTTTGGTCATATAGCTTATATTTAGATCAACTGTTTCGGTTCTTACACATCCTTGGCTTTCAAATATTCTGCTTTGAGCGTTATTGATGAAGGTAACAAATATTCTGCATTGAGCGTTCTTGATGAAGGTAAATCCGGAAAATCGTTTCGGACGCATACAATCTGTAAAGAGCCATTTTCATTTCCAGAATGCTATTCAAACAATTCTATGACTGTAGAAGACATTTATAGTGAGAAAACTAACTATTTCCACCCTTTAAATTATTTGGAAAACTGTTCCACAGCGTCGCTGCATCATTTGTACATTGACTTATTATAAAGTGACTGAACTGAGGTAGATGATGCATATATTGTACAAGTCATATATATAAGGGTTACATTCAACATATTGCAGAGACATATTTAGCACAAGTTTGTAAATTTTTACCATGTTAAGTCTCTCTCAATCGAAGGCTGAAAACTTATTGGTTTTTCTCAATTCTTCTTCTGAGTTTGTTCAACTACCTGAACCTGTCTGCGACAATCTCAAGGGACTGTTAATATAAACGGTAGTCACGTTTATACTTAAGGTATTTGCAGTATGTTAATAGACTTGCAAGTAGTATAATTGTGAATAACATATTTTGTTTGGGGAAAAGTTTTTTTTCTTTTGCTTTGACATGTTTGATGGGACCAAAGAACGATCAGGTTTACTGGAATATCCTTATCGAAACTTTTGCATAATTGTTTAATGCTTAAAGAAATTTTATTTAACGAATAACGCCAACTATATACAACAGCTCGGGTGGATTTTCTCTTTCCAGCAGCCTATCGTGGGAAGCCTACTCATATTTAACATGAGATTCAGTCAAAATATTGGACCAGGTGCTTTTTGTCTATAGTTTGTTTTGAACTGTTTGTTGCTTTATTTCTGCTTAGTGCCGATTTATTGAGTTAAGCCAGATTACAACTAATTTTTACAGTGTGATACTTTAGTCTGGGAGAACATGATTTATTTATTAATTGTAATTGGCTTTGAACTAGCTTTCAGTAACTGCGAGTACTCTTATTTCGGTGCTTTGTGTCTATTGTTATTGTGTTAGTTGTTTTGTGCCTCGTACCTATCTTTTGGGGTAAGCCAATTGCAACTAATTTTTACATTTTGTTCTTATGCCGTGCTGTTACACCACTGTCCATGCAAAGTTAGGGGAGGGTTCAAGTAAGCTCTCACAAACATGTTAAACCCAGCCACATTCGTAATGAGGCTTACAGTGGTTGTCGTTGGTGTATGCCTGTCATATTTGTTTTTTTTGTAAATTCTTTTGTTACAAATTAAGCCGCTAGTTTCTCGTCTGAATTGTTTCACATTTTCCATATCGGGGCCTTCTAGAGCCGACTATACGGTAAAGGTTTTTTTCATTGTTGAAGGCAGTATGGTGGCCTATAATAATTGCTTACTATCGCTTCATTTTAACTCTGGTGGATAGTTGTCTCATTGGCAATCATACTATACATCTCCTCATTTTTAGCTAACTTGGCCCATGGGGCCAAGTCAGATTTACTCATCATGCACTTGGCGTCCGTCGTCGTCCGTTAACTTTTACAAAAATCTTCTATGAAACTTCTCGGCCAAATTTAACCAAACTTGGCCACAATCGTCATTGAGGTATTTAGTTTTAAATGTGTCCGGTGACCACCTCTGCCAACTGACATGGCTTACATGGCTACAAATAGAACAGATAAAATGCAAGTTTTGTCTATTATCTTGACAACCGGTATGACTAGAACACATCTGACAGGGGAAGAAATGTTCAGAATGTTGAGATCTACCTCCATTTACATCGGCAAACTGCCAGACGACTTCTTATAGGATATATTGCCCTTAAATGACAAATGTTACCATTTTTTGTCCATTTTTGCCTAATATCTTGAAAACTATAATAGATAGATAGAGACTTTAAATAGCAAAAAGGATCCACCAGACGAGATCTACAAATATGTCAGCATGACCAAAATCGTCAGTCGACTCCTTATTTGAGTTTTTCCCCTGTAATGACGAGTTTTACTATTTTTTTTTGCGTTTTTGCCTTTTACCTGCTGCCCATTAACATCGGCAAAACTGTTGGACGACTTCTTATAGGAGATATTGGTTTTAAATGACAACTTTATTTTTTGTCATTTTTACCTATTACCTTGAAAAATATATACGACAAATAGAAGCCTTAAAAAGCAAAAATGATCAGCAAGAGAAGATCTACAAATAAGTTAAATGGCCGAAATCGTCAGTCGACTCCTAAATGGAGTTATTGCTCTTGAATGACAATTTTTACCAATTATTTTGTGTTTTTGCCTTTTATCTTTAAGACTATAATAGATCATATAGAGATACTTTAAATAGCAAAAATCAATGCAAGACGAGATCTACAAGTCCAATGGCCGAAATTGTCGGTCGACGCTTTAATGGAGTTTTTGGCCATAAATGACCATTATAACAATTTTTTTGTGTTTTTGACTAATATCTTGTTAGTAAACTATATTGTATAAATAATACCTTTAGGTTTCTCATATGAACTGTTTCACATTTTTATGTCAGGACCTTTATAGCCGACTATACGGAATGGGTTTTTCTCGTTATTGAAGGCCATATTGTGGCCTATAATTGATTACTACTACTTTATTTAACTGTTGGATAGTTATCTCATTAGCAGTATACCACATCTCTTTATTTTTATACAATAGCTTTTCTTACTTTTCCAAGGTTTTGTATTATCAACTCTTAGATTTAAAGAAGAACTAGCAAGTGCACTCTAGATGGTGGGCTCATGTAACATTAGTGTTGCCCACTACCACCATGAACAGGCAAAATACAGGTGAGCTGCAGAGTATGCGAAAGGAGCTACCATTTGATTTTTATGGAGGGCTAGGATGAAATTTGAAAAAAATAGGCAGGACAGGAGTTTTGAGTAAAAAGAAAGGCAGGATGAGATTATTTGCAAAAAAAAAAAAAAGGCAGGATGACTAATTTATGTAAAAAAAAAGTCAGGATAAACTAAAAAAAAAAAAAGGCAGGACCGAATAGAGTGAAACTGAATAAAAAGGCAGGACCAAATAGAGGGAAAAATAAAAAGGCAGGACAAAATTGTTCATCCTAGCCCCCCCATAAAAATCAAATGGTAGCTCCCTAAGAAAACATCCTTCATTAGTATTTTGAAACTGGTTTTCAGAAGGAAATTATTGCATTATTGGGGCTCAAAATGGCGTAAATTACATAATTGTTTACAAAAAAGTTTTTTGTAGCATTATTATTTGGCAGATGACCCTAGACCCTAGACCAGTCGTGTTATACTGGGTCAGGAACACAACTGACCATTTATAATAGGGTCGTCTTAGTAACTTTACCTGATCAAAGCAGGTCACAATCACACTGAGAGTGTGAAAGATATGGTGCCTAATATGTTGCTAAAGGTTAAAAAGTGTTTGCCAGGTGAGCAATTCACGCTCTTCTGCAAGTTTTACCCTTAAGAAGGTATTATAGTGTAGTGTCAAAGTTGAAAAATTCTTATTCTTTTATGAATTGCATACAGATTGAACATAAAATAAATAATGTACTAAAACAAATTTCAAGAATACAGTTGAGACAGGTCGACTCTTGTATTTTTTCATCAGAAATTAAACTTTCAAATACATATTTTTTTTTATGATAAAACTTTAGCAGACATGGGAGACAAATGTAACATTGGCTATTTTCTAATCTATCTGTCGTTTTGATTCAGTAATGCCGTGATTGTTGACGAGATAATTTATGAATATGCAAATAATGGTTTACTTTTATAAATTGTTATTTGGATGGAGAGTTGTCTCATTGGCACTCACACCACATCTTCCTATATCTATGTTAGATTTTAGTCATAGTTCGACAGTATATCAATTTTAATTGTCCTTTTCAGCCTCACCATCAAGTTTTATAACATAAGCCAAAATTATAATGCCCTGTGATTGAACTGTTTTTAAATCGAAATTGTCTTGATTTAAGCCCCATCTTTTATTTTTCCATGATTTGCTGGTCAGATTTCCTATTGAAGCAATATATCTTTAGGGAAATGTGGAGAAAACATCAACTAGACAGTTAGCCCAATAATATAACTTGACAATAAATATAAAAGAGAGGCGAAAGATACCTAAGGGATATTCAAACTCATAAGTCGAAAACAAACTGACAATGCCATAACAAAAAACGAAAAAAAAAAAGACCAAGGTCCAAAAGACCAACAGTGCACAAAACCAAACATAGAAAACTAAAGACTGAGCAATATGAACCCCATCAAAAACCTGGGGTGATCTTAGGTGCACCGGGAGGGCTAGCAGATCCTGCTCCACATGTGACATGTGTGAATCTCCTATCTATGATTATTACCAAGTTTTGTTTCAATTGGCCACATGGTGTGTTGTCAATACCTTAAGGTGGATTGGGGGTCTTAATTAAAATCCATAGAATTTTTTAATAATGTCAAAATGTAGTTTTTATTATGCTTTTTCCAAAATATAATAAAAAGTATAGGTCACCGGACTTTTTTTCACGCTACAGGTTGCGCAAAATTTTCAGATTTTGTATAGATTATGCATTGAAAATCCAATTTTGTGGGATAAAAAGAAAACTACACCATAGAATTTTAAGATAAAATGTGAGATGATAGCTCTTATAACATTCTTTCAGATAAGACAAAGAAAAAATGGGGTCACCGGACTTGTTTTCTTTCTACATATTAAAATAGGTAAATTCACAACACTTTTTACTATAAAAATTACTTTATCTGATTTATCTCCCCTTTGTGACAAAGATGAAAAAAAAAAGAATCAAACAAAGATATTGTGTTTTTTAGAAAATACAGCCGTAAATATGATAAAACACATAATTTTCTATATTAACATGAAAAGTCTTACATATGAATTACATATTACTTTCAAAATTTGCACATTTCATTAAAGATCTAGACCAATTGTTATCTGCTACTTCAAAATCCAAGATGAAGGAAGACACCCCAGGCACCTTAAACTGATATTTGTGCTAGACAAAAGCGAATGCTAACATTCTTGGATCAGCTTTCTTCTATTCTTGGGTTTGAGAAAGACAATTTTTTAGAGATATGCCACTTTATATAAAGCTCTTTTTAATTTTAAGACAAATTGGTGGCCTAGCTTCTTCTTCTTCTTCTTCTTCTGTCTGGGAACACCTAGAAATTTCTTGTATCAATAAAAGTATTTACACTGTTTACACGTTCTCCAACCGTCCTCTCAGGGAAATATGTACATGTATACACAACCAAAGAGTCACAAACACATTTCCAAATTTGCTCAATATTATTCTTTAAAATCTAAAACTGGTCTCAACACTATAAGTAAAGTTTGTAAAATAAAAAGATCAGACTACCGTGCCATCACCTCCATCACTGAAGATATACATATAGATTCTACCACTGCATCGAGTGTGATACGATATTTATCCACTCGAGACAGTTAAATTTTCAAATTTAAAACGCGAGGCTTGCCCGAGTGTTTTAAATATTTAAAATTTAACTGTCGAGAGTGGATAAATATCGTATTACACGAGATTTGGTGGTGGAATCTGTTTCTCTAATGATTTTCAAACAATATGCAGGCAAAATTATTCCTTCTTTTCGAATGATCTGCAAAAAGATGTGTTCTTTCTATGTGACGTCATCAGGCATGGTCGCCTTTTTTCATGCCGTCACAATAAGAAATTCAGAGGAAAGTAAGAAAATTCGACGTCATAATCGGATTTTAACCAATGATGAACTGAGATCAAACGAACCACACGTTGATTAAATTTTTTTTATACAATGGGTGCAGAAAGGGATAAATTCACGAAGAATTAGAGAAATATATATATATATATTAAGACAAATAATATATATGTTTTAAAGTTACTGATCACTTAGAAATACTACAGATTAGACACTGTTGTCCCCTGGGTAGCTGTGGATGCTATTCTGAGTCCTTCCAACAATTTTAATCTCTTAATTTCTAGCTGATGACACAATTCAGTAGATATTTTTGTAATGACTGTTATTTGTTCAGTACTAAAGTTTTCACTAAAATTTGAGCAGTCCACAATCAGAAGCAAGATAGATTCTTGGTTTCCAAAAAGTTGAAGCCATTTTCTTTCACCAACCAAATGAATAACTTCCACTTTCAAATGGCTGTAGTATAATTGTCTAACACTAAAAAGAGCTGGACATTCTTATAAAATATGTTTAATATCCTCTCAATATATAGCACATAGCTGGCAAATGTGATCTGAGTGTTCTATGTTAAATTTGTATCTAGTTGCTTGTGTCATAAATGTGCCAGTGAGTGTCCTAGCTTTAGTGATGCCCATCTTTACTTCTGATACCATTGAGTGGAGGGATTTCCATAATGTATGAGGCTTAGGGAGCTACCATTTGATTTTTAGGAATGGGGGCTAGGATGAAATTTGAAAAAAAAGGACTGGAGTTTTGAGTAAAAAAAAATGCAGGATGAACAACTTGGCAAAAAAAAAAAGCAGGATGACAATTTATGTAAAAAAAGTCAGGATAAACTAATAAAAAAAGGCAGGACCGAATAGAGTGAATAATAAAAAGTCAGGACAGAGGTTACAACTAAAAAAAAAAATGCAAGACAAAACTTTTCATCCTAGCCCCCCATAAAAATCAAATGGTAGCTGTCCCTTACCAATAGCAAGTGCCTTTGCATTTATATATTTAAGAGTTGATTTATTGTCAATTTCAGATTTAAGCAGGTTTGTCCATGTCTTCTGAATTGCACACTTACACTGATATTTAAATGCTAATTTTGATGGTTGTTCCAGCAATAGAGTATCAATCTCTGGTAACTTATAAAATTCGAGAATTTCCTGAATTCTACCAAAAAAAACTGTCACAGTTATCACCATTCACTGCAAATTGTCTCAACAGATTTCTTATTGTTGTATTATTACAAGTGAGAATGTTATGTAGAAGACTAAGATGCCTCTTATGTATCTCTGCATCTATTAGTAGTGTGCCCAAAAGTAAATAGACTATACATGCATGTTGGTGTACGTGTGGGCAAAGATTGAAATCGGCGCAAATTTGAGATATGAAATCTTTTCAAGATGTCTAATTGAGACTTATTTAGTGGGAGAACTTCAAAACCATACAATAACTTCGGTATGAAGTGAGACTGGCAAATTTTGTAAGAGACAATTGGATTTATACCATTTGAGCCGTGGAGGCCTGTATTAAGTAAGGCATACATTGTTTTTGTGTGTAAATATCATTACATAAACTGCTTGATAAATGAATTAGGTACATGTATTGACAATTCACTTGGAAACAGAACATATACCCTCACGACACTTACCAAAGAGGAAATCCTGGATAATCATAGGTCTGTTCTATGTTCCTTTGGAATTTCAACCAAAGATAAAGAACTGGATCTTCCATCACTGTATTGGATACCTAAACTACATAAGTGTCCTTACAAACAAGGGTATATTGCTGGGTCTTCCAAGTGCTCCACGAAACCTCCTTCTAAATTATTAACATCTATTTTATCAGAAATCAAAGCCGGGCAAAGTTATTGCGAAACTGCCTATTCTAGAGGTGGCGTGAATTAGATGTGGATGCTAAACAAGAGGCTCTCAAGAGCCTGAATCGTTCACCTGTATTACAGAGGAGAAGATTTTTAAATGTTAGCAAACTTGATGAACAAATTGTGTAAAATTGTCTTTAAAGGGCAATAACTCCTTAAGGGGTCAATTGACAATTATGGTCATATTAACTTTTTTGTAGATCTTACTTTGCTGAACATTATTGCTGCTTACAGTTTATATATATCTATAATAATATTCAAAATAATAACAAAAAACTGCAAAATTTTGTTAAAACTACCAATTCGGTGGCAGCAACCCAACAATGGGTTGTTCGATTAAATCTGATAATTTCAGGGCCGCTAGATCTTGACCAATTAAACAATTTTAACCCCATGTCACATTTGCTCTAAAAGATTTAGTTTTTGAGATATAAGCCAAAAACTGCATTTGACCCTTATGTTCTTTTTTTAGTCATGGCGTCCATGTTTGTTGATGGATACAAACTTCGGATACAATTTATAAACAAGATACCCTAAGGAACATTTAGTTAAAGTTTGAAGGTAATTGGCCGAGTAGTTTCAGAGGAGATTTTTAAATGTTAGCAAACTTGATAAACAAATTGTGTAAAATTGTCTTTAAAGGGCAATAACTCCTTAAGGGGTCAATTGACAGTTATGGTCATATTAACTTTTTTGTAGATCTTACTTTGCTGAACGTTATTGCTGCTTACAGTTTATATATATCTATAATAATATTCAAAATAATAACAAAAAACTGCAAAATTTTGTTAAAACTACCAATTCGGTGGCAGCAACCCAACAATCGGTTATTTGAATCGTCTGAAAATTTCAGGACCGATAGATCTTGTCCGATTAAACAATTTTTTCCCCTATCACATTTGCTCTAAAAGATTTAGTTTTTGAGATATAAGCCAAAAACTGCATTTGACCCTTATGTTCTTTTTTTAGCCATGGCGGCCATGTTTGTCGATGGATACAAACTTCGGATACAATTTATAAACAAGATACCCTAAGGAACATTTAGTTAAAGTTTGAAGGTAATTGGCCGAGTAGTTTCAGAGGAGAAGATTTTTAAATGTTAGCAAACTTGATGAACAAATTGTGTCTTTAAAGGGCAATAACTCCTTAAGGGGTCAATTGACAATTATGGTCAAATTAACTTTTTTGTAGATCTTACTTTGCTGAACATTGGTTTATGTATATCTATAATAATATTCAAAATAATAACAAAAAACTGCAAAATTTTGTTAAAACTACCAATTCGGTGGCAGCAACCCAACAATGGGTTGTTTGATTCGTCTGGAAATTTCAGATTACATAGATCTTGACCAATTGAACAATTTTACCCCATGTCAGATTTGCTCTAAAAGCTTTAGTTTTTGAGATATAAGCCAAAAACTGCATTTGACCCCTATGTTTTATTTTTAGCCATGGCGGCCATGTTTGTCGATGGATCAAAACTTCGGATAAAATTTATAAACTAGATACCCCAAGGAACATTTAGTTTAAGTTTGAAGGTATTTGGCCCAGTAGTTTCAGAGGAGAAGATTTTTGAAATAGTTTACGATGACAGACGACGACAACAGACGACGGACGTCGACGGACGCCAAGTGATGGCATAAGCTCACATGGGGCCCTCCGGCCCTGGTGAGCTAAAAATTCCAAAGATCTTTTAGAGTACATAAAATCTAAGACTCTCTCATTTTGCAATAGTATTAAAACATTTGACTTTTCTACACTTTACACAAGTATTTCCCATTCCAAACTAAAAGACAAATTGAAAGAGTTGGTATTACTTTGTTTCATTAAAAAGAATGGCGAACGTAGATACAAGTATCTTGTCTTGGGGAAGGATAAATCCTACTTTGTAAAGAATCACTCTGATTCAAACAAAAAATTCTCTGAAACTGACATTATCAAGATGCTTGATTTCTTGATTGACAACATATTTGTTACGTTTGGAGGACGTGTTTTTCAACAGACTGTCGGAATTCCAATGGGAACCAATTGTGCCCCTCTTCCTGCTGACTTGTTTCTTTATTATTATGAGGCTGACTTCATACAGAAACTTCTAAGGAAGAAAGATAAGAAGTTAGCAATATCCTTTAACTTTACGTTCCGCTATATAGATGATGTTCTCTCACTAAATAATACAATATATGGTGACTATGTTGAATGAATCTATCCCATCGAACTAGAGATAAAGGATACTTGCTTGTATTTCATATCATGATTTCCTTGATAGAGGATTGCTGCTCACAAGGAAGCTTTTAAACCAAGAGTTCCAAATGGTGAAGTTGAAATCATCCCTTCGTGAATTTTACAGACGCCATCACGAGATGGTTGACAAACGGAATACTGTAAATTCAGAAATTATTGCGTGCATTTATTATTGCGATTTTGAAGAATAGACATAAATGCGAGATTAATTATTGCGATTTCAGGAAAAGCTGCATACAGATATATGCATCAAATATCAAAATGCGAGTTCTTATTATTGCGATAGTCACCCAGTCGCATTATTCGCATTAATAAAAACCTCGCAAAAATTTCTGAATTTACAGTAACCATTTCACAGATGATATCGGATATGTTCCTTATGTCGTAACTACAATACCCTTCCCTTTCACCAATGCATAATTAGACTATTTACTGGATTTGTAATAACATAAGCAACACAACGGGTGCCACATGTGGAGCAGGATCTACTTACCCTTCCGGAGCACCTGAGATCACCCCCCAGTTTTTGGTTGGGTTGGTGTTGCTTAGTCTTTAGTTTTCTATGTTGCGTCTTCTGTACTATTATTTGTCTGTTTGTCTTTTTATTTTTAGCCATGGCGTTGTCAGTTTATTTTCAATCTATGAGTTTGACTGTCCATCTGGTGTCTTTCGTCCCTATTTTTTTGTCCTTCTAGCTAGTTATACTAATACGATCCTCTATATTTAATACATTTTCTTTCAGTTCTGACCTAAGAATACCTAGATGCACTGTTTGGTTAGTTGGAGATATGTCAGTCTCCAAGTTTCCAGGACAACGTAGATTTTATACTATTTGATTTACTGAATACCACTGCTTTGGTCTTTGTGGGGTGAATTGAGACTCTGTCTTGTAAAGAATGTCTATGTAAAGTTGATAACATACATTGTAGTTCATCAGCATCTCTTGCATGAAGAGCGATGTCGTCTGCACACATTGGACAACCCATATAAATGTTGCCTATTCTGAAACCAAGCCTTGACGTCTGTAATTCCATTAACAAATTGTCATATAGCAGTCGCGATAAAATTCCGCCTTGTCTCACTCCCTGAAGTATTTTAAAGTTGTCACTAATTCCACTACCCCATCTTAATTTTGAAGTCATACCATTATATAGATCTTTTATGATAGACCAAATCTTAGGGTGCACCCCTGTTTCATACAACTTGTCAAGAACAATTATATGACTGACAACATCAAACGGTTCATACTATCAACTGTGATAAGACGTAATGGTGTAAGAGTTGAAAGTTTGCTCTCACATTTTGCTTCTGAGATTATCAATGCTGCTAGTTGCATAGATAGACCTTTTGTGAAACCAAACTGAAGCGGACTTTGGTCAAAATAAAATACTATTTTAAAAATAAAGCAATAAAAATAAAATACTATTTTAAAAACTTTATTTTCATCACATTTGAATAATGTACACAAAAAGAAACAAACACATTAAAAATGTTTATAGTATGAACAAAAATATTACAAAAGGAAGCAAGTTAACAACAAAACACATGTAAACATGTTAAAGATCCTGAACGAACAAAAACATATAGAACTTGAAGTATTTCTATACAATTTATAAAGTTTTTAAAAGTTTTCTAGGGATCCAGCAGTCAACGGTTCAATATTTTTCATTTGGTTAAAGGTCATTGATTTTGGAATCCAACTCATGTTCTCCTTCTTTCAAAGAAAGTAAGGACTATTGTTTAACACAAGCCTTACATACAAATATGGTGTTTTATCAAAATACTAAAGTAGCTGATCATTCTGAATGGTTTGTCAAACATAAAATGAAATAATAGACAATACCAAAATATCAAACTTACTCATTTCAACTGCAATGTCGCAACAATAGAGGGTTCATTCTAATTACAGTTGAAATGTTTGGAAGGACTAGGCTCTTGTCAGAAAAGTTGGGAGGCTTAAAACTACGGAGACAATACATGTCCCCTAGAGTACAGAAGGAGGATCCAAGCTTCTGTGGCTATCAGTAACTTATCTATTCATTTATTTCAGAATCTAGCATTCAACAAGACAGGAGTTTTTGTTTATTTAATAAAATTTCTTTGCGATGTATAACATTTTTCATCTTATCTTCAAAACCATTCTTCAGCCTTAAATTACTTATATATATATTATATATACATATAAATAGATGTAAATATTTTCCTTTATATACCAACTGCCTCTATTGTTTAATGGAAGTGTGATTTTCTTGAGCGAAAAAGGTCATTGGTTTTATCCCAACTTGAGTTAATCCAAAGACTTATAAATTGGTATTTGTTGCTTCCGTTTCTAAGCATCCTTCAATTAGGAATGAAAACAAAGAGTCATTTGAGTCAGAATAGTGTGTCCAAGTGTGGTGACATGTCTTCATGTGGACTAATACTTAGTGAATTAGTATCATTGTATATCCAGCTCAGTGCGTCAGTCTTGTACAACTACTAGGAAGGTCTCATACTCATCTAAACCCAGAATATGCATGTTGTAATTGTTGCTGTATATTTTTCATCTATCCATCCATCCATTCATCCATTATAAACCTTTCCAGAAGATGGGCAACTCTTAAACATTGGGAAAATATGGATTTACTACAGGAACAAATCATATCACATATAAATACTTTAGAGTTATGGATTTCAACTCATAAATAAAATATAGATCTGCTTTTTACAGTATTTCTTATAATTAATTAACTATTTATAATGAATGAAAACAGTTAATTTCAAGCAAACATTTAAAAGCACTGTTTTATCAAAGAAATACATTAATGAATATACATCTTTAAAAATCCCACAGAATGAGATAATTCTGATACTTATCTCCTTTCAATATATATTTTCATTAACACATAGATATATACAAGTTATGATAAATGCACTGTGTCTAAAAATGTGGTTGTTTTAAAACTCTCAATATTCAAGTATCTGTATAATATTGAAAATTATTATAATACAATGTATAAGAGAATAATGAGATTCAGGGATATCTTTAAAATGTGATAAATGTATCAACAGACATTCTAATGAGATATTTGAATATTATACCACTCTTAAAAATACCATTGAAAGTTCAATACCTGATGTTTCAATTGTACTCTTAGCTACTTGATGTGATTTAATGAAACTGCCCTTAAACAAATACAGCATAATATTTGCCCTTATCACAAGAGGTATCCTAATCCAAAATCCACAGAGGGAAACAAAGCCCGAGGAGCAATTAATGAAATATACAGACGGTGGGGAAGTAAAATTTGGATCCAATTCCCACAGAGCATAATCCTCCGTGGGAATCAGATCCACATTTTACTTACCCACCTTTTGTATTTTTCATTAATTGCTCCTCTGGATTGGATCCCTCTGAAGATCTCGGATCAGGATACCTGGTGTGTTTTTATTCATTATATGTTTACCTTGAAATCTAAATCAAGTAATCATCTAGCCAAAAAGTTAAAAAAAAAAAAAACCACTATGCCACAATAAAACCTTTACAATTCAAATCTAAAATAAACAATTCTACAGAAAATGAAACTGTCATAATTTGATACATAATATAACAGTTTTTTAGTATTGATATGTCTTTTATTTTCATGTTGTTCCATACCGACATTGATTCATATCACATCAGAGATTTCCCCCTTAGAATTACTGGAAAAGTTTGTTTTTTGGTATGATTATTAAGAGATGTTGTGGGGTATAAATCAATGACACATTAAGAAACAGACACTTAGAGGTCATCATGTAGGTTGTTTCTTTTTATATCAGTTTCAATATTCTGTTATAATTCGTTGTCAGTTTCATCAGTTGAGGAAAATGAGGCTGCTTTGAGTAAACTTTGAACTTGGGGATAAAAATCTGAAAAACTCTTTCACATACCAATAGATTCAGTACATGGGTCATTTCAGATTGCAAAAGCGAGATGTGGTGATAAGTAGAAGTTTTATAGATTATACAGAAACTTGGAGGCCACAGAATTCTTGATAATAATACTATTTACATTACAAAACCTTATGTGCACCAGTTTAATAAATTATGCAATTATCTAAAAAGTTTTATTAAAAAACTAAGAGCATCTTATCAACAAAGTCAGAAAATCATGCAAGACACATGGTTTAAAATATGTATTCATTTTTAACTACTATAAATTCAGAAATTTTAACATCTATTTATTAATGCTATTATAGAACAAAAGACAAAAAAGTGAAATTAATTATTGCTATTTCAGGACATGCTACACACAAATAATGATATCAAAATTTAAAATACTAGTATGAGAAATTAATTTTGCAAAACATATCCCGTGTCAATTTTTAGCAATAAAAAAAAGTGCAAAAATTTCTGAATTTACAGTATATTTTAAGGATTTTGAAGAAAAGATCTCACTGGCAGATCAAGCAACTTTTTAAATAAAGTTAACATCTATGAAACAGGAGTGGTCTTAAAAGGGGGATATAAAAAAAGAAGATGTGGTATGATCCACCAGAGACCAATTGACGTAGACGTTTGAATGGATTTCTTAATGTTTTACAAAAGAAACAGGGTTCATATCACCTGAACCTTTTCCTTGGATCAACCTCATCATACTTTTTCAAACGACATAACTGTCCATTTACACCATATGTTAAAATGTATAAAAACGTCACACTTTATTTAAGTAATACTTCCATTGAATAATATAACATTCATTTTCCCACACAAAATTGTCTAACAAGCACATAGGAAAATAGCACATTACCTTTGGTTATCTTTACAATGTAATTTCTAGCAATGATAATCATGTTTTAAGTTTTGAAGCTCAAAATTTAACTGTGAAACTTCACAGTATATCTAAACTGAGTGTTAAATGGCATGTTAAGGCTAATGATATTGAACACTGTGCTGACTAGCAGTTAATCATAATGTAGTTCTGAAAGACTTTGGACTACTGAAGAGTTATCACTCCTTGATGAGGATTTTCTCTACATATTTCTTCTCTTTGTTATGACCCTTGACCTTGATTTTTCTCTCCCTCTGATGGAGGTTTGGAATCTGGTTTGCTGTCATCTGAAAATATTCAGTATAAAAAAAACATGTATCAAAGTTTACTGTGAAGTAGAATACACTGCAAGTCTCCATATATCAGCTATTTTTGATGTTTGTTGTTTCTTAAATCATAATAACTCTTTTTCACAACTTTCTGAAGGAATGATTTGATTTGATTTTTGGTGTTTTAACGCCACTTTTAAGCACCGCTTTTGGGCTATTTCGTGGCGGCCAGTTTTTATTGGTGGAGGAAGCCGGAGTGGCGGAGAAAACCACCGACCTTCAATAGGAAAACTGACAATCCTAGTCAATTAAGACTGGAGTCGAGTGCACCCGCATGAGCAGGGTTCGAACTCACAACCTCAGTGTTGACAGGCTAGTGATTACAGTAGTAACTACTTAGACCACTCGGCCACCGAGGCCCCTTTTGAAGGAATGTGATTAAACACTAGCGGATAGGAAAATAATCTTCCCTACTTATTTCTGAATGGGTCTACTAAAATATGAAATGTTCCAGCTTCATATAGTTTAATTGTGACCAGTTCAAAACAAATGGAAAAAAACACCAGCTAATAAAATGCTTCACTGAGCGCAGGCTAATACGACCGTCGAGGTCCAACCCTGAACAGTTGGGGCAAATTTGGACACAATATTCAAGCTTGATACTGTCTGAATTTCGATTGTGATAAATTTTTGACATAATATAGTTTTCTGACACAAAATAAATGTGGTCAAAGATCTTAAAAATCTAATGCGCAATACTGTGCAATTGAAGATTTCTTTTTAAAACTTTGAAATTTGAAAAATTTTGAAAGAAAAAATATGAACCCTTAAGAAAATAGGAAAAAAAAATCCCCCTCAAACTTTTTGAACCCCCCCTTTGAAACAATTACCCCCAAACTCAATCCCAGTCTTCCCTTTGTAGTATGGAACCTTGTAGTACAATTTCAGAGATACATACACTTAAACACAAGTTATTGTCTGGAAACTAGAAAAATGCTTGTTTTTAGCCCCTTTTTGTCCCTTATTTCTGCACACAAGTTATTGTCCAGAAAGTACAAAAATGCTTGTTTTTGGCCCCTTATTCCTAAACTGTTGGTACCATAACCCCCAAAATCAATCCCAACCTTCCTTTTGTGGTATTGAACCTTCTTGTAAAATTTCATAGAGATCCATTCACTTAAACTAAAGTTATTGTCCGGAAACCAAATGTGTCTTCGGATGATGACAACGAAGCAGACATCATAGCATTATACGAACCCAAAAAAAATTTAGCGGTCGTATAAAAAGGATGATGACTGATTTCATTGTATGACAGGTTTATAAACATTTTTTGAAGAGCTTGATATCTCCTATACATAATAAACTACTTCGAAGAGCGCAGCTGGATACGACCGCAAAGGTTCAACCCTGAACAGTTGGGGCAAAAATGGACACAATATTCACGCTTGATACAGGTCTGAATTTGGATTGTAATTAAATATTTGACACATTATAGGTTTCTGACACAGAATAAATGTAGTCAAAGAACTTGAAATTGGTTGTGATTTGAATTTATATTTAATTGAAGATTTCTTGCTGTTGTGCAATACACTGTGCTGTTGCGCAATACTTAGTAAATCTGTTTTCAGACTATATACAAAGAACTAGCACAATAAATTGTGACCCCCAATTGTTTTCTTTGGAAAATTGACAATTTCTTAAATCTTGCGGAAAAAAAAATGACCCCCCAAAAAATCCCCCCCCCCTTCCAATAAAAATAATATTTGAAGAGAATTTTCTTTTAAGGAAGTCAAAGGTCAAAGTCAAGGTCAGAATTACCTACATTTGGAATTTGACTCACCCCAGCCCATGATGTATCTGCATACCAAATTCGATCAACCTAAGTTCAATGGTTCAGAAGTTATGTGCTAGTCACAATGGGGGATGGGCAGACCGACAGACAGATTGAAAGATGGATAGACAGAGGGACAGACAGACGGACATTGTGATTTGTTTGCGGGGGGTATAAAAAAGAATATTTCTGCAGTGATTCAATTCTTTTTCCACACCTACTGAGCTAACAAACCATCTTGTCATATACTGTAACCTAGGAAATATTCATGGCATATTTTTTTTAAGGAAAAGTTAACATGTAAAATTCAAATTGTTGCCTAATTTGCAGGCATGCGTCTCTATCAGTACCAGACACGTGATAGCAAAATAATACAATAGGAACATTTATCCAAACACGATTCTGCAATAGCAATAGTTTCCTGTAATTAAGTCAATAAACAATTTTGTAAAGGCCATAGTGAAAAGTCAGCTTTTGTATTGATTAGGATCAATGTCTAGGAATAATTGATAAACTTGGGTAATTATCTCTTATTTTTGGCCCATTTAACACAAATATTGGTATCCACAAACCAAATATCACAGGAAAACAATTTCTATATCGAGCTGAAATGATCAGGAAATTCTTTCATTGTGACAGATATGGAAAGGACATTAAAGTAAATACCAAGGGAATTTTTACAACAAAGTCATGAATATGACATGTTTTATTTACTGTTTCATAAATCATTAAAACAGCTAAATTATAAAATCTCCTGACTACAATAAAATACAATTCTTTAATAGCAGCATAAACTGAGTAAACAACAGTGATTTCATGCTTCATTACCAAAATAACTGATGACTTTTAAAATTCAATGTAAAACTATATTTTTAAAACAATGAAACAATTCAAGACGGAAATACAATGAAGCAACATGTTCACACAGCACTAGGGATCCAAGGGACACAATATCAAGTCTTTTTGAACTCGTTCACTGCTCTCACTCAACAAAAAACTTCATATTGTGACTCGAAGCTGATATTTTACAATATCAATATGCAGACAACCTGATAATCGATTTATCCGATTGTATTTGTGTATTTACATGATAGAAACAAGTGTTTTTGTTTGTTTCACCAGCATACAAGAAGATGATGTGATAAGTTTTTAGTTGAAGTTATCAACATCGGTTCATTTATCATGACGTCAGTGCTTTGTCTGGGTCAAAAGTTATTATGGCCAGGTCGACGTATTTGACGTCACAAAGACATGATATGCAATTTTATGAAGAGCTGAGCAGTGTAAAAGAGACAGTGGGAACACAGATAAGTGTAGATTATTGGGTTTTCTACCCATTGATAGCGTGAAAAATATCAAACCACGAGCCACAATTAAAACCTTTTTCACATTGTGTCTAGCGGCTGATATTTTATAATTTCCATACATAGAAAACCCAATAATCTGTTTATAAGTGCTCTGTTTAGAAGGAAACCAGTAACTCATAAAAATCTTCAAATATAGAAAGCGGGGCAATGTCTTTGACATTATTTTTTGTAAACATGGTAAAAATTACAACAACAAAAAATCTTTAAATCTGCCTCATAAAAATTATGCTTTGCATTTTTGTTCTTGTGACAACAAATATCATTATTGTCTCTCCCTGCATATGTTTTTTTTTATAGCTTTAGTCAAGACTAAAAATAAAAAATCTTCTCCTTCAGCATGGATGCTGTAACCCTATCACAGGAGCTGGCTCTGTGTGTGTGGAGGGAGGGATGAATTAAATAGAGATACCAATACAATGTATCATATGTTTATCAAGTCAAACAAAAATAGTTTGTTTTAGAATAGTAGTGTCTGATCAGAAGGGCCTAAAGAAAAGGTGTTGAATACTGTAATTTTTGTTTGTTTGAATGAATGTTTTCAGAAAGCTGAAGTACAGGTTCCCATAAGAATCTAGCAATCCATAAAAGCCGACATTATATACCTGAACAATTTAATTTTTCCATGTCAAAAGGAAGCCCTCCTGTGGACACTGCTGCTGCCTTCTCGTCCAGAATATCTGGCACTGCATTCCTCCTCCCTGTACGTCCAGAATTTACAAAGTCCTCTAACACCGCAGAACATTCAACTTCTGTCATGGCATCTGGGTTTTTGGCATTTAACTTCTGAAAAATTTAGTGAAAAAATATTTAAAATTTATAATGTTTGGGTTTAAATATTATAAATCTTACCTTGTCTACTGTTTATTTCCTTTCAATTTGTCTAGTTCATTTAAGAGTTGTCTTTGCATTTAGATTTTGTTTCTACATTTCAATACATTAATATTAGATTAGTTATTTTTCATGAGATACCTGTTTTTCCATGGTTTTCATTGGTATACTAGTACATATATGTATATGCTATAAAGCATCTGGTATACATGATATAAGGGAGTAGCAATTTACAAATTTAAATGTTCAAACTTTAAATTAAAAACTTCCTAAAGGCTTTTATGCAGAATTTGTCAAAACAATGAAATCAAGGACATGTTATGTATTCATGAATATACAATTTTATTCTGAATCCACAAAAATCAGTGCTCGTAAAAATAAATGAATCTACCGCATAATTTGTTTGGTATCTTCTTCTTGTTATTACACTTTCAGCTTTATTTCAGTCACAATTGTATTCTTGTTATGTGTAACTCCATTTTAATACATTTTTGATAAATTCCAAGAAAAATTAAGTCCCATATCTGCTGAAAATTTTAATTAATTCCACATAATGCCTTACTGGATAAATGGTCAGTACAGTATTGTTTTTCATTGTCCACTTCTAGATATTTTGAAATTATTCAGATATTTTAAGAATCAATATCTGTATCCAATATTTACATTCAAAGTATGTCACAGCAAAGATGGTGCATATTAATAAATCAATCTGCATAAAAATGACACTTAAATTTAAATATGATGTAACATAATTGTATACATTGTTTTTTTAAGCATCATACTTCATTTGGAATGTCAGTATTAACTTCCTCAATGCATAAGCCTCAAATTCCCTCACTATTAATTTTAATAGTACTTTAAGTCAATTGTACAAGTGTGAAAACTTTCAGTAAATGGACTTGTTCAGTTGTTGAGGAAATTATTTGCCATTTCAAAATTTAAAATTTCCCATAGCTGCTTTTCCATATATGGAGTAAATTTTCTTCATGTCAAGTTTATTGATGGGAGTGGGCAGGAACCATGCAGTATAAAACATTTAGAAATTGTGTTAAATAAATTTTCAGGGTTGTTTCATTTAGAATTTTAACAACATTGGAAGAAGGAAGTAAAGATGACGATGAGTAGCCAATTGCAGAATGGCCATTATTGTTAGATATTGTTAGAACTTTCTTTGGCAATCACATGAAATGAGCTGCGTCAGATAGAAATCGACCTTATGCAAGTTCCTGTAAATATGTATATGTATAAGACTTTGTTTGACTTTGGAACATTCAAATATGAAATAAAACATACATTTTGGTCTATTTTGTAGGGTTCTTATATCAACTTTATTTTCAAACTGTGAGTTACAGACTGTTTCATAGAGATTTTTCCAACCCAAAATAAGTTAACAGCGATGTATTGATATTCATTTGCATGAGGTTGATTTCTATCCGACACAGCTCAAATTAAAACGAGTTGCAAAAAAATGTATTCAATTCTCAAAAGTCACTACAAGGCAATGGTAAAATTCCATGTCCAAAAACATCTTTAATAATAAATACAATTGCAATATCTAAGTAACAAGTTTGTTTGTCAAATGAATTAAAATATTACAACAAATTAATGTGAATTTTTGTTTTTGTATAGGAAATTGACTTAAAGAAACTGAAAACTTACTGAATTTACTGTAACCACCCCTCCCCAAAAAAAAAAAAAAAACCCAAAAACTAACTTAACCATGGTTTAAATGACACTATTAAAAATTCATAACTTCATACTCATTATAAGGCAACAAAATTCCATAGCCATGTTTGACATATAAAACTACATTCTGGGAAATTAAATGATTAGTTGAAATTGTAATTGACAATCCTTGTGTGTCAATTGTCAGACTCATTAGAAAAGGTTCTTATATACTGACATTCATAGATCTACAAATCTAAATGATATCCTCTTTAATAATGATTTTTATTATTCCCTTTACATCTCTAAAGATCTAGTCTGCATTTGCTATATTGCTTAATGGCCCCCAGGGTCGTGTGTTATGATGGAAGAACAAGAAATAAAATAGCATACATGTATTTTCATAATGAAAACTAGAGACTCTGAAGAGCCTGTGTCGCTCACCTTGGTCTATGTGCATACTGTAAATTCAGAAATTATTGCGAAGTTATTATTAATGTGAATAATGTGACTGAATGAGTATCGCAATAATAATAACTGGCATTCTTATATCTGATACATATAACTGTTTGCAGTTTTTCCTGAAATCGCAATAATTATAATCTCGCATTTTAGTCCATTCTAAATAAAATGCTTCGCTGAGCACAGCTAGATACAACCACAGAGGTTGAACCCTGAACATTTGGGGCAAGTTTGGACACAATTTTCAAGCTTGATACTGTCTGAATTTGAATTGTTATAAAATTTTTGACATTATATAGGTTTCTGACACAAAATAAATGTGGTCAAAGATCTTAAAAATATATTGCGCAATACTGTGCAATTGAAGATTTCTTCTTAAAACTTTTCAAAAAATCTGAAATTTCAAAAATAACCCCCCTTTGAGTAATGACCCTTAAACTCAATCCCAGCCTTCCCTTTGTGGTATCGAACTTTGTAGTACAATTTTAGAGAGATCCATACACTTAAACAAAAGTTATTGTCTGGAAACTAGAAAAATGCTTGTTTTTGACCCCTTTTTTTACCCCTAATTCCTGCATGTTTGGGGCAATTACCCCAAAACTCAATCCAAGACTTCCCTTTGTGCTATGGAACGTTGTGGTACAATTTCAGAGAGATCCAAACACTTGCACACAAGTTATTGTCCAGAAACTACAAAAATGCTTGTTTTGGCCCCTTTTTGGCCCCCAATTCCTAAACTGTTGGTATCATAACCCCCAAAATCAATCCCAAACTTCCTTTTGTGATATTGAACCTTTTTGTAAAATTTCATAGAGATCCATTCACTTTAACTAAAGTTATTGTCTGGAAACCAATGTGTCTTCAGACAATAACGACGCAGACGCAGACTACAACGACAACATCATAGCATTATACGAACCCCAAAAAAATTTTGCGGTCGTATAAAAATTCGCAATAATAAATGCATGCAATAATTTCTGAATTTACAATATTTAACAAAGGACACTCTCCAACATAGAAGAATAGAATTCATGACAAAAATCTCTGTTTTGTTGATCTTGTATTACTGATCATTAAATCTGTTCAGTTTCTCTCTATCTTCTTTAGTTTTGCTCAAAACACAAAAGAGGGCAAAAAAAATCCTCATGTAAGGGACTCCTATAAAGAATGACAGTCTACTAACTATATCGGCTTGTTAGTAGATCTTGCCTAGCTGATAATTTTTGTGATTTAATGTATCCCTTTATCTTTTATAATTTTTATCATATAAGGCAAAACACAAAAAAAAAAAATGGAAAAAAATTGTCATTAAAGGGCAATAACTCCAATAAGGAGACATTGGACAATTTCCTCCAAATTGTCTTTATCCTAGATCTTGTCTTGCTGATCGTTTTTGCTTATTTAAGTTTCTATCGATCTATTATAATTCTTAAGATATATATAAGGCAAAAACACAAAAAATTGGTAAAAATCATCATCAAAGGGCATTAACTCTAATTAGGAGTCGTCGTAGGATTTCAACCATGTTAGACTTATTAAAAGAACTTGTCTTGCTGATCATTTTTGAAATGTTAAGATTCTCTCTATCTATCATAGTTTTCAAGATAATAGGCAAAAATGGAAAAAAAAGGTAAAATTTGTCATTTAAGGGCAATAACTCATATAAGAAGTTGTCTGACAGTTTTGACGTATATAGACAATTGGTAGAGCTCAACATTCTGAACATTTTTGCCCTGTTAGATTTTCTCTACTCATAGCAGTTTTCAAGATAATAGACAAAACTTGCAATTTACCCCTATGTTCTATTTTTAGCCATGGTGGCCATGTTGGTTGGCAGGCAGGGTCATCGGACACAATTTTTAAACTAAATACTTCAATAATGATTGTGACCAAGTTTGGCTAAACTTGGCCCAGTAGTTTCAGAGGAGAAGATTTTTGTAAAAGTTAACGGACGATGACGACATATGACGGACGCCAAGTGATGAGAAAAGCTCACTTGGCCCATTGGGCAAGGTGAGCTAAAAAAGGATTGTTTTAGCCAGCAAGGTGCATAATGGATAAACAAATAAAAATAAAATTTGGTTCAGAACTTGTGATTAATAGCTGTTTTTACATTATGGCCACCAGAGCACAAATGCCTTTCTTTTACTTGAATAAGTCTTCAACAAATTAGGCTACAATGTCTATACTATTGATTAATTTCTTTATATGTATATATTTGCCTTTTTATAAAATTCTTTTCTTTCCTGATGGCTAAGTTGTTTGGAAATCTAATTAAAATCTCTGACATGCCCCAATCACTGGTATATTCTGACCTTAACTTATCTAAACATTTGTTTTTTGTCTCAAGTACTAATAACCCGATAATCATCATGGAGAACAAAGGGATTATCATTAAATGTATTAATATACTAATAGGTGTTAAAATCACTCAAAAACAGGCTGCAATAAACATTTAATAACTTACTGGTATGCATCTGAGTAATCCTACTTAAACATGTGTTAATATGGAAATTAAAAAATATAAACCTCTAAGGCTTTAAAATAAAATAGAATTAAAAAATATGAACCTCTAAGGCTTTAAAATAAAATAGAAATTAAAAAAATATGAACCTGCAAGGCTTTAAAATAAAATAGTATTTCATTTTTAATTTGTGGAGACAGAAATATGAATGCAAGCACAGGATATAAAATGGATGGGCAAATTGATTATAAATTTGTATATAATACAACAGCTGTTTTTAATAAGGTTAATCTTCAATATAATTTACAGTAACAACTTGAAGCTAAATATTTTTTTTTAGGTTGTATCATAATTATGTTGTATCATCAATTCATAAATGCTTGAAGTTGGTTCAAAAGGGCAAACATGCAATAGTTCTAGACAAGTTTCTATTATTCTAACAAAAAACGACAAGAAACATAATTTTTCAAACAAAATAATCTATTTGAAATAAAACTAAATGTCTTCAGATATAATTTAATTCTTTTTTTATTATAAATGTCCTCACATGTAAAAGGTTACAAAAACAGGAAAAATTTGTTCCCAACAGCAATAAATTTAATGTATAGCCTTTCATAACATTTTAATTTTATGGTTATACACATAAAGTTATTGAAAACTCTTTTAGATCTACATTTATTACATACATGACATAGACTCTCTGGTATTCAAATTTCACTAGGTTTTCATCTTCTTTCAGAGTGCAACACACTGAGGAAAATTGGTCATATAACTCTTTTACAAATCAAATCAAATAATTTTATTGGTGTAAATTCCAATACAGGAATGATACCAGCTGACATTTACAAAATACAAATAATAAAATGCTCCATGAGGGCGCAGCTTGATACGACCGCAGAGGTCGAACCCTGAACAGTTGGGGCAAGTATGGACACAACATTCAAGCTTGATACAGCTCTGAATTTGGATTGTGATTAAATATTTGACACAGCATAGGTTTCTGACACAGAATGAATGTGGTCTAAGAACTTAAAAATTTTAAATTGGACATTCACCTATAATGGTCCAATATCCAAAATCTAAATACATGGTTAGATTCAGCATATCAAAGAACCCCAAGAGTTCAATTTTTGATGAAATCAAACAAAGTTTAATTTTGGACCCTTTTGACCTCAATGTGGACAAAGTTGATAACGGGGCCCAAAAATCAAAAATCTAAATACATGGTTAGATTCAGCATATCAAAGAACCCCATACATTCAATTTTTGTTGAGATCAAACAAAAGTTTAATTTTGGACCCCGATTTGGACCAACTTAAAAACTGGGCCCATAATCAAAAATCTAAATACATGGTTAGATTCAGCATATCAAAGAACCCCATATATTCAATTTTTGTTGAAATCAAACAAAGTTTAATTTTGGACCCCGATTTGGACCAACTTGAAAACTGGGCCCATAATCAAAAATCTAAATACATGTTTAGATTCAGCATATCAAAGAACCCTAAGAATTCAATTTTTGTTAAAATCAAACTAAGTTTAATTTTGGACCCTTTGGACATTAATGTAGACCAATTTGAAAACGGGACCAAAAATTAAGAATCTAAATACACGGTTAGATTCGGCATATCAAAGAACCCCAATATTTCAATTTTTGATGAAATCGAACAAAGTTTAATTTTGGACCCTTTTGACTTAATGTGGACAAAGTTGATAACGGGCCCAAAAATCAAAAATCTAAATACATGGTTAGATTCAGCATATCAAAGAACCCCATATATTCAATTTTGTTGAAATCAAACAAAGTTTAATTTTGGACCCTTTGGACCTCAATATGGACCAAAATTTAAAAACGGGGACCAAAATCCAAAAACTTAATACACGGTTAGATTCAGCATATTAAAGAACCCCAAGAATTCAAGAATAAAACCCCATTGAAATTGGTCAAAAATAAGCAATTTATACAAAGTACCTTCTTTGCACAATACTGTGCAATTGAATATTTCTTGCAATTGCGCAATACTGTGCAATTGAATATTTCTTGCTATTGCAATACTGTACAATTGACAATTTCTTGCTATTGCGCAATATTGTGCTATTGGATATTTCTAGCTATTGCGCAATACTGTGCAATTGAAGATTTCTTGCTATTATTGCAATACTGTGCAATTGAAAATTTCTTGCTATTGCACAATACTTAATATATTAATTTACACATCCTGTTTGGTGTGTATCTCTTGCCTTATCATTATTATTTGCTTTTATATATAAATCAGAAATTTGATAATAAAGTTTTGGCAAATTTCAATATACATCATTTAAAAGCAGTTTAGGTGAGATAAACAAAAAGCTTCATCAGCAATATTTTATATTGGCAAATTTCCAATGAAGTTCATTAAACTAAAGTTATTGGCAAATTTCCAATGGAATTTATTAATAATAAAGTTTTGGCAAATTTCAATATAAATAATTTAAAAGCAGTTTAGGTGAGATATTCAAATGAGTTTCAATTACCAACCTTACACTGCCTTTTAAATTATGTTTTGTACTTAAGTAATTGTCCATTAACCTGCAAACACTTTTCCCCCCTTTTTTGCACCTTATTCCTTAACACTTTGAGCCATACCTCCCAAAGACAATTCTTACCATCCCTTTGTGGTATTCCAATATCCAAAATCTAAATACATGGTTAGGTTCAGCATATCAAAGAACCCCAAGAATTCAATTTTGATGAAATCAAATAAAGTTTAATTTTGGACCTCTAAACCTCAATGTGGACCAATCTGATAACCGGGCGAATATCAAAATCTAAATACATGGTTAGATTCAGCATATCTAAGAACCCCATATATTCAATTTTGTTGAAATCAAACAAAGTTTAATTTTGGACCCCGATTTGGACCAACTTGAAAACTGGGCCCATAATCAAAAATCTAAATACATGTTTAGATTCAGCATATCAAAGAACCCTAAGAATTCAATTTTGTTAAAATCAAACTAAGTTTAATTTTGGACCCTTTGGACATTAATGTAGACCAATTTGAAAACGGACCAAAAATTAAGAATCTAAATACACGGTTAGATTCGGCATATCAAAGAACCCCAATATTTCAATTTTTGATGAAATCGAACAAAGTTTAATTTTGGACCCTTTTGACTTAATGTGGACAAAGTTGATAACGGGGCCCAAAAATCAAAAATCTAAATACATGGTTAGATTCAGCATATCAAAGAACCCCATATATTCAATTTTTGTTGAAATCAAACAAAGTTTAATTTTGGACCCTTTGGACCTCAATATGGACCAAAATTTAAAAACGGGGACCAAAATCCAAAAACTTAATACACGGTTAGATTCAGCATATTAAAGAACCCCAAGAATTCAAGAATAAAACCCCATTGAAATTGGTCAAAAAATAAGCAATTTATACAAAGTACCTTCTTTTGCACAATACTGTGCAATTGAATATTTCTTGCAATTGCGCAATACTGTGCAATTGAATATTTCTTGCTATTGCGCAATACTGTACAATTGACAATTTCTTGCTATTGCGCAATATTGTGCTATTGGATATTTCTAGCTATTGCGCAATACTGTGCAATTGAAGATTTCTTGCTATTGCGCAATACTGTGCAATTGAAAATTTCTTGCTATTGCACAATACTTAATATATTAATTTGCACATCCTGTTTGGTGTGTATCTCTTGCCTTATCATTATTATTTGCTTTTATATATAAATCAGAAATTTGATAATAAAGTTTTTGGCAAATTTCCAATATACATCATTTAAAAGCAGTTTAGGTGAGATAAACAAAAAAGCTTCATCAGCAATATTTTATATTGGCAAATTTCCAATGAAGTTCATTAAACTAAAGTTATTGGCAAATTTCCAATGGAATTTATTAATAATAAAGTTTTGGCAATTTCAATATAAATAATTTAAAAGCAGTTTAGGTGAGATATTCAAATGAGTTTCAATTACCAACCTTACACTGCCTTTTAAATTATGTTTTGTACTTAAGTAATTGTCCATTAACCTGCAAACACTTTTCCCCCCTTTTTTGCACCTTATTCCTTAACACTTTGAGCCATACCTCCCAAAGACAATTCTTACCATCCCTTTGTGGTATTCCAATATCCAAAATCTAAATACATGGTTAGGTTCAGCATATCAAAGAACCCCAAGAATTCAATTTTTGATGAAATCAAATAAAGTTTAATTTTGGACCCTCTAAACCTCAATGTGGACCAATCTGATAACCGGGCCGAATATCAAAAATCTAAATACATGGTTAGATTCAGCATATCTAAGAACCCCATATATTCAATTTTTGTTGAAATCAAACAAAGTTTAATTTTGGACCCCGATTTGGACCAACTTGAAAACTGGGCCCATAATAAAAAAACTAAGTACATGTTTAGATTCAGCATATCAAAGAACCCCAAGAATTCAATTTTTGTTAAAATCAAACTAAGTTTAATTTTGGACCCTTTGGACCTTAATGTAGACCAATTTGAAAACGGGACCAAAAATTAAGAATCTAAATATCTGGTAAGATTTGGCATATCAAAGAACCCCTATAGTTCAATTTTCGATGAAATCAAACAAAGTTTAATTTTGGACCCTTTTGGCCCCTAATTCCTAAACTGTTTGGGATCAAAACTCCTTTTTGGCCCCAAATTCCTAAACGTTTAGGGCAATTACCCCCAAACTCAAACCCAGCTTTCCTTTGTGACATGGAACCTTGTGGAACAATTTCATAAAGATCCATACACTTACACACAAGTTATTGTCCTGAAACTAGAAAATGCTTGTTTTTGCCCTTTTGGCACCTGATTCTGAAAATTTTGAGGCAATTACCCCAAAATCAATCCCAGCCTTCCCTTTGTGATATGGAACCTTGTAGTACAATTTCAGAAAGATCCATACACTTACACACAAGTTATTGTCATGAAACTAGAAAATGCTTGTTTTTGCCCTTTTTGGACCCTAATTCCTAAAATTTTGAGGCAATTACCCCAAAATCAATCCCAGTATTCCTTTGTGATATGGAACCTTGTGGTACAATGTCAGAGAGATCCATACACTAACACACAAGTTATGTCTGGAAGTTACCAAAATGCTTATTTTGGCCCTTTTGGCCCCTAATTCCTTAACTGTTGGTACCATAACCCCAAAATCAATCCCAACCTTCCTTTTGTGGTATTGAACCTTATGGTAAAATTTCATAGAGATCCATTTACTTAAACTAAAGTAAGAGTGCGAAAACCAATGTGTCTTCGGACGACGACGCTAACGTCATACCAATATACGACCGCAAAATTTTTGCGGTCGTACAAAAATAGACAAAAATAAACAATAAATTTATATACAGAGACATTTTCTCAATGATAAGAGACACATATTGTATATCTACATTGCATGGAGGTGTTATTCATACTATATTATTAATTCAAGCTATTACAATAAGCTTTAATACTACAACAGTTCTTAACAACATTAATTTTGCTTTAAATGAATGTTCGAATCATACATATCGCTTATTCCAGCATACAGTACAAATGTCAGTATCATTACTTTTCAAAATGAAACTAAATTTATCTTGTTCAGACATATTAACAAAAGATGGAACTATATCATTCAAATTACAAAAGAGTATATTTCTATCAAATTCTAATGCTTTACATTTAAGAGGAAATGGTTTTTACAAGGAAAGGAGTATATGAACAAACAAAATGTTTTTTCAGCTTTTTTTTTCAGTGGCAATTAATAGTCCAAAATCTTAAATAGGATGCAATAAACTGATTCCTTTTTTTCCAAAATTACATGGTGTGAATCAATTTTGTGCAGCATAATGTAGTACCAGTACAAATGTACAGTAGTAAGCATGATATCAAACTACCATGGAAAACAATTCAACCAGGTTATGTATAACATTGCAAAGTTTCATATTCAAAGAAGTTAGATGACAATGATGTCATTACTGCTGAGGCTAGGTGAAGACCTAGTTATTTATAAATACACTTTTATAATCATATTTTAAGATGTCTTTTTGGTTTTATTGCAAGTTGGGTTGCTGTATTACATGTGTATACCCTTTTTATCTTTGCTCTTTTTGTGTTGTTTTGTCTTGTGCGTTTATACTTGGTTTCTGTTTGTCTCAAATCTACATGAGATTTTTATGACAATATAGTTTTTCATTGATCTGTGATGAGATTCTGAATTTAATAAACTGTTAACACAGAGATATGCCTCGCCTTTTTGTTATTTTGATAATGCAAATATTGAATTTAAAATAACAATACTGTAACATGTAAGTTATGCAAATATTCAAAGTCAATGAACCATGACTGAAGGTACATGCAGCCAGGGCTGAACAATCTCCATGGAAATGAGATGTGTAGTACAACTGCATACCAAATACCATTGACTTATCATAAGTCGTTCCCTTTAAACAAACCTAAAAACAAACATTAACTTGTAAACTATGTAAAAGTTGCAAAGTCAATGAACCATGATGAGGGGGTGTGGCTATATCATCTCCATGGAAATGAGACTTGCAAATGCCAATACATACCTATAATCACAAACTAATTACATTGTTGACGCCACCGAACCTTGCCGGAAACAGCATACCTATGTCTTGCTTTTTGACTCCGTCAAGGCGAGCCAATAAAATTATCAAATTAGTATATTAATACACAAGTCAATGAATATAATGTTAAGATAACTTCATTTTTAACTGGAAGGTAAATTATCTTTTTTCAGTTTGATTTTGTAATATTCTCTCAGTGTTATTTGATGTTGCAAAAGTTGATTTAAGCATTCATTTTTATTTCTGTTCCCTTAAAGCATTTTCATTTTTCATGATTTCAGAATGTGCTTGCCGTGGACACGTGTACATTATTTCAGAAGTATTTTTAATAAAAGGTATGTAAAAAAAAAGTAAAGATTTCCAATTTGGCTTTGAGGGATATACCAACAATAAATACTTATTGACTTAAGACACAATCTGTCTCCCCCAACCGTTTGTAAATCAATGAAAAACTATAAACTGTGTTCTTGCCACTGATGATACAGGAAAAAAAGGTTTCATTGATCGGCTAACAATATAAAACCAAAACAATATATTATGTAAACAATACATTTCAGTATGTTGATGCAAATATTCATTTCAAATGAATGGCGGGGGTATATTACCGTTAATCATGAATCATAAAGATTTCTACATAAGTACAGCATTTATCTGTTTGCCTTCTGGGGGAAACTTCCCAATTGTAGTCATATTAAGAAAGACATATTTCAATAGGTCATGAATGACACGTGAAATATAAAATTAATAATATTTAGACAAACCAAAATATGTGTCAATATGCCTCGCTCACTGTGACTATCTAGTATCCATATAAAAATAAGGAGATGTGGTATAATTGTCAATGAGACCTGACTCATCCACAAGAGTTCAAATGACATGGATATAATAGAAAATGAAAGGATATGGAGTAAATGTACATGGGACAAGCAATTATATCTTACTGTACAGCCTTCAAATATGACTATGAGAAAAACCAAACCATATAGTCAGCTATAAAAGACCCAGACATGAAAAATATGAAACAATTCCAACAAGAAAACATGTTCAGTGAACCACGTTATCTGGGTTACTATCCGAATTCAGCATATATATTTATTATCAAATAGTACTAAGCTTCGTGTCGATGCGGCCGCAAACCAGCTTAAACCAAAATTTTAACCCTTTCAACAAATCAGTTAGGGAATGTATGGGTATTTGAATTTCGATTCACATTTAAAGGTTGACTGGTTTACTAAAAAAAATAGAGGTTCAACATCTGTGAGGTTTTCTTATCAGTGTATTTAGTATAAGCCTTCTCATATATCCTGCTCACATTGATTTTTGTCTTTTTGGTCTCACAAACTTTGGTCACTGATCTTACTGATGAAACATATGTTTGAGTCATTAAATTTTACATTGGTATAGTAATTCATTTAATGACTTTAACATATAATTGGTGTTGCTATTTTTTGCAAACCATCCACTTAAGACACATAATTAATTTAATAAACAGCCAATGAAATTAAACTTGTATAAACATTGTAAAATT
Organism: Mytilus coruscus; assembly: GCA_017311375.1. NCBI lineage: Eukaryota > Metazoa > Mollusca > Bivalvia > Mytilida > Mytilidae > Mytilus > Mytilus coruscus. The sequence goes on along the minus strand of CM029606.1, from coordinate 25,756,677 downwards.
TAAAACATCACATCATATATTATACATTTTTTTTGTATGTACTTAATACTAAATTATGAGATAATAATAGGATAAAATTTAAAACTCAGACTATATTATAAACAAGTTTATTTGTCTCATTGGCACTCATACCACATCTTCTTATATCTATTAAAAAGAAAAACACGAGATCTATATTGTACTTTACTCATCACTAAATGAAATAAAACTAATGATAACAAGTTCCTGAGTATAGTAATCAAATGACCCTGAGGAATGGAGATTAAAATGTTTTTTTTCTAAAAATAGTTTAATTTGTGTTGATAATACAATGTATATATTCTGCTTTTTTAAATAGCAAACTGTTGAAAAAGATTCCTCCTGATGATTTGTTTATTGTCATAATATTAATTCAACAAAACTAAATAACTGTCAAGATAATATCACAGATTGAGGTCTTTGTCTTTGGTGAAAATCAGAGAAACATGGCAATCACAAGTAAGTAAATTAGCTAAATTGATGATATTGATAAAAAAAAAATCATTTTGTTTGTTAAACAGGAGAAATGAGATTTTATAACTAAGTTTATACATTGAAAATCATTTACCTTTCAAATATCCAGGAAATTAATTGTTAACAGTTTTTTCTATGTGACTTTTCGTAATTCCCAGGAAATAGATGATACATTAATGTCCACACAATATATTAATACACTTAAAAAAAACACAATAATTCCTACAAAATGTTCTTAGTCCATAAAAACCATAAAATCTGAGAAATTCACTAAAATTTATATCCACATGGCATCGATCACATGTTTACAAAATGCACACTGAACATAGAATCGTCCAGATTAAGATCCCCTCTATTCATGTATTATTTCCACGTCTAATTAGTCAAAATCAATACTTAAATCCTGACTGAATAAATATTTAAAATCCCCTTGTACTATATTTCATTGTTTTCATAAACAGTACGTCTACAAACTGTAACAAAACAATTGTTCACAACTTGGCATGTAACAAATCCACGCCAAACTCATAAAGCCGATATGTCCATTTAAATGTGCCAACTACTTTTTGTCTGCACAATTTTCACGTTAGAATCATTTAATAAAACGCTGTAGCTCTAGTCATCAAGGATTGCAAGTCAATTATTTCAGAGTGTAAATTGAATCCCCGTACGTTTGTCAATAAATGTCTTACTTGAATAAACATACCTCTAACTAATTAATTTCAAATTAAATCGTCAGTAACTAATTTGTATCCATTAAATAGTATCAGGTTGACAAAATGAAATTCAATGACAAGACTTAAATGTAAAGCATTAGGATGGATTACTGCAGAGTTACTTATCGACCAGGGATAACTGTAAGAGAATTTTTATTAGGTATTACCATAGATGTATTATACATCTATGGTATTACTGTATCTTTACTTTTATATTTAATCTAGGATTGATTCAGTGTTTTTGGGTTGCTCTCTCATTGACATTTACCCATTATCTCCTTTTACTGACAGAAAAGATGAAATCAATCGAAAGAACTGGATAGTTGAGAATTCGGTTACCCAGGTTTAAAGTGGGGTTCATGAGCATGCATGTTTCTTAGTTTATAGTTTTCTATGTTGTGTTTTGAAGACTGTAGTTAGCCTATGATTTTTAGTTTTTTGAAATGGCGTTGTCACATTGTTGTCGAATTATGATTTTGAATATCCCTTTGGTATCTTCCACCAGCTCTCTTCAATAAAAGGAAAACATACAACTGTGGAATATATTTTTCAATGCTTTTTCTGGTCCCTGTAACTACCAACTATAAATAGAAAAGAACAGAAAATCCAGAATAACTATTGTCAACAGTGCAAGCCCTGAGTTTCAATATAAAAATAAGGAGAAATGGTATGGTTGCCAATAAGACATACTATCAAGCAGAGACAAAAGGACAAGTTTGTCTGTCATTGAGAATAAAATGTTTACCTGTAATTGTTAGCCTCAAAACAAAATTCATCCTGGGTCTACCAAAACTGATTCTTTTGCAAATGTTAATAGATCAACCAGAGAAAAATTGCTGTCAGTTGCAGATGTGTGGGTGCTCTAAGTTGTATAATAATGGCTTACATGAATGGATTTTTCAGGCGCAAAAGCAAAAAAACACATCTACCGTATGTTTTAGTTGTCTATTGTACTGGTAGTATGCAGTTAAGTCCTATGTTTCAGTTGTCTATTGTACTGGTAGTATGCAGTTAAGTCCTTGTTATGAATTGATCTATATTGTACGTTCTTATGATGTACCATTTTTATTTCATTGATCAAGATTAAACATTAATGTCCATATGTTCACAGAGCTGTCCCAAGTTCTGATTTTTTTTTATCCTATTTTGCCCCTTATTCCTGAACCGTTAGGGCAATTATCCCCAAACTCACTCCCAGCCTTCCCTTTGTGATATGGAACCTGGTGGTACAATTTCTGAGAGATCTATACACAGTCTAACACACAAGTTATTGTCCGGAAACTACAAAAATGCTTGTTTTTGGCCCCTAATTCCCAACCTTCCTTTTGTGGTATTGAACCTTCTGGTAAAATTTCTTAGAGATCCATTCACTTAAATTAAAGTTATTATCCGGAAACCAAATGTTCTCTTGACGACGCCTATGACGACACCATAGCATTATACGACACAAAATTTTTTTTGCGGTCGTATAAAAATGATATCCTCTTTAGCTTATTAACAATAGAACATACTATTTATTCAAGGGTTAATAAAATAGAGGATCAAGGGAGCCTGAAATGACTCAACAGAAATTTAAGCATAATACAAGTGTTTTCTCAAATACACAAGATTGCTATGTAATAGCTCCCAGCTGTGTATAAACGAGGGATTATCTAAATTTGCACTTCAATGTGTTATTGTGGTTCAGTAGTCAAAATCAGACCTGGGGTAATTAAAAATGTAACTGTAATTAGCTGCAATTAATTACAATTTTGAAAGTAATTTAATGTAATGTGTAATTGAGCATATTTTCAATTACATGTAATTTAATGTAATGTGTAATTGAGCATATTTTCAATTACATGTAATTGAAAGTAATGAATTACATTGCCTTTTTGCCATATAATTATGAATTACTTTTCAATTACTTTGAATTACATTTAAATGATTGCTGGGAAATTTTAAACATTTTTGGCTCCTCTGATGCAACTTAGCAATGTAATTGTAATGTAATTAATTACATTTGAAAATCAATGTAATTGTGATGTAATTAATTACATTTAAAAAGCAATGTAATTGGAATGTAATTAATTACTTTTGCATGTAATTGACCCAAGGTCTGGTCAAAATATGGTAAAAGTACCATAACTCCTATAAAAATTGTCAAATCAAAATGAGGTCAAAATAAATGGTCAACAACACATTATGGCAAACAAATAAAATTTGAAGTAAGAGAGTTTTCTGTCAAATGGTGTCAGAGGAGTTGCAATCACAAAGTGTCATTATGGTACAACAGTAAAAACATGGTCAAATTATGTACCTTATAATCATTTTTTTTTTTAAAACACTGACAGTATCTTTCAGCTGTCCTAAACTATAATTCATGCTACATTTTGATAACCATATGACATTGTTTTTTTTTGAAATTATGACAACAAATCAACTTCAATAACTCTTTAAATGACATTCAATGACCTTTTAACCCTAGGTTTTTTTTTTGTTCAATGCTTCATAGTTAACAATATTCTTGGAAAATCCAGATTTTTTAAAGCTTAAAGTTGTTAAAACAGTCCTATTGATCTGCAAGCACTTCCAGTATTTCATAGTTCGTTTGGTTTAAGTTCAATAAAGGGGAATTTAATCAGTCACTTAATTTCACTGTCATTATGTTAAATGTCAGGCAAGATAACATTTAGTTTAGTTTCCTTAAATAATTATGCATTACTATTTTTTTTCTTTTGAAAGTCAAATTTAGCTGAAAGTTTATTCATGCCTTCTAGTAATTCAATCTAAATTGCTTAACTGATATTTAATATAAAGTAAAGTGCAAAGAACAAAATAAGTCCAGGGTAGTTTGCATTTTAACTAATGTCCATTTAATATTGTTGTTGGGGTACCAAGTTTTGTTGATTTGTGGGAAATTGAATTAAAGCTTTCAAAAAAATGTCCCCATTCAAAAGCATTGATTGTCAAAACAAAAAAAGGGTTTGGGGGGGGGGGGGGGGGTCCAGGGTTATTGTGGTTTATTGTACTGTCCAATATTTGAAGTTATTCCAGTAATCCTTGTTAAGTATTATCAATTAACTTTGGGATTATTTAGTCTGCAGAATTTGTAAATGCCATCTTATCAGGTGTTCAGTAAGGAACAGGCATTTTCCTAAACTAATGAAAATTGATGAATCAGAAAATAAATCAATTTACAGCAGAGGTTCCCAAGGCTTTGAGAAATCAGCTGGACATTTGGTCCAGTAAACTATTCTTCTTAAATGGACCAGACACTTTTTTACAGGACATTATAATGGTCATTTGGTCCAGTAATGCATATCACTTAACTGAATCAAACCAATTTTTACTGACCTTTGCCCAATGTCCGGTGACCTTGGAAATGACTGTTTACAGTATCATCCATATACATAAGTATACTTTTGACCTGCTTTAACCTGCTTTAACCCTTCCAGAGCAACTGAGATCACCCCTCCTTCCCCCACCAGCTTTTGGCAGGGTTTGTATTCTGTATGTGCCTGTCCCAAGTCAGGAGCCTGTAATTCAGTGGTTGTCGTTTATTGCTGTATATCATATTTGTTTTTGGTTCATTATTTTGTACATAAATCAGGCTGTTAGTTTTCTTGTTTGCATTGTTTTACATTTGTCGTTTCAGGGCCTTTTATAGCTGACTATGTGGTATTGGTTTTACTCATTGTTGAAGGCTGTATGGTGACCTATAGTTGTTAATTTCTGTGTCAGTTTATCTCTTGTGGAGAGTTGTCTCATTGGCAATCATACCACATCTTCTTATTTTTAAATTTGTGCTGTTAAAACTTTTGTTTTAATTATGTAGTGTTTAGACTGCTGATTGTCTTTACATTGTTTTTCTTTTTTTTTTGTCAACCTTTCTTTGACTAATGAGTCTTAATTCTCTCTTCGGTATATCTTCTGCCTCTTTTTTCGTGTAAACAATTTAAATGTATGGCATATCAGGTTAAGGACATAATCAGGAGCAAGTTTTATTTTGTCAAAGGATTTTTAATTCCTTTAAATCCCCAGATTATTCCGTTGTTCCTCTGTTTTTCTGTTTTGTTCATCATCTTTCTATTAAATTATTTATTTGCTATATAGATTTTTCATTCAATTTATGTATTATTCAGTGAAATGATATTTCTCAAATTTAATCTTTGTCTTGTGAATATTTTCACTTAAATATAATTTAATATATGAGTTTCCATACATTTTTATCTGAATGATATGCAAATATTTTCTTAGAATGTTGAATCCAAAAGTTTCAAGTGGCATGAATGATAACTTTACAAAATAAATTGGGAACAAAAAATATAGTTAACATTAAAAAAAAAAATTCTCAGGTAATCAGAAATTCAAAATACAAATCTATATCCATTTCTATACAATTTTCCAATCTACAGCTGTAAAATAATCCTCATAACTCTTTTAGTAACAACAATTAGAAAAACATCTACATACATTCATTGAAACATTATGTTCAAAGTTTCATTTTTTTTAGCCAGTCCATCAAAGTTGCATAATTGTTCTGTTCTAAAAATTCAAGTCTGTTTTATGTATAAATTTCAAGATGATTTGTCAGGCATGTTCAGTGTACATCCATATAAGAGTTATCCCCCTTTAGTTTTGATATCTTCCCCTTTCTGATAAATTGAGCAAGCAAAATTCAGACAAACGATTGATGGCCAGAATTACTACTAAAGAAATCCACAAATTTTGAAATCTTAAAGTATTAGCTTCAATAATGAGACTTAAATCTGATACTGGAATTTTGTTTTGGAGCGCAAAACACAATTGGGCAAATTCTGATCATCTAAAAAATCCTAATATTGTGTTAATGCTTTAGGAACTGCCTCTAATATCTCACAAAATTTCATAATATACACTCTACCATCAGAGCATTTAAAAAATATAATTAGTACTAGTAATTTATTTGGATTATTTTGACCTAAATGAGTATGAAGATTATTTTGACCTAAATGAGTATGAAGATTATTTTTACCTAAATGAGTATGAAGGTTATTTTGATGGTGCAGGAGGAGATTTATTAACAGATCATTAATAAAATAAACAAGGGAATCTGTGAGCTACTGCTCATTAATGATACCCCCGCCCCGCTAAAAGTATAAGGTAAACAGGAAGTTGTTGAGTGATGAATCTGAAAATGCATCACACGGTATAGCTGACTCATATAAACCCTGAAACCAAATTTCAGAAATCCTTGTATTGTAGTTCCTGAGAAAAATTTGACGAAAATTTTCAACTTGGCTATCATGGGTAAAATGATACAAGTGTTTGGTAAACAGAAAGTTGTTGAGTGATGAATCTGAAAAGGCATCACATGGTATAGCTGACTTATATAAACCCTGAAACCAAATTTCAGAAATCCTTGTAATGTAGTTCCTGGGAAAGATGCGTCGAAAAGTATTCATGGGACGGAAGGACGGACTGCAAACTGACAGACAGAGGTAAAACAGTATACCCCCACTTTTATAGGTATAATTACGACGACTACTTCTACAATCCTTATATTCACACAATCTGAACCCCAAGAATATATGTTGCTTAAAATGAAAGGAAACTTTCTAAATACAAATCAATTTCCTTCCACGGCTTTAAATCTTGACTAATAAAGCCGACGAAGCTGGAGGGCCATAACAACGTATTGAAATGTTAAGCAATCTGTCATACGACTGAACAGTGTAGGCTTCAGTTATATCCCCATAAGATTTTAATGACTACATCATCCTAATCAAAATGTCATCACTGCATTATAAAAATCATATACATATAAGGTTATTCATTTTAGAAATGCTTTTTTGGATACATTGCCAAAGGCATTATTATATTCGATTGGTTATTTCAAAAGAAGCTCCGGGTAATTTTTGGGGAAATAGATATAATAGTACTGTAATACATAATTGAATTCTGAAAACTGAAAATATCTTGCTGAGTTTTCATGCTAAATATACTATGATAATAATACCATTAATGTGTAATAATTTAGAACTTCAAAAACATTACAGACACAATTTGTTCATATCTTTTCTAATTTTATTTTAACAAGTCAGTTAAATTAGTTTTATCACAAATAAAAAATCTATCTAAAACTTGTTAGGTATTTGTTTCAAAATTGCTCACCTAAAACAGGTTAGTCAATGAGACTTTGTTACCTTCAATTTACTGAAGTTTTATCTGCAGAATTCTGGTTTTAGCACTTTTTAAATAGTTTTCAATAAATTGAAATAAAACTGACCACTTGCTAGAAAATTGTTTAAACATGAAAGATTTATGTGTTAACATAATGATATCATATCAAATGCCAAATGGTTTCAAATTATCCTATAATAAATAAACTGTTGACACAGAGATATGTCTGGTCTGTATGTAGTTTTGATAGTATTATGCAAATGCCATGTTGATATCAAAATGGCAATTCTTTAACATGAAAACTATGCAAAATATCCAAAGTAAATGAACCATGACTGGAGGTTCAGGGCCATATAGTATCAATGGAAAACAGATATGCCAATGCTAATACAACTGGATACCAAATATCATTGACATATCACAAATAATGCATCTGTATGTTGTTGAGGCAGTTGAACAAAATAAAATTCATCAGCAAATGACCATTCAGTAAGCATGAAGACAGATCATATAAAATACACATTCTATACTTGTTTCTTAAATAGCCTTCATCGAGTAAGCTGAAAACCAAAAGTTATCATATTCAAGATAAACTCCATAGAAATTTTTAATATTAAAGATGGTTTCACAAACTTAAAATTCATTTTAGGATTTTGACTGCATTATTTTGTGCATATACATTTTCTGCACAAAAATATTTACTTAAATCTTAAAAGATAATTAAACAGACATAAACTGTGTACAACAGCTGTCATACTATAGAACAAAGTCATGATGTAAGTAACAAAGGAGCTACTTAGTCAGACTAAGGAAAATGTAATCAACATCTTAAACCTACATCTGTGTACTTCATAAAACTCTACACATGTTCTTATGTTGTTTAAGAGATATCTGTAAACACTTATAGGTAGAGTTCAAACTCCAATCTAAACGCAATTCTTTTTTGAAATTGCAATGTTCAAGGTCAGAGACTGATTCTAGTACATGTATTGTTAAATAAGAATTAATGTACCACAGTTTAATGAAATAAAATATCCAAAATCAAATTTGCAAAATGAGTGCCTCTTTTTTCAGTCTTATTTGGGTGTAAAAGCCTTGACTGCATGAGGCACATATTTTGTATGAAGCCTGGAGATACTTCAAATTCAAAATATGTGTACCTTCCATGTTTTCAAAATTCTTTTAACTACAAAAAAAAACAGAAATTTAAAGTAGCATATATATCATATAATTCATTGAAATTCAATTTAGTGCTCAAACCACAAAACTACAAGTTATAGCAACATTTTTGTTTCTTTTATATTAATTCCTACACATTGTTGTAACATTGTGATGGATCTGCCTTCACTATTTACAATTCTATTTCAGTCTTCAGATTTCATTACAAGCCTTATTTTTATCTTATGTCCAAAACAAGTAGCATATTATCTTAGTATTCTTTAAAAGGCTATTCAAAATTGTTTTGTGCCAGTCAGCATGGGAAGCATTACAGTAAAACATGAAGATGGCTCTCTTGGGACTGGTTAAGACACGATTGTTCATGTCTGTACACAGAATAATAAAAACTACAATATTCCCCTATGACTGTTATGGTAATATAGGTATTCTAATAGATTTGTGTTCATGTGCAATTAAACCTAAGTACCAGTGTTTATTGTCATGAAAGAGATCCCAGTTCTATAGCACACCTACTGCTCATTTAATTTCTTAGAAGTAAATTGATAATATATAATTACACAAGCCTAATCTAAGGAATCATAATATATATTATATTTATTATATACTTAGTAGTAAATACATGTAAATTGTATGTGTAATACGATCAATGGCAATCGTGCTGTATCAGCCATCTGTGATGATATCGATATGACAGAACGGTTGCAAAGGCTTGATCACACCCTTAATCTGTATGACATCACATCATTGACATCAGCAACCGTTGCAAAGGCTTTATCAAACCCTTATCTGTATGATGTCATGTCACATGAAAAAACATCTACTTCGAGATATATAATAAAGTGTATATGATATGGCTTTTTCAATATCACACACCGTATCAACCCTCAACCAATATAATCCCTCGAGCAGAGCTCTTGGGATTATATTGGTGTCTCCTGTGGATACGGATGTGATATTGAAAAAGTCATATAATATTCTCTATTTATGAGCCTTATTAAAGTAAAGAGCCCCCCTGCCTATATAGATGTACCTATTAGGGGAATTTGGTGTTAACAGCAGATCTCTGATATTCTCACTAATATAATCTATTCACAAATATTTTTTAGACTCAGGGCCATTTAGGTTTTGACACATATAGTATAGACACCTTTCTATTGTGGAAGATTGACACTGTGTTGACTTCTAGATGTCTTTTTGGTTTTTGTGTGTTTCTTTTGTCATCTCAATGGCACTTACCTAACATCTTCTTTATTTCTATTAAAGACAACTGAATATAAAAATGCAACGTCTTTAAACAATTAGTACTTAGACAATAAATAATCTATTTTTAAAAACCCTACCTTGAAGCCATAATATAAAATTAAAGACTTTTCCCGTACTTAAAATACATCCTCCATATATAAGACAGTTAAATTTCCTATTGATTACCGAGAAATTATGATTGATGTTTGAATTCAAAGACAGCGTGACAATACAGTTCATGTCACGTCTTTTAGTTATAAATTTTCTAAAAACGGTTGACATTTCTGTTTGAAGACATAATACTATGATGTCAAGACTCGAGATATATTTATGTTTTAATATGAAAGCAAATCACCTGCCTCAAAACGTAAGATTCCTTTAAACAGTTTAGTTGATATATGATTAGAGTTCATGATGATATGACGTAGATATTTTTTTTCTAATTTTAATTGATAAATTGCTTTTCCAATTAGGACTTGAAGGGGCACTAGCTATGATTTAGACAATAATTTAATTTAAATAATGTTTAGCAATTAGCAGTCAGTTTTCTCAAAATGATCTCCTCAAAAACCTTTGATGGTCAGTCCTGAATCAGTACAGGCACTTTTGAATGAAAATGGTGGATAAAAATAACATTTACATGTATCCATGGATCAATAAAATGCTCCGCAGGGCGCAGCTTGATACGACCGCAGAGGTCGAACCCTGAACAGTTGGGGCAAGTATGGACACAACATTCAAGCTTGATACAGCTTTGAATTTGGATTGTGATTAAATATTTGACACAGCATAGGTTTCTGACACAGAATGAATGTGGTCTAAGAACTTAAAAATTTTAAATTGGACATTCACCTATTATGGTCCAATATCCAAAATCTAAATACATGGTTAGATTCAGCATATCAAAGAACCCCAAGAGTTCAATTTTGATGAAATCAAACAAAGTTTAATTTTGGACCCTTTTGACCTCAATGTGGACAAAGTTGATAACGGGCCTAAACATCAAAAATCTAAATACATGGTTAGATTCAGCATATCAAAGAACCCCATATATTCAATTTTTGTTGAAATCAAACAAAGTTTAATTTTGGACCCCAATTTGGACCAATTTGAAAACTGGGCCCATAATCAAAAATCTAAATACATGTTTAGATTCAGCATATCAAAGAACCCTAAGAATTCAATTTTTGTTAAAATCAAACTAAAGTTTAATTTTGGACCCTTTGGACCTTAATGTAGACCAATTTGAAAATGGGACCAAAAATTAAGAATCTAAATACACGGTTAGATTCGGCATATCAAAGAACCCCAATTATTCAATTTTTGATGAAATCAAACAAAGTTTAATTTTGGACCCTTTGGACCTCAATGTGGACCAATTTAAAAATGGGGCCCAAAATCCAAAAACTTAATACACGGTTAGATTCAGCATATTAAAGAACCCCAAGAGTTCAAGAATAAAACCCCATTGAAATTGGTCAAGAAATCAGCAATTTATACAAAGTATCTTCTTTTGCACAATACTGTGCAATTGAATATTTCTTGCAATTGCGCAATACTGTGCAATTGAATATTTCTTGCTATTGTGCAATACTGTACAATTGACAATTTCTTGCTATTGCGCAATATTGTGCTATTGGATATTTCTTGCTATTGCGCAATACTGTGCAATTGAAGATTTCTTGCTAGCAATTGAAGATTTCTTGCTATTGCATAATACTTATTATATAATAATTTACACATCCTGTTTGGTGTGTATCTCCTGCCATATCATTATTATTAGCTTTTAAACATAAATCAGAAATAACCAACTTAAAATGGAAAATTTTAAAGAAAAAAAAAAAAGGAAAAAAAAAAAATCCCCCAAATTTTTGAACCCCTTATGATTCATCAACCCAAACTCAATCCCAGCCTTCCCTTTGAGGTATGGTACCTTGCAGTACAATTTCAGAGAGATCCATACACTTGAACACAAGTTATTGTCTGAAACTAGAAAATGCTTATTTTTGGCCCTTTTGGTCCCTAATTCCTAAACGTTTCAGGCAATTACCCCAAACTCAATTCAAGCTTTCCTTTGTGATATGAAACCTTGTAGTACAATTTCAGAAAGATCCATACACTTACACACAAGTTATTGTCATGAAACTAGAAAAATGCTTGTTTTTTGCCCCTTTTTTTGCCCCTAATTCCTAAAATTTTGAGGCAATTACCCCCAAAAATCAATCACAGCAATCCCTTTGTGATATGGAACCTTGTGGTACAATGTCAGAGAGATCCATACACTAACACACAAGTTATGTCTGGAAGTTACAAAAATGCTTATTTTTGGCCCCTAATTCCTTAACTGTTGGTACCATACATTGTAACCCCCAAAATCAATCCCAACCTTCCTTTTGTGATATTGAACCTTATGGTAAAATTTCATAGAGATCCATTCACTTAAACTAAAGTTAGAGTGTGAAAACCAATGGTCTTCGGACGACGATGCCAACGTCATACCAATATACGACTGCAAAATTTTTTTGCGGTCGTATAAAAACCTCCAATTTGTATTACAGTCATTCTAGTTTATATTAACCATGTGAACTACGAACCCTGGAGTGAACCAATACGATGTGGCTATGTACTTGATGTATTCATACATCTAACACACCAAAACCAGAGGTCACTCAACAAGCCTGTAGTGTTCACAAGATGCAACAGTAGGCAATGATAATGAATGGTCACAGATGGATTTCTCCTGCAAAAATTGCCAAATCAAAAAAGAACAAAGAGATAATGGTCAACAGTGATAGCTTTCAGACATAATGTCTCAGAGAAGTAGTGATTTGTAGGGAACAAATATGATTCAAGCTTTAACTACAATTTGATCCAGCACTGAGGGTTGTTGGATCACATTTGGAAGCAAAACTGGAGCTCTATAATAGTTGCAACATACTATATATTATATATGTATACAAGATTAAACCTAAGTCATACTCCTAACTTTACCTTTAAGTCTTGTTATGAAAATTGGATGCAAGGCACACACTTATATTATCTATAGAATCTGAATGTAAATATACCTACAAGTAAAAAGCTGGCACCGCCAACTGATTTTCCAAATTCTTTTTCTAATTTTATTAACATTGACCCCACAATCAAAAAGCTAAGTACATAATCTTCTCATTCCCTAAATCTTCAAACTGCATATGTTTCATTCCATTCAAGCAAGGGAAACTCAAGTTACTATCCAGAAGCCATTTTTTCCAAATTTTGTCTAATGCTAATAACACTGACCTTAAACCTTTAACCTTCATCTTTGACCCCAAAATCAATAGATTGTTTCCTATTCCCAATATCTTCCAACTATTAAGTTTTATTCCAATCAAGCAAAGGAAACTCAAGTAACCATCCCCAAACCATTTTTCAATTTCTTTTCTACTTCTAGAAACAGACAGTAACCTTGACTTTTGACCTATTGACCCCAAAATCAATAGGCTTCCTCCCCTTCCCAGCTATATAATCCATCTGTACAAGTATCATCCAAACCAAGCAAGGGATACTCAATTTGTAGCTTATCATCTGGATACCATTTGTTTTGGACACATGGACAAAGCGAATAATTTAAAAAAAATTCCAGTGAAAAAGACAAAAGTTCTCACTATCTGCATGTCTCTTTCAGTTTAATCCACATATTTCTCAGCAAATTTGTTTTTGAAATATTATAGATATATTTGCAGCAAAAATTTGACCTACTTTTTGTGGTCTTTTCAGAAGACATTGATCTTCATGTCTGATATTATTTTAAGCAGATCTATTTATAGTTACATATAATTGTAAAATTTCATTAGGCTTAGGTTATTGATTGTCTACAAGGTATTGATATACTGCATATGTCATAAAGGTGTATATTTACATTATATAATATCAACGAACATTGACAAGATTCAATTTTTTAAGATTCGGGACAAAATCAATCTTCCACATGTACATTATATGGTATTTTTTTAGAGTGAGGAGATGTGGTGTGCTGATTTTCATTTTCATGAACAACAAGAATATGTGTCCATTATAAGGACATCATAAACCCACTCATACTATCACACATATCCATGTTTAGTTTACTGTGAAATTTGGGTAAAAACTGCAATTTGGCATATACTTCAAAATGTTCATATCATAAATGATCATGTGTAGTAAATGTCAATCCATCCAAGAAATACAACAGGGGGCAAAAAACTATAAAGATCAAGATTTAGACTAGATTGCCAAAACCCAGTGCAGTAAGAGTGTTTCTCTTCAGATGATTATGATTCAACATGAACATTTGAAAAGAGTGATTTTTCACAAGTTTAAATAAAGCCTTTACATCACCATCCACAGCTGCCATTCATAAACAAAAATAAAGATAATCATCCATTTTTGGTTTTCTGTGATGATTACAGCTATGTTTTGCTTGGTGGTTCAAAAAGAGACTTTATATCTGTAATGCCTTTTGTCCATAAGTACGCTAAACTGTGTCTATTATAGTAGTATTTGCCGTTATGGATTTCTAGCTACCATTCATTGTAAACATCATTATTTCTGTTCATCAAAAGCATCATTACCTCTCCTGTTTTTCAAGATTGATTAATTGATTGATTGTAGGGGTTTAACAACACTTTCAGCACTATTGGCTATGTCTCAGTGACCAGCTTTCATTTGTGGAGGAAGCTGGTGTGCCCTGAGGAACCACAGACCTGATCCAGGAAAACTAGCAATCCTAGTTAATTAAGATTTGAGTTGTAAGCACCTATCACAACCTCAGTGTTGACAGGCTAATGATACAGTAGATGAACTACTTAGACCACTTGGCTACCGACTCCACAGGCCCCTTCTTCATAACCATCATCTCCCTTCAACATAAACATCACTATCTCCTTTCATCATAGACATACAAATATTCATATTCATTACTGCAGGTACTACCATTGGGTTTTTAAAAATAAGGAGATGTGGTATGATTGCCAATGAGACATTTCTCTAACAAAGACCAAATGACATAGAAGTTAACAACTATAGGTCACTGTATGGCCTTCAACAATGAGCAAAACCAATACTGCAAAGTCAGCTATAAAAGGCACTTTACATGAATTGACAAATGTAAAACAATTCAAACGAGAAAACTTATAAATTCATTGAGATCCATCAAACTATCTAAGAGTGTACTTAAAAGACAAACAAAGAACAAAGACAGACAGAGCAGTTCATTTAGTGCTTTTAAGTTGTTTTCATGTTTAAGTAAACATTTATATAATTTCTTAATTAAATTATTTAAAGAACTGAATATCAAAAAGATAGAAATTAATTAGAAAGACATTTACTCTGCAACAATGACAATATATTGATGCAAAAGGCAATAAAAGCTCTGCAACCCTGACAATAACTCTTCAACACTGACAATATATTGACACAAGTGACAATAACTCTTCAACACTGACAGCTTACGTCTACGAAAGACACTTACTCATCAGCAACCCTGACAATATATTGACACAAGTGACAATAACTCTTCAACTGTTCAACACTGACAATATATTGACACAAGTGACAATAACTCTTCAACACTGACAATATATTGACACAAGTGACAATAACTCTTTAACACTGACAGCTTACTTCTACGAAAGACACTTACTCATCAGCAAACATTGTCACAAATTGCAAAACTATGGAAAATTGAAAACAAAGTGAAGCAAAGGGCAATAACTCTGCACCACTGAAGTTTTACTGTTAAACAGGATATTTGCTCTGTAACACTGACACCCTACTGATACCAAAGGCAGACTCTCTGAAATACTTCGACAGGCAACACTTGTTTATTTTTTTTATTGACAATCTATTGATACAAAGAGCATTAACTCTGCAACACTGACAATCTCAAGATACTATCAGAATTAACTCTGCCAGAATGACAGTATATTGATATTAAGGGCAATAATATATTGTAACACTGTCAACATACTGATATTTAAGCCAGTTACTCAACAACAGTAACAATCTACTGATTATTCATGATCAATGTTTTTTAAGCAAAGCCAACAACATACCTCTAAGGCAATAACTCTGCAAGATAAAACACTGCTTAATTTTAAGACCAATGACTCAGAAACACTGTAAACAGACTTATATCAGGGACAATATCACTTCATCACTCATTACTTTTGATATCAAGGTCAATAACTCTGCAACACTGACAACAGCTGATACAAAAGGCAGCTTAAGGTGATCTATTGATTACAGATACCCCTGCCCCCCCACTTTAAAAATTATGTCCACTGTCAAAATCAAACTGATATAAAAATAAGAAGATGTGGTATGATTGCCAATGATACAACACTCCACCAGAGATCAAATGACATAGAAATCAACAACTATAGGTCACTGTGACCCTGTTTAACTTGAATAAAATACTGTCAAGTGGAACATTTACATTTTTGTACATACTGGTATATCATATTGTCCAGAATTCCAGAATTCCAAAAGGGTAATTGATGGATATATGCATCACTATATACCCCGCCCCTCCTACCTTAAGGGTAAGCTTAAAACAAAAAAGTTTTTCTGAAAGCAATAACTCAAGAACATTGACAAGAAATAACTTTTCAAAAGTATCAACTTTGTGATACTAAGGACAATAACTCTACTAAAGAGACTTACCTTTTCCATACACATATAATTCCTGCAGTCTGTAATTCATGAACCACACAACTGAGATCAATAATCATCACATAAGACTTGTCACATAGACATTTCCCTCATTAATCCATATCTAATGATGGCAATAAATTACCAATAACACTTTCCTTAAAGTTCACTCCGGCTTTTTGTTAAATCTTTTTCCTGTACTGCAGTGGTGTTATATTAATATTGATAGGTTTTAGGTTACTGCATGTGCTTAAACATGTGTAAATATGCTTAAATAAGAAAGTCTAGCTGTGTCTAATGTAAAACAAAGTAACATGTACTGCAACAGCTCTTATTCTGAGTATTCCTAAATTATATAATCTAACTGCTCCAATTTTTAGCTCAAAGAAGTTGTTAGTGTTGAAGTGTTAAATATAAGATATATAGTCCAATTCAAAAGCTCTAATACCTTGTCAATTAAAACTTTCCAATATTCTGAGAGCAATGCTGAAATTAATCTCTGTCAATCTTTGTACACCAATTTCTTTCCAATTACGTAGAGTTTCGTTCCTCGTAAATTTTGATTATGTCTGGAGTCTTCTATAGTTTCCTCAGATCACCCAATGGAATGTGATTGTCTGCAATGAGAAAAGATAATACGATGCTCAATTAAAGGTATGAAAGAATTGAGTTATGCTCCATCAAAGAATTCCTCTGCATCATACAACTGACGATGTGTTACATAATCATAAGTAATTGATTAGGCTGTTTGCTATATGACAACTTAATTTATTATCTGATTTTTTTATGACGACAGACTAACAATAAAATATAACTTGATTTTTATCCAAATATTAACAAACAATAGCATGTCTCTGATACATTAATGCATTAGATATTCCCTATGATTGTCTAATCAACCTAGTAATGTATATCTGATAAAATCAAAATAGTTCACATTCATAAAAAAGACCACACACAAAATTAAACTTTCTAAAAATATTTCACTCGATCAAATATAGTTTACAATTGATTAAAAATACAGATTTGAATTGTGATACACATTTACAAACATAAATGAACAGTGTGACTGTTTAATATATGAACACCTTTTTTCAAATGCACCCAACCAGCTTTTATACATATTGTATTGATAAATACCAAAATAAATAAAAAAAGGCATGTGAAATATGCAAGAAGTAATTCCAGGTGCAAGTATTCTACATGCATGTTGTAGTTTTCAGATGGAAGGTGTTTGATTATCAGGTGTAAATTTCACCATGTGCAAATCCTCGTTAGCACCTGTTTCCACCACTTATTAATGAGAAATAGATTATTGAATTATATACAATCAGTGCATTTAAAGCTTGATATAGATAATAAAGACACTTTATCAGTCTATGTATAGTTTATTTATAATAAATTTTCAACTCCTCAATGCTTATCAAAATCACTGACACTATAATCAGAGTTCCTGCATTGTATGAGAATTTGTATTGTGCATAGATAAAATGAGGTTTAGATTTATATAGATGTCAATCAGACAGCAACCCAGTAATACAATTACTTGGATATGCTTTTTACTGAATATATGACAAATTTTTTATTATCAGTATCACAACTGCAGATTTATTTGGTTGAATTCGGTCGAACTTATTTTAAAGAGTTGCAGATAAAAAAGTGTGACAGGTAGGGAGATGACCTAAGACAATAGAAGTGATCTTTTGTATAGCTGCATCTTTACTGTTACATAATAAATAAGGAGCAATATAAACTAACAGGGTCATAAGAAAAGATAGCAAAAAATGCCTGAAGAACTTGAAATCATTAGTCCAATACAAAATTAATACAACCTAATAATTCATCACAGTTTTCATGGTGCAAATGTGTGACAAATTCAAAGCATTTACTGTGGAAATATTCACCATAAAGGATGACTTTTTACTGAAATAAATGGGGAATGTGTCCATGAGACACTGATGATGCCCTGCTTGCATACACCGTTATAAAGGGACATAACTCAAGAACGGTAAAAACGACGCTACCCAAATTCGTACTTGATCTGAGTTTAGTGGTAATAAGCATTGTGTATAAGTTTCATAACATTTGGTTGAGGCAAACTTAAGTAAGAGAATGGAAATGAAAAATTCAGCAATTTTTCCATTTGTAAAGAGGGATAACTCTAGAACGGTAAAAGTGACGCCACCAAAATTCAAAGTTGATCTGTTTTGTGGTAACAAGCATTGTGTATAAGTGTCATAACATTTAATTGAGGCAAACTTAAGTTAGAGAACGGAAACGTATAATTCAGCAATATTTCCACTTGTAAAGGGGCATAACTCTAAAACAGAATAAGTGACGCCACCAAAATTCAAATTTGATCTGTATTTTGTGGTAAAAAGCATTGTGTACAAGTTTCATAACATTTGGTTGAGGCAAACTTAAGTTAGAGAATGGAAACGAAAAATTCAGCAATTTTTCCATTTGTAAAGGGGGATAACTCTAGAATGGTAAAAGTGACGCCACCAAAATTCAAACTTGATCTGTGTTTTGTGGAAATTATCATTGTGTATAAGTGTCATAACATTTGGTTGAGGCAAACTAAAGTTGGAGAACGGAAGGACGTACAGAGGGACAAGGGAAAACTTAATGCCCCCTCCGCTACGGCGGGGGCATAAAATGTATAACAAAAGATACAAAAATACCGAACTCCAATTCAAAAAGGGGAAGTCTATAAAAACTGACAAAATCAAATGTTATCAACCAACGCAACAAGTGAAAAACAACAGTCATATATTTGCACAATGAAAATTGTGATGAACTATTAGGTACCAATTAAGTTAGGAATATGACTGTTGTTTTTCACTCGTTCCATTGGTTGGTTGATAACAATTGATTTTGTCAGTTTTTATGGACTTCCCCTTTTTGAATTGGAGTTCAGTATTTTTGTATCTTTGTTATACTTTTTTCAGTAAAGTAAACGATGGGTTAAACCTGGTTTTATAGCTAGCTAAACCTCCCACTTGTATAGCAGTTGTTTATAGTTCCGTTATATATTGAAAAAATTGGGTGAGCAATCCAAACAGACATAATAGGTTAATGTGACAATAATTGGGATCCAGCTGCCAAAACTGTGTAAAGATACATCACAGCAGAGACATATAACACAAGTGACAACTGACTAAAAAATTCAAACAACTAAATTACCTTATATGAACTTGAACACATAAAATTTTTCATTAGGCAAGAAACAAATGGTACATGCTCATTTTTCTTACTACAGTTGTTTTTTTTTCAAGTTTGTGTTTTGTTTCCAATTCTCTTTTAAGTTTTATCAAACATTTGCATAGATCAATTAAACATATAAACATCCTGTAGAAATCAGGCTGACAAAATCTAGACATTAGTTTATCACAGGTGGAATATATGTAAACTAACTAACTAACTAATTTTTTTCAGTATAAAATCCAGTACAAAAGGATCATCGCTGAAATACATGAAAACATAGAAAAAATAAAACAAAAAAGAGACAGCAATTTTGTGACATATAACAAACAAAAGACAAAACACACACATCAATTATGCAATTATTCCCACTGATGAATTTCTGATCATAATACATTTGTAAAAGAAATCTGTTGAGAACATCAGTCTCCGTACAGTTCATTAAATATCTAAATTTATTAAAATTATCTAAATTACAAAAACATGGTATAATATTAACAATGTCATCATAAAACTTTTTCCTATGTCTTGATAGAGGTTGCATTCACATATATCATGTATATGAAATGAAACTCATCTTCAATTTGTTATTAAATACAATGTTTACATATTCTTTGACCCAAAGGTGTATTATTATATCTGTCTTTTTTTATGTGTAAATTATGGTTAGAAATTCTTAATTTACAAAACTGTTCTTAATATTGTTTCGTGATATTTAACTTTGTATAAGTCTCAGGTTTATATTCCTTTATTAGCTTGTAACATGCACGTAATTTGTTTTGGTCTTCACCAGATAAAATGAGAAAAAATATTTTTCATATCTTTCTTGTAATCTTTTTTTCACTGCAGATATGAGTTTTCCTTCTGACAGTGTTCCTTTATTATTCCAATTATGGTCAAAACCAATGTATTAATAACCTGGCTTGCCAAGTCCTGGGTTCATTTAAACAAGAATTATATGTTTTGGTCTGATTAAGTATTAGTTAGCAAATTTTATATATATATCACTAGCCTATCTTAAATTCTGCTTGTAAACTTGAGGCATGTAAGTTTATTTTTTGTAGTAATTTTCTGTTGTACTGTAAGGCCAATAGCTTTCACTGGCCTTCAAATTACCAGGGACCTTATTATAAATGTTTAGTAGGCAAGAACATTTCAACCACAAATATTAGTTCTTATCAGAAATTACAAATTTCATCATCAAAGAAGCAAACATTCCTCATTTTCCCTTGGAATTTTAAAAGTTAAAATTAGAAAAAGATAAAAAAAATATGTATAACTAAAGCATAATTTTATCAACTGTAAAAACTTTGAAACTAAACATAAGATAAAGGAGGTTTGTTTAATATCAATTAGTTGATCCAAAAAGATTTCTGAAATAGCTTAAAGTATCAATAAGCAAAAATTATTAAGCAACCTTCCAATTCCAAGGTAAACCTCTCTTAAACACCCCTCCCCTTTCAACATTTTTGTAATTTATAGTCATTTAAAAGCTTTTGCTTTATCAAAAATGAAAGTAGCATGATCAATTCCTTAGGAATTTGCAGTTTTAAGTCATTAAAAGCATTGGAGTTTTCAACTGTTGTATTCCACAAATAATTCTAAAACATTTTTACAAAAACAGGTAATAAATTTCATACAGTTCAGCAAAACCTTTGATAAAGGTTCGTAATGTGGAGGCATCAGTCAAGAATTTAACAGTTGAACAAAAAATGATTCAGACTTTCAAGTCCTCAACAATTGATGTAAATTGTGTGAAAAAATGTCCAGACCATTGCAGCTGGTGGATCTTGCAAAAAATTTAAAAGCTAGAAGTTCAAACTATTTTGGTATGGCTAATTATGTAGACTTCTCAGCAGACAAGTCAATTTAATAAGGATTGAGATTTTGATAGGGAGATTATGTTTAATATGTTACATTTAATAAAATAATGCACAGAAAAGTCACATTGTAATGTATATATCTCCCAAGAGGGTGGAATCATTAAGCCAGATTTGTCAAATAAATGGGAATTATGTTCCATAAATAAATCACCAACCCTTATTTTTAAAAGTGCACGTAAACAATACCACTGATATTAGGCCATGGTCAAAATTTAAGTCAATAATTGTCTTACTCCTGCACAGTGTGGGTACAAAGATAATCTCAACCTTGATTTTAGAGATAAAACAGCCACATTATAATCCATGATCATTGTTGCACTTGGGTTGTAATTATACAATCTATCTTTTATCACCACCCTCCTGTAACATTTCTAATTGACTTTCTATTCCTATCATAATTGTGACAATTTTGTATAATCAAACTGATCAGGAACAATGGCGCCCTGACAGATATGAGCAAATAATTATAATTACCCATCATACATCACATTCACACCTGCTGCTGTGCTTTACATTACTGTTCCTATATATTTTGCACTTCAAGAGAAGTAAAGGGAGATGTAAGGGTTAGTCAATGTGATAACAACCCAACAACAATAGCTTTTTGACTTACCGGTATAAGCCCGAAAATCAGTTTGTACATGACATACAGAGTTTTTCCTAGAAATGTTTTGGAGGATGGGGATTGACTGAAAGGATGATATAGTTATGAGTTATAGGGCCCAAATCAATGTATGGTTACACCACAATGCATAAACCCTGACAAAAATATGTACTTTTAAAATTTGGAGGTAATAAAGAAAATTGCCTGTAAATAATCTCCCAGTATGAAAGACTCTTCAAACAGTAGTGTTTTTATGATTTATTATGACAATGCAATGTTCTGATATACTCAAAGTGCAGATGCATGCATACTACTGTAAATATTATCCACCCCCTCAGTATGGCATCTTAATTTCATGGTTTTCATTGGCAATATTTACAGATGCATTCACAAACAAAAGAGTTTTTTTAATTGTCTTGTCACCCAAACTCTGATCTATTATGATAGTATGAACATTAAAAATTTTGCAAATGAAATAAAAATTGTGTTATTCAATATGTATTTGTTACCTATACATTTTTTGCTATAGATTCCACTTAAGAGCATAAGATACAGTTACAGAGGAGGTAATGATGTCGCTAACTTAAAATCTTATTTTTCACGACGTCAAACTGTGACATATTGGGAAAAGATGCATTTTTCCGCTGATTTTATTCAGTAGCTATATATAGCTTGAAAACAAGTACATTATGACCCCTCTTTATAAAATTTGGCTTGATTATATCTGAAGATTATTTGTTCCAATTTTTACGAAAAAATCACTGATGAATTTAAATAAAAAAAGTTATATACATGTTTACAGCAAAAAATGTGAATACACTTAACAGAGCCTAGCAGAAAATATTGCCTTCCATACCAAGTTCTCCAAATAATGAAAAACATTGGATATATGTGACATAAGACAACATAAGTGAGGTTCCTTGATTTCCATTCATATACATCATGTACATTTATATGTTCATGTCGAATTTGACAAGATTAAATGCAGACATTACATTCTAAATTTACAGTGAAGCTCATACAGTAACATTTGTATGTAGAAAAAGTAATCATTTATATTTATATAGTCATGTACATTGTAATAAACTGTTGACACAGACACATGTCTCGCATTTTAGTAAATTTTAATAGTATAATGCAATATTTAAACTTACACTATGATGTTGTTAAATGCTAATGCATCTACATACCAAATATCATTGACTTAACATTAGCGTTTTTTTTAAACCGATCTAATCACTAACTTAACATGTAAACTATGTAAAACATTCAAAGTCAATTTACCATGACTGAGGGGTCGGAGCCAAATAATTTCGATGGAAATAAGATTTGCCAATGCTAATGCTTCTACATACCAAATATCATTGACCTACCACTAGTGATTCCCCATAAACTGACCTAATCACAAACTAATACATTGTTGACACCGTTGCCGGAAAAAGCATATCTGTCAGTTTGGCTTTTTGACTCTATCAAGGCGAGACTAAATCATTGTTTACAGTTACCATGTAAATTCATTATACTTCTGACATCATCACAGCTTTTGAAAACCTTCATTTTTTTCACAATGGGATAGATACATGTACATTGTTGTTAAAAGTAATCTCTATATCTACTGAGATCCAGATTCTGTCTTAAATTGAGCAGTGAGTTGAATTTTAAAATCGCCAACAAAGCAATATCTCCAAATCATGACATTTGTGGCTGGACAACAGAGGAATCTAATAAATTGAAGTATTGAAGCCTTTTAAAATACTTCTTATACTGCAGCTTTAAAACTTCCTGTTGTCTTTATTTCATAAATATACATGTAGTAACAAACGGACATTTTGTTAATTTAAACAATGCATACCTGCCAACTTTTCAAAATCTTCATGGGGGATTTTAAGAGCAAGGGGACATAATGCTCCTCTTAAATTGTCATAAGTGTTTTTAATCTACTACTATATTGTTTGAATCAGTATATATGTGCTTAAATACCCTTTTAACTCATTTAAATGCGTGTTTTGAGGTGTTCAGTGTATATAATAAAATATTAAAATTCAGGTCAAAACCTTTCATGGGGGTATCCCTATAAATTGGGATACAAATGTAGTTGGCAGGTCTGATAATGTTAAATTCAAGTCATATCATTTTTTGTCGTGCAATCAGGGCTTAGGCTTCATTAAGGGATAAAAAATAAGGTTGATTTTTTTGTTAACATTCTAATGGCTATAATTGTAGCAATTTTCAGCTATAGTATGCAAACAATATAATAGATCAATGTCAGAAAAGTATCAACTTTTATGTAATCAGCAAAAACTGTGAAAAGCTCTTTAAACCACCCTTCCCCAGTTTCAAAGCCGCATATAAAAAAGATAACATTTTTCTGACATTGACCTAATATAATATGTATTTTTTTAAAGGTCAGGAAATAAATTTTATAAGATTTAAAGTGAGTGGTCAAAATCTAGTAACTATGCAGCAAATACACTGCAATTTTATTGCATCCATTGGGCCAGCTGAAGCCTGCCTATGGGTGTGGAATTTTCTCGCTGCGTTGAAGACCCATCTTTGTTTTTGTTAGATGTAATTCTATGTGTATCCATCCGATGAGTTAAGCCTTTTTCAACCCATTTTTATAGTTTGTTCTTATAAATGTTGTACTGTTACACCACTGTCCCAGGTTAGGGGGAGGGTTGGCGCTTCAAACGAATTTAACCCCGCCACATTCTGTATGTGCCTGTCACAAGTCAGGAGCCTGTAATTCAGGGGTTGTCGTTTGTTGCTGTGTAACATATCTGTTTTTCGTTCATTATTTTGTACATAAATTAGGCTGTTAGTTTTCTCGTTTGAATTGTTTTACACTTGTCATTTTGGGGCCTTTTATAGCGGACTATGCGGTATGGGCTTTGCTCATTGTTGAAGGCTGTACAGAGACCTATAGTTGTTAATTTCTTTATCATTTGGTCTCTTGTCTTATTGGCAATCAAACCACATCTTCTTATTTTTATATTGGGCTGTTTTCTGCTCTTTGGTTGAGTTGTTATGTCTTTGACACATTCCCCATTTCCATTCTCTATTCTATTACACAATCACACATGACATCCTTTTACACAATCATACAGGAAAATATTAAAATGATGTCATTCATGTTGTCATTGGTACACATGTATTAATTCAACAAAATTAATATCCAGTTTTAACATTTACATCAGAAATATAACTAAAAATATTCACATTTCAAAGCATGATTAAACAACATGAACAGGTTCTAAATGAAAATTACAAAGCAAATGTTACAATGATTTCTGGAATTAATTCTTGTAATACAAATTAATTTCCACTGATATTTCTTCTTACAAAAGAGTCTGTATTAATTAAGATGAAAAATGTATTTCCGAAATTCCTTAGTTTAACAGAGCAGTTCAAGAGCAAAAACATGGCATTAATTACTCCAATATTTACATAGCACTATAAACTGAATCTAACTTCATGCACTTCACTCTTGAAAATAATGAAAAAATTGAATATACTTTATCAATACATGTTTGAACAAGCAGTTTGGTGCGGCTGCATTGTCGTTTTATTGGAGGTATTTTGGCAATGTTCCATTTTACAGACTATTCTAAGGAATATCGGTGGAATTGAGAGGCAACTTTTCTTACTATAAAAGTGTACAACTGAATGACAAGAATATAATAATTATAATACTTCTTTTGATTCCTCTTTCATAAAAAAATCAAAACACCAACTTAAGAACCATTTTTTTAAATAACTTCCCTCACCCTACTTAAATGTAAGAAGAGTGCACATGCACACGTTAAATGCCTCTCCTGATTTACTCATCATGATTGAATTTAGGACGAAAATGTGTAATATGAATGTTGTAGTACAAGTATGACATGAACTTAACATTATCAATGAATAATGTAAATGAGGTCAAGGTCAAATGAACCTTTCAAGACAGACATGTCCACCTATCAATCATACCATACACCAAAAATAAGCAGACTATTGCTTATAAATAGTATCTGAGAAACAAACTTTATTACAAAAATTGAACGTTCTGATTTAAACTTATTTAAATCCAGTACGTCAGAATTCAAATATCTACTACATGTATCTACAACAATGTACATGAAGTAGAATTTGGGATATGCAGATCTGAATTAGAGGATCCTTATTACTTTACATACATGTATAAGACACAATAATAGAAGTGGTTTGATTTCATATTGAAATATTCTTATAATCAAAACTTGTCTGAATAAAAAAAAAAAAGAAGAGAGGTAGGACCAATTTCACTGCAGATCATTTTCTAAAAATCCTACAATCTGAACTAAAATTCATAACTTTAAGTATATCTAAAACAACGCTATTGTGTATTTCTGAACATTTGATCACATTATTATAACTTATAGATACCTACCCGGTATAGATGTTTGAAACTTTCACTATATAAATGAGATTTCAGGGGCGGGTCCAGGTGAGGGTGTAATGGGCGTACGCCCCCCTTTTCACAAAAAAAAAAAAAAAAAAACAATCGTAATCTGCAATTTTTTATGTTTTTTAGCAAAAAAAAGTCCAAAAATTTTAGCCTCCCTCCGCTCGGCGAAACATTTGATTATACACCCCCTCTTTCAAATATCCTAGAAACGCCCCTGGATTTGGGCAAATTTTTAGTAATTATAAAATTTATTAATGAAAAAGGCCATTCCTAACGACAACCAAAAAGTTATTGTCTTCATTATAGTGTACATTTGTAACTGATGTCTTTCCGTACATACATGTAATTTGCCAAAAACGTGTGAACTTTTCAATATTATCTTCAGCAGTAATATATAAGGCTGAATAACACTTTGATTCTAGGGGAATATGTAAAACTGTTGGCATTATTTAAATAACATATATAGGTTAATATAGACTTTTTATCACTGAATTCCATCAGGTTTAATAACTTTAATTTTCTGCTTTTAACACTGTGAGTGAAACTTCTGAAAGTGAAAAACCCTTTTCAACAAATGTATAGTCTAATAGTCTAGGAGTTAATCAGTGTCCTAGTTCATTTTAATATTTTTAATTACAAATTAGTTTTAAAAGCAGGCAAGCAATTCCATCCCAACAAATGAAATGTCCAATTTCAAGCAAAGAATTTTAGTTCTATAAAAATCAAATATTTTGCAATTGAGGATTGTTACTCATTTGGGAGATAGTTCCCCATTTGACTGATTGTCCCCTAATAGTAGAGACATCTCAGCCCTGAGACACTCAGGCCTACTAATAAGACAAATCAGACTGTCTATAAAGTAAACTCCAAGCGTCTAGCATATAAAGTCAACTCCAAGCGTCTAGAAAGTCAACTCCAACCGTCTATAAAGTCAATTCAGATTGTCTATAATTTCAACTCAGAGAAAGTATGAAAAAAGATTTTATAATTTCTGAATGATTAAATGTTATATTTCAGAAAAAAAGTATCCCTTGTCTGTTGTTGCATTTGAAAATCAATGAAGCACTGTTTCGAAATAATTGGTTTCATGAGATTCAAAATTTGTACTTTATTAATGTGATTTTTAATAATTAATTCATAATTATATAAACTTATATAATTTATAAAAAAAAATAGAGTTAAGCTTATTTTTTTTTACTTATTTATTGAACATGTTACGTTGAAGACATTATTTATTATACTGATTTTTAATTTTTAATCTTATTGCATAATTATTTAGTATTTTACCTGAATTCATATTTATTAAATTAAATTTTAAAAATATACTATAAATCAATTCATTAATGGAAATTTAATTGTTGTAATTAAATGATCAAGAAATTGATAGTCATCACCATCAATTAATCAAATGCATGAAACCAGTGGTAAATTGAGGAAAATACCAACAATCGATCTTGATACATATAATTTGCATATGTTTGCAAATTTTCAAAAATGCCTAATTTTCCAGAAATCTCTTGGGGTCGAATGAGTTAATAGACTGTCGGAGTTGCCTTAGAGCTGAGTTGTCTTGTACCCGACCCAAACCTGTATAATAATTTGAAATAAGAATCTGTTCTGATCCTACATGTATGTAATCACATTTGGGATTCTGATTCCGGAGAGATTTTCTGATTTGGCCGCCTCAGAAACACCACAAAACAATATGGCCGTCAACAAGAACGACAAAATTATAGTTTCATAAAGTAGAATCTATAACATGTCTTACTATCGTTTGAGGCAAGATATTTTAAAAATTTGAATGGAATCTGAAAGGCTGATATTTCTTCTTATTTAATGCTTACCTGCTTAGGGTACGTGTTCAGATTATTGATGTAAGCATGAAAGGCTCAGGTTCGAGGAGAGGATTATGTAATTGGTATAATTTTTCCTAAATACATGTAGACTTATAATTAATAGGGCTTGATAAGGGATTCTGAGGCAGCCAAATCAGAAAATCGTTCTGGACTCAGAATCACAAAAGGGATTAATCCCTATTGTCTACTCTATAGCTACCTTTTATATAGTTATTAAGTACATATAATCAAGTATATCAAAGATTCAGAGATTTGCAACTTGTTCATACTGCCATATGATCATGTATCCCGTAATTATGGTACTCCGTTCACTTAAGGACATTTTTTATTTTATTTTTCTGTAGACTGGTTACTCATAATTGTTTCTCAGTCACTGAATGTACGATGTTGTTACAAACTGAAGCAGCTAATCCCGTTTGTTTACTTTCAAATTCTAATGGCGCCAAAACCACGTGACACATTGAATCGTGATGTCCAATCAAATTGCTCTATTGTCAATTAGGGGATTTTTTAGTCTACGGCAATTACATTATTTGTTGGTAAGATATTGCTTTGAAATTGTTTGCAATGAATTGGGTGTTTATTTAACAGGAAACCACATTATTTCCAATGAAATTTGACATCAATGGAATTTTTTTTATGAATTTTCACTTATGGTCAGAATATTAATCGGTGTATATTGAACCAATTTTTTTTTATTCAATATATAAAGTACTGAGATTGGAAAGCATGTTGATATACCAGTATAGAACAAAATTCTCCCATAAAAAATATATATTACACATATGAATTATAGAAAAAAAAATAGCATCTATAATAATCAACACTTTCTTAGACTTACCATGGGTACTTCTACTTTAAGCTCCTTCATCTTCTTAATAATAAATGTTTATCAAAACAATACTCATAAAAAGAGAACTTGGTGCAGAAATATCAAACTAGAATTAAGAAGTGTAACCCATAACATCAACAGTAGGTACTCAACAAGAAAATAACTTTATTAGTACATATGTATATCTAGCAGGATCAGTTCTGTTGTGGATTCAAATGAAAGGTGCATAGAAGAGCTAACGATAAAAAGTAAAATCACAAAAATACTGAACTCCGAGGAAAATTCAAAAAGGAAAGTCCCCAATCAAATGGCAAAATCAAAAGTTCAAACACATCAAACGAATGGAAAACAACTGTCATATTCCTGACTTGGTACAGGCATTTTCTTATGTAGAAAATGGTGGATTGAACCTGGTTTTATAGCTAGCCAAACCTCTCACTTGTATGACAGTCGCATCAAATTCCATTACATTGACAACGATGCGTGAACAAAACAAACAGACACAATAGGTAAAATGTCAAAAATAGGGTTACAGCAGTCAATATTGTATTATCATCTTAATCACTATAAAACAAACAAATGTAACGAAGAAGCACAAAAGGATACATCAAATTTAACATCATCATTATGCTTATATTATACGATTTTATGTATCTATGTAAAATCCACCCATAAAGGATGGAAGGTTTTAAGTAGTGGCGTAAAATCGTATGCGTTTGAAATTCGCACAGGTAGACATAAAATAATTTTGTCGTTCAAAGTATGAAGAGATTCATAAATACAGAGTCACGTAAAATGGATATCACAAAAACAGACTTAATAGTAAAAGTAATATTAATAAATAAATTAATAGTGTGGTTCAAATTATGACGGATACATAAGTACAGAGTCACGTCAAATGTATATCACCAAAAACAGGCTTAACAGTAAAAGTAATATAATAAATAAAATAATTTTGTCGTTCAAAGTATGACAGGATACATAAACACTGAGTCACGTAAAATGGATATCACAAAAAACAGACTTTAACAGTAAAAGTAATATAAATAAATAAAATAATAGTGTGGTTCAAATTATGATGGGATACATAAGTACAGAGTCACGTCAAATGTATATCACAAAAAACAGACTTAACAATAAAGGTAATATAAATAAAATAAAATAATTTTGTCGTTCAAAGTATGACGGGATACATATGCACAGAGTCACGTCAAATGGATATCTCAAAAAACCGGACTTAACAGTAAAAGTAATATTAATAAAGACAAATAAAATAATACTATAACACATTATTAAGATGATAAACAACGTCAGTACGCAAAATCTATACTTCAAAACCATCGTGTATTATTTGTGAAGTTGATACGAATATTTATCAACAAGTTCTTGGTACCTTCCGATGAACTTTTTAGAAAAAGGACAAGACGTTCTTTGACATACCCTGGTTCATCAACTTTCTGCTCAGACACTGGTGACGTATTACAAAGTCTGAGTAGGAGCTGCAAGCTCTTGCATACCGAATAAGTTGGGAAATGTATATCCCATATGCAGGTGAAGTTGGTATATTGCTACTAAGGTGGGGGAAATTGATAATTTCAAAATTAAAATCGTCTCGTTTGTCATAGATTCTGGTACTGAGATGACTGTGTATGTCAAATTCGAGGTATAAGTCTAAAATTGAGGCGGAGGAAGCCGTGTCTGTTGTTTCTTTAATTTCTAGTTCTGGTGGATATATTAATGGAACCCAATCAGAAAAGTTCGGATTGTTAATGGAAAGAACATCATCAATATATCTGAAAGTGAAATTAAATAACCTGGCTTCTTTGATCTTCTTGTTTTTGACAAGTGTCTGAAGGAACTCCGATTCATATGAAAATAAGAAGAGGTCGGCAAGGAGAGGCGCACAGTTCGTTCCCATAGGAATGCCGACAATTTGTTGAAAAGTCTACCTCAAATTCAACAAATATGTTGTCAATAAGGAACTCCAGCATACTGATCACTTGTTCCTCTGTGTAGCATGTTTTACCCTTTTGTTCGCTATTAACAAAATATGCCTTATGGTATCCCAAAGTAATAAATTTATAGCGTATGCTACCATTTTATAATGAAAAGCATTGTGGATTATTTCTTTTAGACGGTTTTCAATTTCACATGGGGAATGGTGGTATACAAGGTAATAAAATCAAAAGTTTTGATAGAACTAATTTCAGAAAAGACCGAGATTTAAAATTATCCAGAAGTTCTTTAGAGTTTTAAGAATCCACATATGGTTAATACCACTACGCGAGTAAACAGTTTCACAGTATTTCTGAAGACCCTTTTCACTGCGGACAGAATTTTAGTCAATCTAATGGACAATTCTTTAGTGGAACATGCAGATGAGCCGGCAATGTACCGTTGTTTGTACGGAATTTTGTGAAGTTTAGGTATCCAATACAAACAAGGTAAGTCCTCCGATTTGTTGTTCAATGCAATGTTCATAGAAGCCATGAAGGACTTATGATTCGCCAAAATCTCATCCTTGTCAAATGATATGTTTTGTATGTGGGATTACCTGAGTGCTCATTTATTCCTAATTCTTTACAAGACACTCGTAGTGTCGATTTACATACAAAGACAATATTATTTGAAGCTTTGTCTGCAGGAACAACAACATACTTATCTTGAAGAGATGATAGACATTTCACAGCCTCTTTGTCTCTGAAAACGGACTTTGGTCGATCATTCACACAGTTTTTAACTTATGAATGCGACGCTTTATTAGAGACCTGATTGTTTTGACCCATTCTGACAAAGTGTCCAGTTGAACTTCTTCTCGTTTAGCCCATGCTCTGGCGTAGTCCTCAATGGAATCCATAATTATTTTGAAGTTATGGTTCCAATTGATGTGTTGGGGTTCTCTAAACTTAGGACCATGAGAAATCACCTTTCGGAGATTTTCATGTTGAAGTATGTTTAGATAAGGTACATGTAAGAATGATAATACTACACACTTAACATACCATCTTAGTATAAAGAAACAGATGACTCTTATATCAGGTAAAATCTATCAAATTAAACAAGTTGTGTGACTTTCCGTCATTACATGAAATATTTATTAACAAATATGAAATTTGGAGCTAAACAAGGGAGATAACACTACATCTACATACTTATTCATTTCTTGATATCACTCTAATTGGGTCAACTCAACTGGATTCATTAAATTTAAATAAAAAAAGACAGACAGGATGTGTATAAAACAGTTTTTTTTTCAATTAATAATTTAATATACTAAAAAAGTATTAAATTGTTTTTTTAACCTACTCCTGAACAAAAATATGGCATGTACATATGTACTGAAAAATTGTGTTCATCGTTTGTTTCCTTCACTTTGGATGCTTTTTCATGGGAAAATCGCTTAAAGATGTAAGGTGCTTGTCATTTCGAAATTCTTTAAAATACGATTTGCTTGGCCTGTTTTGTCTGCCATTAAGATTGATGATCATGACCTTAATGGAATGTAAACAAAGCAATGGAGGCCGGAAGAGGGGTTTTCTGAAGTTCTGAAATGTTTTTAGGCATTCGGAAGTCAGGTTTGAAATTGCCATTAGAAAATCTGCATTTTTGTTCAATACTTAAGAATAATAATGAAAACATATCTTTCATGTCTTTAGAAATATCATTTTCTTTAGAAGTGTAGAAAAAATGTATTCTTCACTAATTTTATACGCAGGTATTAGCATAGTGATGTCAATGCGGAGTTTTCCGTGTGATAAGATACAATAACAAAATCCGAACGGACCCACATTATGACCGATTATAGACTACGGTAGTTGGTAGGATATGATATGACCCTCAGCTGGGAACAGTATATCTAACAGGAAATGAATCTGATAGGCTTTTCAGTATAAAATTGATAAAATCTCTGACTCCTCGAGACTTCGCGAGATTTATGGATTTTGGTGGCATCTGAGTGAAAAACTATAGGAACTGCTCAATAAAGTAACCACATAATTCTAATCGTAAATAAATACAAGTTTTATCATAAACTAGACATATTTTGTCATATAAAATGACCAAAATAAGTGTAATTTATTTCATGTGAAGTGTTTTATAATGTTTCAGAATTTGGGAATGCAATTGGCGCCATTTTTTTATTACCCTGTTTGCATTCTGTACCATTGTGTGATAAAATGAATGTGATTATAACAAATTTGAAGTGACAGAATACAAGTTTGATACACTGGCATCACTGTAAAACTAGTTTGAATGACATGTTATTGATATTATCAGAAATTATTAGGATAATAGCGAGTACGTTTTTAACACGTCCGTTTCCGTATCGTATCTTTATTACCTATAACACGACGATAAAATTGGCTACAATTAGGTAGTGTCAAGTCCTGTCAATATATATGTTCCTGCCCTCAGTCAGTGCCATGAATTATTTAATTATTTGTTCGATAAGATTTCCTATACTAACTTAAGCAGTTAAAAGGGTGTCATAATCCTCAGAGTAATAAGTAGTAGTCATGAAACACTTAAATCAGTTTTTCTTGTGACTATAAAAATAAGATGTGGTAATTTTGCCAATGAGACAACTCTCCACATGACAGTCATAGAAGTTAACAACTATAAGTCACCGACGACACCGTACGGCCTTATGACTACCTGGGAAAGAGTTGCAGTGCACATGTTTTTTATTCGGCAGCTTTTATCTTTACCTACGGGTCTTAGATTTACCTGTATAGCGAAATTTTCTTCCGTCTCTTTGTATAATTCATGTAACTCAAACGTTTGTGAAATGTTAAAATGTTACTATAACAAAATCATAAACATCACGCAGATTATTGACGTCGTTTGGAATTATAGAAGTTAACAACTATAAGTCACCGACGACACCGTACGGCCTTATGACTACCTGGGAAAGAGTTGCAGTGCACATGTTTTTTATTCGGCAGCTTTTATCTTTTACCTACGGGTCTTAGATTTACCTGTATAGCGAAATTTTCTTCCGTCTCTTTGTATAATTCATGTAACTCAAACGTTTGTGAAATGTTAAAATGTTACTATAACAAAATCATAAACATCACGCAGATTATTGACGTCGTTTGGAATTATAAAATATAAATCAATAGACGGAGACAGGCACTGAAAATTACGGAAAACAAGAAGTTACAAAATGTAGTATGTTTTAATCAAATTAAATTGTTTTTTTAACTTGGATCTATTTGTGTAATCGATGAACAGGATACGGACCGAAAGAAGACAGCCCTAAAAAATAATTGAGGATTGGAAAAAGGCTATTGCTGAATCAAGATCAAGTTGCTGCCGTGATGATGGAGGATCACGGAGGACACTTGAAAGCCTTTGACGCAGCCTTCCTCATAATTTATTGATTTTGAGCAGAGACATATAATACATTATATATTGTATTATATGTCTCTGTTTTGAGACTAAAGGCATATGGATTATCTGAATCAGTATAAGCTTGATAGATAAATATTTAAGCCGGTAAAAGAAAACAAACTGTTATATTAAAATAAGGAGATGTGGTATGCGGACTGCCATTGAATGAAACAACTATCCACCAAAGTTCGAATGAAGTAAATGTAAGCAATCTAGGCAACCGTACGGCCTTCAACAATGAGAAAAAAACACCGTAAAGTCGCCCAAACAGAAAAATAAATGAACAAATTGTTTTCAAATCGTATTCAAATCTCTTTCAAATCGTGATTCTGCGATTTGTTAGTATCATTTGCTTGCGATTCATGAAACAAATCATAAACAAATCAGAATTTTCCAAATTCCCTAAAACTGATTTCTTTGTGATTTCTTTCTATTGTATGATTTGTAAGCAATTTGTTTCTGTTTTTGTGTGATTTCTTTATGATTTGTTTACTTAGAATATCGTATGAAATGATTTGAAAGAGATTTGTTAACTTTGTTAGCTAGAATGGTGTGATTTCGTTATGATTTGTTAACTTTGAATATTTGAAAATGATTTGTTAACTTTGTTAGCAATCTTGGTGTGATTCATTGATGATTTGCTACAATGAATAAAATGTTAATGCATTCAAATTTTCTTTGTTTATCTATCTCTCTGACTTCCGGTTGAGGTCAAATTCAAATTTCAAATACTGTTCAATATTAACTGAACAAAGAAGGTTGCAAGATGAGGAGTTTTTAATCAGTCTATGAAAGATGACGGACCCGGTGGTAAGGAATCTCAGTTATTTATTTATAATTTCACATATTCAACTAATACTATTCAAACGTTAACCTTTAAAATTCAGAAACTGTGCATTTCAGTATCTCGTTATAATCATAATAATTTTGTGCTGTAAGGATTAATTTTCAAAATAAAAATGTGTAAAAGATGTGTAAACAGATCAAAACATTCATTTCAAGACTAGCTTCCCGAGCCAGCAGACAAAATTCACTGGCAAGTTTAATGTTTTAATTGTTGTTTTACTAACCAGGTCCCGGGCAAAATGGACAAAGCTATATTACAATGTAGCAGATTTGGACCAAGACTAAGACTCATCACCTATTTGACATCAATTGCTAAGTACACGTGGTTGCCTATGTTTTTTTTTGAAATTTCGTTATAGTCAAATTTGGGAGAAAAGTAAGAGAAACCTACACAGAGGGAACAATTCGTCCCTCATCGCAACCAAAGATAGTATTCCTTTTTACAATTAGAGGAGTAGCTATTAAAGGTAAAATGAAGACAACTGCGCTTCAAAGTTTGGGGGTTTCAGGGGCAGAATATATTTTTGATTTGGATGTAAATGATTTAATCTGTGAATTGCATGATGAATGATGCCAATTTACGTACGATTTGCTTGTGATTTGCTTGGGGTAGGAATATATGATTTACTTCTCATTTGTTAAAGATTTGAAAACAATTTGTTTATAATTTCTTCATAATTTGAAAACAATTTGTTAATGAGTTGCTTGAGGTAGAAATATGATTTACTTCTGATTTGTTTAAGATTTGATAACAATTTCTTTACGATTTGAAAACAATTTGTTTGTGATTTGCTTGAAGTAGGAAAGCAATTACTTCTGATTTGTTAATGATTTCAAAACAATTTCTTGACAATTTGTTTATGATTTGCTTATGAATTATAAGCAATTTGTTCGTGATTTGTTATTGTGATTTGTTAGCTCATTTGCATGTGAAATTTTATCACTTTCAAATCACAAAGAAATCATACGATTTGTTTATCATTTGTTACCATGATTTGTTCCTCAATTTTTTTGTTTGGGCGGCTATTATAAAGGCCCCGACATGAAAAAATATGAAACAATTCAATTTAGAAAACTAACGGCCTTATTTATAACAGAGACATATAATAATTGTATTATATATCTCTGTTTATAACAAAACAATTTACGAAAAACATAGTTGTTCAGTATTGACAAGAACCTGGAAAGATATATATATATGAAAATAAAGGAGTGCCTCAAGGTTCTATATTGGACCGGTGTTGCTAAACGGCGGAAACGGAATACGGAACGGAATAGAAAACGGAAACAGAAAAAAATTACATCATTTCTTTTTGGTTATTTATTTACATAGGCATGTTTTATACAGTATATCACATGTTTACAAGAAAGAAAACAGAGGAATAAATTTAAGAAAAAAGAAATTTAAAGCATAAAGTATTGAAATAATTGGCAGGAGATGATTGATGAGCCTATGTTTTTAAAATATTTTATAAGGGCATCCATATTGTACGTAATCTAATTGCATAAACCACTTGCAATTGTTCCATTGTCTCATTTATTTTATATTCTACGTGAGACCATGAACGTACGTCGTTCATGCAATTCATTGTAACATGTTTGACTTACTTATTTTAAAAATAAAATAAATAAATAAAGATAATAAAAAGAGATGATGGATAAATGTCAATAAGACAGTAACCCAACATGCAACACAAAATAAAAATCTACATACGGCCTAACGATTGATATTTTAGTCTTAGATGCATAATTTTATATGTATAAGTACCCTGCCACGTACGCACGTCCACTCTGTGTTTTTGTTACTTGTTTTTGCTTTGTATCTATCCGATGAGTTAAGCCCTTTTCAACTGATTTTTATAGTTTGTTCATAAGTTGTACTGTTACACCATTGTCTCAGGTCAGGGGGAGGTTGGGCGCCCGCTAACATGTTTAACCCCGCCACATTCTGTATGTGCCTGTCCAAAGTCAGGAGCCTGTAATTCAGTGGTTGTCGTTTGTTGCTGTATATCATATTTGTTTTTCGTTCATTAATTTGTACATAAACACGGCTGGTAATCTACACACGCAGAACAAGCGGTTCTTCAATGAAAACCGTGAGAGGATTTTCCGGTTATGCTTGAGTGGAGTAATTGTCACCGCTTCGAAAGGTATGTACATTTCTAAATCGCAATTTTCTAATTCAACTGATAAAAATATTGAAAATTGGAGAATGCTATGCTGTGGTGAATACTTTGACAAAGAGACGCATGTATCATTTACTGTTGTGCATGGAGTAAAACTCCTACAAAATCAATCGTCCCACGAGTAATTGCCGAAAAAAGTGACATTTAAATTTTGAGATGGTTCTATTAACAGACCTACAAGTTCAATTTTTATTTTTTTTTTTCTGTCAACGGGATTGAATGTCGTTTTGGGCGGCGGTTACGCTCTCCGAGGTTGATAGACGTCTTAATAAATCTAAAAACTGCCAATTTTCATTATTTCATGCGTGAAGGGATCGGTTCTGATTGAGAACATCGTGAATGCGTGAGGGGAAGTGCAATCATATCTTTATATCGAAAAATGCAACAATCACTTCAAAGAAAGGCAAGTAATTTGCATAGTTTTACTGAAGTTCATACTAAATATAAATTGACAATGGAAATGGAAATGGCTACAATGTAAATTTATGATTGACTATGTATTTTTTGGTTTTTCAAAATGTCCTCAATCAGAACCGATCCCCTAACGCATGAAATAATGAAAATTGGCAGTTTTTAGATTTATTAAGACGTCTATCATCTTCGGAGAGCGTACACGCCGCCCAAAACGACATTCAATCCCGTTGACAGAAAAAAAAAACAACTAAATTTGAACTTGTATAGGTCTGTTAATAGAACCATCTCAAAATTTAAATGTCACTTTTTTCGGCAATTACTCGTGGGACGATTGATTTTGTAGGAGTTTTACTCCATGCACAACAGTAAATGATACATGTGTCTCTTTGTTAAAGTATTCACCACAGCATAGCATTCTCCGATTTTCAATATTTTGATCAGTTGAATTAGAAAATTGCGATTTAGAAATGTACATACCTTTCGAAGCGGTGACAATTACTCCACTCAAGCATAATCGGAAAATCCTCTCACGGTTTTCATTGCAGAACGTGTAGATTACCGGCCGTGTAAATCAGGCCGTTAGTTTTCTCGTTTGAATTGTTTTACATTTGTCATTTCGGGGTCTTTTATAGCTGACTATGCGGTATGGGCTTTGCTTATTGTTGAAGGCCGTACGGTGACCTATAGTTGTTAATTTCTGTGTCATTTGGTCTCTTGTGGAGAGTTGTCTCATTGGCAATCATACCACATCTTCTTTTTTAATATCACCTCGATTCTAGATAGGTTGTGGATTAATACATTTGTGGGGGGAAATGCTTTAAAAATTTCATAATTATTTTTTTTTCTTTGTTTCTTTTTTAATTGCTTTCAATAAGGATTAGTGATGTGGTGTATCTTGTTTTGTTGTTCTGCATTGATGATTTTCCTCCTATCTTTTCTTGTATAATGGAAAGAAAACGTAAGAGAACCCCGATGGGACAATGAAGTATGGACGACAACCGATAAGGAAACCTGGGAACTAGACATAGAAACTCGGATACACTTTATCTTTATGTGAAACTTGACAAAATCAATCACTATACAAAGCCTTTCTCACCCGATTACAATACTGAAGTACGTTTTGGTATTAACGTCGGAAAAGCATTATCATATGCTCTTCTAAACTTTAATATCAATAAATACGAATTGGTGTGAAAAAAAAAAATAAAAATAAACTGACGGAAAATCAGTACATGGATATAAGATAAGCACAGTGGCCTTTTCACGTTAGCCGTAGTTTGTGTCCTAGGGTTTCTAAACATCAAATTGTCCAAAGTGCTTTGAATATCATACCGCTTAATTCTTCTCTGAAAATTCAATCATAATAGTACAATTTAAAATATTGTCACTAATTCAGTATGATGTTTGAAGCATTACCTATAATTGAAAACATTAACATAGACTTTGGCACGCCAAATGTTTCAATATTAAAAAGAACTTACAAATATATAATTATGCAATATTTTTCTTTTTATATTAGAAAATTAAAAAAATATGTTCAAAACTTACAGATATATAACTGTGTTGAAGACCCATTGGTGGCCTTGGGCTGTTAACTGCTCTTTGGTTGGGTTGTGGTCTCTTTGACACACTCCCCATTTCCATTCTCAATTTTATATATGACTAAAATAGAACATAGGGATGAAATGCAAGTATTTTCTATTATTTTGAAAACCGCTATGAATAGAGAAAATATGACAGGCAGAAATAATCAAAATGTTAAGCTCTATCTAATGTTCATTCATGTCAAAACTGTCAGAGGATTTTTTTATAGGAGTTATCGCCCTTAAATGACGAATTTTACCAAATTTGTTTTCATGTTTGCCAATTATATTGAAATATATAATAGATAGAAACTTTTAATAGCAAAAATGATCAGCAAGACAAGATCTACAAAGAGGTAAAAACGGTCGAAATCGTTAGTCAACTCGTTATTGGAGTTTTTTTTTCTTTAGTGATTTTAAAAATTTTGGTGTTTTTGTCTATTATCTTGAAAACTATAAAAGGTAGATAGAAACTGTGAATAACAAAAATGATCAGCAAAACAAGATCTACAAACAAGTCAAATTTAGCCGTAATAGTAAGTAGACTATTCATATGAGTGATTGCCTTTAAATGACGACTTGTTTTACCCTCTTTTGTGTTGTGCGTAAAAACTAAAGAAGACAGAGAGAAACTGTAAACAGAAAATGGTCAGAAATTCAAGATCAACAAAAAAGAGATTTTCGTCATGAATCTATTCAAGTCTACAATGTTGGAGAGTTCCCATTGTTGAAGATGAGCGACACATGCTCTTTATAGCCTCTAGGTTTTTTTTTAGCTGCTATGTATATCCAAAACTATTGGCTATTTTCCATGATATATCCTATCCTATTTTCAACATACTTGTTATGTGATTTCGTTATTTCAGTCTTTCTTGATTTTCGTAGTTCTCGCCATTTTTTCTCTCTCATATTCCGTCCAAACAAATATTTCTTTCCGTTCCGTAATTCCGTTCCGTATTCCGTTTCCGCCATTTAGCAACACCAATTTGGGACCTGTACTTTTTAAAATTTTGATGAGTGTGTTTGCCATTTTGTGTCAAGTAGCCCATTATATAATTATGCAGATGTCAATACTTTGTCATATGCATATTTTGATATAGACACTGTTGTAAATGCTTTTAATAGAAAAAGCTGATTATAAAAAAGAAGATGTGGTATGATTGCCAATGAGACAACTCTCCACAAGAGACCAAATGACACAGAAATTAACAACTATAGGTCACCGTACGGCCTTCAACAATGAGCAAAGCCCATACTGCATAGTCAGCTATAAAATGGCCCAAAATGACAAATGTAAAACAATTCAAACGAGAAAACTAACGACCTAATTTATGTACAAAATAATGAACGAAAAACAAATATGTAACACAGCAACAAACGACAACCATTGAATTACAGGCTCCTGACTTGTGACAGGCACATACAGAATGTGGCGGGGTTAAACTAGTTTGTTGGCGCTTAACCCTCCCCTAACCTGGGACAGTGGTGTAACAGTACAACATAAGAACAAACTATAAAAATCAGATTATCTGGTTTTAAATTATATGAATGCAAACTTCTTGGTGTAACTATTGATTACCAGCTAAATTTGAAACTTATATTTCTAACATTTTTAACAAAAAGGCATCAATATAAAAATAAGGAGATGCGGCATAATTGCCAAT
The DNA here is from genome assembly GCA_017311375.1 of Mytilus coruscus. Lineage (NCBI taxonomy): Eukaryota > Metazoa > Mollusca > Bivalvia > Mytilida > Mytilidae > Mytilus > Mytilus coruscus. The sequence goes on along the minus strand of CM029606.1, from coordinate 25,715,343 downwards.
AAGACAACTACCCAGCAGTGATCAAATGATGTGAATATAAGCAATAATAGGTCATCGTACAGCCTTCGGTAATGAGAAAAACCCATACCGTATAGTCAGCTATAAAAGTTACGCCCCGACATGAAAACAGTCGAAAATAAACTGACAACGCCATGGCTAAAAATTAAATAGACCAACAGACAAACAACAGTACACAAAACACAACATAGAAAACTAAAGACTGAGCAACACGAACCCCACCAAAAACTGGGGTTGGTCTAAGAATGTCGAGCAGATCCTGCTCCACATGTGGCACCCGTCGTGTTGCTCATGTTAGTACAAACCAGATGATAAGTCTTATTCGGTAGGTCAAATTCGGGGAAAAGTGGACGGGATTGTAGTTACGACAATTGGAACATATATCCGTTGTCATATGAGAAACGGATATTCCATAACGGTCAACCAACTCGTGACGGCGTCCGTAAAATTTACAAAGGGATGATTTCAACTTCACCCATTAGAACGCTCGGTTTAATAGCTTCCATGTGAGCAGCAACCCTCAATCAAGAAAAATCTGATAAGAAATACAAGCCCTGGAATATCGTATCAACTGGGAGATGTATACTCCGTATGCAGGCGCTGCTGGAATTTTGCTACATAGAAATGGAAAGGTCACAATTGGGAAGCTGTAATCATCTCTTTTGTCGTAAAGTTTTGTTTTCAACCGATCCTCATTGTCAATTTCTAGATGTAAGTCAAGATATGAGGCAGACTTAACTGTATCTGTTGTATCCTCTATCTCAAGTTCGATGGGATAGATGTGTTCATCACGGTCACCAAATTTTGAATTATTAAGTGAGAGATCATCAACTATATAGCGGAAAGGGAAGTTAACGGATACTGATAAGTTCTTTTCTTTCTTCCTAAGAAGTTCCTGTATGAAATCAGCCTCATATGAATAAAGGAACAAGTCGGCAAGAAGAGGGACACAGTTGGTTCCCATGAGAATGTCGATTTTTTTGTTGAAAAACACGTTCTCACAACGTAACAAATATGTTGTCAATCAAAAATCAAGCATCTTTATAATGATAGTATTAGAGTATTTTTGTTTGAATCAGAGTGATATTTTTGTACAAAGAACGATTTATTCCTCCCTAAGACAAGATGTTTGTATCTATTTTGGTCATTCTTTTTTTATGAAACAAAGCAGGACCAACTCTTTCAATTATCTTTTAGTTTGGAATGTGGAATACTTGTGTAAAAGGTCAAATGTTTTTATTAAATTAATACTATTGCAGGATGCAAGAGTCTTAGATTGTATGAACTCTAAAAGATCTTTGGAATTTTCAGTATCTACATCGGATTCACGCCACCTCTAGAATAGGTAGTTTCACAATAACTTTGAAGCCCGGCTTTGATAGCTGATAAAATTAATGTTAATAATTAAGAAAGAGGTTAATAATTTAGAAAGAGGTTTGCCAATACAATTTACGAAAACAAATAATAATAGACATGATCCAACGACAACTACTGAATTTATTAAAGACTCCTGACATAAAGAATGTAGCAGGGTTAAAATTGTTTATGAGCGCTCAACCCTAACCTAACCTTGCACAGTGGTGTAACAGCTCAACATAAGAACAACCTGTAAAAATCAGTTGTAAATTCCACAAATTAATTAAAACCTTTACCAAATTCTTTCATAGATAAAAAAATTTGGTTAGGATGATTGGATGTACCTGTAGAGTTCTTATCATGGATCGTGTCTGAATTAACGAACTCCATAAACAACATCACCGTAAAAAGGACGTTTTTCTGTGATATATTACAGTTACACAGGTATACTAGAAGTGACGTGTATTTACTATTTACTTTCAATTCCTAGTTTATATCCACAACTGTCACTGATATATATAAATGGTCCTGTCCCCTATGTTCTGTATTAGATTGATTTAAAGTAAGTTCTCTTGGGTACATTTATGCAGTAAAATTAGAAAATTCTAGAGTATTTAAAGCAAAAAGTATCATCAAGGTAACGTTACATGGTTAAGTGTATCTAAATTTATCAATTAAATGTAATTTTGAAGGATCTTTACTGAGTTTGGTAAAAAACTGTGATTCATAACAATACAGTAACAAGTCGGCTATTAAAAGGGCACAATTGGTGTCCACATGCCCATAACCTGTCGAAAACGTTATTGCTGAAACGAACATAGATGTTGTCAAAGAGAAACTTTACAGCAGTTATCATCTTATCACAGTTCCAGTAAGTATATCTAGCATATTTCCAATTTTCATTACAGAAGAAGGCTTTATATGAGTTGCAGCAAATACATCTGCAATAAAAATTTTCAAAGGACCATTTGATTTAAGAGAGAACTTCTGTTTGATAAGATTATGTGCTAGTGAAGTGTACAGAGTCGAAAAGTCATAACTGCCAACAGAATTTATCGAACGGACCATCAAAAGCATGCAATTTATACCCAAAACATTAAAAAAAGTTTATGACACTCCAAAAATAATTAATTCCATTTTTTTCATATACTTTATTACATAAATTAATAACCAGATTTTTAACAGAAGACTTTTGCATGTACCATAAGTATTGGAATAAAATTAACGAAATAAGGTAAATTTACTATTTACTATTTATTTATAATGTCAATTTTTAATGACTGTCCAATACTGTGGCATTTTTGTGTTGAATCTAATACCAGAAAAATAGATAAAATACAGGAACGTGATTTAAGATTTATTTATCAAGATTGTTGTAGCACATACCAACAGCTTAAAACTAAATAAAAATTACCACGTTTGAAAGTCATAAGAATTAGAATGATAGCAATAAGGGATACACAACTGTTAATAAACAATGTCCAATGTATTTGCACGACTTTATCGAAATTAAAACTGTAGTTTCTCATTCAGAAACGACAATATAGCTGATGTTCCAAGGGTAAGGACAACTACCCATGGGTTGCACTCATTTAGATAACACACTCTGATGGGGCAGCCGAATAACATGTGGAAAGAAATGTCTTTGGGCCAATTTTCAAGTTTGATCGGGAATCGAGAGGGCAGTTCGTGTCAATGTTCCTCCTGCAGACCTTAGTGAGGAGTAGAATTTATATATCTCTGGCTTTTATATTTTTTTAAACTTGAAATATCTGCCAAAGTTAGCAGTAAATTTACCTCAATAATAATTGCAGATAAAAACTTTTCAGTCTACTTTTTATAAGAAATTTATGATTTTCAAGCTAGCATGTATACATGCGTGTTTAGCCAGCGGATGAATAAAAATTTTAGATTAAAATTGATTGTAACTCACACTGAAATTTCCATATAAAAATGAGATGTGGTATGATTGCCAATGAGACAACTATCCACTTAAGTTCAAATGAAATGGATGTAAGCAATTATAGGCAACCGTACGGCCTTCAACAATGAGAAAAACTCATACCGCGTAAAGTCGGATATAAAAGGCCCCGACATGAAAAATATGAAACAATTCAATTGAGAAAACTAACGGCCTAATTTATAACAAAACAATTTACGAAATATGACAGAGATGAACCAACGACAACCACTGAACTACAGGCTCCTGACTTGGAACAGACACATAACGAATGTGGCGGGATTGAACATGTTTGTGAGCACTCAACACTCCCTCTAACCTGGGACAGTGGTGTAACACCACAACATAAGAACAAACTATAAAAATCAATTAACAAGGCTTAACTCATCCGATCGATACAAAGCAGAAAAACATTAAAACAAAAACACAAACCGGACATGGTTATGTTTGTTTTTATATGATACATTTTGCTAATTATTTGCTATAATTCACAATATTTGTACTATGCATGATGTGCTTTACGGTTTTATACGTTCTATGTCTTTAGTTTCTCTCTTATGTTATATATGTTGTTAAATGTATCTACCCGACTTTAAATAAATATGTTATGTTTATGCTTTTACTATAAGTAGATACTAAGGATCCTTGGCATTGAAGTAATCTTTTAGACACGGTAATATATGAGATTTTCCCAGGGTAAGAATATCTACTTATGGTTAAAACATATCGTTTAAATATGCTGCAACTACACTGTGGCACAATCTTCCAGACAATTTTAGGAGGGAAACAGTTTTTCTCAATATAAAAACTTGATTCATTCTTTGAATGGTTCGAAATGTGGCACTGAAGTGCCTCTACAGGTCACCTGTTCGAAATGTCGCTGTTCAGCATGCATTTTTAAGCGTGTGCTAACATGCTCTCAACCCTGCAACTCATCTTTTTAATTTGTTTATTATCTTGCTTTCTTAATATATTTAAAAAAAAAGTCGAGCTTTTATGACTTCTTTGCTATCTAGCCACGCTATTTTGAATTCGAAACTTTTCGATTTTTACCACGCAGCTGACCAATAGAGGCGCTTGCAACATGAAATCTGTATCGCTTTATTCAGTTGTATTTTGTATATGTGCATGTTGCTTTGTCACTTATTTGTTTTGTATACATACCAGGGGCGTTTCTAGGATATTTGAAAGAGGGGGCGTAGAATGAAATCTTTCACCTAGCGGAGCGAGGCGAAAAATTTTTTTTTGATAAAAAACATAAAATAATTGTGAAATGCATAAATTGCCATATTCAATACAATATAAGCAGATTACGATAGTTTTTTTTGTTGTTTTTTTTTTAAAGGGCGGGGGGCGTACGCCGATTACCAGATCTGATTACGCCCTCACCTGGACCCGCCCCTGCATACGTTTTTATATTCGGTAATAAGCTCACTCACGAGAGCTTATGTTTATATGTCAAGTTGTAGAATTGAAAATAAGTTGTCTCTGTCTATCACGGTCTGTGTCTATGAAAGTCTGGGTTGGGTGTTCTTAGTTTCTGTATTCCTTTTCTCTTTCTTAAAAATAACGCTTATTCTGTAAAATTCCCATGAAAATGACTTTATTATTAAAATTTTCTGTAATTAGATGGTTTCTTTATTCAGTAATTAGTATTGCATTACATTATTTTCCACGGTTTATACTGTTGACCAATTATTCTGTATTATTTGTTTGTTGTTTCGATTCTGTTTTTTCTCTTGCCACCTTTTGACACCGTGTAAACTGGTGAACGAATCAATGGACTTTTCCGGATTCAAAGTTCTGTCTCCGATTAGCATTTTTTATATTAGTCATCGATCGACATTTTGTAATATTCTTGCGCAGTAAACAAAAACAAAGTTGTGACTAAAGATCACGTATTTCTTTACAATTTCCAAGACATTAATTCAAAATATTAAGTTGGTCGAAGATATATATATCAACTTTATATTATGGGGTGCATTATAGGCTCCGTAAGTATCAAATATAAGCTTTTTTATATTCAGAAAATAAGACTGAAAGAAGTTTGGTCAGTAATGTCAGAGAGGAAGTGTAAAAAATTTATATGAAAGAAGATTTAGTCATTCTACCATGTTGAATTAACCATAAATATCAATTCTCAATAAGTTTTCTTTGAATTTAAGTTGAAAGTATATCTCAAACAGATATCCGCTTTTATGAAATCCAAAAATCTATTCATATTTATACACCTTATTGCTATTTGGAAATCTGTGCCGGATGACCCGAAAATCTGTGCCTATTGAACTTTTGACGTCAAACAACAATCACTTTCTCATTGTGGAGTCAGATATTTTCTATTGTGACGACAAAAATTTTACGGAAACCTTTGTGATGTCCAGTAATGGCAGACAAATAGCTATAAGATGTATATAACACAAATGACTATATTGGCAGTGATATTTTTCTCTTGTTCTTTTAATAAATCAATTACAACATTTTTACATGTTGAAGAAGAAATAAAAAAAAAATGTTTTTACTGGCATGACTGGAATAGATGCACACCATTTTTACCTTTATATTTCAGCTTGCCTGCTGCTGCGGAAGTGCAGCCTGCAGTTTGTGCTGTGCAGCATGTCCATCATGCAAAAATTCAACAGCTGCCAGACTTGGCTACTCTCTTATGTTGATAATTGGAGCAGTAGTTGCCTGTATATTTTTGGCGCCTGGACTTCGTGGTACACTAGATGATGTAAGTTCTGTAATATCAGTTGTACAAATGGTGATGAAGACATTAATTTCGACATCAAACCAGCAACACAATTAAATCAAAGAAGACATGCATTAACATACATGTACAAAATGTATATCAAGTGTTGCCACTTTGGACAAAAACTGTACACTTCAGATAAGATATATAAACAATTAACAATGACCAATGACAATTCACATATTATTCGAATATAATGTTTCAACTCTCCAAATGCAGGTGAAATATAAACCTAATGGTCTTTTGAACTCACCAAATCAAAACCCTGCAACTCAAGTATACATGAATTCTGTAGACACCTATGAATAAAGTGATTGAAACCAACAGCAAATGCATTTACCTGAATGTCAATCAAAATGGTCCTATGGCCTAATCAGGGTTGCGGAAATGCTATGCCTTACTTGCCCGACTGGTACATGTGACCAACTGGACAAGCAATTTTTTGTGTCTTTGTTGCCAGTGGACAAGTAAAACAAAATATTGCTTGACAATGTTAATTTATGTAACTACTAGAAGATGCCCACAAAATCGTGGTACAATTGGGCAAGTGTTGTAACAAAGAGTGTCAAGCTTAGGGTGCCTGTGTTTACACATAAAAGGGGGGAGCATCACTTCGACACGTTCAATGCCCCTTTCATTTTTGGACAGTTCTGCACCTGAGTAAAAGGGTGGATGTTGTTTAATTTAGCAAAATGATGCACTTACAAAACAATACAGGATCCTTATAGGCCTACATTGTAACTGTCCTATTTTCTTACTTTCACTTGGATTTCAAGGGCAGTATGTCAACTGAGCATATCAAAGCGTATAAGACACAGATTGATAACAGTCTCCAATTTGATATTTTCTCAAAATTGGCGTTTTCTGTGGAAAAAGATTGTTTCAAAGACAAATTCATCAGGAAGTACAAAACACTACATTTATCGTCATATCACAAATATTTCCGACTTTGTATGGTTTCAGAGGAGTTGCTCAATAAAATCAGTCTCTTCCTTTAGTAGTATAGATATAGTAAAGTCCTCAAAATTTATTCATCAAAGTAGAAAATATCAAACAACAAGATGAAAGCAACATGTTTGTAAGTAATTTAAAAACAACATCAAGGATCAAGAAATTGATCGATTATCAAACAACAAAAATAAGTATGCGGACCAGGGTTTCATTAATATTCTGCCATTTTTTCCCCATTGATACGGGATCATCAATCAGGTTATAGCAACGATACACCAGAAATGGTCATTATTAATTTCAAGCTCTGATTTCTCAAGAATGAAAAGTCAATGACCAGTCGAGTTGGATAAGCATTTTAGATAGGTCATCGCTGGGAAATTAACTAAGGAGAGATGAGCCTCATAGAAATGAAATTGTTGAGCCAAGAGCTTGGTTTTCACTAGAAACAGAAATCAGAAGTGGCAAAGGAAAATAGTATCAAAATAAACAGAATAGAGGATTCTAAAGTTCTGTAATGTTTTGATTTCTCTTAGTTCTTAAACAAAATCTCAAATTTACAATTGGCCTACCAAAAGCTTTTTTTTTTGGGAAGGGGAGGGGGGTGCTAACAATGCAACAGTTCATCAATTATTTGGTTTTCATCTCTTCATTAACTTTAAAACTTCGAACAGGCTCACAGTGAAGAAAATATAAGTCATTATATAATCTCCCAGGTTCATGTAAGCTTGCAAAAACAATGCAAAATTAGCCTCTTGATTTCTTCAGTTTAAAGTTGTTTTTTTGGGTGGTTTCTATCTCATTGTTGTATACTATACTTATCTTTTTATTATTCTAACATACAAACGAAGACCATGAATACCATTTTCATTGTGTTGCAAAACTGTTTTAGAAACATACACATTTACAGTAAAATACAATTTCTTCATTCCAAAATTCATTAAGAAATCAGGGCAAGTAACTTTACATCCGGACAAATAAAATTTACAAGTGGTCACAACAAATATTTCCACACCCCTGCTAATGATAGACCAATTATGTTTAAAGTGTAATGGTATGATGACCATACTGTGGGGGGGGACTACATTTTGGACATGTAGTTTTAAAATTCGTTATGAAATAATGTCATTTAGGAAAGACTTAAGTCTTGATGATAACGTATTCAAAGCAGCATCAAAGTAATATGAGGACAAAGTCAAGAAAATCAATAAAAACAAATCAATATAAAAATCAGTATACATAATAATTTATCTACGTTCATATCCATAGATAAGGATATTTTAACACCCTGAAGTACTCCAATACATCCTGATTGGAAGCCAAAGGTTGTAAATGGTAATGAAAGGTGTTAAAATACCCATATCTGTGAATATGAACGTAGATAACGAATTTATCCCTTGTCTGAGTCCAAATTAGGCAATTTTGAGCACAAAATGTAACCTTAAAACAACGTTTAGAATTAAATTAATTGAAATTTGGAAATTTGACGTATTTTTTACAGAATGTAGGGTACTTCCAAAGGTAGTCAAATATGAACACGTTTTTAACGCAGGGACAGATGAACTAGAATAAATCAAATTTGGCACTCAATGTCGCGAGCGTTAAGTCATAGACAGGGTGACATTAACATGGGTCATTTGCATAACTAGGTCATTAGTCCCGTTTATTGACGATGTAAAAGCCAAGTGATCCATTTACTAATATTAATGCCAATGGTTGGCATAATAGGATAAAATCCTTAGTGGATTACATATTTAATTACAGACATCATGCATAATCTATAGAATTAATTTTTTCATTGTAAAAACCACAGAAATAAGGAAAACGCGCATGAAGTTCCCCGAAGTAATGGGTAGCAACACACATGTATATGGGTAAGTAACACCCGTGGCTATGGGTTTTTAACGACAGGCATTAATTAGCCAATCATACCCGTGAAATATACTAAGATGGAGAGTTGTCTCATTGGCACTCACACCACATCTTCCTATATCAAAGTACTAGTGAATCTAAAATCGTTATCTTTTTTTTACAACATTTGCACTCTTGCATTACCCAGTTTGTTTAACATGTTTAAGCTGCCATGTTGTCCTATTTCACAGGTAACACCTGTTTTATATTGTTTTAAAATTAATCTTCCCAAAATGCTGTACATGTACACCCTTAATCAGTTATTTAGGTGAATTTTCTTGAAAAAAATCAAGATTAAAGTTGCTGGACTTGGTAAAGTCTAGTTAGAAAATTACTGTTTAGAATTATGAGGGAGTAGGGTGTTATCAGATAGATTTAATGATTTTAGATAATTTAATTTTTATTGCAAGACACAATTAACACTGCTCAATAAATCCAAAAAAAAAACTAAGTCAGTATACAAGTAATATGACGTTAAAATACTAAATCCCTGGGATGTGTTTTAGTTGATTTTAGTCTCTGATGCATGATTTTTTATCATTAATTGTTTTTGGCTTTTAACTAGCTGTCAGTAACTGCGAGTACTCTCAAATCGTACTTTCTTTTAATTCGACCTGTTGATACTATTTTTAATACTTTTTTGTTATTTTATATTAATATGGATCTTGTCTGTATACCAGCTTTGATTATTTTGAATATCTACTAATTTTCACTTCTTCATACTACATTTGTATGAACATCAAGATTATTCTCCTTTAATCTATACAGGAAGTTTTATTGTTGATATTTACCCTTATGTATCTAGTGTTAAATTAGGTATTTATATGACAGACCTTTCTTGGTATTCCTAATTATTGGAAGATTTTATATAGACAGAAAAAGTATACCTAAACGACAAAGTTATTTTTCATTTACCTGTATATATTATGAAAACCGTATTTTTCAAAAGTGATTATTTTCTAAGGGTTAAATATTTCATGGTGGTGTCTTGCCATGGCTTTATTTGGACTTGTTTGTTTGCTTTTGGCCATGAATGTTTGTCCCTAATATTTTATTAACTATGTATTTACTTTCAGGTATCACAGATCGAATTTATTCGCTCATAGTGTGTTAATTTACGTTTTTGATTGAGTTAAGCCTTCCAATTGATGTTTTATCGTGTGTTTTTCTATGTTGTGATGTTATACTATTGTTTCAGAAAAAGGAGAAGGTTTGGTACCATTAAAACGTTTAATCCGCTGCAAATGTTTGCACCTGTCCTAAGTCAGGAATCTGATGTACAGTAGTTGTCGTTTGTTTATGTAATTTATCGTGTTTCGTTTCTTGTTTTTATATAGACAAGACCGTTGGTTTTACCGTTTGAATGGTTTTACACTAGTACTTTTGGGGCCCTTTATAGCTTGTTGTTCGGTGTGAGCCAAGGCTCCGTGTTGAAGGCCGTACATTGACCTATAATGGTTTACTTTTATAAATTGTTATTTGGATGGAGAGTTGTCTCATTGGCACTCACACCACATCTTCCTATATCTAAGTAATAGAATTTTCTTTCAGTTAATATTACAATATTACGTATTCTAATAATAAGTTCTAAATAATTTTGCAGATACCAGGCCTTTGTAAGAATTGGGTAGATACAAAGATTCCAGGAACAAGTTGGGATGTATTTAAACAAAATAATGCCACTGAGAAGAAAGAATGGTGTGACAGTGTTGTTGGGTATCTTTCAGTTTATAGGATTTGTTTTGCCATGGCAGCGTTCTTCTTTCTGATGGCACTAATAATGATAGCAGTCAAGTCATCTAAGGACCCAAGATCAGGAATTCAGAATGGGTTTGTAATTTAAAATTTTAAGAGTTGCCACAGTCAGTCTAGGATTTTATGGTCCAAGATTCAGTTTAACAGCTGGTGATTACAATTCAAATCTGTAATCATGGTAATGCAGTGTTCTCCCCAGAAATTTTGTTGCGTCACAGCGATGCTCTATTTTTAGGCCCCGCGCCGTCGCAGAGGGGGCATTAAGTTTTACCCTTGTCTGTCTGTACATACGTACGTACGTCCCAAAATTGGTTTCCATTCTCTTAAGTTGAGTTTGCCTCAACCAAATGTTATGAAACTTATACACAATGCTAATTACCACAAAAAACAGATCAAGTTTGAATGTTGGTGGCATCACTATAACCATACTAGAGTTATGCCCTTTATAAATGGAAAAATTGTAAAATTCTTAGTTTCCTTTCTCTAACTTAAGTTTGCCTCAACCAAATTTTACGAAACTTATACACAATGCTTATTACCACCAAATACAGATCAAGTTTAATTTTGGTAGGGTCACTCTAACCCTTCTAGAGTTATGCCCCTTTATAAATGGAAAAATTACAAAATTTTTAGTTTCCGTTCGCTAACTTAAGTTTGCTTCAACCAAATGTTATGAAACTTATACACAAAGCTTATTACCACCAAATACAGATCAAGTTTGATTTTTGTAGGGTCACTCTAACCGTTCTAGGGTTATGCCCCTTTATAAATGGAAAAATTACAAAATTTTTAGTTTCCGTTCTCTTACTTAAGTTTGCTTCAACCAAATGTTATGAAGCTTATACACAATGCTTTTTACCACAAAACACAGATCAAGTTGAATTTTGGTAGCGACACTTTAATCAATATCGAGTTATAACTTTCCGTTCTGTAACTTAAGTTTGCCCCTACCAAACATTATGAAACCTATACACAATACTTTTTACATTAAAACTCAGATCAAGTACAAATTTGGGTAGCGTCACTTTTATCGTTCTTGAGTTATGTCCCTTTATAATGTTGTATGCAAGCGGGGGCATCATCTGTGTCCATTTATTTACTTTAAATATAATGTTTTTATTGTTCAATTCATAACTGAGTTTTCATTTATAGTTACAGAATTATATTTTCCTCTTGTCAGAAACTACCAACAAAATATATAGTACAAAAAAGAACTTTTTTTTTTCTACATGTATATCAAAAACAATGAAAAAGGAAAAAAAAAGTATATTTCAATAAAATTTCAATAAAAAAACTATTTGGTTTATTATGTTTATGAAATTTATTGTTCCTGGGACTCGGTGTATTAGTCCCAGTTGTTTCTTATTAAAAAGATATATATTTTTAACAAAGTTAAGATACTTTAATCAGTTAATTGAAACAATGCATTTACATTAAAATAAATACATTTAACAAGGAGATATAACAAAAAGTCTGTTAATGCGTGTGGAATGCGTAGTTTTCCCTTTTGAGATCATTATTATTCTGTTAGCTGTTGTAAAAATGCGGATTTTGGTCAAAGCTGGTCTGCTTCCGATGAATCTGGCATCCAATCCGTAGTTTCTACATATATTTCAATGGCAGTGGAAGAAAAATTTACGAAAATAAGCAATGTTTGACAAGCGATTTGGAATGAATATGACCCTTTTAATGCAATAAATGAATGAAACATTAACAAAAGGCAATTTTCATCACGTTCGAATGAAGTATCAAACTTATTTTGCCGAAAATCAGAATGTTTAATGTACGCTCTCGAGAAACAAGTACCGAAAGAGAAAGAAAATACTTTTTTAAAAGTTGTAAGTTTGAAATAACATACGACCAATCTGTAAAGTCAGTGCTTTCACCTCTTTTCGAAAGCTTAAGGAATTAAATCGTTTATATCTTTTTGAATTTTTTACTTAAAAATGAAAAATTACTGTTTAATCAACATTGCGTAATTTTACAACTTGGTTTGGTCAGCCATTTTGTCAACATCGAGGTACCCTGTGTAGTTTTTTTCTTCTCTTGGGAGACGATTATGCCATGATGGAAATGTAGATTTCAAATTGTTTATGATTTACTAATTCCATTTTCTCAATGTCAAAATTTGCGATTGGACCATGTGTTATTAGTCATGTCATAAGTGTAAGCTTGGGGTATTCGTATCCAAACAGTTATCACCCAAAGGGCAATTAACACCTATTCACTCACTCTTAATTGGCTTTATTGTCAGACTTGAATGGATTACAATTAAAGGTGATTTAATTTTTATGATCACAAGCGGTAATTAGATGAAAGTTCAAAAATTAGGACATCGATTTTGCGGCAATGTATAGAGACAAGAAAAAATAGCATCCTCAAAATGATTATAGCGTCACAGACCAAAATTATAGTGTTGCAGTGCCGTGACGCTAAAATGCCCTGGGGAGATCACTGTGTAATGGATCAGTTAGATGTATTAAATGAAGTTGTAGAAATACTCCACTGATTAACCTTGTATGTCAGGAAACTTACCTTATGATATAATTAGGTACATGTAAAGGCTGGGGTTAAAATAATTAACAATTAAAACATGTAAAGAAATTATATTTATGTCAACATTTACATCATAAGTTTGATGTAATTAAATGTTAACAAAACGTCATTCATCATTTTTATGAACAGAAAAAATTCTTAAATCTTATTTTAATAAATCTTATTTTAATACATCTTATTTTTTTTTTTCCAGATTCTGGTTTTTTAAGATCATAATCTTGATTGGAATCTGTGTTGGAGCCTTCTTTATTCCAAGAGGAGAATTTGGAAAAGGTATTACCATGTCTTTTTAAAGAGATTTGATAAGTTCAGATGGGAAACTGTTAAAGGGATACAATTCAAAATATGGTATCATTAAAAATACACATGGGGAGGATGGACACACTTAACTTTAACAAGCTATGGCGAACAGATACTGCACATTTACTGTATATATGTGCATGTCTCTGTTTTTGTTATTTCTTAGTTGTGTTTTAAATTTAAAAGGAACAGTAAAATACATCAAGAAATTTATGTTACAGTTTCATAAAGATCTTTATTATTAAGAATACAAATTATGAAATGACATGCCTATGTCACTGCACAACTTTTAAAATACATATACTGAATTGGGAATAGTACAGACTAGCTTTGCACAGTACTAGTACATTATAAATCTACATGTACAGTGTTCCTGCCTGCAATAAAATTAAGATGGTTAACCCTGAATACAATTTCAACCTCCCTCCAGCCCTCAGAAGTGAAAAAAAATGTACTCTTCTTCCTTTCTTCCTTTACAGAATTAAACTTATTAAGGTAACATGTCTATCAGCATTTCCAGTGAAATGTTGCCTGGTTTATATGTAAACATTCTCATTAAGAGACAATGACTTACAGTTTTCAAGTCTAGTCTTGGACAGTTTTATCATCTGCATTAATTACTGCCTTCTGCCAATTAGGTGAAATAAGGAAAACAAAAAAATAATAGATATTTAATGCAATAGGCAAATATACACATGATACATGTGTACACCATACCACAATTTTTATGTACATCTGAATAACTACTCTAGAGGGCTTTGATAAAGTAACACTCATATAGAATCAATAAAAAAGGCAGAAATAGTTTTGATCAAAATGCAAAAGACAGTGTCCCTGTGTTTCAAAAAAAAAATGTAAAAATTGTATGTTGAGCATCAGCATCTTTTCCTATCTCCTACATCTTACAGTGTTCCAGCTAGGATTTCAAAAGGGCAGGGAGCCAATCATGAAAAGGGCACTTTAGCACGATGATTGATATTCCAAAAAGGGCATGTCCTATGTAAACTGAAAGGGGTTTCAGCTAGGAGTTTTGAGAGGTTTAGTAACTTTTACGCTAGATGATTTACGCTAGATGAAAATCAACCTTATTTTGGGTAACAGTAAGGGACCAATGATGTATATTACTAGCTATACATATGCCCTAGTCCTGCAAGGACAAGGATCTTTGAAGGCCTTATGCATGCTACAAATGTAGGCAGTCATCGTATGATTCTACTGGTGTGATGCTTAAATATGAAGATAAGAACAAGGATCCAGAAATTTAGTTCACAATTTCAGTTATTTTGAGGGACATCCTGATCAACAAAAGTCGGGTTCCTCTTTTCAAAGCAAAGAATCACAGCATAAATGAAATTGTAACGACTACTTCACTGCATAATCAATATCCCTGTGAAACCATTTAAAATCGATATTTGGAATTCATTTTATGAGCTTGGAATGATTAAAAGACTGTCTATTTTAAATATCAAGAAAAGATTACGTTACGTTACTTTCGATTTTAAGCGAAATGAAAACAGGAAATTCGATTTTAAGCGAAATGAAAACAGGAAATGACAAGAGGATAATAAATTTAGAATGAATCGGGTTCATTTACGGATTGGTTTGTGTTTAAAGTAAAGGCAAGAAATTATCATTTTATTTTAAATTCAGTTGCTCAGTAAACTAAATATTTGTCTCTCTGGTTAATTTGAAACTAAAATGATTTTGTATTTTACATTTATAAAGATAAGTTCACGCATGCGCGATTCATGATAAAGAAAGCACATGTTTGAATCGTGAAAATATTATTGAAGTTTTATCTTTATAATCGAAATTGTCAAAGATTTCATGAAAAGTTTTATAAAATGTGACGAAAATACGTTCAAATGGCGAAACTACGTCAACTGAGCTGGAATAAGTTATCGTTTGAGAAAATATGAAATTAAATGAACACTCCGGGAAAAACAATTTTGTTAAATTGACGAAACTACAAAAACATCTATGGATAAACGAACTGCAAATTGTGGTCTTTTGAGAAATCTTAAAATTGAAATGCTGACTGACCGAATTTAATGGGAAAACAATTACAATGGTCAATTATGAGGTTTAATTAACGGATTAACGACCCATCGATGGCGATAAGAGGATTATCTGTAATCACAACTTATTACACCTGCTGTAAATGTTAATTAGCTGAGGGTCATAAACCTGTCATAAATATGAAGACAGATAGAATAATAGTATTTTCATCAAAATATTACGACAATAAAGGCATGGTCTTGAGAAAAAGTGCAGGGCGTATGAAAAAGGGCACAGGGCGTCAGAAAAAGGGCACAGGGCGGCACTCGGGAAAGGGCGGGCGGACCGCCCTGTGAAAACGGCCTAGCTGGAACACTGTCTTATATTCATAATACTCCTTTCTTAATAGGAGCACTTTGTATGCAATTATAATTTAGCAAAACAAAAGCAGAAAATAACATAAAAAATGTAAATAATATTGATGGTTAAAGAATTCTCCATTACATATGAAACATCCTTATCTGTTAACTAAGACTTAAAAGCACGGGGGCATAGGAGGCACTTACCCAAACCACTCATAATATCACAATGTAACCAAAGAACAATTTATTAGTTTGAGTACCTCCCATTCCCTTATAGATCAAATTTGGAACAGGATTTTCAGGAAAAGTGCTGGCTGAAGAATGGCAAAATTTAAAATTAATTTTATTTACAATTTTTTTTTATATATTTTGTAATGACCTTCTATTGTAAATTATCAAATGTACATTTCAGCCAAAATTTATACTTTGATGAATTGGAACATTTAATTTTCTTATGCTTGTCAATTAATGAGCTTATTTTACTTAATTTCAGCTTGGATGTACATTGGTTTGATTGGAGCGTTCTTGTTTGTGCTGATTCAGCTTGTCCTAATTATTGACTTTGCACATGGATGGGCAGAAAGCTGGGTAGAGAAATATGAAGAAACTGAATCCAAATGTTACTATTTTGGTATGTACATGCAAATATGTTGATATAAAGTGAATATCAATTTTTTATACGACCTCAAAGTTGAAAAAAAAATTAAATCAAACAAAAAGATTCCAGTGTATATATAATGTGCGAATCCTGAAATGCCATTTTTACTGTATCCGTAATGTAGAATGAAAAATAAACAGACGACAAATTCATGATTTTTGAATAAGATAAGAAATCATATATAATGTGTACCATGTGTACTATTTTTATAAGTTCATGATATAGGTATGAGATGCAGACGGGTTTTCATCGCGCCTACATCGATCCAGGTGTAAAATTGATACACAAATAGATAAATATTAAGAATAGTTCACGAATTGAGCTTGCAAGAGATTTAAGAGTAGCAGTTAAGTTTCATTTGCAGAAAAATGTACCTTTTAACATAATTATTAATTTTGTATAACTTAAAACAGGTTTTGTTATTCTGCTTTTTGATATTGAATCATATTCCGCTATGCTGTTTTCTTTATGCGATTCATGTTTACCGTCAAATAATGATAGTAGACTTTCATTTTCACTGTACATGCTGTAGCGGCGATTCATTTCTATTGTACATGCGATGCATTTTCACAGAAGGAAATTAATTTTTTTCCATTATATAAAGTCTTAATTCAGCCGACTCTCTAACAAAATTTATCAAGTCAGAAGGATTGATTACATATGCATACTTAGTGAATGAAAGTCTGAGGTAATATATCAATAAATTCCATAAAAATGGCATTTATTGCTAATATAGTCAATTCTATTTTCTCTATTAATATGTCCAGATCCAGATCTATTTATAGAATAAAATTTATCCTTCTCTATGACACGCCATCATTGAATACATATATCTTGGACCCATAAGCCAATTCACATCACCTAAAATGCAAAGTTTTCTATTTAAATCTACACCACATACTTATAAAATTTCATCAGAGCTATTTTCCTAATGCTTGTAGTTTAAAGGTGTGGTTGGCTTGCTTGCTTTGTGCATATAAATGTTAGCTTAAGCATTGTAATTAAGATTGAGCAAACATTTATACCAACAAAGCAAGCCAACCAAACCTTTAAACTACTAGCATTAGGAAAATAGCTCTAATGGATTCATCTTAGATAACAAGGGCAGACCCAAACAATCTTCATTTCAAATTTGAGTGAGTGGTGACGTTTTCATCTCGCACAAACAATTGACTTACATTTGATGCTTGAATGACTGAATAATTGATATTTATCATGCAATTGTATATACATCTTATACAGTAAAGAAAGTTTGAGCAACAATCAAGTCACCTGTTTGAATTTCTTATAAATTTTTACAAATAAGCAAATACGTAATTGTAAGAATACAAGGAAATATTGAATACAGTTTATTGTTACATGCAGGGCCTAATCTAGGATTTTGAAGAGGGAGAAGTGACTTCTCCTTCCAAGAGAGAGAAGGGAGAAGTGGTCAATTTCTTGGAGAAGTGAGATTCCATTACCGTTTCGGTTGCATCGTGTTTTCATGCTTATCACTAAGGAAATTGTTTTATATATATTCAATAAAAGATATACTTGCAGTTTTTTCATGTGTTTTTGTACACAATGTATATAAAGAAAGTTCTAAATAAAAAGGTTTAGACAATATATAGCTGTTATTTATTTATTGGTACCATTGTGTTCTAAATAAAATTTGTTAATTGGGACATGAGGGTGTAGCCTAGTAATATCATGATTATGATGCATTAAATTCATGTGCATCTGCCTCAATTTATTTTTAAAAGTCCAGAAAAAATATAACTCCCAATTTACCTGATGAATTTCACATGACTGGGAATTTAATTTAGATCGCCACTTGTCATTATTTTGTAAAACAGTATTGAATCATGAATGTCCAGGACATTATGTTAGTTGTAAATTGAGATTATCGTTGAAGATTGCAAGTCTATAAATGAAAATATCTTTCAATCGCATATTAATTATCCGACAAAGAGCTAATTTCTATCATTTTTAAAAATATCATCCATATCAACAATCCACTGCTGATCACAACCGGGTAGAGTGTCGACGCTTGCAATCACATTATCCATCAGCAGTCTTTCTACCTTTTATATTTCAATTTTATTCAATCAATATAATAAATCTACCCTAATTCCCACTTTTACCTACCGAATAGTAAAATTGATCGACTAGTGTAAGTTATAAAATAAAACAAATCAGCTGAGTGATTACGCAACATCCTCAGATGAAAATCATCGTAAAATGATAACTGAAACAGATGGTCAGTTTTCTGTTTGAATAGTTTTGAAAGTTATATCCAAGGATGTTCAAAGTATCAATAGTATTTATACATTTTAACTAAACTAATGATGCATATTGTCCTTTGAAACATGTAACATACATATGTTATCACAGTTCTTTGATTTTTAGTCCACAATAACAAATGTATGTTATTTTTCTGTAATAACCCTATATATAGAGTTATATCCCTGACTGGTAATATATCAATAAATTCCATAAAATGGCATTTATTGCTAATATAGTCAATTCTATTCTCTATTAATATGTCCAGATCCAGATCTATATGTAGAATAAAATTTATCCTTCTCTATGACACACCATCGTTGAATACATATATTTTGGACCGATAAGCAAAATAAACTCATCATAGATACCAGGATTAAATTTTGTATTTATGTCAGCCGCCATTTTTTTGTCTATTAAAGACTCATCAGTGACTTTCGAATCCAAAAAGTTAAAAGGCCAAATAAAATACGAAGTTGAAGAGCATTGAGGACCAAAATTCCTAAAAGTCACGTCACCTAAAAGCAAAGTTTTCTGTCTAAATCTACACCACATACTAATAAAATTTCATCAGAGCTATTTTCCTAATGCTTGTAGTTTAAAGGTGTGGTTGGCTTGCTTGCTTTGTGCATTCATCTTAGATAACAAGGGCAGACCCAAATGATCTTCATTTCAAATTTGAGTGAATGGTGACGTTTCATCTCACACAAACAATTGCCTTACATTTGATGCTTGGATGACTGAATAATTGATATTTATCATGCAATTGTATATACATCTTATACAGTAAAGAAAGTTCGAGCAACAATCGAGTCACCTTAATTTATGTTTGAATTTCTTATGAATTGTTGTTACAAATAAGCAAATACGTAATTGTAAGAATACAAGGAAATATTGAATACAGTTTATTGTTACATGTTTAAATGGTTCTTTACCATGTGGTATAACTGCTGTACAGTAAATTCCTGACGTTAATCTCTGCATCACGTCCTAATATTTTCACCAAAGACTAATTTATGGACTGTTCAGTTAAGTATTCAATGTTTATGAAAACAAAGTTTTCTGCTCCTGACAGCATTATATATTATTTATTTTTCATGAACACCCTGTGAGTATTTCAAATAGACAGGTCTGTGAATTACTTGTAAACATTGCGAAACAAACACTCTGTGTAACTCTAACTTGATTAAACTACAAATAGAGCATGGTTGGTTGGCTCTTACACTAAATGCGATCGTGTATTTTGTGATTTGTTGTTGTTTAAAATACATAATGCGAATGAGAAACCCGTTGCTTTATTTTATTTGCAGTCATTTACTTAAAAAACTGATCTCAGAATTTTTGCACGTATGATTCATTCTCTTTGTAGTTTGTTTGCTTTCTTTAGTACCGTTCATTGTACATTCTTGTACTGTTCGTTGTGCAAAAGCTTATCAATATGGTAGAAATATGTATGACACGGCGTGACAAATTTTCAAAGCTTTTTTAAGCGAGTACTAAAACTTTTAAAGGAAAATTCGGCATAAAAATATGTTATATTCATGGATGTTCTGCTAATAGCAAACTCACCAAAAATATTTGAATATGCATAATATAAAGGGGTATCACCTGAAGGCGATTTGACGCATGTCACCCGGACCTTCGTGTGAGCTTGACCTTTGACCTCAAGATCAAAATGCTGGATTTCTAAGAAACTGGAATGCAATCAGGCACTCCAGATGAGTGGGCTTCTCTAGCTCTAGTTAGTTCTATTTCATGTCAAACAAATACAAATTCAGGTTGTTTTAATCTTCAATATGAAATGTTAGATATGTCAAATAATTTTAGTAGTTGCAAATGCTTGGTAACAAAAAATAAAAGATAGGCATTTCAATAGAAACAGCTAATTATGTTCTTGCATTGATGTTTTACTAAAGAACGGTACAGAACTATGACGAAAACATGCAACGAACGTACAGAAAAAAAATCGACAAATGGTACATAACTCACAACGTTTGGAATCAATCATACGTTTGTTATACCCGTGTATATTCAAGTAAGCATCTACGACTAGCTTGCATTTCAAATTGTAAATATCATCAATATTAGATTCATTTAAAGACAATTTTCAGTTGTTGCGTGTCGAGTTATCATATAAAACAACAACGAAAATTCATCACACCTCCAAAAATTCCACATCAGAAATGATTGCACTTACAGTGATAATTCATCGCATCTATAGTTAGAATGAATTGCATTCAGTAAACAATATTATGGATTCAGCTGCTTTAATAATTCTTTTTTGGACTTTAATCCTGTTATTATACATTAAAAAGTTACATTCTAATGAAATTGTGTTAAAAAAAACATACATTCAAATCAATTATTTTGTATTTTCAAAAAGTAAACAAACGCAGTTTTTCCCATCATCCTTTATTCTACAATAGACATATTCGCATACGACAGTGAAAATGAACTAACTGGATTGGCACTTTATATACACTGGATTCTGTATTTGTTAAAACAGTTATCAAAATAAGACAAAAACACACAATTTTCTTTATTTAGAGGAACATTATTACAAATGTACATTCCTTTCTCAAAATTTGCACATTTCATTAAAGATTTAGACCGATTGTTTTCTGCTATTTGACAATCTAAGATAGCGGAAGACACCTGATCTACCTAAAGAGCTAATATTAATAGAATCATCTTGTGTGTACTGTACTTTTAACTTGTGAGATGCGACATTAAATATCAGAGATAATACACTAAAAATCAGAGAAACTACATTAAAATCAGAGATACTTCATTAAAAATCAGAGATACATGTACTACATTAAATATTAGAGATACTACATTGAAAATAAGAGATACTACATTAAACATCAGAGATACTACATTGAAAATTAGAGATACTACTTTTAACATCAGAGATACTACATTGAAAATTAGAGATACTACATTAAATTAGAGATACTACATTAAACATTGATCAGAGATACTAAATTAATATAATAGATATTACCTGAAAAGTCAGATACTACATTAAAATTAGAGATACTACATTAAACATCAGAAATATTACATTGAAAATTAGAGATACTACATTAATCATCAGAGATACAACACTTAAGATCAGAGATTCTTCATTAATGTTATAGATATTGCATAAAAAGTCAGATACTACATCGAAAATTAGAGATACTATATTAAACATCAGAGATACTACGTTAAAAATCTGGTTCAATGTGTTGGTCTAGCACATTGCAGTGTGTATACATTGTAGAAATATTAATTTTCATGGGTTATTAATTTTTAGCTCTTCTACCATGAAAGACTACTATTCCTACATGGTACTGTTCACTGAAATGCTTTACATTGAAATAACCACTCAATTACAAAAAATATATATAGATATTCAGAACAGTGTAACATATTCTCTGTTAAGAAAGGTTCTTCTCTAGAATGCTTGATGAGTAATGATCTGCATAAACTAGCTTAGTATTCTTATTATAATATTTGTTTCAATTCAGGCTTGCTGTTTTTCACCATTGTGTTTTATATCATGGCCCTAACATGTGTTATTCTGTTCTACGTCTTTTATGCCAAGGTAAGTTTGTTAGTTAGATGAAAAAATGGTCAATGGTCACATATCTCATCAGAAATTTGTGCAATGGAAATAATAACTTTTGTTGATATTGAGATATTTATTTTACTATTTATGATAATTAGATATTGTGGTATGAGTGCCAATGAGACAACTCTCCATCCGAGTCAAAATTTATAAAAGTAAACCATTATAGGTACGGTCTTCAACACGGAGCCTAGGCTCACACCGAACAGTATTAAAGGGCCCCAAAATGACTAGTATAAAACCATTCAAACAGGAAAACCGGTCTAATCTATATAAAACGAAACGAGAAACACTTATGAAATTTATTAGTAGTGATAGCAATATTTACATTTGATAAAGAAAGTATTAGTTTTATTAGAGTTATCTGAAAGTGTTATACCACCAAAACAAAGTGTTATACCACCAAAACAATGACTTCACATGAAGTTGTATGACATGGGGTAATTAAAATATGTAATTGTAATTAATTACAGTCAATTACATGTTGTATGAGAAATAAAACATACTGTTATACACAAAATTACTACTCTTGGATTGTTTTGTAAAGTAGACATTACATTTCAGACATCAAGCACTATCAAACTCTTTATATTTATTGGCTTTATATTTTCACAGGGTGACTGTCATCTACACAAGTTTTTTGTCAGTTTTAACCTGATATTGTGTGTTGCTGTATCAGTTCTGGCCATTCTGCCAAAGATCCAGGAAGGTAAGAGTTTCTAGGGAGTATACTAAAAGTTCAGGTATAGAGATATATGGTAGTGAAAACAGTTGTAACTTCATTAAACTGTAAAATGACCAAATGGAGCAATACCATTTATATTAACAGGGCAATCTGAAATCAAAATGATATTTTACATGGCATTAATCATAACAAACATGACTTCATTTCCAAAGTGTGTAATGAGCTATGAAAATTTGACAGTTTACTCAGTACTGCTCACCAGTATGATTCTCAATACTTTCACCATTACTATAAAATTTGTATTTTGATATTTCAGTGAACCCCAGATCTGGACTTCTCCAGGCTGCTATTATCTCAATCTATGTACAGTATCTTACCTGGTCAGCCATGACAAACAATCCAGGTATATATTTGAATAAATTAATTAGTTATAAAAGCTTGTATGATATTATGGGAAAACTTGCCAGTGTACTGTTTGTTTTTGCTTTGCTCATATTGTATTTTAAGTCAACTTGACTTTATTTCACAAAAATGATAGGGAACATGCCTTATATATCTTAAGTAATTCAATAGCTTCTTTAGTATTTGGATGCCATACAATAAAAACAGTAATCAGAAAATAAGATAATTTCTGGATGTTGTACTGTAAAGTGCATAATTTTCGCCAGGGGTCTGTTTTCACTTATTTTGAGACTAAGATAAATTTCAGTAGTATTGCTTCTCATAAATTTGTTCTATAAAGAAATTAAGAATTAAGGACAAGATAAACATGAAAATAAAACCTTGCAAAGCAAACTGGTTTTGCACTAGGAATCACCAAATTTGAATTAACCATTTTACAGTATTTAATTTAGGCATACCTTTAAATAAACTATAGGTTACAAATTGTTTCTTTGAATCACTCTGAACTGAATACAAATTGGAGGAGACAGGATATGGGGTATCTGTTGGAGAGACAAAAATCTAAATACTAGTGAAATATGATTTTGTTTCTGGTCTTCATCTGGACAGTTGCTAGAAAAGCTGAAGATTTAAAACTTGAAAGCAAAATCAAGATGGCCATTTGTGTGTTCATAATTATGCAGTACAGCTGCATTTAAAAAATAAATACCACTTTTATACAAATTTACATACATACATGAACATTTCAGTATAATTTTCAAAGTGTTTGAGTTCTAAATTTTTTTGTGAAAAGAATTGCACCTTTCAAATGATTTATCTTGGATTGGACTGTTTATTTGATATATTTCAACTTGAAATAGTCTCCTCTTTGATATGTCCAGTTTTTATCATCTTGACATTTTAATCAAGATTTACATTTAAACTTTTACAGACAGAGAGTGTAACCCAAGTTTGACAGCCATCACAGGCGGGACTAAACAAGGAGACAAACAACAGATCTGGACCGGGGATACATTTGATTGGCAGAGTATTATTGGACTCTTTATCTGGCTGTTTGCTGTTCTCTACTCTAGGTATACTTTATACATGATCAAACTTTTATTTTTCATAAAAATGGATAGACAGAGGCAAATGTAAACTGTAGTTGTTCCTCAACTTGTAACCTGTGTTACCAACTTACCAGAGGTGAGAGAAGTTCGAGTAAATGCTCCACTCTGTCCCGTAGGTCTATAACACATAGTGGAAAACTAGTTGTCACACCTAGCTCCTGTTTTCCTTCAACATTATTCTAAGAATGTGTCAACAACTTTACACAGTGATTGTAAACATATTGGAGATGTGCACCTATTATGGACAGATTTGCATTATTTTTTGCTTAGGTTTCTCAAGTGTGGAACTAAGTCATTGATTGCTATACTATTTAAACAGAAGGTGTATCATACCAATTTAGCTATTTTCACCTATATGAGTAATAGGAGATGAAGTATAAATGTCAACAAAACAGGAACCGTTGTTTCTTGGTGGTCATATTTTTTTGGGATAAATATCTTTGGAAAATCAGAGGAATTAAATTAATGCAGTTTTCATTTGCTTTGTTGCCACATAAGTAATGGCATGTATATATTTTATTAATATTCTGATTGCCATTTTACTCTGTTTAAGTTTTTGACTTTGTATGCTTATTTTTCAAATTGCTCATAATTTTTGCAAAATAAGAGTCTATATTTCTACTTCTTTGATGTAGTTATAAACAATTAAATGTTTCTTCATCACAGTATTCGTACATCTAGTAACAGCCAAGTAGGGAAACTGACCATGTCTGAGAAAACTATCCTACAGTCTGACAATGGTATGTATATATTAATTCTGAATATTATTTAGCTTAAAATATTTGATAAAATGCAGGTCCGCTCAGGTATGTGTGGTTATTGTATGATATTTGTATCCAACATAATCTGGGTTTTATTTCAGAAATTGTTGAAGGAGGACAATTGAATTTCTTGTATTGCATT
Organism: Mytilus coruscus; assembly: GCA_017311375.1. Classification (NCBI taxonomy): domain Eukaryota; kingdom Metazoa; phylum Mollusca; class Bivalvia; order Mytilida; family Mytilidae; genus Mytilus; species Mytilus coruscus. The sequence goes on along the minus strand of CM029606.1, from coordinate 25,689,792 downwards.
TATATAGTTTACTCACAGATTTTTTAAAAAGAAATACTTGCAAATAAAAGTATTTTATATCAGTGCTAGACATTTTGCCTGCTTTCACTATTGTGTTTGAAAATTGTGTTTAAATAGGTATCAGAATGTTTTAAATTAATTTTTTTTAACTTGGTATACTTGATCGTTTGAATATTCAATAATTACATGAAGTATAGAAGATAATTTCTCCTCCTCATCCAACCCTGACATCCATTTGGAAAATATTCAGGATCCTTACCCATAAGGTTTTGGAAATTTCACCACCTACATTGATCAGTCAATTAATATTCCAGTAATTCCAAGACAAAAAATGTTAATAATGTTTCCTATGAAATTTATAACACAGGACGTGAAGGACTTTTGAATGGTATGAAAATGTTGTTTATTGTGCATCAGTTTACTTTTCTATGGCTTGCACTTTCTGTTTAGTTTGGCTTAATTTAAGTTATTTGTACATTAAAATCTAACTCATTCAATGAAAATTTAAGTGATTATATAAGGGGTTTAGAGACAGTGAGGGGGACAGGTGAACTTTTATACGACCAAAAAATTTTTGTGGTCGTATATTGGTATAACGTTGGCGCGTCGTCGCCGCCGTCGTCGTCCGCCGCGTCGTCGTCGTCCGAAGACGCATTGGTTTCGCACTCTAACTTTAGTTTAAGTGAATGGATCTCTAGGAAATTTTACCATAAGGTTCAATATCACAAAAGGAAGGTTGGGATTGATTTTGGGGGTTATGGTACCAACAGTTAAGGAATTAGGGGCCAAAAAGGGGCCAAAAATAAGCATTTTTGTAACTTTCAGACATAACTTGTGTGTTAGTGTATGGATCTCTCTGACATTGTACCACAAGGTTCCATATCACAAAGGGAATGCTGGGATTGAATTTGGGGGTAATTGCCTCAAAATTTTAGGAATTAGGGGCAAAAAACAAGCATTTTTCTAGTTTCATGACAATAACTTGTGTGTAAGTGTATGGATCTTTCTGAAATTGTACTTCAAGGTTCCATATCACAAAGGGAAAGCTGGAATTGAGTTTGGAAGTTATTGTCTGAAACGTTTAGGAACTAGGGGCCAAAAAGGGGCCAAAAATAAGCATTTTTCTAGTTTCCAGACAATAACTTGTGTTCAAGTGTATGGATCTCTCTGAAATTGTACTGCAAGGTACCATACCTCAAAGGGAAGGCTGGGATTGAGTTTGGGGGTGATGAATCATAAGGGGTTCAAAAATTTGGGGGTCTTTTTCCTTTTTTTTTTCTTTAAAATTTTCCATTTTAAGTTGGTTATTTCTTATTTATATTTAAAAGCAAATCATAATGATATGGCAGGAGATACACACCTAACAGGATGTGTAAATTATTATATAATAAGTATTGTGCAATAGCAAGAAATTTTCAATTGCACAGTATTGCTAATAGCAAGAAATCTTCAATTGCACAGTATTGCGCAATAGCAAGAAATATCCAATAGCACAATATTGCGCAATAGCAAGAAATTGTCAATTGTACAGTATTGCGCAATAGCAAGAAATATTCAATTGCACAGTATTGCGAATTGCAAGAAATATTCAATTGCACAGTATTGTGTAAAGAAGATACTTTGTATAAATTGCTTATTTCTTGACCAATTTCAATGGGGTTTTATTCTTGGACTCTTGGGGTTCTTTAATATGCTGAATCTAATCGTATTAAGTTTTTGGATTTTGGGCCCGTTTTAAATTGGTCCACATTGACGTCCAAAGGGTCCAAAATTAAACTTTGTTTGATTTCATCAAAATTGAATTATTGGGGTTCTTTGATATGCCGAATCTAACCTTGTATTTAGATTCTTAATTTTGGTCCCGTTTTCAAATTGGTCTACATTAAGGTCCAAAGGGTCCAAAATTAAACTTAGTTTGATTTTAACAAAATTGAATTCTTAGGGTTCTTTGATATGCTGAATCTAAACATGTATTTAGATTTTTGATTATGGGCCCAGTTTTCAAGTTGGTCCAAATCGGGTCCAAAATTAAACTTTGTTTGATTTCAACAAAATTGAATATATGGGGTTCTTTGATATGCTGAATCTAACCATGTATTTAGATTTTTGATTTTGGGCCCCATTATCAATTTTTTCCACATTGAGGTCCAAAGGGTCCAAAATTAAACTTTGTTTGATTTCATCAAAATTGAATTATTGGGGTTCTTTGATATGCCGAATCTAACCGTGTATTTAGATTCTTAATTTTTGGTCCCGTTTTCAAATTGGTCTACATTAAGGTCCAAAGGGTCCAAAATTAAACTTTAGTTTGATTTTAACAAAATTGAATTCTTAGGGTTCTTTGATATGCTGAATCTTAACATGTATTTAGATTTTTGATTATGGGCCCAGTTTTCAAGTTGGTCCAAATCGGGGTCCAAAATTAAACTTTGTTTGATTTCAACAAAAATTGAATATATGAGGATCTTTGATATGCTGAATCTAACCATGTATTTAGATTTTTGATTTTTGGGCCCGTTATCAACTTTGTCCACATTGAGGTCAAAAGGGTCCAAAATTAAACTTTGTTTGATTTCATCAAAAATTGAACTCTTGGGGTTCTTTGATATGCTGAATCTAACCATGTATTTAGATTTTGGATATTGGACCATAATAGGTGAATGTCCAATTTAAAATTTTTAAGTTCTTAGACCACATTCATTCTGTGTCAGAAACCTATGCTGTGTCAAATATTTAATCACAATCCAAATTCAGAGCTGTATCAAGCTTGAATGTTGTGTCCATACTTGCCCCAACTATTCAGGGTTCGACCTCTGTGGTCGTATCAAGCTGCATGCCTCATGGAGCATTTTATTATTCATGGAAAAATTATATGTTAAGTACAGCAAGAAGCAGAATGCTGAATGGTACAGTCAAAGGTCAGGATATTTAAAAAAAAATTTAATTGACACATTCTTAAAATAATGATTACTGGTAAAGGTATTAGAATATGTGTCTTAATGAATTCAGGGACATTGAGATAAGAAAAAGAAAATTTTGTTCAAAACACTGAATTTATATTTTAAATCAAATCCATAAATGTGTGTGAGAAGTAGATAAATAATTTCTGATGGTGTATTCCAATCATGATAATTAAACACTTAATTGGGTAATATATTTGACTTTAACAATCTTAACATGTATTTTTGTAATTTTCAGGATCTGAAGGTAGTGCTCTAACATCTGTCACTTGTCCTTAACCTTTATGTCCACTACACAACACCCAATTTTGCTTTCCACAAGCTTTTAAGCAATTATTTGCTTGCCTTAAAGTTAAAAGTTAAACTAAAAATCAAACATTATCAAGCAATTTGGAAAATTTCTCACTATTAAAAATTTATGTATGACAATTTCATTTCTGAGGTATTAATTTACATTTAATAGTTTAAAAAAAAAATGGAAATAAAAAGAATGTTTGATTTTATATGAAAGCTAATTAAAATTTTTTAAAACAGTTTAAGCAATTAATATGAGCATTTTTGTCGAGCCTGCAACATTTATATCCCGGAAGCGAGACATAGTGATCCTAGATTCCAGCATCAGTGCCGGCGGCGTCAACATTTATGTTCAGTCTGTGGTAAAGTTTTTTTTAGACATCAATTACTTTGTCAAACCTTCGTGGAATTTTAAGAAATTTGGATTGAAGCTTGTTTATGACCAAAATACAGTATCCGCAGTAAAATTTTAAAAATATTTATTTTCATTTTTAACCGGATTTCGAGAGAAAAATTGGTTATTGATTTGGGGATGTAAGGCGGGCGGGCGGCTGCCAAACACTGTCCGTTCATTAACATGAAAACGCAAAAGAGTGGTATTTCATATCAAAGAGCTTCATGGTCTTGACTGCACTATTCAGCAATCATTTCAGCTTTCACTGCTAATCTTACTTTTAAACCATAACTTTGAAAATTTGTGTGAAAAAGGTATTGATCCCCACTGGACATTAATGAATTTTTCGTTAGTACTCTGAAATTTGATGTGAGAGATGTATTTTGATACAGATTTTCCGTATCAGCTTAAATGTGTTTAATTTGTTAATTAGAGATCAGCACTTATTAAATCAATTTTTGACTGTTTATATTCATAGTTGCTCTAAAGAGAAATAAAAATTCACATTAGAATCATAAACAGTATCCTGATGTACATTTAAAACTTCTATTTTGAATGGCATGTTTATTTACATTGCATCTCCATTGTCTCCAGTTTTATGACATAACATCAGTATTGAAAGTGACCTTGCAGCACTGCATGCAATAACAAAACCTATAAAACAATATTTTTCATACCAAAGTTCTGAAGTTTATGTTTTACCTGTTTTCTTCATATTCATCCCCCAATTAATGTAAAATATACTTTATAGAATGGTGTGATTATGTAAAGTGCAAGCTTGCTATTTTAGTATTTATAGGAATTTTGATTAGCTCAGTGGGTACATTTTGATTTTTGATTTAACATGTTTAATATATTTTAATTGATTGAATATGAATTATAACTTTAAATTTTGTGAAAATATGAAACAATTTGAGTGTCAGTTGAAAACTAAACTTTTGGACAAAAGATATGACATTAATTTTCCTATAGGGAATGTTCAAATTTAATGTAGTACTTTTCTAGCAACTTCTGCTTTAGTTTTCGTCCAGGACATTCTCTATTATCCAGGGTTCAATTTAGTGTAAGTTGTGTCTTTTCTTTGAGGGAACTTTTCATTCTTGAATTACAAAAGTCAAGGACATCCCATTCTTTTCATTGATGCTTTATACAGGACTGCTAACTTTCTTAAGGAGGACCTTTCACTCAAAAATTCTAATGGTCCAGGACCTTTCTTTATTAAAAGCAAATATGAACCCCAGAATTCAAGAGTTCCTAAAAAGCCACTGAAGTAAAGGTATGTCATGGTAAAGATAAATTGTCCTTTGACTATTAAATTGTGTCACATATGACTATTAATATGTCCTGTTTGACGTAGCTGTAATACAGCTTTATTCTGTTCTCCTTCTTCCATTTTAAATAGCACCAAATACACTCTTCTCTCCAGATTTTGTCCTAGTCAAGAGCAACATCCACTAGTGTAGCAGGAACTTGTTGCCCTTGCACATAATCAGAACTGGAGTTTACCCCCTTGTTTTTATAGGGTATGGTTTTCCTCAATATTTAGTGCAGTGTTTTGTAGACTTTGTTTGTCTTTGGAGTTGTAGCATTCCAAAATTTGTGAATTTTTATTGTCACTTTTGCATCTTCAAAATTTTTTAAAGCCACCATTTGTAATGAAGTATGATATACTATACTAGATTGAAGATAAAGTAGATCTTTGATTTCTAGAACACTTGTAACTAAAATAATTTTGATTTTAAGAACACACTTATAGTTTCTGTAATGTAAATTCTATAAAGTTTTAATTTCAATAATTATAATACAGCTATGATTAGGAGCAGATTTTGATGGTCCAATGGGTGTTAATGTATGATTCCATTGGTCTGAAGCTGTATTCACATTGATATGTCTTGGCTTTCCATGAGCTAGTCTTATTCCTTAAACCAAACTGTATTGTACTTCTTTGTGTGGGTACATATTTTCACAAAATATTGGAATTATTAATTTCATGCCAACTAAAACTTATGTATTCAAAATTGTAATTGTTGGTATTCATGAGTGCTATTGGAAATTTATAAAAGTTTACCCTCAATACCAGTAGTTGGGTACACTTATCCCATCTGAACTTTTTGAATTCCCTAAACCTTTCCGGTAGCATTAAATGAGTTCTATAAAACTTACAGGGCTTGCACATTGTATTTTATGATTTGAATTATATCAGGGTTCCCACAAACAAAACATAGGCCATGATATTTTCTGTATTTTTGTCTTCAAAAAATGTTGCAGGTATTTATGATCAGGACAATGCTAGGTGTCATAATAGCTTTCTATTAATAAATACCTGTCAAAATGAAGGACAGCAATAACAGCAGGATTATTACAAACTTAGAAAATTGTCAGGAACCTGATGTTCAGTGGTTGTCGTTTGTTGATGTGGTTCATAATTGTTTCTCGTTTCTCATTTTTTATATAGATTAGACCGTTGGTTTTCCTGTTTGAATGGTTTTACACTAGTCATTTTTGGGGCCTTTTATAGCTTGCTGTTCGGTGTGAGCCAAGGCTCCGTGTTGAAGGCCGTACTTTGACCTATAATGGTTTACTTTTACAAATTGTGACTTGGATGGAGAGTTGTCTCATTGGCACTCATACCACATCTTCTTATATCTATTATTTATTTCCAAGTATTTCACAAAACACCCTCCCCTATGACACAGCTTTTCCTATTATCAAAACAGATGTGAAAATAAATCACCATTTCAATCAGTACAATTACAGTAATTAGATAGACAGAGTCATGCATGCTTATTAATAGTGGAATGTTTTATTATGTATTATTTACAGATGATTATAAGAGTGAGTAGCCTGCAAATAAATAAAATGTGTGCTTCTTCTTTTAAAACTTAGATTGTAATATGCAGACAAGTCATTCAGGACACTTAGACAAATGATTTTCACTCTAAACTGAATTGATAGTCAATTGTTTAATTTCATTTTTGAGAAGAATTATTTTTCTTTTCTTAAATATAAGTTTGTGATATTATTGTTTTCAGTAAAACTCAATGAAAAGATTTCTTTTTAAATTGTTGATGGACCAATGTGAATTAGGTATACAATATGTAGTTCAACAAGCTTACGGGAGTAGAAACCAAGAAAATATTTACAATTTGTATTGTTGTTATTTTATCCTTTAACATGGAATAGTACTTATTATAGTTGATAATGTCTGCATATTACAATTATACTTGACTTGTTTAACCAGTTATAACTAACACAATTGATTACTAACAATCAGTTTAGTTATACAGAATAAATCTTTAGTTTACTTTGATACAACTCTGGTAGTTGGAACATGAAGTAGTGCAAGTTTTAAGTTAAATGTATTTAGAATGGGAAAAATGAATAAAGTTTGACTAGGTTGTATAAGCTAACTTGTTGATAATATTGCATCAGATGTAGCTACCATAGTTGTGTACATGTTTTATTATTATAGATACAAGTGTTTTTCTTAACATACTGTTATAAACCAATTTTCATGATTTGTTATAATATCAAAAATGTTGATGCTGAAGAATTACTAGTAAAAGTGGAGCAGATCTTTTAAATCAGAAATAGCATATTTATTATCAGTGAATGTAGTAATTCATCTAAATTTCACACTATCTGCCTTAGTGGTCACCTCCCTTGAAAGATCACCTCTATTTAAAGGTCAAATTTTCATAACCCTTGGTTTTGCTAATTTAATATTATTTTAACTGGAATTAAGTTTTATCCTTTGTAAATTCAGTTTAAACCATATAAAAGGTGATAATTAATAGAGGTCTGATTATTTAAAAGTTTATTTTGATATTGATTTCAAAATTTTCAAATATATTTTTGCAGTTATTCTATTCAGAACCATACCAAGATCATGAAAATTGGTACATAGAATTAAAGGATACTTTTACACAATTCTTTGTGTTATTGTTATTAAGTCTGCACATGTTTTGCTTTTTATCACAAATGTTTAGTCTGTTCTATAGACATCAGTGTGAAAGTATTTTTTGGTAGCAAAAAAGTGCATTAAACTGATAGATCAGTAACAATTGGCTGTTAAAGGGTAGCTGGTTGCATTGTCTTTTTAATCACATATTTTATTCATAGTTATGAAAACATCATTGTGTGTTCTTAGGTTTGTAAGCACTGGAATTCATTAACTTCTGTAAAATATATATAATTAAAGTTATAGTTATAATAAATATGAAGATTTTAAAGAAAGAATGCAATATTCTTCTGATAAAAATATATGCACTAGCTTTGAAAAATAGATACAAACAAGAATTTACAGAAATATGAGAGCAAATATATATCATGTCTCAAGGCTGAACCTCAGGAAAAGAGATGTTTTAAATACATCGACCTTTATTGTTGAGTCAGAAAAATACAATTTCTCACACTCCAAACATTTGAGATAATTTGTATTGACCTTTAACCTTTCAGGATCTGAAGACAGTGGCAAAGATGCAGAGAAGGGTGGACAGCATGTCTATGACAACGAAGAGGAGGAAGTGGCATACAGCTATAGCTTCTTTCATTTCATGTTGTGCCTGGGATCTCTCTATGTCATGATGACCTTGACAAACTGGTACAGGTATGTATAGAGGGCAACATCTAAAATATCTGTATTCATACATGAAAGTTTTTCTGGAATTTGTTGGATTTCTGGATTTTGACATTTTTGTCCATATCTACTCGTGTACAAATTAAGGAATTTTGTCTGATTTCTGGAATTTTTGCATCTTCTGTACTTTCACCCATGTGTATATTTTGTTGACATGTATAAACTGGAACATTTATAAATAGTAAGGTGATGGACATTATACTGGATAACATATTTTACAAACTTGGGTTTGCCCTTGGAAAAGGAAATGTTAGCAGCACACTTAATCTGACTTCTATCTCATTATAAGAATTTTGATGTCTTGCTTACATTTATATTGGGGGATAAGATAAAATTTTATCCTCAAGAACTTGTTAATATAACAATGTGGTTTTACCTTTTAATAGAGAGGGAAAAAAATATTTTTTATAACTTTTAGTTAAGATTAAGGAGCAAAGTTGAACATGTATTTAATTAAAATTTGACTAAACCTGTCATACTGTGGATTTATAATTATTTGAAGGGTACCAATTTTTGTTGATTTGGGAGGTATGGGGAAACCACAAATTTAGATGTTCGATGAAGTGTAAATTTTATAGGCTTATATACAAACTTTTGCAAAACCACAAATTCAAATATCCACAAAAATACAATTTTTCTCAATCCATGAAAATTAGTACCCACAAAAATAAATGAATCCACAGTACTTTAAATGTGTATTTGTGTAGTAATATTGAAAGAAGTACACTTAGTGTGTAATACTAACTCTCATCAAAGTTACTGGATATTCGTGAACAAATCATTATGAGACAATGACAGCCAATGACGAGTTGTTCCTACAAGCTTAAGGTTCCATTAAAGTTATTTTCCCCAAACTAGCCAGTGTATATGGACATTGATTTTTATAATATTTGTTGAAGTTTACTTTATTATGCCCCCGCCGTAGCGGAGGGGGCATTAAGTTTTACCCTTGTCCGTCTGTACGTATGTACGTCCCAAAATTGGTTTCTGTTCTCTAACTTTAGTTTGCCTCAATCAAATGTTATGAAACTTGTACACAATGCTTATTACCACAAAACACAGATCAAGTTTGAATTTTGGTGGCGTCACTTTTGCCATTCTAGAGTTATGCCCCTTTACAAATGGAAAAATTGCTGAATTTTTCGTTTCCGTATGAAACTTATACACAATGCTTATTACCACAAAACACAGATCAAGTTTGAATTTTGGTGGCGTCACTTTTGCTGTTCTAGAGTTATGCCCCTTTACAAATGGAAAAATTGCTGAATTTTTCGTTTCCGTTCTCTAACTTTAGTTTGCCTCAACCAAATGTTATGAAACTTATACACAATGCTTATTACCACAAAAAACAGATCAAGTTTCAGTTTTGATGGCGTCACTTTAACTGTTCTAGAGTTATGCCCCTTTACAAATGGAAAAATTGCTGAATTTTTCGTTTCCGTTCTCTCACTTTAGTTTGCCTCAACCAAATGTTATGAAACTTATGCACAATGCTTATTACCACAAGTACACATTTGGGTAGCGTCCTTTTTACAGTTCTTGCGTTATATCCCTTTATAATGTTATATGCAAGCGGGGGCATCATCTGTGTCCCATGGACACATTCCCCATTTAACTTTTAATCTCAGTCCATGCCATACTCAAGGAAAAGCCTGACCTCTCTGCAATAAAGAATGAGAAAATTAATATATAACTATCTTTGAACTGATAATGTAAGGGTTGTTATTTGCAGTACACAGTTTATGTAATTGTTTATATTAATTGCTATAATACTGATCATTTAAGGTTTTTACTAGTCTTCAAATTATATGAAAAAGGTTTCTCTTTTGATGCACTGTTGAAATAATTGATGAGGGTTGATAAATAAGCAAATTGACCCAGGTTAGTCTAAATATGAATCGCGTCCCATTGCTTTCATATTCTTATAAAAAAAAATTGCTTTAGTGAAATATCTCATTTATATTATTTGAATATGTTTTTTTTTAGTCCAAGTTCTGACTTCAAGACACTGAATGCCAACATGCCCTCAGTGTGGGTGAAGATTGCATCAGCTTGGGTCTGCATTGGTTTGTATGTCTGGACCCTGATTGCTCCAATAGTTCTCAGAAACAGAGAGTTTAGTTAAAGATAGACTGTGATTATTGGAACGGAAATTTTGTGAATTATTTATAGTAACTGGATTAATATAACACTGTACATAATGAAAAACCACCTATACTAAACAACATTTCTGTTCAATTTTTGTGAGATTTAATGTTAAGAATAAAATTTCTGAGAGGAGTTTTCCATAGATGATTATAAAGTTTAAGGAATTACACAGTGATAACTATTTTGGTAAAGAGGTACTCCATAAGTAATTATATAGAAAGGAATATATTGATGGTAAAACAAGCAACCTAGCTGGCCTGGGAAGGGTTTAGGTTTTACAGCAGTGAGAACCAGTGAATATCTGATTTAAAAACTATTTCTTTTACAATAATCTATGGAAAAGTCTATGATAAGAAATCTGCTTGAATATTATTTTGCTTTGAACATTTGTAATGTATGAGTGGACATGATGATGTTTCCTAAAATCTAAAAAAAATGCTTCATTTGCAATTGCACAATATATGTTTTATTATATAGGAAGAAAGATATTTAAATGTTAGTCATCACAGTACAAGTGTATGTGAAATCCCCTTATAAAATTTCACAGTTATGAAAGAAAAATGGTTTAGGCAAAAAAGTCAACTGTCATGACTTGAAAAAAAATATTTTGATAACTGTGATGGAATCTGTTTTGTTATATTTTAAAGATGATTATTAGCATGGATTGGGAAATAAAAAGGGGGATGGCAATTATTTACTACTTCAAATTTAGAAAAGTAAAGTTCTTGTTAGTTGTTCTATTTATTGTACATTTGTACTTGTGTATGATATATATATTTGTTGCTTTTGTAATTATTTTTATTGTAAAATTTTATTGTGAATTAAAATGTCTTCAAGGAAACTTTCATCTAAATTGAATTAAAATATTTCATATCTTTGTTAGGTTGTTAGATTAATTTTTGTTCTTTCCATACGAAGGGTCAAGTGTTTTAAAGGTCCATTTTGGTCTGTAAAAATTGATAAAAAATCAATGAACTAAAGTTCGAAACATCCTTATATAAAAAAAGGTTAACATATACATAGCTAGTTTAAATATGTGAAAGTATCTTACAATGCATATGCATGGAAACTTAACTTTTTCCAAACAATTGTGATAAAAAAATAGAAAATATTCAACATTTTCAGGCCATTTTTTGTTTTCAAAATTTCAAGACATGTGTGGATCAAAAAGATACAATGTTAGAAGTTCAAGTGCAACAACTTACTTCTTTTGTACAAATATTTTTTTGGTTAGTGTTTATGCTCAGTCTTGTCTAAAGACAAACATATTTATAAGTAGCTAATATCTGCTTTTTATTTTCATACATAATTCACAGAGAAGTTGTCAGATGAATAGATTATTCTATTATGTTACAATCCTGTTTTCACTGAATATGTAAAACATTTTGGTTTAATTTTCCTGAAATATATCTGATGACTTATTCTTTCAGTTCTGGACACAGAAAATAACAGTATATATACAGTATTTACAATTTTGCTTCACTTATGAAAAGATATTATTTGGTGTACACATTCTTTTAGAATAAATGTTGATTTTTTTACATGAGCAGTTTAGTTTTTATATGCCTGTCAAAGACTAATAAACTTAAGTATACCCTTGTCTGTCCATTTGTCCATCTGTGCAGGTCTCACAATAATTAATTTAAAGCATGCTTTAACATATCTTTAACAAAATTTTACAATGTCATTAACATTAATGGTCCCAACTTTATTGGTCCGTCCATCTGTCTGTCCGTCCGTCCCTGAATTTCCATCACATTTTTCACAGGAACTACAAATCAGAAATTTGTTATTAGTCTTCATGTGGACATTCTTTACTTTGTGATGGGGTTTTAGATTCAATCAAGTTACAAAATGATATGTACTTAATAGAAAAACAAAGGATATGGGGTATCCATCCATGACACAAAATCAGTACATGCACAGCAAAAAAACACACAAAAGCAAAGGAACAGCGCTTTTATTGCTGTTCTTCATCTCAAAGTCACAGTGAGGCCTTCAACACGGAGCAAAAAACTCTCACCTCACTGCAAGTTTAAGACTGCCCCTAGCACCGGCTTGAGTGGAATTCTTTGCAAAAATAATTTGGATAGACTTTGTAAGATGCAACACCACCTAATCGGCCCCGGTCAAAAAAGAACATACTGGAAAGTAGTACATAATTAAAACAAAATAGTTCCTACGCATAAGGGTAAATCTTAAACTATGTTTCATATATTTTAGTAATTATGGTATCAGATGAAAGGTGAAGGACTGGTGATCCTTGTAGAACACACACTTTACTGATAATTTTGAATAATACAAAAATGTATGAATGAATTCTAAAATTGAGGACATATATAGCCTGTTTCTCAGATATAAAGTGCCTGGTTTGGTGTATCCAAAATTCCGGTAACCAGTGTAGTACGGTCTGATGTATAAATACAGGTATATTGATCCTGCTTCCATAAAATGTTTTGAAGTGAAAAATTTAACGTGGATAGGAATGAGGACTACGAATAGGTGGTGTGCGTCTTATTAAAAGTTTAGTATACAAACTGGACTAAAATTGAGAGAATGATGTGGCACACATAAGAGAAGTTATCTCAAGAATAAATACACCATAACTTTAAAAATACAGAAGAGCATACATATCAAGCACGGGGAAACTTTCTACAGCCTCCACCCAGCACGAGAAACAAACTCCGTTAATATAATAGAAAAACAAAGGATATGGGGTATCCAACCATGACACAAAATCAGTACATGCACAGCAAAAACACAAAAAGCAAAGGAACAGCGCTTTTATTGCTGTTCTTCATCTCAAAGTCACAGTGAGGCCTTCAACACGGAACAAAAACTCTCACCTCACTGCAAGTTTAAGACGGCCCCTAGCACTGGCTTGAGCGGAATTCTTTGCAAAAATAATTTAGATAGACTTTGTAAGATGCAACACCACCTATTCGGCCCGGTCAAAAAAGAACATACTGGAAATTAGTACATAGATAAAATAAAATAAAATTACAAAAATTGTGCATTGTGCATGAATCTAGTTTCTGTTCTAAAAATATCAATGATGTCCGAGTTAAAGTAATATTTAGAATTGGGGTTATTGTCCTTTGTCCATAAATGTAGTTGAACCAACTACAATTATGGACTTGGGACACTTAAGTCAAATACATAAGATGCATTCCAAAATGATAAGTTATTTTTTAATTGAGATACTTTTCAGTTAACAGGAAATCTATTTTGAAAAATGTTCAATATCACATTATAATTGCATTATACCTCAGAAAATTTCGTAACATATAAGTTATGTTGCAATACCAGACCAAAAATTGTATTCTGATGCTTAGGAAACATTCATTGATATTTAGGATAAGGTTACTTATGATACGCATCATCTATGTAACTAGTTTGTATTCAACAAGTTTCAATTGCCAGTAATTGATTGATAGTTTTCATATGTTCTAACAAACCCCATTAAATTATGCTCAATGTTTTTCCTCTCGGTCAATGGCCAACTGTGCCTGAGAGAGTAGAATCTTCTAGAGCTTAATGAAGGATTATGTATACACGCTCCTGTTGGTAAAATAATGAATAAGGGAAAATGGACCTTCCTCGTTTTAAAAGGATGTTTTGATAAGGAAATAAGTTTTAAGATAGAAATATTGTCTTGAATAAATGCAATTTCAATGAAGTGTTTTTTCTAAATTAAAAAAAAATCCAATCACTAGATCTCTGCCCAGTTGTATTATATCAATCATATTTCTGTCTCCTTAGAAAGGTAAAATTGAACAGAGCATGCAATTTTTTGTAAAACTATTTATTACCCTGTGTTTAAACTTTCAAATTATATTAAAACCTGTAACAATTTTGAAGCAAGTGATACTATCAATGGTCTGAAAACTAATGTGTATCTGTCATATTTCTTGATTACCTATTTTATAATAGCCATCCTTACTAAACTATTTTAACTTATTTTGCTTGAACCAATGCTTACTTATGGTAAAGTCATCCCTATGAATTCTCAGACCCGGACATCCTGGCATTTAAATTTTCAGGGGAGATGCCAACAGGAATCTTCTAGATTTTCATCTATTTGAAGGTGATTTCTGATTATTTATATTGCCAATTATTTTTAACCAGAGGATATAGTATGTTAAAAATCAAAATGGAGATATATAGTGTCTTTAACAATATTAAAAGAGTAAAATTACTATATTCAACTGGTGTCGATACATATCAATTAAATTAATTTGCATTGAAGTCTATGGAAAATCAAGAGGATTCTTATTGGCATCACCTCTCAACATTGTTTACCTAACACAAATGCTAATCATTGATTGGTCAGTTACATGTTGTGATGTCACTGCAGATCTGAGAATAATTTATGAGGGTCATGGTCTTCATGATATGGTTGACCGTTAAGAAGATTCATGTCAGATGACCACTGATATGTTCTGCTTATCGTAGCCACTACCACAAATTTTTTGTCAAGCCTGCGACATTTAAGTCACGGAATCTAGACATAGTGATGATACATTCCGTCGTCTTTCGGTGAAGTTGGCAGCGTGTTGTCTGTTGTTGAGTAATTTTAGACATTAATATCTTTGACAAACCTTCATGGAATTTTACGTAAATTGGATCAAGAGTATTCAGAGCAAAACTAGCATTTACATATAGTATGGGATCAGATGCGGATCCAGAATTTTGAAAAAAGGGGGCCCGCGGGCCCCAAATTAGACAAAATTTGTAGTGGAAGCGGTAAAAGTGTGAATTAACCATAAATAAAGCTCCATAAGGGGTGGTCCCGGCTCCCCCCTAAATCCCCCCCTGGAGATTATTTTTTTTGAAATGATTTTTTAATCCTTAAATTGATTTTTATGGAATTTAGACAGAAGCTCATCTTTAATAATAAGATCCCATAGACTTTTCAGTTCACTTCTCTCCGAAGAATTGAATTCACAATCTTCTATTATCAGCACCCAGAAAAGCTGCCGTAAATTGTCACAAAGTGAAAAATACAAACAAACACAGCTTCTTACCCAGCAGATTGCAAATTTGGTTTGGGAAGCAACAGGAAACGAAAAATCATTATTTATTACAAGACATCTGCTTTACTTAATTTACTGAAACATTGGAATGATGGAAAGCGTTTCTTAGTGATTGAAGTTCTGAAAGTGGACACATCCGATCAAATGGAAGCACAAAGCGAAGTTGCAGATCTGAATGAACAAGTGGCAAGTGTAACCGATAGTCAAAGTAGTGAAAGTGGTGTAATCGAATCAGAGAGAGATGACAATCAACTCGAAAATGATATATTGAACTCTACAGAAACGATCTCGAGTATAGTTTTAATACCTACAATGAAAAAGCACGGGTGACCAAAGGGAACTACACACACTGTAATAGGGTTACCCAAATTATAAATAGCGGGCATGAAAGACAAAGTGCTATCCTTTTGATCAAAAAGTGTCTAAAGAGACTGACTTGATTATCTTAGAATGGTTTGCGGGAACAGAAATTGCAGTCAGCAGTTGATGACGGTCTGGTGAAAGAGGAGGAACACGTAGAAACCCGCCCTGAAATGGTTTCAAGTTCATGTGTAGACAAACTAGTGAATATAAAGTTAATAAAGAAATATTGCACAGACGATGCATGGCAATCTATGCTTTTTTTGCAAAAGTGATGCAGACGAAAAAGAACCAAGTGTTATGTGCAGTTCATGTCTGCAGTGACAGTATCTTTCTTGTGCAAGACTAAATCAAAGTACTGAAGTACTGATCATCGGATGACCGCAAGTTCTGGTGGATAGTCACAGGCACTTGTCTCAGAAAAAATAAAATATCTCCATACCTGAAAGTTAGGTTAAGGTACATAGATATATTTTTTTCTGAGACAAGTTCCTGTGTGGATTATAAATAAATGACAGAGAATTCAACCTCACCGTAATAATTATTATATTGTAGTGATATAATCATGGGACAATCATTTGTTATCAGTATAATCTGGTTTGTTGTAATATATCATATTAATATTTGTACAACAGTTATAGATATAGCAGATCATCTTAATAACTCTACCGGCAAATTTTCATCCATTTATACCATCATTCTATTCTACTATTCTAATGATAGTGCAGTGCAAGTGCATGGTGGATACTCTTCTGTAATAATTCGTTTTTCTAATAGGTTTGATTTGAGTAGGCATTCACATTTCTCCCGCTAATGAATATGTATTGATGAAATTAATATATAACAAGCGATAAGAGATATTCATCCGCAAACACAATTTTTCGGTACGTGTGCATAGATATTAATGATTTTTTACTTATATATATATATATATATATATTTCTCACGACAAAACATTTTCATATTATTTATTTATGTTCTTAAAAAATATTTTCATGAGTATTCATTGAAGAAATGAATTTATAACAAGCGATAAGGAATGTTATTTTGCACTCGATAATATCCGCGTATTTATACAAAATACGTTCGGTTATCAGTCAAAACCGCAAATCACGTGGGTAGAAATGTCTGCGGCAACATAAAACCGGAATGCCCTCAAAGTCATCCGCTGTAAAAATGCACCAAAAGCAAGGCACTGGTTTTGTAACACTTGTAAAGAATTTTGAGTTTGTTGAATTTTTAATATTATTTTAATATCAAAACTTATGGGAGATTTTTTATTATAATCTTTAATTAGAATATCAATTTTAATATGCATGCTTTGCTTATGTACTAGTATTATGTTTATAAAAGACATATTTTTAGAGACTTCTTATTAAAGTGTATGTAAAGTATGTTTTAATTTCAAAACTTACTGGATATCTTTAATTAGAATATCAATTTTAATATGTATGCTTTGCTTATGTATAAATTTTTAAAAAGACATATTTTTTTTTAGAAATTTCTTATTTAAGTGTATGATTCTATTTTCTTTCTATTCTTAATTAATATACCGAGCATCTGAATGAATACCGGCAAAATAGCAAAACTATAAAAATCGCTATTTTGCCGGAGCCGTCAAAATAGCGCTATGGAGAAAATTTACCAGAGCCGGTAAAATAGCACCTAAGCGGTTATTTTGCAGGAGCCGGCAAGATAGCCACTGCCTTAATAATAAAAAATACCATCTAAATTTAAAAAAAAGAAGGTTTTTATTAAGTGTTTCTCTTGACTGTCCGTCCTTCCGTCCGTCCCATTTTTGTTTTCACACTCTTAACTTTAGTTTTCTCATCCAAATTTTATGAAACTCATACACAACGCTAAAAAACAAAGTTCGAATTTGAGTAGTGAGTCACTTACCGTTGTAGAGTTATGGCCCTTTATAACTTGGAAAATTGCATTTTTTTTTGGTTCCGCACTCTAACTTCAGTTTGCCTCATGCAAATTTTATGAAACTCATACAAGATGTTAAGAACCAAAACTCACATGCAGAGTTCAAATTTGTGCAGTGGGTCACTTGCTGTTGAAGAGTTACACCCTTGTTTGTTACGTTACTTTTTGCTGTTTAATTTGAATAAGATGATGTGTAGACACGATGACATTGTTAAATTGCAATTGGTGTAGTTCATGCAGGTCTGCAGAAAAACAATCATTTGCATAGTAAACATTTGTAAATTGTTTTGCGGCAGACTTGCAGCACATTTGCAGCAAACGTGCAGCAAATATAGATTATATTTAAGATCATTCTTGGGTCTTTGTGCAAGCTTGCTGCAAATGCACATTTAATGTTTGCTGCAAGTTTGCCGCAAGTTTACTACAGATCTGCTTGCATCAAATATTTGCAAGAGGCTGATTTTCTCAGTAAGGTCAACTTTTAGACGGAAAACGTTACGGACCTGTGCTGCTATCAGGGGCGGATCCAGGATTTTGCGTTCGAAGTGCTTGCAAAATAGTTGCT
The DNA here is from genome assembly GCA_017311375.1 of Mytilus coruscus. NCBI lineage: Eukaryota > Metazoa > Mollusca > Bivalvia > Mytilida > Mytilidae > Mytilus > Mytilus coruscus. The sequence goes on along the minus strand of CM029606.1, from coordinate 25,671,464 downwards.
GGGTCTAGGGACTGCCTTGGTCGCCAGTATTTATAGGGTCTCTCTCTCTCCCAACAGATTTCCGAATCGAAAGATTGATGAAAACAATTTAATACTAGTAGTTAAAAGATCTAAAAAGAATACATTAAGAGGTTCCAAAGACAGTATAACGTTTAGTAGACCACACGGACAATGATTACGTACAAATGCATGAAACATTTTCCACTGGAAGGTTAGCAAACAGCTTCTAATCAACAAACACTCTAACGTTTTATGATAGATTTGTAGGCCATGATACACATTCTAAAAATAAACATATATGTATTAATGTATATAAACAGGATATACTATACGGTATTTGATTTAATACAGGAATTATTGACTTAACAAACATACAAAGATTATAGATATATATTGTACTTAGTATAATATATATTATTGTTTGGACGCATTTGCTTTTTAATATACAGTGACAAGCCTGACGGTTAACTACAATATCAATTCAGAAACTACACCGAACTTTTTTAGGACATTTATATTAAAGGATAAGGCGTGTCATGTAAGAAGAGTCACAGAACTTCACAGATACGTGTTTGTTTTTGCGATTTTTTCCCCCGCAAGTCTTTGCTGAGGAAGATGTAAGTTACTATTCTATACTAGATGTTTGGATATTTTGTAATAGATATTGACCATTGCTTTATATGCGCAGGAAAGTAGTATTATAGTTGTATAATACGTACTTCAAATTTAACAACAACAAAAATGAATATATAAAAATAAAAAGATGTGGTATGATTGCCAATGAGAAGACACTCCACCAGATACCAAATGACATAGAAGTTAACAAATATAGGTCACCGTACGGCCTTCATCAATGAGCAAAACCCATACCGCATAGCATGGCACTGCATGACAAAGTTTAATATAAGACAATGTACATAGACTTTCTTTTAAAAGAAAATCATAGATTTTATTAAAATCTTCAGAAATGTACTGGTGTTGAATTATTGTCTTGCCATACTCTAATTCGCAGACATATTTTCCGTATGTAGTAACCTTAAACATGTCACCTTTCATTAAAAATTCGAAAACCGCACAGAGTAAGTGTTTGGGAAAGCAGGAAGATAGTATTAATCGATTCTGAAAGAAAAATTCTAAAACACCAACAGCATTTAACAACTATTACGAAAAAGATTAATTAACATATGGAAACGCATGGAAAATATTTATAAAACAAATTTACATTGCTCTTTCATCTCACTTAATTTTCACGTGCTCCATGATTCTGTGTTGATTGTTTAAAGGGGTATTAGCTATCAAATTCATGATCACCGATTGGACTCAAATTCTCGTATTTGATTTATAACATACTAAAACGTTATCCAAATTATGAAAAGTCTTAAAATAAACAATTTACGATGCATGTACTCGATAATACGTATCAGCGTTTCATGTGTATTCTAATCTTAGCTGACGCCATCTAATTAACCATCGAGGTGACCCCCAAGACTGCCGACGGTCATAAAACCCTATATAAACATAAATATAGATATAAATAGATAGCGAACACGCGCAATTGGATTTTTTCAGATCTGTTTGTTTTCATATTAAAGGTTAAAAAAAATATGTTAATCATCGTTTTTACCTGTATAAGAATCACTTTTTGTGGATTGAATCAGTCAACCAAATGGTCTACCCTCGTTTCACTTTCAATGTTGACATTCTTTTCCTTTAAAAAGCTGAACACGCCTTGTTTATGCGTAACACATCTCTTTCTAAAGGGTTAAATTGAAGGTCACACGACTACAGATTCAATGAGGTCGAATTATGAACTTGCAAGTGAATAATTCATCAGCGATGTTTCTTAGCTTATTTTTGCAAAATTGAACTAAACTGGCTGCTAAAAGCGAATTGTTATTTCACTATTTCACTTCCATTAATGATTGGACAAAAAAAAAAAAAAAAAAAATCATATTTTTTTTTATATCTCGTAGCTAATGCCCCTTTCACTATCGATAAACTTCGGTACCAAAACCCGAAAGTTTATTAGCAGTCAAGTTTTTCAACAATTATATACAGAATGAATTATTTTCGTCGATTATGTATGTACATTGCGTATGGATTCGTAATACATGTAAAAAACGTGCACAAGAGGACTTAGTTTGGTATATATGCATGCAATGGTTCAATAATTTTCTTTACATTATAATTAACAGAAACTCGTTTTATATAACTTTAACTTGACAATGCCATGACTAATCAGATGTTAATGGTTTTGTGTACAGAGATTTGACTGATAAATTAGATTTTTATGGTCATTTTTACTGTTAACCACAACAGTGACTTAAGTATAGAAATTTTGGGGGAGTTCCACGTGGCATCCCACAGAATAAACTCTAAGATGTTATTGTATTTATTCCATTGGAGGGGTTTTCATAAAAGTAACTCATAGCAAATTTTGTTCACCCGATGGGCAGTAAGAGCTAAGAATCATTTTGAGAGAAAATGTATAAATACACAGTATCGTCCGATAAGGAGACTTTTTAATTCCATTTTCAGTGGTTGGATAGTAGGACGCTCTCCCAGCACGCTACAGCTCCCTTTCAAAAAAGAAATTGACGAATTTGTAGGTGGTCAATTACTTAAATTGGAAAACTGTTTTGTTTGGCGTACCTAGTGTTTGTTTTGCATGCTTTTGGGACTGATACAGGTTAATCAAGGTTTTTCCCAAACTATAGTAAGCTGTGCTTTATTGTATTGAAAGTAATACAATAATTTCAGTATCTGTTGTGTTGCCATATCATTGGTATGCATTGTCAAGTTCTTCTTTAGTGAAACGTCCATAGATATAGGAAGATGTGGTATGAGTGCCAATGAGACAACTCTCCATCCAAGTAACAATTTATAAAAGTAAACCATTATAGGTCAAGGTACGGCCTTCAACACGGAGCATTGGCTCACACCGAACAGCAAGCTATAAAGGGCCCCCCAAAATAGTGTAAAACCATTCAAACGGGAAAACCAACGGTCTAATCTATATAAAAACGAGAAACGAGAAACACGTATGAACTACATAAACAAACGACAACTACTGTAATCAGATTCCTGACTTAGGACAGGTACAAACATTTGCAGCTGGATTAAACGTTTTAATGGTACCAAATCTTCTCCCTTTTCTGAAACAATAGTATAACATCACAACATAGAAAGACACACTATAAAATATCAGTTGGGAGGCTTAACTCAATCAAAAAACATAAATTAACACACAACGAACGAATAAATTTGATCTGTGATACCTGAATGCAAATACATAGTTAATAAAAATTATAAGGGATAAATAATTAAGGTCAAAAGTAAATAAACAGGTTTAAACAAAGTTAACGTATCATACCACTGTGAAATGTTAAACAATATTTAGAAAATCATCACGTTTGAAAAAACCTGCGTCATATTATACACAGGTAAATGAAAATAATTTTGTTGTTAAGTATACTTCTTCTTCTGTATGTATAAAATCTTCCGTTTTGGAATACCAAGAAATTTCTTTAATATCAATAAAACTAATCTAACACTTGGTACATATGGGGTGAATATCAACAATAAAACTATACAATTAGTGCTAGATAAAACTTCCTGTACGGGTGAAAGCATTGATTAGATATGAATTGAAATAATTTTGATGTTCATAGTACGAAGAAGTGAAAATTTGTAGTAATTCCAAATAATCAAAGCTGGTAAATAGACAAGATCCATGTTAACATTAAATAACAAAAAAGCATTACAAATAGTATCAACAGGTCAAATTAACAAGAAAGTACGATTTGAAAGTACTCGCAGTTACTGACAGCTAGTTAAAAGCCAAAACAATTAATAATAAAAAATCATGAATGTTTAAAATATTAGTCTCAGTTTACCTTTTTAGGCAAGATGCCTTATCCGAATTTTTCACATTTCTCTTACACAACTGCATCAATCTGATTAAAATTCATATATATTGTGACTGTCTTTAATCATTGTATTTATAAGCAGAGCGACAACAGTTCTTATTTTAATCCAAATGACTACAGCATAAGCGTTTATTAAATATGATATTCAGATATTTTTGTTTTATATTTTTAACATTATTTGATTTTCAATGTAAATTGAATATAAATAAAACTAATAAAGAGTTTTATTTCTCAATCACGTGCCCACTAAAAGCAATATTAATAGAGCATTCATAAAGCACTTCAAATGTAGAGAGTAAATTTAAAACAGCGTATCAAAACATTAGATAACTTAAAAAAAAAAAAAAATATGATGTTATGAAATTTCTAAGTAGATATTTAATTGGGGTCATGCATATGAAAGTTTAATTTTTCAGTTCAATTTGAACGTTGTTTATGGCAATATGATGAGATTGAAATAAAACAAAAAGAGAAGAACAATTGTGACCACTTTTTTAACACAGAGTATAGAACAACACTACTGGTTTTTTATTGCTTGCGTTTTTACTTGTAAATGAAAGCGTTATTTTCATTTAATAGCACTGGGTCCCGAAGGTAAAATCAGCTTAGTAGTGCAACCGCCCGAAAATAAGAAAAAAATCATTCTTTTTTGAATAAAAAATGTAAAACATATGTTAGAGTCTCACCCCTTATTCCAAAGCCTGGATCCGCCACCTGTTTATCAACAGTATGACTACTTTTTGGTTTTGTTAGTACTTTAAAAAACTATATTGAGTATAAAAAAGATATTCAAAGATACCAGGCTAAAATATATTATATTAAACGTCTTAGTAACTCATGATCAGGAAAATGAATACATATCTGCAAAATACTAACGTCCATTGTTTCGATATTTAAAAGTGATCGGTGTTTTATTCCCCATATAACGGATTTTTTAGTGCCTTTGACTCAGTGGGCCCCTACAAGGCGACCAGACCTGCATTTTGTCGAAATAATAATCTTCATTGGGAATCGAATCATAACAGTTTGAAGGTCAAATCTATTACGAAACTGAACAACACTGGAAACTAAATATTCTTAAATATGTGCCAGATATGGCTAAGGCCATCTAAACCTGGGATAAAATACATTAGTGTTTTGATATGATTAGATATGCTTAACGTCCGGCCTAAAATTAGTGTAACTTCCTAGATACGATAACGTAACCCAATTAGTTTAATAATATTTCATTGCAATAATCACAATAGGATTGGACAACTACGCTAAGTCCTTTTCTTACATATACAATACACATGTATGATGTTTCGTGCTAATATGCATCTTTTCCAAACAAAGGCGTTTCAATATCAATGTGAATGTTCATATTTATAAGAGAATTACCCAGAGATACTCTTTGGCTATAATATAGTTTGCATTCTAAAAAGTGATGTATGGCATCTTCAACAGCTAAGAGAACCGCAGGATAATTTAGTATCATAAACTGCCTGTGTGGACTGCACTGGTGCCTTAGCTTTGTATGCAGTATATTAAATTTTCTGGACCCTTCACCATAATAAGTTGGAGGTCTAAGTGGTTCACCTTTTATTTCCCGTTTGAATAGTGGGATAGTTGGTGCGTTTCTTATATGAAATACTGAGACGGTAAATTGGTAAAAAGTGAGGGGGTGGGGGTTGAGCGCTCACAAACATGTTTATACACATTTTTTATGTGTGTGTCCAAAGTCAGGAGGCTGTAATTCAGTGGTTGTCGTTGGTCGCTGTCTGTCATATTTGTTTATAGCTTTGTAATAAATTTGGCCATTGTATTTTTCGTTTGAATTGTTTCACATTTTGTCATGTCGGGGCCTTTTATAGCTGACTAATCGGTATTGGCTTTGATCATTGTTGAAGGCCGTACGGTGACCTATAGTTGCTTAAATCGGCTATATTTGAACTCTGTTGTATAGTTGTCTCTTAAGCATTCATTCATCTTCGCTTTGCTCAGACTTTAGTTTTCTATGATGTTGTTATTTTTTTGTCGTTTTTCGTTTTTTGCCATGGCATTGTCAGTTTGTTTTCAACTAATGAGTTTGAATATCCCTTTGGTATCTTTCGCCTCTCTTTTATCTTCCTATCTTATATTTGGAATTAACTGCGCAGTTAAGAATAATAAATTGGTACCTGCATGAACGCTTATCATTATCATGTTTATCTGCGGAGGAAAGTTCTGTATTAACATCGTCTTATATGTTAACATACAATCGTCAGTTAATTTTAAACAAAAATATGCATTTTGACAGTTTCATTAGGATGAATACAAAGTCAAGGCTACAACTAATGCAGTCTTTTCTTTTCATTCAATTTCTTGAGTCACTATACCTTAACTTGGCACTCATACCACATCTTCTTATTTATACTTATATATTTTTTTAAACAATTACAGTTTCTTCTATTATTTAACTACAGTTTTAACTTCAAATTGGAAAATATGACACAGTTACAAATCTCCGAATATTTCAACAAAACAATTTCGACTTCGTATAGCTTTTTTACGAGTATTTGGAATCCACGGCAAGCGACTCAAGCTAAAAAGGACCTTTACGAAAGTTATTCAAAGTCCAGCAAAAATAATTATCTTAATGACTTTGTGAACAATCAAACGTTTGAAACTGATAATTTATCCATTGACAATATCAGGAGGCTTCATTTTCACAATAAAGAAAATGCTGTATTATACTATGAAAAAACTGCATTTAGTTTTAAGAGAGTAGCGATAGAAACAGACGGTGGTGAACCAGTTTTATGTAGAAGTGCATTCGACTGTGGAACAGTTACGCCTTGTTTTAAGTCAAAGAAAATGTACAATAAACCATGGACACCTGAAGAGTACCTGACCGATGATTATCTAGAAAAATTACGTATTCCGCCAGGTATGTTTTTATGACAGAAGCATATCGGTGTTCAAAATCGGGAAAATAACTCTTTGTTAACAATTATAGTTTTCTACCTGGCATATTTTTTGCACAATGTTTCATTTTAAGATACTAGTATACTGTTGTAACCCGTTTCCATGAATAATTTAAACGAGAATTCCATATTGATCTTCTCGACTCAAATAAAAAATAAATAAAAAATAGTTTTTTTTTCAAATCAAAAATTATTGTTTAGAATTAAATAAGTGACAATTTTACCATCATTTGGTTACTCGTGTAAGTAATGTACTTTTATTGAAAGATATGATCTGTTTTTCAGAATATTTAAAAAAAACTTAGTGAAGAAAGACCAAAGCTGTTTTAAGAGCTGAATGACAATTCGTTCTGTAATTAAATGCAAAGGCAACTCCGTTTTCAAATTTTCTAGTCAAAAGATATTTCATCATAATATAATGAAAATCAACCAATAAAAGTTTACTAAAAAGGTTATAAATATATTAATTTGCCAAATATCGATTTTTAATGTTCATTTTCAAATACTCATTTATCTTATCTACTTTCACACGACCACCAATCCCACTAAATCATAATCAAATGATATGAAATTCGAAACAAACATCTTCGTGAGACTGCCAGATATTATATTTGTATATTCATTTTGGACGACCAGAATGATTTAGAAAGCAGATTGTTTCTTTTAAAAGAAATTCATATATAGGCGACTTTCAAATTCGTGCATTTTTCCGAACATTTGCTATGTCATCTCTGTAGCTTCACAGTAAGAATAAATTGTTCAAAATCGTCACTTACGCCGATTGCATGACCTTGGATCAACTGGTGTAACTCATTCATAAAAACAACTCTTGATTGGTCTAATAGGAATACATTTGATTTTACTGATGATAATTTCAATATGCTGGACTAGCATTAGCTAAACTGAAAAGTTCGGATCACTTTCAAGGCTGACGTTCAGTATATATGCTTTGAGGCTGAAACTACCATTATTGAATAATAGTAGACTCAGTTTAAGGTCGCGTGTTTTGTCTCCATACACTTCTTTTTAACATTGGCTTGAAATGAATGCAAGGTCATCCATAAAGCTAAACGAAGCCGCTTTTGCATCAAAATTGGAATAAAGAAGTTCTTTTTTAAAATATGTTTAAAATGATTATCATCTTTACTCGAAAAATGTTTGTTGTTATAGTTACCGATGGATATATAATGATCTTAATTCCTGTTTTATACTGATATCATAGCTGATTATCATAGATGTAGATATATTGATATTTTTATTTTCTTTTGAAATACAGAGAACAACGTGACGATTCTTGCATGGAAAGGCGGTCAATAGTCTAAATTTCTTTCAAAACGATTTTACTGACCCCATATAATTGTATGAGGTCATAGGCACACTGTGTAAGGAATTTATCTTACCGACTATCTTAACGTGTGGCATTTAGACTAGTGGCATATTAAAGTGATCAAGTCCTCAATATAAAGAACCTACTTTCATTGTTCTATACAAAAACAAATGCCAACAGTATGCGTTTAAATTTCTTAATCTATTTTAAACGTTCTTCATCAATTTCTTCATCTGTTGTCCGGGTTGACACGTTTCAGAGTTTTCCTCAACGCCGTGTTGTTTTTATTAAGGGACACAACACCGCTACAAACCGTGTGTTAAATAAACCACGCCTACTAATCCCATATTAAATATACAGGGCCTCCACGCGGTCGCTTTTAACCAATGATATTCTTAGAAATGTATAGGAGGTAAGATAATTATGTATGTAATAAAAAAACGATACTAAGTTTCAAAACTTTTATCTGATCCATTAGTCCTTTTGAACAATAAAATAGGTTTAAATAAAACAAACATTAGTCGGAGAACAACATATGTTTAGAAAGATACAATTGGCTCTAGAGTACTTTTGCCAGTCACTCCACGTACTCATATCCAGATTTGTTACCTCTAAAGCACATCTTAATCATTTTGTAACGATTAAAGACAATTATGTCGCTGTGTAGAATTGATTCATATCTTACAAACTTTCACAATAACCATGAAATGTACCAGTATTCGATAAAAATCTGTTGGTTAAACGATTAAAATGAGCTGTCCGTACAGATCTCTTACAGATTTGCACGATACTGACGACACATAAGCCAAATTGGACTAAGTACACAAAAAAGTATCCGATGATATGTACAGTTAAATCGTCTATGGAAAGAAATAGTTACACCTTTGGTTTTGTAAATTTTCTTCAGAACTATGAAGTCCTCAAATCCAATAGTTTTTTTCAGAACTTTTTAAATTACATATAAAAGGATTAATTTCAAACAACTAGCTTTTACTTAAAGATACCTTCACATTCAGAAAAAAGCAAACACTGAAGAGCTTAATTCTTGTTTATAATCACAAATGAAGCTATTAAACTATTGATTTTCAGATGAATTTCCCCGAAAAAAATATGAAATGATAAATTAGACAAAAAAAATTTTCATCTTCTGATGAAAATTATTTGAAAATATACTCCTTTATCAATCGGACATTAGAACAAAGGACATGGGACTCAAATATGTTGCCAGGCATGCGAATATTGTAATAAGTAATTCCAGAATATCCTGTCAATATCCATGTACACTACGATTGGCTGTATGGTCAAACACATTTAATATATCATTTTTAATTTAAATTTTAACACTTTCTATTCTAAAGAATTCTTATAAGATTCATGTTTAACAACAACAAAACAAACATTGTTGGAGAAGATTAATTTGATAGTCATTCTCTAAGGGTAATATCTATTACTGTAAAATTGTAAAACGAATAGAAAATCTAACGTTTTGTTCATGCATTAGTATAAACATTAAGGGTATACAAATTTTATTACACCAGATGAGCATTTCGATCATTAAAAGAGAGGAGAAAGATACCAAAGGGATATTCAAACTCATAAGTCGAAAACAAACTGACATTACCATGGCTAAAAACGAAAAACTACGACAAGACAAGACAAACAACAGTACACAAAACACAACACAGAAAATAAAAGACTGAGCAACACGAACCCCACCAAAAACCGGCGAAGCTTTTAGGTGCTCCGGAAGGGTAATACGTGTTGCTCATGTAAATACAAACTCGGTGACAAGTCATATTCGGTAGGTCACATTTTAGGAAAAGAGGACGGAATAGTGGTAACACAATTGGAATATATCCGTAGTCATCTGTGAAACAATTATTCCACAACAGTCAACCCACTCGTAATGGCGTCCTTAAAATGTTAAAAGGGATAATTTTAACTTCACCACTTGGATCTCTTGCTTCAATATCTTCCATATAAGTAGCAACCCTCTATCAAGTTGTTGAATACTTGGTCAATTATTTATTGATAAGTCCAAAAATGAAAGTATGCATGTTTTCTTTTATATCACTAGTACAATTAATAACACGTATAGATTTTTTTATACGTCCATCATATAATAATATAAATGTATAACGTTGTCGGCCTATCCGTCCGTCCACACGTTAGAATTAATTTGTATAATTTTATTAAACATGAATAAAATGTCAATTTAGCATCTGCTATTGCAAAGTCATTGAATTTTTATCACCAGTTGAAGCAATTTTATACTCCTGTCACAAACGGGGCAAACTAATTTAATGTCAATCAGTCCGTTCACAAATTATGCAATTACCGTGATTATTAGAGAGTGTTTTGGTCAATTTAAAGAAACCTGAATGGAATATTTGAATCGGTGAAAGAAAACCCCATTTCATTGTATGGAATACTTAAATTGGCGGAATGAAGCTCATTTGAATTCTACAGTATTCCATTTGATTCTAACATATCGGGCGTATCTTTTTATTGAAAAGCGTATACTAAAAATAAAAACAATAACACTTGTTTTCTCAATATTAACTCTCGTCCATCATTGATTGGATTTTGTTTTCTAAAAAAAGTAGTTTGTTTTTCAGGTTCTTGCTGAACATAAATACCATATCCTGTGCACATCCGTAAATACTTTTATGACTGTAGAATAGGCATATCTTTTCTTAAATGACTTTATTTATATCATTTACAGGTGATAAAAGGAAACGCCTGTCAATGTTTTATATGTATTCCAGAACTATGTTCACCTACCTGTCATACACCATTGGGACAGAGGAAACGGTAAGAATCCGAAGGAAAATAATAAATGAAAAATTTCCAAATGATGTTAGATTTTTAGGAGGATACCTATTTCCCAGTGGTAGTAGAGCTGAGGGATTAGATATGAGAGGAAGTGACACAGACATAATGCTTATTGATAGTTATGTTGCTTATGAAAGTAATCTAACAACAGATTCTCTCATAACATACAGGTACGATTCTATGTTGAACGATATGCAGCCGGGTTACGTATTAGTTGAAATTGAAGTGAAGGGTTACAGTCCTGAAGTTCTGGCAAGTAGTGAAGTTAAAAAATATATTTCATTATTGCTACCTTAATTGAAGGTAACCTTTGCAATAACTCCACATGGGCCAGCAATGAGTGGTGGATCATGCGGTCATGATGTGGATATTGTACCTTGTATTAAAAGTGCAACATGGCCACGCATAGCGAGTGAATGGTTGAGCAGAATCAGAGCATATGGATGGCCTTCACAAGAAATTATTAAGCAGATAGAAATGCAAGGATGTCACTTGGTTCCAGTTAGCAGCAAACTATATCCAGGGGAGGAAATTGAATGGCGATTATCATTTTCCTTCGCCGAAAGAGAACTCATTTATTCCTTCAATCACACTCAGCTGTTAGTTTACGGACTACTCAAAATCACACTTAAAGAAGTTATAAACTCACATGAATGTATTTCTGAAATACTTTGTTCATACTTTTTGAAAACGACTTTATTTTGGACGATTGAGGAGACTCCTCATACTTTATGGAACTCGAAATGCACAATTTTGTGCTTTTATTTGTGTCTAGAACGATTAGAACATTTTATTATAGTGGAAGAATGTCCTAACTATTTTGTTCCTATGAATAATATGTTCAAAGGCAAGTTCACTTCTACTTCCAAAGACAAATTGCTTCAAATTATAAGGGACATATGTAGTAATGTATTACAGCAAGTTTCTTTAAGTACTACCATGAAGGACCTCAATTACTATCTGAACGACCCACTTGCTACTGTTGACTTGAAAAAATCACTTAGGGCAAAACATGCGATAGAAGTAGTAAAGATACTTTTAGATTTTCAAAGGTTCGTAAAAAAGTTGCTATGTTTTATGTGCAGTTCGAAAGCTAAATATTTCAAACCGTACATTAAAAGAATACTGAGGATAAAATATGCAAGGACGAGTGCAATTCCTGAACTGTGCCATTTTATGAATACAGAGGATACAAAAAATGAATAATAAAATGCGATACTTAATGGGAAAAGTAAATATGGAATTGTTGCTTTCCGGTTGTAGAGTAGATTTGTCGTCCGGAAAAACAATTCTTGCAAGCTGGTTATATGAAAAAAAGAAATATAAGGATTGTTTACTAGTGACAGATATGGCACTTCAGTGTACTCAGTACCGAGTTTTTCATGCTGATATGATAACGATCACCGGATATTCACTGCAAGAAGTATTGCATAATATTTCGTGGTCATTTCTTTTCCGAAATTTACATATGTTTTACACTGTTCAGTCAAATTTTGTGTTAAGCTCGAAATTGCTTGCGAAAGACTTATCTCGAGTCCTCACTGTGCTCATGAATTTATCATCCTTCGATGAAAATATTACACGAAATAATCTGATGGAAGTCTCCTTTAACCCAGAATCTTACTGCTTTTTCCTGAGATTCCTTTGCCATTTGCGGTTACGAAACGGACCAAAAAGTGAAAAAGCATTTGAAAAAATGTTATATGTGCAATACCACAATGCAGGTAAATATGAAAGAAATAATCAAGAACTGTTTGTTTACACAATGAGATTGGCAGGATCAATTACGAAGAGAAAAATAGAAAATGGAACTGATAATGATGATACTATTAGTATGAATGATTTCCTCATGGTCGATCAAGACGGAATTCCAACTTTAGTTAAACAAACGGATTTTCCAATGTTAACAAATTTCATGAAAAACATTAATGACTTCGGCCTTAACCCTGACTTTCTGCGAAATGGGGTTGCCTTAACACATACAGTGTTTAATATGTGCAACATACAATGATTACAGTGTAATGATTCTAATAAATACAAAGAATTAACTAAGCGTTAAATGGTTAAATTGGCTTATTGGAATTGGAAATACAAAAGTTTCATTTTCCTATTTCGACTAAAATATCACCCGATGTCGTTGTTTTTACTTAAATTACCAGTATTAAGACTGTGTCTAAAGTACCCCGGTATTTGGACGGGGAAGGGATACACAGGTCTAAAACATAACTTTGTTATAAGTTTACGATTTCCCAAGAATAAATTTACCATATTACCACATTTATATCTAGAAATTGACAATGGGGGTCGGTTGAAAACAAAACTTTACGCCAAAAGAGATGATTTCAGCTTCCCAATTGCAAACTGTCGTTTTCTATGTAGCAACATTCCAGCAGCGCCTGCATACGGAGTATATATCTCCCAATTGATACGATATTCGAGGGCTAGTATTTCCTATCATGATTTCCTTCATAGAGGGTTGCTGCTCACAAGTAAGCTATTAAACCAAGAGTTCCAAGTGGTAAAGTTGAAATCATCCCTTCGTAAATTTTACGGACGCCATCACGGTTGGTTGACTGTTATGGAATATCCGTTTCACAGATGACAACGGATATGTTCCAATTGTCGTAACTACAATCCCGTTCCCTTTTCCCCGAATGTAACCTACAGAATAAGACTTATCACCGGGTTTGTACTAACATGAGCAACAGGACGGGTGCCACATGTTGAGCAGGATTTACTTACCCTTTCGGAGCACCTGAGATCACCCCCAATTTTTGGTAGGGTTCGTGTTGCTCAGTCTTTAGTTTTCTATGTTGTGTTTTATGTACTGTTGTTTGTCTCTTGTCTTTTTCTTTTTTTGCCATGGCGTTGTCAGTTTATTTTCGACTTGTGAGTTTGAATGTCCCTTTGGTATCTTTCGCCTCTTTTATATCACCATCCAAAATATTCTTTTAATGAATTCAGATGACAGAAATCGTGACAATTGAGAAAGCAGATGAATCTCTCATTGAGTTCATTAATGATAAGTCATGATCTGTCATCTTACTTCTGAAATATTAAGTTTTATACAAATAGTTCCAGCTGCCGCCGAATTTCATTCCTCTGTCTAGCATTGCGGCGAGACAAAATTACCAATTTTACTTTTTACCAAATAAATGTGAATTTTGAGAATAAACATCATAAATTCGATTTGTCTGTATTGTCTCGCTTTTTATCAAATATAAAGATGTAGCTATATATATTACTAATTTGTATATTCTAACTAATTTGATTCTTTCAGAAAGAGCCACATGTTCAACTAGACTGAAAATTGTAAATAGAAAAGTTATATTGCAAAGTTATTTTCAAAATACCTAAAATAGAAATCTTAACAGGCTTTATTCTTTTTGACTCAATCCTAACAACCGATCAAACGAATTTCTGCTCTATTTCCGGCATATTGATAATACTAATAAAACAAATGTAGCCTTTGTATGAGGTCGATACATCCTCCAATTTTCTCCAATAAAGCAGGAATATAAGTGTTTACGGATTTAAACAAATAATAACATGATAATTTGTCCCCTTACAGAAATCATAGTGCAACTTACCATTAAACGCCTGTTGAACGTCAGATTTTAATTCAAATAATACCAGTATGCTTTATTCGCTATGACAAAACATGTTCCTGTTTTATTGAATTTAAAGACGAAACCGGGTCATACACATTGACAAAATCGGGTCCTTTTATTTGACATGACATATGTCTTTCTTTCGATGCATAGAAATACAAATATTAAGATGCAGGAAGTGGTTATAAATAAACTTATTATAGATATTCTCGATTTCTCTATGTATAGTTCTTTCTTCCGGTAGGTCATATCAGTTCAAAGTGCACAATTTAATGAGAAATTAAACAAATTCGAGGTAAAGTTTACTCTCTGCATCATTTTGCCATGCATTTTACTAATTTCTCCATTTATATATAAAAGTATGGTGTCAAGAAGATCAGATTAAGAAAGTATGAACACGATATTATATAAAGTTTTTATGCACTAGTAAAGTGGTCAATCAGTACAAGCGCAATAGCATATTGAAAACGTGTATCCCCCTTTTTATAAAACAACACAAACAATAGAATATATAGCAGACTCTTGAAATAACCGGTTTTAAAGCACAATATAATATTTGAATTACGAACAAACACGATTCACAGATATCACGATATACATGAAGCTGTCTAGGTATATATTACAGTAACACTTGACATCAATTTGTACGTCCTATTTGAAATACGGTAGCGGAATACTAAGATAAGCATGTATCGATGTCGATGTCATGGTATGTATACTTCCGAAATATTCGATACAAAAAATGTCTCCAATAACTTTTAAAGCGCACCAACTACTCTAGGTCGGAGACCACTGGCAGTTTTTTTTCCTTGTTTTTATTAAGAGAGATAGAGAGCTCCCGAACCACGTCAAGTCGGATGCCAAAACATGAAATATTGGGCATTGAGATTAATAGTTCAATCATCATCCTCATCGTAGCAAACTTCTTACACAGTGTGATGAGAAAGCTGGTTTCTACAATCATCACTCTCTGACAACAACAAATGTTTGTGCACGACAAATTCTCTTCTTTGCATACGCAAGATTTACTTAAAGCAGGTTTGCCTTTTCATGAGCAAACAACGGCCTTAAAAAACTCACAAGACATTGGAGCTTTAAAATTTACTGGAACTATGGAGCTATTCCTCATTTTCTGTATTCTGATGGCTTGGAGAGATGTTGTATTCTAATGGTTAGGACAAATGTTGTATTCTGATGGTTAGGAGAAATGTTGTATTCTGATGGTTAGGAAAAATGTTGTATTCTGATGGTTAGGACCAATGTTGTATTCTGATGGTTAAGACAAATGTTGTATTCTGATGGTTAGGAGGGATGTTGAATTATGATGGTTAGGACAAATGTTGAATTCTGATGGTTAGGACCAATGTTGAATTCTGATTGTTAGGACAAATGTTGTATTCTGACGGTTAGGACAAATGTTGTATTCTGATGGTTAGGAGAGATGTTGAATTCCTATGGTTAGGACCAATGTTGAATTCTGATTGTTAGGACAAATGTTGTATTCTGACGGTTAGGATAAATGTTGTATTCTGATGGTTAGGAGAGATGTTGAATTCTGATGGTAAGGAGAGATTTTGTATTCTGATGGCTAGGAGAAATGATGTATTCTGATGGTCAGGACAAATGTTGTATTCTTATGGTTAGGAGAGATGTTGAATTATTATGGCTAGGACAAATGTTGTATTATGATGGTTAGGAGACATGTTGTATTCTGATGGTAAGGAGAGATTTTGTATTCTGATGGCTAGGAGAAATGATGTATTCTGATGGTCAGGATAAATGTTGTATTCTTATGGTTAGGAGAGATGTTGAATTATTATGGCTAGGACAAATGTTGTATTATGATGATCAGGAGAAATGTTGTATTCTGATGGTCAGGAGAAATGTTGTATTCTGATGGTTAGGAGAAATGTTGTATTCTGATGGCTTGGAGAAATGTTGTATTCTGATGGTAAGGAGACATGTTGTATTCTGATGGTCAGGACAAATGTTGTATTATGATGATCAGGAGAAATGTTGTATTCTGATGGTCAGGAGAAATATTGTATTCTGATGGTCAGGAGAAATGTTGTATTCTGATGGTTAGGAGAAATGTTGTATTCTGATAGTTAGGAGAAATGCTGTATTTAGTCAAGTCTTAAATAGGGTAAGATAATCTTCACATGGTTATGCATAAATTGATGGGCATCTATGGATATATACACAACACTTTATTTCCGGTTATATATATAAGAAGACGTGGGTATGGCAGATGCAATGGGCAACAGATCAAAATCTACTGTACACGATTGCAAAATCCATTATTTTGCGTTTGCAATTGGAAACGCAGACAAAGATCTGCTGTACCTGATAGCAAAACAAATAATTTAATAGCAACTAGAAACACAGATTATGTTGTATCATTCATCTCTATTACCTATAATAGGATGTGATATAACTAATCCACGCATTTATTTTTGGTCTAGGGGCAACAAGCTCTAATTGCGGGGATTCGATGCCCGGCATGGTCAAACCAAAGACTTGTTTTTACTCATTTTGATTCAAAGTAGAGTTTTCTTATCAATATTATTTTTTGCTTTTCCATTAATCACGCGGTATTTTGGAGTAAGGGCAAATAATAGTCTGCTGTTAGTCGGATACATAAGTCTCGGCAGGGTGACATATGTCTTCCTACGCACTGTTACCTTTTTATCTAGCAAGTTAAAATCCGCCTCAGCTTGTCGTCCTTTAACATGATATGTATATGTTTGTGATATTTGTTGCTGATATTACACACCAATCCCTCGAACTATCATCGTATCCACAGAGTGTTAGTTATGGAGCAGGATCTGTAAACCTTTAGAAATGTACTTCTTCACATTATCGTTATAACGTAAACAAAAACTCAACACCAAATTGTTTAAAGTGTCACTCTAACCCTTTCTTATTTACTTATACCTTTTATAAATGTACTTAGGGATTTGTACAGTGAGATCTCACATTAAAAATCCTTGAATATGTACTTTACTTTACTAAAAAGTGAAAAATTATTTGAGCTTAATAAAATACACAATAAAGGAATGATGATTTTTCTTATCTCAAAACAGCGATAGGACTACGGACGACCTAGGTCTCTCTCTCTCTCTCTCTCCTCTCCAAATCGAAACATTGCCATCGAAAGACTTAATAGGAATAAATTAAGAGATTCCAAATACTATATTTCATTTTGTCATCATATCAACATAAATAATTAATACGTAAAAATTGTAAGAAAAGTTTGAAATTGAAACATTTTCCATCTGACGTTGAGTTTATCAACAATCAAGAGAATTATGTAGGTTGTAGTACAAATTCTAAAAATAAAGATAGTGTATTATGTGTAATAATAGGATATGCCATACGCTTTTAAAATTTTTAATATACAGGTAGTATTGACTTAACAGTGATTATATATATATATTGTACGTAGTATACTATTTATGATTGTTCGGACGCATTTTTTTTTAATTAATAGTGACAAGCCTTACAGAATACTACAATCATTTTGTCATCATCAGAACCTACAACAAACTCCCTCATGACAGTGCTAAAGGGAGGGTGATGAACCGAGAAGGCGTGTCTTAAGGTTTAGACGAGTCACAGGACTTGACAGGTACAGTCTTGATTTTGTGATCTATTTTTCAACAAGTCGTTGCTGTAGATAAGTTAATATTTTGATACTATAACATGTATAAGTTAAGATATTTTCTTAAACGTTTTGTCCAGAAATTAGGAGTTAAATTCATAAAGGACTTTGGCAAGTATTTCGAATGATTTATTAGCAGTATGTTTTCAGAAAAATAACCACTATATAGTGACGTATTATTATTATAATCATCGTTATTAAGATAGAGAAAAAGTACTTCTATTAACATGTCCTTGGTCAGCAGTCTTTGTACGCATTTCTTAACCTGATAATATATCTGATTTATTATATTATTTCTTATAGTCATCCCTTTTGCTTATATCACCATTCTCAGTCGCTTCGTAATTTTCATATCACGGCTTTGAGACGTGAGCAGACATCATCAGCAACGTCACACTGTTTGATGGAAAATTATCAACAGCGTTACAATGTGATCGGAAATGTTAGCAGGCTTACAATCGATAAATATAAAACTGTCTAAAGGAGGGGAACATATTCCCGAATAAGTATATAGATTAGTATTAGAGAAGCTCGACACAATGTGAAGCTGTTTACTCGTTCGCTGCACTCACTTGCCAAACAGGTTCAAATTATGACTAGCATTTGATATTTTACAATGTTAATGGGCAGATAACCGGGTAATCTTTACTTATTCGGGATCTTCAGAGGGGATATGGCCTCATATTCCCTGTCAGTGTTTTATATCTCCTGAGCCCACATCCCCTTGAAGCCCAAATAATATTAAACTATACTGTAGTATCCTGATTTCAACATTAATTACCATTCTGATCTTTGTTTATGATCACATAGTATATGGGTTTATATACCCTGTAAATATAAAAAAAAATCAGGACTAGTCGGGATATTTCACTCCAGTATAATATTATCATTATCATCCTACCCTTTGCCTATATCACCCTCCCCTGTCGCTCCATAATTTTTGTATCACGGTTTCGAGACGTGAGCAGAACTTATCGGCGACATCGCAATGTCTAAGAAATTATCAGCGACATCGTAATGTGTCAGGAGAAGTTATCAATATTTCACTCGTCTAGCATAAAGTGGAGTAGACCAGCAATAGCACGAATAACAGGATATCGGGTTGTCCTCAACTTGATATAGTAAAATATATGCCACGATCGAGCCACAATATAAACCTTTTTATTTGGTTAGTGAGTCTACGTTTTACGAGCAAGCGAAATCTTTCCGTCATTTTTTATGGAAAACAATCTGCTCAACTGACGACAGGAGAAACTAAATGACAATTGTTTTGTAGCATTCACATTATGGGACACATTATTATAGGATTAAACGCATTTTTAAAGGAATTTATTGGTGTATAAACTCGACCAATTCACTCACAAACAAATAAAACGTCAAGAGCAACTACCGAAAGTCCTCTCGACCAATCATATAAACGTATTCCCTAATATGCAATTCATTTAAGAATTGTGATAAAATATGAATATAATATATATGTAGCGACAGAGGAAAGTCTTAACATAAATCGTCAGTTAATTTTGAACAAAAGTTTTTCTTTTGGTAGTTTTTTTTGGTTAGATACAATTGCTATAACTAATGCAGTCTTTTGATTTATTTCCTATCCGATTTCTTAAGTTATTATGCTTTTAAACCAGTTACAGTATCTTCTATTATTTAATTACAGTTTTCGACCCAAACTGGAAAAATGACGCAGCTCCAAATAACCCAATATTTCAACAAAACTGTGTCAACATCGAAGACATTTTTTTCGAGTATATGGAAGCCATGTAAAGAGACTCAAGCTAGAAAGGACCTTTACGAAAGTTATTCAAAGTCCAGCAAAAATAATTATCTTAATGACTTTGTGAACAATCAAACGTTTGAAACTGATAATTTATCCATTGACAATATCAGGAGGCTTCATGTTCAGAATATAGAAAGTGCTGTATCATACTCCAAAAGAGCTGCATTAAGTTTAAAGAGATCAGACATCGAACCAGACAGCGATGAAACATTTTTACGTAGAAGTGTTATCGACTGTGGTTCAGTTACAACGGATTGTAAATCCAAGAAAATGTATAATAAACCATGGACCCCCGAAGAATATCTGACTGATGAATATTTAGACAGATTACGTATTCCATCAGGTATGTTTTTTTTTATGACAAGCATTTCGGTTTCAAATACTCAAAAATAACTCTTTGTTTCCTTCACAAAAATTTCCTTTCCTATCAATCATAATTTTTTAACCAAGTTTCATTCATAGATAAATTGTAACCACAACTAGTTTCCAAAAATAATTTATCGATAAGCGAAATTTCCATTCATCTTCTCTATTCAATTAAAATAAACAAAATTAGGTAAAATGTGAAATTTGTCTTCAGAAATAAATATATTACAATTTTACCATCTTTTAGTTACTTGTTCAATTAATGCACTTTTATTTTAAGACATAACCTGTTATTTAGTATAAATTTGTAAGACTCCGAACGGTGATGATACCCCGAACCGCGATGGTCACGCTGAAATGCGATGATTTGACGCTGATATGCGTTTTTGATCACGCTGACGTCCGATGGTGGCATTGTGACGCTATCTTCTTGATAGCTACGGCGAAGTGCCCTGATAGTAACGTTGAAGTGCGATGGATTACATAAATTTTATTTTCAATGTTTTTCATGTTCACTTATCGATGTAGAAGTCAATTTCTATTTTAAAGTAAACCATTGAGAGTATAATCCGTTTCATTTAGATCAGTCATGATATATAGTCGTTAAGTAGTATTTTGTAAATAGCTTAGAAAAAATAAACAGTAGTTCATATAATCGTTAAGAAATTGACCACGATAGACGTTGCATTCTATTCAAACCAGTACTAATTGCAATAACTGAAAAACGTGGTAGTTGTTTGAAAAGCAAATATAACTAAAGATTAGTCAGAACGAAACAAAGCTAGAAAATTAGCACAAAATCTATGAATGAGAGCAATGAAATGAATAAGATCACCGTAGATTATTTTTACAGCAACTGGAGAAAATATGGAATGTCTGGTATTTATATAATAACTAATACAAAAACCAAACTCTTATATTAATTGGACATCTGTAGATTTTAAACTATTACGCGTCATATAGACGATCACACATCAGCGAAAGGACCACCAAACATCGACGTTGACCATTGCACTTTAGCGTGACCATAGCACTTCAGCGTCCCCAAGACGAGTGTGTGTGGGGAGGGGGCGAGGTTAACGACCTTGCATGGTCGGTATTTTTTTCACCTCCGAGTCCTACATATTTAAAAAAAAAGATAACAAGTTAATGATCGATGTAAATGCAACAGGCAACTCTTTGTTTGCAAATGTTTTAGTCTTAAACCAATAATGTAATGAAAATCTAACAAGTTCTGAAAGAGAAGAATGGTTTAGACATTCCTTATTTAACATCTGTTTTTATATTTCACAATCAGGAGTGTAATGTTCATTTGTAAAATATTTACAATACATCTCCTATTTTTGACAATTCGGTGCTAAATAGATAGAGAATTATTGCATGCAGTGATAGCAATAATTTCCCTAAAACAAGTATATGAATAAAGATATTGGTTAAAACAAGTATAAAAATGGACTTTTTCAAGTACACCTTCTAGAGTTTACTCGAAATTAGTGGCTAAGCACGAGGTTTTTTGGATTGCAAAAGGTTGTTTAGGACTTTTTGTAGACAATAAACACTAGCACATCATGGACAAACAAGTGAGTAATCTATGTTTACAATTTTATATCGAAAATCTCTGTAATTGTTTGTGGGTTTTTTTTGCAAAATTCTTTGCTTTATTTGACACCTAATCCCAATTTTCTATTAATTGCAATGGAATATTTAACACGATTGCTCTGAAAATCGTTTCCCATTGGCATATACTCAAAATGGCACATCACTTTTATTCTTATTTTTACTGTTTTGATATTGTAGCACTTTGAAAATTTCTAATTTTTGTAATACACAGGCCTACAGATGGGGTCATAAACCTTAAACTTTTTATCATGATATATAAAGGAAAGGTCTACTTCTTTTGAGTCACACAGAAGTCCAGCCATTACAAAATGGGTATCATACTAGTGTCGAAGATAACTTGATTATTCTTCTAGTACTCACAGGATTCTATAGATTATGTATTTATTTCAAATAACTAGCTTTAACTAAAAGATACCTCTATATTCAGTAAAAAGCAAACAGCGAGGAGCTTAATTCTTGTTTTTTTTTTAATAAATGAAGCTATAAAAACTATGGACTTTCAAATTGATTCTAATGAAATATATGAAATCATAAATAAGATAAAACAAATTGTCAATATCAGAATTTTAACAGTCTTGACATAGTTCGACTACGTCTACTGTTAAATGTCTGTTTTCAAACGTTTCGTTAATCCTTTTGCTTGTATAATAGTGAAAGATTTTTTTTTATATCAACCACTATTTTATATTCCTTTTGCTCATCCATGCAATAGCTGTTAGTTAATCATTTATTGTGATGTTCAAAGAATGAAGTTCTAACTATTAACGTTGTCTGCCAATCCGTCTGTCGACACGCCGTACACCAACTATAATTCTTTTATAAAATTGTAGATAACTTGTATAAAAGTCTTACTTAGAATCTGATATTACAGAATTATTGATCTTACACCGTCAATTAAATCAATTTGATACGCCTGTCACAAGCGGGACACAATATTTTAATTATATTCTTTATTCCATTCCATCCGTCCACGCATTGTGTTATCACCATGATTGCTAAATAGTGCTTTGATCATATTAAAAGACACTTGTATGAATATGTTAATCGGTAGGAAAAAGCGCCCATTTGAATGTATTGAATTCCTTAGCTAAGGGCACGATGCGAATTTAATGTCTTCAAAATACTCATATCTTGCAACAACATAAAATCAACAGTAAATTTATTTTTTTAATATTTACCCTCTCCCTTAATTGTCTTATCGCATTTTATAGAAAAGATACTTTGTTCCCAATATAAAAAAATAATATTATAACCTGCGTTAATCAATACATTTAGTTTCCATAACTGTGGAATCGGCATATCTTTTCTAAAATTACTTTATACATTACATTTGTAGGTGACAAAGGGAAACGCTTATCAGTGTTTTATATGTATTCCAGAACTATGTTTATTTATCTGTCATACATCATTGGGACTGAGAAAACGGTGAGAATTCGGAGAAAACTAATAAATGAAAAATTTCCTTATGATGTTAGAATTTTAGGAGGATACATGTTTGCCAGTGGGAGTAGAGCTGAGGGATTAGATATGAAGGGAAGTGATACAGACATTATGGTAATTGATGGATTAGCTTATGAGAATAATATACCAACAGGTTCTCTTATAACCTATAGGTACGATTCTATGCTAAACGGTTCGCAACCAGGCTACGTATTAGTTCAAATTGAAGTGAAAGGTTATTCCCCTGAAATTTATGCAAGTAGTAATGTAAAAGCATGTTTTTCATCAGTTTTACCTTTCTTCAAGACAGCATTTTCATTCACCCCTCACGGGCCAGCAATTACTGCTGGATCATGTGGAAACGATTTGGACATTGTGCCTTGTCTAAAAAGTGCAACCTGGCCTAAAATAGCGAGTGAATGGATACACAGGAAACGAAAATACGGGTGGCCTTCTCAAGAAATTATTAAGGACATGGAAAGCCAAGGATGTCACTTAGTTCCCGTAAGCAGCAAAATAGATCCTTTGGAAGAAACGGAATGGCGTTTATCATTTTCCTTAGCGGAAAGAGAACTCATTTATTCCTTCAATCACACTCAGTTGTTAGTGTACGGACTACTCAAAATCACCCTCAAAGAAGTGATTAACGCACATGAATGTATTTCTGAAATACTTTGTTCATACTTTTTGAAAACTACTTTATTTTGGACGATTGAGGAGACTCCTCGTATCTTATGGAACTCGAAATACACAATTTTGTGCTTTCATATGTGTCTAGAACGATTAGAACATTTTATTATGGTAGAAAAATGTCCAAATTATTTTGTTCCTACGAATAACATGTTCAAAGGCAAGTTCATTTCTACTTCCAAAGACAAATTGCTTCAAATTATAAGGGATATATGTAGTAATGTATTACAGCAATTTACCCTAAGTACTACAATGAAGTACCTCAATTATTATCTGAACGACCCACTTTCTACTGTTAATTTGAAGAAATCACTTAACGCAAAATATGCAATAGAAGTAGTAAAGATACTTTTAGATTTTCAGAGGTTCGGAAAAAGGTTGCTTTGTTCTATGTGCAATTCGAAAGCTAAACATTTCAAACCATACATGAAAAGAATACTAAGGATAACATTTGTAAGGACAAGTGCAATTCCTGAACTTTGCCATTTTATGAATACAGAGGATACATCAATGGATAATAGAATGCGATACTTAATGGAAAAAGTTATTATGGAGTTGTTGCTTTCCGGTTGTAGAGCAGATTTGTCGTCAGGAAAAATAATTCTTGCAAGCTGGTTATATGAAAAAAAGAAATTCAAGGATTGTTTACTAGTGACAGATATGGCACTTCAGTGTATTCAGTACCGAGTTTTCCATGCTGATATGATAACGACCATCGGATATTCATTGCAAGAAGTATTGCATAATATTTCATGGTCATTTCTGTTCCGAAATTTACAAATGTTTTATACTGTTCAGTCAAATTTTATATTACAATCAAAATTGCTTGCGAAAGACTTTTCCCGAGTCTTGGCTGTCTTTATGAATTTAGCATCATGGGATGAAAATATTACACGAAATAATCTGATGGAGTTCTCCTTTTACCCAGAATCTTACTGCTTTTTCCTGAGATTCCTTTGCCATTTACGGTTAGGAAACGGACCAAAAAGTGATGAAGCATTTGAAAAAATGTTATATGTGCAATACCAAAATACAGGTAAATATGAAAGAAATATGTACGACCTGATTGTTTACACAATGAGATTGGCCGGATCAATTACCAAGAGAAAACTAGAAAACGGAACTGATAATGATGATACAATCAGTATGAATGATTTCTTCATGGTCGGACAAGATGGAATTCCAACTGCAGTTGAAAAAACGGATTTTCAAATGTTAACAAATTGCCTGAAAAACATTAATGACTTTGGCCTTAACCCTGACTTTCTTCGAAATGGGTTTGCCTTCACACATTCAGTATTTGATATGTGCAACATACAATGATTACAGTGTAATGATTCTAATAAATGCAAAGAATTAGCTAAGTGTTACAATGGTTAAATTGGCTTCCGACGTGGCAACAAAAAGCACAAAATATTTAAGACATTCGATGTTCAACTCCGAGGAACGGAAATATAAAAGTTTCATTGTCCGATTTCGACTAAAACATCACCTGGTGTCATTGTTTTACTTAAATTACCAGTATTAAGGGTCTGGTAGTTCATTCCGCCTATT
Organism: Mytilus coruscus; assembly: GCA_017311375.1. NCBI lineage: Eukaryota > Metazoa > Mollusca > Bivalvia > Mytilida > Mytilidae > Mytilus > Mytilus coruscus. Next base: position 25,645,697 of record CM029606.1, on the reverse strand, counting down.
CCCACTTTTTATAAATCTGGTAAGAAATGTTAAAATTTTAAGTGGGAATAGGGAGACTTGTTGTGCAAACAAAGGATTATACTGTATAAGCATTGTTTAATCAACTTTTAATTGACAAGTATTTTTGTGGATAGGTTATAGGTTATTTTTGTATGTGTATGAATTCTGTATTTTTGATTAAAATTAATATAAAAGAAATGGAAACAAATATAAGTAAATTATTTTATTTCTTTTATAACACAAATTCAACAGTAGATTCAAGCAAGCATTATATGGAGACAAAATTTGAAACAAACAATACAAGTTAAGAGCACTAAAAAAAATCACACATTGTAGCACACACATAAATTCACCTTATATAAGTCTATTAAAGTTTATTATTCTATTCAACGTGAAGAAGGTGGGAGGCTGCATCACCAAACTGTACTGTACTGTTGTGACATCCTGGTTGCTGCTTCTAACCTTAAGCTCTTTTAATCTGTCGTTGATTTCGACATACTGTCGTTTTTGGGCCACTCTCTTCCCACCGGCTGCATACTGGATCATGGTCAGGGCGTTGAAAGCTTCCTCGAGTTTCAGTAGTTTTATGGGTTTAAAGATGTTTGAATGTGGGTGCTGGAAATGTTTTTTCCACTTGCTGTGCCATCCCTCTAGATGATGTGTAGTCCTCGGTCCCTGTGTTGTGTAATGGTCCCAAAGGTGACTGTTCCTTTCGACCAAGTATGTTGTTACATAGTATGTAAAGGGCGTGTAGTTGATGTTAGTACCAATCTGATCTATGTCGGTTAGGGCATTAAACCACACATCTTAGACCTCAGCAGTAGGTACAAGTGGAAGGAAAGCGGCACGGCGTACTAGTTGATGAATGTTGTTGTCTTCCTTGTATGAAACCTGAATCCCTGTTTCTTGTGCTTTTCTCCAGATGCATTGTGTGTAGTGGAAAAAACCAGCCTTTTGAGTTTATGCCAGGAAATACAGAAAATGCTGCATTTCGGATAGCGACTTTATTGTCCAGGAAGAGAGTGGTAGGCTGAAGTTGTATTTGGTGTTGGTGGCATACATCTTTGAGTAAAGTCAGGAACCCTGGTGTATACTAGTTCGCTCTTGGCTGGAAGTAAACTGTGTACCAGTGGATGCATTGCGCCGTCAACGATTGCGTGAAATGTGTAAAGTTGGAAGAATAGGCTCGGACAGGAGTAAAATGTACCATCACCATATATGATATCTGCAGCTGCTAAGTGTGTTAGATGTGTTTGAGCTTTTGATTTTGCCATTTGATTAGGGACTTCCTTTTTGAATTTTCCTCGGAGTTCAGTATTTTTGTGATTTTACTTTTTAGATTCTTTTGAGTATTGAAGATGAACATACGCCCAAATGTGTTGTCGTCTGTTAGCAGGAATGGGTCACCTTTGGTAGTACGTGCCCAAATATCATCTATGTTGATTTCATCAACATTTGTTTTGTAAATCTGGTAGGTTCTTCTTGCGTTTGTTGTACATGGAAATCTTGCAAGATGGGAAATTTTGTTATAATATTATCTATCATCAATTTATTTGTTCGGATGACAGTTTTTAAGTTTACAAATTCAGTGATTTTTTAATCTTACTTCTATTTATCTGACTTATTCTTTATTTTTAGTTAATTCTTTGAAGAAGAAAAACATATTACAAATAAACAGTGTATTATTTAAAAAAATAATATTACACTTAAACAGTGTAAGAAATATGTTTTCTTTTATAAAAAATGCAGGTAAATCTTAGGTGAATTTTTAATTAACATTGATTGTTATAAAAATCTTTATTTATCAAAACATCTATTTTAATTTGCATGTGGGAATAGAAGGAATAGTGATTTTCAAAAATGGGAATAGGAGGAAGACACCGTATTGAGACTGTGTTTAAAGTTCCCCAGCATTTGGACAGGGAAGGGATACACAGGTCTAAAACCTTACTTTGTTATCAGATTACGATTTCTAAGAATAAATTAACCATACTACCACAATGATATTTAGAAATTGACAATGAGTGTCGGTTGAAAACAAAACTGTACGACAAAAGAGATGATTTCAGCTTCCTAATTATGAACTTTCGTTTTCTATGTAGCAACATTCCAGCAGCGCCTGCATACGGAGTATATATCTCCCAGTTAATACGATATTCCAGCGTTTGTATTTCCTATCATGATAGAGGGTTGCTGCTCACAAGGAAGCTATTTAACCAAGAGTTCCAAGTGGTGAAGTTGAAATCATCCCTTCGTTAATTTTACGGACGCCTTCACGAGTTGGTTGACTGTTATGGAATATTCGTTTCACAGATATGTAACCCGAATGTAACCTTCCGAATAAGACTTATCAACGGGTTTGTACTAACACGAGCAACAGGACGGGTGCCACATGTGGAGCAGGATTTGCTTACCCTTTCGGAGCACCTGAGATCACCCCCAATTTTTGGTAGGGTTCGTGTTGCTCAGTCTTTAGATTTCTATGTTGTGTTTTATGTACTGTTGTTTGTCTCTTGTATTTTTCTTTTTTGGCCATGGCGTTGTCAGTTTATTTTCGACTTTGATTTTGAATGTCCCTTTGGTATCTTTCGCCTCCCTTTTATATCACCGTCCAAAATATTCTTTCAATGACTTCAGATGACAGAAAACGTGACAATTGAGGGGGCAGATGAATCACTCATTGAGCTCATTAAGGATAAATCATGTGCTGTCATCTTTCTTCTGAAATATTAAGCTTTATACAAATAGTTCCATCTGCCGCCGAATTTCGTCCCTTTGTCTACCATTGTGGCGAGACAAAATTACCAATTTTACTATTTACCAAATAAATGTGAATTTTGAGAATAAACATCATAAATCCAACTTGTCTGTATTGTCTCGTTTTTTATCAAATATAAAGATGTAGCTATATATATTACTAATTTGTATATTCTAACTTATTTGATTCTTTCAGAAAGAGCCACATGTTCAGCTAAACTATATTGGAAAGTTATTTTCTAAATACCTAAAAATAGATATCTAAATCGGCTCAATTCTTTTTTGACTCAATCCTAACAACCGATCAAACGAATTTCTGCTCTATTTCCGACACATTGACAATACTAAAACAACAAATGTAGCCTTTTTTATAGTGTGTCTTTCTATGTTGTAATGTTACACTACTGTTTCATGTTAGGGTGAAGGTTGGTGCCTGTTAAAACGTTTAAACCGCTGCATTTGTTTGCACCTGTTCTAGGTCAGGAACCTGTTGTTCAGTGGTTTTCGTTTGTCGATGTGGTTCATAAGTGTTTCTCGTTTTTTATATAGATTAGACCATTGGTTTTCCTGTTTGAGTTGTCTTACACTAGTCAATTTGGGGCCCTTTATAGCTTGCTGTTCGGTGTGAGCCAAGGCTCCATATTGAAGGCCGTACTTTGACTTATAATTGTTAACTTTTTACACATTGTGACTTGGATGGAGTGTTGTCTCATTGGCACTCAAACCACATCTTCTTATTTCTATTTGTATGAGGTCGTTACATCCTCGTATCGACCTCATACGTCCTCAGTCTATGTACCACTTCTATGTCTTTATATCCTCGTGGCGACTTCATACAAAGGCTATACTTGTATAAATATTAACAATGTAAACTGGACAAACTTCACGAAAATGTTACATTACCATCTTGTTGTCCAAAAATATCAAATATTGAATGGCATTCCTTCAATTTTCAAGGCTTTACACTATCCTAGTTTGAGCACTAAATTTTATATTATGACATCGAAAACGTTAAGGAGCTAAGAGCACCAAATTGCGTAACAATCTTCATCTGGTTGTTTTATGCTTTCAAAATATTTGTAATTACACAATGGAAAATAAAATAGATTTTTTTCTCCAGTAAAGCAGGAATATAAGTGTTTAAGGATTTAAACAAATAATAAGTTGTCCCCTTACAGAAATCATAGTGCAACTTGCCATTAAACACTTGTTGAACGTCAGATTATAATTCAAATAATACCAGTATGCTTTATTAGCTATGAGAAAACATGTTCCTGTTTTATTGAATTTAAGGACGAAACCGGGTCATACACATTGACATCGGGTCCTTTTATTTGACATGACATATGTCTTTCTTTCGATGCATAGAAATACAAATATTAAGGTGCAGAAAGTGGCTATAAATAAACTTATTATTCATATATATTCATGATTTCTCCATGTATAGTTATTTCTTCCGGTAGGTCCTATCCGTACAACGTGCACAATTTAATGAGAAATTCGAGGTAAAGTTTACTCTCTGCATGATCATTTTGCCATGCATTTTACTAATTCCTCCATTTGTATATAATAGTACGGTGTCCAAATTAAGATTCAGCATGAACACGATTATATGAAGTACAAGCGAACGTGTGTCCCCTTTTTATAAAACAACACAAACAATAGAATATATAGAAGACTCTTGGAATAACCGGTTTTAAAGCACAATATAATATTTGAATTACGAACAAACACGATCCACTTATATCACGATATACATGAAGCTGTCTAGATATATATTACAGTAACACTTGACATCAATTTGTACGTCCAATTGGAAATACGGTAGCGGAATATTAAGATAAGCATGTATGGATGTCGATGTCATGGTATGAATACTTCCGAAATATTCGATACGAAAAATGTCTCCAATAACTTTTAAAGCGCACCAACTACTCTAGGTTGGAGACCACTGGCAGTTTTTTTCTTGTTTTTATTAAGAGAGATAGAGAGCTCCCCAACCACGTCAAGTCGGATGTCAAAAACATGAAATATTGGGCATTGAGATTAATAGTTCAATCATCATCCTCATCGTAGCAAACTTCTCAAACAGTGTGATGAGAAAGCTGGTTTCTACAATCATCACTCTCTGACAACAACAAATGCTTGTGCACGACAATTCTGTTCTTTGCATACGCAAGATTTACTTAAAGCAGGTTTGCCTTTTCATGAGCAAACAACGGCCTTAAAACAGTCCCAGGACATTGGAGCTTCAAAATTTACTGGAACTATGGAGCTATTCCTTTCCATCCATGGGTAGTGGTTTGACGACATGAGTTTTTATCCAGACGTACACTTGGAGTGAAACTCGAAGAATGTGATGTCCGAATGATGCCTCTGAAGGAGGTAGTCTCACTAAGAATATACCTCTAGATAGGCTTACTTCACTCTGAGTTTATTGAGATCACAATGTACTGATTGAGCCCTGCCTCTGGGGTCATATAGATCAGCGATGAATTGTGGTCCCACTGTAACAGCTGATGTTTCAGTATCAAAACCAGCTAGATTTGACAAACTTTGATGCTTGTATGGGTTTTGATTCAACGCCTTATAAACCGTTTATTTGCCATGAAAGTGTTCGGAGCACTACCCAAGCCATATCAGACACGTAATTTCTCCTGGTTGAACACAATTCAATTTGGCTGTATGGATCTGTGCATCTAGGCTGGCAAAATCTTTCGTTAGGCTTACAAAAAGGCAAACATGACATGAGCGCAGTAGTTTTCTCGTCCAGAGCGAGGGATCTTTCTTTGTTCACTGAGCTTTATCTAGACTGTATCTAAGTCTGTCTGAAAAGTCGGTTAGTTGACAACCTGAAACACTGTTCGAGCCCTAGAATGGAATGTGGTTTTGCCGTCAATAGTTTCTGTATTAATATCAACCTTGTCTTCTAGCATGATGTCCCCTGCCGACATTTGAGGTTATATTCAATTCTGTGACCTAATGATTTCATGATTTATTTAGGAAAATTGGGTAACATGTTAAGATCGATTTAATAGCATTCAAGAATGGTGGGATGTAACAAAATCAAAAATTAATTTTTTGACGATGGAAGTTAGTCAAAAACTTAACCGTTTATCAAAGCAAAAATATATCATAACTTTAGAAAAACAACTTGAAAAATTATTAAACTTCAATCGAATGAATCAAATACATCATCTGACAACATTTTTGAAATAGAAAATAAAATTAAGGAATATTACACAAATACGACTGTATCTGCAAAATAATAGATCACGAACGAAATGGGCTGAAGACAGGGAAAAGTCGACTAAATACATTTTCAATTTGGAAAAAAAAAAAAAAATAGGCAGAACAAATTATAGCAACGTGTAAAAACAGATTACGGTGAGCATAAATGTGACATTGATTCTATCTTGAATGAACAAGTAAAATTTTACACTGAACTTTTAGCCACGGAATTCTGGAACAAAACAGCGGGCGAAGACTTTGTCAGTTCATAATAAATAAGGTAAATATAGAAGACAAAGAAATGTTAGATAGAGATATAATTATCTGCGAAGTAGAAAAAGTACTTAAATTACTTAAACAAAACAAATCACCTGGCGAAGATGGTATAATTACAGAAGATTATATACTATACTGGGACATAATAAAAGACGATTTCTTTACTATACTACAAGAAATCTTTAATGATACTTTATTGAGTAATTCTCAACATAAGTGGGTCTTAACCGTACTACATAAAGGAGGAGAAAGGGAAAATATAAAAAATTAGCGACCGATTACTTTACTAAATTGTGATTATAAAATAATTGCAAAGATTTTATCTGAAAGGCTATAGTATTACCCAAATTATTCCAATAGATCAGAGAGGGTTTGTTGAAGGTAGAAATATAAGCGAGGCTAACCGAATGATTCAAGACATTATAGAATATATTGACAATGAAGATGAAGATGGAATTATTTTATTTTTGAATCAAACAAAAAGCCTTTGATAGGGTTGACTGGGAATGGATTGATTTTGTACTAGAGACTTTTGGGGGAAATTTGGAACGTTGATCAAAATGCTATTATGTAATTCTACTTCGTGTATTTAAACCAATGGATTTGTATCAAGATAATTTTCGATTACTCGCTAAGCTAAGCAAGGCTGTCCAATATCGCCTCTTTTGTACATCATACAGGCTGAACCCATGGCATGTGTGATTAGGGTAACATTGAAATAGAAGGATTTAAATTACTAGAAGAAAGGGGAAAAGGGGGGGGGGGGGTCATTTCTAGAACTAAATTATGTATGTTTGCAGATGACACCCAGGTATTTAATAAGAACGAACAATCTATAGAAAATTTATATGAAAAAGCTTCGGGTTCCAGAATAAATTATGAAAAAAGGCTTACTTTTAGGGCTTCTAAAAGAAAAAAGACCTAATTTGATAAAGTCATACGAATAACAAATAACATAAAATAAGTTACATTAGGGGTGTGCCATGGTTATGAAAAAGATGACTATGATAAATGGAGAAAAATAAATGATAAAGTTAAAAATTGTATACACGTATGGAAAAGTAGGAAGCTTACTGTTACAGGTAAACACTTATAGTTAGAAAATATGATACTGTTCTTACGAGATTGAAATACCAGGAATTCTGGATAAATATACACAAGAGCTAAATTATATAATTTAGAATTGTATATTGGACGGAAAAACTCACCAGGTAGACAAAAATGTCTGCTGCTTGCATGAAATAAAAGGGGGGATGGGTATGGTAAGTAAAGATATGTTCATAAAAAGTAAGCAAATAAAACTTTTATATCGCTTAATGAAGGAACCATTGGAAAGCTGGAATGCGATTGGCTACTGAAATTTGATGAAAAATATAATGATAACTTTTATGTAAATGTTCAAATTTGAATAGTTTCGATATGAACCAATTACCACAATTCTAACAGAAAATTAGAAATACTTGGTCAGGTTTTATACAAAATATTGATACACCATTCAATAAAAGAGAATAACAAGCGAATATTTGGGAATTTTTCTATTTTGTTCAAAAATAAGTCATTGTTATGCGCTTCATTTTTATAAAGCGATATCAAAACTATCAAGGGCATTTGGAATTCAGAAACTACTGTTAGCTGCAATGAAACTTACAGGAAGCTCATTGATCGGAAAAATTGTACCTAAAGATTTCGTGCAAATCTCGAAATCTTGCGGAAACCAGAATTTGCATAATGAAATGAAAATAAAGATATCAAATAACCTTGAGATGATGAACTTAAACAACCAAATAATAAAACTATCAAAGCTGTATGTGCCTGTCCTAAGTCAGGAGCCTGTAATTCTGTGGTTGTCGCTTGTTGCTGTAAATTGTATGTGTTTTTCTTTCATAATTTTGTACATAAATCAGGCCGTTAGTTTTCTCGTTTGAATAGTTTTACATTTTTCATTTAGGGGCCTTTCATAGCTGACTATGCTGTATGTGTTTTCTAATTTTGAAGACCGTACGATGACTTATAGCTATTAACTTCTATGTCATTTGGTCACATGCTGTTAGGAATAAAACAGGAATATTCAAATTGTCACAATTATTACATATTCTAAATTGACTCTTTGGAAAATTAGAAATTCAATAAAATACATACAAAACGCCTATAGAACCACAAGATGTTTATAATATCTGGAAATATAACTTAAAAATTAATCTAAAATGTGTTCTTCAATGAAAAGGAATTGACATCATCGATAAGACAAAATTGAAGTCAGTGATAATGAAAGTTTAGACAAAAATATAATATTAACTTTAAGTTATATTTTTACGGTTTAGTGTATAAGACAGACTATAGATTTTATTAATATATACATATATAAAATGATATAAAAGTGTTAACCTATTATATGTGTTGCGTTCAATGCACATGTTTTGTGTGGGTATCTTATCAATTGCTTACTATATTGAAGTTTAAGTGTAGAGTTAGATGCTTCTAACATCATGTGGATATATTTTTGAATCTAATTGTATATCCAAGGTAAAAAGTGGACTACATTTTTAGCCTTCTATCAGCCCTGGATAGATGGAACATTTTGTAAACAGGGCCCCTTAGCTTGTTACCTGAACGACTAAGGTAATTGTATACAGGAAATATTTTGAAATATAACGTTTGTATGTGTTTAAAAAAAGCAATACATTACCGTACAGTATCACATTAGAGTGCATTGTAATCATTCAGAAAATTTATCAGAAAAGTAGGAAAATATTGCAAAAATGTAGGGATAGAAAATCTCTGATATAGATGGATAGTAATCACTTGAAATTTCGACCGATCGTAAACTGCTTCTAAAATATTTGTCACATCATAAAGAGTCTGATCTTCTTTGGGTATGGAATCATTCACAAAACTTTATTCTATCTCTGAAAATTTGAATTCCGTTTTCAAACAACTGGCAGAGCAAATAGCGTCGACAACACTAATTGAGCTACTGAAAATAATATTTGAGCTAACATGTCTCTTTGAGTCTGAACAACAATTAATGTTATCATCGTAGTTATTTTCTAGTGTGTGCTGTAGTTTAGCAATTGTATACTTACTAGTACCCATTTCTTCTGGAAGAAAGGAACAATATGTATATAGCAAACACGACAACGAAAATGCTTTCTTTTTCACAAACATATCATCGCGTAGACTTTCTGTTAGTTTTTGGAAAGCAACATCATGCTCACACTCAAGCATTAGAAGCAAGTTCCTTTTCCATTTCAGCAAGTAGTTAGCAATGCATGCTGAATGGTATAGCGCCTTTAAAACGCTTGTCCTTGGAGTTATCTATGGAGGGTAAAATTACCATACATAATCAGACTAGTGGTTTGCCTCATTAAAAAAAAATTCTGCACTCCCAATTAACTCGACACGCCTAAATTGCTTATCTCGTTTGTATGAATTTTGTCTGCTGAATAAGCATCTGGACAAGAAAAATGGTAAAAGCCTTGGATCGTGAATTTATGCAAGTTGATTCATCATCGGAACACTTTGCAGACGTTGTTGAGCATCGTTATAGATATTTGTAAACAGAATGGTCTGAATAAAGACCATTCAAATTCATTTTATAACTGGGTCTGAATAAAAACCATTCACATTCTTATTACACCTACGTCTGAATAAAACCCATTCACATTCATTTTACAACTCTTTACGGAATGATTGTAGATGGTCTTTTGAAAAGTCTTTCTCACTGTTGAACTGTTATGTGCCTGATATTCGATCTAAGTACGTTAAGTTGTATCTCTATTTTTTTCAGTACAAAGAGGGATAACTCCATTTGTTTTCCTTAACTTGTGGTTTTTTTTGTTGTTGTCTCATCTGGAAAATTGTATTTAGATACAGACTAAAAACTGCATTAAAATCTAAATCTTCATTTTCATTCCAGGTAATAAGATTTTTTTAATTTTTGTTTCTTAGATTTGGAAACTTTTGAAATAAATTTTGTGAGAACTCTAATCTTGTTGAGCTATATAGAGGGCACTTTAAAACAAAATGCAGTTCATTTTCTATCAAGGTATGTGAACAGTGTTGACAAAGCCTTTCACATACAGGAGACAATCGAAAAGCTCTAAAATTTACATCCACTCACCTCCTTGTATAGATATATAGGACAAGGTTCATTCTGATCTATAGGGAACCTTCAAATTCATTAAACAATAATTCTAAAAGATTCCGTGAAATTTTTATTGAAATACATCCGGCGGTTTAGAAGGAAATGTAAAGGTCCATTTAAAAACCTACATTTTAACAGACGCACAATTTTTTCAGATACTTCATGTACTTAGATTACTTCATTTAGTTAGTTTTCGAATGTCCTTGTTTTTGTACGAGAATTTTCTAAAGACATAGAAATAAAAAAATAAACTGAAGATAAACAGTGTCATTTAATACCAACGAATCAAATATCCTTATCATGGATTTTCCCGTCATATAACTATTTATTTTTGTGAGGAATAATGACTGACATTTACTTCCTATTTGAAAAAAACATTGATTATTTTGTCAATTTTAACTTTGGGAATATATACTTTGCACAATATTGTTTGCAACTTCTTGTCTTTGCAGTTAGCGCGAACAGAGACATACAAAATCATACGAATTAGACATTAAAAAACACAAATTAATAATTATAATTTATATACATAAATTAAAAGGTTCAACAAGGCATAACGAGAAATAAAAAGATAAACACTGATAATTAGAAATTACACACTTAAAAAAAAATAATACACTGGGAACTGAGATCACGCGCACATATCTAATAAGCATACTTGGGGTGCCTTTGGATATATATCTGAGGTTACCTATGGTAACCCATTGATCCATTCGGGTACCTACGGTTGGAAATTTAGAGATATACATCTAACGTAAGAAAACCCTTTGTCCCCCGAGTCTCCAATATCGCTTCTCGGGCATTAACTCCTCGTTGGATTTCAATCCTACCCACACTGAGGGTAAATGACAAATGGTACGTCACAAGCATTGAAGAAAAGATATCACCAAGGACGTACATGTTAGGAAAATATTAACATAGTTGTTACCTATTTGTAGACCTTTCAAACATAACATTTATTCATTCACCCTCCCTCAAATACCCGGATTGAGACATATAACTAAACTATGCGCGGAAGGAGACAATGAAGAAAAAAAAAAAAAACAAACAAATATCATCTACAGAAACTGGGGTTATTAATGGTGGAATAAGTGGCTATATTTGGAATCAGTGGATATATATATATGTAATCATCTCATTGTCAACCATACTGTCATAACACATCTCCTAATTTTCATATTGAGAAAAGAGGATGTGGGAAAATAATAGGGTAGAGAGCAGAAGACTAAAGGATATACCTGTATCGTAATAGGACCTAAAAACAAAATAACGGGATATTCACATTTATGGAAAAAATATTTATGAAGTCTTTACAACGGTATTATTCCATTGAATAAACTTAAAAACTATATGCATGCATGTTTAAAAAATGCAGTTTTAGATAATATTTTAAAATGTACAATTGCAGTTTCTAAATAATTTTTAATCTGTATGATTAATGACGTAAACAAAGTATTGATTTTATTACATTTATCAAAAGTAGAGTAACTTTCATATTGTTCCCCTTCACCAGTTAACAAAATGGTAAAAGCACCAGTTCACAAATACAAATTTTCAACGTCAATTTCTGATTCGTTTTCGTGTCATGTAGTAGCAATGAGTCCGTCTTAAGCTTTATTACAACCATGAAAAGATGAAAGAAGCAAAATACCAATTTACAAGCAGAACACTCGTCGTGTGTAAAAGGTGAATTCTTGAGTAAACGGGAGTAACTGTGGATAAAGATTAAAAGTAGAAAACGCGTGACTCAGCGAACAAAATTAAGTCTGTTGCTATGTAGCTAGGATGATATAAAAAAAAAAACTCTTAACAAGTTTTGTTTACATGTTGAACAGATGTTTTAACTGTATATTTGATGGCAGATACCACAACCAAGAAAACCTATTGAGCATTTTTCGAATACAAAATATATGACAACAAATCTACAGTTCCTTTAACAATATGCTAGTCTTTGCAAATATTAACGTTAATAGCGGAAATATAACAAAAATCTTGAAAAACAAGAAAAAGAAAACATTAAAACATTACATTGGTACTAAACGACTTCTTTAGAAATATATGGAAGGTGTCGAAAAGAAAAATGCTGAACGATAGTTTCGAATAAAGTACCCATTACAACATTTAATTTCAACAGAAAAGGGCAAATAAATTATACGATTTCTGATTTCAATCTTGTTGAGTTTTAGAGTTTTTAGGATTTGTGTATACCAACAATAGATAGAAAGAAGTTTTTGTGGGATAGAACTTTGGGTTGTTAAAAATGAGAGGACACCAATCATAACTACTATACACGTATTACAGACCACAGAATATGAAAAAGGACGAAAAAGATGATGACGGTAAACCTTGACGAACAAAAATACAAAAAAAAAAAAAAACGAGTCTGCTCATTGAATATTAACTTTTAGATAAGTGTCCGATTGTGGAAATTGCAAGTAAATGCCGAGAACAAGGGAATGCTTTTGTTTTAGATATGAAAATTCGTCCGTCCAAACGAGTAAGTTCATTAAAGGGCTTTTTTGACCCCGAATACTGAGTAAGTTTTTTCTAGATAAAAAGAGTTTCAAGTTGATGAATAGACATGTTAGAAAGTGAATTATTACTATTTTTGTCGAGCATTTCTTATAAAGCGTTGACATTTACACTCCTAATAAGTCAAAATGGAAAACAACAAGTTATAAATTTCAAGTGCTTTTCTGAATTTTCCTTCATTAGGAACGCTCAAAGCTGAAAATTTTAAAGCTAAGGATGTATAAGAACCGAAATTGTCGAAAGCTATATGACCAAAAAGGACATAAAAAAATAGCCAAATCCATCTAAGCTCAACTTTGCCTGAGGGAGTTGAAGCCTAAGTTTCATTATAATTTAAAAATTTATAAACGTTCAAATTTAGAAAGGTTTGTTATAAATCATGCCAGTACCGAAGTATTGACTACTGAACTGATGAATCCCTCGGGAACTGATAGTCCACCAGCAGAGGTATCGACCCAGTCCTGTAAAAATTGAACTAAACACGTTATAAATTTCATGCGTCCGAAGCGTTTTCATGGATTCACCTTCTTCAAGAACGCTCAAAGACGAAAATTTGAAAGCTAAGTATGTATTAGAACCGAAACAGTGGAAGAGCTATATGACCAAAAAAGATAAAAATCGAGATTTTGGTGAACTGAAAGTTGATAACATCGTCTGGATTTAAACCACACCATAGAGTTCAGGATTCGACAGTCTGAATATGCATGTCAGATAGGTAATTTTTTATAACAAAAACAATGTCAACAGATACGCTGTATGTTTCCAGTCCTAATAACCAATCAAAACGAACCATTGTTAGTGTTAAGGAAAAATTAAAATTTGTGCTATCTGTGAGGTCACGAACAGAATACTGATCACAAAGTGACCTTTATCCTATCCAGTCATTGTTTTAGTTATGGTGTGTTATAATAATGGTCAATACATCCTCATTTTCAATTTCTGCTGGAAACAGAGGCCATACTGGCATGGTTGGGGCCTTATCGAACCTACTCCTTTAGGCGATTAGCAATGTACTGCACAACTTACCGGTTACCAAATAATTATTCTAACTCCGATGTTTTCAGGATATGAAAACATGGAAACAGTAAAAAAGTACACTTAGTATGCTCTTCAAAATCGAAGATTTTCACAAAATATTGCAATCTACAAAATAGAGGTAATACAAAATTGAAAATTACGTGTTCAACTATCATCAAAAATACATATGTCACATAGCAATCAACGACATCAATTGAATTACAGAATTCTGGTTTTAAACAGGCACTTTAAGAATTCGGCAGGGTTAGAATGTTTGTGAGCGCTCAACCCTTTTCTACCTGGGAAAGTGATGTGCCAGCATAACATAAGGTCACTCAAAATAAGTTTGAAATGGCTTGACTCGTCAGATTGTTACGATGCAGTACTGAATAAAAGGAAATGTAGGATATACACCAATTAGACAGAAACCATCCGATACCAAAAGCAAAACATCATTGACCAGTATTGTTTATTTGTAAAAGATAGTTTTAATAGTGTCAAAACCATGTTTAAATGAAAGTAAATGATGAAAAGAAAAAAATTTTACATTCAGCTTTGTCTGATCAAGGGATATTTCATCATAAGTCTATAAACCAAGAACTCCCTCACATGCCTATTAATTTTCATTATACTTTAAAAATGCTTATATTTGCAAATATCAATATCCTTAACCTATCTTCAAGACATAAAAAGTTACCCTCAAAACACTTAAGTCATAGAAGAATGTACAACAAAATACCATTAAACATATAAAACAAATTATGACAAATAAAGTCGCAAAATTTGGATACGATCAAATTAAGAATAAAGTATTAAATGTATTCCATGAAGTGACATTGGTTGTAGCCCTCAACTGTTTAAGACAAATATCTGAAGAAATTATGCAGTCAAGGTGTGACTAAGTAAAAGTTCTTCTGAATTGTACTTCTTATAAAAGGTTACCATTCAACGAATTGGAAATGACAGACACTTAAAATGAAAAATGATGTTTGTTTTGTAAAATATGAAATTTATCAAATTGACGATACATTATTTGCATGTGTATATATGCCAAAACACGTTTTCGATAAAATATAATATCGTTGCAGTTCATTTTTTCATTTTTCTCACGGGGAGGGGTGGGGTTCTCTTCCTAAATGAAGGAATATACATATCAATGGGGTGCAATTTTACCGAGGAAATATATCAATAGGTAGTAATTGACCAATTGTAATATATCAATGGGTCATAATTTTTCAGTTTGTTGTGCAACGATCTTCATTGAATTTCCCAAACTCTTTGTCATTAAAATTTCCACATCTGCTGAAACTTATTGACACAAGTTTTGTTATTGATCAAATTTTATTACACTGTCACAATTAATAATCTTTACCCACTAGAGTATAGTAAAAAAGGTCACTTATCGAACCTTTTGCACTTATTGAATATATGAATGGGTTATGATTTCGCTGTGAAATATATGTATAGGTAAGGATTTCACAATTATTCAATATATGAATGGGGTGTTTTTTTAAATCCAAGCTGCACAGCTGTACCCAAAATCTCATGTTGAGACCACCCCCCGTGATTTTTCTACGTCAAAAAGGGGAAAGTATGATAAGGTCACTTTTTTTAATCCTTGAATTCGAAAATCAAAAAGTATCATGAATCAACCAAATAAGATCCTTTATATGTTCATAAGTTTGTTGGACATACGCATTTATATTTTTGAATTTTGTTTTTATGTATTAGCATTAGTGCTTTAAGCTTGTTACATTTAGTGCAAAAAAGCAAATACATCCAAAATAACCACATTTAGAGACTTTGCCATTAATATTTAGATATGAACAAAAGCTTTACCCAAAAGGATATGCTTACAAAATATATTTTATAAAGATGTTAATGTGTTTAAAATAACTTTTTGGGTAAAGCTTTTGCTCATATAAAAATTTTGACCAAAAAAGATGCGTGAAATAGCCATTTTAGGTCAAACACGTAAATTCCGACATGTTTATGGCGCCATAGTGAGATCATAAGTAACATTTCGGCACTGAAGTGTGCAGATTATATTAAGCTGATGATTTATCAATAAAATTAATATAGTTCTGAAAGGCTTGAATACGTAAACTATTTTTGCAATTTCAGGGGCCGAACGATGACTTTTATTATACCTCCTTCTTTAGATCTGCAAGTTTTGCGGAAGCAAATTTTTATTCTTCAATTACCGGAATTGAAGCCATGTTTCTGTGAAATAACGTCTGCATTATCTCCTATTCATTAGGTCAATCGATCTACTAGGCTATATACAAATATAGTTTCCTAGACGGAAATGCCCTTCCTTGATGGCTTGATCAAATTTTGTGGCACAGTACATGACGCATAGTGGCATGTAGATGAAAACAGTTCCAGAATAGCTGTTTTGTTAGTCATAATGGATAATAAATCTTACTATGGAGTCACATCAGTATGTTTCTATACGTCTATCTATGCTACAGCTCTACGACAGACAATCTCTATATGAAAACCAATGGTTTAACGCGGAATAAAACCCAATAAATTACTTACATTTCGTCTGAAATTTAGTCCAACAATGTTAGATCTGCAAGTAAGCGTTAGTAAATTTTTGCCATTCCCATCGTTGGATTTTGATCCATTCTTCAAAACTAAAAGACATATTGAAAAAGTTGGTTCTCTTTTGTTTCATAAATAAGAATGACCAACGTAGATACAAGCATCATGTCTTAGGGAGGGATAAATCGTACTTTGTAAAAAATACTCTGATTCAAACAAAAAATTCTCTAAAACTGACATTATCATGATGCTAGATTTCTTGATAGACAACATATTTGTTACGTTTGGAGGACGTGTTTTTCAACAAAATCAATCGACATTCCAATGGGAATCAACTGTGCTCCTCTTCTTTACCTGTTCCTTTATTCATATGAGGCAGACTTCATACAGGACCTTCTTTGTAAGAGAGAAAATAAGTTAGCATTATCCTTTAACTTCACTTTCCGCTATATAGATGATGTTCTCTTACTATATAATTCAAAGTTTGGTGACTACATGTATGTTAAACGCATCTATACCATCAAACGTGAGATAAAGGATACAACAAATACAGTCAAGTCTGCGTCATATCTTTACTTACATGTAGACATTGACAATGGAGGTCGGTTGAAAACAAAACTTTACGACAAAATAGATCATTCCAGCTTCCCAATTATGAACTTTTCATTTCTATGTAGCAACATTCTAGCACAGCCTGCATATTGAGTATATATCTCCAAGATGAAACGATATTACACGGCTTGTATTACCTATCATGATTTCCTTGATAGTGGGTTTCTGCTCACACGGAATCTTTTAAACCGAGAGTTCCAAGTGATGAAGTTGAAGTCAATCCTTCGTAAATTTTACCCCATCACGAGTTGGTTAACCGCAATGAAATATCTGTTTCACAGATGCAACAGATATGTTCCAATTGTCGTAACCACAATCCCGTTCTCTTTTTTCCGAGTGTGACCTACCAAATTAGACTTATCACCGGGTTTGTACTTACATGAGTAACACAACGTTTTTTTTTTCGGGGTTTGTGTTGCTCAGTCTTTAGTTTTCTAGGTTATGTTTTGTGTACTGTTGTTTGTCTTTTGATCTTTTTCTTTTTTTACCATGGCGTTTTCAGTTTATTTTCGACTTATGAGTTTGAATGTCCCTTTGATATTTTTTGCCTCCATTTCAAGTCATAGTAGCTCCTATCATTTTGATGCGCCTAATGCGTTTTTATTGATTTAACTTAATACAGTACTATCAAATGCAAAAAATATAAAGCTAAAGATGCATCAATACATGAATAATATAGGAGTAATACCACCCTAAAGTACATAACTAGAATTGCAAAATCCGCCTAAGGTGAACTTTGCCTGATAGATTAGAATGTTAGTTTCTTAATAATTAATAAAAAGAATGATATACGTATCATGCACTCATATCAATAAGCTTTTTGTCATATATCATTATGTAAAAGAAAACTTGCTGATTGCTTTGAATCTTGACCACAGCTGATTTGTATAGAATCTTAATGAAAAGAACACTTTATAGTTTGGTTAATTTTAAATTAAAAAGATATAACAAAGTAATAGCTCTTTCTTGAATTCAAAAGTCCGAAATTAAAAAGAAAACAATACATTATATTTTAACGGGAGATTTCATATTATTTATCAATGTTTCGTAAACCGAAAACCACACATAGGCTAGCATAGAGAGATTCTACATATACATGATATGTATACGAATAACTTTACTGTTTATAAAGGAGGGGATATAAAAGAGACCCTTAAATTGCAAAAAATAAAACTTCAAGCTAAAAACGATAATTCAAGTGATAAATGAATTGGATGATATGATCTAGACATCTCTTTGACGTCATTAACATGTTGAAAACGACATATTTGACTAAAACTACCGTTATTTAGAAGGTTTGGATTAGGAAATTTCAAGCCCTGACGTAAATATTAAAAGCACACTAAGAAAATATTATTCACCACAAATATCTGACAGACTAATTTGTTCTAATAAACTGAATGATTTATCATATTTTTTCATTTTTTATTTTAGGGACAAACAAAATGGCCTTACCATACAGTTTTCTTATATTAATGTACAACTCCCTCAGGCAAATTGACCTTAGTCGGTTTTAGTTGTTCTGTTTACCACCAATTTCTAACCTTTTGAGCTTTAATAATTGCATGATTTTATGTAAAAAGTAAAATAACAAAAATACCGAACTCAAAGAAAATTCAAAACAGAAGGCCTTTATCAAATGGCAAAATCCAAAAGCTCAAACACATCAAACGAATGGAAAACAACTGTCATATTTCTGACTTGGTACATGCTTTTCCTTATGTAGAAAATGGTGGATTAAACCTGGTTTTATATCTATCTTAACCTCTCATTTGTATGACAGTCGCATTAAATACCATTATATTGACATCAATGTGTTAACAAAAACAACCCAGACATAATAGGTAAAAATTTCAAATTGGGGTATTTTGATTCCCTATCCTTTGGTCTCGTGATAAGATTATTTCCAAAATAAGCGTCTTGTCAAGCTCAATCTTTAAATGTCAAGATATTAACTTTTTCGTCTCTTTTTTAACTTAAGATTCCTGTAAGGTTTTCACTTTGTCAATCAATCAACATATCAATATGTTTACAGTACTACGTAAACATGTCACAAGTATGCTGTTTAATTCTAGAACTTGAATTCTTTTATAAATAGACGTAATATATCAGGTATATTGAGTACTGTTCTAAGTTTAAGAGTGAACTTTGACTAGTTCTCATTTATTGAAATACTGATGGATTCAGTCAAGGATTATGTCTCTTTACGACAAAAGAGATGATTTCAGCTTCCCAATTGTGAACTTTCCATTTCTATGTAGCAACAGTCCAGCAGCACCTGCATACGGAGTATATATCTCCCAATTGATACGATATTCCCGGGCTTGTATTTCCTATCATGATTTCCTTGATAGAGGGCTGCTGCTGACAAGGAAGCTATTAAACCAATCCGTTTCACAGATGATATCGGATATGTTCCTTATGTCGTAAATACAATCCCGTTCCTTTTTCACGAATGTGACCTACCGAATTAGACTATTTACCGGGTTTGTACTAACATGAGCAACACGACGGGTGCCACATATGGAGCAGGATCTGCTTACCCTTCCGGAGCACCTGAGATCACCTTAGTCTTTAGTTTTCTATGTTGTGTTTTATGTACCTTTATTTGTCTGTTTCTCTTTTTTTTTTAGCCATGGCTTTGTCAGTTTATTTTCGATCTATGAGTTTGACTGTCCCTCTGGTATCTTTCGCCCCTCTTTTATGCCAGGTAATGGGTTTTCCCGTTTGAATGGTTTTACACTAGTAATTTTTGGGGCCCTTTATAAATTAATGTTCGGTGTGAGCCTAGGCTCCGTGTTGAAGACCGTACTTTGACCTATAATGGTTTACATTTATAAATTCTGACTTGGATGGAGAGTTGTCTCATTGGCACTCATACCACATCTTCTTATATCTATAAACGCGAGAAAGAAGACGTAAATACTCTTGCCGAATGTATTAAGGCTGTGAGGTCGTTGATACAAATCAGAATTAAGAAACTGAATAGGTCTATTAATACCCATGCTACATCAATCTTTAAAGACCCAAATGTTGCAAAACACTTGTCCTACCTCCATGACAAATATGTTGTTGTCACCGCAGATAAAGCCCCAAACAACATCGTTTTTGTGTGTAAATCACATTACATAAACTGCTTGATAAATGAATTCACTTGGAAACTCAACATATACCACTATGACACTTTCTAAAGAGGAAATCCTGGATAATCCTAGGTCTGATCTATGTTCCTTTGGAATTTCAACCAAAGATGAAGAACTGGATCTTCCATCACTGTATTGGATACCTAAACTACATAAGTGTCCTTACAAACAACGGTATATTGCTGGGTATTTCAAGTGCTCCACGAAACCTCTTTCTAAGTTATTAACATCAATTTTTTCAGCAATCAAAGCCGGGCTTCAAAGTTATTGTGAAACTACCTATTCTAGAGGTGGCGTGAATCAGCTGTGGATACTAAAAAATTCCAAAGATCTTTTAGAGTACATACAATCTAAGACTCTTCCATCTTGCAATAGTATTAAAACATTTGACTTTTCTCAATTTACACAAGTATTCCCTATTCCAAACTAAAAGACAAATCGAAAAAGTTGGTCCTGCTTTTTTTCATAAATAAGAATGGCCAACGTAGAAACAGGTATCTTGTCTTGGGAGGATACATCCTACTTTGTAAAAAATCACTCTGATTCAAACATATAATTCTCTGAAACTGACATTATCAAGATGCTTAATTTCTTGATTGACAACATATTTGTTACGTTTGAAGGACGTATTTTTCAACAAACAATCGGCATTCCCATGGAAACAAACTGTGCCCCTCTTCTTGCCGACTTGTTCCTTTATTCATATGAGGCTGACTTCATACAGGAACTTCTTAGGAAGAAAGAAAAGAAGTTAGCAGTATCCTTTAACTTTACTTTCCGCTATAAAGATGACGTTCTCTCACTAAAAAAATCAAAATTTGGTGACTATGTTGAACGCATCTATCCCATCGAACTTGAGATACAATTAAGTCTGCCTCTTATCTTGACTTACATCTAGAAATTGACAATGAGGGTCGGTTGAAAACAAAACTTTACGACAAAAGTGATGATTTCAGCTTTCCAAATGTGAACTTTCTATTTATATGTAGCAACATTCCAGCAGCGCCTGCATACGGATTATATATTTCCCAGTTGATACGATATTCCAGGGTTTGTATTTCCTATCATTATTTCCTTGATAGATTGTTGCTGCTCACAAGGAAGTTATTAAACCAAGAGTTCCAAGTGGTCAAGTTGAATTCATCCCTTCGTAAGTTTTACGGACGCCATCACGAGTTGGCTGACCGTTATGGAATATCCATTTCACAGATGATAGCTGATATGTTCCTAATGTCTTAACTACAATCCCGTCCTCTTTTCTCGAATGATTACCTACCAAGTTAGACTTATTACTGGGTTTTTACTAACAGGAGCAACATGACGGGTGCCACATGTGGAGCAGGATCTGCTTGCCCTTCCGGAGCACCTGAGATCACCCCCAGTTTTGGTGGGTTTCGTGTTGCTGAGTCTTAAGTTTTCTATGTTGTGTTTTGTGTACTATTGTTTGTCTGTTGGTCTTTTTCTTTTTTAGCCATGGCGTTGTCAGTTTATTTTCGACTTATGAGTTTGAATGTCCCTCTGGTATCTTTCGCCTCTCTTTTATTGATTACGTGTTCATTTGGCAATTGTATTTCGAAAATGTCAAATGGTAGAATGTTGAAATACTTCCACACAAGAAGTATAAATGATGATCTTTGACTTTACCTGTTGAAGTATAGAACCAATATTTCGGGCCCAGTTAGAAAGCAAGAAGACAAAGTACACATTTTAAACAAAATATTTTTTTATGTTAAGCTGTCGCTTTGCCAATAATAAGTAAAATATTTGGGTAATTTTGTTTCAAATGAAATTCTAAGGACACTTGTTAAAAGTTTCATTTGAATAATAAAAATTTATATGAAATTAAAATAGGAGAGCATACTTACCCTGTTGCTTAGATCAACAGTAGCTGTTTTGTACTACCAAACCTCCGGGAACCAGTGTGCTCTAATATGCAATTAAAGGTATGTTGAATTTTTTAGCGCAAATCAGATTAAGGTATAGTTTTGACATGAAATAACAAACACATAATTTGAACTGAACACAAAATAGCTATAAATGCTTGAGGTTGTAGAATTTAACATAGAAAACAATGGGAAATGAATAGTGGTGTTATTCCTTAACTTTTTTGTATTATTTAAGTTAGATAAGCAGTTGACATTTCATTATCAGTTGATCACCCAGGGTTTATAGAATGTGGCATTTTTGCTAACGAGTTTGTACATTCAATCAGTGTAGTTATACTAAAGATCAAAATAGACTATTCTAATTGCTTATATTCATTTCATTTGGACATTGGTGAATAGTTGTCTCATTGGTATTCATCCCACATCTCTTTATTTGTATACTAGTATTCGTAAAAGATTGTGTTAAAATCAACAGATGAGTATGTGTTACAATGATTACGTCAATAAGTCAAATCTAAAATGCCTCCGGTTTTCTTTTTAAATGAAACTATTTGAACATCCTTTCTACACATATGTCACACCTATAACAACTATTACGTCCTTTCAGTTCATTATTTGCTATTCTTATGGTGCTTGTAACTTTCAAACTTTTTCTGTTGCACGTATGATACTAGTCGCGTTAATAAAGATGAGTAACAAGAGTCCCCTACGATGAATTGCTTAATTGGCAAATCCACCGTTATTGTTCGAGGGAGGGTAACTTCTTTCAAATTTAGGATAATTTATAGAGTAGTTTCCATTGCTTCCAAATAGTGTTTAATTTTGCAATGCAATTTCAGAGAATTTTCTTTAGGGTTTTAGTAGGAACTATGTAGACCAGAGGCAAATCAGATCATATTATTTTGTACGACTTATGCATGCTGTTCATTTTTTGACTATACATTTTTATACGTTTATTTCATTCACGAATTTTAAAGCTTTATAACCTATACTAGTAATAATCATTTTTTCAAAAAGTTCTCGATTTATGTGGTTCTTACTTTTTTAAATCGAATTTATAACGCCACAGGAAAGGTTTTTATCAATGTTGACTGCAATACAACTGTGCACTAGGGCAAGGGCAGTCTATTCAGAATTGTTAATGTAACTCTGAAGTATCGAGCGGGCATTACATTGGAAAGTACAATTTGCATCTATAACTGTAGATTAAAGAATGACATATGCCCACGTTTACACAAACGAACAAATGTCTTAAATGAAATGAATGGCTTTAAGAAAAGGATTTTCTCATTTATAATCGTATCAACTTTTTAGTGATTACGTTGGTCGAACTGTCTCAAGAAGTTGGAATTATAGATGTTCTGCTTAATTTCTTTTTAGCTTTTTCCTTGTAATCAATATACATAATATATAAGGCTAGTATTCAAATCTATATACTAGTTCAAGAAGTAATTTTAAATTAGCCTGGTTCGGTTTGCCTACTTGATATCTCATTTCTTTTTGTATTGACTGATTTAACATATGAAGTAGTAACACAACAAGTATAGAAAAACTCGTTTTCTTTACTACTGGAATAATAATCTAGTACTCTATGTTTGATAATGCATTTACAGATTTTCGGGCACCGAATACTTAAAAAAATGCAAAGAAATAATATATCTTTTTAAATATTAACCGGAAATATATTTCGCGGAATCCAGAGTGATACCTTAAAATAAACAAATTTTTATAAATTATGTTGACCAAGCGTCTTAAAGCCCCGACATGCATAGTATATGTATACAGAACAAAGGTAACAAAAAAACCGGGCTGGTAACAACCGTTGAATTGTAGTTTTACTGCATGAGTCCGAGGCGATAGCCGAGGACCGTGATCTGATAACGAGTGCAGAAAAACTATACAGCTGATTGTTACCAGCCCGTTTCTTTTGTATCTTTTGTTTTGTATCTGACTGGTACGACGTTTTTAATTAGAAAGACATACATTTTGCATTCTAAAGACGATTGCATAATTTAAAAGATTATGCACAAACAATATCCATACCAGTTTATGCATAGGTACTTGGGACAGAACACTTTTTATTTTCCCTTTCCCTTTTGTTCCAAAATGTTTTCTGTATTATATTAACATAACTAAGTAGAAATAACCTGTATTTGCTATTTACTATCACTTCCTAATTTACAGTGGTGACTGATAATACATCGCTATATATATTTCCGTATTAAGACGATTCGGAAGATTTCAGTTTAACTACTAAGCAAACTGAAGAGAGGTTTGTATATGAAGCATTTTATGGTAACAGTTACTTTTGCAGTCTGTTAATTCGTAGCCACTTTATTTAGTCTCATCATTTTTGGGACATAATTAGCCTTTTTATAAATATAATTTTTATGAACACTTTTCATATAAATTATATTTACAAAAACAGATAATTGGGTCCCAAGATGCACGATAAAGTGCCTATGAAACCCCTGAATGCACGATTGCCTCATATCTTAAAAAGTGTCCGTGTAACACCTTTTAATGTGCTGTTTTCTATAGGAGAGCTGGGGGCAAAGTCGTACAAATGAGCATTAGAATTTAACAGCCAGCGAAAAAAGATATGTGATCTTGGACATTGGTACTTAAACTTTCACGTAGAGTCAAGAAGAAGTAATAATCATTTTAAGTACACATCTAGACATTAAACTCTGGAGTTTACGTGTATATCTTGTATAAATGTACTGACTAATAACCAGGCTCTTTGTGATAGAAATCAGTAAAGATATTGCTGTTTTAATCTTTCCTTTTCGATGTACCATATTTTACCTAGTGTGTCAATGTATATAAGCCATTCTATAAGGCTGAACTCACTCTGAGTTAATGTGCTACTATGAACGAGAGGAACAGAGAGAAAAAAAACTAAATAAAAAGATGGTTGGACTCGACTGACGAGTTTTGAACAGATTCCATTTGGCTAGCTTCATTTTTTCCCCCATTACTTACCAATTTAAGGTTCATCATAACCTTTTGGCTAAAGCGGCCGTATTTACACGACAAATTTTACTCTGAATACAGACAAACCTGTGCACATGGTCAAGTTTTAAGGCATGGCAGGAACTAGATAACCTAATTTGAAATGCATTTTATGTTTCAGAAAATTATAACATTTTCTGGATTTTGAAATTCCTTTTCTTTTCGTTCCCACTGAAGGTGCCAAAATAAACTAAATTCAGAAAAAATGTTTGAGATGTTCCCCTGTGTAAATAATTGTAGTGATTTGTATTGATTAACAGGACAATAGAAGAACAATAGATATTAACACAAAAATAGGTGATTTAAACTGTGTGAATGAGTGGACCATATCAAATGAAACTCAGGTGTTTGTTTATTTTATCACCTTCTGCAGGCTTTAAAAAAAGGAATCTCAAATTCAAGTTTAGTGTTTACTTTTCTGAAACATAAAATGCATTCAAATTTGACTTACTTTGTTCCTGCCATGTCTTAAAACTTTTCAAGGTACACAGGTTTGTCTGTACTCAAGAGTAAAATTTGTTATGTTAACACGGCCATATTTTTCAATTCCTTCTGATGAACCTTAATGTACTTGCTTGTGGAAAATGTACTTGTAAATGTCCTTACATTCTAATAAATGAAGGTAACAATTAAATTAATAAGTGCAAAACTATATAACAAAAGAGAGGTAGAAGATACAAAAGTGATATTCAAACTCATAAGTCGAAGACAAACTGACGTAACAATGACATAAAACGAAAAAACGACGAAAAAACAAGCAACAGTCTACAAAACACAACATAGAACTAAAGACTGAACAATACGAATCCCACCAAAAACCAGGGGTAATCACAGCCGCTTCAGGAGGGGAAACACATCCTTCTCCACTTGTGGCACCTGCCATGCTGCTCAATAAAGTACAAATTTGGTGAAGTCATTTTCGGGATTGTCGTTACGACAATAGGAACATTTCCATCGTCATCTGTGAAACAGATATTCCACCTCGTAAGGGCATACAACTAGTCACAGTTTTGCGTCGGTTGACATAATGGTTGATTAAAAATATCAATAACCAGAATTAATGCCAAAACAGAAACATCCAATTTTAAGCCGTTTGACCGCGGCTATGCAGTGTTACATGTAGTTTATAGAAATATAGAGTTTTATTTCATATTCCTCTTTATCATGATGTATATGATCTAAGTAGCTGATATACATGTTTATTGAACTAACTTATCATTTTCTAGTTTCATGTCACTGAAATGTTAAAGACTTGTATCTTTACTTTTCAACTATTTTCTCTCAATATGGAATTCTACTTACTCCACTTTTCTTCGTTGCACTTTAGACGCGTTCCATATGCAGTTCCTTTTCGTCATATTGAATTTCCGGTTTCAATCCGTAGATTAATCATTTCTTAGTTCTTCTTAAAAAGAACCCAGCCACCGAAACATAATTTTCAAGATATACATTTACCGCAATGAACTACATTGTATAAAGCCACTTCATTATGATATATTGATGTAAGATATTGCAGTGACTTGTGTTAAATTGATATCACTGACTTAGGATTTCAACTGTCCTAATGCAGGTCAATCCAGAAAATTTATATAGTTTTTCTTTTGCATTTTCTAGCATATGGTCTATTCTGCTGCTGGTGTACTACTAGTGCCCCGAAGAATCATTAGCTAAGTAATAAGTGCTTGTGTACTGACTTGGTTTACAATATACTTTGTT
Source organism: Mytilus coruscus (assembly GCA_017311375.1). Taxonomy (NCBI): domain Eukaryota; kingdom Metazoa; phylum Mollusca; class Bivalvia; order Mytilida; family Mytilidae; genus Mytilus; species Mytilus coruscus. Next base: position 25,618,818 of record CM029606.1, on the reverse strand, counting down.
TTAATTCTCATTTGATAAATTTAAAAAATAATCAAGAAAGTAAGGTTCATTCAGACAAGGTTGTCCATAGATGAATATGAATGTTATTTTATGATCCCTTTTAATTATGTAGCACTTCCCGTATACATGTATTTACACACCCTTGGTTTGAACCAAATTTATAAACCTTTTCTACCTTTGGGTATCTGTACACCTTTCTATCGCACAACATGCATTAAGTGTTATTTTCATTGGATATAAGAGAGGCGAAAGATACCAGAGGGATATTCAAACTCATACGTCGAAAACAAACTGACAATGCCATGACAAAAAAAAAACGAAAATGACGAAAAGACAAACTACAGTACACATAACACAACAGAGGAAACTAAAGACTGAGCAACACGAACAACACCAAAAAGCAGGGGTGATCTGAGGTGCTTAGAGTTTTACTACAAATTTTCTAAATTTTATAGATATAATTTTCTAAAATTACAAAATTCTAGCATACCGTGTAGTGTCTGGACGTTAAGATGTTTGATATAATACAGAGTTACAAACTTCGAATATGCAATAATAAGCATCCCCAAGACCAGTCTAACAAATCGGACAAATTCTCAAACTCACGGTGAATTTCACCATCTCCCTGTTTCGAAGGGGAATTTTGTTTCGAAATTTCAATAAGCACTTCTTTGGAAGTCAAGTGCATGCCAGATAACCATTTTGAATAAACTACCTCGTGGACGGTACGTTAAATTTTTTTCTTTTAAGGCAAAGTCAACGTTATTGCACGCCTCTTGTGGTATTCGGGATATAAACGTGCGTCGTTAGTAACACTCTAACAATTATCTCAGAATAAGTGAAAGCTTATCATTAATCCTCAGCTTTAAACTTTATTCAAAAGTGCTGAAAATTAATAGGTGTCTTCTGTTCCGTCCACAACCTTTTTTTAAAGTAAAAGCTAAATTTAGAATCATCCGGGTGTTTGAAGGTGTGCCTTGATTGGCAGAAATTCGATTACAGATAACAGAATCATCGTTCAAACTGAAACTACACAGTAACACATATATGATAAAAATAGAACATTACATTTCTATTTGTCATTATATTTAAGTGCCAATTTCGAAGGGGTAGCGAAATTTGTTCCTTTTATTATGCTTTTGTGAATTATTCAGAAAGAGTGAATGAAATTCTGAAGCCGAATGTTTTTTAATATTATGAAGTTCAAGAAAATATCTGAAACTTGTTTACCGCAATTCTACCCCCTACATGGTAAATGTAGAAAAGTCCATTTGATATTTGGTAGAATGAGAGATGAAATGAGTTTAGGCTCCTACATTTTTGTTTTGCTTTTTAAAGACTTATACTTTTAAGTTAAATACCAATTTCATTCAATTTTCAAAAAAATCTACATGAATGCTACCAAATTCAACATACTCTTCTCTATCACTTATGTCAAAATTTTACAACAAGCATTTAATATTAATTGCAATTAATTTTCATTACAGGCACAATTCATATTGTACTGCACTAGGTTAACTCGTTAGTTGAGCAGCTTACCACACAAATCATGCAAATGGTTATACAAGCATGAAACTTTGTAAGAACATGCCTTTAGTTGTATTTAATCATATTAAGGGGGTAGCCACGAAAAAAAAATCATCCCACCATGGCGGCCATCTTCGATTTTCAAAATGACGTCTATCCAGGTAAAAGACATCAAATGTATGTTCCCTTCTGCATACATATTGCTTGTATTTTATTCAAAATGTTGCTAGATAGAGTGAATGAAGGTTTATTTGTCTCTTTGTAGTAATTAAACATCACTTCCGGTCAAATATCGGTCGATAACTCACTTACGGTTTTATATATATCTTACATTTGATCCATACTACCACACGGCAATGTTTAAATCGTAGTTCTTTGATAGTTATTAATTTGAATCGTCGTTTGAGGTTGGTCTTTGGACCTTATTTATAACCAATTCTTAATGTTTAGTCTTTACTTGGCGTCCGTCTTTAATCATTGCTTGACATCAGTCCATTGTGAAGTTGCCTGACTTTGTCAAATGTCATACATTACCAGTCATAACTTAATGTTAATCACTTATCACTAGAAGTCTTTCAGAGAGTGATTTATTTGCACTTCCAGAGCACACTGGTATAAAACACTGCAGGTAATTTCGGTATGGGGTCCAGTGTCAGCTTTATAACATTAAAGTGCTCCCAAGTACTCCATGATTGCCCCAATTATTATGTCATAGAGTCGTACCTGAATCGAGAGGATGTTCTAACGCGAGAGAGCCGAGCAAAGGAGGAGGTTCTTATTCCTGTGGATGGTGTACAGATCGCAAGGGAGTTAAATCATACTAGATGAACGATCGGGCTGAAGGTAGGCAAACATTTAATTGAATTAACCGAATTCAGTTAAATTCAATACAACAAAGTGCTATACAGGCGGTAAAAGAATAATCCCTCGACCTGAATATCAGAAGTGTTAAGATATGTTATTCAGACAATATTTGCGTTATTGTTCTATCGTTACATTGTTGATCTCTTTAATTTATTTGTATAATAGTTGATTTTTTGAAATGGCGAAAAGAATGCGCTTGTCAGCTTCCTAAACAGATAGTTGGGAAACTGACTAGACAACATGTTGTTTATGTCAGGAAGACACAACTGACGTACTGAAATCGTCAGCTGAAGGATATACAATAATGGGCAAAAATATCCCTCTTTTTCATGAAGTAAATGCTCTCCCTATCCCTCACGATATTCGGCGATTAAACGACGGAGAGGGAATCAAAAGCACAGTGTAAAAAGAAAAATGATAAGTATCATAATTTGTGCAGAATAAAGTTTAACAATACAAAACTTGAGAGAGCCCAGAAACGCCATATGTCACCAATGCCATCTGGAAGTTCGAGTGAATGCAATTCCCTAAAGTTTTTAGAAGTACTCTTCGTTCAAAAGACCAACAACCAGATCCCGTTGAAAATTTGCATCAATGTTTCATTTGTGATAAAGAGTTGCCTTTATCCGCATAAGAGAGGCAATGACAATGAAACTGAACCAACGATTAGTGGATTGTGCAACAATTCTACAGAATAAACAGCTGTTGGAAAAACTGAGTAGTGCTGATGTAATAAACACAAGAAATGAAGTATCATCCGTCTTGTCTCGCAGTTCTGTATACAACAGAGAGAGAGAGAGAGAGAGAGAGAGAGAGAGAGAGAGAGAGAGAGAGAGAGAGAGAGAGAGAGAACAAAGAAGAGATAAACAGAGGCCGAAAGCAGTTGTATCAGGAGGAAAATATTATGAAAGAAACTGCATTAGCTGAGCTGGTAACATAAAATTGAGAATGGAAATGGGGAATGTGTCAAAGAGACAACAACCCGACCACAGATCAGACAACAACAGAAGGTCACCAATAGGTCTTCAATGCAGCGAGAAATTCCCGCACCCGGAGGCGTCCTTAAGCTGGCCCATAAACAAATATATATACTAGTTCAGTGATAATGGACGTCATACTAAACTCCAATTTATACACAAGAAACTAAAAGTAAAAATAATACAAGACTAACAAAGGCCAGAGGCTCCTGACTTGGGACAGGCGCAAAAATGCGGCGGGGTTAAACATGTTTATGAGATCTCAACCCTCCCCCTATACCTCTAGCCAATGTAGAAAAGTAAACGCATAACAATACGCACATTAAAAGTCAGTTAAAAAGAAGTCCGAGTCCGATGTCAGAAGATGTAACAAAAGAAAACAAACAAAATGACAATAATACATAAATAACAACAGACTACTAGCAGTTAACTGACATGCCTGCTCCAGACCTCAATTAAACTGATTGAAAGATTATGTCTTCATCATATGAATATCAGGCACAATCCCTCCCGTTAGGGGTTTAGTATCATACCATCGTAAAATATATGAGAAGAGCATAACCCGTGTCATGCCAACAACTGGTTTTTAAATAAATGTGTTTAGTTCCGATGCAAAGACCCTATAAGTGAATCAATATTAAAGTCAAAATATGCAATCTTTAATGACCTGACAACAGTATCGTAACGATATCCCTTCTTAATAAGTCTATTTAAAGGTTTTGTTAGCTTCTGAGGTGAATACTGACATTTTTGTGTTTTTATAAAGAATATTACCATAAAAGATTAGATGTGAAATACCTGAACGTATAAGAAGTCTGCATGTTGAGCTATATTTACGAATGATGTCCTTGTACCGATGATAAAATTTAGTAAATGTTTTGACTAGTTTGTGATATCGAAAACCCTGGTGTAATAATTTTCAGTAATACATAAATTTCTTTCGTTAAAATCTGAAACGTTGTTACATACACGAGCGAATCGTACAAGTTGAGATATATAAACACCGTAAGATGGTGACAAGGAACGTCACCATCTAAAATGCATAATTAACGATAGGAAATGAAAATCATCTCTTTTATCATAAATTTTGTATTAAGCTTTCCGTTAATGATATAGATATCAAGATCGAGGAAAGGGCAGTGGTCATTGTTAGTATTAGCTTTATTTAGTAAGTTCAACAGGATAAATTTCTTTAGTATACATAATGAAGTCGTCATTATTGAGAGCCAATATATCATCCAAATATCTAAAAGTATTATTAAATTTTTGTATCAGATGTTGTTTCGATGGGTCTTTGCTGATTTTAGTCATAAATTGTAATTCATAGTAATACAAAAACAGGTCCGCAATAAGTGGTGCACAGTTAGTCCCCATTAGAATTCCGATAACCTGACGATATACGGAATCTCCAAAGCGAACAAAAATATTATCTAGTAAAAATTCAAGGGCAGATATAGTATCAAAGCATGTCCAATTGACATAGTTCTTTTGTTTATTGCTACTAAAAAATGACCTAAAAGAGTTAGAACATATGTATTCACATTCTAACATTTAAAATGCCCATTTAATTAGGTGTGTGAATTTTTTCTTAATGAGAATGTGAGGCAATGTGGTATACAGGGTAGAAAAATTTATGCTTTGAACAGATTCAAAATCACCTATATAAGCATGCAATTTATCAAGTACTTCCAACGAGTTTTTGACACTCCAAAAGTAATTAATTCCACTATTTTCAAAGGCCTTATTTGAACAATTTATTATCAGGTTTTTGATTGTACCAAGTGAACTGGTAAGAAGAATAGACAATTTAATAGTGGAACAATGGCTTGAAGACGAAATAAATCTATATTTGTAAGGTGTTTTATGTAGCTTCGGAAGCCTACATCTTTGAATCTCAACGAAATTCTGAAGAGTCAGTGGTTTTTCGATTAGCAAAGCTGGCAAACCTATACGAGAAAGATTGACACAATTTGGTTCTTCTTCTGCACATGCACACTCTACGCGCTTAATATGAAGGACACATTTTTGCAGAAGATGCCAGAACTAGAAGCACTCACAAAAACAGAGATGTCCTTTTGATGTTTGAAAAAGTTATAGGACCAGCTATCGTATTTGCCTGTGATTACAATGACACCATGTATATGGCAAAGACGGCCGAAATGATTCGCTACCAGTTAGCTACCTAGGTGAAGCTGTAGTTGAACATTATTTGAATGAGAGTGTGGTTTGTCCGCCTTTTTAATTGCAAAGTGTTTACCACAGCTGTGGTCGGCAATATAGACCACAACCCCAGCTCAACAACATCAAAATCATATTTCATTGGAATCTCTATTTTTCCTGAACTCCTGATGCTTACATGAATATGAAACTTGCATATCTTAAAACAAAACCAGAACCACTTATTCTGCCCGAGGATGTCACTGCCATTCTTAACTACGACTATCTATTTATGAGTTTACAGAATGAGTATGAGTGGTCCTTGTAATCACGAGGAAGCAGATACAAGGATATTTGTCCATATAAAAAGTGCAACGGAAATGGGGTGTAAGTCGACACTAATAATAAGCTCAGCTCAGCTTTTTTCAAGACACTACAAGTAGAAAAACTTTGGGTTGCATTTGGAAAAGGAAAAGACCTGCGAGATGGCTCCCGATTCACGAAATTGATCATGCTCTTGGTAATGTTGGTCCTAAATCAGATGTTTTGCCATTTTTCCACGCTTTAACTGGATGTGACACTGTCTCCTCTATTCGTGGAAAGGGAAAGAAGTCGGCATGGCAGACGTGGGAAATATTTGATGATGTAACCGAGGTGTTTGGGCGATTGAGTAAGAAACCTGCATTGGTCAGTGAAGCTGATATAGAGTTGATAGAGGCATTTATTGTAGTTATGTACGACAGACCCACAACAACATTTGACATCAATGAATCCAGGCTTGAATTTTTTGTACGGAAACAAAGACAGTATGGCACAATCCCGCCCACCAGAGCTGCATAACAAGGTGGTCATGTATGGGGACAGGCAGTCACACATGAACAACGTCTGCCTAGTCCGGGCGATTGGGGATGGATTAATGAGACCGCAGATGAGTTGTGGATTCCAAATTGGACACAATTAGCAGCCATTGCAGCATCTCGCCAGGAGTTACAAAAAATGTGTATGCAAGAAAAATTGTTCTGGTAGATGAAAGTCCTACAAACCTGGTTTGACATGTACAACATTGTGTTCCTGTAGCTGTTAGAACAAAATACATCGGAAAATATGGTAGATTGATACATTAATCGACCTTCCTGTATGTCTTAAATAATTAACTATATACCAAACGAACATTTTTATAGCATATCCTTACCACTATTGTTTACTTCTACTTCGTACTTTATTTGGCCTTATTAACATTTTTTGATTCGAGCGTCACTGATGAGTCTTTTGTAGGCGAAACGCGCGTCTGGCGTAAATATAAAAATTTTAATCCTGGTATCTATGATGAGTTTATTTATTAACTCGATTGTATGAAATTTTACAATCCTAACCGGAAGTGGTGATTTATTTTTACAATTACTGTCTGTTTGACATATTTTCATGTCATTTTGCTGTATTTGAAGCAGTTGTCATGACCTATATCACATTAAAAAGGTGTGGATCTGTTTTCAAATTTTAAATATTTAGCAAAATGATGTCAATTTTAAATTCAAGATGGCCGCCGTGAAAATATTCAAAAATATGTTGGCTACCCTCTTATATGCTAAATTACACCCTAAAGAACGTATGTGCCAAGTCCTATGCTTGTATCACCATTTGCATGATTTTGTCAAACTTCGGTTCTAAGCCGCCCCACTAGTATAGCATTATATTATAAACAGTTTCCTTGCATTTACACTAGGTTCATTAATAGCATTACACTATAAACAATACTATAGCATACCACTAGGAATGATTTTGTAGTAAATGCACTGAGGATGTCGATCTTATAATATTCCATTAGGTCTATGTTTCTATCTTAAATATGAATAAAATATGTGCCACGGGAAGTTAGGCTAATATCTCCGATCAGTTCTACTTTCTTAAAATTTATATGTGGTTTCAACATTTAATTTATTACAGCCATGAAAAATTTCAAAATATTTTGCAGCCGTGCATGTGGATACTGAGCAAATAATGGTTCAATATATATTTTTGTATGTTCCTGCAACTCCGTTCAGACAGCAAACATTATATCTGAATGTCATGTAGCTAAATTAAAGAGCAAGTGATCGAGACAGGATATTTTGTGAAATATACTTGCTGAGTTGTGTCCCGTTCGTGTTTGTAAACCAGTCAAAATGGGTTTAAATGAAGACAAGATTGCAAGCAATATCTCGAATTTATAGCACAGAAACGGTAAGGATAAAAAGATGCAGAAATCATGAAATTAGCCTTAATTTTTGAATTAATAAAATGTTATAAATGATTAATATATATGTAGGTTCGTTTTCCGTCAAAACTGTGTTATATACATGATATAACCGGGACGAAATCCAACTTTTAATATTTGATATGTAAAATTCAGGACAATACAAACATAACAAAAAAGTTGCGGACAACTGTTTAATTTAGAAAGATGGGTGTATAATGATGATGGAAATTGACGATTGAAGATGACAGTAACTTTCTTTCATTTCTTGCAGCGCATTTATTTTGCCAATTTGTAAATTTATACCGGCAAAATTATCCTTGAAAATTAGTCAGCTTATTTTCTAATCAACTGAATACTATATGTGCGCTCTTAAGTAAGCAATTGTAATCATTAACAAACTGGCCAATATAAACTCACGCTTTTCGTACGGCATGGAATAACAGTATAATAACGTTACTTTTATATACATCTATAGCGTAAAAGTTGTGTCGACGTCAATGTAGACATCAATAACGTTGCCGAAATTTTTATTTTCTCCGCTAAAGATTAAATGTTCACAGGATATAGCTTAAAAACTAGCACGGTAACTAAGGTTTTTCTTTACCTTTAACTATCAATCGATTCGTCGTTCACTTTTAAATCGTGTATCAATGTTTGAAAAAAGTTCTGTGGACTAATAAAATAGAATAATGTATCTTGAAATCATAAACAAAAATTCAAAAAATACCTGCCGATTTCATGATTTTCCGTATATATTTTGTGAATTTTTGGCGTATCATGCTGTTAATCTAAACAGCTCGTATCTCATAAACGAAAACGATACCCCGATTTTTTATTATATTTTCTGGTGTACTTTTACAAGAAGAATCCGTATGTGAAATTTAGAAAAATCTGTGTAGTAGTTAATTACGTACACTTCCTGTTAACTAACATTAACGTACTCTGAAGTATTACATATTTCACATAAGCCACAACAGATAAACACGTACATAATATATAGATGATCCAATTGTAATTGAAACCTTCATGCACATTCATATGCTGTAATAAATTGTACAGTGTACTAGATAATTTATTATTGTTTGTGGCTAAAGAGAGGCGAAAGATACCGAAGGGTCATTCAAACTCATAAGTCGAAAATAAACTGACAACGCTATGGCTTAAAAAAAAAAAAAAAAAAAACAACAGACAAACAATAGTACACAAAACCCAACATAGAAAACTGAAGACTGAGCAACACGAACCCCACCAAAAACTGGGGGTGATCTCAGCTAGGTGTTCTGGAAGGGTAAGCAGATCCTGCTCAACATGCGGCATCCGTCGTGTTGCTCGTGTTAGTACAAACCCGGTAATAAGTCTAATTCCGTAGGTCACATTCGGGGAAAAGGGGACGGGATGGCGTCCGTAAAATTTACGAAGGACCTATAACCTATAAAATGTAAAGAGAACTTTTTCAGTAATATTTTCATTTCTAAAACCCATTATTTGTTTTTAGAATATTTTGAAAAAAAAAAGAACAACCAACCTATGCATTAAATAGTGTAAACCTCAAATCAATAAGAATAAAGTTCCGATCGGGCACAAGTCGCCAGGAAAGAACCACATACTAGCATAATCGCTTTGAAACCTAAATGACTTCAATAAGTTTTTAGTATGCTCCGTTGCCGGGTGAAAGTTTTCTTCTAAAGGAAATAGAAAAGCACTAAGAACTACCTAGAAAACGAGCACAATATAATTTAAGAAAAGAGTTTTTCCAATTTAGCACAAAAAAATATTATAAAGAGAACAATATTCAGGTTTTTCGTTACAATATATTGCTCAATAATAAATTCCTTCCAATACTTGTGTTGAATACATAAAAATGAACGGGAAATATGTTAAGCAGATTACCACGGATGTGTTCCTTTTTGTCTCCTCGTTCATGACATCATCTAATGCGACTTACATTGGATTTATTGTAATCCATATAAAAAAGAAGATGTGGTATGATTGCCAATGAGACAACTGTCCACAAGAGACCAAAATGACACAGAAATTAACAACTATAGGTCACCGTACGGCCTTCAACAATGAGCAAAACCCATACCGCATAGCCAGCTATAAAAGGCCCCGAAATGACAATGTATGACTGTTTTGCCATGTAATTTATTCATATTTGTTCCGATCAGATTGAAAACACAGCACCTAGGGGTAAGCTTTTAATCAAAATTGCCATTTTCACAAAAACAAATTTCGTACAAGCCATACAAGTGAAAGGTTTAGCTAGCTATACAACCAGGTTCAATCCACTATTTTCTACATAATAAGGAAATGCCTGTACCAGGCAGGAATATGACAGTCGTTTTCTATTCGTTTGATGTGTTTAAGCTTTTGATTTTGACAGGTGATAAGGGACTTTACGTTTTGAGTTTTCCTTGGAGTTCGGTATTTTGGTTTTTTTACTTTTCCTCTGAAACTTCAGGGTATAATGTTTTAAAACTGAACAAGATGACTTTCAAACGTTCATCATAAAATATTGATGTAGTGGTAAATTTGATGGCATTGTGGACACATAATTCCTACTAAAACCCCGAAGAAAATAATTTTCTCTGAAATTGCTTAGCAAAATTTAACATAATTTGGTAGCCCTGGAAACTACCCTTAACATTGTCTTTAATATGTGTAAACAGTATATATAAGTTGCATTATACATTTGTCCCCCAGGGTTTATAGTATGTAACTGCTAATGAGTGTTAACTTTCAATCACTGTAGTTGCTTTAACGACCAAAATAGTCTAGTCGTTATATATTGTGTGAAAATCAACACTGACATTTCTAAAACCAACAGGTGAATAGTATTGTGTTTCATAATACAAATGTCAATAAGTCAAATCTAAAATACCTCCGTTGTTTTAAAAATCAATCTATTTCAACCATCCCTATGCAACTATAATTTCGTAAAAAGACGTCCTTTCAGTTAATCATTTGCTATTCTGATAGTGTTTGTAATTTTTAACCTTTTCCAGTTCCACGTATGATACTAGTCGCATATTTAAGGACGCGTAACTAAAGTCCCATAGGAAGAATCACGAAATTGACAAATACATGTTTTCATTGTCTTAGGGATAATAACGTATTACAAATTAAGGACAATTTATGGAGTGATTTTCATTGCTGCAAAATTGTGTTAAATTTGGCTAAAGCTATTTCAGAGAAGATAATTTTGTTGTAGGAACTATGTGTCCACAATGCCATCAAATTTTTTTTTTTTTTGTGAAAATAGCAATTTAGAATAAAATCTTGCCCCTAGGTGCCGCGTTTTCAATCTGATCTGTACAAATATAAATAAATAACGTGGCAACACAGTAATGGATGACAACAAATCCAATGTCAGTCACATTAGGTGATGTCATAAACGAGCAGAATATGTCTTATTACAGCTACCACAAAATGAACACATCCGCGGTAATCTGCTTCACATATATCCCGTAACGGTCAGCCAAATCATGATGGCGTCTGAATACATTTTTACCTATTTTTATCTATAGGTAACTTTATTTTAAAAGGCTAGTATTCAAACTATATACTAGTTTAAGAAGTATCTCGTTATTAACCCGGTTCGGTGTTTATCTATCCGGCTTTTAAATATTTTGCTTTGAGAGTTCTTGTCGAAGGTAAAATCTAGGAAAGCACTTCGGATGCATTCATCTTATCAATTTTTTTTTCATTTTAAAAGTGAGTTTTTACGTGTTTGTCAAGGTTATTGTAATCTTGGCTTGTTCAATACTTTTCACAATAATATTTGTTTAAAATACACAAAAATATTTGTATACAACGTTTTGCCGGATTTTTAAATGCCATAAGTAAATCGACTGTCACTTCTAGAGCATTACATTGTTTGTAATGTTGTCTGCCTTACTTTGTCTTTTGGTTTGCCCCATCTCCTTTCTTTTTGTTATTGACTAATAGTACGTCTGAGGACTTTCTAACATTTCTGAATATATGCCGTAGTAACGTAACAATTATAAAAATACTCGTTTTCTTGATCACTGGAATAATTAATTGTCGCTCTATGTTTTATATTGTATTTACAGATTTTTGGGCACTCAATATTTAAAAATGCAAAGAAATTATATATCCCTTTTCAAGATTAACCTTGATTTATTTTTTGAACCAATATGTTTCTTTTCGCTGGATCCAGAGTGCTACCTTAAAATATACAAATTTTTATGTTTAGAAAAAGCTTCTTAAATCACTGACATGTATAGCATATATGATCATTGGCACCTCACAGCTAGCGAAGAAAAGTGTATGTTATCTGGACATTGGTACTTTAACATTCACGTGGTGCCAAGAAGAAGTAAAAATTATTCTAAGCAGACATCTAGACATCTACCTTTTAGCCTTCTGAAGTTTATATATATATCTTGTATTAACGAACTGACTGATTATCATGCTCTTTGTAATATAAATCTGTTAAGATATTGTTGTTTTAATCTTGCATTTTCGAGGTAACAATAGAAACAACTCTTTTTATCAAGCTGAAATCACTCTGAGTTAATGTTTGCCTATAAACTTGAGGAAAATACAGAAAAAATCTTAATAAACACATGGTGGCGCTAAACTGACGAGTTTTGAAAAGATTCCATTTGGCCCACTTCTAGACACAGGACCCAAAAACGTTTGCTCTTTATTCCCATCGCTAACCGATTTAATGTATTTGCGTGTGGAAAATGTACTGCAAAATGCTTCTAAACACAGGACCCGAAAACTATTCTTTTTTTCCATTTCTTAACGATTTAATGTATTTGTGTGTGGTACATGTACTACAAATTGCACTTTAATTCTTCTAAATAAAGGTAACAATTTAATTAAGAAGTGCAAAACTGTACTACAAAAAAAGAGGCGGAAGATACCAAAGTGATATTCAAACTCAGAAGTGGATGAAAAATTGACGTAAAAATGGCTAAAAACGAAAAACGACGAAAAGGCAAGCAACAGTCTTCCAAACACAACATAGAAAACTAAAGACTGGGTAACACGAACCCCACCAAAAACAGGGGGTATTACTGCTGCTGCGAAGGGATAGCACATCCTGCTACACTTGTGGCACACGTCGTTCTGCTCAAGTAAGTTCAAATTTGGTGATGTCATTTTCGGAATTGCGGTTACGACAATTGGAAAATATTCATCGTCAACTGTGAAACAAGATATACCGGTCATCCTTCTTGTGTTGGCATACAACTTTCCTCAATTTTGCGTCGGTTGACATAATGGCGGTTACAAAATATCAAAAACCAGAATTAATGCCAAAATAAAAATATCCGCTGTGTAGTGTTACATGTAATCCGCTGAAATATCGAATTTTATTTCATATTCATTTTTATTATGCTGTATATGATCAAAGTAGTAAATATACATGTTTATCGAACTAAGTTATCGTTTTTCAGTTTTATGTCATCAAAATGTGAAGACTTTGGTATCTTGACCTTTCAACTACTTTTTGACCATTTTAAAATCTACTCCTCCTTCCTTCAGTTGAATTTAGACGCGTTCCAAATGCAATTCCCTTTTGTTTTATTGAACATCCAGTTTCAATCCGTACATTCATTACTCAAAGTTCTTTTCAGAAAAATAACTCGCCCACCAATCTACAACATATACATTACCGCAATGAACTATAAAGGCAATCATTTATCATATATTGATTAAAATTATTGCATTAATTGGTGTGAAATGATATCACTAACTTTCAATCCATAATTTGCTTTTTTTGTTGTGCTTTTTTTTTTTTTTGCCGTTCAAACTTTCCTTTTCCCACGTATGACACTAGTCACATTTTTGAAGACGAGTATCTAGAGGCGTCTTGGATGAAATGCTAAACTGGCAAATTCACTTAAAATTGTTCAAGGGAAGAACACTTATTACAAATTCAAGATAATTTATAGAGCAGTTTCCTTTGCTGCAAAATTGTGATATTAAGTTTTGTTCAGTTCGAAGGTTATTTTCTATAGGGTCTGAATAGGAACTATTGTCCACAAAGCCATCAAATTTGCCACCATTTCAATATTTACTGAGGAACGTTTGACTGTCATCTCGGTTACTTTTTAACCTTTAATACTTAAGTTTCAAAGGAATTTATTTTAGCGAAATTGGTTATTAAGAAGTAAAGCTTGCCTAGGTGCCCCTTTTCAATCTGATCTGAACAAATGTAAAAAAAAACATAGTCAAGGAATGCAATAAATCCAATGTCAGTCGCATTAAGTGCGATGAGAATATGTCGAATAAAGACTAACACAAAAGGACCACATCCGCGAGCATCTGCTTCACATATATCCCGTAACGGTCAACCAAATTATGATTGCGAGCGAACACATTTCATTCGTTTTCCATTCATTTGATGTGTTTGGGCTTCTGATTTTGCCATTTGTTAATGGACTTTCCGTTTTAAATTTTCCTTGGAGTTAGGTATTTTTGTAATTTTACTTTTTTCATACTTATTTGTATACGTAAGGATGTTTTCGTTTATCATTACCTTAATCTTAATCTTTTCTTTATATCGGGGACAATATAGTAGATAAACGAATACCTTGTAAGGAGAAAGCTTATTGTTTTTATACTATTAATACGTTGTAAGCGGAATAATGCTATTATAATGAGCGATACATTACGGATGAGGAAACAGGTTTTGAATGTAGACATTTGTTAAGATATCGGTATTGTTTTTGGTTTCGTTGATATATATATTTGTGTTTGTTATTGATTATTTTAACTGAACGCCCTACCACATGCCACCACCAGTGCTGGAAGTCTGGAATTTTTCAAGAATCACCTACATGAGACTATCTAGACCACTGTCCAGTGCATTATTTTGTATACTATTCCATATTCTAACCCTTCAAAAAATCTATTTTAATTTCCATAGCTATTTGCAGGACAATATGTTTCTAGCTAAAAGAGGGAATAAGATTGTAACCAAAATCATCAAAAGACAAATAGAAAACAACAGTGAACAATAGACAGGTAGCCATGAGTTCGCCAAGCTCTAAGTAGACCACAGGCAAATCAGATCATAGTATTTTGTACGACTTGTACATGCTGATTACGTTTTGACTATATATTGTATACGTTTATTTCATTCATGAGTTTTGAAGTTTTATTACCTTTTAAAATAATTATATTTTCTAAATGTTCTCGACTCAAGCAATCTTAACTTTTCAAGATCAAATTTATAACGTCACAGGAAAAGTTATTATCATTGATGACTACAATAAAAGTGTGGCAAGGGCAGTCAATTTATCAAGATAATGTCATCTGAATACTAGATACGTAACTACTATGTCTTCTCTTTGAAGAGTTTGAAACCAAGAAGAATTGTAAACGTAACTCTGAAGTATCAAACGGGCATTATATTGAAAAGGGCAATTTGCATCTTTCACTGTAGGTAAAAGAATGACATATAAACATGTTTACACACACGACCAAGTATCTGATATGAAATAAATTGTTTAGAAAAACGAGTTTTTCTTTATAATTGTTTCAAATCGTTTTTGTTTACGTTTGTTGAACTGTCTGAGGTAGGTAGAATTGTATGGCCTTTTCCCATGTATTCAATGTACATGATATATAGGGCTAGCATTCAAAACTATATACTAGTTTAAGAAATGTTCTTAAACCCTGCTGACTGCCATTGACGATTGCCAAATAAACGGATCACCGATGTAATAAATGGATCTTAATTATAGATTTAAACAGAAAACAATAAACTTGCGGAAAAAATGGTATACCGCAAACAAAAGGTGCAAAGGTTTTTGTACACCATATACGGATTTCGACAATTAATGTCTCTTCAGTGATGTAAGGAATCGAAACGGTATTGGGAAAGCCATACAATTTACCTCAATTTAGGATAGACTCTTGAATTTTGAGGAGTCAAAATAGGATGAACGGATCATATAAACCCAAAAGGAAAAAATATAAACAAGTCTAAATTGAAAACAACGTTCAAACCTTTGATTGCGTTGGATTAAAACCGCAATTTTTATACGTGTGCATACAAAACAAATTTCTTGTTAGAGGGGTCTATAATTATTATTATTGACACTGACGAAAGCTATTTGTTAAGCCGAAATATTTGTCAACACGATTTTATAACATCATCTTCGTATATTACCATCTTATATTAGTACCGTTGTGCAAATCTTTAGACTTATATATATATATTTATAGTTACATTTGTATCGAATTTTAAAGTCCGAGTTTTTTTCTAATTTAACTTTCGAGATTGGATAAATCCGATAATAAAATTGAGAATGGAAATTGGGAATGTATCAAAGTGACAACAACCCGACCAAAGAGCAGACATGAGTCATTATGTAATAATCTGTTTCTCTAATGATTTTCAAACAAATTTTCATTTTTGATAAACGAAAATCCCCTTCGAGTGCCTTCCACATTCCACAAAGTCGTCATTTTCTCTAACACCTGTTAGCACATTTCGATCCACCCAGTGAGCAAATAAAGGTTTTGACCTTAAACGCAGCCAATCATCTTCTGAGATCTTCCTCAACAACACGTTGATTATTTTTTTATACAATGGGTCGAGAAAGGGTAAAATTGCCAATTAATTAGAGAAACATGTTTATCGAACTAAGTTATCGTTTTCTAGTTTCATGTCACTGAAATGTAAACCCTTATATCGTTAACTTTCAACTATTTTCTCCCCATTTTGAATTCTACTTACTCCACCTTTCTTCGGTGCACTTTAGACGCGTTTCAAATGCAGTTCCCTTTCGTTTTATTGAATTTCCGGTTCAATCCGTAGATTCATTATTACTCAGTTCTTAAAAAGAACCCAACCACGATTTCTGAGGTCCTTATGAAGGTAAATCAGGAAAAGCTCTTCGAATGCACCAAATTTATATGGTTTTTCTTTTTCATTTTCTAGAATTTGGGCTATACCGTTGCTGGTGTACAACGAGTTGTTCAAAGAATCATTAGCTAAGTAATGAGTGATTTAGTACTGATATGGTTTATGGCATACTTTGTTTCATTCTCATTTGATGAATTTAGGAATAATCATGAAACTAAGGTTCATTCAGTCCATGTTGACCCTTGAAGAATATGAGTGTTATTTTACGATCCCCGTCAGTTATATAGCTCTTCCCGTATACATGTATTTACACATCCTTGGTTTGAACCAAATTGATAAAGTGTCATTTTCATTCAAATAAAAACCTTTTCTATATATCTTTCTTACGCACAACATATATAAAGTGAGTGTTATTTTTATTGGACGAAGGAGAGAATGAGAGAACACAACATAGAAAACTAAAGACTGAGCAACACGAACCCAACCAAAAGCCAGGGGTAATCTCAGGTGCTTAGGGTGTCATAACAAATTTACTAAACTCGGACACACACGGTGAATTTCGCCTTCTCCATGTTTCGAATGGGGAATTTTGTTTCGAATTTTCGATAAACAATTCCCTGAAAGTCTAGTGCATACCAGAGAGCCACGGTAAGTTTAATTGATTTTCCTTTTAAGACGAAATATACGTAATTGCACATCTCTGGCGGAATTTGGAATAAAAACGTGCGTCGTTAGTTACGCGAGTTATTTCCCTTACTCCAAGAAAGTAAACATTGGCACACAACCGAGAAATAACTTTGTGTGGTTTATCATGAGTCAAAACATGTATGTCTGTGCTATCTCAAAACTTCCAAACAATGATCACGCTGACTACAATCAGAAATCTGAGTATCCTATTGTTTGTTTAACATCTGTTGCCGTTTCAGACACACAAGAGGGGGTACAAAATCAAATTTTATTTATATCATCAAAGAATGAAACGCTTCACAACAAAAATAAAACCAAACAAACAATCAAAACTGTGACAGTTCTGCTTGTATTAGTATTAAATTTGTAAAAATCGAACCAGTAATGACCTCGCAATATTTCATAAAAACAGCAGTTTTACATGAAGCACATACAGTAGCATAAAATGGAGGGTAACTAATAACACGATATGTAAATTTGTGTGTTCACCTACAAAGATATTTCCATGTTCGTTTTTTATATCAACACAAAACTGAGTATTATGTATATGAATGCAATTGAAATTTTTAGCAGAAAATAGGATGATATCCTCTATTCCGTCCGCAATTTTTTGGGAAAGTCAAATATAAATTTAGAAACATCATGGTGTTAGAGGTGTGCCTTGATCGGCAGAAATTCGATTACAGATTACACTCATCGTTCAAATTGAAACTACACAGTAACACATGTATGATAAAAATAGAACATGAAACCTAAATGACTTCAATCAAGACAATTCAATCATTTTGTGACAAAATTTGGCTTAACCATATCACTGCATTGAACTTTTTCAGAAAGTTTCCAGTATGATCTGTTGCCTGGTGAAAATATTCTTCTAAATGAAATAGAAAAGTACTTATCTATGATGAATTTATTTACAACCACTGGGTCGATGCCACTGCTGGTGGAGTTTTTATTTCCCGAGGTAATCACCAGCCCAGTAGTCAGCACTTCTGTGTTGATATGAATTATCATTGATATGGTCATTATAAATTAACTGTTTACAAAACTTTACATTTTTGGAATACTAAGGCTTTTCTACCTCAGGAATAGATTACCTTAGCTGTATTTGGCAAAACGTTTCGGAATTTTTGGTCCTCAATGCTCTTCAACTTCGTACTTTATTTGGCCTTTTTAACTTTTTTTTTATTCGAGCGTCACTGATAAGTCGATTGTAGACGAAACGCGCGTCTGGCGCAAATACAAAATTTCAATCCTCGTATCTATGATGAGTTTATTTAGAACTACCTTGAAAACGAGTTATCAGTTAATTTTCGACTAATGAGTTTGGATGTCCTTTTGGTATCTTCCGCTTCTCTTAGGGCTTTAATTGTATTTTTTTTAATTTCTATTGTATCGGTATTTTAGAGTGAACTTTTATGACCTGATTTTTATTGTATTTTCTTCTTTGCATCATTGTTTTTTTTTTTAAATGAAAATGAGAGGGTAACGTGTTATAAATCATCTGACATTGGAATTAAATTATTGTGTTTTATTCCCTATATTCTAATCATTGACTAAGGCAGGGTGCGTATGATGTGTTTTGAATTTAAAGCATGTGAGAACATGCTAAAGTGTAGTCCATTTTTTCGAAAGTTTTGTCTTCTTGCTTTTGAATTTCATAATCAATTTAAGAGTTTTAAGCATTGGTTAGCTATTGTTTTTTTTTCTTACTTATAGACACTTGTTTGTAGTTGAAAGTAGTTAACAGATCTCTATATGTACTTCGGTTTATGTTTTGTGTCGCTGTATTACCTACACGTTGACATAAACCTTACATCTCATTTCATTCATACCATATTAAAGACAAAGCGTTCCAAGCCCTATTAAGGCGACGAATCCAGTGAAATCTCTTTTAATTGTTGTCGATGGGATGATTTTTTTGGGGGGTTGGGGGGTTGGGGGGTTGGGGGGTGTATATTAAGTCAATCTTTAACAAACTTTCAACTTATTGTGATGCTTTATTTCATTCACAGAAATTTGATATAACACGATCGATGTATAATAAACACGTTGTATAAAAATCGATTGACAAAACTGACAAAATTCAATTAATAACGGTCTTTATGTTTCAGTTCTTGCGTGTTTCCCCATCAGAGTTTCTTGACTGTGTTTTCATCTTGTGACTATTGTTTTCAAAGTTTTACAGAATCTTGTATTAAATGCAGAATAAATCATAAAATTGAACCCAGCGTTCAACAATAAAAGAAAATCTGTGATCTCCCGTATTCCTCTGATCAGATAAGATGCTTCTCGGTAACCCGTTTGTAACACTGCAGACAGGACAGTATCAGGAGTAGCACAGATGACAAACGATATTATAACCATCAGTAAACACAGAACAGTTTTCCGTTTTCGATTTTTGAACCGACATTGACGTAATCTTTTTATTATTAATAAGCTGAAGACAATCAACAGAATGATGGGAACTACTGATCTAAAAGCATAATGAAAAATATTGAATGCTGTTGAAAACATCTCGTTTTTCCACAAATTTGAGATCTCTAAAGTTTGACTTGTTCCATTTGATGCATACACGATGCGCTGTTGATATTTAAACAGATAAGGACTTGATGTTGCAAAGGAAGCCAATGCAATAACATTTGACAAACAAAGAGCACGAGGTATAGTGCATATGGTCTTCGCCTTAGTGGAATGACAAACAAACAGGTACCGCTCTATAGCAACCGTGACAATCAGCCAAGCTGCGCATGTCATTGACGAGTTAAAGATATAATGAGCATATGGGTAAAAGGACATGAAACAACGTTTTCCGATGTCGGACGAGATTGAAGTCAAGAGAACACAGATGAAATACATAATGTCATTACATATCTTAATGATGTCGGTGATAGCCAGGCTCAGAAGAAATATACTTGTAGATGATCTTAGTTTCTTGCGCGTGAAAACAATAATGGTTATGATATTTGCCGGAAGGGCTACAAAGCACACAACAGGATACAGAATCAAACCGGTGACTAACCGCATGTTGTTATAAAAGTTCAAAATGCTTTGATCGAATGTCTGATTGCTTTTCAAATAAGTAACATTTAGCATCTCCATCACACAAATATCACGAGGACCTCACGAAGTTGATCAATTCTGAAATAGTAAACTGAAATAAAACAATACTTGGAATTAATTAACAAATAAAAAAAAAAAATTATAGAATCATATATTTGTTCTTTAATGTGTTGCTTATATGAGAAACTAGATGAATAGAAAATTATTGACAAACACTGAACTAGAGTTATCTTCAAATGAAATTGAAATACGAAATAAATTAAAATTAAAGAACGTGTTATCACCGTGTATCATTGGTACAGCGGATATAGCTTTATAGGTACTTCGAAGCGTGAAAAACTATATACCGTACATTCGTTTAACTATGCACCGTACAGAAGGATTTATGTGGTCAGCTATACACCGTACACAACGCTTCTTTTCGGAATAAATTATCGAAAAATAACATATGTAAGAAAAATTTCAATGCCAATTATTGAAACAGCTATACTTATTACGCACACACAGTGGCCTTCTATCAGAAAAAGATATCAATGAATATAGAATCATATCGGATGAGACGAGCGCCAACTTCTTTGACAAGTATTTGCATATGTTTTTAGTAAGCGTTCTTGTTTTGGGAAAATAACGTGACTTCAAAAATCACCAACCTACGAACAAATCATTTCTTAAAACAACAATAATGTTTAGATTGAAGTACACATTGATATTATGTAAACAAAACAAAGATTTTCATACCGTGTCAGAAGAAAAATCGATCACGACCGCTTGGTTAGTACCTATATCCGTTGTACCGATGGAACACGGTGGTTATTTACTTTTATAATATAACATGTGCTAATATGGAATTAATTAGTTTTGGAGATTGAAACAATCTTTGGATGAATTTGATAAACTACGGGCTTATTATGGTCATTTCAATCCGATACTCTTCACTGCACTTCTATAGAAACTTTTCTCATTTAGTTAAATGGTCCTTTAAAAAATCTGAATATTTGCTGCAACTCTTTTTAAGCCGTCTTCTGTGATGAAAAAGGATAATATGCTGGATAAACTTACTAGAATTATGATGAAAAGGAATAAAGCTGTAAATGTTCTCCTTGACAACATTTATGAACCATAAGGCAATAAGGTCTATCGACAGGCTGTAGGTATTCATATTTGCAATACGTGCGATCCATGAATAGCAAATTTGTTCCTGTACTTTGTTGAATGACAGTTTATGGACAAACTAAGTAAAACCCGTTTAAATTCCATATGAGTGAAAAATTAAATAACTTACAGTTAACTTAATGATATATTTTTTATCTTAATAATGCAGAATTATCTAATTATACTGCGAAGATTTACCCAAGAGGACGTACCCTATATATAAATCTAATATTATTAGCAATAATTATTGAAAATAATTTCCAACATTTTGTCACAGCAAATTTTAATAAACACTTTGTCCGTATTTTCATGCCAGTTCCGAAGTACTGGCTACTGGGCTTGTGTTATGAGGTATCGAACCAGTGGAAGTAATGATATTGACGCGTCCAATCTTACTACACCAAAATGATATAAATTTAACACCATAGTAAGATGCTTGAACTTTGATTGTTTGTTTGGTACATTAAATCATACCTATATGAATAAGAAGATGTGGTACGAACGCCAATGAGCTATATATGTATTGATATTGTCATACATTCTGTCGATATTATGCACTTAAGTTTGTGGCATTCCACAAAGTCATGCTTTTGTCATTTTTGTGAATTGTTTATGCTTCCTGTAGATTTGATGAAACTAGTCATTTCCAACTAATATTTACAGTTTGTTCTTATGCTGTGTGTTTACAAACTTTCCTGCATGTTGTTATTAAAGTTAAAAATGCTTTGATCGAAGCACTGAACTAGAGTTATTGAAGCAAGGAATAATACAAAATATGGTTGTTGAATATGGAAAGACTTTTGAAAGCTACTTACCTTAAAACAGATTTCAACAGTAAACCAAAATTCATAAAGCATTTGCCTTTTATCCTAAAAATATAATAGGATGAGCATTGTAGAAAGTGACAATTAATATTGACAGATTTACTTTATGCATAAACGTAACCTTGTCTTACATAGAAAACGTAAAGAAAAGACAAATATAGTTTTATCACAGTTTCTAGTAATTGTTCAACTACAGATCTACCTATGCTATTAACTAGTTCTCTTACCAAGGTTAAAGAACGTGTCATTAACTTTTATAATATAGTATGTGCTAATATGGTATTAATTATTTTTGGAGATTTAAACAATCTTTGGATGAATTCGATAAATTACGGGCTTCTTATGGTCATTTCAATCCGACATTCTACACTGCACTTTTATAGAAAATTTTCTCATTTAATTAAAAAATCTGATTATTTGCTGCAACTCCTTTTAAACCGTCTTCTGCAATGAAAAAGGATAATATGCAAGATAAACTTACTAGAATTATGATGAACAGGAATAAAGCTGTAAATGTTCTCCTTGACAACATTTATGTACCTTAAGGCAATAAAGTTTATCAACAGGTTGTAGGTATTCATATTGGCAATACGTGCGATCCTTGAATAGCAAATTTGTTTCTGTACTGTGTTGAATGACAATTTATGGCCAAAAGTCAGTAAAACCCGTTGAAATTCCATAAGAGTGAAAAATTAAATAACTTACAGTTACCTTTATGATATTTTTTTATCTAAATAATCCAGAACTCTCTAATTATACCGCAAAGAATTATCCAAGGGGACGTACTCTGTATATAAATCTAATATTATTAACAATAATTAATTGAAAATAATTTCCAAAATTTTGTCACAGCAAATTTTAATAAACATTGTCCGTATTTTCAGGCCAGTTCCAATGTACTGGCTACTGGGCTTGTGATATGAGGTATCGAAGCAGTGGTAGTAATAACATTAACGCTTCCAATCTTACTACACCAGAATGATATAAATTTAACACCATAGTAAGATTCTTGAACATTGATTTTTTTTTGGTACATTTAATAATACCTATATATGTATTGATACATACATCCTGTCGATATTATGTACTTGTGTTTGTGGCATTCCACAAAGTCATGCTTTTCTCAGACTGCTACGACGTCCTTATAGTAAATCTGTTAGATGTGTTTTGGTTGATCCTTTAGTTTGGGAGAACCTGATTTATTTTTTTTAGGTGTAAATGACTTTAGAATAGCTTCCAGTAATTTCAAGTATTCATAGATCGGTACTTTCTGTCTTTTGTCATTTTTGTGGGTTGTTTATGCTTCCTGTAGATTTGATGAGACTAGTAATTTCCAAGAAATATTTACAGTTTGTTCTTATGCTGTGTGTTTACAAACTTTCCCGCGTTATGGTTAGTTTTAGCGCTCCGAAACATGCTTAAACCCGCCACATTCTATATGTATAAAAATAAGGAGATATGATATGATTGCCAATAAGACAACTATCCATCAAAGTTCAAATGAAGTGGATGTAAACAAGTATAGGCTACCGTACGGCCTTCAACAATGAGAAAAACTCATACCGTATAGGCGGCTATAAAAGGCCCCGACATGAAAAATATGAAACAATTCAATTGAAAAAAACTAACGGCATAATTCATAACAAAATAATTTACGAAAAACAAATTTGACAGACATGAACGACAACCACTGGACTACAGGCTCCTGACTTGGGACAGGCACATATAGAATATGGCGGAGTTAAACTAGCTTGCTGGCGCCAAACCCTCCTCTAATCTGGGACAGTGGTGTAACATTACAGCATAAGAGAAAACTTTACAGATTCAGTTGAAAAGGGCTTAACTAATCAGATCGATACAAAGCAGAAAACATCTAACGAAAACACAGACCGGTCGAAGCAGCGTATCTATACATCCTACAACAAAAAAGACACATAGTAAACATCTGAGAATACTCACAGTTACTGACAGCTATTCCAAAGCCAATAACAACCAATAAAAAAATCATGTATCCAAGACTAACATATCAATCAGTACACAACCAACATCCATTGGATTAAGATTAAAGATGTCATTAACATTCAGAGAAAAACATGACCTTGTGCAATGCCAAATATAGGCATCCACAGATTGTAGTACCGTGAATGTGCATATGTGTATAACAATATCATTTAGAATGGTTTTAATTTACTGATAACAAAATTGATATTTATACCAATAATTTATTTTTAGGATTGATAAGTTTACCCGGATCGTATCTAAATTTTTGGGCTCGGTAAACAACATCCCCATAAAAATTAGGATGTGCTATCCCGTTTGAAATAAGTTTTTTTAAAAGTACGGCCAAACTTGCAAACCAAATCTTTGTATCTATTGAAGAATTTAGTAAGTGTTTTACATTTTTTAAGAAATTTCTGGTAACGAAATCCCTGACTTAATAATTTACCAGTAGTACATAGATTTCGGTCATTGAAATCAAAAACGTCACTACAAACACGGACATAGCGAACGAGTTGTAATATATTAATATATATATGTTTATACAAATATATATGACTGTGCCAAATGAACATCACCGTCCAAAAATGAAAATTAACAATAGGGAAAGAAAAATCGTCCCTTTGGCGTAAGTTTTAGTGAAGAGTTTCTCGTTTAAAACTGAAATATCTAAATCTAGAAAAGGTCAGTTATTGCTGCTAATATTAGATTTATTTCGAGTCAGTATATTTAGAGAATTCTTTAACGAAAAAATATCAAGATAACGGCAAGTTTGTTGAATTTATCAATTAAATCGAATTTAGACGGGTCTACGGAGTTTGGCCATAAACTATGATTCATAAAAGTACAGGAACAAGTCTGCTATTAAAGTGACACAGGTGGTGCCCATAGGAATACCAACAACCTATCGATAAACTTTATTGCCGAAACGTAAATAAATGTTGTCGAGGAGAAAATGTACAGCTTTAATCATCTCATCACACATCCAATAAGTATATCTAGCTTATTAACCTTTCTCTTTAGAGAAAAAAGGCTTTATATGCGTTGCAGCAAATAAATTTGCAATCAGATATATCAAACGACCATTTAATTAAATAGGAAACTTTCGTTTGATAAGATTGTGTGGAAGTGTAGTGTGAAGAGTTGAAAAGTGAAAACAGTCAACAGAATCAAAAGGACCATCAAAAGTACATAATTTATCTAAAACATTCAAAGATTTTTTTACACTCCGTAAACAGTTAATTCCACTATTTTCATATGTTTTATTACTAAAGTTAATGATAAGTTCTTTGAAAGAAGTTAAGCACTGAAAGATTCATAGTAGAACACTTACTAGAGGCCGGATTTTTTGTGTAGTTTAGGTAACCAATACACAGTGGGGACCTTCAAATGTTCAGAGGGGGGCTTAACCTGAGCTGTGGCAGTGACATGATTATTGACTTTTTAACTCTCTGTGGTACGTACGGCCTTGAATGTATTTGAGTGTACAATTTCATTCTTAAAGACTTCCGTGTAGTATTTACGTCATACCACCACCACATTGTTGGCTGCTTTGTCGCCCGGTACGAACACAAAACGCTTTGTGAGTACTTGATTTTTTTTTAATCCTAGAATAGGCGTATTACTTTATTCATTTTTAAATCATTTTCAAAATGTGATATGCAAATATCAACAATATTCAGAAATTCATTCTAATAGGAACCAAGTGACTCTTTGTCAGATTTCTCCCGTTTACATCAATTTTTACAATAGGATGAAAGAGCATCTTTAATGACCTGAAGACAATCTGTCTATTTTTTTTTTCGACGGCGGACGATATATTGTATCTCCAAAATCAAGAGCCTGTAATTTAGTGGATGTTGCTGGTTGCTGTATGCCATATTTGTTTTCGTTTATTGTTTGGTCATAGATCAGACGGTTGGTTTTGTTCTTTAGAATGTATTCACATTTTGTGATGTTGCGACTATATGATTTGTTTGTCTCAATTAACTAGTTACCTCTTTTCGCGGTCTTACATCTTTAGATAGTAAAAGAGTCGACTGATCTGTTAATTCACGGATAGTGTCATATTCCCGACAGTGGATTCGTATGACTGGTGATGCGTACATAGCAGGAGACACAGTTAACGAGCCCAGTTCGACTTCTTTTGGAGTTCATGCGATTCCCTCAGTTTTTTTTTCTCTTTACCTTCATTTGTATTTTATTAATGGAATTATTAGATTTGAACATTGATAAACTACTGTTTCCTTTGATATATCATCATTGACGAGTTAGAGATGTACCATCATTGACGAGTTAGAGATGTAATGAGCGTATTGGTAAAGCAACATGAAACAACGTTCTCCGGTGTCGGACGAAATTGAAGTCAGAAGAACAATGAGCTCACGCAGTTAATCAATTCTGAAATAGTAACCTGAAATAAAGCAACACTTGGAATAACTTAACAAATTGAAAATAAATAAATAAATAAATATATAAATCATAATTTAGTCTTTAATTTGTTGCTTATATAAGAAACTAGGTGAATAGAAAATTATCAAGAAGCACTGAACTAGAGTTATCTTCAAATAAAATTGAAAGCACGGAATAATACAAAATATGGTTGTTGAATATGTAGACTTTTCAAAGCTACATACCTTAAAGCAGATTTCAACAGTAAAAAACATTCATAAAGCATCTGCATTTTATCCTAAAAATATAAAAGGAGCATTGTATAAAGTGACAATTAATTTTGACAGTTTTACTTTATGCATGAACGTAACATTGTCTTACAAGTAAAAAAAAAATACAAATATAGTTTTATCCCAGTTTTAGTAAGTGGTCTTCTGATCTTTCTGTGCATTTAACAAGTTCTTTTACTAAACTCAAAGAACGAGTAATAAACGTTTATAATATAGCATGTGCAAATATGGAATTAATTATTTTTGGAGATTAAAACAATCTTCAGATGAATTCGATAAATTACGTGATCATAATGGTTCTTTCAATCGCTACATAGCACTTCTACACAATCTTATGAAACAGAAATTGTCTCATTTAATTAAATGGTCCTGGAAAAATCTGACTGCAGATTTTTTGCTGCATTCATTTTAAGCTTTCGTCGAAATGATAAAGGATACTATGCTAGATAAACTTACTAGAATTATGTTCAAAAGGAATAAAACTGTAAATGTTCTCCTTGACAACATTTACGTTTTTATGACCGGTTGTAGGGTAGGTGTTAATATGGACAAACTTGCGCCCCTTGAATAGCAAATTTGTTCCTGTACTTTTATGAATGACAGTTTAGGGCTAAACTCAGTAAAACCCGTCCAAATTCCATATAAATGATAAATTGAATAACTTACAGTTGCCTTTATGATATTTGTTATCTAAATAGTCCTTAATTCTCTAATTATGGAAAGCCGCAGTGAACCCCCGGATTATTTTTATTTTTCCCATAAGAAATGCATTAAAAATAATAAATCGGCGGCCTTCAAATTCCCGCCGGCAAATTATCATTATTATGCGGCCGACAGATTATTATTACACAAACCCCGCCTTTTTACACAAGGCCGAAAGATTATTTCAACACAAAACCCGCTTTTTTTACACAAGGCCGACAGATTATTATTACACAAACCCCGCCTTTTTACACAAGGCCGAAAGATTATTTCAACACAAAACCCGCTTTTTTCACACAAGGCCTACAGATTATTAGTACACAAACCCCGCTTTTTTACACAAGGCCGACAAATTATTTCAACACAAAACCCGCTTTTTTTTACACAAGGCCGAAAGACTATTTCTAGCCAATCAAAAAAAAAAAAATTGGGCGGGAATCCTCTAAACCAAAAACAAGGCCGAAAGATTATTACTAGCCAATCAAAAATAATTTGTCGGGAATCCTCTTAACCAAAAGCTTGAGGCGGGCCGACAATTTTGAAGATTTTATCAATTCTACACAAAAATCTTCGGGCGGGAAGCCTGTAACCAAAAGAAAAACATCTGCAATAAAGCGGCTTTTGATGCTGTACATTATTTAATGCTAAACTCAAACTAAAAGTGCAGTATAATTAATATCAAATCAACTTAGAATGCAGAGGCGGAACGGAGCTCTTCAGAAAAGGATTTGCACATTGGATTTACTTCAGACCATGGCTATCAATCATGGCAGACAATGCAGATCGACCTTCCACCTCTTAGCCACTGGTCACTATCAGGTATATATTATTGTAATGTACTTTCAGTATTAAGAGAAAGATCTTAAAATATATTGTACACTATATTTTGCGAAGGTATCAGTGCTAAAAATATGAATATAATTTGAAAAACGGAGAAAAGGGGGAGAGTTTAAGTAAGTCCGAGATTATTCTGACGTCAAACGGCTGTTTTACCAGACAAGCTGAGGCCGTGTGTCCCACGGCCCCAGCCTGTCTGGCAAAACAGCTGTTGTCCCACGGCCACAGCTTGTCTGGCAAAACAGCCGTAGTACGTTAGAGTAATCTCGGACTAGACTCTAGAGTTAAGGCAGATCCAGGAAGTGGGCAATAGGGATGGGGGGGTGTTATTACAGCTTCTCTACATCACTTCAAAGCATTTGCTCAGACATACATGTACGTCATGCTTAATTACAATACATGTAAATGTATTTTAATTTATTGTAAGAAATAATGATCAGGACGTGCATGTAACAGAGGTTCTGCGCAAGCTTCCCAGTAATTCCCAAGTGTCTCATTTAATAAGTTACATGCCAATAATAAGTAAGCTTTGTTACAAAAAAATGTATTACAGCTAAGTTTTTCTCTTAAACGCCTTGTCTCATTGATTTATTATGGTTAATGAAAAAGTATTAATTTACATCAAAAATTAGTTATCAAGGCTACACATTTAGTTTCTGCACAAAGTTTCAAGAGTTCCCTAGAGCCTCTATGAATTAAAATATTTTTGATTTATTTTACAAAAAACCAGCATATGTTATTACAGATTTAGAAAATTTAAAGAGTAAAGAGTAGACAACACATGAAAGTATCTATAATAACACAAGATATTTTCTGTAATAACCCTATAGAGTTATATCCCCGACTGAAATAGTTCTATACAAGAAAATCAGAAATTTTATTAGCCCTCACACAATGAATTTTGCGGTCGTATATTGGTATCACTTAGTCTTCCGTCGTCGGTGTCAGCATCATTTGAAGACATTTGGTTTCCCGACAATAACTTTAGTATAAGTAAATAGAAATCTATGACATTTAAAAACAAGGCTGGTTTATAACCACCAAAGGGAGGTTGGGATTGATTTTGGGGGTTATGGTTCCAACAGTTTAGGAATTAGGGGCCAAAACGGGGCCCACATAAGCATTTTTCTATGTTCCAGACCATAAGTTGTGGAACAGTGTATGGATCTCTCTGAAATTATACCACAAGTTTCCATACCACAAAGAGATGGTTAGGATTGTCTTTGGAGGGTTATGGCTCAAATTGTTTAGGAATTAGGGGCAAAAAAGGGTAAAAACAAGGGTTTCCTGGTTAATGGACAATTACTTTTAAGTACAATGTTATGTTTGAATTACCTCCCTTATACTGCTTTTAAATTATGTATAAAGAAATGTATTGTCTTGAGGTGATTAGCTGTCAATTTATTTTTAGAAGTTACTATTAAAAATGCTGATTAAGGGATATTGATTTGAGCCATGATTATGTATGTCATTTTCTATTTTAAGACTTTATGATGTATTTAAATGGGTAATTATGATTGCAAACTGCATTTGAAATTTGAATTGAGATTATGACCATATCTTCAGGGAAACAATTATTTTTTTTGGAAAAGGGGGATGGGGGACAATAATTTCTCCTCAAGATTTCAGAAATTAAAGAGAAAATTTCTTCATTATATATATTATTTTTTTTTGCAAAAAATAGGGGGGAAATTTCATAGTTGGGGTCAGTTTGCAACAGCATAGTGTATTGCACAAAAGCCAAAAAAAAGGGAGGCGGGGTAAGTTTGTCTTTTTTTTTTTGGGGAGGAGGTTGGGGTTGGTCAATTCGCAACCGCATAGTTTATTGCACAAAAGCATAAAATTGATTATAAATTCAAATCATATAACCAATTCTAAGTTCTTTGGCTACAGTTATTCTGTGTCAGAAACCTATTATGTGTCAAATATTTAATTACAAAAGTCAATCCAAATTCAGACCTGTATCAAGCGCGAATATTGTGTTCCTTTCTTTGCTGTGTTAATAATACTATTTATCATGTTCATGTACTGATTTTATGTCATGGTTGGATACCCCATACATTGTATGATACCCGTTGTTCTGCTATTAAAATAAGAAATTCAGAAATTTAGTTACCGGTAGCTCGTTAAAGTATTTATAAAAGCTAGGAGATGTGGAATACAATTACATGTATATATTTGCAGTTGCAGATCCAGAAAGTGGGGCCCACTGATTGCCTAAGAGGGGCCCGCTCCAGTCATGCTCCAGTGATTCCCTATATAATCAACCAAATTTTTCCCAGAAAAGGAGGGTGCCCGGGGCCCCTGTCCCCATCCCCCCCCCCAAATCTGACTCTGCTATGTACATCAATGAGACAGCAACTACAAAAAACCCAGAAGAAACCTAGAGGGCAAAATGTTTCCTTCAACATAATGGCAGGTGTCTTATACATTATAGTATCATGTTTAGAAAATTCCAATCTTTTATTTGTCATATACATGTACAGACGGTGACCTGTATGAAAGTTGTGAGTAAATTTCACAGAATCGAAATGTAAAAATCATCCTTGTAATGCCCAATTTTCCAAATTAAAGTAACAACATTAAGGTATGAGCAACAAACAAAAAATCAATGGTCAGTAAATCGGACAAGACATTTCAGTGTGTGCACTCTGGATATTTTAGTTTTTGGTTTAACATTCACTTTAATTCTGTTTAATTTTGTTTGGTTTTGCTATGATACATTTAAAACTTCTTTTAATTGGGTTTTAAATATATCATTAAAGGTTCTGAACATGAACATACACAAAATTCAATATTACCATATCACCGAACTTAGGACATCCAGAATTCATTCAAAGAATATACATTTATATGTTTTAACTTTATTGATTTTTTTTTATATAGATGGAGTATTGTTTGTGGATTACATTTTACATGACCAAGATGGCATCAGAACAGGAAGTCAAATGTTGGAAATATTCTTGTTGTAAGTTTGATATATAAAAATATTTTAGTAGAGAGTAAAAGGTTAATACAGTGAAGTCAAATATAGTACATGTATGAAATTCTTATATTCTTACTCATTTAGAATATATATATATTTATAAGTTAGATAGATTTAAACAGATTTTGGTTTATATTAAACAGGTATTCAGAACATTATTGGTCAAAGCAATAGCTTGAATAAGTGATATAGAAACCAGCCTTCCAACCAACATGGTCAGGCCAATAAAATAATAAATGTGTTTCTGCTAACATGCTGAAAAAATAGGGTATGTACATGTAAGTGAAGGCAATATCATTTTATTTTACAAACATTTTTGGGCCAGGTGAGCTTTTCTCATCACTTGGCGTCCAGCGTCGTTAACTTTTACAAAAATCTTCTTCTCTGAAACGACTGGGCCAAATTTAACCAAACTTGGTCTAAATCATCCTAAGGGTATCTAGTTTAAAAAATATGTCCGATGACCCCGCCCACTAACCAAGATGGCCGACATGGCTAAAAATAGAACATATGGGTAAAATGCAGTTTTTGGCTTATATCTCTGAAACCAAAGCATTTAGAGCAAATCTGAGGGTAAAAATGTTAATCAGATTAAGATCTACCTGCCCTGAAATTTTCAGATGAATCAGACAATCCGTTGTTAGGTTGCTGCCCCTGAATTGGTAATTTTATGGAAATTTTGCAGTTTTTGGTTATTATCTTAAATATTATTATATATAGAGACAAACTGTAAACAGCATTTATGTTCAGCAAAGTAAGATCTACAAATAAGTCCACATGACCAAAATTTTCAGTTGACCCCTTAAGGAGTTATTGCCCTCTATAGTCAATTTTCAACAAATTTTCGTTAATTTTTGTAATCTTTTACAAAAATCTCCTCTGAAACTACTGAGACAAATTTAACCAAACTTGGCCACGATCGTCCTTTGGGTATCTACATTAAAAAATGTGTCTGCTGACCCGGCCCGCTAACCAAGATGGCCGACATGGCTAAAAATAGTACATAAGGGTTAAATGCAGTTTTCTGCTCATAACTCTGAAACCAAAGCATTTACAGCAAATCTGACAAGAGGAACAATTGTTTATTAGGTCAAGATCTATCTGCCCTGAAATGTTCAGACAAATCAGGCAACCCGTTGTTGGGTTGCTACCCCTGAAGTGGTGATTTTAAGAAAACTTTGCAGTTTTTGGTTATTAGTCCCCTACCGACGAAGTTTTTGCACTCTGTCCGTCTGTCTGTCCGTCCGTCTGTCCATCCGTCAGTCCGGCAAATCAGTTTTCCAGCTTTTTTTTCTTCATGCTTCAAGATATTGATTTGATATCTGGTGTATTGTTTTATCATGACAAGTTACAGGTCAAGTTCGATTTTAAAGATTTTAGCTTTTCTCCTTGTTCATTTGAGGCCCTTTCCCTAGAATTAAATTTTTGATGAAATACTTATTTATTACTAGATTTCTGTTCAAAGGGAAATAACTCATTTTTTAACTTTCCCTAGAATTAATTTTTTTATGAAATACTTATTAATTACAAGATTTCTGTTCAAAGGGAAATAGCTCATTTTTTTAAAAGAATTGTAAAAGACATTGTATGAAGATCAACGACATTTTGGATTTTTTTTCCGTTTCTTTAGTAAATTGTTTGAAGAATTTAGTGGTAGGTTTGTTTGTTATTTTATGTAGTTTACACCTTGACAAGTTATAGATGATCAAGTTAGAATTTCATTCCATTACAATTTAATTTACAATCAATTTTAGGGGACTATGTATTGCCATGCGATACTCAAAGAATGCTTGTTATTTT
The DNA here is from genome assembly GCA_017311375.1 of Mytilus coruscus. Classification (NCBI taxonomy): domain Eukaryota; kingdom Metazoa; phylum Mollusca; class Bivalvia; order Mytilida; family Mytilidae; genus Mytilus; species Mytilus coruscus. The sequence continues at coordinate 25,585,476 of CM029606.1, read as the reverse complement.
CAATATTATTATAGATATAGAGCTAAACTGTAAACAGCAATAATGTACAGCAAAGTAAGATCTACAAATAATGAAATAAGTCAACATGACCAAAATGGTCAATTGACGCCTTAAGGAGTTATTGCCCTTTATAGTCAATTTTTAACAATTTTCCTAAATTTTTGTAAATTTTTACAAAATATTTTCCTCTGAAACTACGGTGTTAAGTTCATTATAGATAGAGATAATTGTAAGCAGCAAGAATGTTCAGTAAAGTTAGATCTACAAACACATCACCATCACCAAAACACAATTTTGTCATGAATACATGTGTGTCCTTTGTTTAATATGCACATAGACCAAGGTGAGCGACACAGGCTCTTTAGAGCCTCTAGTTTATTTGGTTACTACTAGGAATCAGTCTGACTTTAACAGTGTTTGTTCCAAAATGGCATAAAAAGTGTTAGGGTAGTCACTAAAAATAAGGGTAGGTACATGTAGGGTTAGCGGAAACACATGGTCGATGATGGATTATTTTTTATGGCCTCATCAAGGCTAAAAATAAAAATTTAGCAGTTGAAAGATCTGGTCTATTAATTACCTTGTAAGCTATTTTACATTGTAGATGGAGAAAGAATGATCTGCTAGAAATAGAATCTAAGTTTTGAATAAATCCTAGTCTATAATGTTGAAGAGTGGCCATTAATAAAGGTTCAAGTAGATTCAGGTGAGGGGCATAGGCTCTGCAAAGCCTCTAGTTCAAAGTAAAATTTGTAAAATCATATGAAGATTAAATATAACCTATTACATAATCGTCAGTCACTTTTGACTGCTGATTAAAATGATGCATAACTATGTTGTTTACATACATTTGTACAAGCAGGATTGACCATTTTTATTATATGACCGCAAATAATATTGCTATCACGTTGTTGTTTTCTGAAGACATGGTTTCGGGACAATAACTATGGATCTCTATGAAATTTAATCAAAAGTTCAATACCAGAATTGAAAAGGAAGGTTGGGATTGTTGTTGGGGGTGATTGTCCCAACCATTTAGGAATTAAGGGCCAAAAAGGGGACCAAAACAAGATTTTTTTTAGTTTCAGGACAATAACTTGTGTTTAAGTATTTTGATTGCTCTGAAATTGTATCACAAGATTCCACACCTCATAAAGAAGGTTTGGATTCATTATGGGGGTAATTGCCCAAATCATTCAGGAATTAGGGACCTGTAAGGGACCAAAACAAGCTTTTTTATACGCCCGTTTACGGGACGTATTATGGTATACCTCTGTCCGTCCGTCCGTCTGTCCGTCGTCAACATGTCGGACATTAACTCAAAAATGCTTTAACCAATTTGCATATAACTTTGATGAATTGTTTATATCTATATACGTGAGCTCCCTTTCGTTTTTTATAAAATTTAGATTTTACGTTTCCGAGTTATGGGGTTTTATTCATTAAAAAAAGGGGGATTTTCCAGTTTTCGGACAATAAGTCAAGAATGCTTTCACCAACTTGCAAGAAATTGTGGTGAATTATTTATATTTATTATTTATATCTATTGATATGAGCTCCCCTTCGATTTTTATAAATTTTAGATTTTACGTTTCCGAGTTACAGGATTTTATTCATAAAAAAGTGGGGATTTTCCAGTTTTCGGACAAAAACTCAAAAATGCTTTCAGCAATTTTTATGAAACTTTGGTGAATTGTTTGTATGTATTGATGTAAGCTCCCTTTAGAATTTTATTAAATTTTACCTTTTACATTTCTGAGTTATGGGGTTTTATTCATTAAAAAAAGGGGTGATTTTCCAGTTTTCGGACAATAACTCAAAAATGCTGTCACCAATTCTCATGAAACTTTGGTGAATTGTTTATATCTAGGCCAAAAAAAATATATGTCTGTTTACGGTTACCCGACCGTCCCTATTTTTGAGCGCCGACCCTGAGTCATTTTATTTCCGTCGTAAAGTGAAAAATAAACTGAACTCGTGTCAAAAGTGAAGTTAGTGTTGCCAATAATATAAATTAATTGTCTGATACATCCCAATGTTCACAATCGTGAATACGATAGCTGTTTTAAGGAAATTCCCGACTCGTGTGATGAAATAACTACGTTGTCGCCATTTTTTTCCAACCAATAAGAAAGGGAAATAATCCAATCATTAAAAATTCAGGTAAACACGGCCCATGAACAACTCGGACCACGAGAAGACGAAACGGCATGACACAAAATTATGTCACAAAAAATAAAATGAAAAAATAAGATAAAATGGAAATACCTACCTACCTACCCTATTTTTTTTAAGCATGTAACCTTAAACAGACATATAATTTTTTTTGGCCCTATTGATGTAAGCTCCCTTTTTATTTTCATAAATTTCTAATACGACATTGAGAATTAATTGAACTTTATTTGTTTATAGTCTGACAACAGATTTACTAAGTATTGCACAACAGCAAGAAATCTTTAATTGAATATAAATTCAATTCATATAACCAATTTCAAGTTCTTTGACTACATTTATTCAAAACCTATAATATGTCAAATATTTAATTACAATCCAAATTCAGACCTGAATCAAGCTTGAATATTGTGTCCATGTTTGCCCCAACTGTTCAGGGTTGGACCTCTGCGGGCGTATCTAGCTGAGCTCAGCGAAGCAGTTTATTGTTGTTTTAAGTGTATGGATTTTTCTTAAATTGTACCACATTTTACAAAATGAAAATTTCTTCACATATAATTTTTTTTCCTCAAGATTTAGAAATTATTAATTTTCAAAAAAAAAAAAAATTGAGGGTCACAATTTATTTTGCTAAGCGCAACAGCACAGTGTATTGTACAATTAACAGCAAGAAATCTTCAATTAGATATAAGTTCAAATCATATAACCTATTTCAAGTTCCTTGTCTACATTTATTCTGTGTCAGACTGTATCAAGCTAGAATGTGGAGTTCATTATTGCCCCAACTGTTACGTGTTGGACCTCTGCGGTTGTATACAGCTGTGCTCGGCGAAGCACATTTGTTGTACATGTTTTGAAATAAAGTGAAATTTTAAAGTATGTGTCCAGTAACTGGTAGATTTATATAATCATACAGTGACGAAACGTGCCAGTTTTCTTTGTCAGTAATTCATGGTATTATCATGATTATAGATTATAGATTAGAAAATCCTCCTAAAAATAAATTGTTATTTTTTCCCATTCTGTCTAGATTGGTCATACGTCTAACATGCATTGACATGGTTAACATTGAGTTTAGAAAATCATTTTGGATTATTTTCACAATAATATTAGGAATAAACAAAAAACAATATACATTGTATATGTCATGTACGTAATGGATATATAACATTAAATAAGTGAATTTTAAAAAAGTATAATTTTTTGACCCGTCTGTAATGTTCTGCTCTTTTCCTTGCAACACCTATCAAACCACATTTTAGATAATGAGACATACTATGTATATGAGCATATCAACTGGAAATTATGATTCAACTTTTTTAGGAGTTATGCCCCTTTGAACTTAGAATTTTGACCTCAAAATACTAGTAACTACTGCAACAGTTGATCATCACAGCTCCTGAATCCACACAACAGAATTTTATGAAATATTGTAGTTAATTATAGGACAAACTACAATGTACTTTACATGAAGATGTGCATATTGACTGGAATTTATGATTCAACTTTTTTCTAGAAGTTATGGGAATCCCTTTGAACTTATAATTTCGGTTGAAATATACTTTACTGCAACAGTTTATCATTGCAGCACCTCTGAATCCACGCAATAGATTTAATGAAACCTTGTAGGTAATAAGAGCATACTATGTAGATCTATATATATATATATATATGTATATATGTGCATATCGACAGGAAATTATGATCAATAAAATTTCAGGAGTAATGCCCCTTTTAACTTAAAATATTAGCCTATTAGTAAATATACTACTGCAACAGTTTGTCATCGCAACTCCTCTGAAACCACACAACAAATTATAATGAAACTTTGTAGATAATAAGAACATTATTTGTAGATGTGCAAATATGATTCACAAGAAATTTTTATCAGTTTACTTTTGTAGGAAATAATAGTCTATACATGAACTTAGGAATCTGATAAGATTTTTTTGTCTTTCGACCATGTGAGGGAGTGGGGATATAGTAGTGTGCTAACATTAAGGTTCTTTAGGAGCTATTTTTATTTAAAAAACAAAACAAAGAAATCTACTGTGCAAAAATGTTAAGTAACTGTGCAAGGCCTTCAAAAACTGCTCCCTGCAGGCTTGTAACTGAGCAGTTTTAGAAGATATTTATAGAAAGATTAGGCTTTCATTGTCCATGAAATTAAACTTTTGGCATAGAAAAGACAACAATGATCAACAGATAATTGAACACTCAACAACAGCAAATCACATCAATAGATTAACATTTTTTTTTCTATTAAATACACCTTTTGAACTCACGGGTATGTAAGAAAATAAAAACTTAATGTCTATAACTATATGGAAGAATTACTTGAATGGAAATTAATAAACCAATGAAACTTGAGCACTTATCATGCTTATGATGTACATTGTTTTCATAAGACTTAAAATGTACATACTTCATGTATTTATAAATACTAAATGATTTTTAGAAAGAAACGTATACTAGACAGCAAACAAACAATTAAACGTAATTTGATGATTAAATTTTGTTTTGTCAGTTAGGGTACTTATTTTGTACTTAATGTTCTGATTATTCAGATTTGCTGCCAAAGTCAAGCCATGACAGCGACAAAAGAACCATATTCTAATACTGAAATGGACTGAATGCTGAAGAGTGTTACATAACTGCATGATTCATATTCTCTAGAATTAATAAGGAGCTGTACAATCCATGGAATCCCAAGTCAAATGAATGGAGGCATGCATATGTGACTAAATCACTGATGATGATGTGACACATATTAAAATTTTCACCAGTTTTAAATTGAGAAGTACATGCTGTCGAAGGGTAAACGCATAAATATGTGTAGAAATTGCTAATGAATATGAAGATTTAGAAACCTGTGGTACATAATATTAATGCATGTACTTAAAAAATAGAGGGAAGTTAATCAAATATATATGTGTATTCTTACTTTATATGTACAGCATGTTTCCAATTAATTTGTTCTCCGAAATAATTTACAAAAATATAGTGATTCAGGGAAGATATACATATACAATGTATATAGGGATTGAAGACTGAGATTATAAGGATGGAACAGAGATCAACTTTGAATGTGTCTTTTTAGGATCCTGGTATTATTGATGTAGATGACTTAATAAAACATAATACATGTATACACATGTGACTTTATGCTGCCGAGTTTATGGTTTTTGGGCCAACGAAAACTAATTTGAATAATGTCAGATGAACTTCTTAGATCAAGCCTATAATCATGATAATAAACCTAATATTTTTAATACAAATTATGAAATTAATTGTCTATTTGTTTAAAATAAAAGAAAACTATCACGGCATGGTAATGCATTATTGTAAAATTAGAACTATATGTGACTATTGTCTTTTTTATTGGTAAATCACATGTCTCATCATGTAAGTTGACTACATGTACATTGTAGGTCTACATGCAGTGTATATTGCAATTGTTTCAACTGAATGATATTTGTTTCAAGGTTTATCTGGGTAGGTGGTATCATGTTTCAGTTTCAGATTTGTCTCAATATGTAACATCCTCTTACATAAAATAAGGAGATGTGATGTGATTGTCATGAGACAACATTCCAACATTGTTCAAATAAACCATTCTTGGCACAAAGTCATTTATGAACTACAAAAAATGTATTTGGTATTCAATACTCTTATTATAATCCCCTACCAACAAAGTCGAACGGAACTTTAGGTTTTCAATCAGTCTGTCTGTCCATCCATCAGTCCGTCAAATCAGTTTTCCACGTTTTAGCTTACCTGGCCCAAAGGGCAAAGTGAGCTTTTTTCATCACTAATCGTCCCCAATCTGTTGTCCGTTGTCCATTGTCTGTTCGTCGTTAACTTTTACAAAAATCTTCTCCTCTGAAACTACTGAGACAAATTTAACCAAACTTGGCCACAATTATCATTAGGGTATCTAAGTTTGAAAAATGTGTCCGATGACCCTGCCTGCCAACCAACATGGCAGACATGACTAAAAATAGAACATAGGGGTAAAATGCAGTTTTTGGCTTATGTCTCTGAAACTAAAGCAAAAGTATAGCGGTTGCATTATTTCATGCATCAATTGTAAATAAAATATCAGGTGAGAGACACAGGCTCCATGGAGCCTCCAGTAGTCTTTATGCATGAAGATATTGATTTTGATATTTGGTATATTGTTTTATCATGACAAGTTACTGATCAATTTCAAATTTTGTTCCGTTCTGATAATTTTTTGCAGAGTTATGGTCCTTGGACTTAAAAAATCACTGAAATATTCAGTTTTTCACACTTTTTTGTCATGCTTGAAATTATTGATTTAGTAATTAGTACATTGTTTTATCATGACAAGTAACAGATCAGTTTGGAATTTTGTTCCAGTCTGATGATTTTGTGCAGAGAAATGGTCCTTGAAATTCATTCAAATAATCAGTTTTCAACTCTTTTTTTCGTCATACTTGACAGATATTGACTTGCTATTTGTTATAAAGTTTTCACCATGAAGTTATAGATCAAAGTGTTGTTAAGTTATTCAGATGTCAAAAAAGTAGTAATATCATAATTATTTATTGATATCAGAATTTTACTGAAAACTTGGTAAATAAACAAAAACAAAAAAGTAGTATGTCAACTTTAATTTGTATTTGGATGATTGCTATATGCTATAATACATATGATATACATTGATATACAATATAGATGGTCTCATATAATGTAAGAAAGATCCTTTTTGATTTTGAGGTCACTACATGTATGTGTAAGATCCTGGTTACTAGAAGATAGTAATAAATTTTGAGAGAAAAAGTGATGCTACATCAAAAATATATATGGGACAGTGCAACCATTACATGCAAATATGGTCACATATAATTAGGATAAGATGCCTTTTGATTTTGATGGTACTATTTATGTTTAAAATCAAGGTCATCGATAAAAAAATAGACTGAAATTTATGCAGAAAAGTGGTTCTAAAGATGTTTAATAAAATACTACAAATGGGATTGCAACCTTAAAATTTAATAAAAACTATAGTAAAGATAAAATTGAGAATGGAAATGGGGAATGTGTCAAAAAGACAACAATTACCGCTCTATTAAACCTTGACTTTGACCTACCCACTTCAAAATCAGACGGGATGTTGGTCATATCAAAGGCCAATACCAGTGGCAGATCCAGTAATTTTCATAAGTGGGGGCCCACTGACTGCATAAGAGGGGCCCGCTACAGTCATTCTTCAGTGATTTCCTATATAATGAACAAAATTTTTCCCAGAAAAGGGGGACCCGGGAACCATGGGCCCCCTTCTAAATCTGTATCTGCCAAATCAGACGTTCACAAGGCAAGGCCTTTAAAACCAGATTTTTGATAAATTAATTAAAGTTCAGACTATCAGCGAAACATGTTTAACCCTGCCACATTTTTGCGCCTGTCCCACGTCAAGAGCCTCTGCCCCTGCCCCCTTCTTGTTAAAATTTCAGTCCATCAATAGCTGTGGTGACCTTGACCTATGTACACTAAAATCGATTGCATCTTCATCTGCTAATCATGATAATACAGCATTATATCATACTATATGGTTTGAAGGGATATCGTAAATGAATCCAAAGAATTTGTTCTGGAACCTAAGATGAGATGATCTTGAGAGCAACAGCCCACCTTCTGACTAAGAAATCTAACAAATTAAGTAGTAAATGTTCGATATGGTTAATCTTTTATTTAAATTAATTTCAAACAATGAAATGTTAGGCATAAATATACATTCCTTAAAAAATGGATTTAACCTTTATTTTTTTGAAAATTGAAACAGATTGAGGTTTGTGGAATTCATGCATCTGATGTAATATTTTCCACCATATATGTACCACTTATAACAGGTGACATTCCTCTTCTTATCTGCATCTAAAACACAGTAAAATATATATATTACAGAAAAATCATTTTCATTCCTCATACATTGTATCTGTAAAACTATCTAAATAATGAAATCTGGAACTCCAATCTTTGTTTCAAGTTGGGTTTTTTCACTAAGACAAACTTTTCCTTATCAACAGGGCCTTGCATACTATGTTTATAGTGTAAAATAAACTGTAGACACAAAGATATTTCTTGCTTTGGTGTATAATACATGTATGCAAATATAAATGGCCATATATAATTCAACATGTATAGTATACAAATAATTCAAAGTCAATAAACTATGACTGAGGGGGCAGAGCCAAATTAATTTAATGGAAATGAGAAATGCCAATACTTATACAAATGTACCCCAAAACCAATTGACTTATGATATTTCGTGGTTCCTTTTAAACTAACATAAACACAAACTTTAACATGTAAACTATGCAAAGGATTCAAAGTTAATGAACCATGATGATATAATCTCCATGGAAGCATGGGAAATGAGACATGCAAATACCAATACAACTGCATACTAATTATCATTGCTTAAAATACCAGTTTTGGTTTATCTTAAACTGAATTATCACTTAATCACAAATTTAACATGTTAACTATGTTAATCAATAGACCATGACGAGGAAGCAGGCCCAAAAGATATACCTGGAAATGAGCTGTGCCAATGCTTATTTATAACTGTCTACCAAGTATCATTGACCTTCCACTATTGCTTCCCTTTGAACTGACCTTATCACAAACTAAAACTGTGTTGAAGCTGCGTTGGTTCCACCCCTACCATAAAAAAATGTTATGGCTTGGTCTTGCTTTTTTCAATTTGTCAGGGCTATCAGAAAACAAGAGGCTCTCAAGAGCCTGAATCGCTCACCTGTTATTTGTTTGCTTAAATCTTTCATCAATGATAATTTTTGCTTTTCAACATATATTAATGAGTGGCTTAAAAATGCCATTTAAATGTTCATTGTATCTGTATTTTCTTCAAAACCAAATAAATGCATTTTACCCATATGTTCCATTTTAGCCATAGTGTCTATGTTTCTTGACTTACAAGGAAATAAAATACAAAATTTATACTAGATTCATTTGAGAAGATTTTTAAAGTTAAAACATTCGTAAGGGTTCCGCGGAACCCAGTGTCTCGCCTACTTTTGCTGTTAATCGCAGGCTCCACAAAAATGAGATGAGGAAAAAATTTGATAAAAATATTCCTCTCGATACAATTTTTTTTATTGTAAGAAGCTTCTGTCCAAGTTAGGTAAAAATCCAGGATAGTTTATGAATCTAATAAATGTTTTTAAAAATTTAACTGCAGACTGTATGTAATGTTAACTGGAAGAAAAACTAAGTCCATTTATAAGTAAAATATGGATAAACAAGTACAAGATTTTAATAAAAATTCCTTCTAGATACTAGCTTTTGATCATAAACAAACTTCTGTCCATGTTTGGTACAAATCCAGGATAGTTTAAGAAAGTTATTAAAATTTTAAAAACTTTAACCACAGAGTGAATGTAATGTTTCCTGGCAGAAAAACTAAGTCCATTCATAAGTAAATTGCGGAAAAACAGGAATTTTTTTTTTTAAATTTACTTCTTGATACTATCTTATGATCATAAACAAGCTTCTGTCCAAGTTTGGTAGAAATCCAGGATAGTTTAAGAAAGTTATTAATATTTCAAAAACTTTAACCACAGAGTGAATATTTGTGGACGCCGCCGATGACGACGCTGACGGAATGTAGGATCGCTATGTCTCGCTTTTTCGACAAAAGTCGAAGGCTCGACAAAAACATAAACAACTTGTGTAAAATTGTTCTTAAAAGGAAATAACTCCCTAAGGGGTCAATTGACAATTTTGGTCCTTTCAAACTTTTTTTTAGATCTTACTTTGCTGAACATTTTTGCTGTTTACAGTGTATCTTTATCTTCAATAATATTCAAGATAATAACCAAAAACTGCAAAATTTCCTTAAAATAACCAATTTAGTGGCAGCAACCCAACAATGGGTTGTTCAGATTGTCTGAAAATTTCAGGGCTGATAGATCATGACCTTTTGAACATTTATTACCGCATGTCAGATATGTTCTAAATGCTTTAGTTTCTGAGATATAAGCCAAAAACTGCATTTGACCCCTATGTTGTTCTATTTTTCGCCATGGCGGCCATGTTTGTTGATGGATTAAAAATTGGGATACAATTCATAAACTAAATTCCTAAAGGAACATTCATTTGAAGTTTAGAAGTATGAGGCACAATAGTTTCAGAGGAGAAGATTTTTAAATGTTAGCAAACTTGATGAACAAATTGTGTAAAATTGTCCTTAAAGGGCAATAACTCCTTAAGGGGTCAATTGACAATTTTGGTCATATTAACTTTTTTGGGATCGCATAATGTTATGATGTTGTCGTCGTCGTCTACGTCGTCGTCCGAAGACACAATGGTCTCCAGACAATAACTTTAGTTTAAGTGAATGGATCTCTATGAATTTTTTTAAGAAGGTTCAATACCATAAAAGGAAGATTGGGATTGATTTTTGGGATGATGGTCCCAACCGATAAGGAATTAGGGGCCCAAAACAAGCATTTTTCTAGTTTCAGGATAATAACTTGTGTATGAGTATTTCGATTGCTCTGAAATTGTACCACAATGTTTAATACCAAAAGTAGAAGGTTACGATTCATTTTAGGGGTTATGGGGCCAACAGTTTAGGAATTGAGGGTCAAAAAGGGGCCAAAAAGAAGCATTTTTCTAGTTTTCAGACAATAACTTGTGTGTAAGTGTATGGATCTTTCTGACATTTTACAACAAGGTTCCATAATACAAAGGGAAGGCTGGGATTGAGTTTGGGGTTAATTGCCCAAAACAAGTAGGAATTAGGGGCCAAAAAAGGGCCAAAAACAAGCATTTTTCTAGTTTCCAGACAATAACTTGTGTTTAAGTGTATGGATCTCTCTGAAATTGTACTACAAAATTTCATACTACAATGAAAGGTTGGGATTGAGTTTTGGGGTTATTGCTCCAAGGGGGTTTCAGAAAGTGGGGGGGGGGGATTTTTTTTCCCAATTTTTTTAGAGTATTCATTTATTTTTTCAAAGTTTTTCAAATTTCGAATTTTTGAAAAGTATCAAGAAAATTTTCAATTGCACAGTATTGCGCAATAGATTTGTAAGATCTTTAACCACATTTATTTTGTGTCAGAAACCTATATTATGTCAAAAATTTGATCACAATCCAAATTCAGACAGTATCAAGCTTAAATATTGTGTCCAAATTTGCCCCAACTGTTCAGGGTTCGACCTCTGCGGTCGTATCAGGCTGCGCTCAGCGAAGCATTTTATTGAGATATAAGCCAAAAACTGCATTTGACCCTATGTTCTATTTTTAGCCATGGCGGCCATGTTTGTCGATGGATCAAAACTTCGGATACAATTTATAAACTAGATACCCTAAGGAACATTTAGTTAAAGTTTGAAGGTATTTTGCCAAGTAGTTTCAGAGGAGAAGATATTTGTAATAGTTGACGACGACGACGACGGACGCCAAGTGATGGCATAAGCTCACATGAGCTAAAAAAGCATGCCCAAGTCCAACTTTGTTGAGTAGAGAGACAAATGATACATGAAGGTCACTGAGTTTGATTGTGAAGAATGACACATATTGTTTGGATTTTACAGAGAATAAATGGGAAGAATTGAGATTAAAAATTAACTAGTTTGATGGGTTCTTGACCAGTTTTATGTGCATACCCTCACTAGTAACTCGAATTTAGCTTGAACGGACAAAACGCATTAACGGCATTTAAAAAGATTAATGAAAATTGAATAAAGATTGACAAAAATTAAAATTATTTTTAATGCATTTCAATCCATATCAAATCATTTTAATAAGTCAAATAGATTCCTTGCGGTCATTCAAGTTAATTTGAGATGGTTAAACTGCGTCAAACTAATTAGCCACGCCCCGTTAAACGGAATCAAACTGATGTTAAGTTCTTTTAAACTTTAAAGTGTCAGCCTTTTGTAAGGTAAATCACTCAAGCAGAACAGCATCCTCATGTATCTATCATTAATCCGCTCCGAGCGTTATCGATTTAAGATATTTTACTGGTGGTTAGTTTTATATATGTTTTCCAATATTTAATGTTATACGTAATGTTTTATATGTATATTCATAATTGGTATGTATAATGTTATACAAGTGGTGAGACTTTAATAAAAATTTTAATCTGAATATATAAACATGCTTCACAATTAAGATAAACGAATGAACAATAGATATATAACTAAATTTATAAATATTGAGGCACGATTTAAAAGCACAAAGTGTTAATCTGTTAAAAATAAAATAGCTCTTTATATCAAATTATTCGTTTTCAATATTGCCTACTAATATGAAAACTCGTGGCATGTAAGTAAGGTATGGTCTTTTAAATATACTTGAGAAAAAATAAAACCGGAAAGATAATAAGAAGGTCGTAATTGTGCTCATTACAAACCTAGAAGTGAAAGATGTTTTTTAATCAATAGACAATAAATAGATTTGAATTACATTTGAGAGGTGAAATGATCACTTATATTTCTGTATAAGTGTGTCCTTGTTGTTATCGTAGAATTGATGTATTCCTGAATATTTATCATTCTTCTTTTTCTGTATTCCTTTAAATTTATTGACGTACTTATTATTTTGATGTCGACACGCACGTAAAAGGAAAAGAAATTAGTCATTGTGTACATAGTTTTAATAGATACATATTATATTTTGGTAAAAAAAAACATTAACATTTATACCGACATTTAAAATAGCTTGTAATTAAAAAAATTTTGTTAAATAATAAAATTGATATAGATGAGCTTGACATTTGTTGAATTCATTTAGTAAACAGTTTCGTCTTGCTAAAACTTGTAATTAAAGTAACAGCTCAGTGAACTTTTAAACCTGTGTAAAATTGTAATACCGGTCACTGGTTAAAATGTGTGTTATGTGTTATTTGTGTAAAAGCAGCAAACGACAAATGAAAATTGAAGTGGGGTTACGAAAGGATTCTCGTTATGTCCGCATGTAAAATAATTCTTGAAATAAATGAACATTTGACGAACTGGACTGGCTATTAAGCCCTTGCACAGTCGGCCCTGGCCCAAAAGAAATATTTAAAAAAAAAACTTTATTTTATATTTGCGGCATTCAAAACGTTTATAAGACCAAAAGGTAACTTAAACATTGTAAAGCAGGTCGGATTAAATGTTTCTGTCATATAATTGTGTAAGGCATATTTTAGCGATAATTACTAGATAAAAAAATAATTGGCTATTCTAACTTCCCAACGGCCCTTTATAGCTTACTGTTCGGTGTGAGACTAGGCTCCGTGTTGAAGACCGTACTTTGACCTATAATGGTTTACATTTATAAATTTTGACTTGGATGGAGAGTTGTCTCATTGGCACTCATACCACATCTTCTTATATCTATTTAATTTAGGTGCTCTCGTAGGCCACGTTTAATATTCAAATAAATTTCATTGGTCGGGATTTCATAATGTGTTATATGAAATTATCTTGACAATAATTGCGGGAAAGGGCTGTTAAAGTGCGAGAAGGAAACACTTTTTCTTTTGCGGAAACGTGAACGAAGGAACGTGCTACAAATAAAGACCTGCGATTGTTTGTCAATAACTCAAATTTACAAAATAGTAAAATATAACTGATGATCAATGTCAAAATTATTGGAAAGTTTTGTGATCATGACACCACCTATGTTATGTAGTATAAATACTGAATTTTTCAATTATACCACATCTCCTTATTTGTATATTAATCATGTCAAAATACGAAAATGAAACGAATAGTGAAGTATTGTGTCCATGCATGACGATATCAAAGTCGCGTACATATACGAAGAGAAGATGTGATAAAGACGTAAAGAGACAGCAACTCAACCACACAACATACCAGAATGTGAACAGTTAGCTCTTGTGTGCATCATTTCCTTGGGATTTGACTTTAAAAGATATTACTACTTTTGCCTGAACATACCGGAATCGTTACTATTTTCTCGGAAAAGTAAGGTATTTATTTCCGGAAACGTAGACTTATAGCGGAAACGTATTCTTTTTCCCGGGAAAGTAATGCCAAATTTTATATGAGCAGTGTATTTGTTTTAATGTCAGTATATAAAGCATTAACTAGTGTTAATGTCTATGGATGTATTAGTTACAGTTGCATACTAATTGAGAGATCGTCCTGTTTGATGTTCTTCGTGTGGAAATTATTCTTGCTTCAGCATGCATCTTTACTTTGTTCCTCTAAAGAGATCCTCATTTACCCTTACATTATAAATTTTGTGGACTCGTATGTATTTAGGAATGGCACTCTCCATGTATCGTACCTTGAAAAAAAAACTTTCGTATATTTTACGTTTCAGAGTCTAACATGTATGTTGAATTTTACTCAGAAAATAGAAAGTTGATATCAGCGCGGGTTATGCTTAAAGTTAACCTTTATTCTATATGTCAGATAACCTACTTGTGATTATGTTGGATTGCTGTCTGATTGACGAATAGCCGTAATTTTATCGCTATATATTTTTATTTTTTTTTTTTTTTTGTTAGGGATGCATCCAATCGCACCTTTTCATTTGAAATATATTTCCGTGGCGTAACCTCAAAGATTAGTTACTTCAATAAAAAAAAAACGTAAGCGAAAATGAAACCTCTTCTCGCATGTTGCTCTTTGTGTAATTGTTCTCTTCGACAAAATTAAATATAAAAAGCCACAATTTGGTTCCTAAATAGATATTTTTAAAACCCGGGGCCTAAAGCTAGGTAAAGCCTATCTCTTGATAAAGTTTCTTAAATTCGACAACTTTTAGATACCAACCGTGCGAGGGCTCAGTCTGTATAGCCAGCCAAGGTCGTTAAAACTTTTATCATCCTTGTAGAGATTTTTGAAAATACGATGGTTTTGCCTTTTCGAAACTAAAACATGATCAAATATAATTGGTGGCCTTCTATTTTCATGTTGTTGTCTCTTTTACATATTCCCATTTCCATTCTTAATTTTAGATAAAGTAAAAATTATGATAAACAAATGTATTCGTGTTGTCAGATCAAAATACACTTAACAAGCCAGTGCGATAAAATTCCATTCGCTACTATTACGTAATATATATATCACGATATCTCAGTAGCATGGGTTCGAATCCCGGCGAGGAAGAACAAAAATTTGCGAAAGCAAATTTACAGATCTAACATTGTTGGGTTGATGTTTAGACGAGTTGTATATATATATATATAAGTCCTGTGTCCAAGTGAGAAATAACTACATGTGGTTTGTATATCAGAGGAGAATTGACAACGGGTGGTATGTATATTAAAATATTTATCGTCTTCCATTATACATGACGTTGTGGATGAAAATTATTGACAAAAGAATAAAGAAAACAGAAAATAACCAGACAAATATATAGAAAAGAAAATGATGAGGTACTAGAATATATGGAATAAAGAATGATCAGCAAAAGGTATAACGGATAGAAAAATTGCCTAAAATGATAGAATACAGAAATAATTAATCCCATTCAGACCCTCATAATCTGACGATGACATTTAGCTTTAGGGCAATTATGGGCAAACGACCAACAACACAGTGTTTTTTTACGAAAGTTTACATCCAAGCTAATTTTACAAAATCAACTTGAATATGTAATAAAAATTATATCTATATCTTCATGTGTTGAATTTTAAAGATAAATGGGTTTGAAGTTTTCGACATTTACTAAAAATTTCGGTTGATTGCACATTTCTGTCTCCTTAAATTTTGTTTCAAAAGATAAAATATGCGGATTTCGATAAAGAGATAAGGAATATCTTCGTTACAAAATTGGGCTCTACATTTGTGTAACAATCCTTATTAAAATCCAATTTGTTAAAAGAAATTGATTTTAGAAGAAAAAAACTGCATTTTTGTCGTTTATTTATCTAGTTGAAAAAAGTCGGTTATTTCTTCATAAAAGTTGGAACGAATAATCTTCATCAGAGACATATAGTAATTGTAATTTGTATGGGGTATTACGTTTCCGCATTTTAGCAAAAATCCAGTTCACGTTTCCACATTTTCGTGCATTACTTTTCCGAAATAAATAGATACCACTTTTCCGCATTTTTACCTGTATTTCACCTGTAAAAAATGGTAATAATGATATATCGGTATAAGACTTTATTATCAAATATGGTCATCTCCTCCCGACACAGAAACCAAAGAACCACAACTGGGCCGGAATCCTTTCTCCCAGTTCTATGCATGTCACACAATTATATTTATTTTATGGACGTTTTGCAGAAGATCCAAACAACAACTTACATCAAAATTCGGTCTTTATCAGCAATAGCACAGTTCGTAAAAGTGATCGCGAACATGCTGAATTCGTATCCGAACAGTTTGTCAATTATGATAGAGAATAGAATGCGAGGTTAGACTTTATAAAGTCAGTTGGCTACAAGTTTACCGCTTTAAACTGTGCTACGTGTACTGTATAATAGTATACTGACGCTTAAAATATATATAAACTTTTAGTGCTGAACATTGATTTTAATTGATATATGACCATGTGTGATTTTCATCATTTTAAGATGATACATTTGTAGTTTCATTTTAGTCATAAAGACTTATCCTAATCGAAGTCCTACTTCCACCCAGTTGGTGAATAAGGTGGGGGCATACATTAAAATTTAAATGCGGAAACGTAAATAACCTTTAATAAAATCAATGTAAAACCAATGCGGAAAAGAGTACTATAAAAATGCGGAAACGTAAGAATTTTAATGCGGAAACGTAAAACGCCGAATTGTATTATATGTCTCTGTCATCATACAGTATCATGCCAAACGCCATTTTTAAAAGAGGGGGTCCATGTTCTCGTTTTTAAGCTAATGGTTAAATCTCGAAAAGCTGCATCTTTTTTCCGATATTTCACAGTTTGATGTCGCGAAAAATAACATTTTATGGCACAGCATTTAATCAATTAATGTGTCGATAAAAAGAACGAATTCTACAATATATAAAATTCTGTCAAAAATCATTTCCTGGGTCAATATTATAAAGTTCATCCGAAAAAGTGATAAGACTGATAATAACATACTAATTCAATTTCATTCAATTAGGTTTTAATGCTAAAAGTTTTAGAAGAAAGAGTTAAATGTCTTCGTTAAAATATTTAGATTAATTCTGCGAAAACATCAGAGAGAGATAAAACAAAATGCATGCAACCAATTGAATAAAATGGAGAATGGAAATAGAAAATGTGTCCGACAACAATCCGACCAAAGAGCAGAAAGGGCATATAAGGCACAAAATGTGCACCATAATTGAGTTACCTTGTTTTGTAACCCCATTGACATAATGGTTACATTGGTTACAATGGTTACACTCATACAAACTATCATTAATCCTATTATTCAGAAATTCTTTTGGGGATCATTAATGTACGTCCAGTGGCATATATATTATGCATGTCGGAACAGGAAAATTGACATAAGGTACTATTAGAACCATGTTCACATTATTATACATTAGACATATGTCTCTGATTATACTCAACAATTGTGATGATGACGAATTTCTTAAACTGTTCGAAATAATCTAACCGAAAGATAAATCTGTAATTTTACTTTGTCCATAACTTTGACGAACCAAATTAAAGCGAGTAATACTTTGACCTGTTTTTAAATCAGATTGGTTCTAAATGTTTCTCTCGTATATTCAACATGTATATACATGTATATATTCTAAATTGTGACTATCTATTATTATTATAGTTCCATAACATTCTTTCAAGACGTATAAACCAATGATCGACAAGTGCGTACATTTTGTGAAATCAATTATAATGTGTATGTTTCAAATGTCCATATCTATTGACAACGAGTATATACCCTTGGAAAATATGTAAATATATTTTTATTTTATCAAATCTTTTTTTGGGAATTATTAAGATTTTCATAAATATCATTCTTAACACCAGAAACGTTATTTATAAACAAGCGTATAAGTAATGACTATAGTATATCACTATCGGACACGCAAGACAAAGATGTATATTACACCTGATATTTTCAAAATGGAAAGTTACGATTTATCGGCCATGTACACTGATCAATACCCTCAGAGGTCAAGTGATGCACCAACTTGTAATTGTGTAATAAGAGTTTTAAAGTCCGACAGGAAATCGCTTGAATACCTGGACGTGTCACCTGACAATACATCTTGGAACAATTTCTTCAGCCATGCTGGTGACAGATAAGGAAGGTCCGAATTTATTCAAAGAAGTTTACAAAACCGTTTTACATAGAGAAATTATGAACAAACTAGACTTTCAAAAACATTTCTACACGGAACACTTATTTATGACTTTGAACTTTGACTTTTAACTAATTTCCATTAATATGACTTTTTCAAAAACTTAATAAAAATTAGTTTCAAAACGATTCCTTATTTAAAATTAAAAAATATGTTATTATTTTAATGTGGCACGCGCTCTTCTTGTGTAATGTCTAATCATCTTGTTAATTGTTCAATAAATCTTTAAGAAATAACTTCAACCTAAAAATAATAATTCTTGTGTTTTCGTAATAAGAAGAGATAAAGAGGCCAGCGTGCATTCCATCTACGTTAGACAAACGCCATACATACGCCACCATCCGTTACTTGAACGCCCGATACACGCTTATGTACGCTTCTCGTACGCCCAATGCACGCTTAAAGCTCGTTGTACTCACAATACAGATATGATGGACAAGTTGAATGCATCCAAAATTACTAGAGTGTTGGCAGCGTACATGATTTTAACACGCCCGGCGTACGTCGGAGCTAAACGCTGATGTGTGACGCCGGTATTAAAGTCATATGAAACCTCAAATTAAAAATATGCATATGTTTTTATAACAAAATGGATAGTTGTCATTATTAAACTTATGTACAAGTGTTATACAAGTGCTCAATATCCATGCTTCTTTGTTGCTTGATTTGTTTGACAAAAACATCAGATAATATAATATCTTGTGGAAAACTACATTTGACGGTACGTTTATTTTATATTCATAACACTATCCCATCATGGGCTTGGCCCAGTTAAAGGAGCTTAGTGCACAAAGGCGGCCTAGGTGGTGTTTAGAAGCTCTCGTTAATTCAGTCTCCTGATATAAAGGCTCCAAGGCAGCACATTTGTAGAAATACCGTAAGGATCTCCTTAGTGCACTAAGAATAAGAAAAATGTGCACTAAGGACCTGGTGGAATGATACAGCTGTCACAAAGGACATGGCATATAGAAATAGACTTTGTAAAATACATTATTTCAAATTTTATGATCATATCTTTTGCGAGGGGTCTTTTGTAATTAGAAAGTTATTTTATGTCTTATCGACACGTGCCTTTATCAGATGAGTGTCACCTGTGTAATCGATAGAAATTCATGTTCGCTCAACCTTGACCGTTTAGAATCCACTTTGTATACTGATTAAACATGTAAAATTGAAGATGAGAAACATATTATATTAGACTGTCCTTTATATGCAGATTTACGTGAACGTTTATTTTATGAAGTTAAAAGAAGTAATGGTGATTTTAGTGTTTTATCTGATGATGATAAGTTTATTGTTTTTATATGCTTGATTGATAGTGATGTTTTACAGACCTGAAATATTTTATAGACATGATAAATGCAGTTATATGGTGTTTTTGTATTTCTGTCTGTTATATTTTTACTTCTATGTAATAGCGTATTTCCTACTCTTATTTTTAGCTCACCTTGCGTCCGTCGTCGTTAGCTTTTACACAAATCTTCTCCTCTGAAATAACTGGGCCAAATTTTAGTTATAGAACGGTAATTTTGTTCAACCGAAATATTTTAATGGGTACACATACTAGATTTACTAAGGATAAGATTATATTTGTTATTTAGAAGCAGGAATGTATGGTTTACATTATTTTTAAATGCATCAGCGTTATATCAATAACAGAATTGAATTTTACAATTATATAAAATACACATATGGCGGAGAATGACAATAAAAACAATGACATCCGTAATAAAGGTATCTTTCATAGAAGACAATTTAATATGATTATTAATTCTCTTTTGAAAATAATATTTCCTCTTGAAGTCTTTCTATATCACTTCTATAATCGGGTTTTGAAGAATATGTTTTACTCTCAAATGTCTTTCAAGGTATAATGAAAGTATGTAAATTATAGAGTTGTAAATGTGAAATGAAATCTCAGAAGCATTTTGTTTCTCAATTTCTATCTCAAAACTGGCTTCTTTAAAAAAACAAGTTTATTAAAGCAATTTCCTTCAAAACAAAATAAAACAAAGGCAAAGTAAACATAAAATTCAATTTTAATTTTCTTTCATCAGCTTGAAATTATAACACCCTAAACCGTTAGGTTTATTCAACAACTATCATTAATCAATTAGTAACGATCAAAAGACGATTGTTATTTGGATATGGTTGATTGAACTTAATGATTGGGAATTTGCAATAAGTTGTTGGTCACGTGCCGAGTGGCACGCGCTGATTAAAAGTCATTTTACTTTAAAATTACAATATCTATTGATACCAAACTTTATATTTATGAGTTATGTACTCATATCCTCTTATATCCATGTTCTTTGTGGTCTTAAAACATCGTTTTAGTGTCCTTAGTGCACTAAGAAGTCCTTTGCGGTATATCTACACACCGTTTCATTTTAAAGATACTATATGTTTTTGCATTGTTTGCACATTGAACACAAACAAATCTAAAAAAATAAGGAGATGTGGTATAATCTCTCGTCAAGAGACCAAATAACACAGAAATTAACAACTAAGCGTTTTTGCCTTCTACTATACATCTGACGGTGACATTTAGCTTTAGGGCAATTTAGTGACCAGAGAGAAGAGATATAACCTTATGTAGAAAAATCATTTGAATGGTAAATATTATTAGGGTCATCCGGAATGATGAAAATACTTTAGATACACAATGTATTTCTTTTAATTTATGCCATTCAGTTTTGATACTGCAAGTTTTTAAATCAGTAATATCTTATGATTCAAATTAGCGTTAGGCAAACTAGAAGCAATGTGTCAGTATTTCAATTAGTTATAAGTTCTAACGAGTGACATTGG
Organism: Mytilus coruscus; assembly: GCA_017311375.1. Lineage (NCBI taxonomy): Eukaryota > Metazoa > Mollusca > Bivalvia > Mytilida > Mytilidae > Mytilus > Mytilus coruscus. The sequence continues at coordinate 25,564,228 of CM029606.1, read as the reverse complement.
CCGATCTGAGCTGTGATACTTCTAATTATTTAGTTTGATTTTAGATGATCTGTTATAATACTCAGTGTTTTGACATTTGAAATAATAATAATTCGAACTTAACTATTCATTTTCTTACTAGCGTCAACAACTGGTAAATGCCAAATGTGTTGGTAATTCGTATACTAGTAAAATTAGAAGATACGGGGATGTCGTGTGACTCGTGTCAGTGGATTGGATATTAGGAAGTGATAATGAAATGATATCCTCAGGCCTAGACCATGTTTAATACACGTGATTTGCGTTATCGTTATATCCGAGACAGTCCATGCGAAAAGGTACAAAAGTCTCGTGGAATTTTACAGATTACGATATAAAGGTTCGATAAAATATTTTCAAAAAACTATTTCTATCAATGTCAACATTCATAAAATTGTGAATTTATGTAGTAATCGTAGATCAGCGAAATATAACGACTGAATTATTCGGGTTACACCACCTCTATATTCTGTTATCTAGTTTTTTTTGCCTCGCTTCTTATTAACTTAGTTTCCTCATAATTCTCAAACCTGTAAATCCAATTCATATACTTATAAATGGTGGTCCCATTTATAGCCTCATACATGTAAATGATAATTGAAACAACTTGAAACAAAAAACACAAATATTAGTGTATGCATGGGCTTTTAGAGAAATATTAGTCCCCGATTCTGTTAAAATGTAGATCTTAATAAGAATACAATAGCAGTTTATCTATGATTTCACCTTTATTCTTAATAAAATGTCAATTCATTCTTTTCTGGATTTAAGGGAGGGGGGAGAGAGAATGATGGGCGGAGTTTTATTTTTTTTTCAAGATAATAGTGTAATCAGATATGTTCTTTGACACGTGTCTTACGGTTCACCGATTTTCGGCAATATCATAGAAAATCAGCAAGTGCCTAAACATTAGTTTTGAGAATGTTGATGCTGTATTAATATATGGAACATGTCTTCATACCAAAATAGATTACTCACATTTAATGTTCTTGTAAATGAAATTGCGAATGTCACTTAAGTCTCGAGAATTATTCGTATATTTGGGCTTTTGAACTCCACTGCATTTGTTTGCACCTGCCCTAACCTGCTGTTTAGTGGTTGTTGTTTGATTATGTATTTCAAAAGTCGAATATATAGACCGTTAGTTTTCCGTTTGAATGGTTCTACACTAGTCATTTTGGAGCACCTTATAGCTTGCTGTTCGGTGTTAGCCAAGACTTCGTGTTGAAGGCAGATGAGTAAAATTGTATAGTTTTACACGTATGAATTTAGTAATGACTAGCAGAGCACTATCAGACTTAAGACAAACAGTGTTGCTGTATATTTGGTATCCGGTATACGAGTACGGGGCGCATTTAAAACTGTTTAAGCTAAACGAAATTTTAATTTTCCAGGTGAATTAGACCAAAAAAAGATATGTTTTAATGTGAATTTTAAAAGTTCGGGACGGATTTGGTTCAATTAAATTTGCTTAACTTACCGTGGCAAATATTATTGCATATTCTCGACGAAATTACATTTTGATCAGACGATACCTTCATATAGATTAATGTTTGCGTACAATATCCATTGGCATTCATCATGCCAGCTCAGTTTGGTACCTTTATTGGCTATTAAATAACTACCAGCTTTCTCGTTTTATTTCAAGCAAAATAATTTTTTTTTTATCACAGTCACTTTTTTTTTATCTCAAGAGCTGCTGCGTGTTTACAAACAAAAAAAGAGAACTAATTATACTTTTTTGCTGCATTTTAAAATCTGGCATCATTAACTATAAAAAACTTAGTTTACACATGTATTTGTCATTATTTCCTTTTAATTGTGAATATTTGTAAGAGGTACATTTTTACTTTTCTGACTAAAATCGATAACGCTCGGAACGGTAAAACGATAGATACACGCGGATGCTGTACCGCTTGAGTGATTTACCTTACAAAAAGGCGGACACTTTAAAGTTTAAAAGGACTTAACATCAGTTTGATTCCGTTTAACGGGGGCGTGGCTAATTAGTTTGACGCAGTTTAACCACATCTCAAATTAACTTGAATGACCGCAAGGGAATCTATTTGACTGGTATTAAATGATTTGATATGGATTGAAATGCATTAAAAATAATTTTTAATTTTGTCAATCTTTATTCAATTTTCATTAATCTTTTTAAATGCCGTTAATGCGTTTTTGTCCGTTCAAGCTAAATTCGAGTTACTAGTGCCTATAACAGGAACTATATCTTTATAAATATTGTTTCTTTTATATGGAAAATTGGGCATTAAAGAAAGAATTTTAAGTTGTTTTTGTTACATTTTAATTCACACTGTCATACAGGTCTGTATGTGCACACTGCAGACAATTTAAAGCTTGGAATTTTGTTAACATGATAAGGCCAAATAAAATATATGTATGGTTCCAGTTACCCTACCTACCCTACTTTTTAGTCTTAATAATAGCCTTCCCATCAGACTTTTTTTTGTCAATTTTCACTAAGCACTGTTAAAAGTCAGAATGTTGCTCCCATAGCCTCAATATGAAAAAACAACATAAAATTTTAAAAAATCCCTACCTACATGTACCTATCCTAATTTTTTTTAATGTAACTGGAACCCTACATACTGCATGTATTTTATTTTACATATAAGACACCTGTTTTAGATGTAACTGGAACCCCACATACTGCATGTATTTTATTTTACCTTATATAAGACACCTGTGTCTCTGGAGTAGCTATTAGGGACCCCTGTACATCCCATCAGACAGACAGACAGACAGACATATTGCAAACCTAAAGTCCCCTCCACAAAGTAGGTAGGGGACTGTATCACTATTATGAATAAATGGGGAGGGAAGTGTGTAGTTTGGAGTTTCTAAGTGGGAAAAAGGGACCCCTGTCCATCCCATCCCAACAAATATAAGATACATAAGTCATATTATGTACATGCATTAAATACCACAGAAAGTATCTTGGAGATAAATTGTTAACTTCAATCAGGGACCGTCTATGTAGTATAGAAAGTCCCTGCTTCAATAGGATAGGACATAATATATTTTCTGTACATTCCCATGACTAAGTTATTCCTCAGTGGCGAATCCAGAACTTTTCATAAGGGGGTCCCGCTGACTGACGTAAAATTAGGATGGGGGGGGCTCCAGTCATGCTTCAGTGATTCTGAATATAATCAACCAAGTATTTTGCCTTTTGCCCGAGCCCTGGATCTGCCTTAACTCTAGTCCGGGATTATTCTAACGTACAACGGCTGTTTTGCCAGACAGGCTGTGGCCGTGGGACAACAGCTGTTTTGCCAGACAAGCTGGGGCCGTGGGACACACATCCTCAGCTTGTCTGGTAAAACAGCCATTGGACGTCAGAATAATCTCGGACTTACTAAAACTCTCCCCCTTTTCTCCGTTTTTCAAATTATATTCATATTTTTAGCACTGATACCTTCGCAAAATATAGTGTACAATATATTGTAACATCTTTCTCTTAATACTGAAAGCTACATTACAATAATATATACCATAATGTCCGTGTTTTCATACAATTCCCAAGTACAGGCTACTGGGCTTGTGATATCCTCGGGGACTCATAGTCATGCAGAGGTATATACACAGTGGTAGGAATAACATTAACGATTCCAATTTTACTGCACAAGAAGGATATCGCCATTAAACACCATAGTAAAATCCTTAAATATTGTTTATATCGGTAAAAACATTGATTTTGTGTTTGGTACATTAAATCATACATATATATGTATTGATGTTGTACTACGTCCTGTCAATATTATGTACTTGTGTTTTGGCATTTTACAAAGTCATGCTTTTCTCAGACTGATTATGATGTCCTTACATTAAATCTGGTAGATGTGTACTGATTGATAATTTAGTTTGGGAGAACATGATTTATCTATTAAGTGTAATAGGCTTTTGAATAGCTTTCAGTAATTTTGAGTATTCTTAGATCGGTTCTTTGTGTCTTTTGTCTTTTTTTGTGAATTGATATTGTGGAAACCAGGAGCTTGTAGTCAGAGGTTGTCGCTGGTTGTTGTATGCCATTTTTATTTTCGTTTATTATTTTGTCATAAATCAGGCGGTTGGTATTTCGTTTGCATTTTTTCACATTTTGTGATGTTAGGACAATTCATAGCTCACTAAACGGTATCGATTTTGATAATTGTTGTAGGCTGTTCGATGACCTATACTTGCTTACATCCACGTCATTTGGTCTCTGGTGAATAGTTGTATCATTGTCATTTTAAATTATGAGGAAAAACGACTGAAATTTACGCTACATAGGCTTTGTTGACCTTTACGAATTGTCTGTGTCTCAACTAACTTTATACATCTTTTGTCGTGTGATCTGTAAATTCCCGATAGTGGATTCGCATAGATGCGTACATAGCTGGAGACAGTCAGAATTCTTAAGAAGTTCATGCGACCCCTCACTTTTTTCTTTATAATAATTCGAACATCGATAAACTGCTGTTTCCTTTGATATGCCACATTTTGACATAAAGAAAAAATCATCGGAATCATCACCTGGGGAAAATCCTTTGCATAGGTTTATGATGAATTGGAAAAATGGTGGATGCAGGGTTTGATTTTTCGATGCAGTACTATAAGTAGAACAATTCATTAATTATTGTCTTATATTTTGTCCTTTTGTTTCAGTAGTGCCACATTTTATGATAACCATCTCTCTCCCCATCACATTGTTTTGGTTGGTTTCGTGTTGCTAAGTTATTAATTTTTTATACAGCGTTTTGAAGCATTCTTATATAAAAGTGTATGTAACCTTTTATCGATGTGCGTGCGTTTGTTTTAAATATTTTTAGTTTTCCTGTGCAGCTCGAGAAGGGAAGCACCATTCAGAATAGATGTATAATCATAGTGTAACAGTTTTAAACGTTCTTTAAGATATATTAAGGCGACGAGCATTGTGTGATTTTCCATTTTTCGTCAGTTTTGGATGTTAAAAGTGATATTCGTTGCGACAAAGTGGCATAACTCAGATCTATATTGGTAAAAGTTAGGGATGTCAACGAGTCCTCGAGTACTCAAGTATCAAAGATAGTACTGAGTGTCGAATACCAAAATGATTCGCGACTAATCGGTTTCGGTATATCTTAGACGTTAGTTATATGCATCATTGGTTTCCTGGAGAACGCCCCTCAGGGAATTAAACAGTAATCACTGATTAATCATAACTTAGATACGTTTTGCATGTTTGTGCTAAATTGTCGCTTAAAATGCCCCACAAAGTTTGACTTTGGAAACACTTTATACGAAATATTGACAGTAAAATTGAAGAAAAAATGTTACCTTTTGAGGTTGGTCTGGCGTAGTTTTGGGGAAACTACCAATAACGCAAAAGTGACTTCTTTTAGTCACGTCTTTGTAAATGTGTTTTCTTTACAATCACAAAAAGTAACTGTTGTTTGATCTGGTTTGACTTTGTAATTATTTTTATTCAATAGGTGTTTATTAAATCATCGATTAGATTATTGTTTACTTAATGAGTACGTATAGTAAATTAGCTATTAATTATGATGTGGATATTATCTAGTTTAATATTGTGTTATGATTAAAAAACATAGAGAGTTAAACGTTCATAAGACAAAGACCCAAATAGCGTAAACTTGTACTCAATTGTGTTCCCATTTTGTAGATATTTTTCCGAGCAAGTACTTGAGTAACGTTCGGTAAAACCAACGGGTACTCGATTATTAATTCTTCATCGAGTTGAAATCCCTATTAAAAACTTAATGGGTTTTACTACTATGGTCGTTATTTTCTTTGTTACATAGTTTTGTGGACTTGCTTGTCTTGAAGCTTTTTTTTTGCGCTGTCAGTTTATCGTCGACTTATTTGTTTTGAATCTGGGCATCTTCCTTTTCAGGATAGTGTAGATAGTTAGGTTTACAAAATATCCAAACTGTAGAATTTTAAAGTTTGAAAAAAAAAGAATGGAAAGGATAGGAAGCTTTGGAGAAAACATAGATTCACACAAAACTGACACTTTAATGTCATTTGTTTCTAATAGCCTGATGCAAACCTCAGCAATCCTACCTGTTTGAATTGTGAAGGTGGTGAATCTTTGTTTTTTTCGTTTGACAAACTAATCACCTGGTAGATATTCACTGAGCGTTCCTGTTGAAGGGCAGATTTTGTGTAGATGTGGCTTTTCTGGATATTCCTTCAACAGGAACGCTCATTCCAAAACCTAGGAAAGCCAGGGATATTTAAATAGGAAAATTCATTATGAGCTACATGATCAAAAGAGACGTAACGCACGTAACGTTATATGACAACGGATATGTTCCAATTGTCGTAAGTACAATCCCGTCCCCTTTTTCCCGATTGTGACCTACCCAATTAGACTTATCATCGGTTTTGTACTAACATGAGCAACACCACGGGTGCCACATGTGAAGCAGGATCTGCATACCCTTCCGGAGCACCTGAGATCGCCCCCAGTTTTTGGTGGGGTTCGTGTTGCTCAGTTTTTGGTTTTCTATGTTGTGTTTTGTGTACTATTGTTTGTCTATTTGTCTTTTTCTTTTTTAGCCATGGCGTTGTCAGTTTATGTTTGACTAATGAGTTTGAATGTCCCTTTGGTATCCCTCGCCTCTCTTTTATTGCGTTTATACGTCGTAATCATACACATCACACTTATAAGCAACCCTGCACTCTTCAGGAGAATGTGAAATTCGCGAAAATTTGAAGTTTTGTTTAATGGCATATCTCATTTATGATATCATTAGCAAATTTTTGCTGATTGAACGTCAGAACTACTTTTTTGCAAATATAAATTTTTTCAGCATGGTCAGATTTCACAAAATGTTAATTTTAGTAAAAAAAATATGGGTTTTTTAACATACGGTAACATGTTATTATGTTTTGATAAACGATGATTATTAAAGAACACAGATAGATCATGTCAAAACTGGCTTTTTACAACATTCACACAACACATAAAAACGCAACGGTATAAAGTAAATGTCTTGCAAGAATGTCCAATGTCAAATTCGGCGTTTTTTACGGGTTAATTGTCAGTTGCGATATCAATAATTAAAATATTCGAATTCCAGTATATAACATAGTACTTTTCCATAATTGTAGTTGAATGCTTTAAAACGATTACGTACTTTCTGATAGATTGCTAACTCAATAAAACCTCGTTTTTGAACAAATCCAAAGTCTTGAAAGTTTGTCCACTCAACGAAATTCATAAATTTGAACGTTGTCGGTATCATTTCGAAATCAAATCGAAAGGTTTTCATATTCTTTATTTAAACGTGTTTTTTTTTTTTAATGTTTATGGAATTTAATGTGTCTGGGATTGTGTATTTGTAATTATTAGATGCTTTAAAAATATTCGTCAACCGCATCAATTCTATGATTAAGGAACAAAACAGAACAAATAACTCGCACAAGTTATATGCAAATGATCGAAACGAAGATAACATTAATAAATTTATAAATGAACTGAATAAAACACGTTACAATTTATCAATAGATAAGTAATATAATTATCTTAAAACTTTAAACCCGTGGACCAAAATCGAAAAATACGCCATTTTTATCCACACACTCCGATACGCATCGTCTAGTCCGAGACATATATCGTGTTACAACTCTGATAACTATTTCAACGGAATGATCAGCGATTGTGAGAAAACGCAATTTATCGGAAATAAAAAGATATAAAAGAGGGACGAAAGATACCAGAGGGACAGTCAAACTCATAGATCGAAAACAAACTGACAACGCCATGGCCAAAAATAAAAAGACAAACAGACAAATAATAGTACAGATGACACAACATAGAAAACCAAAGACTAAGCAACACGAACCCCACCAAAAACTGGGGGTGATCTCAGGTGCTCCGGAAGGGTAAGCAGATCCTGCTCCACATGTGGCACCCGTCGTGTTGCTTATGTTATTACAAATCCGATAAATAGTCTAATTCGGTAAGTCACATTCGTGAAAAGGGAGGGTATTGTAGTTACGACATAAGGAACATATCCGATATCATCTGTGAAACGGTTATTCCATAACGGTCAACCAACTCGTGATGGCGTCCGTAAAATTTACGAAGGGATGACTTCAACTTCACCATTTGGAACTCTTGGTTTAATAGCTTCCTTGTGAGCAGCAATCCTCTATCAAGGAAATCATGATAGGAAACACAAGCCCGGGAATAACGTATCAATTGGGTGATATATACTCCGTATGCAGGCGCTGCTGGAATATAAGATGTTCCAAACTGTTATCTTCTCAAATTCTGATACAAATGAAGACATTTTTAATGTATAAATAATGATCTTATCAAAAACATCGTAAAAAAGACATGGTGGTTACAGTTATAGAAGAGAATCCTTGCACACTTTTAAAAGTAACAGCTAGACCATATGCAATCGAACAAAGTGGTTATATGACTTGCGCTGTTCGCTAGACAGAATTTCGAAAGTTGTCAAAGGGCTCAAATATGATTGGATTAAAATAAGCCATTTCTTGTAAAAATTTTCAGTAAAATTACAATTTGTTATTATGCTGCAATGAAAACGTGTCATGCCTGTATGTACATATATATCATGAAAATGACAACACAACTGTTGTTCCTGAAGAGTTTAATTTTGATTTTATATAAGTCTATACCTATATTAGAATAATACAATTACATTTTCCCATACTTCTTTTCTTTCAAAATTTAATTTACCAGTTATTGAAACTGGAGTAAGTGTTGATTATTTTATCGTGGTTAACCTTTTAAATATAACTTTATTCACTTGTAACCAAATCTCCACTGCTTCATTCAAATCAAAATTGGGGTCTGCCTCCTTCTTGTCGGAAATAACTGGGAAATCATTAAATTTTATTACATGCTTAGAAGAATTAATATTGACCACAAACAACTTTGTCATTGAAAAAAAAGAAAAGAAAAAAACGTTCTCGATTATTTTTTGATAACGTAAAATTACGTTTTGAGTCGCAATACCTTGCATAACGTCAAGAATAGCTAAGAATCATATAATGTCAACTTTGCTAGAGGGATTCGGAACCTTATTTTCTTCACAATTTTATTAATTTTAAATTTATTAAAATACAATAAAGTAAAACATAATTCCCTTGAAAAATGTAAATTTGACAAAAATATTGTGAATTATACTATCAAAATAGCGCATGTCAATACCCACCATAATCAACTGTAGAACGATAAATATGACAATTAAAACTTATATGATAATGTTTTTTAATAAAACCAACATTAATAAACATCCAAAACTAAAAATATAAAGAAAGCGCAACGCATGAGCTTATTATGTTGTACACAAAAGTATTAGAACATTGTTCTACTTATACATCTTCTTGTTATGTAAAAATTTAGACAAGAAAAGTTTATTTATTTGATATTGATATTTTGATGACACACATGGCGTAATCTGTCAAGGCAATACCATTACATTATGAAAATCAATACTTTTTACACTAATGTCTTTCAATTTTCAGAATATTAGTTAGTCGAACAACTTTATTAAAATATACATGATTTTTGGATTTTGTAATTTATAACATTATTGTTTAAAGCATAATATTACAAGAATATCTATAATTTCCATTACTTTTAGTTGTTGTATTCTAAGTTTGTAACTTTATCTTGCAAATTTGAACGAACATCTTATTTCCGAGTAATGTATATACTAGGACATATAAAACAACCGTCAGTTTTCCTACGACATGGCGAAAAATGCTGATGACCAGAAGGTTGATGATTTTTGTTGATGATTTACCAACGAGGGATAATTCATATCAAATTATATAACATGTTTCGATTATAGTTCTTTGATCATTGTATTTCGTGAGTCATAATTTAAGGTTGATGTATGTGTAGTGTATACGTCCATATTGCTAGGCATGTGATTTACATCTGTATAACTTTACTCTGTGCATTATCATGTAAATCTTGATTTATTGATTATAAGGTGTTTAAAATATATCTATTTAATATAAATGAGAAAAAAACAACAACTTTATTAATTTCGTGTATGATATCATATTTAGGCATCAATAAAAATTCAAGATTTAAGGAATATCAGTACTGTAGATGAAGATTTGCCGCCGTTAAATCTTAATTGACTACGGCAACTCTTCTATTAATCTCTTTTATTCTGATTGTAATACATTAGAAAAATAAATAATACTTTAGGGCTTGAAAAATGTATAAATTTGAAATAAATTTCGCGAAACTTCATGATTGATATTGTCGTATAACCGTCACGGCTAAACATTACGACATACAAACAAAAATGATCAAACTGAAAGTCCTTCCGTCACGTCAATGATTAAAATTTGGATAGCATCACATAAAAACAGATTTTTACAGGTAAGTTATGTTTTAAGTTCGATAAAATTGTAGTATTCAAAGATTTGTTGATTCAAGAAATTCAATATAGTTACGATATGTCAACTTTGGCTTTGACGAAAAAAATTGTTACATAAAATCATTAGAATAATATATCGTTATGTTATAGTGAAAATATAAAATTATCAAAAAGATGTATGCAAAATATTCTTATTCTTATCAACAATTTTACATATTACAATTAAATAAAAATGTTACTCGGAGCTGCAAACTGCCGTTGATATTTTTTGTAAAATCTGTTGCATCGAAGGACGTCTCTAATCTCTAACCACTTCCCACAATATACCTTTAAATTGATAAAAAAAAACTACAGAAGCTGAACTAGTTCTAATCATTGTAAAAGGCTGTTCGGTGACCGGTATTGTTTACATCTTTATCCTTTGGTATTTATAGATAATTGAATTGTTTGATTATTTTACTAATTTGGCTTTGAGTTTCAAAGTGCTGCCTCCTATCTGAAAGAATTCTGACCAAACCTTTGAAATTCTTAGTATTCATATATTTTCATAATTGAATTTGCAGTAATTTTTCAAAAGAGGTTTTGAAATTATAAAAAAAAAATGTGCCCGTTCCTGAAATTTCATTTTTATCCATATGGTAGTTACAAAAAGGTAATAAGCGCATGTCTATTTATCATTCAGATAAAATCAGAAAATCAAATGTATGAAAATAAAATTAATTATGTTTTCATAATAATGCTTTGAAGTTGATATGGTAATGTTCATTATAATTACAAATTTCAATGCACAGCTGCACATAAAGCACTAGATACAAAAATAAGAATTAAAAAAACAATCTTAAAAAGTCACATTTGTATGAAAGAGAATGACTTTCATTCGATCTTGATATATCTGCCTTCCATTTGGACAGCTGGCCGTTTGGTTACTAACAAAACTTCAGATGATTTGTTTTTAAACAATCAGGAAGGGTAACATGTTCTCAATCCTTTGAAAATGAGACAGAAAACATACGCCTTGCATCAGCATATTTCTGCAATGAACACAGCGTTCAAACAGTGGTAGCCATTAGAAGATCACCCTCTGCGTTCACATCTCAAAGGGAGGTAATTTAAATAATTCAACTTGACAATTTACTCATTTTCTGCGGAATTTTGATTAAGTTATATAGGCCCTCCAACTAAAGTTTAAAAGGTTAAAAAAATATATTTTAAAATACTGTTAATAAACAGCATGCTGCATCAAAAAAACATAACGACTATTCAAAATGTATCAATCTGTTCCTTTACACAGATGTTTAATATCATAAAGGCATCATTTTTTTTTCATTTTTGTATCATTTTGTTTTATATTGGGTACCTGCCAAAAAGAGAATAACAATCATAGTAGTAAAACACATACAGCTTTTACCAATACAGATCTGAGTTATGCCACTTTGTTGGTCGAATATTACTTAAAACAACTAAGAGTTTCTCGTTTCTCGTTTTTTTTATATAGATTAGACCGTTGGTTTTCCTGTTTGAATTGTTCTATACTAGTCATTTTGGGGCCCTTTATAGCTTGCTGTTCGGTGTTAGCCAAGGCTTTGTGTTGAAGGCCGTACTTTGACCTATAATTGTTAACTTTTTATATATTGTGACTTGGATGGAGAGTTGTCTCATTGGCACTCATACCACATCTTCTTATTTATAAAACTGACAAAAATGGAAAATCTAAATTCATGTCGCCACAACCCGCTTTAGTATATCTTTACACATTTTTTTCAGACTGTTACAATAGGAACCAACATTCAACTTGATTGATGCTTCTCTTTCAGAGCTGCATGAGAAAAGAGAGAGGCGAAAGACACTAAAGGGACATTCAAACTCATACGTTGAAAATAAACTGACAACACCATGTCTAAAAAAAAAAGACAAAAGACAAACAACAGTACACAATACACCCAGAATACTAAGAACTAAGCAACACGAACCCCACCAAAAACTGCTCCACATGTGGCACCAGTCGTGTTGCTCATGTAAGCAAACACCCGTGATAAAACTAACACGTTATGTCACATTCGGGGAAAAGAGGACGGGATTGTTGTTACGACAATAGGAACATATCCGTCGTCATCTGTGAAACAGATATTCCATAATCGGTCAACAACCTCGTAATGGCATCCGTAAGTTTTACGAAGGGATGATTTCAACTTCACCTCTTGGAACTCTTGGTTTAATAGCTTCCTTGTGAGCAGCAACCCTATTTCAAGGAAATCATTATAGGAAATACAAGCCCTGGAATATCGTATCAACTGGGAGATATATACTTCGTAAGCAGGCACTGCTGGAATGTTGCTACCTAAAAAATCGAAATTTCACAATTGGGAAGCTGAAATCATCTCTTTTGTCGTAAAGTTTTGTTTTCAACGGACCCTCATTGTCAATTTCTAGATGTAAGTCAATTCTGAAAATTTAATCCAAAGACACTCACATCGGTCAAAAAGTCAAGATACAATTTTCCATTGGAATGCCTAGACCATATCAGTAAGCACTAAGCATTGAAATGGAATGACAAAAAAATATTTGTTTTGGTAAATTTGCTGTCAAATGATGTGTTGCATCTAATGTTTCATAAAAGATATAAAAAATGTTTTATTTTTTCATATCCACTGGTGTCACTGACAAAAAATAATTTTCTGAGATACTTGTCAAATATTTGTAAAATATGCATTTTCTTAAGATCGCTCGTCGAAATAAACACTGTAAACAGGTTTTTTCTCAATCCTGATATCATAAAAATGACATCTTGGCCCGAGAACACAGTTATTTCGTTATGCATTTCTTTTAGACAGTAAATTCAAATTAAAAGTTGCATATTGAGAAAAAAAACGATTTGGGGAAATCTTCCGGGTATGTGTTAAAATGTAACTAAAAAATACTAAAACTTGTTTACTTACTAACGGCTCTAAGTCTTGAATTGCCTCCATTTCTTGACCAATCTGTCAGGGCTGTCCAATATCGCCAATGATATACATTTTACAAGCAGAGCTGATGGCAGCCACAATTGGGACAAATCCGAAAATGCAAGGAATTTACCTACCGCGCCCTCACACAGAAATCAAAAACAAAGAAGTTAAAAAAAATTTATTTGCACAAGATACACAATTGTTTTTAATAGAACAGAGGAATCAATCGAGGAAATTTTTAAGGTTTTAGAAATGTACGAGAAAGCATCGGGAGCTAAGATTATTCATGGAAAGACTGTAGAGGTAAATCTACGTTGTTCGAAAAATAAAACTCAAAAAACATGCAAAAGATTTTAATATCGAAAAAGGAAAGCTGGATCACGATATCAAAGCAAATTGTAGTACCAAAAATATGATAAGAAATATAATTGTAAAAACTTGCAAAATATTCTGATTTACGAAGATTGCACACGGAATATTTTTCAAAATTATATTTTTCTTGATTCACTTAAAACATGGTCTAAATTGTTAAGTATACAAAGTCCCATAAATAAAAATGATATCTTAAATCAGCACTTAATTGGAAGAATAAACAATTCAAAATATCAGAAAACCTATTTTCTGCAACAATTTCGTAAAAAGTGGAATTCATACAGTTAGCGAAATTTGGGATGAAGAAACGAAAAACGTCAAAAGTTACAACTTAAAAGAGAAGCGAAAGATAACAAAGGGATAATCTAACCCATATGTCGAAAATGACAATACAATGGTAAAAAAGGAAAAACTACCAAAAGACATACAACAGTATACAAAACACAAAATAGAAAACTAGACACTGAACAGCAAACACAGTATCCTTAAAGATGAAAGAAACCGAATTTCGGAATGGACAATATTGAAATTAGCTAAACCAAAATCGTTCAAAGAAAGGCTAAAAAGTGATACCCTACAACCAAATCCACAACAAAATTGGTATTACGTTGGTATGAAGAAACGTTTGGTTTGAACTTTTTATATCTTCCAAATTTGGCTGTTTCCTGCGTATACTACAAATTGGTTCTGAACATGGTCATGTTACCATCAACTTATTAACCACACGGGTTGACCTAGGTATTATTCCTAGGTCTTCTTTCTACCGGAAACGTAGCCTCTTTCTGTCCCTATCCAATATACATATCCTTATTTTCTAGTGACATTCTTAATTTCCCTCCCTTAATCACAATCGACTCCCTATTGCATGATCTAACTTCTGTTTGACTTGTTTATTTTTAATCGTCTTGAACACTTATGAAATATTTGCCACTTGACCCAAACAATAATAAATCAATCAAGTAATCATAAAATGGTTAATATTTCGGGATGTCCACAACATTAGGGAAATTTCAAGTGAATGATTTGTATAATGATTCGTTGAGTCTGAAAAAAAGTTAGTAAGGCTTCTTAATCGTTTTCAAATACTAGTAACTGAGGCATATTTTGAGTTTTGTACAAATAAATTAACATTATTTAAAATTTTTATTTATTATTCAATAGATCTTCTTCCTTAAATATTCATAATAAAATTCACTTTCTGAATATCTAGTTTTATTTACTCTTAACCCACACAAGACCTGCATTAATAAATATTTTTGACTATCAGCTGCATGTAACCAAAACTAGTTTTATGTACACTCACGAATAAAGATGTAATTTATGTACTAAACACAAAACAAATATTTGTTTTATAAAAGCATCCTCCGTTAAACTCTGGACAATGGAACATTGTAAACACAGGGCTCCCTTTGTATACTTTCCTGTGTTATACAAGGTAATTTATGTTTAATTTTTTTTCAATAAATGTTTTTCATGTTTTCAAAAAATATATATTCCTTAGTAACGGAGTACAATTTTAAGTAACAAAGTACAGACTAGTTTTAAACAAAGAATAAAATCGGATTAGTATGATGAGAACTTTGTCAGCTCTCTCTCTCTCTCTCTCTCTCTCTCTGAATCCTGTATTCTGTAAAATTTGTAGCTTGCATCTAATTCTTTTAAATCAAGTAAATTTTCTATAGAAATAAGAAGATGTGGTATGAGTGCCGATGAGACAACTCTCCATCCAAGTCACAATGTGTAAAAGGAAACAATTATAGATCAAAGTAAGGCCTTCAACACGCAGCCTTGGCTCACACCGAACAACAAGCTAAAAAGGGCCCCAAAATGACTAGTGTAAAACAATTCAAATAGGAAAACCAACGGCCTAATCTATATAAAAAACAAGACACGAGAAACACTTAAGAACCACACCAACAAACGGCAACCACTGAACAACAGGTTCCTGACTTATGACAGGTACAAACAAATGCAGCGGATTTAAACGTTTTAACAGGCGCCAACCTTCACCCTAACCTGAAATAGTAGTCATAGTTACCTTTGATAAATAGCCATATCCTTTATAATTCTGAAGCACAGCTGGAGATAGCCTATTCGGAAGTGAGCATGATCCGCCATAATGTCTAAAAAAGAGTAGGAAACACTTTCTGAGTACATTTAAAATATATCCCCTTTCCCTAATTTGACCTTGAAGTCAAAGGTCCAGGTAACAGTTAAGAAATTCAGGTAAGCAACACACCATCTTCACATGATATAACAACACACCACATTAGAAGACCCTATGCCGAAAGGTTTAATGTCTTATAAATTTGAACTGTAATATGATAAGAAAAATGTTCGAGTAAAACTTCTTTTAAAATGATATTCTGTAGGTATAATTATAAACAACAAACATTTTTTTAGGTTCTTTTAACTTTTTCATTAATATCCAACAAGAAATGTAGGCATGAAATAACTAACAATATTTAATTTCCATATAATTTCTTTTTCCATGGGGTTTATGTAGATGTGATATGTGTCAATATAATAAGCCTAAATTTAAGGTTGATGAAAGGCTCTAAATAAAAAACGACGAAAACAAATATTAATTTGCCAAAATGAAGTTCATATTATACTGTTTTCCCCCAAAATACTAAATAATTTAGTATACAAAATGATAAAAGACACAATGGTGACAAACCTTACAAATGTTATCTGTGTGTTTTATATTATACATAGTTTGGTTAGGTTAGGTAGCTTTTATTACTTATGACAGAGTTATTACAAAAACAATTATCTATCAAAAATATTTTAAATGTAACTTATCCATAGTGTAAACAGACGTGTCATCAGCGTCAGCAGTTGGTTTCTTATTTATTATTTTTAGACTTCTTTGTTGGCTCATTTTTTCTCTCTGTAATGTAATAAGAGGATATCATTTCAAAGAATTTAATATTTTTTTAAAGGTATGATCACGTGACAATCAATCAACATAATGGAGCACACAAGTTCAAACAAAAAGCTTAAATCATGTCGGATTGAATAAATGAGTAAAATGTCACATTTCACATTTCACAAGAATTAAGCAAAATGTGATTTAACATTACAAATTGATTGTGCTGATTTAATCTTGTTCGTCGTTGTAATTTATTGTTTGTATTCCTTTTGTAGCAGTGTTTTGATGTTCATCTTAGCTTTTCATTGAAGGGTCCTTTTCCAAACAATTCCTCTACATTTAGGTCCGTTCGCACCACAGAGAGTCAAATCGTTAACAAGCATACCATTGCCACTACCCAACTTAAAGCATCTTCCGAACATTTGAAAGTCCCTACCATGTACTGGTTACCGAAATTACACAAAAAACCATTTAAATTCCGTTTCATCTCCGCATCGAGTAAGTGTTCTACTACTAATCTATCAGTTCTTCTAACTACCTCCCTTACTACTATCAAAGAACTGGTTATTAACTTTTGTAATAAAGCTTATGAAAATAATGGTATTAATTATTTTTGGAGTGTTAAAAATTCTTTAGAGGTTTTAGATAAAATACATGCTTTTGATGGTCCTTATAATTCTGTTGACAGTTATGATTTTCTACTCTGTACACTACACTTCCACACAATCTTATAAAGAAAAAGTTTTTGTATTTGATAAAATGGTCTTTCGAAAAATCTCATTGTAATTTAATTTGCTGTAACTCGTTTAAAGCCTTTTCTGTAACGAAAAGGAAAGTATGCTAGATACACTTACTGGAAATGTGAGGATATGATTGAAGCTTTAAATTTTCTGCTAGATAACATTTATGTACGTTTCGGCGATAAAGTGTATCGTCAGGTAGTAGGTATTCCTATGGGCACTAACTGTGCCCTTTAATAGCAGATTTATTTCTATATTGCTATGAATCTCAGTTTATGACCAAACTCAGTAAAGACCCATCATTGTTATATTTAGTTGATACATTCAACAATACCTACCGTTACCTGGATGATATTTTTCGTTAAATAATCCAGAGTTCTCTAAATATACTTCCGAAATTTACCCAAAAGAACTTACTTTAACTAAATCTAACATAAACAGCAGCAGTTGCCCTTTTCTAGATTTAGACATTTCAATTTCAAACGGAAACTACATACTAAAATTTACGACAAAAGAGACGATTTTCATTTCCTATTGTTAATTTTCCATTTTAGACGGCGATGTGCCTTTGGCTCCATCATACGGTGTTTATATATCCCAACTCGTTCGGTATGCCCGTGTGTGTTCTGATGTCATAGATTTTAACGAACGTAATCAATGCATCACTGGGAAATTATTGTGTCAGGGATTTCGATACCATAAATTACTTAAAACTTTTACTAAATTCTTTCATAGATACAAAGATTTGATTAGTAAATTTGGCTGTACCTGTAGAAAACTTATTAAAATGGTATTTCACATCCTAAATTTTACGGTAATATTGTACTTAAAGCGAGGAAATCACTATGTGATCCGTGTAAACTCATCGAACCTTTAAACAAACTTATAAGTAAGGGTTATCGTACCAATATTGTAATTAGATCTCTGAATATAGTTTACATTGGCACTAATATCGATTTTGTCATTAGCAAATTAAAACATAACTAAGTTGTATCTTCTTTTGAGGCGGGATGTTTAGAGACACACACACGTTATTTTTATCTCATAAGAAGTAGCTCCTCAATATCCTACTTCCTGTCGACACATTTATTTTGGCATTGCACAAGTCATGTCTTCTCTGACTGTTCATGACGTTAAAATACTAAATCCCTGGATGTGTTTTAGTTGATTTTAGTCTCTGATGCATGATTTTTATCATTAATTGTTTTGGCTTTTAACTAGCTGTCAGTAACTGCGAGTACTCTCAAATCGTACTTTCTTTTAATTCGACCTGTTGATACTATTTTGATACTTTTTGTTATTTTATATTAATATGGATCTTGTCTGTATACCAGCTTTGATTATTTGGAATATCTACTAATTTTCACTTCTTCATACTACATTTGTATGAACATCAAGATTATTCTCCTTTAATCTGTACAGGAAGTTTTATTGTTGATATTTACCCTTTATGTATCAAGTGTTAAATTAGGTATTTATATGACAGACCTTTCTTGGTATTCCTAATTATTGGAAGATTTTATATAGACAGAAAAGTATACCTAAAACGACAAAGTTATTTTTCATTTACCTGTATATATTATGAAAACCGGTTTTTCAAAAGTGATTATTTTCTAAGTGTTAAATATTTCGCGGTGGTGTATTGCCATGGCTTTATTTGGACTTGTTTGTTTGCTTTTGGCCTTGAATGTTTGTCCCTAATATTTTATTAACTATGTATTTACTTTCAGGTATCACAGATCGAATTTATTCGTTCATAGTGTGTTAATTTACGTTTTGATTGAGTTAAGCCTTCCAATTGATGTTTTATCGTGTGTTTTCTATGATGTGATGTTATACTATTGTTTCAGAAAAAGGAGAAGGTTTGGTACCATTAAAACGTTTAATCCCGCTGCAAATGTTTGCACCTGTCCTAAGTCAGGAATCTGATGTACAGTAGTTGTCGTTTGTTTATGTAATTTATACGTGTTTCTCGTTTCTCGTTTTTTATATAGACTAGACCGTTGGTTTTACCGTTTGAATGGTTTTACACTAGTACTTTTGGGGCCCTTTATAGCTTGTTGTTCGGTGTGAGCCAAGGCTCCGTGTTGAAGGCCGTACATTGACCTATAATGGTTTACTTTTATAATTTGTTATTTGGATGGAGAGTTGTCTCATTGGCACTCACACCACATCTTCCTATATCAATTTGCCCTTGCGGATACACATGGTTGGGTATGCACGCAAATTATAATAATGTATTAATTAGAGCAAAACTAATACAAAGACATGCATTGATAAGAAATACCTAATTTCTCCTTTTTGCAAGTAGAACTGATATTTAAAGAGATTTCATGATAAGCTTTCAAATATATACACCAGTTTGTAATTGTTTTAGTGTTTTATATTTCTGTCAAGTAAACTTAGAACATGTAGAACATCCATCCATTATACACAGGTATTGAGCAACACGACCTATAAATATGTTTACTGTTGAAAATATGCTTATACATGTATAGAGATATGATTTATATTTTTTGAATTTGACATGAAAATGCTTATTTTGATGTTATTATTTCTGATGACGTTTACAAACGGAATAGCTGAGTTGGAAAATCCTTGGGGTTCAAGGACAAACAATATAGGTTGTGTATTAAAAAGAAAGGTGGTATGTTTCCGAACGAAACAACTATTCAGAGAGACCACAGGAGAAAAATGTGAACAATTACAGGTCGTTGTTTGGCCTTTAACAATGAGCAAAACCCCTACCGTATAGTGAGACACGGGGATGTCAAAATGTAAAACGATACACAAGGGAAAGGAAACGGCATAAATATAAAGATTTAACGATTATGACTGACGGAAAACAATGACAACCACTGGTTAACAGGCTCCCAGAGTGGGAGAGGCACATAAAGGTTGCACTTTGTAAATACAGCTGTTTCACAAACCACGCCTCTTTTAGGAAGATATATAATATTCAAAGATATTTTTTTTTGTTTACCTACTGGTCTCCATATATGATCTCTATGTTTCATATTATAGAGACACAACTTGGGAGTTTTACCAGTATAAATACATGTACGCATGGATAGGGCCAAATTGAAATTCTGAAGACGACCCAAAGTGAAGGGAGGGGAAGTACAGAATTTTAGAATATGATTCAACTATTAGAAGTTCGATGCATATAAATGTTGAAAATATGCCGCACAGCACTATGTTTTTGCCTTAGAAAAAAAATAGTAGTGCATATGAACTTTTCACTCTAGAACATAATTTTTTACGAAACTTCATAGTAAAAGTGGCACACTTTTAGCCGTAAAAGGAGTTTCTATGGGAAATTACATTGTCTATAGTACAGAAGTGCTACCTATATTGGATGAAAAGAGAGAACATGTAGAATTTCACCAAATCTGGTTTATATTCAGAGATTTTAATGAAATTAACTCAAATATAAAGTTTTATAAATATTTCATGAAGATTGAGAAAATCCTGGGCGTTAAAAAGGATGACTCAGTATAAATTCACAGTTTACAATATGCAAAGTTTACCTTCAGCCCTGTATGCAAAATAAATTCCTAATATATGCAAATATGTAATTTAAATTGTAACACCTTTCTTGTGACTGCGGCATAAAAAAGCTAGAAATACAAAAATACTCTTTAAAACTACAAATAGTGTTATATATCCTAAAAAATATGCTAAATATTTTATATTCACAGGAACATCAGAATTATTCAGCAAATTTGAGGCCACAGTGGCAAAAAGGGAAAATCCCTTACCACTGGGTAATAAAACAGATAATTTAACCTGTAAAGGCTATGATTTTATTATCATAAAGGTCTTTTGTAAAGAAAACAATAACCTTGCTTTGAAGTTATGCAAAAAACAGATTTTAGCAGTCAGTTCTATAAAACTTTTAATGAATTTATATATCAAACTGATAACTTTATACATACAGCTTTGGAAATATGGCTTTGTTTAAACACTTTATATTCGCCAAATTATGTTAGATATATGGTTAGAGATGATATAATTGTGACAAGATTTCTAAACTGACCATTTGAGGAAGAAATTGTGAACTTTCATAGATAAATGGGCATACAGTAAGATGTGGACTGGAGACAGAGGCAGGATTGGATATTTTATATAAACTTGAATATTGGAATAATATAACCATTAAACTTTACATTTAAAGGAATCCGTAATGCAATTTGTTATCAGAGTAGTTTCATACAGGTTCTATGCATTTCATGTTAGAAAACATGCACATAGGGTAAGCTGACAATAACTAAAGTCTGGTTTTCAAATTCATTAAAAATTGAAACAGGGGTGTGGGTAATAGATGTAGTGTAAAAGGAAAGTTAAGTACATGCAGTGATTTCATTTAGGCTATGCTTTTGATAAATAAGTATTGTTGTGAGAAAAAGATTTTTCAAGATTGTTCTATTTGAATAAATGTTAGTATAGGTTGCACTTTGTAAATACAGCTATTTCACAAACCACGCCTCTTTTGGGGAGATATATAATATTTATTGATATTTTGTTTTGTTTACCTACTGGTTACCATATATAATCTTTATGATTCATATTATAGAGACACAACTTGGGAATTTTACCATTATAATTACACATGGATAGCGGCCAAATTGAATTCCAATTGAAAAAGGAGTTCATATGGGAAATTGCATTGTCTATATTTACAGTAGTGCAACCTATAGAATATACTCTGGTATGTTTGTTTGGGGCGTTGGGTTGCAGTTTTAATGACGTCTACCCAATGTCGCCTTTTGTTTACACATTCTGTAGATAATTAAATGCAACAGTAGTATACCGCTGTTCGAAATTCATAAATCGATTGAGAAAAAAACAAATCCGGCATCACATTGTTGCAAAAACAAAATATAAAATGGAATGAATTGTTTCGATTTCGGTGAACAGTTGTGCAAAGAATCAATTGTGAAAAATGTTCTATAAAAGGATAGAATGCAAGTATTTTAAACCAAATACATCCATTAGAAAACCAAGATGATGAACTTTTCATTAATATTTTGTAGTCTTACATGCTTAATCGTAGGTTGAAAAAAAGGACCCAGCAAACCCTCTTGCTTGCTTTTATTTTTCGTTTTAAAATTATTAAATGATTATTGTTTATTGTATGCTTTTCATTCAGTCTAAAATTCTTTTTTCCTTTACTTATTTTTCTATTTAGAAATTCTAATGTTTCAAATTCTTTTTCCAAACAAAAGGAAAAAAGGAAAAAAATGTTTCTATGTTTTTTTTTTTTTAACCATTTTGATTCTTTATACATAAACTGTTGAACATGTTTCAATTTAATTCCAGCAGTTAACATCAATTAAAATAACTAGCTGCAACATTATTGACACTAAACCAGGGTATTGCAAATCATACCACACCTCTTTATTTTGATTAATTAACAGAAACATGCAAACAATTTTCCCGAACCAGTTTCAACCATACATCTATATAGTGGAAGATAAAACGCTTTCAATATACCAGCTGTTATTACATTTTTCTTAACCAAATAGTTGAATATAATATGGTACCGAATAATCGACTAGGTTGGTACCAGTTGGTGCTTGGTTTTATTTAAACACCAAATCTTTTATATTTCATATTCGAAATCTAAAAAAAATGAGGATAAATCGTAAATCTTTTATCATTATCATAGTCATCAGAAAATTTAAGTCCAAAAATCAAATATAGTCCAAAATGTCTCCAAATTACAAAATAAAAAAATCATATTTTCGTATAGAGAATATTATTTAGCCATGTCACACGGCTGTAAAATGCCATTACATAAAGAAAATGTCAAAATAGATTAAATGAAACTGTTTGTTCTTACTCGTGTGAAAAAATAATAAGCATTACAAACACATCGCCCACAGATGCTGAAACAAACGGTTTCCCGTAGGCGTATTTTGAACATATCCCGTTGATTGATTCCCTTGTTTCTCCACACCTGCTGAATACAACAGATTTGGAAGTGCTAAATTTACTAGACAGAAATATAAAACAATAAAGAATAGTAATTGGTTTATACATTTAACACCTTATTACCTTATCAAATGATCTCTTTAATATCATTCCAACTTGCTCTAGGGAAATAAGGCATTATATTCGATATATATATGTATCGACTCAACATTATTTCTAAAAATTCTCACCACCATCCTTTCTAATGTAAAAGATGAGCTACCAAAATGTTCATCCAAGATAGTATAAGATGCATATTCTCTGAGGGATTTAAAATTCAAACCTCTCCTTGTGGCATCGTCCCCATACAAATATAGTCCGGCTGGTCATGTCATATCTGAAGAATTTGGCATCGAAAACAAAAACAAAAAACAATTCAGAGAGTTGTAAGAGAAAATTCCCCAATATCGAATTCCAAAGCAAATCTAATGGGACAAGAACTCCAAATTACTCATGGATGCAGTTGAGGACTTTGCTCGAAAATGGTTAAAGCACGAGCAGGATGAACCAAACGTTGACACGTTATCTAAATGGAACAAATCTGTTCGATCATACATACAAAATCGCATTCAAAATCTACCATGTAAAGTGAGCTGACGGTTTTCTGACCGTATCAAGAAGCCCGAGGTTGTGGATGCCTTGTTCTATCTTCACTACAATCAGAAAATTAAGTTGTTGTTCCAGCAGACAAAGCCTCAAATAATTTTGTTTAATATACAAAAGCAATAATTTGGAATCCCACATACTCACCATTTATAAAAGAGGAGATTTTAGAAAAACCTTCTCTCCTTTTGTATCAACATGAATAAGAACGATGAAAATCTCCAATCTTTATACTGGATACCTTAATTTCACAAAAAGCCTCATAAAGAACGATATAGCCGAGTCGTGCAGATGTTCGACTTAACATTTTTTTTAAACTTCTCATCGCCATTCTTTCTAAAGTAAAAGATGGCCTTCAGAAATATTGTCTTACGGTTTATTCAACCAGCGTTGTCAATCAGATTTGGATTCTTGAAAATATTAAAAAATCTGCTCCAAATCTTTATTATGGCATTTGAATTGATTGTAAATGTCTTTGCTACTTCTGGATGTACAAGGGAGTGATGAATATATATGCTGCAAAGGCGACACTTTTGACGCTACCGGTCTAGTTTCGTTTGGAAATTCTGCTCTTTACTCAGAGATTGTTTGTTCGTCGTTTTGTAGGTGTCTCTTTGATATATACCATACATATCCTTTAAACATTACGTAACAAATAAATGTTTTCAAGTCCTGTTTGGGCGAGGTAAATAAGTAAAATCTTTTCTTTGGCGTGTGAATTGAGAAGTTAAATATTTGAAAGAAATTATAACCATTGCAGAAGTACTTGCATCGAGGTAAGTAATGGGTATTTTGGGTTTGGATTTTATCTAGAAATAGACTGTTACACTGAGAAAATCATTAACAAAAGCTCAATTTGTAGTGAGGCTTTATTACATCCATTGAAAACAAAACATTAAGTAAAAAAATCATCAAAGATTCGTCTAGTTACATTCACCAATTACAATCATCCTAAAATTAAGTAATATAAAAGGATGTAATATCATTCTACAAAGGTTAAAAAATTTACACCACTTGCAGTTACATAGAAATATTCAATATACATTTTCATTGATATTGATATATACAATATACATTTACATTGATATTGATATATACAATATACATTTACGTTGATATATACAATATACATTAATATAGATGAGGGTCGTGATGACGAATAACGGTAAAAATTCTTTCCAAGTGACGTCAACGGTAATTTTTGGGGTATGACGATCAAATGTTCACTTTCTTTTTGATGATAAAAAAAATTGACTTATTTTGACAAATCACATTAACTTTATTTCCAAAAATAACGTTACGATAATTATTTGAGGTCTCTGATGATAAGGATATTTTGACGAATCACGGTAAAATTTTAACCCATTTGACGATAACGGTAGACGAAAATGACCGTTTGACGCCTGACAGTAAAGGGCATTTCACCCTCATAGATTTGATTTTTTTTTATTTTTTGGTGTTTTAACGCCACTTTTAAGCACCGCTTTTGGGCTATTTCGTGGCGGCCAGTTTTTATTGGTGGAGGAAGCCGGAGTGCCCGGAGAAAACCACCGACCTTCGATAGGAAAACTGACAATCCTAGTCAATTAAGATTGGAGTCGAGTGCACCCGCACGAGCGGGGTTCGAACTCACAACCTCAGTGTTGACTGGCTAGTGATTACAGTAGTAACTACTTAGACCACTCGGCCACCGAGGCCCCCACCCTCATAGATATATACAATATACATTTACATTGATATGTACAATATACATTTACATTGATGTATACAATATTCATTTACGTAGACACATAATAGATATATACACTATATGTATTTACTTATTGTTGGATAATATTAAAATTATTTGTGCAACTGGTAAAAACCGGAAGAAAAGCGAGTACAAATGATTTTTATATATTTAGGACAATTTACATATATTGTTTTATCCTGCAATTTAACTTTACATTCAGTTTTTTTTTCAACTGTTGTATTTGTTTCATGGTTTAAAAGCAATGAGGACCTCAAAATCAACTATGATTTTAAAATTACTGTTTGCTCAAGAAGCAGGATAACTGAAGACTTCAATAAAACTTGTATGTGTACAAATAGAACAAACATTTAAGTATGTATACCTTGTACATGTTGTATTGATTGGAAAATAAATCAAAGTATGTGTTTTGCTGTTAGAAACCGTATAATATCTCTTAGATTTTAAAAAATGAAATAGTGTAGAAAGTACTGTAAATCCTATGTTTCAATGATTTAAAATATTACCGACACAATACATGTACATCTTTGTGCTGATATGACAATTTTCATTTTGCTACCATAATACCCAGATTGTCATGGTTGTTTTTACCAATTATATTGGCAGATGACAGGACTGGTTTTGTTTTTGATTTACCGTATCTTCTGTAATTTTCTTAGGCTCTTCTAAATTGTCTAAAAGTTTTCTTCTACAGTTAATGCAAATACCTATTAAAAATAAGAGTACTTTATAATTATAAGATAAACGATTATAATATCAATATATAATACAAGATATTTTTATGACAACTCAAGGATGACATTATGATCTTTAGGATTATGCCTCCTTATTAATTAGGACACGTGTTTCTCAACATAGTTAAGGGTTGCCTGAAAGTGAACTACATTGTACTATGATGGATTGATTGCATCCAGTGACAAATATTACAATACATGCATATTCTTATTAGGTTCCCTTTGATTATACATGCACTGCAGGAAGAGAGTAAGACATAATGTTGTTTTGCTACGAGCTAGTTCATGTAACCTTTTTTTTCTCTTTTAAAATTTAACAAAAAAACCTTTAACCTTTAAATGGCTTCTGTCCAGGCAATAGCAATCAGGACCTTTTTGTTTGATTCATTTCATCTTCTTTGAATTTTCTTGTGGTCGGCAATAGAATGTAAGGAAATTTAATGGTGGTTATACACTATATGTAAAACCTTTTTTAACCAGAATATGACTTCTTGTATGTATACATTGGTTGTACATAGTGGAAAGTAACACTTTATAAATTTTGTGTGTAAAATTTCTTTTCATTAATTGTTTTGTTACAAATTAGGCCATTAGTTTTCTCGTTTAAATTGTTTCACCTTCTTCATGTCCGGGTCTTTTTAAGCCAACTATATTGTATGGAGTTTTCTCATTGTTGAAGACTGTACAGTGGCCTATACTTTTCTTACATCCATTTCATTTGAACACTTGTGATAGTCCTTTTATTGGTAATCAAGGTATGTCCTTAACTTTTTTGGCATACAGTTTTACATATTTTTTTAAATCAATAGTGCATTACAAACATTTGGCATACAGTTTTACACATTTTTTTTAGTGCATTACAAACAATCATTTTCTCCAGTTTTCCCCTGAACTATTGATTCACCTTTATAATTAGGTAATTGTTAAACTTTTTTTTGCACTAGCACTTATTTTTATCATTTACACTTTGCAATATTTTCCCTTGGACACATGGTGGATATTTTTTTTTTGGCACAGAAAATTATATCCCCATAGGCGGATCCAGGGAGGGGGGACCCTGGGGGCCCGCTCCCCCCCTTTTGTGGGAAAAATTTGGTTGATTATATAGGGAATCACTGAAACATGACGGAGCCCCCTTAGGTCAGTCAGCGGGCCCCCCTTATGAAAAGTTCTGGATCCGCCACTGATCCCATTGGGTATCAAGTTCATGGGGATAGTATGATCCATTTAGGAGATAACCTTCCAACATGTTGAATTGGAAGTAAAAAAAAATGGTGATTTGCCTTTGTTTGTTGAAAAGAAAACTGTAATAAAATGCTTACTACAATGTAGTATTAACTGGAACGATGATTCCCCAGTGTTCTCTTATCTTCTGAACTCCGTCAATATCTAAGGGCCTTCCTCCTGTGATGGATTTTGTCTTCCTCCCTCTCTCTGGTACATTAAGGCGTTTGGGATGAAAACTCAGTGATAATGGCACTTCACACAATTTACGTCTTTTCCAATTTTGCTTATGTCTCGAATCAAATGAAAAATGTGCACTGCACACAAATAAGTGTTCAAATGAATCTGGAAGTATTCCAGCCTCCGTTAGAATTTCATATGCATCAGTTTCTGTGAATGTGGATAGGGGTTTTAAGTCATCTGAACAAGTCACTAAGTTGTATTCAAATTGTTCAAAAAAGCAGGAATGTAGGGTCATATTCGATTACATCAGGGGAATATATGTAAGGGGGAAGGAAACCAATGATACTATGCTGGGAAGATTTCATTCAAACCTCTCTGGGTTTGACTATAATTTATGAGAAAATATCAGAGCTGTTCGAAAAATTATTTGTGTCATGCTATAGACCACTTTCGAGTTTGTCCTTCACCGGTAAAACTCGTCAATTATGCGCGCCTTTATGACGTCATTTACCAGATAGAGGGGATCGCCTGTATCCCTGCACTATTTACGTTCATCAAGCGTCTTAGTGATCGTCATTGTGCAGGATAAACTAGAAATAATGTTTGTTCCGTAGGTACTTAATCACAATTCCCTAATGACAGCAGTGCTGATTGTCAATTATGAGAATTCAATTTGCCGAATAATTCGTGCAATATAGCATCATAGTTAGCCAACCACTTGCTCAACATTGGAACGGAAGTGACGACGCACCTAAACGCACGAATGATGTTCACTAAAACCAAAGTTTTTGACGGAAATGCATCGAACTCGAAAGTTGTCTATTGGTTTAAAAGTTTTGACGGAAGTATGACAATAAGTTATAGCATGAATATTTATATATTTGAACTCTGTTTTTTCTATCACTAAAAGGTCAATACACAGTTTTGTTTATCTAGGCGGCGTATTAATCACAACCACGCGCCGCATCGTTCCTCCATTATACTGTTATAGATAGTATAACCATTACTGATAGTGTTTTTTTTATAAATTAATTTGTTTTTCTACATTTTTGCTGTGTTTTTTTTTTTTTTTTTTTTTTGTGTGTTTGTGTGTGATCGAATTAGTAGCAGATAGTTTGTCGTTAATCTGCAATACTTCCTGTACACGTTATACTTGGTCCGCGGTGTATTCGACTGACTGTTTCATTTTACTAAGGATTTGATTTCACTATACAAATCCTTGATTTTACGTACGGTTTTCCACTGTATTCTTGTTTTTTTTCTCTTGTTACACTAGATAGGAAACGTGCGCATTATCCTTTTTTTTTAAAAGTTTGTTGGTGATATTTTCATTTTTCTTAATTTTCTTATATTTTTTTGGGAAAAGGGGGTGCTTTTGATAGTTAAAACGGTATATAGAAAATGAAATATAAGAAAAAGTAAAATATGCAATGAATATATCAGAAAACAGAAATAGAAAGTATTGACTCCGAGGTCATAAATGACTGGGCTATTATATTATAATACATGCAATTTAAATTTTGTGACTCCCTTTCTATTTCTTTATAACAATCGCTGTAGCCGTAACCTTTGATATTGGTATTGTGTTTGAAGTTTAACACACGGTTTTCATTACCTTTATGGTTTATTCCTATTTAAAGAATTTGTCAGTCTAACTAATTGTAATTTTTGTCATTATGAATTTAAAAATTTGAATTCTCGATAGGTGGTACTTTGGTGATCCTTTCACAAAACTCAAGCTAGGATATGCAGATATACGAATGAATATATTTTGTATAAATTCATGATTTCCCTTAATACGTTATTTCATATCTTACTTTTTTTAATACACGTGTTGGCAAGCGATCCGATAGGTATTTATTTTTCTTTCATTGGATAAATAATCCTACTTATTTGTATTGATGAAGAAAAGGGATTTTACAAAAGATGTAGGCCTGCTCTACATACATTTGCTCCAGTTCCAATGTTTGTTTTCAAAATACTCTTGAAGAGTAATATATATATGCATTGCTTTACATCGTATTTTATCGTTTAAAACAGGGTAAAATATGATGTAAAGCAATGCATATGTTTTACTCTTTAGTATATTTCCTTATATCCTGTACTGTAAAATCCCCACCTGCTTAGGAATTTGAATAATTATGGTGATTACACGTAGGTCTGAGTACTCGAAGTTACTGAAAGCTAGTTAATTGATTGATTGATTGATTGCTAAATGTCCAGTGGCAAATAGTTCATGCATGTTCAGGACTAAAACAAATTGGGGCCGTGCAGGATGAAGGTCTGGATATTGGAAATGCCATTCATTGGAAAATGAGGGTTTATTAGATAGGAACAGAAATTTGCCTTTCAGTAGACGACCTACGAACCCCTCAAAGAATTGTTCAAGTTTCTTAACGTGCAGAGAGCGTGGCATTCTCTCTACACTAGGCATCGGATTGAACTTGGGCCAACAACAACTAATTAGAAAAAAATCATTTATCTAAGATGAGGTTCATTCAAGTATTTGTTGATAGAAGTGAAATGACCTGAACCAATTAAAGTTCTAGTTTATAGTTTCTATATAAGGTGGAATATAATGACATACAGTTCCAATACTCCACTGATTCACTAAGGATGATAGACTAGTGTACAAATGACATTCGATAATTAAAGAGTTTTGACGGCTTCACATGTATCTACAGGTAACATTGTTTATTTTATTTTTTTAATAAAAAAAATATTTGTGAAAAATTTATGTGTAGGCCTCAATCCAAGTATGTATTGATTAAGGGGGGTGTAGAATGCGTACGCCCCCTTTAATTGGATAATATATCATTTTTTAGCATTAAATCGTATAAGCAATTCTGGACCGCCCCAAACCTTAACAAATTCTTTTGATTCTTGTTTTGAAAACACACTATCAGAATCAGAAACGAAAATAAAATATGAAAGCCATCAACCAACGACAATCACCGAAATACCGCAGCACCTGTGTTGAAGACCCATAGGTGGCTATGGGCTGTTTTCTGCACTTTGGTCGGGTTGTTGTCTCTTTAACACATTCCCTGCTTCCATTCTCAATTTGATTCTCCATGACATGGGACAAACGCATACAGAACCTGGCAGGGTTAATAATAATTGTAAGTGCCCGATCCTCCCTATGACTCGAGACTGGTCAATTTAGTTCATGACCCACTTTTTGTGACATTTTAAAGATAAACAATACTTCATCAGAAAAACACAACAAAGTATATAAGCCAAGCACTGATCCTGATATGAAGCTGTTATCAGTTAGCACAGCAAAACGGTAAACAACAGGTTCCATGCGCCTAAAATGCGGATTTATTTTTGTTTCAACTCGTCTTTTATTGACATACAACATTTAAGCTATATTTTACACACTACTAAGCACCATCGATCATGTCACTTGTGTTTGAATTGGTTCAGTAGTTTCAGGGAAGCTCTTTTAACTAGACACTAGAGTGTCACTCACTTGGATCTATTTGCATCTTCAAAAATGGCCACTCTCTTACATTATAGACTCGATTCTAATTCAGCACTCATATCTTATTTGTAAATCATGCATATTGCTAATCATTTTGGCTGGTTACAGTTTCCCTTTTAACTACTATAGAATTTGCCCAAGATGCAAAAAATTTATTAAATCATTCCATGCATCAAATATAGTTGACCTATTGCTTAAAGTATCTAAGAAACAAAGTTAACCAGGAAAACTGAACATTGACCAGTCAACCATGAAAATGAGGTGAAGGTCAGATGATACCTGCCAGACAGACGGAAACAGACAATCATTCCATACACCAAATATAGTTGACCTATTGCTTAAAGTTTAAGAAAAACAGACCAAAACACAAAAACTTAACATAAGCAATGAACCATGAAAATGAGGTCAAGGTCAAATAAAACCTGCCAGACTGACATATACATCGTAAAATATTTCCATACACCAAATATAGTTGACCTTTTGCAGATAGTATTAGATAAACAGACCAAAACACAAAAACAAAAGATTGAGCAATAAAGCGTGAAAATGAGGTTAAGGTCAAATGAAACCTGCCAGACTGACATGTACATCGTAAAATATTTCCATTCACCAAATATAGTTGACCTACTGCATACAGTATTAGAAAATCAGACCAAAACACAAAAACTTAACATTGAGCAATGAACTGTAACAGTGAGGTCAAGGTCAAATAAAACCTGCGTGACTGACATGTACATCGTAAATATTTCCATACACCAAATATAGTTGACCTATTGCATACAGTATTAGAAAAACAGACCAAAACACATAAACTAAACTATGACCACTGAACCATGAAAATGAGGTCAAGGTCAGATGACACCTGCCAGTTGGACATGTACACCTTACAATCATTCCATACACCAAATATAGTAGACCTATTGCTTATAGTATCTGAGATATGGACTTGACCACGAAAACTTAACCTTGTTCACTGATCCATGAGATGAGGCTGAGGTCAAGTGAAAACTGTCTGACAGACATGAGGACATTGCAAGGTACGCACATACCAAATATAGTAATCCTATTATTCATAATAAGAGAGAAATTAACATTACAAAAAATCTTAACTTTTTTTAAAGTAGTCACTGAACCATGAAAATGAGGTCAAGGACAATGGACATATGACAGACGGAAACTTCATATCATAAGGCATCTATATACAAAGTATGAGGCATCCAGGTCTTCTACCTTCTGAAATATTAAGCTTTTAAGAAGTAAGTTAACGCCGCCGCCGCCGGATCACTATCCCTATGTCGAGCTTTCTGCGACTTTTGGCTCGACAAAAATTGATTAAATCACCATTTAAGGGTAATAATTCCTTAAAGACTCATTCAAAAGTGTTTGCTGTGTACAGACTGACCAGAATAAAAAACAACAAAGTTTATACTAGACACCATAAGAACCATTCAGCTCAAGTTTGGTAAAAAGTTTACAATGGACAGCAAGTAATTAAGTTTATACGGAAGGTCAGTGGCTTTATGGGGATGTGAGCTAAAAGGTTTACAGACGACATACAATGAACTGAGTATGATGACACATTTACTAGTAGTCACTTTTGCAAGATTAGCTTAGAAAAAAAAAATTCTCTCATAAATCTTCTATTTTTAATGTGTGTATATGTCAATATATACATTGTTTATTGTATTAATTTGAGTATTTTCTTGATCCAAAACAAACTGTAAATTATATGCTATTTTTCTGGAGTGTGATAAAATTTCTTTTTTTAGCCCGTTTTATGAATACACCCGTATTATTACAGCCTTTTGTCATCACAGGCTATTTCCTAGTATTGATAAACCTGAAAATCATAAACGACATTTTCTTAAATTAAAACATATAAATAGAGGTATTGATTTTATTAATTTGTCTAGCATATTCAATGACTCTTCCGTATATAGCTTAATACCTCCATATTTTGATAATATAGAACAACACATTATTTCGTATTCTTATAAAAACCGAGCAGAAATTTGATTTTAATTATACGTCAATTACATCAGACGTCAATATAGAAAATAATGTTCCTTCCACTTGAGACTGCGAAACATCTAGTTTTATATATGTTCCCTATGGTCATGTTATTACAGGAGACCTCAACATCGTCGAAGACCGTGAGGTCATAACTTTTCTAAAGAAAGGACCGAAATACCGTCCTCCATCTATAATAGATTGGAAACAGTGTCGTCAGGTCATTAAAGACGCTCTGTCTGCCTACTGTAAAAATTGGTGCAAACGTGAAAATCGGATAAAAATCTTTAGACAGTTATTTGAATAAAATTATGATTACTGTTAATATTCGAATATCTCATTTAGAAAACAATTCTGAAATTAATAATAGGATCCATGATATTCCCATTTCAAGAATAAAAATAAACTCAAGGTACTCGCAGAGCGGTTTGTGTTCGTACCGGCAGACAAGGCAGCCAATAATGTAGTGGTGGTGTGACGCATATACTACACGGAAGTTCTTCAAAACGAAATTATCAATTCCTCTACATTTAGGTCCGTTCGCACCACAGAGAGTCAAATCGTTAACAAGCATACCACTGCCACTACCCAACTTAAAGCATCTTCCGAACATTTGAAAGTCCCTACCATGTACTGGTTACCGAAATTACACAAAAACCATTTAAATTCCGTTTCATCTCCGCATCGAGTAAGTGTTCTACTACTAATCTATCAGTTCTTCTAACTACCTCCTTACTACTATCAAAGAACTGGTTATTAACTTTTGTAATAAAGCTTAGGAAAATAATGGTATTAATTATTTTGGAGTGTTAAAATTCTTTAGAGGTTTTAGATAAAATACATGCTTTTGATGGTCCTTATAATTCTGTTGACAGTTATGATTTTCTACTCTGTACACTACACTTCCACACAATCTTATAAAGAAAAAGTTTTGTATTTGATAAAATGGTCTTTCGAAAAATCTCATTGTAATTTTATTTGCTGTAACTCGTTTAAAGCCTTTTCTGTAACGAAAAGGAAAGTATGCTAGATACACTTACTGGAAATGTGAGGATATGATTGAAGCTTTAAATTTTCTGCTAGATAACATTTATGTACGTTTCGGCGATAAAGTGTATCGTCAGGTAGTAGGTATTCCTATGGGCACTAACTGTGCCCCTTTAATAGCAGATTTATTTCTATATTGCTATGAATCTCAGTTTATGACCAAACTCAGTAAAGACCCATCATTGTTATATTTAGTTGATACATTCAACAATACCTACCGTTACCTGGATGATATTTTTTCGTTAAATAATCCAGAGTTCTCTAAATATACTTCCGAAATTTACCCAAAAGAACTTACTTTAACTAAATCTAACATAAACAGCAGCAGTTGCCCTTTTCTAGATTTAGACATTTCAATTTCTAACGGAAACTACATACTAAAATTTACGACAAAGAGACGATTTTCATTTCCTATTGTTAATTTTCCATTTTAGACGGCGATGTGCCTTTGGCTCCATCATACGGTGTTTATATATCCCAACTCGTTCGGTATGCCCGTGTGTGTTCTGATGTCATAGATTTTAACGAACGTAATCAATGCATCACTGGGAAATTATTGTGTCAGGGATTTCGATACCATAAATTACTTAAAACTTTTACTAAATTCTTTCATAGATACAAAGATTTGATTAGTAAATTTGGCTGTACCTGTAGAAAACTTATTAAAATGGTATTTCACATCCTAAATTTTACGGTAATATTGTACTTAAAGCGAGGAAATCACTATGTGATCCGTGTAAACTCATCGAACCTTTAAACAAACTTATAAGTAAGGGTTATCGTACCAATATTGTAATTAGATCTCTGAATATAGTTTACATTGGCACTAATATCGATTTTGTCATTAGCAAATTAAAACATAACTAAGTTGTATCTTCTTTTGAGGCGGGTTGTTTAGAGACACACACGTTATTTTTTCTCTTAAGAAGTAGCTCCTCACTATCCTACTACCTGTCGATACATTTATTTTGGCATTGCACAAGTCATGTCTTCTCTGACTGTTCATGACGTTAAAATACTAAATCCCTGGGATGTGTTTTAGTTGATTTTAGTCTCTGATGCATGATTTTTATCATTAATTGTTTTTGGCTTTTAACTAGCTGTCAGTAACTGCAGTACTCTCAAATCGTACTTTCTTTTAATTCGACCTGTTGATACTATTTTTAATACGTTTTGTTATTTTATATTAATATGGATCTTGTCTGTATACCAGCTTTGATTATTTGGAATATCTACTAATTTTCACTTCTTCATACTACATTTGTATGAACATCAAGATTATTCTCCTTTAATCTGTACAGGGAAGTTTTATTGTTGATATTTACCCTTATGTATCTAGTGTTAAATTAGGTATTTATATGACAGACCTTTCTTGGTATTCCTAATTATTGGAAGATTTTATATAGACAGAAAAGTATACCTAAAACGACAAAGTTATTTTTCATTTACCTGTATATTTTATGAAAACCGGTTTTTCAAAAGTGATTATTTTCTAAGGGTTTAATATTTCGCGGTAGTGTTTTGCCATGGCTTTATTTGGACTTGTTTGTTTACTTTTTGGCCTTGAATGTTTGTCCCTAATATTTTATTAACTATGTATTTACTTTCAGGTATCACAGATCAATTTATTCGTTCATAGTGTGTTAATTTACGTTTTGATTGAGTTAAGCCTTCCAATTGATGTTTTATCGTGTGTTTTCTATGTTGTGATGTTATACTATTGTTTCAGAAAAAGGGAGAAGGTTTGGTACCATTAAAACGTTTAATCCCGCTGCAAATGTTTGCACCTGTCCTAAGTCAGGAATCTGATGTACAGTAGTTGTCGTTTGTTTATGTAATTTATACGTGTTTCTCGTTTCTCGTTTTTATATATACTAGACCGTTGGTTTTACCGTTTGAATGGTTTTACACTAGTACTTTTGGGGCCCTTTATAGCTTGTTGTTCGGTGTGAGCCAAGGCTCCGTGTTGAAGGCCGTACATTGACCTATAATGGTTTACTTTTATAAATTGTGATTCGGATGGAGAGTTGTCTCATTGGCACTCATACCACATCTTCTTATATCTACTTTCTTGGTATTCCTAATTATTGGAAGATTTTATATAGACAGAAAAAGTATACCTAAAACGACAAAGTTATTTTTCATTTACCTGTATATATTATGAAAACCGGTTTTTCAAAAGTGATTATTTTGTAAGGGTTATATATTTCGCGGTGGTGTATTGCTATGGCTTTATTTGGACTTGTTTGTTTGCTTTTTGGCCTTGAATGTTTGTCCCTAATATTTTATTAACTATGTATTTACTTTCAGGTATCACAGATCAATTTATTCGTTCATAGTGTGTTAATTTACGTTTTGATTGAGTTAAGCCTTCCAATTGATGTTTTATCGTGTGTTTTCTATGTTGTGATGTTATACTATTGTTTCAGAATAAGGGAGAAGGTTTGGTACCATTAAAACGTTTAATCCCGCTGCAAATGTTTGCACCTGTCCTAAGTCAGGAATCTGATGTACAGTAGTTGTCGTTTGTTTATGTAATTTATACGTGTTTCTCGTTTCTCGTTTTTTATATAGACTAGACCGTTGGTTTTACCGTTTGAATGGTTTTACACTAGTACTTTTGGGGCCCTTTATAGCTTGTTGTTCGGTGTGAGCCAAGGCTCCGTGTTGAAGGCCGTACATTGACCTATAATGGTTTACTTTTATAAATTGTTATTTGGATGGAGAGTTGTCTCATTGGCACTCACACCACATCTTCCTATATCTATTGTTTCATAAGTTTATGACACTTGCCTTCATCATGTCAGGTCAAACTTGATATCATTATGATGCCAATGATGATTCCAACAGTCTAAATTGTTATCAGGTCAAATATTTGCAATATTACAAAGCCTTGATGCAGATTTAAAAAAAAATTGTTGGACAAAAGGAAATAAAAACAAAGAAGACAAAAACAGCATTATTCTTTAAAACATATAAAA
Source organism: Mytilus coruscus (assembly GCA_017311375.1). NCBI lineage: Eukaryota > Metazoa > Mollusca > Bivalvia > Mytilida > Mytilidae > Mytilus > Mytilus coruscus. The sequence continues at coordinate 25,526,901 of CM029606.1, read as the reverse complement.
CTTCTGTATAAGACAATTACTTTATTTTTGGATATATTGTAATGTGTGTGTCAGAATTAGATCCTATCCATGAGCAGTAAACTTTTATGTTTTAAATATGTTCTACTTTCCAGTATGTTCTTATTCGACGGGGCCCGATTGGGTAGTGTTACATCTTACAAAGTCTATCCAAAAGACCCAATCGTACAGGGCTCTTTTTTAAGACTAATAAACACTACTCAAAACTGAGGAGAAAAAAGAATTCAAACAGGTTATCTTAGATCGCTTGGACAATTTGGAAACCGAAAACCCAAAAGAATACTGGTCTCTGGTAAACTCCTTAAGAGATGAACAACAAAATAATAACACAAACAATATAGATGGAGATAATTGGTTCAAATATTTTTCTAATTTGGCATCTGTTTCTCCAAATCTGTCAAACAAAGTAAACGAAATTACAGAAAAACTAAAGAAATTAGAAAAAAATGTTGGAAGCTTTATTCCACTTGACTTTGAAATTTCTTTGTCTGAATTACAAAAGGCTTTGAAATAGCTCAAATCTGGAAAGAGTCCTGGATTGGACAACATAAATAATGAAATGCTGAAAGTGTCACAATCCCACATGGTCCCATGTTTTCTAAAGCTATTCAATGCAATATTTGGATGTGGTCACTATCCGAAGTCTTGGTCTCAAAGTTTTATATGCCCTTTGTACAAATCTGAAGATCCCAATAAACCTGAAAACTATAGAGGCATAGCAATTAATAATAGTATTGGCAAACTATTTAATATTATTTTAAACACCAAACTTGATAATTTTTGTCTGAAAACGGGATTATACATCAAACTCAAATTGGGTTCTCTAAGAAATCCAGGACTTCGGATCATGTCTTCGTTCTAAAATGCATTATTGATAAATATTTAAACTGTGGTAGCAAAAAACTATATACATGTTTTGTGGACTTTCGTAAAGCCTTCGATAAAGTGCTTCACGTTGGTATCATGTTGAAATTGTTAGAGGAAATATTGATGGTTTTTCTATAGAATTCTAAATAGAATGTATAAAATGACAGACTCTGTGTGAGGGTAGATAATAAAATAACTGATTTTTTAGTTCAAAGTTGGAGTCCGTCAAGGGATGTTTTAAGTCCTAACCTGTTTAAATTTTTCATAAACGATTTGCCCAAAGCTTTAGAGGACAACTGTGACTGTTTACAATTAAATAATAAATGTGTACCTTGCCTTCTCTATGCGGATGACCTGGTGTTATTTTCAGATAATAAAAAGGGGTTACAAACCCAAATTAATATTTTATACCAATATTGTAATGACTGGTGTCTTGAAATAAACACAAAGAAAACACAAATTATAATCTTTAATAAAAATGGGAGACTACGGTCAGATGAATTTAATATAGGTGCAAACAGAATAGAGTGTGTGAAATTCTATAAATACTTTGGATTAGTTCTTACTAATACTGGAAAATTTAATGCAGCTAGAAAAACCTATATGATAAAGGACTAAAGGCTTCTTTTAAATTTTACAAAACATTAAGTCATGTTCTCCATCTATTAAGACTTTACTTCATATATTTGATCACACCATCAAACCAATAGCTTTATATGGCTGTGAAATATGGGTATGTTAAATTTGACTCCAAAAGAAGAGCCATGCATCTTTTGAAATCTTCAAAGATTGGGAACCTGATAAATTAAATCTTAAATTTTGCAAGTATGTTCTTGGTGTCTCCAAAAATTGCACAAATATTGGAGTTATATCAGAGCTAGGTAGATTTCCTTTATATATTAACATAGTAATTCAAATGTTTATGTATTGGCACCGCCTTGAAAACTCGCCCACTGATCTCTTAAGTGATGCTTATATTGAAAGCTCCTCTGATAAAGCTGTAGCTAATCAATCGTGGTATGCAAACATAAAGTTTTTTAGTGAAAAACTTGGTTTAAATTTAGCACTTTGTAAAAACTCAGTAAAATAAATTCAAAATTTTACTTAGAAAATGTATCAAAACTGATTTTTAACATATTGGAACCATCAAAAGACTTAATAAAAAGATGATCACAGTAAATTGAGCAACTACTTTAAATTTAAACATAATTTCACTTTTGAAGATTACTTCAATATTAAGAACAGAGATAAGAGAGTTATACTAACTAGATTTAGAATAAGCAATCATGTCTCCGCATAGAGAGAGACCGTTACGAACGAAAAATTGATGAACATGGAAAAAATATTACACTGCCAAGATCAGAGAGAACATGCCAGTTTTGTTCAATGAACTCGGTTGAAGACGAGGAACATTTTTTGTTTAAATGTACCCTTTATAATAAGGAAAGAAAACCTTTCTGGATGAACTTTTACAAAATACCCATATTTATCCCAAATATCCGATAGTAATCTGCTTATTTGGTTCATGTCAAACGATAGCCTTGATTTTAACTCTAAATTATGTGAATTGCTATCCTCATTTTACACATTGAGAAACTAAATATTTGCTTAACTGAAACTTATAAAACTTATTTATAGTCTTCACCAGTTCATTGTCACATTTTTGTTTTTTTTTCTTTTCTGGGCAATAAGAGTTATCCTTCGTTCCATATATACAATGTAGGCAACTGACTCTCCTCATAAAAAAAAAAAAAAATACATTTGTATCTGTATTTTTATCTGTATTTTATTTTTCATTTACATGTACTGTTAAATCAATCATCCTTAATCAGAACGATAGTTGTATGTGTGAGTGTATGCGAGTGCGAGAGAAAGGTTTTTTATTTTTACTTTATGTGATTACATGCTTGTTATGAGCCCTATGATTAGGAAATAAAATATCTTTATCTTTATCTTTATCTTATCCAAATTATTTTTGCAAAGAATTCCGCTTAAGCCGGTGCTAGGGGCTGTCTTAAACTTGCAGTGAGGTGAGAGTTTTTTTGCTATGTGTTGAGGTCTCATTGTGACTTTGAGATGAAGAACAGCAATAAAAGCACTGTTCCTTTGCTTTTTGTATGTTTTTTATGTTGTGCATTTACTGATTTTGTGTCAAGGATGGATACCCCATATCCTTTGTTTTTCAATTAATATTGAAAATTGCTTATTAATTCCAAGTCACTGCACCATATCCTAGGGGACAGGGCCTCAAAAAAGTCGTCAAACTGATATGTACTGATAGTAATACAACTTTATATTAAATATCAATGATCTATCACAAGTAGTACCTGTCAAACCAACTTCAGTAGAAAACTTAACAATTGTTGATGCCGGAGCCATCGTCGCCAGAAAAGCAACCCTTATGGCTCACTTTCCCGGACTTTCGTCGCAGGTGAGAAAAAAATAGATAGTAATTGATTGATTATAGCTTCCCATACAAAGAATAAAATTATTAGTGTTGAAATAACTTATAAATAAAAAGTCCAATAAAGATAAAGTCACATAAACATGTACATAAAACTATATATGCTCAGTTTTCAGAATGAATTCAATTAATTTGCTTTCATACACTCAAATGGAAAAAAAGTTAGGTCTTAAAATAGAAATATAGAACTCCTTACACAATTTGTTCCTTGTGAAAAAGCTAATGAGGAACTGAAGAAATTAATTAATATCAGTCATTTCTTTTGATTCAAAACAGCATCTATACTCTGTCTTTCCATTATACAAACTTCCACAATCAGATGAGTCTCGGTCAGTCTCCTGCAAAATTGAGAGATGAAATAAAGAATAAAACAACTTTATTTTAATTTAACTACAAATGGTTCAGTGGCCAATTACAATGCAAAATATTAATACTGATTTAATTTTACTATTGAAATGTCCCCTATTCAAAAAGAACAAACAAATTTACTACTGTAAAAACCCACCTATTTCACCTGTACTATAAAGACTGTTTAATATCTTTATCCAATCAATTTTTCCCAGTTACACTAAGTGACCAACAGTGAACAAACAATCTGTAAATAAAAAAAATAATGTAATATTACACTACCAGTAATATTTTTTGAACTGGAAAAAACGTTTTTTTGTTCAAATAATGTTCTTTGTTCCATTCTGTTAGGGAAGGGTCTTGTATAAGGTATGGGTTTTACTCATTATTGAAGACCATTTGTTGACTTATAGTTGCTTTAATGCTGTCATTTAAACTCTGTTGGACAGTTGTCTCATTGGCAATCCTACCACATATATCCTTATTTTATACAATACTTGTTCTGTGCATTTAGTATATAGAATTGTTTGAGAAATTGAAGAAATTGATTTTTTTCTCCTCTTAAAATAACTATAGGTTTATCTGAAAAATTTGTTGGGTCTTATATATTTCTATGTATTAAATATCTTACAAAATGTAGCCAAGAAATCCCTAACAATCTAACAATGTAATTTTTCCTATAATATCTATTAACAAGCAGCATAACTCCTGTAAAAACAATTTGACAGCACAGTTCCAAGACCATGCTGCATGGTATTGACCTTTGATAATAATTTTTCAGATGACTTATTTCCATTGATCGGCGTCCTTCGTGTTCTGCAAATTCTTAGGTGCAGTTTCTCAAAGGGAACCATTTAACAGTTGTTTTTCATGTGACAGTTCTGCGACAGTTAGTTATTTTTTAAATGGGCGAATCCATTTAAACCAAGTAATTAAATGTATGCAAAGAATTTTCAGATAATTGTGCAGAAACTAATATAGATTTTGTAATTGAACAGAATGATCAGATCACTGAGGTTACAGCAAAAAAGGAGGAAGACATTTTATGTTAAACACACCCAAGTTGTAATGTTCACTCAAGGTATTTCATATACTTATATATTTCGTTTTTCTGAGAATCAAACCTAAATTTACCGTTGAGATTTGAAATAAAAACAGATCAGGAATTGCGAATATTTTTGCATATTCCATGTTTTCAAGAGAAAGGGTTAACTCTAACCAGCCTAATGTAAAAAGTGTACTTATAGATTTAGGCCCGCTTGATGAGAACGACAAATAATATGAAATATTCTTAAGAAGATTCTGTACATATCGAGCAAACAAACAAAAAATCACATATTTAGATATAAGAAGATGTGGTATGAGTGCAAATGAGACAACTCTCCATCCAAGTCACAATTTGTAAAAGTAACGTTTCTTGAGACTTCAAGCCGAAATGAGCGAATATAACTCCATGGAGACTAAAAATAGAATATTCCAGAAAAGTTTCTGCAAATAACTAACGAATATATAGCTAAACAACTCAGATGACGAGTACACTGAAGCCACGCAAGGTCCGTTTGATTGGCACGAAAATAAAATAACAGCATCAAAATTGGAAGGTTTCTCCGACGTATCCGATAATTCTGCAAAGTTTACTGTAAACTCAACCAAGCCGTTGTGCAAAGCGCATGGAGTAAAAATGGAACAGTTCCAGGACGTATTTGACGTATAATTAAATTCTTATGGTGGAAAGGGGAGTGGGGTGGGTGGTGATGGGATGAGGTAGATGTTGAAATCAATTTGAACACAAATTAGCAAATCATACAATAGGTAGATGTCGTAAGGTAGGGGTCAACTGGTATTCCTGAATTTATATCATATTCGTGTAATGCACTCGCACAATAATCTGCGGTAATTTTAAAAAAATTATCTTGTTATATGTATATAAAATTTTACTGTTTTATTTCAATGAAGAAAACGGTAGCCCATGTACACTGTAAATATACCTGACGCCTCACGCGTCCGGACGCGTTCAAAATTTGTACACCGAATGTTCAATATTTTAACGTCATATGTTCATGCTTAGAGACGTGTTCAAAGTCTTAACGTTTGTGTTAAAAATATTAACGTATGTTCAGACGCAGTGAACACCGGTATTCAAATTCTGATCTAAAAAAGAAGATAGTCGTTTGTCCGACTTTCTATCCTTCCAATTGGCAAATTCAAAAAGAAATTCTTTAAAAAATATGAATGTATACGCAGTATGATGATCTTGTGAATTTTTGGCTAATATTTTAGTAATTGTGAAATATTAAACTTCCAAGCTGGCATATATGTATAGTTTATGAATTTATTTTATTATTTATTTATATATACTAGTTTTACTTATAAGTGACATAATTATGCATATCAATGAGGCCTGTTATGATAATATCGTAATAAAAATATGTCGATGTTTATCTTATTTCATGATCCGTTCATTTTATTAACATTACATGTTCAATCAGTGTTCAAATCGCTCGAAATTTTGAACATCTCGTGTTAAAAAAATATACCAGGATACCAAATACCGGAAACAGATATCGGCTGCCGATTCAGGCGGTTAAACGAAGAATGGATACACATAAGAAAGAGAACTGGAGAAGGGACTTCTATCCCATATGAACACGAAAGAAGTAAGTAACAAGTTAGAATAATCTCCATAGGTAGTTCGATGGCTTCCTAGTTATTTTCTCATGCAAGATATATATTTGTCAAATATTCATAACTGTTATATCCAAATTTTCAATATTCAACATAAAAGACGAATTAAAAAACGGGCTTTAGATATAAGCGTAAATAACTGTCAGCTTTGTTCTGATGATTTCCTAAACTGTAAATAACCAGTCTGTCTGTTATACAGAATAAATGATGATTTTCGACATCCACATACATTAGCTGAACACTAAGTGTTAAGAACTCTAACATCAAGTGTTCAAAAATGAAACACAAAGGCATTAAAAACTGAACACCACACATTCAATTGATGAACACTAAGTGTTAAGAACCCTAACATCAAGTGTTCAAAAATGAAACACAAAGGCATTAAAAACTGAACACCACACATTCAATTGATGAACACTAAGTGTTAAGAACTCTAACATCAAGTGTTCAAAAATGAAACACAAAGGCATTAAAAACTGAACACCACACATTCAATTGATGAACACTAGTGCAAACATTTGGAACACCATTTTTGACTTAGAAAATGCATTCGTTTTTTTTTTATTTGAAGGAATCGTTAGATTTAAATGTTTGAATTAGGAACTGGTAGCCAATAATCCCAAAAAAGGTCATTTCTGGATACTATAAAGTGGTGGAAAAAAGAAAGATGTCAAAAAAGGTATTACAATATATGTATATTAATAGCTTATGTGCAGAGGCGGATTTAGAGGGTTTTTCAGGGGGCCCGGGCCCCCCTTTTGTGGTAAAAATTTGGTTGATTATATAGGGAATCACTGAAGCATGACTGGAGGGGGCCCCCTCTTAGGCAGTCAGTAGGCCCCCACTTGTGAAAATGTCTGGATCCGCCACTGATGTGGGTGTATCATTTCTATCTGTTCAACAACCTAAGGTCAAGAAATCGACTTTTGTAATTTATAATGTCAAAACTTGCATTTCATTGCCATAGAATATCAATTTGAACTCTAGTATATATCGACATTAAAGCATAACAAGCATTGCATAATTTGATGCTTTATGAAAAACTCTCTTCTATTAATTTTAAATTTTATTTTGCAGGATATATAGGCTCATAGACATTCCTTGTTGTGGAGGATTTTGACATTGGAAGTTGATAACAACACATAAAATGCCACCCAGGTGATATTAGCTTTAAGTGAAGATGCACTGAAAAGTGGAGCGTACATTGTATGTGATCGTACAAGAACTGTTGGAATTTGCAAACTTTTAAACTTTCATTGTGACAAATACCTATATCATAAACTATCTAATTATCACATTGACATGCTTTTTTGGTTAGGATACAAATGATGTAGCAACTATCTAGTCATGTAGGGGAAAATCATTATTTATGATATATATTTAAGTCAGTTTAAAAACATTATGTATGTGATTTCACTGACTGTTACTTGTGATATCATAAGGTATCTGGTGTACTTTTCTTACATATAATATGCTCATTTGATTACGTAAAGAATTACTTGTTAAAATATGTTTTATTGTTATATTTTGCCTGATTGAATATAGTTTTTATAACAGTTTAATTAAGTTGAGTACTTATGGAAAATTATGTACGCTTGAAAATAGAACATGTTCCACATTTGAACACCATCACTTTGAACACTTATGTCAACTGTTCTGAAAGTTAACGTCTGGTGTTTTGAATCTTAACACTTTGGCTTTAAACATGTTCTATGTGTTCAGAAAGTGTTACATGGCTGTTGAACGCGTCGACGTATTAAGATTTTGAACATTCGGACACGTTAAATAGTTGAAGACTAAGTGTTGAGATCTCTAACATCAAGTGTTCAAAAATGAAACACAAAGGCATTAAAAACTGAACACCACACATTCAATTGATGAACACTAGTGTAAACATTTGGAACACCATTACACGTTCAAAAAGTGTTACAAAAAAGCGTTCAAGCAGTGTTCTATTTATAAACACTTAGATTTACAGTGTAGAGATGACGCGTTTGCGTTGGTTTTTTCTCGCATTGTATCACTACGTTCCGTTTTCTTCTAACTGATTAACATCATTTAGTATATGTTTATGTCTTTATAATAACTAAAATTATTGTCTGATTGGTTGTCGGGCGAATTTTGGAAATTCTATGAAAATATTTCGTGAACAAGCAGACAAGAAATTTTTCGGAAGTTCAAGTATAGTGCATTTGCATGAATAAGATAATAAGCATGCTGTATATCATATTTGTTTTTCGTTCTTTATTTTATACATAAATCAGGCCGTTAGTTTTTCTCGTTTAAATTGTCTTACATTTGTCATTTCGGGGCCTATTATAGCTGAATATGCGGTATGGGGTTTACTCATTGTTGAAGGCCGTACGGTGACCAATAGTTGTTAATTTCTGTGTCACTTGGTCTCATGTGAAGAGTTGTCTCATTGGTAATCATACCACATCTTCTTTTTTTTTTATTAATTTCATTTAAATAATTGGTTAAATAAAATCAAATACATTTACTAGTAAGATGCTTAACAATTTTGTACAAGATTATTTTTGTATTCAAACACGCTTTTCCTATAATAAGGATTAATACAAAGATATTTCACTTGACCCGTATATTTTGTTTTCTAGTTATAGGAATTTTGAATATTAATATATATATACTTTTACCTTTAATATATAGAAATAATAGAATTTGAAGCTAGACGACATATTCTTTGTTTTTATATTATTCAATTAAAGGACAAAGCAGTGGACTCAAACACGCTTGAATATAAAAGGTACACCTCACCTTCTATTCATATTAAGATTGTTATTTTTTTTCTTCAAAACACTGTTGCTTGGAGCAGAAATTTTGTTTATGCATCTTCAAGATCTAAATTTTAACCTACCAAAACCAGTTGTTTTGTGACTATTTGTCTTAAATTGAAACGATTTTTGTAAACTCCTTCTCAGAGTACAATTTATTGATAAGTAAGCAAATCAACATAAAACACATTGTTTAACGAACATGTTGCAATACAACTATTTAAAGACAAGAATGACCATACCTTTCTCTGATGGTTTTTAGACTGTACTTGATACCCCCATGCACATAAAATTGGCAATAAAATTCAAGAAAAACAAAATGAATACTCAAGTTGGTGTTTTTGGAAGGAATATTGATTACTTGTCACACCTAAACACAAAAATGCTTGTCATGATGGATAGTTTTAGAAAAATTCTACTTTTAAACAAATTTTTAAACCAAATATGGAATTTGCAATCAGCCATGCAGTGCCGCAGACAGGAAAATAAGTCATGGACTCTTGTAAAGTGAAAATTTTGTGAAAATCTTTTCACCAAAAGTTCATTTAATATATATTCTACCTGAATGTCAACAAATGAGCCATAAAAATAATAACCCTAAAGAAAACAGTTACTTTTGTATGTAGCTGTCTCTTCCGCTTTACACTGATTTTCAATGACACTGCGAAACTAGAATTTTCATCACAAGTGGAAGATTTCATGAAGGAAAAAATCTTTCTATGTTCTTTTTAATTAAAAATCATGTATGTAATACTACCAGAATCTCAATTTACCTCAAACTGTTGTGTTTTATATCTTTTTATACTTTTGAATGGTGTCTTGTATGAAAAAATCATAATTATTATATAATTTCAGTTTTTTCAGTGTAACTTGATACCCCATGATTTTTATTTCTTAAAAAGTCCTTAAATCATGATGTTTTGTTATTCTGGGCATACAAAAGTCCACATGAGCTACTGCCTTGCAGTGCACATAGGAAAAAATTACCCTATGTAGGTTCAGTCTTGTAATTGACTGCTCTATAGGCTTACATGCAAAACAGCTGATCTTTGAAAATAAGAAAATAAAAAATGCTACATAAATTTTTTTTCTGTTCATATCATGTATGCACTAATGTGAAATCGTGATTTAATCGAAAAAAAAGTGGGTCATGCCACGAAGAATAAAAAGTAATATAACCTTGAAGTCAAAACTTTTTTTTTCTACTTTCTGTTTGCTGTTTTTACTAGGCCGCACCACTTCCAGTAAACATGACATCCTTCCACTTTCCTGGATTGATATCCCCAAAAGATGCAAGATTTTTTTAAAATCTATATGTATGTTTCAATTCAGCATAAACTTTTAATCAAACAGAAAAAATTAAGTCCAGAAAAAAATTCAGAAAAAATGGACTATTTTATTTCCCTCCATGTTTTGACATGCACCGGAAACTGGAGTTGTAATACGTGACTGGTACCTTAATACATTTGTAAAACTGCAAATATTTTAATAATAAAAGCAGAGTTATTCTTTAGTACTGCAGTTAGAAATCTATTATCAAAATATTTCCTCCCCTGCAAAGACTAAAAACTTGATCTTTTCGATGTTTGTCCCATTTTAGCAAGGACACTATTAATGATACATTCGTTTTGGTAATTATTAACAAATAGAATAGACTGAAATAAAAGTAAAAGTTCTATATAATTTATCATTTCCCAATCTTAAATAGTTAGCGAGGAGGTCAGCAAGCTATAGGAGCTTTGTGTAAAATTGGTCAAAATGTTGTTATGCGAATAAATTCCAGGAGTACCAACTTCAATTTATTTTTCAACTATCTGTATACCTCTCTGGAACAAGCCAATTATTCGTATATGCATGCAGCTAGATCAGAGAAGTTCAGGGAAAATACTAAAAGAATAGATTGAAATGCAACAAAAATTAACACTTTTGAAATTAAGTTCTTAAGCAAAAGTAAACGGACCTTATCCCTATGTAAACATTAAATGCGAATACATCGAGAAGACCACAAATACATGTACAAACATCGAAAACAGCTATTCTAAAAATTATGAAAAACAGTAAACATCTTTTAATGGATCACTTATTTTGTAAAAATGTTTTTTTTACCTATACAGACAAAACTTTAAAATCAATATATTTACGTCAGTTCACGTGACAAGAGCAGAACGGCGTACTTGAAAACTAAGATGTGAAAAATAGATATATTTTGGGAAATTATAGCATGCTGCTGACTACGTGGAACATTCTGAAAATTAGTGACATAAAAGAGCTTTAGATTTTGCTTGTACATGATTTTTTCAAATTTGGTTTTGACCCTATGAAGCAAAGATTAACACCTTTTTAAATTTCAGTTTTACAAGCTTCTTATGCAATTATCTCGATAATTAATAAAAAAATAAAACATCATGAATGTGCATGTATATTTCTAATAATGCAGTTTAACAAATAGATACTGAAGTTAACGAGATTTTAAATGAAAGTTTGGTTTGCTACGTCCTTACATGTGAACTTCAAGGAAGGACCCCGTAGTATTTCGTCTTTTTTTGGTGTTTAATTTTTTTTAGGAATTTTCCAATAATAGTTCAAGTTCTTTGTTCTTATTCTATGTTTTATTGTCAGGGTAAAATATTCATTCAAAAGACAAAGAAACTCAAAAACGAGAATTACCAAGAAAACTTGCTAAATAGAACTGAAACAAGAAACCTTTTCACATAAGAAAGAAAATCGTAATTTTTATTAATCAGGTTATATCGGTTTTCTTCCACAATATACAGACGTTGCGCACGATGTTGGTACTACTTAGCGTTACACGACGTTCCTCATAATGAAGCGATTTCGACGATTTCAAAGAACGTATCAAGCGTTCGAGCTTATAATTGATGAGGTCAATTTACTGTTGTGAATTTGGTAACTGATTTCGGTTTGTCTGAAAATGCATAGTTTAACAAATAGAACTCACAGTGGTCGTACACATATTTTTTTTAATGAATATTCATTTATAGGAGATGTCAGTCTTTTCAGGCCATAATTGATAATTTTACTTTTAGCAGCAGTTCGCATTAATGAATCATACAATAATTTCCAAATTTATACAGATTTCTTTTTGATATAAATTAGATTTTGAATTTATTTTCCCTTTTTATTGCATGTTTATACATACTCCTTTTGTTGCATTTCTTTCCGTTTCCTTTCTATATTTTATCATTTCCCGATGTTTTCTTTGTCGCTAAATTTCTGGGTAGTTAAACATTTTGGATTCATGTTTTTCTCATTTCCTATTTTTGTGGCATTATGCATATCCTTTGTTTTTTTTTTTTATAATTGCCAGCAATGGTTTTTCTCTATTTTATTTTATTAACAAAAAAATTATGCATGTTGCTTTTGATGATTTAAAACTTGCAGATAAACAACGTTCCTTGAATAAAACAAATGTCATGAATGTGCAGAAAAAAAAACTAAGATCCCGATATTTTTTATATCAATCTCATTTGGTTAACATTTGAATTTAAACTTAAACTTTTCCTTTATCATACATTGGTTATATTCTAACATATTTCTATTTTCATTCGAATTAAACTGGAAACAAATAATTATGATATAAAATTAAAAACCCGAGCATGACATCAATTACGTTTTGCGAACGTTGGGACAAAACGGCTATACTTTTTGAAACGATCTAAAAATCTTGTTGCCTATCAAAAAAATGTTAAACACTATATTTTTTAAAAAGAAAAAGAAAAAAACTTTTACCGCCAAGTTTTATTTTCTATGATCTAACTATGCTTATTTAATATACACCCGGTTAAAACCTCAATTGTAAAGAAAATACAGCGTTTTTTTTTAGTTGGGACAAGATGGCTATACTTTTTGAAGTCATTGCAATAGAAACTATACGCATGGTTTCCTGCAAAAAAATATCATGAACCAGGAGAAAAGTAAAAAAACTTTCAAAATATCATAAATATTTTTCCTCTCAGCTTTTCCAATTTCACGGTATAAATGCGCAAACCCGATATATGCTTACCTTGCATATGCTTGGACATTTTTCAGACCGTTTTCAAAAATAACATTTTCCGGTTTACGGGTTCAGTGATATTGATTTTGCTTTAACACGCGAATAACAATAGCAATACTCTTATGAAGTTTTACGATGATCAGAAAAAAAATACCGTAGGAAAGAAACGGAACTCAGATCTTTTGCACACAAAATGTAACGTAGGACATTACGTTTTTGCGTAAAAATGGGATAATTAAGTGATATAATTCTTGATATTTTAAATTTCGGTTCCTTTTTTTCTTTATTTTCAAGTCTAATGTAATAAACTCAACCAGAAATCACTATATTTTTATCGAACTGACCAGTCTACGTATTTATTTTCATGCTAATCTATAGCAAAATGAAATTCGTACCAACATCGTGCGCAACATCACATCTGTTATACAGAGAACAGTATATGGGTTATTCGTTCAAACATATTCCTCATCGGTAAATGCATACGATCAAGAGAGGCTAAAGATATCAAAGAGCCATTCAAACTCACAAGTCGAAAACAAACTGGAAACGCCATGGCAAAAAAAAAGACCGAAAGACAAACAACATTTAACAAAGCATAACATAGAAAACTGACTGAGGAACAGGAAACTCACCAAAAAAAAAAAGAAGGGGGGTCGGGGATGATCTCCAGAGGAGTAAGCAGATGCTAGTATACATGCGACACCTGTCGTGTTGCTCATGTAAGTACAAATCCGTATTTTAATTGCCTTTAACCTAAATTTCTATTAAAATACTACATATTTTTCAAGTTGTCTTGAAAGGGCATTAGCTGTGATTTAGACAAAAATTAAAAAAAAAATCCGATTTGTTTTTGGTTTTAAACATTTTTAAAAGCGGAATGTTTAAATGATATTTCGTGATTAGCCTTATTTAGTTTTGTTCAATTTGGTCAAAATAAGATCAAACACATTGCAAATGTATTATTGGCTTGCAAGTCAATAATTCAACCTCATCATGTAACCCTAACTCGAACTTTAGCTGAAGATGAGATACGCATGCCCTAAGCGTGTTCAGAAAGAAAAGAATGTCAACATTAAAAGTTAAACAAGAGAGCCGCCATAGAAAAAAAAAAACAACTTTTCTTTGACCGATTCGGCTCACAAGAAATGATTCATATACAGGTATCACAATGATTTTCATTTCTAAAATCTTTGACATGTATAACGTAATGGTTTGATAATAAAACAATGTATTATATATGTTTATTTAACATCTACACGAAAACAAAAAGAAGCCAGGTGGTCGTATAGTGTGATCCACAAACGGTAATGTTTATATTCAAGGTTGTGTAATACTGGCACATGGTGAGGTATTGATAATCTATATCATAAGTTTATTGAATGTCAAATAAGGATCTGGATACTAAGGTGTTCATTTTCATTACGTTCCTGGCTTCTAAAGAACAATTGGTTTGTTTATCACCAAGGCTAGGATAATGGTCATCTGACATCTTCATTCGTCTGATAACAGGAGGTATAACATTTACATATTATAAAGTGCAATATAGATATATATTCAACTATGTTACACATGAAATCAAACAGACATGGAAAAATCGTAATTACACATGTCCACATTCTCCGTCTATATTTATATTTATGTTTGTATCGGGTCGAATGACTATCAATCATTATACGGTTGCATAAACAAGAAAGGATAAAAGAAAGAACACATACAATTAGGAAACATGACTGAAATATTTCATTGAAAACTTACCAACTAAAGATCACCTAAATATGTAAAGGAATAAAAACAAAGGGGTCAATCAAATTTTTCTTTGGCGTGTGAATTGAGAATTTATCAAATATTTGAAATAAATTACAGTCATTGCAGAAGTATTTGCATCAGTGTAAGTTATGTGTATTTTGGGTCTGGATTTGATCTAGAAATGGACTCTTACGTATAGGTTAGACAATACTTGGTCATGTTTTATGAAGATTTAAAGCCCAAGGCGTAGCTGAGGGTTTTAAATGTTCATAAAACATGACCAAGTATTGTCATTGTTGGTGACCAATTTAGAACATATTCACACCTTCAAGTGACCTTATAAAATTATTCTTTCCCATTGTAATATTCAAACCTTAATAAGAATTAACTTTTTGTAATGAAGTGTTAACTTGGTTAATAAAAGGAATGTATAGCATATGTAATGGTCATTTCAATGGATGGAATGAAATAGCACTGACAAAGTTTTGTGAGGAAATAAAGGATAAATTGTTCAAACACTGAATTTTTCTTCTGCTTCAGGTAAAATCTAATATTTATGTATCTTAAATTTCTTGATTATAAAAAGCACATAATGTTATATAAATCAGCTTTTTCAAATTGTATATTTTGGGGTTATTATAGAAATCACTCTTACTTTGTATTGATGAATGTGCATGTATTGTTTTTTTTTTCTTCGAAAAAGATCCTTTGCTCAGCAGTCTGACATTGTTTTCTTGAAAGAAAAAAAAATTGACTTATGTCTGATGTTAAAATTAAATAAAAGATTATTTTAACTACACCTTTGCCCCCATTCATTTTTTGTTGTTCCATATATGTACCATGATAAACATTTGCAATATTCAAAATGTTTTTTTATAATTCTATTCTCTTTCATCTTTAATCAGTAGGCTGTTTTCCTAAGAAAAATGCCTCAGGGGATTGTACACTTCATTAGTGGTGTTATGAAGAGTTCACTTTCATAATTAATCTACAATGAAAAGTCATTCATGTTTTGCATTTTATAGTGCATGGAAAGCCATGTACTATGAAAATTAGAAGGGAAAAAAACGACTTTCCATTGGACGAGAAGGGGTGAGTATGTTCTAAACTGACATAATCGTTAACAAAAACTCAACTTGTAGCTTGAGGCTTTCTTTTATTAATTGATATCAAAACATTAAGTAAAAACTCATCAAGATACAAGGCTTATTATTTGATACGCCAGAGGCTCGTTTCGTCTAATAACAGTCGATTATGACGATATATGTATAATAAAAATATTTGATTGTATACTTTGCGTCGAGTGGCCAGTGTTTAATGCATATGAAATATTACACTGATAGGAGACCCTGATGTTCAAAACGAATTGAAAAAGACTCCTGGAGAAGACTGAATTGAAAGTGAGTAATAAACAAAATAAATTCTGTCTTGTATCAACATAGCCACACGGATCATACATAATCTCAAATTTTTACTGGCTCAGCTTTAAAAAGTGTTTGATTTCTGTCAACGTGGAGAGTAATAGATATATAGTTCAAATGTAAATATCTGCTTGGGTCATATTAGGTTGAAGATATAATAGGCATTGGAGTTAGGATCTATGAATATTACCTTCATAGAGTATACAAGGTAAAATGTTAAAATTTAGTCGTGTTAAGTAAGATGTTCAAAAACTTAACATTTAAACTTTTTCTTTTATCTCCAAAGCTGTAAATTTGATCAAATAAGGTTGATTGTTGTCTTTTGGTCGATTTTTGTATGTTTTGTTGCCATGATATTGTCAGTATGTTTCCGATTTATGAGTTTGAATATCCCTTTAGTATCTTTCGCCTCGCTTTTTAAAACAGCGTATAAACAATACCAACCAAATTCCGCAAAAGAACGAGATGCTTAAAAACCAACATGTTTACTGTACTGATAAAAGCACGGTAGGTATAGTGTCCGGCTGGGATCGTGGTTTTTCGAGTGATTTTATCGGGTTTTTTCGAGTGTGACCACTTTTTAAGAGTGAATATGATCACAAATGTAAACAAACAGAATTCCTTTCTGGTTAAACGTGAAAAAAGATGCCGAACCTTATATATAATATCATAGAAGGTAAGTTAGTATTTTTAATAAAAAGGTATTATCAACCCTACATTATTTAGTTTTAAAAACGTTTAATTTGGCCTTACAATGCTTTTTTCCAAAATATAGATTAAAACCATTTTTATACACATACCAATGCAAATGTCAACGGAAATGTGCACATGGAATCTATGTATACTTAGATATACAGACACTACAAAAATTCTTGTTTTTGCATTGAAAAGGACATTTTGGAGAGTAAATTCATTTTCATATGTACGTGTTTTTTCGAGAGTAGTCCGTGTTTTTTCGAGTGTGTCCTTGTTTTATCGAGTGAAAAAATAAAATTCCTATGGCTTAAAAATGTAATATGTCAGTGCATTTACGTTTAAAAAACAATGAAAATGTTCAAATAAAGTACTTTTCAAAGCACGAAACAATGCATTAAACCAGTTTGATATTGCTGTATTAACACGTACATTTCATGAAAAGTCATCGTTCATTTGCATTCAGAAATCTTCATGTTAGTGTACCGATATGGACTTACTGCATTAAATATTTCTTGATGTAAACAATCTTTATGTGAGCTCAGACATGGTATGTACATGTTTGCAAAATATTAAAAAAAAAATATTCAGTCTTAATTATTTTTAATTTCTATTTTTTTCCAAAATTCAATTTTCATAATTTTGGCAAAAATTTTATTTTTTGGAAATTTTGGCATATTTTTTTATTCCCTAGTGACCTAGGATGGTGTGTTATTTACACCCAGGTAATTAACCAATCAGATTGCAAGATTCTTGCTTCATAAGAAATAATGTTTTATCGTTCTAGAAATGGAAATCAAGAACTATGTTCAAAAGCTCCTAAATTACAGTAACAAACTAGAAAAAGTCAGTTTTTAAGCAAAAGAATGTCTTCCTTCTTATTCATATTATTTAGATGTTCAAAAACTTAACATTTAAACTTTTTCTCCTGAGTTGTCTACCTTGAAAGCTGTAAATTTGATCAAATAAGGTGGATTGTTTGTCTTTTCTGCTTTTTTGTTTGTTTTGTTGCCATGGCATTGTCAGTATGTTTATGATTTATGAGTTTGAATATCCCTTTGATATCTTCCGCCTCTCTTTTTTAAAGCAGCGCTAAAACATACCAACCAAATTCCTCAAAAGAACGAGATGCTTAAAAACCAACATGTTTACTGTACTGTAAACGCAAACACAATTAGCAACAAACAAAACAATAAAAAGAATGGAATAGGAATACATTAAGGCCTGGAATGGTCTGTATAAATGTATAAGACAAATTTTAAATATTAGTCGTTTTGTTGTAAAAACAAACAAACAATGTTTATTTCTGTGATGATATTATCATGTCACAAATGGCTTAATGATGTGCGGGTGTTTCGATCAATCGTGAAAAATAGTAAAACATTATTTTCTTATTTTTAAGTTTAGAAAGAAACAAAAAAAAAACAAAAATAGCAAGCCAGCAAAAGGCAGACACTTCTATAAAGTCAGATAAAAAAATATAAATCTTACATTAATTTGTAGGATCCTTTACTATAGATAATTTAGCTGATCTGTAAAAAAAACATCTCCATGCCTTATATATCATGTACTGTAGTACGACGCTAGATTAAAACTGACGTGGAAAGGTAACACCCGGTCACCGAAAGCTTCATTTTTATGAAGCCCAGGTGGTCGTGTGGTCTAGCGGGACGGCTACAGTGCAGGCGATTTGGTGTCACGATATCTCAGTAGCATGGGTTCGAATCCCGGCGAGGGAAGAACAAAAAATTTGCGAAAGCAAATTTACAGATCTAACATTGTTGGGTTGATGTTTAGACGAGTTGTATATATATATATAAGGTCTCTAATTGAATGTATAATAAAAACTATAACACAATTTTCCATACGTTTCGGCCATTACGGCCTTCTTCATTGGAATAAATTACAACATTGAAACAGCAATTATATCTCTTGGATATATTACGTTACAATTACTACTATGACGTTCATTTGCCGCGTTTTTTTTCTCTTTTGGGTATTGAATATTATTTACTATCGTTCGTACATAGTGTTGAGTCCATCAGGTTCTAAAGGTTTTAATTTTTTTTATCCAAAAGGCTTTTTTAGTTTTTCGGTAAACTTCGGTGCCAAATATTTTTTCTATTGCAGTGACTTTTAGATTTTTTTTCGAATGGTTATGTTGAATGAAGTGGTTTGCTACGGGATCGTCTGTTTTGTTTGTTCTTATTTTTTAACATTCTTTGATAAGTGTATCGCCTGTTTGTCCTACATATATTAGTTTTTTCGCATTTTGTACAGTTAATTGCATACACTACGCCCACAGTTTTACAGTCTATGTGTCCCTGAATATTATATTCTTTTCCGGTGTTATCACAGAATACTTTGGTTTCATTAATGTGTGAACATGATGCGCAATTTTTTCCGCATGGTCCACAGCCATTACTCTGTTTATGAAATAATAAATTATGCTTCTTGTGCACTAAGATGTCTTTTATATTGTTGTCGCGTTTGAACGCTAGAATAGGTGGATCGGGGAATATTTTCTTTAGAGCTAGATTGATGTAGAATTTTTAAATTCTTTAATAATCGAGCTACTGTCGTCATGAAGTGACATTATGGGATAAAACGTTGTCGTAAATGTCCTAATGTTGGTATATTAGGGAGAAGACGGCATTTACTAGATGATGTCACAGCTCGTACATTTCCTTCTTTATCTATTAAACCAACCGATGCATTGAATGTACTAGCTTTGTCAACGTCAACAATTTTACCCTTAAATAGCTAGCTTGTGTTTGGTTGTAATTGTTTTATGTTTATTGTATGAAGCCTAAAACAAGTGTCATGTTCTGTTACAAAACGAACTTTCGTGTCATAACTGTGTATTGCAAGTTGTAGGGATTCTATCTAGAAAATGGTTAAGTAAATTGTTTGTGATTGAATAGTATAAGACCAACGTCGGCTATAGTAATTACATATCATTTGATTGGTTTTTAGACCTTTGTCACAATACCTCAAACATTTGCAAGCTTCGACTTTGTTACGATTAAATTTGTATCAGAAAAGCACGTTTTCTTAATGACATCCCATTGATCCTGGCTTCTTTTCTTTTCATCATCGGTGACAAAACACGGTATTAATTTTCTGATTCCCTTTTCTCTCGCTTTAAGCTCATATAATGAATTATTGAAAGATATGTCTGTAAAATTGCCTCCATGATTATCCTATTCGGTACTCCATCATTAATTCATCTATATAAGAAACAGTTGAAGGAACAATAATACGATTTATATAAAAATAAGGAGATGTGGTATGATTGGCAATGAGACAACTATCCACCAAAGTTCAAATGAAGTGTATGTAAACAATTATAGGCAACCGTACGGCCTTCAACAATGAGAAAATCCCATACCATATGGTCGGCTATAAATGGCCCCGCCATGAAAAATATGACAAAATTCAATTGAGAAAACTTACCGGCTTATTTATAACAAAACAATTTACGAAAAACAAATATGACAGATATGAACCAACGACAACCACTGAACTACAGGCTCCTGACTTGGGATAAGCACATTAAGAATGTGGCGGGATTAAACATGTTTGTGAGCGCTCAACCCTCCCTCTTACCTGGGACAGTGATGTAACAGTACAACATAAGAAACAAACTATAAAAATCAGTTGAAAAAGGCTTAACTGTATACTTAATAGTTTTTTACTTTATTTGTTAATCTATTCCAATTTTTGTTTTCATAAATTTTACTATTTCAAAATTGATTAATGTGTGAGCTCCTTGGAAAATTTGCGTAATGGAGATGTTAAATTTTACCTATCTGAAGGGCAATGAGACCTTCAATCAAAGCATATTTTGAACTTTTACAACAAAAAAGTGGCGGGAGACACCAAAGGGACATTCAAAATTCATTACTCGAAGAAAAACCTACAATTCCTTGGCAAAAATGAAAAACGAAACAAGGAATAACTGTCCACAAAACACTGCATAAAAAACTTAAGACTACGCACCTCGAGTCCACTCAGATTTATGGATAAATGCATGTGCTTCGGGATGGTTAGCAGTTCTTACTCCATATGTGGTTAGTCGCCAGTTTAATTATGTATCTTATAGTGTACATTGTAGCCCTTCCGTCAAGCATCATATGCATCATTGATTTCACGAACAAGATAAAGAGATCATCTACTAGTCTGAATTTTGGCTATCACCGACACAATCAAAATTTGTAATGACACTGGCATCATGTATTCATGAGTATTCAACGAGAAATACCGTCCGACATCGGAGAAGAAACATTCGTCGTCTTTTACCTATATGCTCATGACATCACTAATAGCAAGAATGTGACTGTTACAATAAAAAGGTATCTGTTCGTTTGTCATAATGCTAAAGCTAAACTTTAGTTATCTTAATTGCGTTGGAAAAAACCCAAGATGTTTTCAATAGAATTCAACATCATTCATTTTATCGTTAGATCAGTTTTATCAATCATTTAGTTAGTTATCTTCAGCTTATGAACTATGAAAAGATAACGCCAATGTCAATTCAGAAATAGAAAATAGTCAACTATACTGAGTTAACTAATAGTTATAATATCGTTCATCATATATGCTACTCTTATATGGTCATGTTTACAGTGTTACATCATTCTAAGGCTTAGGTCGTTTAATCATGTAGGCGATAAAGCCATTCAGCCTGTTTAGTGGTAATGTAGAAAGTCATTCATAACTTTCATGACTATTTTTTTCCACCTCTATAAGAAACAATATTATCCTGTAATTCCTTGAAACATTTGGCGTCAAGACAAGTCGCTAAGAAATGGCTCTACTTTATCTGTATCGTCTTTGTCGATCCTTATCCATTCTAAATAACAAAGTACTCCTTTAAAGTATTTCCTGTAGTCTCTAGTCTTATGGTTTTGTCTTTCCTCGCCTCAAACCATTGTAATATTTCAATTATTTGCTCCTTGATAGTTCTCTTGAACCTCCCTTCTGATGTTATATCAGGATATGATGTTTCTCCCCTTTCTAACAGCTTTCTAGAATATGTTCCTGGAGTTTGCAGCAACTAGTCGTTATGGCGCATTTGAAATTCTATTCCATTGAATGTTAGTGTGTGGTATATTTTGATATTTCATGTTGTCTATGCCGTTAGGATTTGTTCTTTCAAGGCGTTAAACCGCTTTTCATTTGAAATATAAATTTGAAATATAATTCTCTTAAAACGTCAATTCTGGTGGTACATCAGATTCTGACTTTATTTTTTATAGATGTATAGAGCATTCCTGTCAGTAAGTCAGTATGTTGGTTCGGAATTCTATCCCGTTTAAAACAATCACAGGAAAATAAATTTTAGGAAAAAAAAAGTAAAAAGAAAAAAATATTCTTCGATAATGTTCTTTCCATGGTATGTATAAGTTCAGAGCATATATTATCCTTGATTGATGTTACTTTTATTTTTGTTTTGTTTTTGAGTGCTCTAGAAAAGATTTGACAACAGTTTCCAATTAGAATGTTATCATCAATAGCCTTTTTTGACCAACTTTGGTGCTGCCGTGATAAATTGATAAATACTTCTTAACAATCACGTGATTTTTGTCGATACGAATTAACGCTATTAGAAAAACATCTTTGTTTATTTCATATGCGTCGAGGGACCTTGAGTCGAAAACAACTTATTAAAAACAAATCGACTAAAGCACAAAACAAGAAAATCGGAAAGGAATATTGAATACTACAACGATTTGAAATGATGTGTAACAATATTTTCTTTTTTCAAGGGTTAAATCTAATCTAATTCTAAGGTGTGTTCCGATAATAGACCAATTATGAAAATTCTACCTGATTGATACAGACACAGTAAAGAATCGCGAAAATATATGTAATTAAGGGTCACAATGAGACAGGAAAGTAGAAATGTCTAGTTTTGAATACGAAAATAAATAGAACAAATGCCGAATAACACCGGGAAATAACAAATATAGCAGAACAAAGGAGACGTACCATGTTTGATATATATTCAAATACATGTGCGATTAAACTTTTTTCCATTTTGTGAAATTTAAAAATCCAAGATACTTGTAATTGAACGAATTGTGTCCGATACTTTTCTTTTGATAATTATTTATACCATGCTTAAAGATTTAAGCTTGAAATATTTCGAATTTCCTTGATGCTTGAAGCGATTTTTGCATAGAATGATTAATTGACTGTTATTAAATGTCAAACAGTAGTTATTTACATGCAGTTGATATTTTATAGGGGTCTTTCTATGTTGTGATGTTACACTATTGTTTCAGAAAAAGGGTGAAGGTTTGGTACCATTAAAACGTTTAAACCCGCTGCATTTGTTTGCACCTGTCCTAAGTCAGGAATCTGATGTTCAGTAGTTGTCGTTTGTTGATTTGGTTCATAAGTGTTTCTCGTTTCTCGTTTTTTATATAGATTAGACCGTTGGTTTTCCCGTTTGAATGGTTTTACACTAGTAATTTTTGGGGCCCTTTATAGCTTGCTGTTCGGTGTGAGCCAAGGCTCCGTGTTGAAGACTGTACTTTGACCTATAATGGTTTACTTTTATAAATTTTGACTTGGATGGAGAGTTGTCTCATTGGCACTCATACCACATCTTCTTATATCTATATAGTAGCCTGTATCTTCTCATATAGACATATTATGCAATTAACCCATTTGTCTTTTTTTTTTCAAAACAAAATAGGTACCCTTTGTTTACATGTTCAACATTCGGATGATCATAGATATACATTCTTTTTCTACTTTTTCCTTTTTTTTTTTAATAGATATTTCCTACACAAACACTTTATTGTTCGACCCCGGGTCATCTAGGCGCAATTTTTTTCTTCCAAATGCCATGTGCATGGTATTTAAACAGCATATACAAATTATACACACTGTAAAGTTTTTGCGAGGTATTTAGCTTCATTTACTTTGCAATTGAAAAAAATCAAAAAATCACAATGCTTAAATTTATACAGAACATCCCAAGCAGTGAATTAAGATAAGAATAATAAACACACATAAGCATTAATAAAAGAAAACATTGACAAAAGCACATAAATTAGGATTTGATCAAAGTATGAATGTAAACGCAAATTTATGTGTTAGCATTGGCAGAAGTAATCGGTTTAAACATATAGTAAAACCTGTAATCAATAAGCAGGTAGGAAAAGAGTAAAACAGATATAGCAAAATGCAGAAATAAGATAATGCATAATGCATGATGCGAGCTATTTCTGGTATTAACTGACAATAACTTTTTAGACCACCTCACTATAGCTATATATGCATTTATTGATTTGTTAATTTGTTCAATAAAGCAATTTAAGTCATTGTTCAAAGGCAGTACGCCCCTTTTTTGTTCACAAATTTATCCGTTGGTCTTCATGGATGATATCTCGTTGGAAACCATAACCCATCTCCTTAATTGTAAAACATTTCTGGTGTAATATGGCAGTGAGTTCCAAAGTCGTGCTGCTTCATATCATACATAATTCGCGCCATACTTTTTAAAATTGTATTTTTTAAAGTCACTGTAATTTTGATTTTTGCAGTTACTTCTCATTTGATGTTTCGAAATTATTATAAACAAAAATAAGTGCCCGTTCCTGAGTTTTATAAATTTATTTGTTTCCATCAAAATCTCAAGCTAGCGAGCAGTCACTACAATTTGACATAAATTAAAGTCAAATGATTCGTCAAATTTAACGAAAAGTAGAATAAATTTTGTGTATTATATATTTGAATTTTACTTTACACGTGTACATATACCTCCTTTTAGAGTAAATATATTTGTTATCCAAACATCAAAACAACAAATAATTATCGCTCTTTTGTCTCATTTATTATACACGTGCTCCATGATTGAGGGTTGATTGTTATGGATCGGTATATCTCGTCACAAAAATCCGAAATTTAAATGGAGCCAGAGTAATCAACATTTACCGAAAGACATGGTTTTTGTCGTGTATACGTTATGGATTCGTAATAAATGTTAAAACAAATGCACATAGGAATTAATAAAATATGTATGCATGCATTTGTTCAATAAGTTCATTAACATTATAGTAACCAGAAACTCGTTTCATATGTCTTTAATTAAATATTGACGAACTTTTGCGATATGGTTGAATTTTTTTCCCATTCTGCCTTAGCACATTTAATTCTTTTGCAGCCTTACATTTAATTCCTTTGCAGCCTTTTTACATATATATTTTTACACTCAACCGAATCATCAAATGGAATATCAATCCCATTTAAATCAAACACACACTTGTTTTGCACAAGTTTTTGTACCAACTGAAATGGCAGTAGCATTTTTTGAACTAACCTGTTTTTTGTTTGTTCAGCAAGCCAATCAATAAATGAATATTATCTTCATACAAAGACGTCATATCTTTTTTATAGATTTGTCGAATTATCATCTATTAAATTATATAAATCACACTTAAGTTCAAACATAAACACACAATTGCTGGAGACATCAAATAATATAAGGTCAGGGATGGATTTTTGAGAAACACCCTTAATATTTATGTAAGAAATGAATCATATCCTGACAAATTTATCACACTGATTTCTTATTTCACACTTAAAAATTTCACATACAAATGATTTGCCCTTTAAATCGACGTAAAAGTAAAATAATATAAATCATTAACTTTTAAAAAATTAACATATTATAAAAAACCTTTCCCAGAATCGCTATAAATACATACAAGTGCTGAGAAGTAGCAAATATAGTGTTGAAATGGTTAACAATAACACACCTATTTAGTACCAGATTTTATCGCAAGTGCGTTGGTATTGACAGATAAATATGTGGACAATGACAGGTCAGCGTACGGCCTTTTACAATGAGCATAAGTCTATTACTTAAATCGCTTTATTGAACGAATTAACAAGATAACAAATACATAATTATATAGCTATAGTGAGGTGGTCCAAAAAGTTTTGTAGTGGCAGTAAATACCGAACATAGCTCGCCATCATCCATTGACTTATTATTGCCTTTTTCAATATCTGTTTTAATTTTTTTTTGCATTTCTGATAATGTTGAACATTTGAAAAAAGTAAAATAGCAAAAATAACAAACTCCAAAAAAGTCCCTTACCAGATGGCAGTCACATAAAATTCCATTATATTGACAACAACGCAAAACAAACAGAATTAATAGGTAACATTATCAAACAGAATTAATAGGTAACATTATCAAACAGAATTAATAGGTAACATTATCAAACAGAATTAATAGGTAACATTATCAAACAGAATTAATAGGTAACATTATCAAAAATTGTAGTACATCAGTCAACATTGTGTTATAATCTTAATCACTATAAAACAAATAACTATTTCAACAAAGAATAACAAAATGGCATATAGACATTCTATAGACAAAGTTTATTAGCAAAAATGAAAGACAACAATACAAAAATTACCATAGCACAATAATACAATGGGGGCATTTATAAATACCGGGTCACGCCAAAAGTATATTACCAAAAATGGACTAGACAGTAAAGGTTAAAAAAATACAAAGACAAATAAAAAGAACACTATATCACGTAATTAAGATTATAAACAATGCCTGTACCTAGAATCTATACATCAAGACCAGCATGTATTATTTGTGAAGTTGAAACTTAAAATTTATCAACAAAGTCTTGAGCTGCTTTACCTTAATACTTTGATCAAATCGTAATGTATGTGTTTTGGTGAATGTGCTGTTTATTTATGATAATGGATGTTTTATTATTTTTATCTTAATTCAAGTGACTGTATGATCTGTATATATCTTGAAGTGGGTTAAAAGTGTTTTCTAAAGATCGTATTTATTGATGACTGTGTATATGTTCCGACTCTTAATACAAGAGTAAGGGTGTCTTTAATGAGTTGTTTAACCTCCATGGGTAAAATGATAAAGGCTGAAGCATATGATGCAATCAAACTTCACAGGCAAACCCAATTAAGAAAATAAA
This sequence comes from Mytilus coruscus, assembly GCA_017311375.1. Classification (NCBI taxonomy): domain Eukaryota; kingdom Metazoa; phylum Mollusca; class Bivalvia; order Mytilida; family Mytilidae; genus Mytilus; species Mytilus coruscus. The sequence goes on along the minus strand of CM029606.1, from coordinate 25,499,866 downwards.
TTAAACATAAAAGAAGTTCTTATTCTAAGTGAATTGCGTATTTGTAAACAATGATATATAAAGAGCAACCAAACGAACCCTCTCCCCACAAAGAGTGTTTTGAAACGCAGCATGAGATGTTAGGGTCTCCATTCTTAAAACCAAAGTTAGCACAATGCAAATAGACAGTCATTTTTTTTTTCTCTCTTAAATGTATATAATTTGAAAAAGGGAAAATAATGATTAATTGGTAAAAAGCAACCTCTCTATGTGGAGTCAATTTTCCTTTGTTGACATAGAAGTTTGTTTTTTATAGTGATTATGACTATAACACATTGTTGACACCTGTATCCCAATGTTTTGCTCACATATTGATGTCAATGGAGTTTTATGCGACTGTCATACAAGTGAGAGGTTTGGCTAGCTATAAAATCCGGTTTAATCCACCATTTTGTACACAAGGAAATGCCTGTACCAAGTCAGGAATATGACAGTTGTTTTCCTTTCGTTTTATGCGTTTTAGCTTTTGATTTTGCCATTTGTTAAGGGACTTTCCGTTTTGAATTTTCCTTGGAGTTCGGTATTTTTGTTATTTTACTTTTCACATGACTTAAATGATGCTGGATGAACGACCAAACTTGATGTGTGAATAACATTGAAAAACTTAGTTGTATCAAATACAGTAAAGTGTTTAACTTGTTTGTGGTAAAAGGATTATCCATCGGCCTTTTAATCCTTATAGTTTATTCAAGTGGTCTTAATAGCAACATTTCAATTGCTTATTTCAGTTTGTTGTATTTTTTAAGGAAAATTATTTTCCATTCAATTTGTGAAACTCAGTTTGGCTTGCGTGTTTTATTTTATTTATACAATGAATAGTATTTCCTATTATTGAAAGTTATTTTAATTGTCTACTTTTTGTAATGTCGAAAAGAATTCGTCTGTCAGTTTATTCAGTGGCAAAAAAGAGGACTCATTGGTTAAAGTGCTTTTTGTGTCAGGAAGACAAACATGAAGCACTGAAAAGAATGCTAAAACCGATAGATTTGTCAAAGTCACGATATAGGACTCTTTCCAACATTATACCAGAGTTCCAGAAAAGGAATGCAATGCCAATGCCCTTAAATACATATCGAATAGATTATTGCGATGGAATTGAGAGCAATGTGGCAAAAAATGAAGCAAAGTATCATGGATCTTGTAGTTTGTTGTTCAATAACACCAAAATTGAGAGGGCAAGAGTAGAGTCTACCTCCGACCAGGGTGTGTCGTCCAAATTTTTCAGGATGTGGTTTCAGGCAGAGATGTAGAATTTTAGAATGTTTCATATGCGAAAGGCAAGCTTCTCGTTCAGAATTGAGGGAAACTTGTTTACTACTACACTCTAAACCAGTTTAAAACTCATTCTTTGCACAAAAAAAGATCAATGACAACGTTTTTATAAACTTTTGTCAAATAATTATATTGAAAAAAGAAAAGAAAAAAGGGCATCAATGACAACGTTTTTATAAACTTTTTTCGAACAATTATATTGAAAAAAAGAAAAAGAAAAATGGACTTTCTTATATTTTGCCATAATGAAAAGTTATTTTAATTTCATGACTTCATGCCAATTAACATAACATTTCAAAATCTTTTTCACACCAAAACGAGGTAAAATAGAGAAGGTGATAATTAATTTCTTAGCAATTATACCACATCTAAGTCTTATTTAACTGGAACTTGCACACAAATTTACATAACTAGCTTTTAACAATAAAGCTATATAAGGTAAAATATTATAATTTATTAAAGTGTGACTCAGGTCTCTAGTTGTTCTTTTATGAATAAGTTACACCGTTTGATCCAAGGTTCATTGGTGTAAAAGACGTTATTGAACAATCAGTTCTTACTATGACGTAATGACAAAGGCATTGTGGCACAGAAGGCAATCTTTTGTCAGATTTTGTATGGAAAGAAAGAAAATTAAACGGTAGATTTTTTTGATAAACTTTGAGAAGATCATTCTTATCATATGCCTTCAGAAAATAAGAAAAAAAAAATGTGGTCATCGGACTCGTATTCTTGCTACAAAAAAAGAGAGATAAATTCTCTCTTTAGAAAAGTAAGGTTTTCTGTTGAATGTTAGACATTGTCTATCGTGAATAATCAAGACTGTATATTAATAAAAAAAAGTTATTTATCAACTGGATGCCTTGAAATTTGCTTAACACTTGGTAAATTTGTCCGAATAACTTTTCCTGTGTTTACCTTTACCAGGAATGCTCAAAACATTGGAATGTCAAGGAAAGATAGATACTTTTGACCAAAAATGACCTAAAACCGTTACGAATAGTCAAATTTAATTCGGCTGACGTTTCATTTTTCAAAAAGGTGCAAACTCATATTCCATATTCGCTGTTAAGTCGTGTCAATTTATTTTTATAAAATGATTTTCATTTGGGTCAATTAAAAAAATTTCGATCCTGACTCGGTTAACTGTTTTGAGTTCAGTATTTTTTATAATTAACAAATACGGCAGTAAGAAATCAATAATGTTTTATTAAGTTAGTAAATTTCTGCAATGTAGAAGGATAATATTTGAAAAAAAACTTCATACTAAAAAAAAACTGCTTCTAAGAGTAACACTTGTCATTTAGATAGTATTCTTAAGTTCACTGACATACGACAGATAAAATTTGTTGAAAATTTTCTTATATAGGAATGTAATTGAAAACTTTTTCGCATATCTTTTAAATTTGACATAAAATGCTTATTTTTACATTATTAGTTCGTTTCGAGAATACTTATGGAAAGTGAAGTGGCAAATTATGTTGGCTTAGGCACTTACAATTACTCATGGGTAGGCAAATATAGATTTCGGTATACACAACGCGTTGACGGTTTATATAAAACTAAGGAGAAATGGTATGATTGCAGATGAGAAAACCAACCATCATAAACAAAGGGTTCATATGTGTTTTGCATTCAACAATAAGCAAAACGCATTCATAGATATAAGAAGATGTGGTATGAGTGCCAATGAGACAACTCTCCATCCAAGTCAAAATTTATAAAAGTAAAACATTATAGATCAAAGTACGGTCTTCAGCACAGAGCATTGGCTACACCGAACAGCAAGCTATGAAGGGCCCCAAAAATTACTAGTGTAAAACCATTCAAACGGGAAAACCAACGGTCTAATCTATATAAAAAACGAGAAACGAGAAACACTTATGAACCAAATCAACAAACGACAACTACTGACCATCAGATTCCTGACTTAGGACAGGTGCAAACAAATGCAGCGGGTTTAAACGTTTTAATGGTACCAAACCTTCACCCTTATCTGAAACAATAGTGTAACATCACATTATAGAAAGACACACTATAAAATATCAATTGAAATGGCTTAACTCAATCAAAAGACATATAAACACCAGTGAACATACACTGAACAAATAAATTTGATCTATGATACAATGTAAATACAAAATAAATAAAGTAAGGGAAGAATAATTAAAGTAACATGTTATACCGCTGTGAAATGTGAAACAATTTTAGAAAAACAATATGCTTGAACAAAAATATCAGCCATTTGCAATTACTTAGTAAGCAATAAAAGACCTCATATGACAAAAAGTAAAACAATTCGAAAAAAATCAAACGTTCTTATTAATACTACATAAATAAACAAAAATAACCAAAACAATTATAGCAAACAGCAAACAACACCAATCACGAGATTACTGGCTACTGGTTTGGGACAGGCACATAAAGAATAAATTGTCGTAAGGTTGACGTCTCATTGATATGAACTCAATATCTTCCTTCCTTCCCTTAATCAAACATTTAACCATTTGTTTTCGATTTTATTAAAATTTGTTCAAAATAATTTATAGTGATAAAAAGATTGATATAAAAGGATCCATATGCTAGTGTACTTAATCAATAAATTTCTCATAGCTAACATGATTAAAATTTTGTACGCCAGACGCTCTTTTCATTTACAAAAGACTCATCAGTGAAGCTCGAATAAAAAAATTTAAAAGCCAAATTGAGTACGAAGTTGAAGAGCATTGAGGACCCAAAGTTCCGAAGGGTTTTACCCAATACAGCTGAGGTAATTTATTCCTAGTTTAGAAAATCACCGAGACTTCCTAACCTTGAGAAAACCTAACATATTCTTTTCTCTTTTCTTGTAACTTGAACTCCACAGCCTTACCTTTAAAAAATACCAAAACCATTATGATTTAAAATAGTGAAATAGTTAAATACACTACTGTCAAATATTACAAAATAATTGAATTATTGTTTTAATAAAATTTTCATATTGTTTGCACTGCAAAAAAAAAAAAGGAAAATTCAAATGCTTATATCTAAAAAAGAAAAAAAAAAGCAACCACAAATATTATCTTGATCCTTTAAACATCTTCTGTTGAAGAAAATTTTATACACGTAAAGGTTCCTTTTTTTCCCGTCAGACATTACTGCTGATGTAATTTTACAATTTTGATTTCACTATACAAACTACTGTAAGGCATCAAAGACAGAATGCTTGGAGACTCAGGCTACATGTACGTCATTCTGGTCGAAAATAAACTTTTGTGTGTAGGCACTATTTCTCTAACTAACAACATAAGGATTGAAATGTAGATCGATCTCAATTTCAGTTATTATTACACAAATAAACTTCTAGAGAGTTATTTCCTAATTTTAACACCACCCCTTTCTGTTCTCTAAATTCTGAGAAAAAATATGATGTTATGCAAGGTCAGTATGGTAGGATTCCGATATTTCAGACACTTTATACAGGGCTAACATTACGTAAGAATCCAATGCGAGGAATTGAAAAAAATTTCATGATATAAGATCGAAAGAGTGAATTAGTGGTACTGAAATCAGAACTTAATGCAGTCCTACAATGAACTACAGTATTGTCATTTTTATTTTCCTACTTATTTCATTCTCTTTTTTTCGTTAAGGCTAAGCATACGTACATTGTAATTGTGCGATATTACGGGTTTTGATGAAATGTCCTATTCATGTAGAATTCGGTGCATTGCCTTGTTGAATACTTTGCTTTGGTGATCATACCACATCTTCTTATTCTTATTGATAAGCAAGCAACAATCGATCTATGAAACCTTATTATTATTGTTGTATGTTACAGAGCGTTATCTCCTCTTTCTATTATATTTTCACATTGTTAGGTAGAATCAACAATTCATTTAATAATCTGTGATTTTTTTTCATTTGAAAATACTTTACGAATAACAAAAGCTGTCAAATTTAGTTTCATCGATTTGACCCCAATTCTCATATTCAATTTATAACACATTGAAAGATATATCCAAATTACAAAAAAGATGAAAAGAAACCATTAACAATACATGGACTCGTTAAAATGTATCAGGATTCCGTGCGTATTTTAGACTAGGCGCCTTCAAATTAACAATCGAGATGACCCCGAAGACTGCTGATGGCCATATCACAAATATAGATAAATAGACAAGCACGTGCAATCGTATAACGAAGACTTTTCTAGGTCTGTTTGATTTCATGTCATATATATTAAACTATGTAACTCAACGTTTTACATGAATAAGATTTTTTGTTGGCGAAATCGGACAGTGATACGGTTCTTCCTAGTGGCTCTCTTATGTCATTTCTCAATGTTGATATTCTTTTTTTTTATATAATTAACTGAACATCCTTAATACATGCATAACCCATCTCAAGCTAAGGGTAAAATTAAAGGTTGTATGTATACGGATTAAAATGAGGTTGCATTATTGACGTACAAACCAATAGTACATCAACACTGTTTTGAGCTTATTTTTACAAATTTGAACTAAACTGACCGTTGATATCGAAATATTATTAATGCCAGACATAGACTGACAAATTACATAAAATATAAACGAAACAATATTTGTTTTACAAAGATATCTTAGTATTTATTATCTTAAATTTTTTTACCAGACTTGACTTGGTTTAAAAGACTAAATAGCTAACACTTTGATTTAAAACTTGCATTTCAGTTATAAAGACAGACAAACAATTTTACTCAACAAATGTATTTCTTATAAACTACAACAAAAAATGAAACGAAGATACAAAGAAAGGTAATGACAAAAAAATAGGGTTTGTGTTGGAGTGATTCTGTGGCTGCCTGTGTGCTGTGTTGTTTGTCTCAAACTATTTTTTCTATTGGCCAATGTTTTGTCTGTTTTTCGACGGGTATATTTTTAAATTTCATAATCTTAATTGTTCACCAATCTAAACAAACCACACTTTTGGATATCAAAACATACAAATCAAAGCTATTGTGGAGTTGTTGTTATTCAAGTATTATTGTGTTTGTCATTAACACGTTTAGGTAAAGATCACGAAGCATTAAGTACACAATGTTGACTAACATATTTCAAACTTTTGACTTTTAATTGCTCTTTATAGTTAGCGTGAACAAAACCAGTTGACAATAGGAAATCCGAAAAAGTCACATTTGTCAAAGATCTAGTTTGAACTCGTCTAAGTAAGTTTCAAGAAATATATCTATGTATGGAGTATACATTATAGTTTCTGTAGTATCAATAATGGACAATAAGTTCGCTGTGTTAAAAATACAATACTCAAGATAATGCAAGGATGTAGGGTAATTTTTTTTATTAGAAAATTGCTTTCTATCTAACCTTTTCCCCACATATCTTTCTGGAATACGTTTATTGATAAACGTTTTAATCATGGTATAATTCTTGTATAACTGATTAACATGTAATATAAGGTGTTGTGGTAAGATAAACAATGAAGCAACTTTCCAACAGAGACCCAAATGGCGTTGATGTTAGCAACTATAGGTCGCCGGACACCTTGAATAAATAGCAGAACCAATAGCGCATAGCGAGCTTTAAAAGGTTCCGCCATAACAAAAGGCTTAACATTTCAAATGAGAATACCAACGATCTGGGTTATGTACAAAACAACGAATAAAGACAAATCTGATCTACAGTTATAAACGAAAACCACTGAATTACAGGCCCCTGTCCCGGGACAACATACTCATACATTTTATTTGTCATAACAGATATGAAAAAAAAACGTATATAACAGAGATTAGGAGCTAAATGAAATCTTGTAATAACACACAGCCATCGAGATTTTAATTTTAGTGTTAAATAGTTAGAAATCAAAATCAAATTGTCAAAGTTTCATTAACCACAAACAATATTGAAATGATAGCTGCAATACTCTATCAAGAAATCATAAAGATTTTTATCTGTATCTATATAATATTCATTATATTATCAAAGGTAAAGGAGCGTGAGATACAAAGGAGACATTAAAAACTCATAGGCCGATTGATTGATTGTTGGCTGCATAACGTCCAGTGGCAAATTCTCATAAGTCGAGAAGAACTGACAACACCGAGGCAAAAAACGAAAGAAGAGAAGAAGACATACAATAACATAGGTAGATAGTCATTTCGTACCTTGACCATTTCGTATCTCTGCCATTTCTTAGCCCAAATTACCATTTCGTACCCAACATTAAACATTTCGTACCCATGATCAAAGCCATTTCGTACCCTATGTGCCAACTGCATATACCATTTCGTACCTCATAGACTTAGTACATGTTTACTTTTTCGTATGATATATTTGTTAATCGTTGAAATTTGTACCATCATCGGTATTGGAGATTTGGTAAAACACAAATTTATCAATCGACATTTTGAGATGATTTTAATTTAGAAAGAAATATAACATAAAAAAAAAATGCTTCTAAAGAACTATGCTGTTTTTAACTAAGCAGTACATGAAAACTTTAATACATGTAGTGTTAATTAATTTTGTTTGTTTGCAGGGTTTATCCTTATTTTTTTTTAAACTCTAAAAATAAAGAGGTTAATTAACCAACAAAGGAATTATTATCTGCAAACAGACAGAAAATTAACCTGAACATATTTTTGTATCTAAAACACCAAATCTTTTCTTCCTGATACTTGTGAAATGCCGTCAATCCAGACAATAGTATTAGTTTATGACAAGATTTGATTAAGTTATTTCACTTCATTGAAACGTTGAAAAGACAAATACACTGTTTGTCATGATATTGCAGAGGGTGATAAAGTGGCGATAAAAGATAACAATCAATCCGTAAAACAATCGACATTAAATCAAATACATGATATAAATACTGAAGTTAACGAGATTTTGAATAAAAGTTTGGTTGTTTCCTAACATATGCGGCTCGAGGAAGGACCCTTGATTATTTTGTCTTTTTTGTGTTTAAAATATATCAGGAAGTTTTTTCTATATATTTTAAATTCTTTTTCTATTTTTATTGTCTGAAAAAGAATATTCATCCAAAGGATAAAGAAACACAAACATGAGAAATACCAAGAAAAAACAGTAACCTTCCCATATAAGAACAAAAATCTTTTTTTTTTATTAATTAGGTTATATCGATTTTATTCCACAATATACATCTATTTTTCAGAGAACAGAATTCTGGTTTTTCGTTTTAATATATTCTACGATCATCCTGTATTCTTATTTCCCTACATGAAATTTCTATAATTGTGTTCAAGTTCAAGTATCAAAAATAACTGATAGTGTTATAAGGGATTGATAATGCATCATGTTTACGATCATAGAAATATCACTTCAACATAAAAATAGAATCTCTTTTGTAGGTGTTAAAGAATTTTTATCAATTTTTCTTCAACATTTCAAATTATTTCCCTCTTTTAAATGTGTTATTGCTCTGAGCCATGCGCAATCTTACAAAACTATAGTTATACGTGCCGCACATGTTCCCTTATTTTTTCAGAGGGACAGCACGTATTAACTAATCATTGTACGGTTGCATATGCAATTAAAGATAAGAGAAGGAATAAAAGCAATTAGGAAAAAAAATTGAGTTATTATTTAGAAGTCTTACCAAATAAAGATCCCACCCAAAAAAAAAAATGACAAAAGGGTCACTCCTCCAAGTTTATGGAAAACATATTTGTAAGTTCATGGAAAGCAAAATGCTTAAGGAGCAATATAAGTAATGAGGTCTTCGTTGATATTGTTGTATCAGATTCCTTATTTGTATTGTTAATTACTCAACCTCCTACACATTTCTAAGAGCAAACACGTGGAAACCGTGTTTATTTAATATTTGGTCACTAGGTGTGTTTTATTTTAATACACAGTTGGTAGCAGTGTTACGTCCCTTTATAAAAACAACATGACGTTGTAGAAAAATCTGAAACGTTTCGCCCAGACAACAGATGAAGAAATGGATGATAACGATTGAAAAATAATGCAGAAAACACATTAAACATAAACAAGGAAACAAATTGTTATTGCTGGTATTTGTTTTTGTATAGAAAAAATGGAGTTAGGTTCTTAATATTGAAGACTTAATCACTTTAATAGAACCCACTAGTCTAAATTCCACATTTTAAGATGGTCGGTAAAATAAATTCGTTACACATTGTGCTAGTGATCTAATACGATACATACGGGGTTAGTAAATTCAACATGGGTGAGAGCGAAGCGAAATTTACTGACCCCGTATATATCGTATTAGGTCACTAGCACGGTTTAACTTTTCGGCACTTTGGACTTAAACTAATCATAATTGTACTTTCACCCTTGTGCCATATTTTTATATAACAGCTAGAGAAATTGAGATTAAGGGTATGTGTCAAAAATATGAACTTTTGGTTTGTAAGATTGCAAGATTTTGAGTCGGTTAATTCATTTCAAACTTTTAAGACTTTGGCCAATTAAGGGCTTCATATGTTATATACTAAAATAAGTAGCATGATGTATTAGTGTGTTTTCAATCAACCGAAACATGTTATTGCGATTTTATTTTGAATGTCTTTACTACCCTTGCATTGGCAAGACGAGTGGGGACTGCATAGGATACAAAGGCAACACTTATACTCTTTCGACGATTCCAGTCTACTTTCGTTTTGAGTTTTTGCGCTTAACTTAGATATTGGTTCCTCGCCGTTTTGAAGGTTTCTCTTTGATATATACCCTATATATCATTCAAGTCTTACCTAACAAAATGCCCCCAAAAAATCTTCTCATGTCCTGTTCAGACAAAGAACTTAAGTAAAATATTTTCTTTGGCGTGTTAATCGAATATTAATCAAATATTCGAAAGAAAATATAGTCATTGCCGCAGTATATACATCAATGTAAGTTATGTATATTTGTGGTTCGGATTTGTTCTAGGAATGGACTGTTACACTGAGAAAATAATTAACAAAAAAACAACTTGTAGTGAGGCTTTATTTTATTCATTGATATAGAAACATCAAGTAAAAGCCAATCATAGACACTCGGATTATTTGGTACACCAGCAGCGCGTTTAATTAAATTACATTTGATAATGAAAAAACATGTATGATAAAAATCGATGATTGATAACTTTGCATCGAGTGGCAAGTGTTTAATACATATTAAGGACAATGTATGATAATGAACACACAAACAAACAAATATATCAATTTTTGCACCTTATGTTTGCGGTATACCATCTTTTCCGCAAGTTTATTGTTTTCTGTTTGATATTAAATTAATAATTAAGATCCATTTTGTTACATCTGGTGTCCGTTTATTTGGCAATCGCCATGGCAGTCAGCAGGGTTTAAGAACATCTGTTATTCGACCTGCTAGTCAAATGCGTTTTGTTAAAATATACTTTTTCACTTTTTTGGTCTTTTGGAAAATGTTGTTTGTGCTGTATTTAGACCCCTCTACCGATAAATTTGTTTTGCAGTCTAGGTGGCTGAGTGGTCTAGAGCGATGGACACAGTGCAGGCGGTGTTGTCTTTATATCCCAATAACATGAGTTCGAATTTGCAAATTAGCAGATTTAACATAGTTGTGCTGATATTTAGAGTAATTATATATATAAATAGATATATACATCAGTTTTGTCAATTTATCTATATATCTATTTATATATATATATAAATAGATATATAGATAAATTGACAAAACTGATGTAGTTCAAACAGTAGCATAATGTTCATGTTTAAGATTACGGCGTGTTTCCAAATAAGGGCTTGCTGAATGTGCTTCTTCTTCCGGCCATTTCTTTCAAAGTTTTGCGGAATAACGTATTAAAGGCAGAGTAAATTATAAAATTGAATCCAGCGTTCAACAGTAAAAAAAAATCTGCTATTTCCCGAATTCCGCGGATCAGATAAGATGCTTCAAGGTAACCTGTTTGTAACACTGCAGACAGGACCGTATCAGGAGTAGCACAGATGACGAACGATAGTATAACCATCAGTAAACTCAGAGCAGTTTTCCGTTTTCCATTTCTGAATCGACATTGACGTATTCTTTTAACAATTAATAAGCTGAAGACAACCAACAAAATAATTGGTATGAGTGATCTGAAGGTATAATGAAAAATATTGAATGCTGTTGAAAAAATCTTGTTTTTCCACAAATTTGAGATGACTAAAGTTTGATTTGTGCCATACGATTCATTTCTTATTTCGATACTGTTTTGTTGATATCTGCACAGATAAGGAACTGATGTTCCGAAAGAAGTCAATGCAATAGCAACAGACAAAATAATAGCACGAGGTATAGAACATATGGTTTTGGCTTTATTTGAATGACAGACATATATGTACCTCTCTATTGCAATCGCAACAATTAACCAAGCTGTGCATGTCATTGATGAGTTAAAGATGTAATGAGCATATGGATAAAAGAAGACGAACGTTTGTTCTGCGATGTCGGACGATATTTCTATTAGAAGGACATCTATGAAATACATAATGTCATTACATATTCTAATTGTGTCGCTGATAGTCAGATTCAGAAGAAAAATACCAGTAGATGATTTCATTTTCTTGCGCGTGAAAACAAGTATGCTTATGATGTTTGCTGGGAGAGCTATAAAGCACACTAACGGGTATAGAATCAAACCGGTGACTAGCTTCATATTGTTATAAAACCAAAACATGCTTTGATCGAATGTATGATTGTCAATCGTATAAGTAACATTTAATACCTCCATCACATAAATATGATTCGGAGCTCGATTCTAAAATAGTAAATTATGAATTAAAACAACGATTAAAACGGATAAACAAATGAACAAATAAAAATATATAAGATAAATCTATCATATGATATTTCCTTAAAATATTATTCAAATAAAAAACTTGAAAATAGAAAGTTATCTACAAACGCGTTACTAGATTTTTTTTTTAAATGGAATTAAAAACATAAAACTATCCAATATTAGATAATTGAAAATCTAGAGAAAAGACTTCTCAAAGCTACAAACCTTGTAACAGATTGCAAGTATAGGCATTGCATCTTTAACACATCTGCCTTTTATCCCAAGAAACATAGAAGGCGGAGAATTATAAAGTGATAATTGAAATCGACAGTTTTACTTGTTTTATGAACATAATCTTACACCAAGCGACCAACTCTATATAAACATTACCTCAAAAAGAGTTCTTGAATTCTTTTGTCTTTAAAATGTAGCAGATCTCCAAGGGACGCTTTGATATTAAAAGGTATTGCAAAAAACTAATTGGGAAAGCTGAGTGGAAAGTGAGTAATGAACAATGTAAATGCTGTCTTTTATAACAACATGGCCACAAGGATCTTTCATAATCTGGAATGTTTACTGTCTCAACAGTTCCCTATCAACGTTGAACGTAATAGACGTTAAAAGTTAATTTCTACTTGGGTCATTGGATGTACAAGATGTAATAGGTATAACGGTTAGAATCTGTGACTATTACCTTCATAGAACATACAAGGTAAAATGTAAAAACTGAGTCATATAATAAAAGTATCAATCAAAGTATATTTCCCTGTCCCATGGTCCAGCCCGAAAGATAAGCAGCTGGGATTATAATTACTTAATCTGAGATAGTTCACAGGCATTTATTGACGTTTAAATTTTTGTTTGCTGGTTTTCTTTTGAAAACAGTTTACTGTGATAATTGCATCAATTTACATGTTCAAAAACTTTACAAGTTAACTTTTTCTCCTGTGTAGTCCACTTGGAGACATGTAAATTTGATCAAATAAGGTGACTATAGTATCAAAACAACGCATAAATAATACCAACTAAATTCTTCAAACGAATGAGGCGCTTAAAAACTAACATGTTTACTGTACTGAAAAAGCATATATAATAGGCCAAAAAACACCAACAGAAAATAAAGGAAAAGTAATTCATTGAGTTTTGAATGGTCTACATAAAGTATAAGACAATTTTTAAATATACTTCTTCTTGTATATAAAAAAAGGATAATAACAAAAATACCGAACTCCAAGGCAAATTCAAATCGGAAAGTCCTTTATCAAATGGTAAAATCTAAAGCTCAAACACATCAACGAACGGAAAACAACTGTCATATTCCTGACTTGGTACAGGCATAAAAGATTAAAGTAAACAAGGTGTTTTTCTGTGATGATATATAATATGTCAGAAATGGCGTTATGATATGGTTTTTTTTCGCTCAATCGTGAAGGACTTTTCTTAAAAAAAAAACCCCAGCAAAAGACCGAAACTTCTCAAAAAATAAAATACAAGCATTATAGAAAAATATACACCCCAAAAACAACCAGTTTAATAATTCATGCAAACTATTTTTACAACTTGTTGAATATATACAGTGTTGTCCAAACTTCCCGATGACCAGCTCCTGGCTACGTCTCTTCTCATCAACAATGACAAAACACTGATTCCCTTTTTACTCTCTGTATGCTCAATATAATGAATTATTGAAAGACTCAATTGGTTTAATTACCTCATAATTATCTAATTATGGTATTCCATGATTAATTCATCTACTTATATTTCAAATATTATCCTACCTTTTTTTCGTCAATTTTAATTGTTGTTTTATTTGATTTTCGTATTTTAGAACAGATTAACTCGTGAACTCCTTGTGACATTTGTATGAAGATAGAGACGAAAGATACCAAAGGGTAATATAAACTTATTACTTGAAAATAAACTGACAACGCCATGCCAAAAGAAATATAAAAAAAAAGCAAAAGAGAAACAGTATACAAAACACAACATAGAAAACTAAAAACCCTTTAAAAAACCGAGGGTGATCTCAGGTGCTCCGGCAGGGTAAGCAGATCTTGTTCCGCATGTGGCACAAGTCGTGTTGCTCATGTAAATACAAACCCGATGATAAGTATAATTCGGTAAGTCAAATACTAGGAAAAGAGGACGGGATTGTGGTTGCGACAATTGGAACATATCTGTCGTCATCTTTGAGACAGATGTTTCATAACGGTATGGGAAGGAGAGGATTAATGTTACTTATTTGGAAGGCAGTCAGATATTCTATCTTTTCACATATTCAATAACACTATATTGAATTCATTTCTTGTTTTCAATATCATTTAAGGATATCTCTAGTTTGTAAATAACTATCTACCGTACATTTAATTGTATAAGAAACAGTTGAAGGAACAATAATACGATTAATTTAGGTTTTTTTCTCTTTATATGTTAATCTATTCCAATTGTTGTTTTATTAAATTTTACTATTTCAGAATTGATTAATGTGTGAGCTACTTTTAAAATATGTGTGATGGAGATCTAAGGGGCAATCAGACGTTCAATCAAAGCATTTTAAAACAAAAAAGAGGCGGGGGACACCAAGGGGACATTCAAAATTCATAAGTCGAAGGCAAACTTAAAACGCCATGGCAAAATCGAAAAACCCAAGAAAAGACTAACAGTCCACAAAACACTGCATAGAAAACTAAAGACTAAGCAACTCGAGCTCACTCAAATTTGGGAGTGAACTCATATGCTTCGGAATGGTTAGCAGTTCCTGCTATGTATGTGGCTATTCACCGGTTTAAATCTGTATTCTATAGTGTGCTTTGTAGCCCTTCCGGCAAGCATCATAAGCATTATTGATATTACGAACAAAAAAATATATCTCCTACTATGATTTCTTTTTCTGAACCGGCAAACTAAACTATTTAAGGACATCATGTATTTCATCAGTGTTCTCCTGAGAGAAATGTCGTCTGACATCGGATAAGAAGCGTTCGTCGTCTTTAACCCCTACGCTCATTGCATCATTCACTCGCAAATGCAAGAATGTCGCTGTTGCAATAAAGCGGCACCTGTGTGTTTGTCAATCTGCTAAAGGAAAACTTAAATTATCTCAAATTTGTGGAACAAAATGTATTCAATAGAATTCAACAGTCTTTCATTATGTCTTTGTATTAGTTTTATTCATCATTTTGTTGGTAATCTTCAGCTTTAAAAAAAAAGATAACGTCAATGTCGGTTCAGAAATGGAACACAGAGAACTACTCTAAGTAAACTGATGGTAATAATATTGTTCATCATCTGCGTTACTCCTAATATTGTCCTGTCTGCAGTGTGTTATGAGATTGTAATTACTATGATTATTTGTCTTGGCCTAATTTGTTTTGTGTGGCCTTATAAGATGTTAACATAATTGGGTTACGACCTATTTATAGTAGTTTACAAAATAATGTTATTGTGCAGTTAAGAAATCACTGGAAAAATCTAGGATACTGATGGAATGATTAGAACTTTCTATTCGACTTACATAATAATTTCAGAATGATCATAATCTACGATGCGTAATTTAAACTTCTACCGTGTTCTAGAAGTTTCAGTGACAACTATAAAAACAAACACCGAGTTAGACTTAATCAGAAATATATAGTATTCTCAGAAGATCTCTGGAGTTGTTTATTGGTAATTTCTACAACATCATACTAGTTTGTGAACTTATTGGACATAGATATAAGAAGATGTGGTATGAGTGCCAATGAGACAACTCTCCATCCAAGTCAAAATTTATAAAAGTAAACCATTATAGGTCAAAGTACGGTCTTCAACACGGAGCCTTGGCTCACACCGAACAGCAAGCTATAAAGGGCCCCAAAAATTACTAGTGTAAAACCATTCAAACGGGAAAACCAACGGTCTAATCTATATATAAACGAGAAACGAGAAACACTTATGAACCACATCAACAAACGACAACTACTGAACATCAGATTCCTGACTTAGGACAGGCGCAAACAATTACAGCGGGTTTAAACGTTTTAATGGTACCAAACCTTCACCCTTATCTGAAACACTAGTGTAACATCACAACATAGAAAGACACACTATAAAATATCAATCGAAATGGCTTAACTCAATCAAAAGACATATTAACAGCAATAAACATACACTGAACAAATATTTATATTCCGTTTGGATTTTGCAACAGTTAAGAGAAGAATTCCAGATAAAGAAAAGACTAAGATCGGACATTCAGATATTTGTTACAGTTAAGTTGACATTTCTATTTGTAAAATTTTTCTTATAAAACTGTTTAATAAAACTTATTGAATTATTATTGATTTTTGTGTTTTGTTGGCGAAAATTTAAAGGTGATTTCTGACCGTAACAGAAATTGGGGCTCGTCCGGGAGAACGTTAATTTAAGATTAAAAATTTTCAGAGAAAACAGATTTTCAGTAATTGATTGAATTAGAATTAGCCAACTAAATTCAACAAAATGGATTTGATACCAGTAATTTTTAAAAAGCCAGACCTGGAGGGTTGGATAAATTAAAGAAATAAGAATTAGTGTTGCTTGCTAAACATCTTAAAATAGATTTTAGAGTATTAATGAACAAACAAATTATAAAAAATTTGGTAATAGACAAATTAGTTGACCCAGAAATTTTTGGTGAAGAGGCCCTTGAACGTAAGGATGAAATTTTGATCCTATCAAATTAAAACAGGTTGAATTAAAACATGAGTCTAAATTAAAACAATTGGATAAGAAGATGAATTTAAATTAAGAAAGGCAGAACTTGAAATGAGGGAAGGTTAGAGATGTAGAAAATTAAAATAGAAATGGTCAAAGTAGATAGCACAACTAAAATAGAGTCTAAATCAGAAAATTTTGAGGCAGCAAGACATAAAAGCACGTTTGGTTCCCAGATTTTCTGAAAACAGTTGATAAATATTTTTCAGTTTGAGAAGTTGCTCAAAATTTGAAATGGTCAAAGCCTTATAGGACTACAATGCTGCAAAGTGTTTTTGTGGGCAAGGCTGCTGGAATTTATTCAGCACTTTCCTCAGAAAAATTCTGAATATGGCACTGTAAAACGGGAATTTTGAAAGCTTATGAGCTAGTGCCATAAGTATACAGAGAGAAATTTAGGTCTCATAAAATTTGAATCACTATTTTGAATTTGCTAGGAAAAGAAGATCTTTTCGATAATTGGTTTACTTTAAAGAAAATAGGTAACAATTGTTATAAAATAAGACAGCTAATGTGATTAGAACAGTTCAAGCAGTGTGTTCGTTTAGACTTAAAACTTATTAAGATGACAAAACGGTTGAGACATTGCAAGATGCAGCTGTTGTTTCCGATAATTATAACCTTTACATAAAAGAATTTTCAAAGGTTGAAATTTTAGTACTTCGAACGGAAATTACAAAATCAAAGTACTGAGTGTGCTGACAGTAAGCATGTTGCACAGAATAAGACTCAGTCTAGTCATACCATATCTAGTCCAAAATCTGACCCTTTGAAGTCACTGACTTGTGCATAATGTAAGAAAATGGGCATGTGATGGCTGATTGTTTTAGACTCAGAGAAGGAATGAAGGAGATATTAAACCAAAGTCCAGTGTTTGTACGACACCCTCTGTTACCAGTAAGATGGAATATCCTGCGAGTCAGGCTTTTAAGTCCAGTTCTTGTGATTATATGGAGTTTTATAAACCCTTTATGTTTGATGGGTTTGTTTCTATTGTTAATAACACTACTCCTCAACCCATTAAGATTTTACTGGACACTGGAGACTCTCATACTTTGTTGTTAGAAGATGCGCTGTCTTTGTCCGAGGAGACTTCTGTTGGTGGCTCCGTTTTGTTACAGGGTGTGGAGTTAGGTTGTTATGTTCCTCGCCATCGTATTTATTTGAAGTCAGATTTAATTGCTGGACCAGTTGTTGTTGGTGTTTGTCCTAATCTCCCTGTTGAGGGTGTTTCATTATTGCTAGGAAATGGTCTAGCTGGGAACAAAGTGGTTGCTGAACCAATTGTTACCAGTAAACCGGTGGTGGCTGTTAAAACACCTTAACATGATGTTGAACTGTATCCAGCATGTGTTGTTACTAGGGCTATGGCAGGAAAACAACAAAATGAGGATTTACAAGAAGACCAGGATGATTATATGGACCTTTCTGACACTTTCCTGGTCGACATTGAAGGTTCCTGTAGCTCAAAAATGCCATAATAAAACCAACTAGTACTACCAAGCATGTAAGTATGACATGGCCAGACGTGAACAGCCATTCATTAGACAGAAGAGAGTTTGTAGAAGAGCAAAATAAAGACCCTGAGGATTTTCAGCTCCGCAAGAGGGCTCACCCACAGGAAGAAGCAGACAAAGTGACCGAATGTTACTACTTATCGGACGGCATTTCAATGAGGAAATGAATGATAAGCACTTGACCTATATTGAGCAATCCCTAACTGGTAAACGACCTGCTGAAATAAACGGGAAATGGAGGCCCCTGATGGTATCCCAGAAGTGGAATGAAGAGTGGTATACCAAGAGGTGGTGCCTAAAGTCTATAGGCAAGAAATTATTGGTCTTGCCCATGATATCCCTTGGCCGGACATTTAGGTATACGGAAGACTTGCCTTAAGATCTTGCAACATGACCAAGACTTAAAGTCACAGTCACACAATACTGCAATTCATGCCATGTATGCCAGGTTTTGGTAAATCTAAGCAGAAAATACCACCAGCACCACTTCTGCCATGTCGAGCCTGTAAAGAACCTTTCAGCCGAGTACTAATTAATTGCGTTAGACCTTTACCGAAGACCAAGACTGGAAATGCGTATTTTTTACGATCATGTGTACATCCACTCGCTTTCCTGATGCTATTCCCTTAAGGAATATTAAGACACCAGCTATTGTCAAAGCTCTTATCAAATTTTTCACGTTAGTATGACTTCCCAAGTCTATACATTTCGAAACAAGTCAAAATTTATAAAAGTAAACCATTATAGGTCAAAGTACGGTCTTCAACACGGAGCCTTGGCTCACACCGAACAGCAAGCTATAAAGGGCCCCAAAAATTACTAGTGTAAAACCATTCAAACGGGAAAACCAACGGTCTAATCTATATATAAACGAGAAACGAGAAACACTTATGAACCACATCAACAAACGACAACTACTGAACATCAGATTCCTGACTTAGGACAGGCGCAAACAATTACAGCGGGTTTAAACGTTTTAATGGTACCAAACCTTCACCCTTATCTGAAACACTAGTGTAACATCACAACATAGAAAGACACACTATAAAATATCAATCGAAATGGCTTAACTCAATCAAAAGACATATTAACAGCAATAAACATACACTGAACAAATATTTATATTCCGTTTGGATTTTGCAACAGTTAAGAGAAGAATTCCAGATAAAGAAAAGACTAAGATCGGACATTCAGATATTTTTACAGTTAAGTTGACATTTCTATTTGTAAAATTTTTCTTATAAAACTGTTTAATAAAACTTATTGAATTATTATTGATTTTTGTGTTTTGTTGGCGAAAATTTAAAGGTGATTTCTGACCGTAACAGAAATTGGGGCTCGTCCGGGAGAACGTTAATTTAAGATTAAAAATTTTCAGAGAAAACAGATTTTCAGTAATTGATTGAATTAGAATTAGCCAACTAAATTCAACAAAATGGATTTGATACCAGTAATTTTTTAAAAAAGCCAGACCTGGAGGGGTTGGATAAATTAAAGAAATAAGAATTAGTGTTGCTTGCTAAACATCTTAAAATAGATTTTAGAGTATTAATGAACAAACAAATTATAAAAAATTTGGTAATAGACAAATTAGTTGACCCAGAAATTTTTGGTGAAGAGGCCCTTGAACGTAAGGATGAAATTTTGATCCTATCAAATTAAAACAGGTTGAATTAAAACATGAGTCTAAATTAAAACAATTGGATAAGAAGATGAATTTAAATTAAGAAAGGCAGAACTTGAAATGAGGGAAAGGTTAGAGATGTAGAAAATTAAAATAGAAATGGTCAAAGTAGATAGCACAACTAAAATAGAGTCTAAATCAGAAAATTTTGAGGCAGCAAGACATAAAAGCACGTTTGGTTCCCAGATTTTCTGAAAAACAGTTGATAAATATTTTTCACAGTTTGAGAAAGTTGCTCAAAATTTGAAATGGTCAAAGCCTTATAGGACTACAATGCTGCAAAGTGTTTTTGTGGGCAAGGCTGCTGGAATTTATTCAGCACTTTCCTCAGAAAAATTCTGAATATGGCACTGTAAAACGGGAATTTTGAAAGCTTATGAGCTAGTGCCATAAGTATACAGAGAGAAATTTAGGTCTCATAAAAATTTGAATCACTATTTTGAATTTGCTAGGGAAAAGAAGATCTTTTCGATAATTGGTTTACTTTAAAGAAAATAGGTAACAATTGTTATAAAATAAGACAGCTAATGTGATTAGAACAGTTCAAGCAGTGTGTTCGTTTAGACTTAAAAACTTATTAAGATGACAAAACGGTTGAGACATTGCAAGATGCAGCTGTTGTTTCCGATAATTATAACCTTTTACATAAAAGAATTTTCAAAGGTTGAAATTTTAGTACTTCGAACGGAAATTACAAAAATCAAAGTACTGAGTGTGCTGACAGTAAGCATGTTGCACAGAATAAGACTCAGTCTAGTCATACCATATCTAGTCCAAAATCTGACCCTTTGAAGTCACTGACTTGTGCATAATGTAAGAAAAATGGGCATGTGATGGCTGATTGTTTTAGACTCCAGAGAAGGAATGAAGGAGATATTAAACCAAAGTCCAGTGTTTGTACGACACCCTCTGTTACCAGTAAGATGGAATATCCTGCGAGTCAGGCTTTTAAGTCCAGTTCTTGTGATTATATGGAGTTTTATAAACCCTTTATGTTTGATGGGTTTGTTTCTATTGTTAATAACACTACTCCTCAACCCATTAAGATTTTACTGGACACTGGAGACTCTCATACTTTGTTGTTAGAAGATGCGCTGTCTTTGTCCGAGGAGACTTCTGTTGGTGGCTCCGTTTTGTTACAGGGTGTGGAGTTAGGTTGTTATGTTCCTCGCCATCGTATTTATTTGAAGTCAGATTTAATTGCTGGACCAGTTGTTGTTGGTGTTTGTCCTAATCTCCCTGTTGAGGGTGTTTCATTATTGCTAGGAAATGGTCTAGCTGGGAACAAAGTGGTTGCTGAACCAATTGTTACCAGTAAACCGGTGGTGGCTGTTAAAACACCTTAACATGATGTTGAACTGTATCCAGCATGTGTTGTTACTAGGGCTATGGCAGGAAAACAACAAAATGAGGATTTACAAGAAGACCAGGATGATTATATGGACCTTTCTGACACTTTCCTGGTCGACATTGAAGGTTCCTGTAGCTCAAAAATGCCATAATAAAACCAACTAGTACTACCAAGCATGTAAGTATGACATGGCCAGACGTGAACAGCCATTCATTAGACAGAAGAGAGTTTGTAGAAGAGCAAAATAAAGACCCTGAGGATTTTCAGCTCCGCAAGAGGGCTCACCCACAGGAAGAAGCAGACAAAGTGACCGAATGTTACTACTTATCGGACGGCATTTCAATGAGGAAATGAATGATAAGCACTTGACCTATATTGAGCAATCCCTAACTGGTAAACGACCTGCTGAAATAAACGGGAAATGGAGGCCCCTGATGGTATCCCAGAAGTGGAATGAAGAGTGGTATACCAAGAGGTGGTGCCTAAAGTCTATAGGCAAGAAATTATTGGTCTTGCCCATGATATCCCCTTGGCCGGACATTTAGGTATACGGAAGACTTGCCTTAAGATCTTGCAACATGACCAAGACTTAAAGTCACAGTCACACAATACTGCAATTCATGCCATGTATGCCAGGTTTTTGGTAAATCTAAGCAGAAAATACCACCAGCACCACTTCTGCCATGTCGAGCCTGTAAAGAACCTTTCAGCCGAGTACTAATTAATTGCGTTAGACCTTTACCGAAGACCAAGACTGGAAATGCGTATTTTTTACGATCATGTGTACATCCACTCGCTTTCCTGATGCTATTCCCTTAAGGAATATTAAGACACCAGCTATTGTCAAAGCTCTTATCAAATTTTTCACGTTAGTATGACTTCCCAAGTCTATACATTTCGAAAAGGGTTTAATTTCATGTCAGGTTTATTTCAGCAGGTCGTTTACCAGTTAGGGATTGTTCAATATAGGTCAAGTGCTTATCATCCAGAATCTCAAGGTGCCTTAGAACGTTTTCATCAAACATTGAAGAACATGATAAGAACTTTTTGTCTTCAATTTGACAGGGACTGGAATGATAGTGTTCACTTTCTACTTTTTGCAGTCCGAGAGGCTGTTCAAGAACCCCTTGGTTTTAGCCCCTTTGAGTTGGTGTTTGGTAATACTGTAAGGGGACCTTCGAAATTGGTTAAGGAAAAAATGGCTTACTGAACATCATTAGGGCATACAGTTGGCCAAAGTCAAGTGAAACCCATTATGGCTAAAGTGGATGCAATTAGCAAATGTTCCCTTTCTACAAACATAAAACAACTTATGAGATATTTAGGCATGATTGGATTTTACAGAAAATTCTGTTCAAATTTTGCTACTGTTGTTCAACCATTGACTCATCTTTTACTGAATGATTCTAAATTCATCTCGAGAGATAATTTTCAAAACGCCTTTGAAAATAGGAAATCAATTTTAATTAACAGTCCGGTTCTGATCACTCCAGACTCCAAACATTTCAAACTTGCCGTTGACGCAAGTGATGTAGGAGTTGGAGCCGTTTTATATCAAGAAACAGATGGTACTGTTGAGAAACCTATTTCATATTTTTCAAAGAAATTAGATAAACATCAGCTATTGAAAAAGAATGTTTGGCATTGTTGTCTACGCTTCAACATTGTGATGTATATTTAAATCCCACTATGCATCCTATGCTTGTTTATACAGGTCATAATCCTCTCACCGTCATTCAAAATAAAAAGAGAGACAAAAACCAGAGGTTGTCTAGGTAGAGTTTATTGTTACAGGAATATGATGTTATTATAAAACATATTAAAGCTAAAGATAATGTAAAAGCAGGCAATTTTTCTAGGTCTTATTGATAACACTGTATATATATATCATATTTCCTTTTATATAAATTGTTCATGAAAAATTCTCGCTACACTCAAACTTTTTCTAAGGGGGGAGGTGTTATGAAATTGTAATTACTATGATTATTTTTCTTCGCCTAATTTGATTTGTGTGGTCTATAAGATGTTTACATAATTGTGTTTTGACCTATTTGTAGTTGTTTACAAAATAATGTTATTGTGCAGTTTAGAAATTACTGGAAAAATTGAAATACTGATGAAATGATGAGAACTTTCTATTAAACTTACATAATAATTCCAGAACGAGCATAATCTACAATGCTTAATTTAAACTTCTGCCGTGTTCTAGAAGTTTCTGTGACAATTATAAATACAGGCACCGAATTAGACTAAATCAGCAATATAAAAGTATTCTCAAGTGAAACAAACAGGATACCTTGATGTGATTTATATTACCAGTAATAGTCTGGATTTAGCTGAAATCATAGTCTACGAGAATTAATTTTTTTGCTGTTTGGGACCTCTCAAATACATCATTCTTAGGCTCAAGTCGTCTTTTTTCGGAAGCAACTTGTTAGTTTATCAAGTTTTAAAGGCTGATACGCAAGGCGATCAGGCCAGTCAGCCTATTAAGTAGATGAACCTTTAACGATATTTAGTAGTGTTGTAGAAAGCCCCACATAACTTTCAATATGAAAATACGGGGATGTCGCGTGATTGCCAATGAGACAAATGTCCACTAAGAGGTCAAATGAAGTTGATATAAGCAATTATAGGCAACCATACGTCATTCAACCGAAAACAATTCAAACCGTATACATGATATAGTCGGCTATAAAAGGCCCCGACATGAAAAATGTGAAACAATTCAACGAAAAAAAATAACAGCCTAATTGTTAACAAAACAATTTACGAAAAAAACAGACAAACATGAACCTACGACAACCACTGAACTACAGGATTTTGCCTTAAAACAGGCACACAAAGAATGTGGCGGGTTTAACATGTTTGTAATAGTTCAACCCTCCCTTACCTGGATAGTGGTGTACAGCAAAACATAAGAACAAACTGTAAATATCAGTAGCAATTGACTTAACTCAAAAGATCGGTAACTAACATAATACCAATAGTCACAACGCACCGAAATAAGAGTACTCGGAGTTACTGAAAGCTAGTACGAAGCCAATTACAACTAATAAATAAATCATGGTATTCAATTATAAAGAATCAATCAGTAGACATCAAACGGATTTAGTGTAAGGACGTCCTAAACAGTCTGAGAAACGCAAGACCTTGTGCAATGCCAAACTATAAGTAAACTGTATCGACAGGATGTAGGATAATGAGTTCTCATAACTGTGCATATATAGCAATATATATATATATATAGTTATGTTTTAATTTTTAAAAAACAAAATCAATGTTATTACCAGATAAAAACAGTATTTTAAGATTTTACTACTCTTTTAAATTGAAAACCTTTAAGAATAAGTTTATTCAAAGGATCAATTATTTTACATGGATCGTATCTAATTTTACGGGCTTTATAGGCAACAAGACTACTTTTTTCTACCTCCATAAGACATGATTTTATCCTGTAATTCTTGGAAACTTTTGACATCGACCTAATGCATGGCGAAAAGAAATGGCTCTACTTTATCTGTATAATCTTTGTCAATCCATATTCGTTCTTTATAACAAAGTACTCCTTTAAAATATGTCATGTAGTCTCTTGTTTTATGGTTTTATCTTTCCACGCCTTAAACTACTGTTAAATTTCGATTATGTGTTCCTTAATAGTTCTCTTGGACCTCATTTCTGATGTTACATCGGGATATGATGTTTCTTCATTTTCTAAAAAAAAATTCTAGATGATGTTCTTGGAATCCAAAGCAAGTAGTCGTTACGGCGCATTTCGAATTCTACTCCATTGATAGCTGGTAGGTGGTATATTTGGGTTTTTCATGTAGTCTTTGATCTCATTAACGTCATTAACGAGAATTAACAAATATAGTAGAAAAAAGAAGACGTACCACGTTAGGTATATATTTAAATACGTGTGCGTTTAAATTGTTTTCCATTAGACAAATTTAAAAATCTAAAATACTTGGTATAGAACTTTTTCTGATAATGTTTTTGATCCTTATTGATACTATGCTAAACAAAATATTTGAGTTTAAAATATCTCGAATTTCTTTATTTTGAACTTTTCCTTAGTATTTGTTTTTAATCCACAGCCTTTTTCCTAGGAAATACAAAATCAAAATTCTATTCCTTCTATGTTCGTCCTTTTAATTAAACATACATATAAATACACTGCTGTCCAAAAATTTTCAAATGTAACTGCATAAAAGGAAAATGAATGACAACTTTTTCCATAAAAAAATCAACTTTAGAATAAAAAATATCTAAAAAAAAAAGAAAAGAAAAAAAGACCAAACATAAAGTACTTGCTTATATTTTGTAACCATAATGAAAACGTTTAACTTTGAATTTTAGGACCAAATCCCAAATAACATAACTATTTACAACATTTTGCACACCAAGACGTGGTAAAATAAAGCAGAAGATACATATTTGTTTAGCAATTATACAACATCTTGTTCTTATTTAACTGGAACTTTCAAACAATTTTATGTAATAAACTTGTAATATTTAAAGCCATCTAAGGGAAAATATGAATGAGTTACATCACTCGACATCAATCAATGTCTTGCTTTTACTCCACACACATCGGTTGACATCAAATCTATATCTTCCTTTTAATCGACAACAAATGTTTCCATAATCAAACATTTTGATCATATGTTTACGATTTCAACCAAAAATTGTACAAAGAATTAATTTTGAAAACAAGATTAATATAAAGTGATCCACATGAGAGTGTTCTGAATCAACACCGAGACTTCCCATTCTTGAAAAAACTAAAATATTCTTTTCTTGTACTTTGAACTACACATTCTTGTTCCTACGCAATGTATTTTTTTTATCAGAAACCATAATTATGTTTGACCGGATTTTTTTTAAAAACAAACAAATTAAATAAATTGCTGTCAACATATTAACAAATGATTGAACTATTGTTTTAATACAATTTTCATACGGATTTAAATTCCTTCTCTTCAATTACAAAAAAAAAAACTTCTGTTGAAATAGACTTCATCCATGAAAATATCCATAAAGGTCCCATTTTTCATTCGTTTCTGCTGATATCGTTTTTAAATTTCGTTTTCACTATACAAACTACTGTCAGACTCTGGCTATGTGATTTTGATCTATGATGAAAAGTGTGTATGGACACACTTTCTCTTTACCATGTTTACTAACAACATAAAGATTGGAATATAGATCGTCAACTTCAGAGTCATTTCAGTTATTTTTACACAAAAAAAAAAAAAAACAAACTACAAAACAGATATCTCAAAATTAAAATATCGCCCATTTAAGCTCTCGAAATTCTGAGATAAAAATAATGTCATGCACGGTACGGTTGGATTCCGATATTTCAGACACTGACTTTATACAGTGTTCACACTACTTAAGAATTCAATGTGAGTAAATGATCAAATTTTCGTGTTAAAAAAGAGAAAGAGTGAATAAGTGGTAATTGAATGAAAACTAAATGCAGTACTACAATGTTTCGGTTTTACAATATTTCTATTTTTTTTTATTGTTAAGGCTAAGCATACGTAATTGTGTGATATTACGGATGTTGATGAAATTTTTCTATCCATATAGAACTCGTTGCATTACATTTATACATACTTTGCTTTGGTTATCATACCACATTTCCTTATTTCTACTGGTAAGCAAGCAACAATCTATCAATGAAACCTTATTCTTATAGTTATATGTTGCAGAACATTTTCTCCACTTTTCATTATATTTTAAAATCTTTAGGAAAAATCAACAATTAATTTAATATTCTGTGATTTTTTTTTTCATTTGGTGAACTACTTTACAAATAAAAAAGACATCCATAGCCAAAGCTGTTAATTTCATTTTCACTGACTTGACCCAAATTTTCATATTCAATTTATAACATAAAAAGTATTACTAAGATACCGAACTCTAAGGTAAACTGAAAACGGGGATACCGTATAAACTGACAAAATTAAACGTTATCAACGGAACGAGAGAAAAAGAACCGTTATATACATGCATATCAAAATTACAAAAAGTCAAAAAGAAACAATGAACAATACATGAACTCGTTAAAATGTATCAGCATTTTAGCCTAAACGCCAACTTATCAACGGCCGAGTTAACCTCCGAAAATTGCCGATGTTCATATCACAAATATAAATGAATAGACAAGCACGTGCAATCGTATAATGACGATTTTTCTATGTCTGTTTAATTTTACATCATAGATTAAAAACAATATGTAACTCATCGTTTTACGTGAATTATTTTTTTTTTTGTGTGGCGGAATCAGTCTATAAAATTCGTCCTGGTGGCTCACTTATTTCCCTTTTCAATGGCGATATTCTTTTCTTTTTTATAAACTGAACATTCTGAATACATGTGCAACCCATCTCAACCTAAGGATCAAATTAAAAGTGCTATGGATACGGATTAAAATGAGGTTGAATTATTGACTGTCAAGTCAATAATACATCAACAATGTTTTTGAGCTTATTTTTACAAAACTAAACCCAACTGACTGCTAATAGCTAAACATTTTTTTCAATAGTCTGCTTATATGAAGGTTTGAAACAAAACAAAACCATATTTAATTATTTTTTAATATATCGTATCTAACTCCCGTTTCAACATTGATATGTTTAAATCTTCACTACAAACTAACACCATAACTGTATAATCTTATTATATAAAACCTAGTATACAAAATTAGAAAATCAGTGCCCGACATAGACTGACAAATACCATAAAATAGAAACAAACAAGATTATTTTTCACATACCTTAATACGTATTACATTTAAAGTTTTACCAGACATTACTTGTTTTAAATAACTAAATGACTGACAGAGTTGATTTAAAATAAAAAAATGTTTTCATTCAGTTAAAATGACGAGACACACAATTTTACTCAACGAATCTATTTATAATAAACTACAACAACAAAATAAATAGAAGATACAAATAAAGGCACTGACAAAGAAACAAGGTTTATGTTGCAGTGATTTTGTAATTGCCTGTGTAGCGTTGAGTGGCATGTTGTTGGTCTTTAACTAGTTTTTTCTATTGGCCAAAGTGTTGTCTGTTTTTCGTCGAATTTTTCAGTTTTTGATTCCCCTGCCCTTATTAGTATTGTTTCCCCTTTTTAAACAGACAATACAAAAAACTTAGTGCTATATTTAGCCGGACGTATAAACGAAGTAATCTATCCAGTCTTAAGCTGATGCAATGATAACCTAAAGCCGGTTATTCCATCTTGATACAAGTAAAATATAGGTGGTATTAATAAGTACAACTTTTATTCTAAAAATAGTATGAATTCCCACAGAGGGTATCTTTTTTTAACTTTCATTATCTTAATTAATTGTTCACCTATATAAACATTAAGACATCAAAACGTATTATGTATTTGAAATACCCTTCAATTCACCATTAAGCCTGATGCAAAACAAATGGTCATTTTGTAACTTTCATTTTGTGTACTGTTGTTTATCTGTTGGTCTTTTTTCTTTTATGGCGTTGTCAGTTTATTTTCGACTTGTGAGTTTGAAAGTCCCTTTGGTATCTTTCGACTCTCTTTTTCAAGTTTGAAAAAGTGAAGATATCAGAGAAATAGCTAGGAAAAAAAAAACTTTTGTATAATTAGCTTCAATGTTAAACTTGTAACATTTTCTCTCCTTCAGAACAAATCAAAGCTATTGTGGAGGTGTTGTTATGCAGATATTATTGTGTTCGTCATTGTGTGCTGGCGGTACTTGCCACAGGGATTGTGTATGCGTCTAGAGCAGTGGGGAGTTAATACTCTATCATTGCCGCTGGCTAACTCACTTGTGGATGAAAAGAGTCGAGTATGTAAATCTTTCCTGCCAGTACAAAGACTCTACACTATCTAAGACTTCTACAGTGCCTCTTCGCGACAGAACACGGTAAACTAGGTTATATTATCCTAGGCGTCATCTGTAGAGGATTTTGGAGCAGCAAGGGCCCCAGAGATGCAGTGTGTAGGCCCACTGGCGTGTGGAAATGCCCTAGCACTCATTATCCTTGCCCCAGCTATGGGTCAAATAGTATCACTGCCTTGTGATTGGATTTTTTAATCAAAGGCTATGGACGTAAATCCAGACAGAAAATCCGGGTAGATGGAACTCGTTAGCAACAGAAATCGTCTAAGGGATGGAAACCCCTACAGAAAAGCTGCCGGTCCTCCGTGCCCAGGGGGTTAAGCGTAGGGTTAATCAACCTGCCTTGGAAAAAATCTTGATTACAGAAACGACCACAAAAGCAACTACTCTTTAGCCACTGTGGTCGCCCTATGTCCCCCATGGGACGAAGTAGATTAAGTTAAGTAAGTCATTAAAAGATCAACATTTTGTTTTACCAATGTATTTCAAACTTTTGACGTTTCATTGCAGAGATTCCTTTAGTATAAACAAAAACAACTGACCATAGGAAATCTGAAAATGTCACGTTTGTCAAAGATCTAGTTTGAACTCGTTTATGTAAGTTTCAAGAAATATATCTAAATATGGAGTATACATCATAGTTTCGGAAGTATCTATAATGTCAAATTCGCGGAGTCAAAGATGCAATAATCAGGATAATTCAGGATTATACAGTACTTTTTTGGTTTTAAAATTGCTTACTATTTAACATTTTCCCAAGCTTTTTTATCATTATATAATTTCTGTATCACTGATGAACATATGAAATGAGGAGATGATGTATGATTGTCAACTTTTTCACAAGAGACAACAATGACGTAGATATAAGCAATTATAGGTGGCCGCACGACCTTCAACAATAAGCAAAACCCATATCGTATAATGAGCGTTAAAAGGCTTCGACATAACAAAATGCTAAAGAATTCAAATGAGAAAAATTAGATTTGCGTACAAAACAACAAACGAAAAACAAATATGATCTTCAATAATAAACGACAACCACTGAATTACTGGACCCTGACCCGGGACAAGATACGTATACCTTCTATTTGTCATAATAAACATTAAGAGTTGTATAAAGCAAGAGATTTGTGTTGGAGTGATTCTGTGGCTGCCTGTGTGCTGTGTTGTTTGTCTCAAATTATTTTTTCTATTGGCCAATGTTTTGTCTGTTTTTCGAAGGATGCATTTTTTAATTTTCAAAATCTGAATTGTTCACCAATCTAAAACAACCACAATTTTGGATATCAAAAACATACAAATCAAAGCTATTGCGGAGTTGTTGTTATTCAGGTATTATTGTGTTCGTCATTAACACGTCAAGCTAAAGATAATGAAGCACTAAGTACACAATGTTGACTAACATATTTCAAACTTTTGACTTTTAATTTCTCTTTATAGCGTGAACAAAACCAGTTGACAATAGGAAATCCGAAAAAGTCACGTTTTTCAAAGATCTAGTTTGAACTCGTCTAAGCAAGTTTCAAGAAATATAATGGAGTTTCAATAATGTTCAATAAGTTCGCGGTGTTAAAAATACAATACTCAAGATAATGCAAGGCTGTAGGGTAATTTTTTTGGATAGAAAATTGCTTTCTATCTAACCTTTTCCCCACATATCTTTCTGGAATACGTTTGTTGATAAACGTTTTAATCATGGTATAATTCTTGTATAACTGATTAACATGTAATATAAGGTGTTGTGGTAAGATAACCAATGAAGCAACTTTCCAACAGAGACCAAAATGGCGTTGATGTTAGCAACTATAGGTCGCCGGACGACCTTGAATAAATAGCAAAACCAATAGTGCATAGCGAGCTTTAAAAGGTTCCGCCATAACAAAAGGCTTAACATTTCAAATGAGAATACCAACGATCTGGGTTATGTACAAAACAACGAATAAAGACAAATCTGATCCACAGTTATAAACGAAAACCACTGAATTACAGGCCCCTGTCCCGGGTCAACATACTCATACATTTCATTTGTCATAACAGACATAAAAAAAAACGTATAA
Source organism: Mytilus coruscus (assembly GCA_017311375.1). Taxonomy (NCBI): domain Eukaryota; kingdom Metazoa; phylum Mollusca; class Bivalvia; order Mytilida; family Mytilidae; genus Mytilus; species Mytilus coruscus. Next base: position 25,468,560 of record CM029606.1, on the reverse strand, counting down.
AACAGAGATTAGGAGCTAATTCAAATCTTGTGATATCACACATCCATCGAAATATCAATTTAAGTGTTAACAGTTAAAAATCGAATCAAAATGGCAATGTTTCATCGACCGCAAAATAAAAATATTGAAATGATAGCTGCAATACTCATTCAAGAAATCATTAAGATTTTCATCTTTATTTTACAATAAATGAACGTCTATCAAAAATTTAAGGAGTAGGAGATTCAAAAGAGACATTACAAGCTCATCCGCCGAGAATAACTTGCAACATCATGGCAAAAAACGAAAGACGACAAAAAGACAAACAAGTTCACAAAACACTTCAACTAAGAAAACTTAAGAACCAAACAAATAACCGAGGGTGATCTCATGAGCTCCGGAAGGGTAGGCAGATCCTACTCCACCCATCGTGTTGCTCATAATAAGTACCAATTTGGTGAGGAGTCTCATTCGGTAATGTCACAATCGAGGAAAAAGAGGCTGGGATTGTGGTAACGACAATTGGGACATATCGGTGATCATGTGTGACACAGATATTTCATGAAGGTCAACCAACTCTTGATGGCGCCGTAAAACTTTACCACTGGCAGTCCAAAAATCACTACAGGCCCTCCTTTTGTGATTTTGTTGAATATTTTGATGTTGATATTTGATTTTCATTGCTCATAAAATCTTTCTTTTTGTTAAATACTATTTTGTCCAAACCTTTTAAAAAATATTTGGAAATATAATGTATATGAGTAAAGCTTAAATCAAAAGTGTTATGTCAGTATGTGAAAATATTGAAAGAGCCGTAATATATAACAATATATAAAATGACCTGTAGTTCTTAAATTAAATCAAATTGGACGTCATTTTGGTCTCTGATGAAAAGTTGTATAATTGATAATCATTCCACAACTTCCTGTTTCTATACTTAATGGAATAGCCAATCCCTTGTATTTAATGTTTCTGGTCGTAGCTTCAAACCTGGTCTCTTTTTATTATTGAAGATCGGCCACAGATAATACTTTACAAAAGATTTCTAGTAACGCATTGTGGCCAAATTGGTGTTGTCCGTTATTGATACAATTTTTTATCGGAGGAGTCGGATGTTGAAGATTGGTATGGTTTATTGCGCTGTATTTTTGTTAATACTTTTTTAAAAATATCATAAACAACATGACAGGCTTTACCACAGGAGCACGCACTGTCCATCCTTACTTGGGCACATGCATTCAACCTTGTTTTCATATGGTGTTCCTGCTGCTCAATCTTCTTTTTTCTAGAGGTTATTTTAATGACTATGCTTGTCATCATTTCATCTTTGAACTTTTGGTTAAAGTGTTGCCTGTCCTTCAACAACGTCCAATTGCTATGTTTTAATCTATTATTCTTTTTCACTAAATCAACCATAATTGATGACTGGGGCTTTTCCTCAAAGTAGTAATTTGAGGTTGTTTTATATTTTGATGACCAATTTCAAAGTGTATCATCTGAACTACCTTTTTTTTAATCAAGTAGTCAAATATTCATAGCAGATATTTTCCGTTAAATCAATGGTCAAAGGTCAAGAACGGATAATTTCTTATTTTCCAGATGTGAGCGATATCATATATTGTCTTCAAATCTATAATTCAATATATGGAAATATTAATAACTTCTAGAACATATTTTTACAGTCATACACCAACACAGAGGATCACGTGAAATATGAGTGAGAAGAAATATTGATGTTTATGTGTTTTTTTTTTATTTTCCTTGTGTTTCCATTTGTAAATTTAACTTTGTCATAACAGTTGTTAAATGATTTGGTGTATCAATGTTTTTTCTTTCAGAATCAAATAACACTGTCTTACTTCCACGTTTGTTTCCTTCGTTATTTCATCACAGTTTTCTTCTCACACTTGCGCTGTGCGGTTGCCGAAATTCTACCGAGAGGTATCATGGTTAAGGTCACTGCATACGAAAAAAGGAAAAAAATGTTAAGAATTCCAACAACAATTTCTTGACAAATACACCATGCTGTCATCTATAGATGAAATGTGCATAGACATCAGCACCGCACTAACTTGCATACTACCGTCAGTATCATCAAAGATAACTAGTAGCCACTTTAGCCAACCGTGGGTTTCAAAGAAAATAAAAGCACTGTCACGACGATAGAAAGCGAGCTTTAACAGGGTCAGATCGTCAAATAAATCAAGGGACAAATCAAAATCCCAACAACTTTAATCTGCAACAAAAACAGCATGCAAAAAAGCTTATAATGATTATATAATCAACATAATCTCACCAGATTGAACAACCAATTCTCATTTGTGTTTAAGTCAACAAACCAGAAGACAACATAAAAAATCAATGAGCAAACCGACATTCCCGGATATGCTTAACATTAAAATCACAGAACCAGGCGTACTAAAACAACTACAAGGTCTCAAGTTCCACTAAGCAACTGGACGGGATGGATTGTCAGCTAGGCTGTTGAAGTTTTTAGGCACCGAAATAACGCGTCTCTACACTCTTTTTCCAGGCATCCATTGACCAAGGAGCTATCCCAAAGGAATGGAAGAAGCCAGATGTGGTACAGCATGATGTCCTGTCACCCAATAAATAACATTTCAGTAAATGCTTGCATCTCATATATCCATGTCAACTTGAGATTAAGGGTACTACCGAAACCAATCTTACCATGTGTTCAGTGGTCCAAACACTCCATGAATATTTTAGTATATTTCATGAAGCATTTATTTTATATATATCATCTGGAAACCACATTTTGCAAACAATCAAGGATCATACCTCTGATATAGTAGTGCTCAAGTCAAAAGTCCAACGTTATCTTCGTTCATTGGACCAAAACACTCCATGATAATTTTCTACCCATTTCATGAAACTGTTCTCATCTGGAAATCAAAGTGTGACTGGTGGATGAACAGATAAAACTAACTTGTATTGGACAGAAACATGAACAAAACTATATACATCCCTTTCATTCGAGCAGGGGTATAAATTTCCTCAAAATAACTTTTTCCAGTTTATTTGTAACCTCTTCCATAAAAAGGAGTAAATATACAAATATGTAAACATTATTTTAACAATAAAGGATTTCAAATTTGCACCATTACTGAGTATAAAATTAATTTCATAATAAAATAATTAACATATTTAAATTTATGATACAAAGTTACATGATAGCTGTATAATCACATTCTATAAAATCTACATGAATTCAGAAAGACTACATTACACATATAAAATAAACAAGACAAGAAATTAACTTTATCATTCTATACAGTTTACAGGTATGCAATTGCGTGGAGTCAACAGTATACATAAAAATAAAAAGCTGCGCCATGAGCGCATGATACACCCGTCGCTTTTTCAACAAATAAAGTTCCATAACTCCTCAATGTCATATCAGAAATTTATAAAAAACTTAAGGGAGCTTATTTTAATAGATATAAACCAGTCACCAAAGTTTCAAAGCACTTTTGAGTTATTGTCTGAAAACTAGAAAATCCCCCCTTTTTTATGAATAAAATCCCATAACTGTGAACCGTAAAATCTAAAATTTATAAAAATCGAAAGGGAGCTTAAATATATAGACATAAACAATTCACCAAAGTTTCTTGAAAACTGCTCAAAGCATTTTGGAGTTATTGTCCAAAAACTGGGAAATCCCCCTTTTTTAATGAATAAAACCCCATAACTCGGAAACATAATATCTAAAATTTATCAAAATTGAAATGCAGCTTACGTCAATAGATATAAACAATTCACTAAAGTTTCATGCAAATTGGTTTAAATGTCTTTGAGTCATTGTCCGACATGTTGACGACGGACGGACAGAAGGACAGACAGATGGATGGACAGACGGACGGATCGACAGAGGGATGGATCGACAGACAGACGGACGGACAACACTATATCATAATATGTCCCATAAACGGGCGTATAATAACAATTTAAAACTTAGATCTTACTGTAGTTAACAGTAACAATAAAATGTATCCTCGGGTAATATTCTAAACAGAGCCATCGTTATCATGATTTTAATGTTTAACAATAAAATTTACTTATTGTTCTGTGCATTGCTACTGCCTTACTATCCTGTATAATCATGCCCTTTAATGAAAAAAAAACACATCTTAAATTTTAATGTCCGTAAACTATAATTTTTTTTTCAACTTCAGGGTTCAAATTCATAATTCCATTTTTGTTCATCTCCATCCGGAATCAAATATTGAAATCACAGGTTGAAAGATTGGAAGAGTTGTGTGCATAATTTTAAACAATATTTTAGTCTTCTATTAAACATGTTACCTGGTGGAAAAAAGTCAGAACAAAGCACTATTGCATATAGTTGAAGTACAGCAAAACTTTAGAAAGAAAAGCAATAAATAACTAAATGTGTGTCAATATCAGTAGGTCACTAATTTATCATAATCTTTTAAATGCTATTCTATATTTTTTCTTAAATCATGTTCACAGTTTTATAGTTTCAATTTGACATTTTTATTAAAACAGAAGAAATTCCACATAAAGATTCATCTAAAAGATCAAAATCCTTATACTTCCCAGAAAAACCTTGGACCAATGGACAAAGGAACTTGAAAATAAGATAAATCAAGTCTTTGACTTCCAAATTTTACCTATTCCTGTGGGGGTATTTCTATGTTCAAAAATAGGTATTGAAGACAAATGGTTTAAGGGTGGCATACGGTAATTCATATTTCCATAATCTTATTTTAAAGATTTTACTCTAGTGTCCAAAGATAGAAGTTTTTTTTTTCAATTTTGAGACATATTATTTTTAAAATTTCATTGCTTAAAGGTGCACTGTCTTAGATATCTACAATATTTGAGAGTTGTCAGTCTGAAAAATCAAAGATATACCAGCAATACCAAATTATATAAAAAACAAAAAACCATTAAGATTTGACATAAATCAACCATTGTCAAGGTTCCTGACTTGCAACAGGCACATGAATATGTGGAGGATTACACTAGTTTTTAGAGATCTCAACCCTCCCCATTTTTAACACATACTAACATTAACGTCAAAGCATAAATAATTCCAATTTTAACCTTGACATTTTCATGCCCCCAATAAAAAGGTCTTTGCATCATTACAGCAAAGATCAGAAAACATAAAGGACATTATTTCTATAAACATATATTACAGACTTGATATTTACCACAAACCTCATGGCACGACACTTATTCAAATGTTAAAATGTTTTTTTAATGGCACTGTTAGGTAATTTGTAACCAGTCTAGACCAATTCAAACAACCCTAGACTCAAACCTGTAAATATGATATCAGAATTATTAATAATGTATATTTTTATAGCCTTCTTATTTCACATCTTGTCAATGAGTTCTTATCTGTCACCTATTTTGTAAATGATTCACAAACTAAATAGATATTAAAATTTTTTGTGAACTTCCATCTATTTCATGAATATTTTTAACTAAGCTGAATGTGAAAATACTGCGTGAATCTTTTTCATGGATGTCTATGAGACCAAATTACCAGATCATAATCAAGTTTGGCGTAACTTCTTTTGTTTGTAGTGTCAGACATTCATCAAGTCCTCCATTCCCTATTACATTTTCCTACATTTACATGATCAATATCCCACAATATTCTATTCCTTTTTTAACCCACAATGCTCTATTCCTTTTTTAACCCACAATGCTCTATTCCTTTTTTAACCCACAATGCTCTTTTCCTTTTTTCAACCCACAATGCTCTATTCCTTTTTTAACCACAATGCTCTAATTCTTTTTTTTTTTTAAACATGAGAAGTCTTTTTTCATGACAATCAATATTGTATTTGAATAAGTTGGTTGAACCTTCATCCAATCTTTAATTCTTTTTATCAACTTCCATAAGTTTTTGGTATATGTATAATGGTCTGTGATTCTGAAAGAAAAAACATTTTTATTACTTACATGTTTACATTTTATATGCTACATCACAAAACCCATAAATTAAATTATTGGCTACACCAGTCATGTGACCATAATATTTAGTAGGTCATAGTACAGAAATATTGCTACCTGGATATGTTTTGTGCACAAACAATTACAAGTTTCTAAATGAATTTCTTCGAGTTGTTTTCAAATCTACAGTGTTCATGAGAGAAAACAATGTCCAAAATACAGTTCCATTATCAATCCGGGTACTTACTGAAATAATCAATTTTTACTAATAGTATTAATACCTAAATTTCTACTGGAAAATTATCCATTACTTTGATGAAGTTTGTATTAAAGAAGCTTAACACTGAAACCAACCATTTGTGGAAGATTTATGACAAGAATGCTTACTTTTTTTGCAAAGTCCAAACCTGAGGATAAGGTTTAAAACTGTGGTATTAAAAGATATGAAGAAGATGATTCCAAATGTTCAAAATGAAATGGAGAAAGTTTCAGGATTGCTATGATTCAATTTTTCTTTCTTATGCATTTTAAAAAAGTGTTTTGCACTTTTTATCAGTAACATGAATTCCTCTCTTTGTTTTAATATTTAAAAAAAGATGGAGCTATCTTTTGAATAATTATATCATGAAGTATGTATCCTTCCCTTATAGTAATACAATGGTTATGAATAAAAGGAGATGTGGGATGTATTTCAATTAGACAGGAACCAAACAACAAATATCACCAAACAGAGGGCACCATACAGTCTTCATGACAGTGACGATGTCTGTACAATATGTCAAGCTTGTAATTCTCTAGTCTATAAAAGTGGTGAATAAATTTAATAGAGACTATCATTTCATCATAGCAAATGATTGGAATGCATATTATGCCTATATTATATATCAATTTTTGATGACATCCTTCCACAAGAAGATGCTTCTCAAAATTTGTGACATTTTAACAAAATAAATAAGTTTTTACCCTTTTTTTATATTCATCAATCACTTTGAAAGAAGTTTTAAAATAGACCCATATAGATCAGGTTTTTTTAAAATCCTATCATAAGAAGATATTTTCCCCAAATTTGTGATTTTTTAACAAAAACCAAGTTTATTCCAAAATTAATATCCAAATTTTACAAAAATATATTATATAGATATAAGAAGATGTGGTATGAGTGCCAATGAGACAACTCTCCATCCAAGTCAAAATTTATAAATGTAAACCATTATAGGTCAAAGTACGGTCTTCAACACGGAGCCTAGGCTCACACCGAACAGTAAGCTATAAAGTATGCACATCTACAAATTGAGCAAAATTTCACTGGCCTCTTACCTATACTTTTGGGGTTATTGCATTTACAAAGATTGTTGACAGGCAAAAAGATAACTATAGGGCTCATGCTGGGCCTTAAAATAAAAAAGTATAATGTAATAGCAGCTTATGTGCAGAGTTCAACATTAACTTTTTTAACAACTTGCTCTTGGGGCAAGTGACCATGATATTTTCTTGTCTGAAAGAGAAAACCACTGGTCCAAATTTTGTTCTTGCCTAAGAAATTTCTAAATTGCCATTAATGGACAAAAAATCCTTTGATCTTGTTCATGTTTCATTTCTCCGAAATATCATTTTGCCAAATGCATCGATTAAATACAATCCTCTGTAATCTTTGACTACATTTATAGTTTGAAAAACTTGTTTTTTTTCTCCTTGATTAAGTTGGACATTCAATCTTTCACAGATTCTGACTTTAGAGTAATGATTGTTGTTTGTTGCAATATATCATATTTGTTTTTTGTTTATTGGTTTGTATATAAATTAAGCCGTTACTTTTCTCGTTTGAATTGCAGTATATGTATCATTTTGGGGACTTTTATAGCTTGCAGTATGGGTTTTGCTCATTGTTGAAGACCCTACGGTGACCTATAGTTGCTAACCTTTTACATCATTTGGTCTCTGGTGAAGAGTTGTCTCATTGGCAATCATACCACATCTTCTTATTTTTATAATATATAAAACATCTGCTAAATAATTTTGGTCAAATAGTAAGTTGACCTTTACACGTGATTTCAATTGTTTGGTGCATGCTGTGGAAATGTATAAATGTAATGTAGAATCAATAATAAACTTTTGAACATGTTCACATCATTTACACATAGTTTACATAAACAAGGCCATGCTTGCACATATTTATGTAAGGCATACAAAGCAAAAGTTCATAGATTGTCAATTTTCATAAATTTTGACACCAGCAGTTAATTAAGAATGGGTTCTCGATCAATAAATGTTTTGTCAAAAGCCAAGCACTATGTTTTTTGGTAGGCAACCAATAATTTAGACACAGAGAATCATTTCATAATAGCAAATGATACCTTTTTCCTATATATATATAAATCCTAGCAAAAATATGATTCTCAGAATCTATCTTTTAACACAATTTTGACGAGGAAATAATTTGGAATTCATATTATGCCTATATTACATATATAATTTTTGATGACATCCTATCACAAGATGATGCTTCTCAAAATTTGTGATTTTTTAAACATTTTTACCATTTTTTTAATTTGGCAATCGCTTTGAAACATCTTAATACACCTACATATCAGTTTTTGCTAACATCCTATTATATGAAGACATTTCTCAAAATTTGTGATTTCTTAACAAAAACAAAGTTTTTTTTCAATAATTAATGAGGTGAATTTCAACAAAATATAATATGCACATCTACATATTCAAGATATTATGATGTTACAACTGTGATAAATTTCATTGGCTTCCTATCTATACTTTTCGAGTTTTTGCGTTTACATAAGCATTTCTGGGGAAAATTTGGGCAATATACTTTTAATAGCTAAAGGCTTAAAGGATAATCTTGATGATTTAGGGTTAAAAGGCTAGTTTAACTAGGACGCATCCCCTGGCTACATCTCAAAACAATTTCTTATTCCAGTATATGATATAATAATTTGATGTACATGGCATCTGAATTTCAACTTATTTGCAGATCTTATTTTGCTTTTAATTTTTGCTATATAAAGATTCTCTATATCGACTAGTTTCCACAAAAAATGATAAAAATCATCTTTCAAGGCAATAACTGCTATAAGTGGTCAATTTTGGCCATGTCGACTAATTTGTAAATCTTAATTTGCTAAACATTTTCTCTATTTAGTTTGTTTTTTCTATCTTAATAGTTTCTACAAAAACTGTAAGAAATGGGTAAACACGGTCTTTCAAGCAGAATAATTAAAATAAGGGGTCAATTGACCTTTTAAGTCATTTTTTTTTATTATTAAAAGTTTTTTTTATGATTAAAATCCAATAACTTTGAAGCAATGAAAATTGATAAAAAGGTATTCAGTTCCTAATAATTTAGTGAAGTTTGATTTTCAAAACTTAAAGCATACTTGAGGTCCACATTTGAAAAATTGCCTCTTTTTGAAAATCAAAGTCCCATAACAGTGATAGGTAATAAAACATTGTTTCCTGTAAAAGGTTATTAATTTGGTTTAGTAAATCATTTTTAGGTCCTGCCATTTAGAATTTTTGAATGGCTTAACAATTGCCTTATTTCAGATGATTTCTTTTTCAAAATTAGTTATTTAAACATCAAAATATTCTAAAGAGTAAGCTAATGACATTTATAATTTCTGATTAATTAGTACTGTATATAATTCATGTGATGAATTTCTCCAGATTTTGACTGTTCATGAAAAACCTACCTATATCTTCCAGTAAATTCTGTAAAATTAAACCAATAAATGATTTAGGTTTCTGAGATTCAAGTCCTACATATGAATATAACCTGAAAAATAAAAGAAATCTTTTAATAAATGTTTGATCATTTCAAGTAATCATGTTTTTTTCAAAAACTGACCAAATCTGTCTTAATCCTCATTTTCCAAAAAACTCCAGTATAAACCCCTGTGAAATCTTAAAATAGTATAATAATTTTTTTTCAAAATGTAATATCAATATATCACTTCTGATAGTTTAATTTGTCATATTGGGGTCGATATTTTCTAAGTACTTCTTATGAAAGTATATCCCAATCAAATATTTCTCTGGAATAGGTCAGTTATTTTTTAACTGTTAAATTAAGACTGGTCAGAAAACATAAGCTAACCATATCAGTAATTAATAATTCAGTAATAATGTGTAAGAAATTCCAGTATGACAAAAGGGAGATAATTCAAAGAAACAGCAAACTTAAAAGTTTTAAGTAGCATCTAATCAGTTGTTTGTTGTTTTTTTTTTTCTAATCCTGACTACTTTTTTTGTAAATGACATAGTCATATAGGGTTAATATATTATAGTTAACAAAGAAATGTCAATAGTGATTCACCACAAAAAAAAATTGTGTTTCTTGATGCTTATTCTGATAAATATTGGGCCAATTTAGGGTAGTTAAGATTAAACTTCAGACAAAAATTCAACTTGTAGTCTACAATTATTTGTATCCTGTCTGGAGGTAAGAATCTCTATCTATAAAAAATGTTCTCCTGCCTGGAGGTATGAAACTCTATCTATATAGAAGGTTCTCCTGCCTGGAGGCATGAATCTCTATCTATAAAGAAGGTCCTCCTGCCTGGAGGTATGAACATCTCTATAGATATAAAAGGGCCTCCTGTCTGGAGGTATGAATCTCTATCTATATAGAAGGTTCTCCTACCTGGAGGTATGAATCTCTATCTATAAAGAAGGTCCTCCTGCCTGGAGGTATGAACATCTCTATAGATATAGAAGGTCCTTCTGCCTGGAGGTATGAATCTCTGTCTAGATAGAAATTCTCCTGCCTGGAGGTATGAATCTCTATAGATATAGGAGGTCCTCCTGTCTGGAGGTATGAATCTCTGTCAAGATAGAAGTTCTCCAGCCTGGAGGTATGAATTTCTATCTATATAGAAGGGCCTTGTCTGGAGGTAGGAATCTCTATAGATAAAGAAAGTCCTTCGCCTGGAGGTATGAATCTCTATCTATATAAAAGGGCCTCCTGCCTGGAGGTATGAATCTCTATCTATATAGAAGGTTTTCCTGTCTGGAGGTATGAATATCTATAGATATAGAAGATTCTCCTGCCTGTAGATATGAATCTCTATCTATATAGAAGGTCCTCCTGCCTGAAGGTATGAATCTATATATAAATAGAAGGTCCTCCTGTCTGGAGGTATGCATCTCTATAGATAAAGAAGGTTCCCCTGCCTGGAGGTATGAATCTCTATCTATAAAGAAGGTCCTCCTGTCTGCAGCCTAAAGGTATGAATTTCTATCTATATAGAAGGTTCTCCTGCCTGGAGGTATGAATCTCTATCTATAGAGAAGGTTCTCCTGCCTGGAGGTATGAATCTCTATCTATAAGGAAGGTCCTCCTGTCTGGAGGTATGAATCTCTATAGATATAGAAGGTCCTTCTGTCTGGAGGTATGAATCTCTATCTCTAAAGAAGGTCCTCCTGTCTGGAGCTTAGAGGTATGAATTTCTATCTATATAGAAGGTCCTCCTGCCTGGAGGTATGAATTTTCAAACATTTAGAAGGGTCACATTCTAAGAGTTTTAATGCTCCTGAGATTTATAAGGAACCAAATGAAAATCATTTGTAGAAGACCTTACATTTATTATTTCTGCTAAGTTTGGTTAAAACTGGTTTCAGAGAAGAAAGGAACATATGAAAAGTTTACAGACAACAGACAGCAAGTGACGTCCATTTGGGTAATAGAGCTTTATAACTTGGTAAACACATCAGAAATCACACTTACCATCCTAAATGAGTGCCACATCTAGGACATGCCACAAGCTGCCACATATAATCTAGAAACCAGGTTTGTATATTTGAATACTGTAAAATAAAAATGATAGAGGAAAATCAAACTATGTTTAACCATGCCACATTCTGTATGTGCCTGTCTCAAGTCAGAAGCCTGTAATTCAGTGGTTGACGTTGCTGTATATCATATTTGTTTTTCGTTTGGTAAAATAAATCAGGCTGTTGGTTTCCTCACTTGAACTGTTTTATATTTTGTCATGTCAGCAGGTTAAATAGCTTGCTATGCGGTCTGGGTTTTACTCATTGTTGAAGGCCGTACGGTCCCCTATAGTTGCTAACATCTATATCATTTGGTCTCTGGCAGATAATTGTCTCATTGGGAATCATACCATATCTCCTTTTTGTATATTAGAAATAGCCTACAACATAAGGACATCAAAAAGAAACTACATTCAAACAATTAAAATGTGTGTCATTCTAGTATAGCATATTATTTTTCTGTAAAAAATGGTGCTATTATCTTTGCACCTTCATGAAATTCAGAGGCTCTTTTCACAAAACATCTTATGACTAAAATTGATCTTAATTAAACTGAAATGTTCATGGCTTACTTAAGATTTTTTAGAAAAGAAACAAACAGTCATGTGTGACCCTTTGTAAATCTTTTCCATGCTTCAGGACATTCTGAGTTATAGGATAGAAAATATCAAATAACTGAGCCAAACAAAATCACAAAAAAGGCAATAAAGAGCTCAAAAATATCAAATAACTGAGCCAAACAAAACCACAAAAAAGGCAATAAAGAGCTCAAAAATATCAAATAACTGAGCCAAACAAAATCACAAAAAAGGCAATAAAGAGCTCAAAATTATCAAATAACTGAGCCAAACAAAACCAAAAAAAAAGGCAATAAAGAGCTCAAAAATATCAAATAACTGAGCCAAACAAAATCACAAAAAAGGCAATAAAGAGCTCAAAATTATCAAATAACTGAGCCAAACAAAATCACAAAAAAGGCAATAAAGAGCTCAATCAGACACAGGATTTTTTTTTCTAGATATCAATAGAAACCAACAAGGGTCCTCAGATAAACAGAGACAGAAGTACTACTAGGGGGTGTTTACCCACCTTTACTACCCATGAGAGTCTCACATGGTTAGCCACAGAAGTAAAAGGTCTTTCTAATCAACAGAGACACAACCAACTGACCAACTGACCTATCTTTTCAACAGAGACACATACAAGTGTCCTCTATATCAAGGGAGACACAAAACTAACTGTATAAGACCATGTAAATTTTTGTGGTTTGAAGAAATAAAAATAAATTTGTATGTTATTGCATTCATGGTTTCAGTCTTAGTACAGATCGATCTGATCATCAATTCTACAAAAGTTTCCATTTACTGGGTTTTGAAATTCCTAATTTTTAAGAATCATAATATCCACAAAAATAGCAACCAAATAAATATAGATATAAGAAGATGTGGTATGAGTGCCAATGAGACAACTCTCCATCCAAGTCAAAATTTATAAAAGTAAACCAATATAGGTCAAAGTACGGTCTTCAACACGGAGCCTTGGCTCACACCGAACAGCAAGCTATAAAGGGCCCCAAAAATTACTAATGTAAAACCATTCAAATGGGAAAACCAACGGTCTAATCTATATAATCAAAGAGCTGAAAGCTCTGAGGAAAAATGACGCCACTGTCTCTAATATTGTGATATTTTTTTATGCAAGTCTTGATTTTCACATACCGTAAGTAGTTTAACATTCCAACATGTCTCGTAAGCATATAATTGATATTCGTATATGTGTGTGTTATGTGAAGATGACAACTGGCTGTTTTTTCAGTACAAATGTATAGGTCAAGACTACCTGAATGATCTACAATATCCAATGACTACTGGCTGTTCTTTTGTACTAATAAATAGGTCAAGACTATTTGAATGATCTACAATATCCAATGACTACTGGCTGTTTTTTCTATAAATAAATAGGTCAAGACTAACAGAATGATCTACAATATCCAATGACTACTGGCTGTTCTTTTGTACTAATAAATAGGTCAAGACTATTTGAATGATCTACAATATCCAATGACTACTGGCTGTTCTTTTGTACATATATAAATAAAGACTACCTGAATGATCTAAAGTATTCTAAGTAATGTGGTTTTTGTCTTGCAATTACATTTTTCTAAATCAAGAATATAGACTACTAGTATCCTTTTCAAACCAAATGATTATGAAGAGCTTGTTGTTATCAAGCTCTTATACCCCACATACTCATTAAATAAGTTACTAGTGACCTAGTTATTTCTGTTACTTGAAGCAAATTATATTTCTGTAGATTTAGACAATAGTATAATATTGTTTTACTAGTTTTATTTCACCTTGAAGATTAGACAAATAGGGATACTCCTTTGATTTTTTATTTCATGTCAGTCAGGTCACTTTATATGAAACTTGAAACCACTTCTCTGCCATATTGTTATTTCATAACAACTCTGCCCATGACCATGTTGACCCATGTAATTGATATTCATTCTTTAACCATATATCATAGTCAGTTAGTTTTTGATTTTGCACTCCCACACCACCTTTCAGGTCAAATGTCTGTCTCCATTTAAGTTAATGACATCGAACAATCATGGTATTAAACACAATTTCAATAGTGATAATGCTGTTCTAGTAGGTCACCATATATTCAACTTGGGTAGCATTCCAGTTATTGAAATTTGTGTCAGATTAGAACAATTATCTAGACCTTTAGGAATGGATCTTACAATTTAATATGGAGCCATAGTATGGGACCCCTACACGGTAACAAAAAAAAACAAGCTTGAAAGGATACAAAGTCAAGCGGCAAAATCTATCACCAGAAATTACAAGTCAAGAGAGGATGGACGGGATACGTCTCTAAAATGCTTGCCTAACTGGAACTACAAAAAGATCTCCAGACAAGACGAACAAGGAGTTGAAGCCAGAACTTAATATTTATGTAAAAAGTAGTTGAGGGGCTGATTCCAGCTATTGAACCATACTGTCATTCTATAATATTATTGCGTAAGTATTTCTGTATTGTCCTTGTTATTGGTCCATGTCTTGGTGTATTGGTCTGAGGTGAAGCCGAAGGCCAATACTGCTAGCCGAGGACCAACAATGAGGCCAATACAGAAATACATGTAATAGTATCTTTATTAATTAACTACAGTGTTACAATATTTTTTTATTTCATTTCACAAGAGATAAACATTTTTACCTTGAAGTGGAACTATCCAAATCTCAGTTTCTGTTTATAAGATGCAATATCTAATGATTTGGTGCCGTTTCCATGTATCTTCAGCCTTTTCTCATCTGATGAATTTTTCTACCCTTTCCAGTCACTATAAAGTGTTACAACTTTAATTTAGACACAACACATTAATAGTAATTGGAAAGGTACTGCCATTGCATGTGTAATGCAAATATATTTAAAAAAAAATAATGTAAGAGTTGAAATTGATACAACTATCCATAAGCCAAATGACCAAAGAACGAAGATTTGCGCAATTACAGAATGCATATGCCTGGTTCGGGTTAAAAAAATAAAAGACCGTTTACAAAACATGAGAAGCGAAAGTAAACAGTAAAAATCGATTTGTACCATCGACATGATGAAATTATGAGGTCGTCAAGAAATGAACTCTGTGATAATTTACTCTTTCCCCAAACCTGAAATAATTCCATCGTCTTCTTTCAAAATGCTTTTCAAATGAATGGGACTGTCTTTAACATAAAATATATGCCATACTGAACGTTTCAGCTTGTTTATGGCGAGTAAATAAAATTTGCGTCGTACAAACAACTGTTTACTTTCAGTTTGAGTTTATCGTGACTTACGATCTAAAAACTAGAGACGTTCCGAAATCCTGTTTTGGCCGGATCAAAACTCGGCCAATAGGGAAAAAAAATCTGTATTGGCCGAGTTGACATCTTATATTGTATATGCAGTTTTCATCATATTAAGTACAATAACAGTGTAGTTAATTAATATTAATACAGTTACAGACTCTGCTGTTATAACTTTGTAAACAAAGATTCATACGAACCGCGTGGGTATAACCGTATTACTAATTTCTGATTATTAAAATCTTCGTAAATCTGGATAAAGACCAGTTTCTATCCAATGTATGTATGTACTACGATATTCCGCCAGTGTAGACGCACCCCTTGATTGACTGCAAGGGTACAGCGGATCCATGTACACTCCCTAAGGATTAATGGAGATGTGTCCTTTACAATATTAACCCACCACCAGAACAATCCCCACCCCAACACCGCCCAAGGGAGTGTGTAGGACACCGGGAAGTCTGTTACTATGGTGGAGGAAGCCGAAGTACTCGGAGAGAACCACCGGGCTTCTCGGCAGGAACAGACAACCCGAAGAGATTTCAGAAGATTGATCTCCAGGTCAAGCTGGGAACAACTTTGACCTACCGAGGCCCCCGAGGTATCCAATCTAGTTTAAACTCCGGTCTGGATACCAGAGATGTGTGTGAGAGGGTGAAAATCACCCTACTGATGTACTGAAAATTCGACGTCTCGAGTGAGAATCGAACTCGGGACCTTCAGCACTGTAGCCATCGGTCTTAACCACTAGACCACGAACCCACATATGGATATCAAAATGATTCCGATTATTACTTTTTTAATGATTGTAAAGTTGAAATGGCATGAAAGGCTGACATTATTTAGGAGAACTATTTTGTCTAGCGATTGCTGATCATTGGAGGGTAAAAAGTCCAACACCATAACAAAACGGATCTATTTATCATGTGTACATACCGATGTTTACGATTGTAAGACATGTGCATAAAAGTGAAAGCTCGAATAAATATGAAAATATAACAAAGGGATAGCTCCAAATACCATTTAATAACAAAAAAACATATGGACAGGTCAAGATATCTTTTTGGTAAATAAAATAAAGTATGTAAACTGGTTCCGGTCCGACTACAACACTTTGTTCGAGTGTAGCGTAATACAAGCTGATTCCAGTTAGTATGTAAAATAGTAAATATGAAACCGAGTGCGGTAGGCGGAGGCATAATCAACTTCCGTTAGTTCTGGTCAATGGTATCGGAAACATGCCGCTGATAGCGTCATTTTCCAAAAAACGAGAAACGAGAAACACTTATGAACCACATCAACAAACGACAACTACTGTCAGATTCCTGACTTAGGACAGGTGCAAACAATTGCAGCAGGTTTATATGTTTTGGCATGCTATTTTGACAGTTTGGTCTTTCTGTAGTAGCCACCTTTTATTCAGCAAAATTCATTCAGGACCAACATATAAGAGGTAAAAGAAAACACACAAAAAAAAAAAAAATTAATCAGGTTTTTTTTAAACCAAAATTGGAAAGACCAAATATATAAAAACATTTGAGGGCAAAAACAAAAGGCCTTATCAGAACAGTCAAAATCTTTCAGGACCAAATTTGCCTCAAGAAGTTCCAACCTTAGTTTAAGCACCACTACATAACTCATGACAACAAATCAGTATAAAAAAAGACACATTCCTTTGTCCATTTTTTTTTTCAACTACATCTGTACAGTTTTACATGTTCAATTTTGCTCAATTTTCCATGGAATTATATTTCTATGTGCACCTAATTTCATACTTGAATTAAGAATTGATAATATGGTACTCAATTTAATTTTTTTTCTTCAAATCAGCTGAGAAGAATAGACAATTATAAGATAATATTCCTAACTAACATCTTCATGGGTCATAACTCCTGGTCAAAATGGGTCATGAAATGTATGTGTGAGTGTGCTTGAAAGACAAGTTTAGATGTATTTTTTATCCAAATGGGACACAAACTCTTGCAATCATTTTATGATGAAAGACCACTGAAAATTCAACTGAGATATTATATCATAAATCTTTTAAATAAACTGCTTCGCTGAGCGCAGCTAGATACGCCCGCAGAGGTCCAACCCTGAACAGTTGGGGCAAAAATGGACACAATATTCAAGCTTGATTCAGGTCTGAATTTGGATTGTAATTAAATATTAGACATATTATAGGTTTCTGAATAAATGTAGTCAAAGAACTTGAAATTGGTTATATGAATTGAATTTATATTCAATTAACGATTTCTTGCTGTTGTGCAATTCTTAGTAAATCTGTTGTCAGACTATACACAAATAAAGCTCAATTAATTCTCAATGTCATATTAGAAATTTATGAAAAGAAAAAGGGAGCTTACATCAATAGATATAAACAATTCACCAAAGTTTCATGAGAATTGGTGACAGCATTTTTAAGTTATTGTCTGAAAACTGGAAAATCACCCCTTTTTTAATGAATAAAACCACATAACTCAGAAATGTAAAATGTAAAATTTATAAAATTCTAAAGGAAGCTTACATCAATACATACAAACAATTCACCAAAGTTTCATAAGAATTGCTGAAAGCATTTTCGAGTTTTTGTCCGAAAACTGGAAAATCCCCCCTTTTTTTATGAATAAAACCCTGTAACTCGGAAACGTAAAATCTAAAATTTATAAAAATCGAAAGGGAGCTCATGTCAATAGATATAAACAATTCACCACAATTTTTTGCAAGTTGGTGTAAAGCATTCTTGACTTATTGTCTGAAAACTGGAAAATCCCCCTTATTTTAACCCTTTCCCTTTCACACCGGTACAGCTTACCGGTGAAGCAAATTTTAAGATATTTTTTGGGCATTTAGTCTTGTTCCATCTTCATTTGCTGACGTACAGATATGGTTAAGGGCTCAAATTAATCCTCAGAATACCAGCAATATGATTGAATGTGCATCAAACTTCTATCATTATCAGTTTATAGTCAATTCGCCTCTTACTGACATGTATTTTTTCTGTAAAAACCATTTTTTTTTCTTTGAATTTTAAAGAATATTTTCAAAAAGAAGTTGATAGAAAACTGTCCTTTTGGGGGGAATTTTTTTTTTTTTCAATAACTGTGCAGTGAGTTTTTGAAGAATGGTATTAAAATAATAGTTCTAACTTGTACACTAGTTAAAAATGTAATTTTTAGTGTACCAGCGCTGTCACAAACTTGAAATGCGCTAAAAATCCGTTGTCATTTCTTAAAGATTTTATCGTAAAAGAGACAAAAACCACTGAAAGTCCTGAAATTGTTTAGCAAAGTTGAAATAGATGTAACAAAACATGGTTTCGTAAGTGTTTGGGTATGATAAAGTTGAAAACACTTTTGTTTAAATGAAGAAAATGTATATGTCAATGGAAACAAGACAGACTAAGAACTGGATTCCTGCTATATTTGCACAAAAATCATGCATTTGGCCATTTGGCATCAAAAATATATCATCTGAACACATAATTTCTAAAAGAAAACAAGCTGGGTGAGGATCTTTATATGTTTTTTTTTTTCTTTCACGTCGAGTAGTAGACTTAAGTACTTAAATTTCAATATATTCCTAACGATGCCAGTGGTGCAGGGGTATGCTGAACAAACCCAAGGCAGAAAGATCGCGTGTTCGATTCTCACTGCCGGAGGTGGAAAAATTATTTCCTATATTAAATGTAACTTAACTTAACTTTACTTTCAATTTCAAAAAGAAAAACCAATGAAATACTTATGTTTGTTTTTAAAAGAATTTGTGTGCCAAATTGCCCCCCTTTTTCCCCATTTGCTTCATCGGGTTCGGTCCAGGGTGCGCCACATCAAGTTATCATTAGTAATTCAATGAATTTTCCCTTAGAAAAACAAAATTTAGGTTACTACTAGTGTCCTAGTTTGAAATTGGACGAAAAGAGCGTCTGAAATCAGTTTTTTTTAATGTTACGGACATCGAGATTTCAAGGCATATAGCACGAATTTCCTCTTTTAATACCAATATGATAACTTGTATGTCTTTAACAGACTTGGGGGATTGTGTTTCCACCAAAACCTTACCCTATTAGCGCAACAGTATGTCTCTACATGACTTTTGTCCCAAGGATTTCGTATTTTTCCACATTTTCTCCAAAAGTCACATGACTTTTCGAAACATCCCACGTGACCAAAAAAGAACGAATTATCTTTAAATGTAATTTTCTGAAATATTTGACCAATTATCTTTCATATGAGCCCAACATGGCATGTGCATGATCATTGGTGCGAATGCAGTATTCAATTAAACTTTGATAGTGTCTTTTCGATAAGTAAAGGTCTAAAATGCCTGAAAGGGAAAGGGTTAATGAATAAAACCCCATAACTCGGAAACATAAAATCTAAATTTTATAAAAAAACGAAAGGGAGCTCACATCAATAGATATAAACAATTCACCAAAGTTTTATGCAAATTGGTTAAAGCATTTTTGAGTTAATGTCCGACATGTATACCATAATACGTCCTGTAAATGGGTGTATAAAAAATGTTACAACAGAAATGTAGCATAATAAGCTATCTAGAAAGGTGGATTAAAACCCTACAATTTTTTGTTCTCTGAAATACATAGGTTGAAAATTACAATTTATAACTTGGAAATATTATGTGACAAATACTGCTTATTATCATTATAATAAATTCATATGCTGTAGAAGTATACATGAACAAAATGATATGTGTACCTCTCCTGTTGGCTGTACATCTGCTTCTTGTGTTGTCACAACCTCAAAATATAAACCTGCAACACAAAATCAGGAAAAACTCATAAACCTCACCACAGGTTTAAATCTGTGTCAACTCAAACTATAATATAAATCTATAATAAAAGATCAGAAAACAGTCAAATATCAGGAGAGGAAAAGAGAAAAATCTCCCCAAAACACCTTTTAAAGCCTGCAAAAGATAGAGTTTTATCCTTTCATACAAAAAATAATACATTGTAGTCAATTATTATAGTTAAATCAAATCAATTTAATGTTTGTTGTTTTTTTTACATTATTCTGTTCCTTCAATTGTCTGCTGTTTTATCATCATTTATTTTTTTCTTGTATGAAATGCACATCATACAAAATCTCTCCCAAAGAAATTTGAATTGGGGTTATCTCCCCTAGACTACTGTTGAAGTTTAACATGTATGTTATAAGGTCAGGGAAATTTATTTTGCTTCTTTGAATTGAACATTAGGTCTTGTTTATCATTACTTATAAGCACATGTGACTATAGATCTAAATTACAAACTATTTTATTCACATTACAAACATCCCAATCTATTACCCAAAAGTCTTCTGTTCCAAATAAAGGTCGTTTTGTCTGTCCTAAGTAAATATGTATACTTAATGAAAAATAAATCCATCTTTATATGCATCACTATCACAGGGTATTTATAGACCAATACAATTTCAATAAATCATGAATGAATCCAGGAGTGTCCTCAAATAAGGCTAAAAAATTCTGACCTTTTCCTAGCGGGCTTGGATCTACGTCATTTGGTCTATTTTGGATACTTGTCTCATTAGCAACTTTAAGGCACCATACTGCCTTCAACAATTGGTGAAACCCATACCACATAGCAAGCTATAAAAAGCCCAAACATGACAATTGAAAGAAATTTATGATGAAAACTAACCCAATTATTGAGGGCTAGCCTTGGGCATATGGCTAACTTCAGATTACTTTCATTGATATTTCAGTATGCACTAACTGACACTCTTAGTCATGCAGGCATTGCTAACCCATCTTAATTGGGTTAGTTTTATCAAACTTTTCTCACAAATTTTCCAGAATTCAAATAATTCCTTGTTTCTATCACATGGCATTTATAAACCAATACAATTTTATTGAATCATGAATGAATCCAGCAGTGTCCTCAAAAAAGATAAACAAATTCTGACCTTTTCTCACCAGGCTAAGATCTACATCATTTGGTCTATTTTGGAAACATGTCTCGTTAGCAACTACTGTAAATTCAGAAATTATTGCAAGGTTTTTATTAATGCGAGTATTGTGACTGAATGAGTATCGCAATAATAAAAACTCGCATTCTTATATCTGATACATATAACTGTATGTAGATTTTTCTGAAATCGCAATAATTAATCTTGCATTTTAGTCCATTCTTCAAAATTCACAATAATAAATGCACACAATGATTTCTGAATTTACAGTATATAGGTCACCATATGGCCTTAAACAATGGGCTAAAGCCGCTAAACTCACACCACATAGCAAGCTATAAAAGGCTCAAACATGACAAATGTAAAACAATTCAAACGAAAAACACTTACTGCCTGATTTATGTTAAACAAGAGTGCACACATTGAAATGTCTCGCCTGCTTTACTTTTCATGTTTTATTCTATGTTGATAGTCCTAAAGATAAACTTAACATTATCAATGAACCATGAAAATGAGGTCAAGGTCAGATGAACCATGCCAGACAGACTATAAAGTAGACCTTATTGCTTATAGTATCTGAGAAACAGACTTAACCAGGAAAACTTATCATTGACCAATGAACTGTGAAAATAAGGTCAAGGTCAGATGAACCCTGCTAGAGAGACAAGTACACCTTACAATCATTCCATATACCAAATATAGTTGACCTACTGCTTACAGTATCTGAGAAACAGACCTAAATCATGTAACTTTAACCTTGATCACTGATCCATGAAATGAGGTTCAGGTCAGGCGAACCCTGTCTGACTGACATGTAGACCTTACAAGGAACTCATATACCAAATATCATGAATATAGTTATCCTATTACTCACAAGTGAGAAATTCATATAACAAAATTATAAAGGGACATAACTCATGTAACTCAAGAACGGTAAAAGTGACGCTACCCAAATTTGTACTTGGTCTGAGTTTTCTGGTAATAAGCATTGTGTGTAAGTTTCATAACATTTGGTTGAGGCAAACTTAAGTAAGAGAATGGAAACAATAAAATCAGCAATTTTTCCATTTGTAAAGGGGCATAACTCTAGAGTAGTAGAAGTGAAGTCACCTTAATTCAAACTCAATCTGTGCTTTGTGGTAATAAGCATGGTGTATAAGTTTCATAACATTTGGTTGAGGCAAACTAAAGTTAGAGAACAGAAATGAAAAATTCAGTAATTTTTTCATTTGTAAAGGGGCATAACTCTAGAACGGTTAAAGTGACTCCACACAAATTCAAACTTGATCTGAGTTTTTTGGTAATAAGCATTGTGTATAAGTTTCACAACATTTCGTTGAGGAAAACTTAAGTAAGAGAACGGAAACAAAAAATTCAGCAATTTTTCAAATTTTAAAGTGGCATAACTCTAGAACGGTTAAAGTGACTCCACACAAATTCAAACTTGATCTGAGTTTTGTGATAATAAGCATTGTGTATAAGTTTCATAACATTTGGTTGAGGCAAACTAAAGTTAGAGAACGGAAATGAAGAATTCAGCAATTTTTCCTGTGGTAAAGGGTCATAACTCTAGAACGGTAAAAGTGACACCACCAAAATTCAAACTTGATCTGTGTTTTGTGGTAATAAGCATTGTGTATAAGTTTCATAACATTTGGTTGAGGCAAACTAAAGTTTGAGAACTGAAACAAAAAATTCAGTAATTTTTCCATTTGTAAAGGAAAATAACTCAAGAACGGTAAAAGTCATGCCACCAAAACTCAAACTTGATCTGTGTCTTGTGGTAAGAAGCATTGTGTATAAGTTCAATAACATTTGGTTGAGGAAAACTCAAGTAAGAGAACAGAAACCAATTTTGGGACATAAGGACGGACGGACATACAGATGGACGTACGTACAGACAGACAAGGGTAAAACTTAATGCCCCCTCCGCCACGGCGGGGGCATAAAAAAAAACTTTCCAAGGGGCATAACTCTTTGTTTGAATAAACTGTTGACACAGAGATATTTCTTGCCTGCCGGCAGAAAATTAAGAAAAAGACAATCCGATGGACAGCAACATTGCTAATTAATTCAAAGGTGCTGGACCATGACCTAGGGGGCAGGGCCCTGAATTATACCACAGAGAGCTTCATATGCAAAAAAAAATTAAACAATCAATAATTGCATGTATTTAAAATAAAATATTTGGAATACAAACTGCTATAAACGCTACTGCACCTCTCTGTTTACTGTCAAAAATCAAACAGACTTTTAATTGTTTACACGTAGATCCTATAGGAAATGAATTTTTCATTTACTGATTTATGGGTAGTCAACCTACTAAAATTCTGGCATGCTTGAATTTTCCACAACATGGTGAAAGTTGCAGTGGTTAAAGGGAGACGACTCTAATGCACTGAATATTCATCACAATTTTTCTCATAATCTACATGTGTATGAGACACAGTATCTTTAAATTTGAATGATCAGAATATATTTCAATGAGCTACTAATTCTTTAAAATAACTGACAATACCTTTGATAAATAGTGAAAATCTATTTATTTTTATTTCTATCTCAGTTGGAAAATCGTTATTAAATATGTATGGTCATTGTAAAAATAACAATTGTGCAATCAATCTAAAATAAGATGAAAGGAAATTATTAATTTTGAATTTTAAAGAAAGAAAATCAAATGAACAGTATCACATAGAGATTGCAAAGCTGTTTTTTCTCATTCAAACGCATGCACTTAATGGTGGGGAATCTTATATATTTACTATTTTGGTTACTAGCTACCTCTTTAAAATCCTGCCTTGCCAAGTTCAAATAAGTGAATCATCATCTGTTTGAAATAAAATTGAGAATGGAAACTGGGAATGTGTCAAAGAGACAACAACCCGATCAAAGAGCAGAAAACAGCCCAAGGCCACCAATGGGTCTTCAACACAGCAAGAAAATCTCGCACCTGGAGGTGGGCTTCAGGTGGCCCCTAAACCATAATGTATACTAGTTCAGGGAAAAAGGATGTCACACTAAACTCTGAAACATAATTAAATGAACCAAAATTTAAAAAACATATAAGACTAACAAAGGCCAGAGGTTCCTGACTTGGGACAGGCACAAAAATGTGGCGGGGTTCAACATGTTTTGTGAGATCTCAACCCTCCCCCTCTACCTCTAGTCAATGTGGAATAAACAAACACACAGCAATACGTATAGTAAAAACTCAGTTTAAATGAATGTATTGCAAAAGAAAAAGTCTCCTGACACTAGAACTATATTTTTAAAATTAGATGGTTTCCGACTGATGTCATAACAGTAATGACATTATAAATCTCTATTTTTTTATATCAACTATACTAGACGCCATAAAGATCATTGAGGCTAAATTGGCTGAATAAATAGCTTCAATTTTCATCAAAGACTACAATCTTCCTTCCTTCCCTCCCATTACCTTCTCAATCTGTGAATCTGTGGATTCAGGTGAAGATTTTTTGACAGATCACAGCAATGAAAGACACCAAGTGATTAAGATATGTCATCATGGCCAAAATGGGCAAGATAGTATAAAATAAGAGGATGTGGTATGATTACAAATGAGATAACTCTCTACCAGAGACCAAATGACATAGAAGTTATTGAAGTTAACAACTATAGGTCACCGTATGGCCTTCAACGATAAGCAAAACCCATACTGCATAGTCAGCTATAAAAGGCCCTGAAATGACGAATATAAAACAATTATAAAACGAGAAAACTAACAGCCTGATTAACATACAAAACAAAAAACAAATATGATATACAGCAACAAACGACACCCACTGAATAACCGGCTTAGTCGATAAGCTGATATTACATGTAGTAATAATGAAAACATCATTAAACCAAATCTAATATATGTGTTAACTAATTTTTACCTAGATAAAAATAAATGTAAAACAGCTTGCAGGTGAGTGTTCCTTTGATCTACCCAAGTTCCGCCAGAGTTTTTGACTCAACACAACCTTTTTTTGTATTAAAACTGCCACTGTCAAAGAGAATATTTTCACAGGTTGTTATTTTCCTGATACACATGTATCAATGCATAAAATGTGTGCTGTTACATGTGTTATTAAATTGTGAATCGAAAAGTAAGTGCAACCTTCGCATCTATATTTTTTATTTGTATGAACTCTGGGATTGACTTTTGTGTTGGCCCAAGGCCACAGAATTTTAATCATGAGGCAGTCCAGGCCAGAAAAAGGTATTTTAGACTGACACTATGGACTAGTGAATTCAAGATCATGTTTTGTAGCATTGCACTACTGTAGGAGCAGGTTAATTTTAGGTGGACCAGGCCAGAAGAAATTAATTTTAACTGGCCATACTTACAAGGCTTATGTCAGTTAGTATGAAGATCCCTGCAAAATATTTGTGTTGGGATATTTAAACGCATTTTGCATGAAAGCTGAATAAGCAAACATAACTCCTGTGGGAAAATTTCTTATTTAAATGTACAGTACATACTGATAAAATTAAAATACAACTGACCACTTGCAAGGAAATTTAACACTTATATAATCTTTAGGTTGTTATTAGGGATACAATTTTTTATTACCATGTGGATTTTGAAACAGCTGTATTAGAACATCTTTGACTCCTGATATGGTATCATTTCTCTGTCGATGTGCTAGTTTAGAAGGCATAGAAGTCAGATCAGTTCCCCTAGCAATCTCATGTCCACACTTCCTGCATAGCAAATAATCTGTAAAATATACATATGATATCAAGATCAAAGATCGTAGTTCATAGGATATTAAAGCACCTAATGCATAATTATTCTTGTTAATTTAATAAAAGGGAACATCAGATTATGCACTGATAAGCCAGTTACCCAACAACACAACAAAAAACAAAATCATCTGGTCAAAGGTAATTTTTTCATGATGAAAATTAATAATATACAACACATTCACACTGTGTGCAATTCACCTGGATGTGAAGATATATGGCTCTCAAATTTCAAACTGATGAAAATGCTTTGCTTGTGTATCAGTATTATGAGAGTTTAGTACAGAGGATCCCTTTTACAGAGGATCTGAATGGGGTTTGCAGAATAGAGAATAAGGGGAAAAATAAAAAGAATAAAGGGCAAACTAAATAAATATTGGGAAATAAGACAAACAAAAATTATTGTGTCTCTTTTTCGTTGTTGTGAAAATTGCGACAGGATTGGCAAAAATAAAAACTTGTATTTTAAATCTTGGTAGCATTATTTGTATGTATCATTTCATGAAATCACAATAATCACAATAAGCACAATAATCATGATAATTAATCTCAAATTTTTATCCATTGATTCAATTCAATTCTTTATTACCTTAAGCACATTATGCTTATCAGTGAAATAAATACAAATACATTTTTATAACACAACATGAAATAACACATCAGAGAAGCAAATAAATATCAAGTATTGTCCACTAACAGTTCAGTCCTATGATTAAGTGCATTAAATAAGAATTTACACAAATGGATGGACGTCTATAATAATAAGGTTTAATAAACTGTCTCCAAAAGGCTCTATAGCATTCACATTGTAAAACAAAATGGAATTCATCTTCAGTTGTATTCAAAGTACAAAGAGGACACTTTCTGTCTAACCTATTTACTCCATGATAACAGCCTACTTCAACAAATTATGTGAAGAGAATCTAAGCCGAGTTAAATACACTCTAAAATTCATATGTTTAGTTAGATAATTCTGTAAACATACATTATTGACAATATATTTATATAAATAACACTTAGATGAAATGCTCATTTGATCATTCAAAGTCTGTTTTGCTTGATCATATATCCTTGTTTTCACAAATAATAATAAATTTGTATCAATAATCAAATT
The DNA here is from genome assembly GCA_017311375.1 of Mytilus coruscus. Lineage (NCBI taxonomy): Eukaryota > Metazoa > Mollusca > Bivalvia > Mytilida > Mytilidae > Mytilus > Mytilus coruscus. The sequence goes on along the minus strand of CM029606.1, from coordinate 25,441,189 downwards.
GTCTTGGTTATACCAAATCTCATTTAAACCTAAGTTAAATAATACTTGTTGTAGTTGATAAATCCAACTGCTTCTAATATTACATTGATCAACAATGGCAATAGTAAACATGGTAAATACATGCAATAATTTCTGATTTGACAGTAGTCATTAGAGAATAATGGGGTGCTTAAATATAAACAATGATAAATAGATATTGGGCAAAAAAAAAGAATAGAGAATAAATTGCTTTGCCGAGCGCAGCTGGATACGACCGCAGAGGTCCAACCCTGAACAGTTGGGGCAAAAATGGACACAATATTCAAGCTTGATACAGGTCTGAATTTGGACTGTAATTAAATATTTGACACATTATAGGTTTCTGACACAGAAAAAATGTAGTCAAAGAACTTGAAATTGGTTATATGATTTGAATTTATATTCAATTGAAGAATTCTTGCTGTTGTGAAATACACTGTGCTATTGCACAGTACTTAGTAAATCTGTTTTCAGACTATATACAACATGTACAAAGAATTAGCAAAATAAATTGTAACCCCAAATTTTTTTGGGAAAATTGATAACTTCTTAAATCTTGAGGAAAAAAATTAACCACCCCCTAAAAAAAATTGTTTACCCCCCCTTTTCCAAAATAAATAATATCTGAAGAAATTTTCTTTTTGTAAAATGTGGTACAATTTAAGAGACATCCATACACTTAAAAACAGGTTATTGTCTGAAAACTAGAAAAATGCTTGTTGTAGGCCCTTAATTCCTGAACAGTTTGGGCAATTACCCCCAAAATTTAAATGAATCCCAACCTTCTACTTGTGGTATTGAACCTTGTGGTACAATTTCAGAGCAATCAAAATACTTATACACAAGTTATTGTCCTGAAACTTAAAAATGCTTGTTTTGGGCCCCTAATTCCTAAACAGTTGGGACCATAACCCCTAAAATCAATCCCAACCTTCCTTTTGTGGTATTAAACCTTGTGTTTAATTTCATAGAATTCCATTCACTTATACTAAAGTTATTGTCCGGAAACCAAATGTCTTCAGACGATGACGACGCTACCGACGACATGATAGCAATATACGAATACAATTCTTTTGCGGTTGTATAAAAATTGCTTAAAATCAAAGAATACAGAATGAAAACCCCATCTAAGTGTTCAAACAAGATTTAACTACCAAACAGTTAAACACAGACACAGATGATTCTGGAAGAAATACCTCTTAATCAACAGTTTTTAAACATGAAAGCAAGTTATTCTAATTAAATGTGAAAAGGGAACATTATTCCGTCAAATTATTACTTTGCTATTAATCATTTTTTAAGGACAATCCAGTACATGTTTAAATATTTTTATGAAAACCTCATGTTTCACCTCGCTGTGACAGAGGGTTACTTTGTAATAATTTTTTTATACCATTGTATCCACAAAAGTTATTGAATAAACTTAGTCATATACAATGTAGACCCTGCATTTCAAGTATAGAAATTATGTTGAGGAAAGTAAAGTTTGTCAACAGTGGAAACATTTGAGAAACTACTCAATTTGACGGAATAATGTTCCCTTTTCACATTTAATTAGAATAATTTGGTTGGCTGGCCCAACAAATAGATGCAAAATTATCTCTAGCAACATCCAAGGTCTTGGTTCCATATTAACAATGATTAAAACAATATAGCAAACACGAAAAATAAATTTTGACAACTTGATATGCAGATTTTATATCCCACACAATTTTTCACAAAAGTTCTATTAAAATAGGGCGAATTATTTTTTATAATAATAATTTAAAGAGGGTGACCCAATCAGCATTCACTAATCTACAAATGTACCTCAAGGACCTCACAAAAAACATACAGAACAAGTATTACAATTTTTTTAGCATACAATTCAACTTTCACGCTAAATGATTGTCTGTAGATCAAGAAAAACAAAATGATACATTATACACAAACATTAAAAAGACATGATAGAGTAAGGGAGCTAACGTGAAGGTACCCAAATTGCACCTATTTTGACAGTTTTTTCACCTAAGTTTTTTAATGATAAAGACAAAAATTTCCATTCTGTGTTTATTTTGTAGCCGTATCCTTCTTTATTATATAGGTACACCAATTTGATTTTTAATCCCTATTGAGTCATAGAAAAATGGGTTTGAATCAACCTCCTAACTATCCATGATTCCGTAATGAGGAGTACCCAAATTGCATCCATGCTTAAATTCACATCATTAAAAATCAAATAACAGATGTTTTTCAAATATTTAGAACAATTTGACATTAGTACATGCTCATTATTTATTTCTTTTAAAATGGATGCTTGTAACATATTTTTTTTTTTCATTTTGAAAAGATGACTTTTTGTGAACGTCGCATGGCAGCGTTTTCGTACATTTTTCTTTTCCAGTGAAAGCTTCAGCTGTTGATATAAACTGTGAACGTTTAGTGTATATTTGAATATATTCACCTATTTTGTAAGACGTGTATAATGTCAAATAACTAAAATATAAATTGTTTAGTCTCAAAATAAGTTTTAAGAATTTCTCAGCTGTTTATGTTGAATAGGTGCAATTTGGGTACTCGATGCAATTTGGGTACCGTGACGTTACCATTTGATTTTTATGCTGGGGCTAGGAAGAAAAATATTGTCCTGCCTTTTTATTTTTCACTTTTTTCAGTCCTGCCTTTTTTATTGGTTTATCCCGACTTTTTACATCAATTGTCATCCTGCCTTTTTTTTTACTCAAAACTCCTGTCCTGCCTTTTTTTCAAATTTCATCCTAGCCCCCCCGCCCCATAATAATCAAATGGTAGCTCCCTTAGAGTTGCTACATATCATTTAAAGTTTAAAAAATCTACATGCTTTCTTTTATAAGTACTAAGATTCTTCCACATGTTTTATCTCATTTGGTAGTTTATTTCAAAGTATTGAGGAGCTAGTATTAGGCCTCACTACAGCTAGATTATTGTTTGCAGAAGATCTTAAATGTCTGCTGTGTAGGTCAACATAGTTCTTTACGGTAATAAGGTGCTTATTATTGAGAATTTTATGAACAAAAATCCATTTATGATAAGAAATTCTAGATATAAAATTTAACTATTTTAGCTCTTAAAAAAATATACAGTAGTCAGTAGGTGTTAGTATTTCAGATCTGCAGTGACATCACAACATGTAACTGACCAATCAATGATTAGCATTTGTGTTATGTAAACAATGTTGAGAGGTGATGCCAATAAGAATCCTCTTGATTTTCCATAGACTTCAATGCAAATTAATTTAATTGATATGTATCGACGTGGTCCCAGTTGAATATAGTAATTTTACTCTATTAATATTGTTAAAGACACTATATAATATCTCCATTTTGACTCTTTTTTAACATACTATATCCTCTGGTTAAAAATAATTGGCAATCAAAACCCTGCCTTTTTTATATGCAAAATAATCAGAAATCACCTTCAAATAGATGCCCTACACGTTAAGCAAAAAATCTGGAGGATGTTCCTTCCTGTTGGCATCACCTTCCCCTGACCTAAAATTTAAATGCCAGGATGTCCGGATCTGAGAATTAGTGCATCCAGTCTCTTCTCTGCATCTTAACAATTCTGTAGTAGGTGTTCGTAAGTTTGTGCAAACTTAAAAGCATTAAGAACCTGTTATATCCTCTGTTATGCAATGTACATTGTGTACCAATGTGTAAAATGACAAAAACAAAACCAAATAATGTAAAATTTGATGCAAAATTGCTTTCATGGAGGCTGACATCTTTGCAATGAACTCTGGGATTTGCTATTGTTGATTACTTTGACAGTTGTCACATGTTTGACCGATTTAATTTGGCTATTCTAGTTAGTTTAACTACCCCTAGTAGTTGACAGTTAACGGAGATTTACATTAAGAAAATTAAGAATATGTATAATTCACATTATATCTGATGGTTTAAGCTGACATTTAACGAAGTCATAAACCTTTTTCTTAATAATTAGATACTGTTTACTGAAATAAATTATGTAATTAACATGGCGGGAGTACATGATAATCTCTATAAACACCATGATGAAATTGATTGACAGGTGCGTTGTGACCAAACAAACCAATACAAATCAGTTAACGTTTATTCTAATAAATCTGAGTAGCTAGTGTGATTGTCATCACTCATTTCATCTAAAATCATTTGAAAATACAAACAGAAGCCAAGAATAAATACATATTTGTCAAAATATTTCTTAATTTATGTCCTTAACCTTGTTGCTATTTTGAGTTATCCAATGACATTTAGGAGGTGTGCAATTTTAAGCTAATAGTTGGCAGTGGTTTAATCATGTGGTTTTGTTGATACCAAGTGAAGCTCCGCCTATTAACAGCACCAAAACAAACCGGTGGAAAGACCGGCATATGTTTACATTTGACAGCTGATTTTAAGCAACAGATTATTCAATGAATATACCATTTTAAGTGCTAACTTCTAAATATTTTTATGTTGGAAATATAACTTAATATATATGAAACTATGTTTACTAATCGGAGACTAGCAAAACGGTCTATTATAGGGACAAAAATCAGTGCTTTGTGGCAAGATGGCCGTTATTATCCAGGGAGCATCCAGAATTACACAGCTGAAGATAGTATGGTATTTGGACCAACATACGCCATACAGTTTGACGATGGACACAGGAAAGAAGTCCGTGCAAATGAAATAATTGGACCTGGATTTCAAACTCTCTCATCTGTGAAACTTAAGAACGGCCAAAAACTTTATTTAACTTTGAACGGTCGTGAGGTCCCAGGAATTGTCATTGAGCACGATAGAGAACATGACGTTGTGGTTATTAACGTAAAAATGTCAAATGGCGATGAATCGGAGATCGAGAGAAAAACGGACGAATTGAGACTGATAGAAAGTAGGAAATCGGCTAGACTTGTTGATCAAGATACTGATTACTCTAAACTTGCTGACTTGACACTGAACACAAATGACAACAAAAGAAGCAGAACAGTTTCACACGTGATAGATGTGCCATCAAAAGTGTAAGTTATTATTTTTTTTTCACCTTATCTGGTTTTATAACTTGGCTTTCACTTTTACCTTTTGTGTCTGTAGAATATATTTTTAAACTCCTGATCCTGTCCTATTGCCTGTGTCTAAATATAGTTTATTTATCTGATAGAAATCGTAAAATACAATACCGGCTTACTACATAATTAACTAATAGGAAATACGTAGATTTCTTGGTGTTATGAAATTAATTCAGTAAAAATACCATTTACGGTAATATACTTACATGTACAAGTAGCTGTCAACATCCTTTTAATTTACAACATTTAGTATACCGATAAACAATTAATTGGTCACAAATATGATTTTCGATGGAAGAAAACGTGTTTTGCATTTATGTGAGCATGATATTTTCAAAGAAGAAGTCGATTGTAAAAAAGTTATGATCAGTCGATCCCCATAACAGGAACCAGGAGGAGATTTTACATGGTGACTAGGGGATACCGGTATGTGTGTAGGTCATTTTATGTGTATTTATGTAACAGTTTTAACATTTGAAACTGCTACTGGAAAGCTGTAGGGTAATTTGCTAAATCTGTGTCTTTGCTGTATAACTCTTTACAACATGTACATACATTTGTATGTATATAGTTTACATAGTTTTTCTTTCTTTAAAACTGAACTTTTGTTTAGAAAAACGGTAAATCTAAAAGAAACAATTTAGAGAATAATTTAGAAATAATTATAAGACAAACGTGGTATATATGAATTCATATTACCGGGCCAATTGTACATATTATTTTCAGTAGACATAGAGGTCCAAACATTGAAGGCGAGGATCAGAATAACAGCCAAACAGATGATGATGTAGAGATGGACGATAATATCGCGGCAATGGTCCTAACAAGTTTGTCCTGCAGTCCAGTATCTCCACACTTCCATGGGTCATTATCAGGTATAAACACAGTTTCTGTGTATGTTCAATGCATAAGTTAAACTGTGATTCTCTCTCGCTTGCAAATTGTAGCAATTCATGCTGTTTCCATTGGCGACGGCAATGTCAGCAATTTCTTAATCAAAGTTTGTGATAAGTTTACAGAGGTGATACATATCTCTGTGTTAACAGTTTGTTGGTACTTAACTGAAAATTACTGTTTTAATTGTTATTTAATTACATGTACATCACTATTAAAGAACATAGGCGGATCCAGGGGGGGGGGCCTTTTGTGGGAAAAATTTGGTTGTTTATATAGGGAATCACTGAAGCATGACTGGAGCGGGCCCCCCTTATGAAAAGTTCTGGATCCGCCACTGAAGAAATTGTGACGTTAGAGCGTAGATTTTATTGAAAGTCTTATAGAGATGCAAATAAATAATAAATTCATTTTTTCAATAGAAAAATCCCACTTGTTGTCTAGCAGTGCTAACAGTAGTGGTTTCCATTCCGAGCCTAGAAGTGATCCCTCCCCACCACTCTCTAGTCATTTGAGTGAAAGTTGTCCAACGACGGCGGGGTTGTTTTTTGGACCCATGGGGAAAGATGAAGGAATAAACGAAGATGACGACATGGAGAACAGTCCCGAACCAAAGAGAAAAAGAAGTTTGGTAGGTTAAATCGTCATAGGAACAAATAAATGCATGAACTGTAATTGTGTCAAATGTTTTTTCAATCGGTTATTAAATCAATGGAACAACAATTCCTTTTGCGTGCCAGTTGGCAGGCTATCAATTGTCAACAACATCTTGCAAAATTTTAATGAAAAATACTTTATGTGACGTACATGTAGACGCCGCATCAATAGAAAATAATTCCCTTTCTACGTACTTCACTTTTAAACTTTTAAACCTTTTTTTACATAATAGTTATTTCAGGATTGGTTCTTTGTCGTTGTGAATGTGTATTACGTTTGTTATTTGTTTACATTTATGACCTACTTTAAGTCAGCTGATCATACCTTACCGGCAATCTATTTTTAGGAAGAAAAATTGATTATTTAAAATCGGAAAACCTTTATTTATATTTTCATTTTGTGTATATATATATGTATGCAAAGGTGATTGGTTTTGTCTATCATGTGTACTTGTGCTGATGATGTTATGTAATTGGGATTAAAGGTGGTCTTTTTGCTGAAAGGGTCAACGTTCTTGGGCAATACACAAAGTCAGGTGCCAATCATGTGATCACGTGGTATTATCATGTAAACACGAAGCATAATAACAAAGGCTTAGAGTTGAACTTTGCTCTGTTTAAAAAAAAATGATTAGGAAAGAATTGAAATGAGCTTTGTCCCAAATATGTTAAGATCATATCCATTGATTCTTTGCACAAATCCAGAGTTATTATATGACAAATGTAAACTGACCGAATTTTTAATGTGCAATGGAGCGTAACAAGACGTATCGGTTAACATCCCGAGTCAGCAGTTTTTAAGTGGAACATCGATGTAACAGTACACTAACCCTTAGGCAGTTAATAGAACATGATATTGACATAATTTTGTAAATACACAACAACACTTTCTGTTGCAATTGAAACATGGAATTATGAACTATGAGCTATATATAGAGTTCTCTCACATGTTCATCTCTTGCATCAGGGACTTTCTATACTAGACTGTCCCTGCTTGCATATGGATATAAAAACCACAGATAGGAGACGGGATTCTTTAAAATATATGTATATATACAGTGTATTCAGTAAATATACATATATATTAAAAAGATCTCCTCTCATACCCATCAAACAATACATACATATCAATACATAAAGCAAGAGTTCATATTATGCATACAATAAAACACAAAAGTTCAATCAAGCAACTTAAACACACATTTTGAAGCATGCACTTATGGCATGGATAAAAACACTAAAAAACAAAGGTTAAAGGGTTTGCAACATAAAATAGCACATAGAGATTAGTTAAATACCAAATTTTGTTCTTGTATTATTCAAGTTTTTTTACTCCAAAATTTTCGGTTTTTATTTGCATGGAGAGAAGATGAAATAAAAACATGAGAACTGCTTAATGGTATCTTGTGGAGAGTTGTCTCATTTGCAATCATACAACATCTTCTTAATTATTTTTTATATAAATATAAAGTTGCCAAAAAGATGAAGAGGTCTTAAGTTCTCTAACTTGCATCCAAATTTATGAACATCTTAATTTTAAAGTGAAAGACCTGGATATCAGACTAACATGCATTCAATAAAAAATGGGTAAAAAAGTAACTTTTCTTGATACGTGAAAATACATGTACTATAAGGCATATTTTTTTTCAAACCAGGACCATTTTCACAGTCTCAATTTATTTTAGAATTTGTAGTATGATATTACAGCTGAATATGTGTACTGTGATAATCTGGCAACATTTTATGATATTTATGAGTATGCAATACCATAAAGACAGCTTTAAACTACAATTTAGATAGATTGTGGCAAATTTTGAGTTTATCCAATGAATTGTATCAGCATGATACATGATGATAAGAAGGTCAGTAATTTGAAACCAAATGTAACATTTGTATTAGGAATATTAAGAGATATATTTAGCATTTTGATTTATAATGAATATATGCAAATTTGTTAAAAAAAAATTCTGAATTTAGACTGTACAATATTCTTAATCCGCTAGGTTTCATCGATTGTCCAATTTAAGCCTTGTCAGAGCAGCAATTTTTGGAATCCACATTTTGATTTTTCAATTTTAGGGGATGACCAAAACTATGTTCCAGTGTACTTGGAAAGGGTGTGGGAAAGTTCACAACACAGAATCTGCAATAGAAAAACATGTCAGGACAAACCACTTGGGGTATGTAGACTCATATTATGTTGAGACCTGCAGCATGTTAATACAACAGACAATTGAGTGCTTGCTCACAAGAAGAATAAATATACATTTCAGTACTGTATATTGGGAAATTTTAGCAAGTGTCTCACACTATTTTCTTGGTAGATATTGTACAGCAAAATTTACACTACACGAACAATATACTGTTAATTTAAATGCATTCTAATTATATATGTAAAAGGCCATGAAATGCAAAAAAAATCCACAGCGAAATTTAACGAACCCGCAAACAAAACCAGACACAAAAATAACCCAATATACTGTAATCTAGGTGTTATTAAAGGAATATACTTGGAGGAAGGCGTATATGCTGAGACATTACATACAATGTATCTATTGCTGACCATTTTCATAAAAAGATTGACTTATCTCCCTTAGACTATAAAGGTTCATCTTTAGTTATATGCAATGTGGAATAATTGGGATTTTTTAAAAGAAAAACCTTCGGTGAATGCTGTTCAAATAAAAAAAGTAAAATTGATATGAAAAAGAAACTCTCTTTTGATTGTAAAGACAGGAACAAATATTTGATTGCAGGGGCAAAGATTCGGATTCTGACATGTCTGACCATGAAGAGGAATTCTATTACACAGAGATAGAAGTGAATGTTGACAATGTAACAAAGACTTTCTCAGATATGTTCACGTCCTCACCTCCAGACATTAATTACATGGACCCTGTACAGTATATTACAGACCATGATTATCAGAGAAAAATTGATATACCAGAAACTAGACAGGAAACAGTTGATATGAAGGTAAATGTTATAGAAAAATGATACTGTTATGTTAGTTGTCAGCAGGTTATACTGAAAAGAATCAGATTTTGCAGCATTCTGATTTTTTTACTAGGTCTTCTGAAGGATAACAGATAATCATATTTATGGGCAACACAACATTGTTTGTGTAGAAAGACAAATATTTTGTACATATCTTCATGAACAGATAATGCTCTGTCCACTGTTCTCGAGGAACCACTAAAAATTGCCACATTAAATATAACTTTTCAGATTATTGATGAATAATTGAGGAATTAATGTTTGAAATTTAGAAAAACAATTCACTGACAATCCTCTATTTAAGCAGATTGATATTTATTTATAATAATGGACTGGTTTAAAATGTTTTGTTGTAGAGCTGATGAAAAATCGAAAACAGTAAATTGGATCTATCATATTAGAAGCAAATAAAAAATCCTGCAACTTTATTTTGATCATCCTTTGATCAAACATCATGATCAACTGTTATAATTTCATGCACTAACAATCATTACTTTGTAATTGTTAAGATGTCACATTTTATGACAATATAATGTTTTTATTTTCTAAACTTATGACAAAGTGTATGCATTGACAAAGTTATCTTATGCTGTTTAAAGTTTGACAATGTCATAGTATGATTTTCTGATATGCATCAATGATATAGATTTGTTTTAAGATCATTCATGTATTTCATTTAATTTATTTTTTCAGGAGCACAGTTATTCTCATATGCATGCCTCATCAGTGCCGTCAGGTGGTTTCTTTCCACATCAAGAGCTGACAGCTCCTATTTCCATGCCACAGATGAAAAGGTCTTTATCATGGCAGAACAGTGCTAATTTGTCTCCAGTTTCATCTGCTGTAAGTTATTTTAAAACAGTTGTATGTATTGTTTGATACAGTTCAGTACACACAAGGGGGCTCAGTTGATGTTGGCAGTTTTAGGTGATATTTTGATAATGTTCAATAGATACCAGAAGTGGATCTAGGATTTTGAAAAAAAGGGGACCCATCGTTTTGAGTAGGACTTGTAAAATGTCTATGCATTAACCATATATGTAGCTCCATGAGGGGGATTAGGTCTTCTATCCCCACCTAAATTAGCCTCTGGATACTATACTGTTTATCCTCTGATTACTGGTATGTGCTAATACAGGAAAGTAAAGCTCATTTTTCAAAAGTTTTCAATTGTATGCACAACATTTGCTATGAAAGAAAAGAAATAATGGTTTTTCCACTCCATAGTGTGGGCACAAGGGACCATATGTAAGTTTTTGCCTATTGTGTGCCTACTTGACAGATGGAATTGACAAAACCAACCTCAGTAGTACTAGTAGTGTAATATACATGTAGGACAGGGTCATAAATCAGTGTGTTCTCACATTGAGTTATTCCTGTGTCACAGCCAATCCCATACTAAAAATATCATGGAATGTATCTCGTATTTTATAGGTATCATCACCTATTAGAATGACCAAGCTTTCACCTCAGGACCGATTACAACAACACCAAGCACAATCTCCAAAATCTCACATGTTTGGACAATCACCAAAGTCAGCAGCACTTCATAAAAAACCGCGTAGTGAAGTACGGAAATGTCGGAAAGTATATGGTATGGAAAACCGAGAAATGTGGTGCACACAATGTAAATGGAAAAAGGCTTGCTCAAGATTTGTGGACTAAAGACCAACTGAACACATTTGATGGGTGGATGTTTATTCAAGTTTAAGTCAAAACAAAAACCAAAGCAAAACAATGATGTTTCAAAAATGCTTTGTAGGTAAATTACAAATTTGGTGGTATTTTGACCAAGATACAACTCATTGTAAAGAATTGTATCAAATCTGATGAAAAAAGGTTCTACAGTGATTTAAAGGTTGTATAGTGCTCTCTCCAGTACTTTTAGATAGCACCATTGGGATTTGAAATAGCACTCTTTCCCCAAATTATATCTCCACATCAATAATACTTTCTATTATAAAATTAATTCAGATAGCTCCATTGTAAGAAATAAAGCAACATGAATATGATTTATATCACAACTATTCCACTTAATCTTAAACTTAGAGTAATCTCTTGTACAGAAATGATCTTATAATAAAAAAAAATTAGTTCTAAGAGGTCTTGACTCCAGATCACTCAAGTAATAGATATTTTATTACAGTCTCATATAATATTATATATGAAACTTAGAATAGACATTAAATTACAAAGCTCAATTATTGATCTCAATATTAATTCATTTGATTCATTTTGTAAACAATATGTTTCTGCTAAAATAGGAAAAAGTTTTAAATGATATAATATAATGTTTTGAAAAGGTTAGACGTTCACTCTATGATAAGTGGATCGAACTTACTCATTAAAAATAGAATTAACTCCATATGAACCTTGTATCACAAAGCTTAATTTAGCAACAGCTATATTATGAGTGGTCATAAAGTTTTATTTACTTTTGACTGATATTACATATACATATATTACGTATTTCATATATATACCAGTATATTACACCAGTTGAATGATTATGTATTTTATTATCTGTGATATGTTATTGTAGTTCCCTGATTAAATAGATGTATAGGATATATCTTTAAACAGAAAATCCAAATCTGGTGAATTATACTATACAAATTCAGATTTGTTGTCTTTTGACCACCCATTTCTCTGCTTTTTAACCACAATGACATCGACTTGACAATTTTGATAAAAGGGATGTGGGATGGATGATCAAAGCACAGTACTTTATAATTGTTATCTGATCTCTTAAATCTTCATTTTAACTAGTCTCTTTTGTATAATAATGTTACATGTCATCGTTTCATTTCAAAGTTTTATAATAGTACAGAATGATAGCTGACCATGAAGTATAGATAATTCTGTAAACTGATTTATCATGAAAAGACAAGCCTTCTTTTGCAGTCAAATTTCAATAGAACAAGTGTTCCCTTTAAGTCTTACTCTTTCTATCTTTATAAGTGATACAGTTGACGATATTGTTCTTGATGTTGAAAAAAAACCAAATGTTTTTGGTCTTATAACTCCCCTTTCAATCATGCAGAGTTATTTCCCATTTTCAGATTGTATCCACTATTTTAATCTTATACATTTTCATGAGGAAATGATTAAATCTCAGGTATTTTGTTAAATTGAATTAATAGTATTACAATTGTGAGTTCTGTGAGCTTTAATTTAGAATATTTAATTTTAGTTAATATGAAATTATGCATTGCCATTGAATATTTGAAAAACTATAATGCATGTGCAAATTGTTCTACAGTATATTAAGTTACCTGTATTCTATTATTTAAATATGCAGTGCTACTTAAAATAACCTAATTACACATGTATTTTAACCATTTATCACATTGAGCTTTTGACATATTTATAATTTAAAGATATTTTTCCTTTACTTATTTAACAAAAAGTTATATTTTGAAGGATACCCTTCTACCATTTTTGTGGACTTTAAACACATAATGAATATAAATTTTCCTGGAGCCCTTTACACTGCATTTAAAAATTCATGTGAAATTGATTGATAATTGGTGTTTAATGTCAATTTCTGCACTCTTATCTATATCATGGTGGCCTTAATTTATTGGTCAAAGCCAAATAACCTGGAGGGGACCAACAATCTTCAACAAGAAAACTAGAAATCCTAGTCAATAAGGATCAGACTTGAACATACCTTTGTTACTAACAATGTTGAACTTACAACCTGAGTGTTGACAAGCTAGTGATCATTGTAGATAAAGTGCTTATTATATACCACTGGGCCACTGATGCCCAACATAGAATTAAGATTGATAGGATATCTGTTTGACTATTACAGACAACAAACTCATTCAAACTTATTTTGGGAACAAATTTGTAAAAATTTACACATCTTGACCTATATACAGATGGGATCAAGTTTGTTAAAATTTACACATGTTGACCTGTATACAAATGATGATCTTTCAATGGTATTTTTAAATGCATTGTATTTTGACCTGTATAATTAAGTTATAATGGTTCATGTACTACATTGACTCATCTTGTAAAAATACCAATTTCTTATGAATAAAAATTTACATTCATGAGATAAAAAACCAATTTCCCTAATAACAAAAAAGCCAATTTCCTAATAACACAATTTCATCTAAAGCTTTTCTGTTTGAAAATGTTCAATTGGGAATGCTAGTAATTTTATATAAGTTATAGTTTGAAGGTTTGATCTTATGAATCTGACATTTAGTTGTCTTAAGATCTGTTCGATCATCACTGAAACATTGATCTGCTTGCAATGTACAAGAAAAGTTAAGACTGAAACATTTGTGTTCAAATTCAAATTTATCACTGATTTTTTTCCTGGAAATCTTTAACTGTTTTGAAGTCTTGTCGAAGTTAAGTTTGCTAATGTTATTTATATCTTTTTCTGTTTAATTCTGAAATGGTGAGCCAATTCTTATTTTTAGAACTCCTGAACTCAATCATAATAAAACCTTAAATAGACAGTGGTGAATATCTTAAATACATTGTGATACAATCTAGAATCATACAAGTGACTGATTTCTAAGTGTAAATATGTACATAATAAAGAGTTAATTTTCATTTCAAATATTTACGATTTCAAAGGTCAATTTCCTCATCTAATAGATCAAGTTTCCTACTATAATATTATTCTGTGTGTACTGTACAATTAAATGACAAGTTTGTCTGTACAATGTCGGTATATACTTACTATATTTATTTATTTGTTTATTTTATCAACACTATGGATATTAAATTGAACACTTCTTCAGGAATTACTTAAATTTTTAGAAAAAAAGAAAACAATTGCATTAAGAACTTGCATATCTTTGTTTCAGAAGTGTTTGAGTCAATGATTCAACTACAATAATTAATAATTCCAACTTTATATTGTTTTTATTGGACTTTCAATTACCACCTTAGCATGCTTAGTATCTCCTCTCTCTTTCTATAGTACATGTACAGCTTATCATTTATTGTACAAAATATGACAAGTTCATGTTGAATTTGAGATTCCTTGCATGTCAACTATACACAGTGATTACATTTTTATTTTGTTTGTTGTCAATTTTTAGTGCTGTTTTGATATCCTTGTCTAAATGATGTTGTTATGTTTATTTTAATGACATGTCATAAAGTACTCTTATATTGATTAGATTTAGAATTAATCTTGATGTCCAATGGAGTATTGTCCAGGGCAGTGTATGTATTAGGCAGTTTCTGTAACGTTTTATTTATACATAACCTGCATCTTCGAAATTTGGGTCTTCGGGAATATGCCAAGGAAAATGATGGGATTTCAGTTTAATTTTTATAGATTTTTATCTGATAGCGAAAAGAAAACCATCCAGAGAAAAGCATTCTGAACTCTGGGTAACCCATATCTGTTCTTATACTGCACTTAATTATTCATTTTGGTATGCTATAAGACCAGACAATATTAGAATTTTTGTGAATAAAGTATGTGATAATAAATGCAGAGCATTACTAGAATTATCTCCCTTATACTGTTACCAATGCAGTCAGTATGTGTTTTTGTCCAGTGTTGATCAATTCTCTTTAATAAAAGGTGTTTTTTTCAATTTATATTTCAAATATATCATACGGTACATGACCTACAGTTGTTAATTTCTATGTCATTTGGTCTCTGGTGGAGAGTTGTCTCATTGGCAAAGATTCCACATCTTCTTATTTTATACAAGTAATAAGATTTTTTTTTTAAACCAAAAGAAAAGAACAATTTCTCCCTACATACAGATTTATATTATTTATATTGCAGTGCAATTATTTTATCTTATTGAAGACCACAAATGAATGTACAAATGAAATTTTATGTATTTTGTTGTGTGGATTGTAGTTAAAGATTACTTAGTCTTTCATTTTCATTGAAACCGGTTTTGTTTTAAGTGTGTGTACATGTTTTCATATTTTAAATGTGTTCATTGTAAATCTCCCCATAAAAGTCATTGTAATAGGTTCTTAGTTCATAAATAGTATCCCTCTAAAATCAAATTTCACTGGTGATAGGAAATATCCTTCTATATAGAGACGTTATTTTTGTAAATGTATGGCCAGTAAAGAACAGTTATTTAAAAAATCTCCAATATAGAACATTTTCAGTTGCTCTGGTATTTTGTCTAAAGTTTGTTTTCTTTGAATTGTTTTCAAATTATAATTAATGAAGTGAGTTTGACAATACATATCCAGAGTGAGAAGCATGCTAAAATTCATATTTAAGAAAAGAGTATGCAGCAGATATCTTTAATACCACAGCCATCAAAGTGGTTATTGACAATAAATATAAACTCTATTGTATATAAAAGGTGATATAATGGCAAGACAGTTACCAATAACATTAAAACTCAAAAAGACTTGTTCTTACAATAAACTCTTCCAAACAAGATTTCAAATAATAATTGAGGCCTCAATCGCTCAATCATTTAATTTTCATTTCTTTGGAAATTACATGGGGCAATCAAGCAAAATCTTATTTTTGATATACCGCATGTTCCCCCCAAAAACAGTTCAAGGCACTAATAGTTTGACAAACCATCATGCAATCTTTCATGTGTATATGACACTTATGATGATGAAAATTGACATTATATGCTTCATGATAACATCATTTAGATTCTTTATTAATAAACTTTGAATGAAGTGATTTTAACTCTAGGTTTTAATATTAAATCTTCTTGAAGAGTTAACTCCCCTGTTTGAATAGTGCATGATTTTAACTTACATATTTTACTTGTTTATAAAAGTATATTATATATCATTGTTATTCTTTTTGAATTTTAAAATTATTGTTTGAACATGTTATTATTGTAAATATGTAAATAATAAAGAGTCAAATAAATTGTGAAATACATAATGAAGTTTATTTGTGAGTTATTTTCATCAGAGACATACATGGGCTGATTTAAGATTTTCAGTGCTAAAATTATGTCTATTTGCGGTATTTCTCTAGTAGGAGAGGCATTTATATCTTATTGTAATCATTATGTCAACTTTTTTTGAGGCATATCCTTTGTTTTTCTATTATAGATATATTTAGTTCTTATAATTAATTCCCATTTGTTCTGAGTATGCATGAAATATTCACCACTGAACAAAAGCAATAACAAATAAATAGTTTCCACAAAGTTGGTCAAAATGTCCCAAATTGATATTTCATTCAATCACAGTGAAATGAGAAAAGATGAAAATAAAATTACTGTGAAATGAATGAATATTACTTTAAAAATGTTTGTAATTTAGATAATTGCAAAATGTGTTCACGCTGGTCGATTATGTCTATACTTTACTCATTATACTTCTTCACGGTGGATCTTTGTGACTGTGTAGTCTAGGTAGTTGTCGAATGACTTGATATATACATGAAGAACAGCTCAGCCTGTCACCTTTATGTTTGAGTTTTGTCCCAGTCATGTGCAGAAAAAGGTGTTCAAATTGGTTCAAGCTTGTTCACAATGACTATAGTGGTTTTGCTCTATCAACAACAATGACTTCCATGAAATTGTTTAAAGTATAAAGAAATATCAAACAAACAAATTCCCTGATTCTTAAAGCACTATTTTTATGCCCCCGCCGTAGCGGAGGGGGCATTAAGTTTTACCCTTGTCCGTCTGTACATACGTACGTCCCAAAGTTGGTTTCCGTTCTCTAACTTAAGTTAGCCTCAACCAAATGTTATGAAACTTATACACAATGCTTATTACCACAAAACACAGATCAAGTTTGAATTTTGGTGGCATCACTTTAACCGTTCTAGAGTTGTGCCCCTTTACAAATGGAAAAATTGCTGAATTTTTCGTTTCTGTTCTTTAACTTTAGTTTGCCTCAACCAAATGTTATGAATCTTATACACAATGCTTATTACCACAAAATACAGATCAAGTTTGAATTTTGGTGGTGTCACTTTAAGCGTTCTAGAGTTATGCCCCTTTACAAATGGAAAAATTGCTGAATTTTTCGTTTCCGATCTCTTACTTTCGTTTGCCTCAACTAAATGTTATGAAACTTATACACAATGCTTATTACCACAAAATGCAGATCAAGTTTGAATTTTGGTGAGGTCACTTTAACTGTTCTAGAGTTATGCTCCTTTACAAATGGAAAAAATGCTGAATTTTTTGTTTCCATTCTCTTACTTAAGTTAGCCTCAACCAAATGTTATGAAACTTGTACACAATGCTTATTACCACAAAATACAGATCAAGTTTGAATTTTGGTGGTGTCACTTTTACTGTTCTAGGGTTATCCCCTTGTACAAATGGAAAAATTGCTGAAGTTTTCGTTTCCGTTCTCTAACTTAAGTTTGCCTCCACGAAATTTTATGAAACTTATACACACTGCTTATTACCACAAAACTCAGATCAAGTACAAATTGGGTAGCGTCACTTTTACCGTTCTTCAGTTATGTCCCTTTAGAACTTTATATTCCCCATTTATTCTTACATGCTCCGTTCTTCACTTGATAAAAAAATACATTTGAATTGTGTGTCGGACATAATCACGATGCAAATGTGCAAAGAAAACACAGTTTGGTTGAATCTAGTATAGTATGCTTGTCCTCCCAACATCCTAACCCCACCCATTAAAGTGAAAATACACCAAAACTTACATAAAATGTCTTGGAAAGTGTCAATTCCTACCCAAGAAAAGTTACATTACATGATGCATATTGTATTAGTACTGTTCTTACAGCCATTGCTTAACGTCCTGTGGCAAATATTTCATGCATATTCAGGGCGAGATGAAATTGGACAATAAATCGAAGAAGTAGCTTATGCAAAATGAGCCATAAATAAGCCTTTGGCGATTGGTCGAAGAATAATCTCTAAAACCATGCAAACTTCCCTTTCAACAGGCCACCAACGGATCCGTCAAATAGTGGCTGCATGAGTTCTTTACTAACAGGCCACCAACGGATCCGTCAAATAGTGGCTGCACGAGTTCCTTACTAACAGGCCACCAACGGATCCGACAAATAGTGGCTGCATGAGTTCCTTACAAGCCACCAACGGATCCGTCAAATAGTGGCTGCATGAGTTCCTTACTTGCAGAGAGCTTGGTACTCTCCTTTCTTGAAATATCTCTATAGATCTAAAAGTTGTTTCCTCTTTTAAAATATCGCATTATAACTGAAGCGGATTATAATGTCAACTGTTACACGACTTTTAGATTTGTTTTTAAAATCCTCTTGTCCTGTACGTTGTCCCCGGACAGTTTTGCTATTGATCTGATATTGCTATTATTACCCATATCATGTCACCAGACAGCTTTGCTGTAGCTCTGGTAATACAATCAGGGTAAATGGCCTGGTTATTGACTACATCGTGTTAAGAGTTCTTATCTATTATTTTCACATGTTATACACGAGGTATCATGGCAATACGTCGGACATCTATATTTGGTAAGTTTGTATTTACATAACGTGTTTTCAGTCATTTGATGATATTGACACCATATAACATTACATATTTGATTCTGTTAATGTATTTTGTGAATATAATTTTTATACAAACACTCGTGATCATAATTCTGTGATTGGTCATCAAGTGTATTTGCTGCGATAGATTATTTGGAGCTACCCATTATTACTTGTATTTAAGACTAACATTCTAATATAAGAATATATCCTGCTCAGCTGTAAATTGGAAACAGTTTAGTAGTTTTTTTGTATGATTGTAACGTCTCAATATAACCTATAAAATTCTTGACCCTCCCTGTTTTATAAGGTAATCAACTTAAATTCAATCTTTTACTTACCGCAAGCAAGATCACCCGTTAACAATCAGGACTTGTCACCGTACCCGGACCCGAGTCGATCAGTCTTTGCTCCCACTTACTCATAGATGCAACGTGATGTGCGTTAAAGTCCCATATATATATCATGTACTGTGTTACGACGCTAGATTAAAACTGACGAGGAAAGGTAACACCCGGCCACGGAAAGCTTTATTTTTAAAGCCTAGGTGGTCGAGTGCTCTAGCGAGTCGGGCATAGTGCAAGGCGATTTGGTGCCACGATATCTCAGTAGCATGAGTTCGAATCCCGGCGAGGGAAGAACAAAAAATTTGCGAAAGCAAATTTATAGATCTAACATTGTTGGGCTGATGTTTAGACGAATTATATATACAGAATGTATTTTCAGCCTTCTATCACCATCACTGCTGGCGATCCGATGGATAAAATCTGTTGTTGCGTCGTCACTGGTTCAGACGTACTTATAATATAATTATTTATGTGACAGCATCTTACATTAATTTGTAGGATCCTTTACAATAGATAATTCAGCTGATCTGTAACAATTCCATCTTCATGCCTTACATATCATGTACTGTGTTACGACACTAGATTAAAACTGACGACGAAAGGTAACACCCGGCCACCGAAAGCTTTATTTTTAGAGCCTAGGTGGTCGAGTGGTCTAGCGCGTCGAGCATAGTGCAAGGCGATTTTGTGCCACGATATCTCAGTAGCATGAGTTCGAATCCCGGCGAGGGAAGAACAAAAAATTTGCGAAAGCAAATTTACAGATCTAACATTGTTGGGCTGATGTTTAGACGAATTATATATACAAGTCTAAGTTGAAAACAACGTTCAAACCTATGATTGCGTTGGATAAAAACTGCAATTTTTATACGTGTGCATGCAAAACAAATTTCTTGGTAAAGGGGTTTAAATACAGCACAAACAACATTTTCCAAAAGACCAAAAAAGTGACAAAGTATATTTTAACAAAACGCATTTGACTAGCAGGTCGAACAACGGATGTTCCTAAACCCTGCTGACTGCCATTGGCGATTGCCAAATAAAATGATCACCAGATGTAACAAAATGGATCTTAAATATTAATTTAATATCAAACAGAAAACAATAGACTTGAGTAAAAGATGGTATACCGCAAACAAAAGGTGCAAAAATTAGTACACCATATCCGGATTTCGACAATTAATGTCTCTTCAGTGATGGCAGGAATCGAAACGGTATTTGGAAGGCCATATAATTAACCTATAGAGGGGTCTAAATACAGCACAAACAACATTTTCCAAAGACAATATATATATATATATATATATATATATATATATATATATATATATATATATATATCAATTTCAACGTTCTTGATTGAAGATGAATTTCAAAAACAGATTACAGATAATATACGATCCTCTCCACTCATGACCACCACCGAAGCGGAGTTTTTTTTATGTTCAGAAATGCACAAATACTTATATGCCTAAAATATACTAACCTTCCATCCAATTCAGTAATGTACAGCCTTTGTGCCTTTCACAGGACGATTGATGCATATCAGAAATAAATGTTTTACTATGGGAAAAAAAGTGTGTTACAGTCCTCCTCGTACACGAGACAAATGTTTCAGGAATAAATCTCTATGTGCAAGGATGGTCGTAACAAACATTTTGGAAGTCAAAAATCTAAAACGTTTTAAAGCATAAAAACCGAAAGGGTTTCGATAGTAAATGATACCATCAAAACAAGATACAAACCCAGTAGCGGATTCAGGTGGGGCGTAGACGGCGTACACCCCCTTTGATATGAAGAGTATCCTTTTTGGCATAAAATCGTCAAAATTCTTTTTACCTTGCTAATCTTTGAGCTATTTATTTTACCATTCAGGACAATTACGCCCCCTTTCCTCGAACCTTTGATACCCATGGAAACCCATATAGATGAGATAGGCTATACTGACATTTATATTGTAATTTGATTTCAGTTTTGGTACTGACGGGTGTTGTTACTTGTGTAGAGGATACGGAACTGTCGACTCTGATCACATCACTATGGAACTCCGATTCCAACGCCGCAACATCACGTGACCTTCATTATTCCTATCAGCAGCACACCGATACCAGTAGCTCAGCCGATAACGCTCCAAAAAGGTTTATTTTTTTTATTTACGCTGCATTTGAAAATACCATCGAGATTTCATTATCTTGTAAGGGGTTAATGTAAATAGACTGCACTCTATATCCAGTGGTTCCTCTGACAAATTTTAAACAAGTTTCTTTTCTCTGTAATGTATATACATGCATGTATATATGACCAGTTGATCTGTTGAAATTTATTATTTCCATGAAACAAAATTACAATTACAAATTATTTTACTTGGATATATTCGATCTGGAGAACAAGCGGCCGCGAGGGTTCAACTCGTTTTTTTTATGTGTTTACTTATTTTGTGAGTGTGTGTTTGGTATAGCATTTGTCTTGAGAAAATTTTGTAATATAACCAAGTGTATTATTTTCATCAACTTTTAAATCACAATTCACTGGATTACTGGCAATTCTTGCATGTACTGAAATAACTGTTGTGTTTCATTTTCGAGCATCTATGGTTCGATATAACTAGCTTTGATGCAATTTACTGCTAGAATAATCCGAAATATTTGAAATTTTTAGTTTTGTTATTTTATTCTTAGGTTATTTTCATATGTAAACGAAAACTACCTTTTCCATAAACCAACATATCGAACTTTTCTCGATCTACTGGATAATTACAAGAATTCGGTTGGAACTGCTGAACACGTGACCAACACAGAAGTAGCAGAAGAACTGAGATTTGTAAACGAAATTTGTAAAACATCAATAATGCAGAAAACACAACAGTTTTTACACAAAAAAGGTTGATATGTTTATGTTTTTATCAATATAGACACAAATATTCAATTGGACATCACCCGTCCCATCCGCAAATTTAAAGACTTGTAAAGTATTTAAGAATTTCATTGTTGTGTTTGGTATTGAATAGAAAATACTTTATTCCAAATTAATGAGCCCACAAGGGGCAACATGAGATTATAACAATAAATAAACAATTAAATGAATACTGAGGGAAATAATTACTTGATTGCTAGAATATACATGAGACAAATACAATAAACAAACTTCATACATGTATATATCAGAAACTTTGGAAGTCTTAGCTCACTGCTGTTTTAAAAGAGTGTTATGAAAATCTTAGGTCAGCAGTGTTTTAAAATTCATAGGTCGTGGGTCTTTTGAAATCCTTATGTCGTGGGTGTTTTGAAAGTCTTATAAATCACTCCAGATGTAAGTTCCTACTTCTTTTTTTATCCAATTGACGAACTGTTAACGTAAATACTTAAGAATCAATGAGAACTTAATTCTAAGAATACAGAAATATCTTGAAGACCCATTCTATTTTTAATGTATTAAGTAGTTATGGTTTTCTACATTCAGATTCATTATAAAAAAAAATACAAATACATTTTGTAATACAGGTGTTTTCTGTTGTCTAATGTCTGTTTGATTTTGTATTTCTGGTTTTTTTTATTGTTCGTGTGGCGCGCCGGGTCTGCTCCGTCTGAATCTGCGCTTGTACATGAGTTAAAATGTTTTGATTTCAAAAGTTGTTGGAATATAAAAATTAAATATTTGAATTCGAACTTCCAGGAGAAAAAAACTATTAGATTCAATTTTACGTTTAAGATTATTATAGAGTTTGTG
Organism: Mytilus coruscus; assembly: GCA_017311375.1. Taxonomy (NCBI): domain Eukaryota; kingdom Metazoa; phylum Mollusca; class Bivalvia; order Mytilida; family Mytilidae; genus Mytilus; species Mytilus coruscus. The sequence continues at coordinate 25,418,071 of CM029606.1, read as the reverse complement.
TGTTTATATTCTAGCGTTGAACTTTTTGCTATTGCGTTCAGTCAACTTTGACTTAAACTTAACTTAACTGCAGTTTGAAAGTTTTAATCAAGTTATATACATTTTAAGCTGGTATGTAAAACATGGAAGTTAACTTAACTTATATAGAATTAGAATAATGTTTGTCGACATAATTAAAAAACAGGTTTTTTTAGGGTATGTTAGTTCATCAATGTCCGATTTTGAGCATATACTCAAATCTGTATGGTTTACAACTTATCCTAGGAGCGGGTCATCCAGGACTCTGGACAGCAGTGGATTTGAACATATCTTTGTAGGAGAGGTGAAAGGAACAAGTGTGGATGGTTTTCACAACTGGATTCAGTTTTATTTAGAAGAGAAAAAGGGCCATGCCAATTATTTAGGATATGTCTTCAAACATCAGGTATTCTAATTTTGGATTTACAAGCAAATGTAAAGTTTCTTTTTGTAAACTTCTATATTGGTCGTCTCGTCTTTACCTTGTCAAATACAATTGGTTTTTAAGCTATGTCAGTTGATTAAAAATGAAACATATAACACTATATTACTCCATAGCATTTTGTGATTCTCAAATTTTTTGTCTTTACATCAGTCTCAAGCAAAATTTAATAAGCTTTTTTTTCCCCCATAATTTTCGAAGTTATAAGGAAGATCACAATAGTGATACCAGTTTTTTGGAACAAATTAACTATTGCAAATGCAAATGTCATCTATTTAACCTATCATGAAAAGGATTCCATGCAGACATATACTATGTATAAATCACTAGTTGACACTCACTGTTATATCATACATAACAGCCATAAGTTTTAGTCTTAGATGCATGATTTTTTTAGTTAGTTGTTATTGGCTTGCTTTGAACTATCTGTTAGTAACTGCGAGTCCTCTCAGATCTGTACGTAGTGTCTTTTTGTTATGGGGATGTATAAGTAACCTGCTACGTCAACTCTGTGTTTTTGTTACTTGTTTTTGTGCTTTGTATCGATCTGATGAGTTAAGCCCTTTTCAACTGATTTTTATAGTTTGTTCATATGTTGTACTGTTACACAACTGTCCCAGGTTAGGGGGAGGGTTGGGCGCCCGCTAACATGTTTAACCCCGCCACATTATGTATGTGCCTGTCCCAAGTTAGGAGCCTGTAGTTCAGTGGTTGTCGTTTGTTGCTGTATATCATATTTGTTTTTCGTTCATTATTTTGTACATAAATAAGGCCGTTAGGTTTCTCGTTTGAACTGTTTTACATTTGTCATTTCGAGGCCTTTTATAGCTGACTATGCGGTATGAGTTTTACTCGTTGTTGAAGGCCGTACGGTGACCTATAGTTGTTAATTTCTGTGTCATTTGGTCTCTTGTGGAGAGTTGTCTCATTAGCAATCATACCACATCTTCTTATTTTATAACCCAAGTTGTTTGTTTTTCTCTGTATAAGTAAAAAATTAAAAACACATTTTACGTTTGTCATATAACAGGCATACGTATTTAAAAGTGGCGTTATACATGTTCACGTTTTCTTAGAAATGAATTAATTTCGAAGAAATAATTGAAAGTAATGTTTATAAAATGTTATAGAAAGTACTGTATGTATTGTATGTAGGTACATCATTAAAAAACCGCCAAAATACATCAAACTTAACAGCAAGTTTCTTTCTCAACATTAATTCCTATTTCCATTTCAGCCTGGAATACTAGGAGTCCATTTTAAATGGTACAACAGTTATAAAAAGTTGAGTTCCTTAATACTTGGGTCCAGTCCAGAGTTTGAAATGGCGTGCTATACACTATGTTACTACTTACATAGGAACAGGGACTGTCAATTCAATATTAATGGCCATACCATTCGTGTGAAGACCTACGAAGTTGACAACATGCCAGGGGACCAAATCGCAACAGCCTATCTTTAATAAATGATATGATTATGATGTTGTTCATGTTTTTCTTGTATTCATGGTACTCTTTTATTTAAAATTAACGAAAATTTACAAATATTTATATAGATATAATAATGCGTGAAAGCACATGAGACTCCCATATCAATCAAAGAAAAACAATCTATTTCGTTAATTATATTTTATCGAAACTTAAAGCTTTCAAAAGTTAATTTTAAAAAAAAAACGGATGGAAGATGAGGCAGAAACCCATCGATACAGGTTTATCGTAAAGAGACTTAATAGTCAGCAAACTGTTTCAACAATGGAGGACAAACTTCATGTAGTAAATCAAGCGCTTATTATAAATGTAAAAATTGTTTTCGGCAGGAAATTTGAGAACACTGATTTTGATGGATTTTTCAGGATAAGACTAAATTAAACAATATTTAAGTTAAGTAGGCTTTGCAAAGTTGGATGAAGGCAGAAAATTTTGGATTGCAACTGGAAAAAACCCAGGTGCATTTGAAAAGGGTTGACATATTGCCTAAGGCAAAAGGCATACAAGGACGACTTTATAGAAAGTTATTTTAATAACAACATACAAAACCTTACCTATATATTATTTTTGCTAAACGTTGATTTTAAAAATTTCATGCGTATTTTGAAGAGAACAAATTAAATAATCATTAATTTAAGGGAGTACAACAGTATAAAAATAAGAAGATGTGGTATTATTGCCAATGTGACAACTCTCTACCAGAGACGAAATGACTTGAGGCAAGAAACTATATGTGACCGTACGACCTTCAACAATGAGTAAAACCCATACCGCACAAAAAAGGCCCCGAAATGACCAATGTAAAACAATTCAAACGACGCAACTAACTGCCTGATTCATGTACAAAAAATAAACAAACACAAATATTATATACAGGAACAAACGTCAACAACTGAAATATTAAAAAAAAAAAAAACATTTTATAAAACGTATTTCAATCTTTATTTTCCGACAATAATACATCTCCTTAGTGTGTACTTTGAGATTCTAACAATTGAATAATGACTCGTTTTTAAACATTTCGGTAAGATAAGTAAAATTTCCAATTGTGTGTCAAAATGCCTTTAACAGCAGTATCCAGCACTAAATAACATTTTGATCTTTTATGGAAATGTGGAGAATTGTATTAGTACTTTAATATTACATTTCCATTTAAATTTGACAAAATTCATAATTGAATGAAGATAGAAAACAATGAAAATGATAAAAAAATAATAATGAAAATATGAAGCCGAAGTTATGTTTAAGAATTTTAAGAATAACAATGTCACTAAAACGGCACGTGAACATTTTTTTATGCTTGTGTGTATGCTAATATTTATTATTGTTTGTTTTTTTTTGTAATTTGTTTTGCAATATACGTGTATTCCTTACAAGATAATAGTAATACAGTTATTATAATATCTTAATGCGTGCATTTAGAAATTAAATTGACCAAAGAACAGTCAAATAAGTAAAAATACAAAAATATCTCAAACTGGTAGTAAACGTACTAAACTTTGAAAACTGATGTGTGATAGGCTACTGAAATATAAGTATTTCTACAATTCTTTTTTCCTGGAAACACAAATTATTAATGTTATTATAATATTTCATTTTATCATGCTTTATTTTATAAGTTTTGAATAAGTAACTTGAGACACGTGTTGGTGGTTTGCAACCGATATTTTTTTTTTAAACCATAAAAATTAAATTTCTTTTTTTTCTCATTATAATTCATAAATTTCTCAATGTTCTCAAGATGTCACTCATCGCTAGAATTCAATTCAAAATCTTATCTTAATTTTTTACCTGGATTTAAAACTAATTAACGTATTAACATAATCACAGCAATCAAACAAAAGGTAAACAAATCAATCAAACAATAAGAAAATAACAACAAGCTAAGTATGGTACTGAGAAATTTGAACACTTTTTAATCACGAAAAAGACACCCACGTGACGAATATGACACATGTATATTTCTCGTGCAAGTTTTGAAATGAGTTCAAAGTGCCATCGAAAGCTCATATTTGACAACAAAAAAGTGTCACAGAAGAGTTAAAGTTTAGTGATAAGATATTCCATCTTCACTTTATATCATACAAGCTGACGGATTTGACGTCGAGTTAATACTTTGAACATACAAGCTGAAAGCCCAAACATGGTCAAGCGCAAACGAGAAGACACAGACACGGATTTGAAAGATGCAAGCCAATGTCACCCCAAAATGGCATCACTTATTGGTGAGTTCACATTTAATTTCTTTGATTTATGTAAAACTGTCAATTTTTTTATTTTGCATTCTTGCAGAAGATCGCCATTCGGTGGTTCACTTCGATTAAGTTGATCGCCATGATATAGTCAAGGATTCTGAAAATGGCGTTAAACAGCAACAATTAATCAATCAAATATGTAGATACGTTAGTACGTATTCATGTGACAGAATTTTCTTACATGAGAACTTTTCATTTGATGAAGAAAAGGTTCATAGAGATAAGTAATTTGTTTCAAAGGCTCCAATTTTAATTGAAATCGACGAATCAGTCATCAGAAACAAACTAAGAAAATGTTATTAAAACATATGTAGTATCCACCATTTTCTACATAAGTTAGGAATATGACAGTTGTTTTCCATTCGTTTGATGTGTTTGAGCTTTTGATTTTGCCATTTTATAAGGGATTTTCCCTTTTGAATTTTCCTTGGAGTTTGGTATTTTTGTTATTTTACTTTTTTTATACCACAATAATCCTTAAATTTCAACAATTGATCAAGTTGATTCTATAAGCTAAATTGATATATATTAATCATGTTAATATATAGTTTCTTGTTAAACCATTTTCTATACTTTTCGTTTCCTGTTAAAAGACCGGCTTTCGACGAAAATAAGTCAAATCTTTTTTAAATTCTTGTTTGTACAGCAATAAAAAAATTTAAACCACCACGCGAAATTCTTAAACTTATATATCGATGGTTTTCTTTATTAAAAAAAAAATTTGTACATTTTTCGATAAATGATGTTTGTAAGACAGTTTAACTGTCAATTTTTACCTTAGATTTCCTAAAACTGGATAGTCTTTCACCTTAGACTTGACACGATTTTGACTTTCCCTCGGTTTAATGAATTTCTTATATATATCTTTGTTAGCTCATGGGCATATGTTATCTTTTGGCCCTCGAACTTATGCAATATCATATTTGGCTCCTGGGCGTAGGCTTTATTCATTAGGGGTGGAGGTTATAGACAACAACTTACCTTTTTCAGGGATTATATATACTTTTAATGGATTGACTTGTGAATGGTAGTATACCAGATACCAGCATTATCAAACAGGGTTATAAAATATTTAAACTATGCCAGATTGTGAATTTACGCTTTTTAAAAACGATTATTCGCTTTGAAAAGTATAAAAGTGAATATTCAAAAGAAACAAAGAATTCAAATTTGCAAATATAGGTAAAATTAAAATGCTTCGCTGAGCGCAACTTGATATGACCGCAGAGGTTGAATCCTGAACAGTTGGGGCAAATTTGGACACAATATTCAAGCTAGATACTAGATATAAGAAGATGTGGTATGAGTGCCAATGAGACAACTCTCCATCCAAGTCAAAATTTATAAATGTAAACCATTATAGGTCAAAGTACGGTCTTCAACACGGAGCCTAGGCTCACACCGAACAGTAAGCTATAAAGGGCCCCAAAAATTACTAGTGTAAAACCATTCAAACGGGAAAACCAACGGTCTAATCTATATGAAAACGAGAAACGAGAAACACTCATGAACCACATCAACAAACGACAACCACTGAACATCAGATTCCTGACTTAGGACAGGTGCAAACAAATGCAGCGGGTTTAAACGTTTTAATGGTACCAAACCTTCACCCTTTTTCTGAAACTGTCTGAATTTGGATTGTGAACAAATTTTTGACATAATATAGGTTTCTGAACAAAATAATGTGATCAAAGATCTTTAAAATCTATTGCGCTATACTGTGCAATTGAAGATTTCTTCTTGAAACTTTTCAAAAAAATTTTAAATTGAAAATTTTGAAGAAAATAAAATTGGAAAAATCCCCAAACTTTTGAACCTCCGCCCCCCCCTGTTGGAACAATTACCCCAAACTCAATCCCAGCCTTCTATTTGTAGTATGGAACATTGTAGTACAATTTAAGAGAGAGCCATAAACTTAAACACAAGTTATTGTCTGGAACCTAGAAAATGCTTGTTTTGGCCCTTTTGCCCCTTATTCCTGCATGTTTGTGGCAATTACCCCAAACTGAATCCCAGTCTTTCTTTTGTGATAAGGAACATTGTGGTACAATTTCAGAGATCCATACACTTACACACAAGTTATTGTCCGAAACTACAAAATGCTTGTTTTATGCCCTAATTCCGAAGCTGTTGCTACCATAACCCCCAAATCAATTCTAACCTTCCTTTTATGGTATTGAACCTTCTTATAAAATTGAATAGAGGTCCGTTCACTTAAACTAAAGTTATTGTCCGGAAACCAAATGTGTCTTCGGACGACGACGACGACGCCGCAGACGCAGACGACGACATCATACCATTATACGAACCCCAAAAAAATTTTGCGGTCGTATAAAAACCGCTATCATAGTGAACATGGAAAATTAAAGGCGACACATTTCACTATCTTTGTAGTGTGCAATACTTTAGGAATTTAATTAATTCGTTTCCATATTAAACCAAAATATCATTGTGTAAATTCAAACAAGTTGGTGGTGGTGATTATTGTCATTATGTAATCTATAATATAATACTTGTGGCGGATCCAGGGAGGTGCCCAATTAATTTGCCCCAAGGTCACGCCCCCCTCTTTAGTCAAAACTTTGCAACGTCAGTAGCGAAAGCGAGACAAAACGATCTTAGTTTCAGTTGTCGACGTGGTTTTGTTGTCGGCGTCTCAACATAAAAGTTCATTTTTTGGTTTTATTTAGACATTAATAACATTGTCACATTAATTGAAATTTTCGATACTTGCTAAAAGCTCTCTACAGCTCATTGATTGTACATATGTGCCGACTCTAAATAAAATTTACTTCTTACTTACTATAGCTTCTTCATGATCAGTAGACAACATCCAGAACAAATGCAGATAATATATTATACCTTCATTTCCTTTACTTTACTGACAAATGTAACAAACCTTTTTCAAGCCCTTTTAAAAATTTCACAAAAGCTTTTTTTAACCGGTTAGCGTTTTTGGTATTCGATATTCGGTCCTTCCGATGGTTAACCGGTTAATTACAACACTACTTTTTTTTTTATAATCAAGAGACTCCGATTTTAATCGTATAGGATTGCCATATTATGCCTATAGACGGCGATTGTCTCCGTGCATTCCAACCTCCTCCACCAATAAAAACTGTCTGCCACGATATAGCCAAAAGTACTAAAAGTCGCTTTAAAAACCAACAATCAATCAATCAATTTATATCACCCACATGTAGTTGAAGTTATTTTAAAAGTTTTAAGATTTGTGTTTTTTACAATTGCTGTCAGACATTTATACCTCATTCTTTCTAAGAAATATCACTGTCAAAATTAAATATTTATGTGTGGCTATGTTTTTTAGGTATGGCATCAAGACTGACAACGCCCTCCGTTTTATCAGCAGCGGAAACGGAACTACGAACAGTTATGGACGATTTTGTAACGGTATATGAAAGATTGGACCAAGAAGACAAAGCTGATAAGAAACCAAATTACTCTTATACAGAAATGATATACCTTTCTATTCTTCGATCACCAAACTTTTGTTTGCCAATAACAGAAATCTATAAATATATAAAAAATAGATTTTCGTACTTCCGGAGCTCTGCTCGGAAACATTGGTGTAATGCTGTCCGCCATAGTCTTTCGAAAACAAAATGTTTCACAAAGATTGCCATTGGTAGGGGATCAAGTGGCAACCATAATCTCAACCGATCAACTTATTTATGGTGTATAGTTCCCGGAAGTATAGTTAATTTTGCCAGAGGAGATTATCGTCCAAATGTAGATACAGAAAGTGGAACAAATACCCTTCGATGGGGATATTTCCGTGTAAATGCGGGACAATTTTGGGATCAGGTAGCTGTGTATTTAGAGAAGAAAATGGAAATGTTTCAGCAAATGATACTTGCAACTCAGTCACCTGGAAAAGTGTTGGAGGCACAAGCTTGTTTTATCCCAGGTTTAGCATCGACTGTTCACATTATGAATTCATCACAGATCAACACACCAACAATGGTTATTAACCAAGAATTAGCGGATAATCCCTTCGGTACAAAACAAGATATACCAACACGTACTGTTCATTATGGACCGAATTTATCTGATAGTGGAATTTTAGACCAAAGCATACCAAAAGTACAGAGACGGACAGGTAATAACAGTAGAGACAGTGGAAATGAAAGCTTTTCCGACTCAAGCCCTGAGGAAAAACGACAGAAACAAAACAATTTGCCAAACAAAGGATGTGGATTGAATGCTTCGTATCAAACAGACAATTCATCTATACTCGACGATACACGGAAAACTCCAGAGCTTCCCGATTTGGGACATGTCAGTCCTTTATCGATTTCACCGTCATTATCGCCGATAACAGGAAATGTAACTTATGACAGTGACACATTTGCGGGATCTTCATTTTCATCCACATTTCCAGCGGTTCCAGCATCGTTCGCGTCGACACCAGTTGTCGCTTCGTTTTCACAGCAGCGTTTTTCTCAAGCTCAATCTGTGTACACACACTCATTTTCACCGCCACTGTTCCCTTCATTATCGCCGCCGACATTTCAAGTTTCGATGGAAAATCCTGCCTGTTATTCACAGTTTGTCCAAACAAATTCTAAACCACTGACATTGCCTTATTTACAATCATCAATGAATAGTCCAATGAACACTCAACATAATATGTTTTTATCACCGCCATTGTATATTCCACATCAAGTACCAGCCGGAATCTACGATTTCGGACAATTTCCGGTACCTCCTATATCTCATACACCATATCAGTATGATTCGTACGGATGTCAATCATCTGAAAATCAGATAAACTATTTACAGTTGTCCTCTCAGAATAAGTTCGACCAGTTTTCCGGGCAACCATTAGCTTCAGTTAACTGGAATGCAACTTGACATTCACGAAAGGAAACCTAAAACACATTTTAGTGCTAATTTTTAGTTATGTTATGATTTTTATTTGTAAATAAAATTTTTATGGATCGAAAATGTTTTATGTAAAGAAGTTTTATATACTCAGTACATTTGGTGTACATGTACTAATTCAATTTTATGTATAGTGTACATTTTATATACAGTGTACATGTACTATAAGTTGTTTTAACGTCTTAATGTCATTAAACAATTTCAGCTTAGTTTTGTTTGTTTTATTCATTTTCTAACCTGAAACAGTGCTTTTGGGATAAAAGGTCACATTGCTTTGATATAATAAACAAAAGTAAAAGAGAAATCAGAGTGCTGTCCTGGCTAAGGACGGGGTTTCTGCACACAAACAATACCTTCCTTTAAAGGTGTGATATAGATCAAGTAATTATCTGATGGCTTAAATATATACATATACTTTATGTCTTATTTCATAAAGTTAAATTATTAAAGTAGTTCGACCTTGATATACATAATGAGATGTGGTATGAATGCCAATGAGACAACTTGTCATAAAAGACCAGGACAAAGATGTGAACAATTATAGGTCACTGTATGTACAGCCTTCAACAATGAGCAAAACCTGTAAAGAACAGTAAGCTATGAAAGGCCGTGTATGACAAAATTTGAACTAACTCAAAAGAGAAACCCAACATCATAATTCATTGTTTCGCCTTGACAGAGTCATAAAGCGAAACTTACGTATGCTGTTTCAGTGGAGGTGGTGTCGACGGCGAATTCGAACAGTTTCGAATAAGTCTTTTTAATGGGAACAACTGATGGTTAATCTATGATATTTGATATGCAGTTGTATTTAAGCATTGATACATCTCATTTCCATGGATATCATTTGGCCCTGTCCCCTCAGTCATGGTCCATTAACTTTGAAACAATCATAGCTTACATTGTTGAAGGCCGTACGGTGACCTAAAGTTGTTAGTTTCCGTGTCATTTGGTCTCTTGTGGAGAGTTGTCTCATTGGCAATCATACCACATCTTCTTTTTTATATAGCTTACATGTTAAAGTTCGAGACAAGATCAGTTTAAGGGGAACCACTTATAGTAGTTAAATGATATTTGTTATGCAGTTGTATTAGCATTGGCATATCTTATGTCCATGGACATTATTTGGCCCTGTACCTTTAGTCATGGTTCATTGACTTTGAATCTTTGCATTTTACATGTTAAAGTATTGCTATTTCAATTTCAACATTTGCATTCTACTATCAAAATAACATAAAGGCGAGAATTATTTCTGTGTCAATAGTTTATTATAAAACAATGAACTACAAACCAGGATGATTCCATAATTATGCTCTCGAGACAGGATAAAAGTTTTTTGTAAGGTGTTTTTCTCTGTTACTATATATATCACATCTATTAACGTATATCAGTACAGCGTTTCTTGTTAATCATATATCAAACCATGCATACAGGGGCGGATCCAGCCATTTTAAAAAAAGGGGGGTTCCCAACCCAGGATAAAGGGGGGTTCCAACTACATGTCCCCATTCAAATGCATTGATCGTCGAAAAAAAGGGGGGGTTCCAACCCCCGGAACCCCCCCTCTGGATCCGCCACTGGCATACTAGTATTAACGTCTATCGGTACACCAGATACAACGGAGAACACATGCAGATCTAAATGTTGCTGTACACAATGGCAAAACCCGAGGGCAAAATCCATTGCATTGCCATGGCAATCGGACCCGGAAAAAAATTGTTTAATTGTCTTATTGTATCTGTCGTAGCTATATCCGGGAATAGTGTGTGATATATGTAAAATTAAGCAATATTTGATATTTGAATTTGTTGTAACGAAAATAACAAGATACCACGAGTGAGGAATTCAAATCAGAATATATGCAAAGAATAACGAATAACTACCAAAAAAAAACCACTGAACACCACAGCATACCACATCAACCACAAACACCGAATTACTCCTTTATAACAATTAATTAAAAGACCAATAATACACGAACATAAGTTGATAAAGGAAAGACAACATTATAGCATAAAGAAAAAAAAAAACAACAATAAAACAAACAACAGTCAACAGAAACAAGAGCCCGTGGGAAATCCAATGCTCCATTAAGTCCGAAGTTCCTGCTCCAATAGTGATAACCCACGCTTAAGTTTGTTTAAATATGATAAGTTGTTAACTGACAGTGATAATTGACCAAAGGATTTGACGTCGAGTTAATACTTTGAACATACAAGCTGAAAGCCCAAACATGGTCAAGCGCAAACGAGAAGACACAGACACGGATTTGAAAGATGCAAGCCAATGTCACCCCAAAATGGCATCACTTATTGGTGAGTTCACATTTAATTTCTTTGATTTATGTAAAACTGTCAATTTTTTTATTTTGCATTCTTGCAGAAGATCGCCATTCGGTGGTTCACTTCGATTAAGTTGATCGCCATGATATAGTCAAGGATTCTGAAAATGGCGTTAAACAGCAACAATTAATCAATCAAATATGTAGATACGTTAGTACGTATTCATGTGACAGAATTTTCTTACATGAGAACTTTTCATTTGATGAAGAAAAGGTTCATAGAGATAAGTAATTTGTTTCAAAGGCTCCAATTTTAATTGAAATCGACGAATCAGTCATCAGAAACAAACTAAGAAAATGTTATTAAAACATATGTAGTATCCACCATTTTCTACATAAGTTAGGAATATGACAGTTGTTTTCCATTCGTTTGATGTGTTTGAGCTTTTGATTTTGCCATTTTATAAGGGATTTTCCTTTGAATTTTCCTTGAGTTTGGTATTTTGTTATTTTACTTTTTTATACCACAATAATCCTTAAATTTCAACAATTGATCAAGTTGATTCTATAAGCTAAATTGATATATATTAATCATGTTAATATATAGTTTCTTGTTAAACCATTTTCTATACTTTTCGTTTCCTGTTAAAAGACCGGCTTTCGACGAAAATAAGTCAAATCTTTTTTAAATTCTTGTTTGTACAGCAATAAAAAAATTTAAACCACCACGCGAAATTCTTGAGCTCATATATTGATGGTTTTCTTTTAAAAAAAAAAATTTGTACATTTTTCGATAAATGATGTTTGTAAGACAGTTTTTACCTTGGATTTCCTAAAACTGGATAGTCTTTCACCTTAGACTTTACACGATTTTGACTTTCCCTCGGTTTAATGAATTTCTTATATATATCTTTGTTAGCTCATGGGCATATGTTATCTTTTTGGCCCTCGAACTTATGCAATATCATATTTGGCTCCTGGGCGTAGGCTTTATTCATTAGGGGTGGAGGTTATAGACAACAACTTACCTTTTTCAGGGATTATATATACTTTTAATGGATTGACTTGTGAATGGTAGTATACCAGATACCAGCATTATCAAACAGGGTTATAAAATATTTAAACTATGCCAGATTGTGAATTTACGCTTTTAAAAACGATTATTCGCTTTGAAAAGTATAAAAGTGAATATTCAAAAGAAACAAAGAATTCAAATTTGCAAATATAGGTAAAATTAAATGCTTCGCTGAGCGCAACTTGATATGACCGCAGAGGTTGAATCCTGAACAGTTGGGGCAAATTTGGACACAATATTCAAGCTAGATACTAGATATAAGAAGATGTGGTATGAGTGCCAATGAGACAACTCTCCATCCAAGTCAAAATTTATAAATGTAAACCATTATAGGTCAAAGTACGGTCTTCAACACGGAGCCTAGGCTCACACAGAACAGTAAGCTATAAAGGGCCCCAAAATTACTAGTGTAAAACCATTCAAACGGGAAAACCAACGGTCTAATCTATATAAAACGAGAAACGAGAAACACTCATGAACCACATCAACAAACGACAACCACTGAACATCAGATTCCTGACTTAGGACAGGTGCAAACAAATGCAGCGGGTTTAAACGTTTTAATGGTACCAAACCTTCACCCTTTTTCTGAAACTGTCTGAATTTGGATTGTGAACAAATTTTGACATAATATAGGTTTCTGAACAAAATAATGTGATCAAAGATCTTTAAAATCTATTGCGCTATACTGTGCAATTGAAGATTTCTTCTTGAAACTTTTCAAAAAATTTTAAATTGAAAATTTTGAAGAAAATAAAATTGGAAAAATCCCCAAACTTTTGAACCTCCCCCTCCCCCGCCCCCGTTGGAACAATTACCCCAAACTCAATCCCAGCCTTCTATTTGTAGTATGGAACATTGTAGTACAATTTAAGAGAGAGCCATAAACTTAAACACAAGTTGCTTGTTTTTGGCCCCTTTTTTGGCCCTTATTCCTGCATGTTTGTGGCAATTACCCCAAACTGAATCCCAGTCTTTCTTTTGTGATAAGGAACATTGTGGTACAATTTCAGAGAGATCCATACACTTACACACAAGTTATTGTCCGGAAACTACACAAATGCTTGTTTTTGGCCCCTAATTCCGAAGCTGTTGCTACCATAACCCCCCAAATCAATTCTAACCTTCCTTTTATGGTATTGAACCTTCTTATAAAATTTCATAGAGGTCCATTCACTTAAACTAAAGTTATTGTCCGGAAACCAAATGTGTCTTCGGACGACGACGACGCCGCAGACGCAGACGACGACATCCTACCATTATACGAACCCCAAAAAAATTTTGCGGTCGTATAAAAACCGATATCATAGTAAACATGGAAAATTAAAGGCGACACATTTCACTATCTTTGTAGTTTGCAATACTTTAGGAATTTAATTAATTCGTTTCCATATTAAACCAAAATATCATGGTGTAAATTCAAACAAGTTGGTGGTGGTGATTATTGTCATTATGTAATCTATAATATAATACTTGTGGCGGATCCAGGGAGGTGCCCAATTAATTTGCCCCAAGGTCACGCCCCCCCCCCCCCCTCTTTAGTCAAAACTTTGCAACGTCAGTAGCGAAAGCGAGACAAAACGATCTTAGTTTCAGTTGTCGACGTGGTTTTGTTGTCGGCGTCTCAACATAAAAGTTCATTTTTTGGTTTTATTTAGACATTAATAACATTGTCACATTAATTGAAATTTTCGATACTTGCTAAAAGCTCTCTACAGCTCATTGATTGTACATATGTGCCGACTCTAAATAAAATTTACTTTTACTTACTATAGCTTCTTCATGATCAGTAGACAACATCCAGAACAAATGCAGATAATATATTATACCTTCATTTCCTTTACTTTACTGACAAATGTAACAAACCTTTTCAAGCCCTTTTAAAAATTTCACAAAAGCTTTTTAACCGGTTAGCGTTTTGGTATTCGATATTCGGTCCTTCCGATGGTTAACCGGTTAATTACAACACTACTTTTTTTATAATCAAGAGACTCCGATTTTAATCGTATAGGATTGCCATATTATGCCTATAGACGGCGATTGTCTCCGTGCATTCCAACCTCCTCCACCAATAAAACTGTCTGCCACGATATAGCCAAAAGTACTAAAAGTCGCTTTAAAACCAACAATCAATCAATCAATTTATATCACCCACATGTAGTTGAAGTTATTTTAAAAGTTTTAAGATTTGTGTTTTTTACAATTGCTGTCAGACATTTATACCTCATTCTTTCTAAGAAATATCACTGTCAAAATTAAATATTTATGTGTGGCTATGTTTTTTAGGTATGGCATCAAGACTGACAACGCCCTCCGTTTTATCAGCAGCGGAAACGGAACTACGAACAGTTATGGACGATTTTGTAACGGTATATGAAAGATTGGACCAAGAAGACAAAGCTGATAAGAAACCAAATTACTCTTATACAGAAATGATATACCTTTCTATTCTTCGATCACCAAACTTTTGTTTGCCGATAACAGAAATCTATAAATATATAAAAAATAGATTTTCGTACTTCCGGAGCTCTGCTCGGAAACATTGGTGTAATGCTGTCCGCCATAGTCTTTCGAAAACAAAATGTTTCACAAAGATTGCCATTGGTAGGGGATCAAGTGGCAACCATAATCTCAACCGATCAACTTATTTATGGTGTATAGTTCCCGGAAGTATAGTTAATTTTGCCAGAGGAGATTATCGTCCAAATGTAGATACAGAAAGTGGAACAAATACCCTTCGATGGGGATATTTCCGTGTAAATGCGGGACAATTTTGGGATCAGGTAGCTGTGTATTTAGAGAAGAAAATGGAAATGTTTCAGCAAATGATACTTGCAACTCAGTCACCTGGAAAAGTGTTGGAGGCACAAGCTTGTTTTATCCCAGGTTTAGCATCGACTGTTCACATTATGAATTCATCACAGATCAACACACCAACAATGGTTATTAACCAAGAATTAGCGGATAATCCTTCGGTACAAAACAAGATATACCAACACGTACTGTTCATTATGGACCGAATTTATCTGATAGTGGAATTTTAGACCAAAGCATACCAAAAGTACAGAGACGGACAGGTAATAACAGTAGAGACAGTGGAAATGAAAGCTTTTCCGACTCAAGCCCTGAGGAAAAACGACAGAAACAAAACAATTTGCCAAACAAAGGATGTGGATTGAATGCTTCGTATCAAACAGACAATTCATCTATACTCGACGATACACGGAAAACTCCAGAGCTTCCCGATTTGGGACATGTCAGTCCTTTATCGATTTCACCGTCATTATCGCCGATAACAGGAAATGTAACTTATGACAGTGACACATTTGCGGGATCTTCATTTTCATCCACATTTCCAGCGGTTCCAGCATCGTTCGCGTCGACACCAGTTGTCGCTTCGTTTTCACAGCAGCGTTTTCTCAAGCTCAATCTGTGTACACACTCATTTTCACCGCCACTGTTCCTTCATTATCGCCGCCGACATTTCAAGTTTCGATGGAAAATCCTGCCTGTTATTCACAGTTTGTCCAAACAAATTCTAAACCACTGACATTGCCTTATTTACAATCATCAATGAATAGTCCAATGAACACTCAACATAATATGTTTTATCACCGCCATTGTATATTCCACATCAAGTACCAGCCGGAATCTACGATTTCGGACAATTTCGGTACCTCCTATATCTCATACACCATATCAGTATGATTCGTACGGATGTCAATCATCTGAAAATCAGATAAACTATTTACAGTTGTCCTCTCAGAATAAGTTCGACCAGTTTTCCGGGCAACCATTAGCTTCAGTTAACTGGAATGCAACTTGACATTCACGAAAGGAAACCTAAAACACATTTTAGTGCTAATTTTTAGTTATGTTATGATTTTATTTGTAAATAAAATTTTATGGATCGAAAATGTTTTATGTAAAGAAGTTTTATATACTCAGTACATTTGGTGTACATGTACTAATTCAATTTTATGTATAGTGTACATTTTATATACAGTGTACATGTACTATAAGTTGTTTTAACGTCTTAATGTCATTAAACAATTTCAGCTTATTTTGGTTTATTTTATTCATTTTCTAACCTGAAACAGTGCTTTTGAGATAAAAGGTCACATTGCTTTGATATAATAAACAAAAGTAAATGAGAAATCAGAGTGCTGTCCTGGCTAAGGACGGGGTTTCTACACACAAACAATACCTTCCTTTAAAGGTGTGATATAGATCAAGTAATTATCTGATGGCTTAAATATATACATATACTTTATGTCTTATTTCATAAAGTTAAATTATTAAAGTAGTTCGACCTTGATATACATAATGAGATGTGGTATGAATGCCAATGAGACAACTCGTCATAAAAGACCAGGACAAAGATGTGAACAATTATAGGTCACTGTATGTACAGCCTTCAACAATGAGCAAAACCTGTAAAGAACAGTAAGCTATGAAAGGCCGTGTATGACAAAATTTGAACTAACTCAAAAGAGAAACCCAACATCATAATTCATTGTTTCGCCTTGACAGAGTCATAAAGCGAAACTTACGTATGCTGTTTCAGTGGAGGTGGTGTCGACGGCGAATTCGAACAGTTTCGAATAAGTCTTTTTAATGGGAACAACTGATGGTTAATCTATGATATTTGATATGCAGTTGTATTTAAGCATTGATACATCTCATTTCCATGGATATCATTTGGCCCTGTCCCCTCAGTCATGGTCCATTAACTTTGAAACAATCATAGCTTACATTGTTGAAGGCCGTACGGTGACCTAAAGTTGTTAGTTTCCGTGTCATTTGGTCTCTTGTGGAGAGTTGTCTCATTGGCAATCATACCACATCTTCTTTTTTATATAGCTTACATGTTAAAGTTCGAGACAAGATCAGTTTAAGGGGAACCACTTATAGTAGTTAAATGATATTTGTTATGCAGTTGTATTAGCATTGGCATATCTTATGTCCATGGACATTATTTGGCCCTGTACCTTTAGTCATGGTTCATTGACTTTGAATCTTTTGCATTTTTACATGTTAAAGTATTGCTATTTCAATTTCAACATTTGCATTCTACTATCAAAATAACATAAAGGCGAGAATTATTTCTGTGTCAATAGTTTATTATAAAACAATGAACTACAAACCAGGATGATTCCATAATTATGCTCTCGAGACAGGATAAAAGTTTTTTGTAAGGTGTTTTTCTCTGTTACTATATATATCACATCTATTAACGTATATCAGTACAGCGTTTCTTGTTAATCATATATCAAACCATGCATACAGGGGCGGATCCAGCCATTTTAAAAAGGGGGTTCCCAACCCAGGATAAAGGGGTTCCAACTACATGTCCCCATTCAAATGCATTGATCGTCGAAAAGGGGGTTCCAACCCCGGAACCCCTCTGGATCCGCCACTGGCATACTAGTATTAACGTCTATCGGTACACCAGATACAACGGAGAACACATGCAGATCTAAATGTTGCTGTACACAATGGCAAAACCCGAGGGCAAAATCCATTGCATTGCCATGGCAATCGGACCCGGAAAAAAATTGTTTAATTGTCTTATTGTATCTGTCGTAGCTATATCCGGGAATAGTGTGTGATATATGTAAAATTAAGCAATATTTGATATTTGAATTTGTTGTAACGAAAATAACAAGATACCACGAGTGAGGAATTCAAATCAGAATATATGCAAAGAATAACGAATAACTACCAAAAATAAAAACCACTGGACACCACAGCATACCACATCAACCACAAACACCGAATTACTCCTTTATAACAATTAAAAAGACCAATAATACACGAACATAAGTTGATAAAGGAAAGACAACATTATAGCATAAAGAAAAGAAAAAAAAAACAACAATAAAACAAACAACAGTCAACAGAAACAAGAGCCCCGTGGGGAAATCCAATGCTCCATTAAGTCCGAAGTTCCTGCTCCAATAGTGATAACCCACGCTTAAGTTTGTTTAAATATGATAAGTTGTTAACTGACAGTGATAATTGACCAAAGGACCAATATCCCCTGAATTTATTTCCCACCTGGACTATTTTCGAACGGTCTTCCGATCTTTTCTTACTTTCACATTATGACCGCTGTATGTATGTTCTTTCAAGTCATAACAGCATTTTGAAGTATTATTTTACATTTGACCAAAAAATTAACGCCTAACGATGGCCCAAATTTGCAACTTTGGTATATTTTGGTGTATTTTGAGAAAATTCTTTTTTTAATCAATAGTATCATAACCTCATCCCTGTATGTACTTTAATAAGGTTCAAACAATATCATGTCCGGGTTATTAGTATTTCTTGACAGACTACCACATTATCAACGCTTGAGGACAGCCCAAATCTGCAATTTTGCAGAGCAGGGAAAGGTATTTGCTTACCCCAAAAAAATTAAAATTTTGAATACTTTTATCAATATTCCCTGCAATTGAGGATAATAAAATTCAAAGTAAAAATGAAAGTAGATCTATACAATTGATTGACAGTTCAATAAGATTCCTATTACAGACTGAAGATATTTTCGAATAAAGAACTGAAAAATATTACTGTTAATGAAACTATCGTTCAAATCAGGTTAAAAATTCCTGATAAAGATCGAACCGAGCGAGAGTAAGATTCGATCCCATTTCCCCTTTATTGCAAGTCCAACGTGTTAACCGCTCGTCTATAAAGGAATGTAGACAAACACATCATAAATTGAGGCTATTTATACATCATGATCAATGATTTTGTTTAACACATGAGTACACGTACGATGAAAGTATATAACATGTATAAGAAATGATGTATTATTTAATTTTCTCTGCAGAGCAGGGAAAGGCATTTGCTAACCAAAAAAAAACCAATGATACACGACCAGTCTAGAAAGAATTAATGCCGAGTGGGCGAGTTTTTCGTATGCTTTTGCACGCCTTGTATCAGCTCCATCCTTTAAAAAAGGGGTAGGAATATTATTCTTAATCCCATATAATTATGATGATGGATAATGCAACACGGAGACTAAAGATCATGATAAAAAAGTCCGAAATATAAAACATACACGAACTGAGAAGAAAGAATTAATTTCTACAAAATATAGTGAAAAAATTTGTACGGAGGACACTTTATTTTCGTCGTCGTGCTTTTCTTTTCCACTATATTTATATATAGAAAGACAGTATAGGTATTTTTACTTCTCTAAAAGAAGGATCCATATACTAAGTACGAATTTCAATAAAACACGCACCACCTTTATTCCGATAGGGAAAATAAACTGCTTCGCTGAGCGCAGCTAGATACGCCCGCAGAGGTCCAACCCTGAACAGTTGGGGCAAAAATGGACACAATATTCAAGCTTGATTCAGCTAGGTCTGAATTTGGATTGTAATTAAATATTTGACATATTAAAGGTTTCTGAATAAATGTAGTCAAAGAACTTGAAATTTGGTTATATATTTGAATTTATATTCAATTAAAGATTTCTGTAAACTGGTGTGCAGTACTTAGTAAATCTGTTGTCAGACTATAAACAAATAAAGTTCAATTAATTCTCAATGTCATATTAGAAATTTATGAAAATAAAAAGGGAGTTTACATCAATAGATATAAACAATTCACCAAAGTTTCATGAGAATTGGTGACAGCATTTTTGAGTTTTTGTCCGAAAACTGGAAAATCCCCCCTTTTTTATGAATAAATCCCTGTTACTCGGAAACGTAAAATCTAAAATTTATAAAATTCGAAAGGGAGGTCATGTCAATAGATATAAACAGTTCACCACAATTTCTTGCAAGTTGGTGAAAGCATTTTTGACTTATTGTCCGAAAACTGGAAAATCCCCCTTTTTTAATGAATAAAACCCCATAACTCGGAAACATCAAATCTAAATTTTATAAAAAACGAAAGGGAGCTCACGTCAATAGATATAAACAATTTACCAAAGTTTTATGCAAATTGGTTAAAGCATTTTTGAGTTAATGTCCGACATGTTGACGACGGACAGACAGACGGACAGACGGACAACGGTATACCATAATACGTCCCGTTAACGGGCGTATAAAAAGAATTTACATGTTCATTTCCTATATGCATTTCCAAAATTATCCACACAAATTAAGCTAAAATGAAAAATACATTTGATATAATAAAATAAAAAGAGTGAGTGTCGAGTTGGCGAAGTGGTATCCCTGCTGCCGAGCCGAGACTCAACAGACAAGGATAGAACTAGCTGCTTTAGGCTCAGTAGTAAGTAGTCATTTATCCACTACGCTACGGCTCACCCGATATCTAATAGGAAAATTTACCTATTTAAACTGTACTGGCTTTGTTGTGCAATATCCTGTATGTACATACGCATGTGTAATTCTGGTCATGCATATGTTGTGGGAATTTTAAATACTTTTATCCATATTTCCTTCAATTATAGAATTCAAAGTAAAATGAAAGTAGATCTATACAATTGATTGACAGTTCAAAAGATTCCTATTACAGACTGAAGATATTTTCGAATAAAGAACTGAAATGTTACTGTTAATGAAACTATCATTCAAATCAGGTTAAAATTCCTGATAAAAATCGAACCGAGCGAGAGTAAGATTCGATCCCATTTCCCTTTATTGCAAGTCCAACGTGTTAACCGCTCGTCTATTAAGGACTGTAGACAAACATATTATAAATTGAGGCTATTTATACATTATGATCAATGATTTTGTTTAACACCGGAGTACACGTACGATGAAAGTATATAAGAAATGATGTATTATTTAGTTTTCTCTGCAGAGTAGGGAAAGGCATTTGCTAACCAAAAAAAAAAAAAAACTAATGATACGACCAGTCTAGAAAGAATTAATGCCGAGTGGGCGAGTTTTTCGTATGCTTTTGCACGCCTTGTATCAGCTCCATCCTTTAAAAAAAGGGGGGATATTATTCTTAATCCCATATATGCTGATGGATAATGCAACACGAAGACTAAAGATCATGATAAAAAAATCCGAAATATAAAACATACATGAACTGAGAAGAAAGAATTAATTTCTACAAAATATAGTGAAAAAACTTGTACGGAGGACACTTTATTTTCGTCGTCGTGCTTTTCCTTTTTACTATATATATATAGAAAGACAGTATAGGTATTTTTACTTCTCTAAAAGAGGGATCTATATACTAAGTACAAAAATTAATTTCAATGAAACACGCACCACCTTTATTCCGATAGGGAAAAAAAAAAGAATTTCAAAGTTCATTTCCTATATGCATTTCCAAAATTATCCACACAAATTAAGCTAAACGAAAAATACATTTGATATAATGAAATAAAAACTTAGTGAGTGTCGAGTTGGCGAAGTGGTATCCCTGCTGCCGAGCCGAGACTCAACAGACAAGGATAGAACTAGCTGCTTTAGGCTCAGTAGTAAGTAGTCATTTATCCACTACGCTACGGCTCACCCGATATCTAATAGGAAAATTTACCTATTTAAACTGTACTGGCTTTGTTGTGCAATATCCTGTATGTACATACGCATGTGTAATTCTCGTCATGCATATGTTGTGGGAATTTTAAATACTTTTATCCATATTTCCTTCAATTATAGAATTCAAAGTAAAAATGAAAGTAGATCTATACAATTGATTGACAGTTCAAAAAGATTCCTATTACAGACTGAAGATATTTTCGAATAAAGAACTGAAATGTTACTGTTAATGAAACTATCGTTCAAATCAGGTTAAAAATTCCTGATAAAAATCGAACCGAGCGAGAGTAAGATTCGATCCCATTTCCCCTTTTTTGCAAGTCCAACGTGTTAACCGCTCGTCTATTAAGGACTGTAGACAAACATATTATAAATTGAGGCTATTTATACATCATGATCAATGATTTTGTTTAACACAGGAGTACACGTACGATGAAAGTATATAAGAAATGATGTATTATTTAGTTTTCTCTGCAGAGTAGGGAAAGGCATTTGCTAACCAAAAAAAAAAAAAACTAATGATACACGACCAGTCTAGAAAGAATTAATGCCGAGTGGGCGAGTTTTTCGTATGCTTTTGCACGCCTTGTATCAGCTCCATCCTTTTAAAAAAGGGGGATATTATTCTTAATCCCATATATGATGATGGATAATGCAACACGAAGACTAAAGATCATGATAAAAATCCGAAATATAAAACATACATGAACTGAGAAGAAAGAATTAATTTCTACAAAATATAGTGAAAAACTTGTACGGAGGACACTTTATTTTCGTCGTCGTGCTTTTCCTTTTTACTATATATATATAGAAAGACAGTATAGGTATTTTTACTTCTCTAAAAGAGGGATCTATATACTAAGTACAAAAAATTAATTTCAATGAAACACGCACCACCTTTATTCCGATAGGGAAAAAAAAAGAATTTAAAAGTTCATTTCCTATATGCATTTCCAAAATTATGCACACAAAATTAAGCTAAACGAAAAATACATTTGATATAATAAAATAAAAAGAGTGAGTGTCGAGTTGGCGAAGTGGTATCCCTGCTGCCGAGCCGAGACTCAACAGACAAGGATAGAACTAGCTGCTTTCGGCTCAGTAGTAAGTAGTCATTTATCCACTACGCTACGGCTCACCCGATATCTAATAGGAAAATTTACCTATTTAAACTGTACTGGCTTTGTTGTGCAATATCCTGTATCTACATACGCATGTGTAATTCTCGTCATGCATATGTTGTGGGAATTTTAAATACTTTTATCCATATTTCCTTCAATTATAGAATTCAAAGTAAAAATGAAAGTAGATCTATACAATTGATTGACAGTTCAAAAAGATTCCTATTACAGACTGAAGATATTTTCGAATAAAGAACTGAAAAATGTTACTGTTAATGAAACTATCGTTCAAATCAGGTTAAAAATTCCTGATTAAAATCGAACCGAGCGAGAGTAAGATTCGATCCCATTTCCCCTTCATTGCAAGTCCAACATGTTAACCGCTCGTCTATTTAGGAATGTAAACAAACATAAGAAATGATGTATTATTTAGTTTTCTCTGCAGAGCAGGGAAAGGCATTTGCTAACCAAAAAAACTAATGATACACGACCAGTCTAGAAAGAATTAATGCCGAGTGGGCGAGTTTTTCGTATGCTTTTGCACGCCTTGTATTAGCTCCATCCTTTGAAAAAAAGGGGTGGGAATATTATTCTTAATCCCATATATGATGATGGATAATGCAACACGAAGACTAAAGATCATGATAAAAAAATCCGAAATATAAAACATACACGAACTGAGAAGAAAGAATTAATTTCTACAAAATATAGTGAAACAATTTGTACGGAGGACACTTTATTTTCGTCGTCGTGCTTTTCCTTTTACTATATATATATATAGAAAGACAGTATAGGTATTTTACTTCTCTAAAGAGGGATCTATATACTAAGTACAAATTTCAATGAAACACGCACCACCTTTATTCCGATAGGGAAAAAAAAAAGAATTTAAAAGTTCATTTCCTATATGCATTTCCAAAATTATGCACACAAATTAAGCTAAACGAAAAATACATTTGATATAATAAAATAAAAAGAGTGAGTGTCGAGTTGGCGAAGTGGTATCCCTGCTGCCGAGCCGAGACTCAACAGACAAGGATAGAACTAGCTGCTTTCGGCTCAGTAGTAAGTAGTCATTTATCCACTACGCTACGGCTCACCCGATATCTAATAGGAAAATTTACCTATTTAAACTGTACTGGCTTTGTTGTGCAATATCCTGTATGTACATACGCATGTGTAATTCTCGTCATGCATATGTTGTGGGAATTTTAAATACTTTTATCCATATTTCCTTCAATTATAGAATTCAAAGTAAAAATGAAAGTAGATATTTACAATTGATTGACAGTTCAAAAAGATTCCTATTACAGACTGAAGATATTTTCGAATAAAGAACAGTCCCGAAGGGTGACTGGGGAATAGAAGTATGGTCACCACTGGTGTTCCTCCGACCGGCGGTAAAACCCTCGTCAAAGTGGGGCGTCCGTTTGGCTGTGCGGGATGTACAAATTTGCAGCCATGTCCGGTCAGAATGGGGACGTTAAATCCGATGCCTCGTGTAAAGAGGGTGCCACGCTCTTTGCGTTAAGAACCCTGCAACAACTCTTTGAGGGTCCGTAGGTGACCTGTTGCAAGGCTAAATTTCTGTCCCTATCCAATATACCCTCATTTCCCGTGGCAGTCTAAATTTCTCCGACCTTAATCCCTTAATCTATTACAGAACCTACCTATTGTATTTATTGTGAACTTGTTCTCGTCCTGAATATGGCATGAAATATCTGCCACTGGACGTTAAGCAACCAACAATCAATCAATCAATCGAATAAAGAACTGAAAAATGTTACTGTTAATGAAACTATCGTTCAAATCAGGTTAAAAATTCCTGATCAAAATCGAACCGAGCGAGAGTAAGATTCGATCCCATTTCCCCTTTATTGCAAGTCCAACGTGTTAACCGCTCGTCTATTAAGGAATGTAAACAAACAAATTATAACTTGAGGCTATTTATACATCATGATCAATGATTTTGTTTAACACAGGAGTACACGTACGATGAAAGTATATAAGAAATGATGTAAACATGTATTATTTAGTTTTCTCTGCGGAGCAGGGAAAGGCATTTGCTAACCAAAAAAACTAATGATACACGACCAGTCTAGAAAGAATTAATGCCGAGTGGGCGAGTTTTTCGTATGCTTTTGCACGCCTTGTATCACCTCCATCCTTTAAAAAAGGGGTGGGAATATTATTCTTAATCCCATATATGATGATGGATAATGCAACACGAAGACTAAAGATCATGATAAAAAAAAATCCGAAATATAAAACATACACGAACTGAGAAGAAAGAATTAATTTCTACAACAGATAGTCAAAAAATTTGTACGGTGGACACTGTATTTTCGTCGTCGTGCTTTTCCTTTTTACTATATATATATATAGAAAGACAGTATAGGTATTTTTACTTCTCTAAAAGAGGGATCTATATACTAAGTACAAATTTCAATGAAACACGCACCACCTTTATTCCGATAGGGGAAAAAAAAAGAATTTAAAAGTTCATTTCCTATATGCATTTCCAAAATGATGCACACAAATTAAGCTAAACGAAAAATACATTTGATATAATAAAATAAAAAGAGTGAGTGTCGAGTTGGCGAAGTGGTATCCCTGCTGCCGAGCCGAGACTCAACAGACAAGGATAAACTAGCTGCTTTCGGCTCAGTAGTAAGTAGTCATTTATCCACTACGCTACGGCTCACCCGATATCTAATAGGAAAATTTACCTATTTAAACTGTACTGGCTTTGTTGTGCAATATCCTGTATGTACATACGCATGTGTAATTCTCGTCCTGCATATATTGTGGGAATTTTAAATACTTTTATCCATATTTCCTTCAATTATAGAATTAAAAGTAAAAATGAAAGTAGATCTATACAATTGATTGACAGTTCAAAAAGATTCCTATTACAGACTGAAGATATTTTCGAATAAAGAACTGAAAAATGTTACTGTTAATGAAACTATCGTTCAAATCAGGTTAAAATTCCTGATAAAAATCGAACCGAGCGAGAGTAAGATTCGATCCCATTTTCCCTTTATTGCAAGTCCAACATGTTAACCGCTCGTCTATTAAGGAATGTAAACAAATATAATATAACTTGAGGCCATTTATACATCATGATCAATGATTTTGTTTAACACAGGAGTACACGTACGATGAAAGTATATAAGAAATGATGTATTATTTAGTTTTCTCTGCAGAGTAGGGAAAGGCATTTGCTAACCAAAAAAAACTATATAATGATACACGACCAGTCTAGAAAGAATTAATGCCGAGTGGGCGAGTTTTTCGTATGCTTTTGCACGCCTTGTATCAGCTCCATCCTTTTAAAAAAAGGGGGGAATATTATTCTTAATCCCATATATGATGATGGATAATGCAACACGGAGACTAAAGATCATGATAAAAAAATCCGAAATATAAAACATACACGAACTGAGAAGAAAGAATTAATTTCTACAAAATATAGTGAAAAAATTTGTACGGAGGACACTGTATTTTCGTCGTTGTGCTTTTCCTTTTTACTATATATATATATAAAAAGACAGTATAGGTATTTTTACTTCTCTAAAAGAGGGATCTATATACTAAGTACAAATTTCAATCAAACACGCACCACCTTTATTGCGATAGGGAAAAAAAAAGAATTTAAAAGTTCATTTCCTATATGCATTTCCAAAATTATGCACACAAATTAAGCTAAACGAAAAATACATTTGATATAATAAAATAAAAAGAGTGAGTGTCGAGTTGGCGAAGTGGTATCCCTGCTGCCGAGCCGAGACTCAACAGACAAGGATAAACTAGCTGCTTTCGGCTCAGTAGTAAGTAGTAATTTATCCACTACGCTACGGCTCACCCGATATCTAATAGGAAAATTTACCTATTTAAACTGTACTGGCTTTGTTGTGCAATATCCTGTATGTACATACGCATGTGTAATTCTCGTCATGCATATATTGTGGGAATTTTAAATACTTTTATCCATATTTCCTACAATTAAAGAATTAAAAGTAAAAATGAAAGTAGATCTATACAATTGATTGACAGTTCAAAAAGATTCCTATTACAGACTGAAGATATTTTCGAATAAAGAACTGAAAAATGTTACTGTTAATGAAACTATCGTTCAAATCAGGTTAAAATTCCTGATAAAAATCGAACCGAGCGAGAGTAAGATTCGATCCCATTTTCCCTTTATTGCAAGTCCAACGTGTTAACCGCTCGTCTATTAAGGAATGTAAAGAACATAATATAAATTAAGGCTATTTATACATCATGATGAATGATTTTGTTTAACACAGGAGTACACGTACGATGAAAGTATATAAGAAATGATGTATTATGTAGTTTTCTCTGCGGAGCAGGGAAAGGCATTTGCTAACCAAAAAAAACTAATGATACACGACCAGTCTAGAAAGAATTAATGCCGAGTGGGCGAGTTTTTCTTATGCTTTTGCACGCCTTGTATCAGCTCCATCCTTTAAAAAAAGGGGTGGGAATATTATTCTTAATCCCATATATGATGATGGATAATGCAACACGAAGACTAAAGATCATGATAAAAAAATCCGAAATATAAAACATACACGAACTGAGAAGAAAGAATTAATTTCTACAAAGTATAGTGAAAAAATTTGTACGGAGGACACTTTATTTTCGTCGTCGTGCTTTTCCTTTTTACTATATATATATAGAAAGACAGTATAGGTATTTGTACTTCTCTGAAAGAGGGATCTATGTACTAAGTACAAAAAATTAATTTCAATGAAACACGCACCACCTTTATTCCGATAGGGAAAAAAAGAATTTAAAAGTTCATTTCCTATATGCATTTCCAAAATTATCCACACAAATTAAGCTAAACGAAAAATACATTTGATATAATAAAATAAAAAGAGTGAGTGTCGAGTTGGCGAAGTGGTATCCCTGCTGCCGAGCCGAGACTCAACAGACAAGGATAAACTAGCTGCTTTCGGCTCAGTAGTAAGTAGTCATTTATCCACTACGCTACGGCTCACCCGATATCTAATAGGAAAATTTACCTATTTAAACTGTACTGGCTTTGTTGTGCAATATCCTGTATGTACATACGCATGTGTAATTCTCGTCATGCATATATTGTGGGAATTTTAAATACTTTTATCCATATTTCCTTCAATTATAGAATTAAAAGTAAAAATGAAACTAGATCTATACAATTGATTGACAGTTCAAAAAGATTCCTATTACAGACTGAAGATATTTTCGAATAAAGAACTGAAAAATGTTACTGTTAATGAAACTATCGTTCAAATCAGGTTAAAATTCCTGATAAAAATCGAACCGAGCGAGAGTAAGATTCGATCCCATTTTCCCTTTATTGCAAGTCCAACGTGTTAACCGCTCGTCTATTAAGGAATGTAAAGAACATAATATAAATTAAGGCTATTTATACATCATGATGAATGATTTTGTTTAACACAGGAGTACACGTACGATGAAAGTATATAAGAAATGATGTATTATGTAGTTTTCTCTGCGGAGCAGGGAAAGGCATTTGCTAACCAAAAAAACTAATGATACACGACCAGTCTAGAAAGAATTAATGCCGAGTGGGCGAGTTTTTCGTATGCTTTTGCACGCCTTGTATCAGCTCCATCCTTTAAAAAAAAGGGGTGGGAATATTATTCTTAATCCCATTTATGATGATGGATAATGCAACACGAAGACTAAAGATCATGAGAAAAAATCCGAAATATAAAACATACACGAACTGAGAAGAAAGAATTAATTTCTACAAAATGTAGTGAAAAATTTGTACGGTGGACACTGTATTTTCGTCGTCGTGCTTTTCCTTTTACTATATATATATATAGAAAGACAGTATAGGTATTTTACTTCTCTAAAAGAGGGATCTATATACTAAGTACAAATTTCAATCAAACACGCACCACCTTTATTCCGATATGGAAAAAAAGAATTTAAAAGTTCATTTCCTATATGCATTTCCAAAATTATCCACACAAATTAAGCTAAACGAAAATACATTTGATATAATAAAATAAAAAGAGTGAGTGTCGAGTTGGCGAAGTGGTATCCCTGCTGCCGAGCCGAGACTCAACAGACAAGGATAAACTAGCTGCTTTCGGCTCAGTAGTAAGTAGTAATTTATCCACTACGCTACGGCTCACCCGATATCTAATAGGAAAATTTACCTATTTAAACTGTACTGGCTTTGTTGTGCAATATCCTGTATGTACATACGCATGTGTAATTCTCGTCCTGCATATATTGTGGTAATTTTAAATACTTTTATCCATATTTCCTTCAATTATAGAATTAAAAGTAAAATGAAAGTAGATCTATACAATTGATTGACAGTTCAAAAGATTCCTATTACAGACTGAAGATATTTTCGAATAAAGAACTGAAAAATGTTACTGTTAATGAAACTATCGTTCAAATCAGGTTAAAAATTCCTGATAAAAATCGAACCGAGCGAGAGTAAGATTCGATCCCATTTCCCCTTCATTGCAAGTCCAAGATTTTTTTTTTTTTTTTTTTTCAATAAAATTTTTATTCACAATATGTACAATAAAATGTGAATCGGCAAATCTCCGAATTCACTAGTATTTAAAACAATTTTTGTTAATTTACCAAGTTATGTGTTAGTAAATCTTAACAGAATTCCACCTAGATTGTATGTTTGCTGTCTATACAAAGCTCGAAATAATATTCATTGTCTATGAGAGCTCAAAACAGTTATCAATTTTTAAAATATAAAATATCATCTATCACAGGCACTAAAATACACATATTGATACAAGAGGAATAACTCTTAAAGTCTTTATACCTTCACGTCTACTGATAGACGTTTTAAATTAAAAGTTTGTAGCTACCCGATTCGTACATGTACAGCAGCAGCGGATTCTTTTCCACAAAATATTTAATAAAAAGATGTAATTTGTTGGTCATTTTGTAATATGTGTGTTCATATTCAATATATTTGTGTATTGTAAATATAAATAATCTTTTGTACCTATATCTTTTTCTTCGTAAATTTTTATTTGTCTTGCTTTATATATTGACAATCTTGCAACACTTAGTAGAAAATTGACAAAATATTTGTTAACTGCTTTTGTATTGACTAAATATCCATGTAAGATCAGCTGATCATAATCCATGATTGGATGTTGTGTATCTTTTAAAAGTACATTGTGTATTATGTCAATTAAATACCGTTTGAAATCGATCTGAAACGGACAACTACTCCAAAGGTGAAACATATCCTCAGGGCATGATTTGCATGACAAACACATGTTACTATCTACCTTGTTTATACGTTGTAGTTTATCAAGCGTAAATATAGTGTTTGTTGCCACCCTATAATTTAGACTAATACACTCAGGTGGGATATGACATTGATTGACAACCCGGTATAAGGCACGAAAACACATTGAAGGGAAGTGTTTCAACCAAAACATTTCTGATGTGGGCGGCTCGGAAAAACTTTGTAGGAGGAGTTTATAGAAAATTTTTGTAGTAGCCTTCGAGAATTCGGTCATATTTGTTCCGACCGTTAAACAAGGAAATCTGTCAACATTAACTGGATTTATTGCTGTTAATTCGTTTTTCCACAGTTGCGGTATTGCATTTAAAATTCTTCCGTATGCATTTATGATAACCCAACTTCGTAATTCTGGGTATTTTTCTTGTACTATTTCAATGATTGAATCTTTTGAAAGAAAACCTGGAATAAATTCGTAGCAAATATCTTTGATTTTAACAATACCGGAATTTATGAATTCTCTGTACAACAGTGCTTTGCATTTCACATTACTAACCGGATTACAAAACAACGGATTTTCATAGATATGCTGGACGTGTATATTGAAATCAACTTTGGATTTAATTGCATAATATGCTTGGATCATTTCTTGGTAAAATTTTGGTAAGATTTTATCTGATTTAAATTAAAGCAAGCATACGCAATATTTTCGGCGATTTTCATATTTTCTATTTTGTTTATAAAATATTTCATTGTACTCTTCCAAAGTGCTTGACAATTAGAATCTAGAAATTTACTGAAAAATTTTAATCTAAAAGCTTGCATTCTTAAATGAATTTCAGGGATATTCAAACCCCCTTCAATTTTAGCCGCAACTACTGTTTTGTATTTTACTAAATGAGAATTATTTTGCCAAAGAAATTTTAAGATTATTGCTTTTATTTCATTTTATACTTTTCCGGAATTGGACAAACTGTTAAGTGTAATAAAATCTTGACATAATTAGTGATGTCAGAACTGTTGCACGCCCGTGCAGCGTTAATTCTCTTTAGACCAAAAGTATAAAATGGTTTTGCCTTTTTATTTTTGAATCCCAATTTAGATAATCACAAATTTCAGAATTTTTCCCCATGTAAATTCCCAATATTTGTGTCACTTCATCAGCTTGTTTTATTCCATAATCTGTTAATTCCTGATTTGAAATTGAACCTGAACCTAAACACATTATTTCTGATTTTTGTTTATTTATTTTAGCACCCGAAGCTTCACTATAATTATTCAACACTTTAAAAGTTTCATCTATGGACTGTTTATCTTTAACTGTAAAAGTAAAATCATCTGCGTGCGCAAAACGGTAGAATTTTTATCTGAATTTGGAATTGCTATTCCTTTTATGTTTTTATTTTTCAAAATTACCTGTACTAGGGGTTCAGCGGCTATAACGTAGCAAAGAGCAGAAATTGGACATCCCTGTCTTAAACTATTTAAAATTGGCACATAATTTGTTAAAATCCATTACATTTTATTGTACTCCTAATTCCTTTATAAAACAGTTTTATCCAATGAACAAATTGAGGCCAAATCCAAATTTTTCTAAAATATGAAATAGATATTTATGGTCCACTCTGTCGAAGGCCTTTTCTTGGTCTATTTTAATTAAATATCCTTCTAAATTATCATTTTCAATTAATTCAATTATGTCTCCCAGACTTGCAGTTGTGTCAGCAATGTCTCTACCTAAAATGCAACATGTTTGACTGGGAGAAATTATTTTAGGCAGTACATGTTTTAATCCATTAGCCATTTTCGTGCCAAGACTTTATAATCTACATTTAATAGCGATATGGGTCTATAATTTGAAATTTTATTTCTTTTGCCTTTCTTTTTATAAATCAATGTTATCATACCTAATCTCATTGAACGAGGCATTATTTTTTCTTCATCTATGACTTTAAAATTTTATGAAAATTTCACCAAATAAATGAAAAATTTACAATAAAACGAAACTGTTAAACCATCAGAACCAGGACTTTTGTTTTTATTCATTTCATGTAAAGATTTAAAGATTTCTTCTAATCTTGTATTTCATCTAAGACATCATTAGATTTTGTCAACAATTTGCCTTGATCATTTTCTAATTCTTTAATAGCATTATTTTCTTGCCTATATTTTTCCAACTGCAGGAAATATTTTGAATTTTTATCGCCTTCAACAGCCCAGTAAGCTTTTGATCTAAGAATAGCACCTTTACATATTTTATCTTCAAAATCTTTCATTTTAGATTTTATTTCTTCATATTCATTCGTATCATATTTTAAATTATTTGCTGCTAGATTTGAAATCTTCTCAAACTTGTTTTGTATTTTAAAATATTCAGCTTTTCTCGACATTTTTATCTCTAGCATACACTTGAGTTTCTCTTTTATTCTATATTTTAAATTATCTATCCAAATTAATGGGGCTTCATTATAAAGTCGGCAGCTCTTTTCGTCTATAATTAAATTGTTTATTTTTCAATATACACTTCATCGTCCAGGAGCATATTATTGAAAATCCACACACCCGGCCCGCGTTCGATTAAGGAAAATCTATATTTAATACAACAAACGAATCATCCGTAAATGCGGTGTGTTTATAATACACATTTTAACAAACGACGTAAACATTTTAGAAATGAAAATATAATCGATCCGACTCTGGACTAATTTGTTCTCGATCACACGTCTCCAAGAAAATACCCGCGATGTTGGGAATCGAGCGCGCCACACATCATAAATGTTAAAGCTATCTAATAAATTATTAAGCGATTTAAAAGCTTTATCTTCAAAATGTTTTCCAACCCTATCCAATGGGGATAATGACTGATTGAAGTCACCAAGCAATATCAAATCATCCGACTTTGGTATATTATCATTTACTTTTTTCAGAAACAGATCTTTCTCATTGACGACATTTGGACAATACACATTTACAATGTCGATAATTTTGTTATCAACTTCAAGTTGAATATAGATAAATCTACCATCAAAACCTTTGATTTCAGTGACATAATTTTGTACTTTGGACTAACAAGAAATGCTACTCCTTGTCTGTTTGTATCTGAACATGAAAAAAAAATTTCACCATTCCAATGTTTTTTGTTTTCAACAATGAAATCAGGGTTCCAAAAGGTTTCCTGTAAAGCTACAATGTCATATCTATTTTCAGAACAAATTGCACACAGCTTTGTAAATTTAGCAACATCTAACAAACCATTAACATTGATGGAAACACACTGAACCATCAAGAAAAAAAACCAAATAAGTTGTCCCTTGAAAGTGAAAAATTAAGTATTTTTAGGACTCGACTTATTTCCAACAGATTGTCTTCTAACATATGGAATATTTGGCCTAACAACAATGCGATTACGTCTGACTATACCACTATATTTCACTAAATCATTAGCCATTTCTTCATCAGTCATTTCAACCAAAGACTCATTTTCTGAGTTCAATTTGTCAATAGATACATCAGGGTCAGAGGTCATGGTACACTCTTCGTGTTCCATGTCCACTGACTCATTACCACAAACAACATCTGTACCCCCCTTTTCAGATATACTCCCAGGGCTGGGCACATTATTATCAAAAGAATTAACAACATTGTCATTATCAATAAGTAAATCAAGTTCATCATCAACTGCTTCATCAGCAACCTCGGTCGTCGTTGTTTCACACGGTTTTTGATTAACTTTATTTTCCGCTTCACACATCTCAGTCACAGTTAGATTTAAGTCTTCACCATTGGATTCATCATTGTTATGTTCGTCAACGTTTATAACGGTATCCGCATTGTTATGTACTTCAACGGTTATAACGGTATCCGCATTTAAATTGTCAATAACGGGTTCAGATTTCTCTAACGTTTCACTTATAGGTGTGTCATTTTCAATTCGGCTTTTCTTCAAGAGGGGTTGTTCGGATTCATCGTTTTGCTCGTTTTCATTGGTATCACGCTGGTTTGGTTTAGTTTCTTTGTCTTTTTTTTCGTCGTTGTTTTCAGGATTTTCAGAGGCGGTAAAATTATCTGACGACTCGCACTTACATCTACGAGGATAAAATCCACATTTAATACATTTGAGCTTTCACAATATTTGGAAATATGCCCAAAACTCTGGCACTGATAACACTTATTATTTTGACAGTTTAGATACAAATGATTAGGTGACAAGCAATTCGAGCACACCTTTGATTGATGGTCGTGTTTGACTCGAATGTATTCATGTTGGTTGTTACCTAAATCAAACTTCATGGTGTACGGTAGACTTGATATATTTGGAGGAAATTTAACCACAACATATCTCGTTCCGTCAGTCACACTCGTACCATCATACATATGTTGTTTTATCGGAGATTTTAATTCAACATTATATGCTTCCAACTTATTCCTAATCACATCATCCGAGATAAAGACCGGCAAGTGCATAAAGCTTACAACTCTATCTTTTGAATAGATCGCTTGGCAATTATATCGCTTTGTACCAATTACAAAAGGACCAGTACTGAGTTCATCAGCCGCGTCACTATTTGTTACAGTTATTTCATATAAGTTACCACTTCTGGGTACCACTGCTAAAACATTACCTTCTCCACACAAAACCTCAGCTTCTTCTATTATGCTATTTGCACTAACCTTCTTGTTGTCTACAACGTCGACAACCAATGTCAGTTCTTTTAAAAGACGGCCTCCCCTCTCACCAGACATGGCGAAGGGGAAGTCTAAAGTCACTCAAAATTCAAAAATAACAATCAAAAGTTCAGAATATACCTGACTTGGAACAGTAACTTTTACGGTAGCAGGCCACCAAAACTTGATGGCCTGCGGGTACACTAAATTTCTTCTGGATTACACTCTTTGATGAAAACACGTCAGCACATCATGGAAGTCAAACCGGAAGTCCATTGCAAGTCCAAGATGTTAACCGCTCGTCTATTTAGGAATGTAAACAAACATATTAAAAATTGAGGCTATTTATACATCATGATCAAAGATTTTGTTTAACACAGGAGTACACGTACGATGAAAGTATATAAGAAATGATGTATTATTTAGTTTTCTCTGCAGAGCAGGGAAAGGCATTTGCTAACCAAAAAAACTAATGATACACGACCAGTCTAGAAAGAATTAATGCCGAGTGGGCGAGTTTTTCGTATGCTTTTGCACGCCTTGTATCAGCTCCATCCTTTAAAAAAAGGGGCGGGAATATTATTCTATATCCCATATATGATGATGGATAATGCAACACGAAGACTAAAGATCATGATAAAAAAATCCGAAATATAAAACATACACGAACTGAGAAGAAAGAATTAATTTCTACAAAAGATAGTGAAAAAATTTGTACGGTGGACACTGTATTTTCGTCGTCGTGCTTTTCCTTTTTACTATATATATATATATATATATAAAGACAGTATAGGTATTTTTACTTCTCTAAACGAGGATCTATATACTAAGTACAAATTTCAATGAAACACGCACCACCTTTATTCCGATAGGGAAAAAAAAAGAATTTAAACATGTTCAAGAATATTGGACATTTCCAAGCGAGATAACCCAAGTTGTTTTTGAACTGGTTTTCGAATACATGGTATTAATTAGGTGATCAGTAGATAAGGAACGATTACTCGTCGTATTTGCCCGTTAGGCAGCACCCCGATAACAAAAATCAGCGGTAGTTTTACAAATCTCACTTATTCGTTAATAAACTCGACAAACAATGACAAGTGACATGGTATTAAAAAAGAAAAAGCGAAAAGATTACAAATTGATGAATCAGGGTGATTATGATAGTGGAAGGAAAGTAAAAAAAGAGACCAGTGTTGCCATTATCTTATAAAGTAGAGATAATTGTAACAAAGAAAGAATGTCCGAATTAACTTTATGATCGTTACTAATTTTCATAATTGAGTATAAATGTTTTTATATCAATATTTAGAAGGATTGGTAATTCATAATTAGAAAAAAAACAAAATTCTTCTGTGAAAAAGTTATTGTTAAACATAATGTTCTGCATTGCGTTATGTTATTCAGCTATTGTATGACAACATCAACAATTGATATTGACACATGATATTTCAGTTTCCTTTTAAATTTGAGAAAATTTTGCTAAATAGTCGTCCAAACTAAGTTGACAGGTTTACGGAAAGAATAAATCATAAACATATGAGGACAATACTGAGTGTTGGTTTTCGATCGACCCAGTGGCTAGCTTTTATTTTCAATAAAAAAAATAATCCACATTGTATGGGACTAACATTTCATTTATATTATGTCCATGGTCTAAAACCATTGCTGTTTATTAGAATAGTCATCAGTGGCAAGTGTGTTTGTCTATGGCTGTGGCTTCTGGTCACACTTAATAACAGGAAACGATTATGATAAAGTTGTATGTCAATAAACCGTTGAGTTTCGTTTATATGTATTTCAGTAAGGGGGATTTTCCAGTTTTCGTACAGTACCTCAAAAATGCTTAGTAGATATACAAAGATGTGGTATGAGTGCCAATGAGACAACTCTCCATCCAAGTCAAAATAGAGCCGTTTTCGTGAAACTTTGCTGAATTGTTTATATCTATTGATGTAAGCTCCTTTTCGAGTTTTATAAGTTTTAGATTTTGCGTTTTATTCATAAAAAGGGGGATTTTACCGTTTTCGGACATTAACTCAAGAGTGCTTGCCCGGTTTTCATGAGACTTTGGTGATAGTTTTACACCTCCATCTTGTTATACCTTCTTTGTATAACCGAACTTTATTGTAGACTGATTGATTTGTTTTCTTTCGGAAATGTATGAAACATATACCGTATTGTCATCTATAAAAGGCCCCGACATGAAAACTGTGAAACAACGTAGTCTCACATACGCATGGTGCATAGACCCCTCTCCCCTTTTTTGTCGTTTTTTTTTTTTATTTTGTTTTACTTATTTTCAATTTTTTAATGTGTTCTTGCTCTTCGATCCATATGATATTACAATAATAATAGTTTATAATTATATGCTAGCTGTCCCAGTATACATATTGTCACTGAATAGGAGTAAAGGGGCAGCATATAAAAACAACTGCTATTGATAATAAAAAATACGCATTAAATAAGTGTAAATAGGTTTTAATATTGAAGAAATTTTAACACCAATAAGGGAAAAAAGGGGGTTAGCATGACAAGAAGATACCAATTTCAAAACTTCTCACTAAAGTAATATAACCAATGTTAAGATTTAGCACCCTGGGGTTTATCACTCAAATAAAGTTGTTCACATATGAGTTACAACGATGTGTTAGCACTTATTTGTAACAATATAATATTTCCAACAAACTTTAATTTGGTTAGAACATTGAAGTATTATATTGATATAATATTGATATCAATATAATACTTCCATGGTTAGAAGATACCCCTGTGTGATAAATCGGCAAATGCAAACATTTAATCAATCTAATCTAGAGATTAAAAGTATCGTATTATTTTGGAAACATTTTCATCAGTGATTACAAATTTCTTAGTATTCTAAATATTATCATTTATTTTATTATTAAATATTTTTTCAATATTGCATTCTAAAATATGAAATTTTATCATTTCAAAACGAAAGTATAGGAACAAACAATGTGTTTATTTCCAATTATGGTTCGGATACCACGTATTAGGGAACTTATTGTTTATGAATTTCGTATTATTTTCCAGTTTTCATTATTCGTTATCCAAATAAAGAATTTTTTTTTGGTGTAATCTTATCAAAAAGGAAATTTTGAGAAAAACTCTGATAGTTTTAAATTGCTCACCGAGATATAATTCCATTATCGTATGTGTATAATTGAAAGTAAGTCTGTTTAATTTTGATAAATTGACATAACCTCAATTTTGAATGCATATGTGTGTTGTTTTGGGTATTTTTTTTTTTATTCGAAAATAACGAAATATGACATGGTTAAATTCATTAACAAAGACGTCATTTTCATATATTTCTCTGTATCAAAGTTCTTTGAACTTTATACTTTGATAGAATTTTCAATAATTAAAGTCTCATGATTAATTACTATATTTTTTTTTAAATAATAAAATTGGACAGAACAGAAACTATTATAAAGTCAACCTTTCTATTATGTTTCTATATTATGTCGAATCCGTCAATATATTGTATACAACATCGATCGAACGGAGGTTTGGAGTTTCCTTTCAAAATGCAATTGACAATAGTAAACATTTATTTAAAATATTTTTCTTTGATAATTAGATTGTTTTATCATTTCTGAAGCTTATCTGCTATGGAAAAATTAAATGAGACGAAAATTGAAGTTTTTATGATTTTTTTAAAGAATCAACCCATAGACCAAAACACACTATCACAACTGAAACATAAGGGGAAAAGAAAAAAATATGAACGCTATTTTCAAAAGGCCATTGACAACAGTAAACATTGACTTAAAGTTATTTTTTTTAAAGAATCATATTTGGTAATCCTTCTAGAATTTCACTTGCTATGGACAAATATTATTACATTTTAGGTAAAAATAATATGTTAAAAATAATAACAGTGTATAAGTTTTTCCCGTTTACATCAATGGTAACAATTTGTAAGATTTATCGATGACACAGCATGTGTACTGATAAGGCCGTTCAGATAAAATGTCCTTCATTCTTGTGTATGAGTTCATTTCCTATATGCATTTCCAAAATTATGCACACAAATTAAGCTAAACGAAAAATACATTTGATATAATAAAATGAAAAGAGTGAGTGTCGAGTTGGCGAAGTGGTATCCCTGCTGCCGAGCCGAGACTCAACAGACAAGGATAAACTAGCTGCTTTCGGCTCAGTAGTAAGTAGTCATTTATCCACTACGCTACGGCTCACCCGATATCTAATAGGAAAATTTACCTATTTAAACTGTACTGGCTTTGTTGTGCAATATCCTGTATGTACATACGCATGTGTAATTCTCGTCCTGCATATATTGTGGAATTTTAAATACTTTTATCCATATTTCCTTCAATTATAGAATTAAAAGTAAAATGAAAGTAGATCTATACAATTGATTGACAGTTCAAAAAGATTCCTATTACAGACTGAAGATATTTTCG
This sequence comes from Mytilus coruscus, assembly GCA_017311375.1. NCBI lineage: Eukaryota > Metazoa > Mollusca > Bivalvia > Mytilida > Mytilidae > Mytilus > Mytilus coruscus. The sequence goes on along the minus strand of CM029606.1, from coordinate 25,378,607 downwards.
AATAAAGAACTGAAAAATGTTACTGTTAATGAAACTATCGTTCAAATCAGGTTAAAATTCCTGATAAAAATCGAACCGAGCGAGAGTAAGATTCGATCCCATTTTCCCTTTATTGCAAGTCCAACGTGTTAACCGCTCTTCTATTAAGGAATGTAAACAAACATAATATAAATTGAGGCTATTTATACATCATGATCAATGATTTTGTTTAACACAGGAGTACACGTACGATGAAAGTATATAAGAAATGATGTATTATTTAGTTTTCTCTGCGGAGCAGGGAAAGGCATTTGCTAACCAAAAAAACTAATGATACACGACCAGTCTAGAAAGAATTAATGCCGAGTGAGCGAGTTTTTCGTATGCTTTTGCACGCCTTGTATCAGCTCCATCCTTTAAAAAAAAGGGGTGGGAATATTATTCTTAATCCCATATATGATGATGGATAATGCAACTCGAAGACTAAAGATCATGATAAAAAAAATCCGAAATATAAAACATACACGAACTGAGAAGAAAGGATTAATTTCTACAAAGTAAAGTGAAAAAATTTGTACGGAGGACACTTTATTTTCGTCGTCGTGCTTTTCCTTTTTACTATATATATATATATATATATATATATATATAGAGAGAGAGAGAAAGACAGTATAGGTATTTTTACTTCTCTGAAAGAGGGATCTATGTACTAAGTACAAACAATTAATTTCAATGAAACACGCACCACCTTTATTCCGATAGGGAAAAAAAAAAGAATTTAAAAGTTCATTTCCTATATGCATTTCCAAAATTATCCCCACAAATTAAGCTAAACGAAAAATACATTTGATATAATAAAATTAAAAGAGTGAGTGTCGAGTTGGCGAAGTGGTATCCCTGCTGCCGAGCCGAGACTCAACAGACAAGGATAAACTAGCTGCTTTCGGCTCAGTAGTAAGTAGTCATTTATCCACTACGCTACGGCTCACCCGATATCTAATAGAAAAATTTACCTATTAGAGCTTTCTTACAAATTGACGAAAGGTACGAACGAACGTAAGGGGAGCGTGTATTTCATTTCCACGATAACATTTGGAGTCTATATTTTATCCTGAAAAAATGAGATTTTTTCTTAATGAATTGTATTCTACACAATTGAAGCATTTCACAAATAAAAAACGCATGTTGTATCTGAAATAAACGAAAAATGTTTAAAGTACACTTACGTCCGATACGTTGTTTATGTTCATCACGATAACACACATTTGCGCGGGAATTTTCAAGCATGAATTTTAAAACGTAAATACAATTTACAAATTGTTTAATGAAATTCTTGAAGTATATTACTTTAAATTGAAACACAAAATTCACAATTATTTTAATATTTATCAGTTTAAGGCTATGCTAATTCGCCTGACAACAAATCTGCTCGTCGCTTTGCCAATCCTGCACACAACTCAACAATTGAACTGAGTTTCCATCTTGGATGACGAAACAGGCTGCCAATTACTTTAAATGTTTTAATTTCCTTAATAACATGTTCCACATACACTCTACGGTTTCTGTGTAAAATGTTAAATTTCCTTCGAAATCTTTTCTCAGCCCTTGTTTGTCTTATAATTTCAACAGATTTGAAGGGTGTTACTAGTGGATATCCATTTGGATAAATACTGTCAGCCAAGATGTAACACTGTGGTGGAAAATCAAGTGCATCCCCGGGTCCAATCGGGCCTATACGATGATATGCGTTAGCATCATTGTCATGTCCGAGAAACCCTGAGTGGATATAACAGATGTTTTTGTCGTTGTCACAGATAACCTGCAAACATAATAAATGGATGTAGTTTTTAATTTATTCGTCAAAAATGGAGAAAAAATCCTATTGTATGGCATGTTTATTGTTATTTAAACGTTACACATTAAAGATTATTCATTCAACATTGAAGATGACCTTAACCTTGTAATTGATTGATCTGACATTCCTTTCCGCTTGAACGCATTTGACGGTTAACGGTCTGCTCGATTACTGAAATAGTGATATATACAGTATTCGTTGTCGCACAAATTACAACCTGAATGATCAATGGTAAGTGATGAAAACAATTATTGAATTTATTTCGATATTAATTCTGTCATCTTTTATTTATTGTGTAACATATGGCAATATATCATTTCATTGGCGGATCCTTGGGAGCGGGTTCGGGGTTGGAACCCCTTTTTGGCCGATCAATTCCTTTGAATGGGAGCATATAGCTGGAACCCCTCCCTTTATAAAATGGCTGTATCCGCCCTGCATTTCCACAGGCGCTTTGATTCTTAGTATGGATAGTAAAATTGGGTATTTTCTCTGGGTCGTTTAAATCACTCGAAACTAGGTGAGACATGCACAACAGTGATAGATATGTATTTTAAATATAGATAATTGTATATTTTAATCAACATTTTTTTATCTGTATCATATACCCAAGCGCCAGTGGTCATTTTGTCATAGGTGGAGAGTTGTCTAATTGGCAATCTATCCCACATCTTCTTGCTTTTATAGTATGGTGGAAATGATAACCCCATCAACGTCTAAAACGCGATCATGGTGTCTTTTTGAATACAATAGATTTGCCAATGAGGATTTTTCTGTAATGCAAGCATACCTGAGTATGGATACAGTGGTATTTTCTGTGGCCACTATAGAAATCCTGCTGCGGTTCTGTTGAGGGAATCAGGATCTCGTGCGATGTTCCATCAATCATGCCAACCACATTGGGCATCTCTGGCCATTTTCCTCTGCGGTTTAGCCATTCCTGTCTAGTTGGCCACCGAACGTTGGAAGCACATATCTCCCACAAAATAATCCACATTTTTTTAATAATTAGGCCAACAGTTGCAATACTGATACCAAAACTCATAGACAGAAGAGTATACGGGGGTATTGTCTCAACCAAATAAGTGTCAATAAAATTCGATTTTGAACTGAAGTAATTTCTTTTCCATGCAAGTTGAGGTTTTGAGAAACGTCGATGACGATGTTCTGAAAAGAAGTGGTCGATTCTCCGGTAAGTATCCAAAATTCATACGGTCGCTGAATAACAACAGCGTAAACATCATTTACGATAAATTCGTCTCCATCGGCGTTATCTAAAATTCTACTTCTAATACTGAAATTATAGAGAATCGGTGGTCTTCTTCTAGAAATCAAATACTGCCTAAAGTTTTGTAACAAAATAAGAAAGTACATATCATCATTAGCGCTGAACAGTGGAGGTGGACATGCGGTAAGCGATTTATATCTCATATAAGTCATCAAAATTACCATAAAACTTCTGCGTTGTTGTTCATTCATTGTATTTGCTTATGTAACTTATAAGTTTATCAATCAGACAGACCTTTTTACCTATATGTATATCAAATGTTGGTTTCGCGCACGATTTCGTGCAAACGTTGTGTTCGATTGGTCAGCACATACATGTATCATATAGCATTCAATTACAACTAATGGCAGGGCGTACACATATAGACATTTCTCAGATTGAGTTGACAGCAATAGTTAACGGTTATAGACAATTTGGTAACAACTGGGGATCCGTGTTAGCAGACGTAAAGAACAGCGCTAATTTACCCATGGCAGCCGCACAACTTTACAAGGACGGCAAAATGGAAAAGCTGAAAAGACGCATGAGCGACCAAATAAAGAAGGTTCCAAGGGACAGTTATGTGCCAGCCAACGACGAAATAGCCACATTGATACAGGAAATCAAACAAAACAATACCAGATACCAGCAGAAAGGGCACCCCTTAGAAAAGAAACAGCCGGTAATTTAATTTATTAAGTGAAACAATATAAATCGCTTTATCAATCAAATTTAAAAGATTTTACATACATACGAAAACTCTTTCCATGTAATTCTACGACAAAATTTTGTTATCTGCACATTTGATTTGTCCTTGGACTTGTGTGTTGTTATCTAAATGTGTCACAAAGGCCACCCAGAAAGAACTATCTGTTTATGTTTCGGCAACCTGACCCCTTGTGATAATACTTTAAGGTCTGGTCACCTTTTTTGTTTTGCATTTGATTATATTTTAGTGTCATTTACGTTTTATGTGAAAATCAAGACAAAATTAAAAGAGAAATTTGTTTAAGATAATATAATTGCAAACATTTTTAATGTGAATGAACAAAATAAGCATTTTCCAAAGTGTTTCAATGTCTAAACAGCACCCCCCTTTCCAAAAAAAAAAAAAAAAACGAGAAAAAAACAGAAAAAAGAGACGTACTGATTGGAAATAGTAAATATGAATTATATTGAAAATTAAGCAAAGATTTTACAAATAAATCCATATACTTGATTATATAGAATGTAAATAAATCCTAGATTACTCAATAGTTTATGTTGTGCTAGGTTTTTTTTTGTTGTTTACAAAAATTCGAGTGCACCTTACAATGTTTTATTTTAAAACTTGTTTTAGGGGGGAATAATTGCTCTAGATTCATGCAGAAATCTTTAAATATTAAGTATAGAAATAACAATATAAGAGATCATGCGGTAAGGCTGTAGATTTGTAAAATGTTCATATGGTATGCATTTAAAAATATTAAGGATACATAATGCTTAAGGTGCTCTGTACACGCAAAAATGTGAAATAACGGAAAACTTTACCGTTATTAGGCTGTAATAATTACGAGTCGAAAAAAACATGCTTGTGTATAACAAATAATAGTGAGAAAGATGTTTTAACTATATGTGTGTGCTAATTTATATTCCAGTTAAAGACAGTTATACCTCCAGCAGTTGATGTACGGCATCAGATTGTGGATGTCGAATATCAAGATTTGCCAGACTTGCACGCTGATGAGGCAGACGCACATAATGATGTCATCCGCTTTGACAATGTCGCACCAGAGAACAATATACCAGCACACGACACTGTACTAGGAGAAGTTAATGTACCAGCAGCGGCAAATGTACCAACAGTGGTAAATATACCAGCAGTGGTAAATATACCAGCAGTGGCAAATGTACCAGCAGCGGCAAATGTACCAGCAGTGGTAAATGTACCAGCAGTGGTAAATATACCAGCAGTGGCAAATGTACCAGCAGCGGCAAATGTACCAGCAGTGGTAAATGTACCAGCAGTGGCAAATGTACCAGCAGTGGCAAATGTACCAGCAGTAGCCAATGTACCAGCAGAGGACAATGTAGCTGGGGAACAGAAAGACGAGGAAGAGCCCCAAAGAAAAAAGAAAATCGGTCAGCGAACTAGCAAGAGAGTCGTATGAACAATATTTATCGGGCTTAGAAAGAGGGCGAGAACTTGAAACGAAGATGCTACAATGTATGGACAAATTTATGAACAATTAAAATACAGTTACCAATAAAAGTTTGATTAAAATATTATTATCCGTTTGTGAACGACAATTTCAGTTTGAGGTCATGTGGTTATCGGTTTCTTTTAGCAATAATATGCAAGTTTCCCATTTTTATAAGAAAAAGTCATGGAAAAAAAAAATATTTTGTTATTTTTTTTCATTGATTAAACAAAAGACCGAACTGAGGTTAATTCAAAAAGTGAGACAAAAACAAAATAAGTATGAAATTATACTGTTTCCTAACTATTCTCCAAATTATTTGCACGGTTTGTCTTTACTGACAGTTATATCTAATTCGTCAGTTAATGCCATAACTAATTTGTTCTCATTCTTTTAAACGTGACTAATTGGTTTTAAATTGCTAATTATTGTTGATCGATCAGTGGTGGATTTGTTTATACATGTTTTTCTTGGTTTGAACACAAGCAAGGACGCTGGTGCCACATGTGAAGCATCATCTGCTTACCCTCTGGAGTACCGTCGATCACCCCCAGTTTTCGTTTGGGTTCGTATTGCTCTGTTTTTAGCTTGTGTTTTCTTACCTGTTTTTTTTTGTCTTTTTGGTTTTTTTTCCATGGGTGTTTGTCAATTTGTTTTCGACTTGTGAGTTTAAATGTCCCTTTGATATATTTCACCCAGTATCGTTCACACACACACACACACACGCAATTTTTTTTAAACAAGTAGTTAGATATAAGATAAATGTCAAGGAGACAAATAGCCAACAAACAAAGATATGGAAATGAAGATCAACGAAAATATAATTGCTGTAATCTCTTTAATATTAACGTACTATTTTATATATGTGCCATACTACATGTATATAGAAAGTTTCAAATGGTCAAAAACAAAAAGGCGAACAAGCACCCAGTTATACTGAGAAAAAGTGTTTCAGAAATTTTAACGGTCTCTCTCTGGCTAAGTGTTGAACAGAAATGACCGGGAGGAGATCAAAATAAGATACTTGAAATGTGTCTGCAATGTGGATACATTAGTTAGATATAGGAAAATGTGGTATGAGTGCCAATGAAACAACTATCCATCCAAATAACAATATAAAAGTAAACTTTTATAGGTCAAGGAACGGCCTTCAATACGGAGCCTTGGCTCCCACCGAACAGCAAGCTATAAAGGACCCAAAAATTACTAATGGAAAACCAACGGTCTAATCTATATACAAACGAGAAACGAGAAACACGTATGAACTACATAAACAGACGACAACTACTGTACATCAGATTCCTGACTTAGGACAAAATAAGATCTACAATTTTTTTTTTCGGGATGTTGGGAGCCAAAATACTTTAATAAATACTATTTTCTTGGTATATTTTTTAACTGGAAAGAAGTACTTGGAGGGGGCCTATGTTATGAACTCAATTTCCCCACCTCCCCCTTTCCTAGTTAGCATTTTATTTTATCCTCGTTTGCGCATACGTTTTAAAACCTATCATATCACATAAAAATTAACATTTCACATGTATCGTTGCATGCAGTGTAATTGTCATTGAAAGAAATACATTGGGAAGCAACGCATTTTATAACCAATGCCCGGAGCCAATGGCTATTTTGAGATTGCACACGTGTAAAAATATTGTCATAAGCTTTCAAAAGTCAATCATTATTTAATGATAAACATTTAAATGCAAGGCGCAAGCCAGGGCCGACTGTTCAAGGGCTGTTTAGCCAGTCAAGGTCGTTCAAAACTTTCATCGTCGTCAAAAGTCAAAATAAAGGATCCCTCAAATGGGTCTTACGTATGATTCGTCAATCATACGTACCTTTCGTCAATTTGTAAGAAAGCTCTATTTAAACTGTACTGGCTTTGTTGTGCAATATCCTGTATGTACATACGCATGTGTAATTCTCGTCATGCATATATTGTGGGAATTTTAAATACTTTTATCCATATTTCCTTCAATTATAGAATTAAAAGTAAAAATGAAAGTAGATCTATACAATTGATTGACAGTTCAAAAAGGTTCCTATTACAGACTGAAGATATTTTCGAATAAAGAACTGAAAAATGTTACTGTTAATGAAACTATCGTTCAAATCAGGTTAAAAATTCCTGATCAAAATCGAACCGAGCGAGAGTAAGATTCGATCCCATTTCCCCTTAATTGCAAGTCCAACGTGTTAACCGCTCGTCTATTAAGGAATGTAAACAAACATAACATAAAGTGAGGCTATTTATACATCATGATCAATGATTTTGTTTAACACAGGAGTACACGTACGATGAAAGTATATAAGAAATGATGTATTATTTAGTTTTCACTGCGGAGCAGGAAAGGCATTGCTAACCAAAAAAACTAATGATACACGACCAGTCTAGAAAGAATTAATGCCGAGTGGGCGAGTTTTTCGTATGCTTTTGCACGCCTTGTATCAGCTCCATCCTTTAAAAAAAGGGGTTGGAATATTATTCTTAATCCCATATATGATGATGGATAATGCAACACGAAGACTAAAGATCATGATAACAAAATCCGAAATATAAAACATACACGAACTGAGAAGAAAGAATTAATTTCTACAAAGTATAGTGAAAAAATTTGTACGGAGGACACTTTATTTTCGTCGTCGTGCTTTCCCTTTTTACTATATATATATATATATAGAGAGAAAGACAGTATAGGTATTTTTACTTCTCTGAAAGAGGGATCTATGTACTAAGTACAAAAAATTAATTTCAATGAAACACGCACCACCTTTATTCCGATAGGGAAAAAAAAGAATTTAAAAGTTCATTTCCTATATGCATTTCCAAAATTAGCCACACAAATTAAGCTAAACGAAAAATACATTTGATATAATAAAATTAAAAGAGTGAGTGTCGAGTTGGCGAAGTGGTATCCCTGCTGCCGAGCCGAGACTCAACAGACAAGGATAAACTAGCTGCTTTCGGCTCAGTAGTAAGTAGTCATTTATCCACTACGCTACGGCTCACCCGATATCTAATAGAAAAATTTACCTATTTAAACTGTACTGGCTTTGTTGTGCAATATCCTGTATGTACATACGCATGTGTAATTCTCGTCATGCATATATTGTGGGAATTTTAAATACTTTTATCCATATTTCCTTCAATTATAGAATTAAAAGTAAAAATGAAAGTAGATCTATACAATTGATTGACAGTTCAAAAAGATTCCTATTACAGACTGAAGATATTTTCGAATATAGAACTGAAAAATGTTACTGTTAATGAAACTATCGTTCAAATCAGGTTAAAAATTCCTGATCAAAATCGAACCGAGCGAGAGTAAGATTCGATCCCATTTCCCTTTATTGCAAGTCCAACGTGTTAACCGCTCGTCTATTAAGGAATGTAAACAAACATACCATAAATTGAGGCTATTTATACATCATGATCACGATGAAAGTATATCAGAAATGATGTATTATTTAGTATTCTCTGCAGAGTAGGGAAAGGCATTTGCTAAGCAAAAAAAAAAAAAAAAAAACTAATGATACACGACCAGTCTAGAAAGAATTAATGCCGAGTGGACGAGTTTTTCGTATGCTTTTGCACGCCTTGTATCAGCCCCATTCTTTAAAAAAAAGGGGTGGGAATATTATTCTTAATCCCATATATGATGATGGATAATGCAACACGAAGACTAAAGATCATGATAAAAAAATCAGAAATATAAAACATACACGAACTGAGAAGAAAGAATTAATTTCATCAAAATATAGTGAAAAAATTTGTACGGAGGACACTTTATTTTCATCGTCGTGCTTTTAGTTTTACTATATATATATATAGAAAGACAGTATAGGTATTTTTACTTCTCTAAAAGAAGGATCTTTATACTAAGTACAAATTTCAATGAAACACGCACCACCTTTATTCCGATAGGGAAAAAAAAGAATTTCAAAGTTCATTTCCTATATGCATTTCCAAAATTATCCCCACAAATTAAGCTAAACGAAAAATACATTTGATATAATAAAATTAAAAGAGTGAGTGTCGAGTTGGCGAAGTGGTATCCCTGCTGCCGAGCCGAGACTCAACAGACAAGGATAAACTAGCTGCTTTCGGCTCAGTAGTAAGTAGTCATTTATCCACTACGCTACGGCTCACCCGATATCTAATAGAAAAATTTACCTATTAGAGCTTTCTTACAAATTGACGAAAGGTACGAACGAACGTAAGGGAGCGTGTATTTCATTTCCACGATAACATTTGAGTCTATATTTTATCCTGAAAAATGAGATTTTTCTTAATGAATTGTATTCTACACAATTGAAGCATTTCACAAATAAAAACGCATGTTGTATCTGAAATAAACGAAAATGTTTAAAGTACACTTACGTCCGATACGTTGTTTATGTTCATCACGATAACACACATTTGCGCGGGAATTTTCAAGCATGAATTTTAAAACGTAAATACAATTTACAAATTGTTTAATGAAATTCTTGAAGTATATTACTTTAAATTGAAACACAAAATTCACAATTATTTTAATATTTATCAGTTTAAGGCTATGCTAATTCGCCTGACAACAAATCTGCTCGTCGCTTTGCCAATCCTGCACACAACTCAACAATTGAACTGAGTTTCCATCTTGGATGACGAAACAGGCTGCCAATTACTTTAAATGTTTTAATTTCCTTAATAACATGTTCCACATACACTCTACGGTTTCTGTGTAAATGTTAAATTTCCTTCGAAATCTTTTCTCAGCCCTTGTTTGTCTTATAATTTCAACAGATTTGAAGGGTGTTACTAGTGGATATCCATTTGGATAAATACTGTCAGCCAAGATGTAACACTGTGGTGGAAAATCAGTGCATCCCCGGGTCCAATCGGGCCTATACGATGATATGCGTTAGCATCATTGTCATGTCCGAGAAACCCTGAGTGGATATAACAGATGTTTTGTCGTTGTCACAGATAACCTGCAAACATAATAAATGGATGTAGTTTTTAATTTATTCGTCAAAATGGAGAAAAATCCTATTGTATGGCATGTTTATTGTTATTTAAACGTTACACATTAAAGATTATTCATTCAACATTGAAGATGACCTTAACCTTGTAATTGATTGATCTGACATTCCTTTCCGCTTGAACGCATTTGACGGTTAACGGTCTGCTCGATTACTGAAATAGTGATATATACAGTATTCGTTGTCGCACAAATTACAACCTGAATGATCAATGGTAAGTGATGAAAACAATTATTGAATTTATTTCGATATTAATTCTGTCATCTTTTATTTATTGTGTAACATATGGCAATATATCATTTCATTGGCGGATCCTTGGGAGGGTTCGGGGTTGGAACCCCTTTTGGCCGATCAATTCCTTTGAATGGGAGCATATAGCTGGAACCCCCCTCCCTTTATAAAATGGCTGTATCCGCCCCTGCATTTCCACAGGCGCTTTGATTCTTAGTATGGATAGTAAAATTGGGTATTTTCTCTGGGTCGTTTAAATCACTCGAAACTAGGTGAGACATGCACAACAGTGATAGATATGTATTTTAAATATAGATAATTGTATATTTTAATCAACATTTTTTATCTGTATCATATACCCAAGCGCCAGTGGTCATTTTGTCATAGGTGGAGAGTTGTCTAATTGGCAATCTATCCCACATCTTCTTGCTTTTATAGTATGGTGGAAATGATAACCCCCATCAACGTCTAAAACGCGATCATGGTGTCTTTTTGAATACAATAGATTTGCCAATGAGGATTTTTCTGTAATGCAAGCATACCTGAGTATGGATACAGTGGTATTTTCTGTGGCCACTATAGAAATCCTGCTGCGGTTCTGTTGAGGGAATCAGGATCTCGTGCGATGTTCCATCAATCATGCCAACCACATTGGGCATCTCTGGCCATTTTCCTCTGCGGTTTAGCCATTCCTGTCTAGTTGGCCACCGAACGTTGGAAGCACATATCTCCCACAAAATAATCCACATTTTTTTAATAATTAGGCCAACAGTTGCAATACTGATACCAAAACTCATAGACAGAAGAGTATACGGGGGTATTGTCTCAACCAAATAAGTGTCAATAAAATTCGATTTTGAACTGAAGTAATTTCTTTTCCATGCAAGTTGAGGTTTTGAGAAACGTCGATGACGATGTTCTGAAAAGAAGTGGTCGATTCTCCGGTAAGTATCCAAAATTCATACGGTCGCTGAATAACAACAGCGTAAACATCATTTACGATAAATTCGTCTCCATCGGCGTTATCTAAAATTCTACTTCTAATACTGAAATTATAGAGAATCGGTGGTCTTCTTCTAGAAATCAAATACTGCCTAAAGTTTTGTAACAAAATAAGAAAGTACATATCATCATTAGCGCTGAACAGTGGAGGTGGACATGCGGTAAGCGATTTATATCTCATATAAGTCATCAAAATTACCATAAAACTTCTGCGTTGTTGTTCATTCATTGTATTTGCTTATGTAACTTATAAGTTTATCAATCAGACAGACCTTTTTACCTATATGTATATCAAATGTTGGTTTCGCGCACGATTTCGTGCAAACGTTGTGTTCGATTGGTCAGCACATACATGTATCATATAGCATTCAATTACAACTAATGGCAGGGCGTACACATATAGACATTTCTCAGATTGAGTTGACAGCAATAGTTAACGGTTATAGACAATTTGGTAACAACTGGGGATCCGTGTTAGCAGACGTAAAGAACAGCGCTAATTTACCCATGGCAGCCGCACAACTTTACAAGGACGGCAAATGGAAAAGCTGAAAAGACGCATGAGCGACCAAATAAAGAAGGTTCCAAGGGACAGTTATGTGCCAGCCAACGACGAAATAGCCACATTGATACAGGAAATCAAACAAAACAATACCAGATACCAGCAGAAAGGGCACCCCTTAGAAAAGAAACAGCCGGTAATTTAATTTATTAAGTGAAACAATATAAATCGCTTTATCAATCAAATTTAAAAGATTTTACATACATACGAAAACTCTTTCCATGTAATTCTACGACAACATTTTGTTATCTGCACATTTGATTTGTCCTTGGACTTGTGTGTTGTTATCTAAATGTGTCACAAAGGCCACCCAGAAGAACTATCTGTTTATGTTTCGGCAACCTGACCCCTTGTGATAATACTTTAAGGTCTGGTCACCTTTTTGTTTTGCATTTGATTATATTTTAGTGTCATTTACGTTTTATGTGAAAATCAAGACAAAATTAAAAGAGAAATTTGTTTAAGATAATATAATTGCAAACATTTTTAATGTGAATGAACAAAATAAGCATTTTCCAAAGTGTTTCAATGTCTAAACAGCACCCCCTTTCCAAAAAAAAAAAAAAAACGAGAAAAAAACAGAAAAAGAGACGTACTGATTGGAAATAGTAAATATGAATTATATTGAAAATTAAGCAAAGATTTTACAAATAAATCCATATACTTGATTATATAGAATGTAAATAAATCCTAGATTACTCAATAGTTTATGTTGTGCTAGGTTTTTTTTTGTTGTTTACAAAATTGAGTGCACCTTACAATGTTTTATTTTAAAACTTGTTTTAGGGGAATAATTGCTCTAGATTCATGCAGAAATCTTTAAATATTAAGTATAGAAATAACAATATAAGAGATCATGCGGTAAGGCTGTAGATTTGTAAAATGTTCATATGGTATGCATTTAAAATATTAAGGATACATAATGCTTAAGGTGCTCTGTACACGCAAAATGTGAAATAACGGAAAACTTTACCGTTATTAGGCTGTAATAATTACGAGTCGAAAAAAACATGCTTGTGTATAACAAATAATAGTGAGAAAGATGTTTTAACTATATGTGTGTGCTAATTTATATTCCAGTTAAAGACAGTTATACCTCCAGCAGTTGATGTACGGCATCAGATTGTGGATGTCGAATATCAAGATTTGCCAGACTTGCACGCTGATGAGGCAGACGCACATAATGATGTCATCCGCTTTGACAATGTCGCACCAGAGAACAATATACCAGCACACGACACTGTACTAGGAGAAGTTAATGTACCAGCAGCGGCAAATGTACCAACAGTGGTAAATATACCAGCAGTGGTAAATATACCAGCAGTGGCAAATGTACCAGCAGCGGCAAATGTACCAGCAGTGGTAAATGTACCAGCAGTGGTAAATATACCAGCAGTGGCAAATGTACCAGCAGCGGCAAATGTACCAGCAGTGGTAAATGTACCAGCAGTGGCAAATGTACCAGCAGTGGCAAATGTACCAGCAGTAGCCAATGTACCAGCAGAGGACAATGTAGCTGGGGAACAGAAAGACGAGGAAGAGCCCCAAAGAAAAAAGAAAATCGGTCAGCGAACTAGCAAGAGAGTCGTATGAACAATATTTATCGGGCTTAGAAAGAGGGCGAGAACTTGAAACGAAGATGCTACAATGTATGGACAAATTTATGAACAATTAAAATACAGTTACCAATAAAAGTTTGATTAAAAATATTATTATCCGTTTGTGAACGACAATTTCAGTTTGAGGTCATGTGGTTATCGGTTTCTTTTAGCAATAATATGCAAGTTTCCATTTTATAAGAAAAGTCATGGAAAAAAAAATATTTTGTTATTTTTTCATTGATTAAACAAAAGACCGAACTGAGGTTAATTCAAAAGTGAGACAAAACAAAATAAGTATGAAATTATACTGTTTCCTAACTATTCTCCAAATTATTTGCACGGTTTGTCTTTACTGACAGTTATATCTAATTCGTCAGTTAATGCCATAACTAATTTGTTCTCATTCTTTTAAACGTGACTAATTGGTTTTAAATTGCTAATTATTGTTGATCGATCAGTGGTGGATTTGTTTATACATGTTTTCCTGGTTTGAACACAAGCAAGGACGCTGGTGCCACATGTGAAGCATCATCTGCTTACCCTCTGGAGTACCGTCGATCACCCCCAGTTTTCGTTTGGGTTCGTATTGCTCTGCTTTTAGCTTGTGTTTTCTTACCTGTTTTTTTTTTGTCTTTTTGGTTTTTTTTTTCCATGGGTGTTTGTCAATTTGTTTTCGACTTGTGAGTTTAAATGTCCCTTTGATATATTTCACCCAGTATCGTTCACACACACACACACACGCAATTTTTTTTTTTAAACAAGTAGTTAGATATAAGATAAATGTCAAGGAGACAAATAGCCAACAAACAAAGATATGGAAATGAAGATCAACGAAAATATAATTGCTGTAATCTCTTTAATATTAACGTACTATTTTATATATGTGCCATACTACATGTATATAGAAAGTTTCAAATGGTCAAAAACAAAAAGGCGAACAAGCACCCAGTTATACTGAGAAAAAAAAGTGTTTCAGAAATTTTAACGGTCTCTCTCTGGCTAAGTGTTGAACAGAAATGACCGGGGAGGAGATCAAAATAAGATACTTGAAATGTGTCTGCAATGTGGATACATTAGTTAGATATAGGAAAATGTGGTATGAGTGCCAATGAAACAACTATCCATCCAAATAACAATATAAAAGTAAACTTTTATAGGTCAAGGAACGGCCTTCAATACGGAGCCTTGGCTCCCACCGAACAGCAAGCTATAAAGGACCCAAAAATTACTAATGGAAAACCAACGGTCTAATCTGTATACAAACGAGAAACGAGAAACACGTATGAACTACATAAACAGACGACAACTACTGTACATCAGATTCCTGACTTAGGACAAAATAAGATCTACAATTTTTTTTTTCGGGATGTTGGGAGCCAAAATACTTTAATAAATACTATTTTCTTGGTATATTTTTTAACTGGAAAGAAGTACTTGGAGGGGGGCCTATGTTATGAACTCAATTTCCCACCTCCCCTTTCCTAGTTAGCATTTTATTTTATCCTCGTTTGCGCATACGTTTTAAAACCTATCATATCACATAAAAATTAACATTTCACATGTATCGTTGCATGCAGTGTAATTGTCATTGAAAGAAATACATTGGGAAGCAACGCATTTTATAACCAATGCCCGGAGCCAATGGCTATTTTGAGATTGCACACGTGTAAAAATATTGTCATAAGCTTTCAAAAGTCAATCATTATTTAATGATAAACATTTAAATGCAAGGCGCAAGCCAGGGCCGACTGTTCAAGGGCTGTTTAGCCAGTCAAGGTCGTTCAAAACTTTCATCGTCGTCAAAAGTCAAAATAAAGGATCCCTCAATGGGTCTTACGTATGATTCGTCAATCATACGTACCTTTCGTCAATTTGTAAGAAAGCTCTATTTAAACTGTACTGGCTTTGTTGTGCAATATCCTGTATGTACATACGCATGTGTAATTCTCGTCATGCATATATTGTGGAATTTTAAATACTTTTATCCATATTTCCTTCAATTATAGAATTAAAAGTAAAATGAAAGTAGATCTATACAATTGATTGACAGTTCAAAAGGTTCCTATTACAGACTGAAGATATTTTCGAATAAAGAACTGAAAATGTTACTGTTAATGAAACTATCGTTCAAATCAGGTTAAAATTCCTGATCAAAATCGAACCGAGCGAGAGTAAGATTCGATCCCATTTCCCCTTAATTGCAAGTCCAACGTGTTAACCGCTCGTCTATTAAGGAATGTAAACAAACATAACATAAAGTGAGGCTATTTATACATCATGATCAATGATTTTGTTTAACACAGGAGTACACGTACGATGAAAGTATATAAGAAATGATGTATTATTTAGTTTTCACTGCGGAGCAGGGAAAGGCATTTGCTAACCAAAAAAACTAATGATACACGACCAGTCTAGAAAGAATTAATGCCGAGTGGGCGAGTTTTTCGTATGCTTTTGCACGCCTTGTATCAGCTCCATCCTTTAAAAAGGGTGGAATATTATTCTTAATCCCATATATGATGATGGATAATGCAACACGAAGACTAAAGATCATGATAACAAAATCCGAAATATAAAACATACACGAACTGAGAAGAAAGAATTAATTTCTACAAAGTATAGTGAAAAATTTGTACGGAGGACACTTTATTTTCGTCGTCGTGCTTTCCCTTTTACTATATATATATATATATAGAGAAAGACAGTATAGGTATTTTACTTCTCTGAAAGAGGGATCTATGTACTAAGTACAAAAATTAATTTCAATGAAACACGCACCACCTTTATTCCGATAGGGAAAAAAAGAATTTAAAAGTTCATTTCTATATGCATTTCCAAAATTAGCCACACAAATTAAGCTAAACGAAAATACATTTGATATAATAAAATTAAAAGAGTGAGTGTCGAGTTGGCGAAGTGGTATCCCTGCTGCCGAGCCGAGACTCAACAGACAAGGATAAACTAGCTGCTTTCGGCTCAGTAGTAAGTAGTCATTTATCCACTACGCTACGGCTCACCCGATATCTAATAGAAAAATTTACCTATTTAAACTGTACTGGCTTTGTTGTGCAATATCCTGTATGTACATACGCATGTGTAATTCTCGTCATGCATATATTGTGGGAATTTTAAATACTTTTATCCATATTTCCTTCAATTATAGAATTAAAAGTAAAATGAAAGTAGATCCATACAATTGATTGACAGTTCAAAAGATTCCTATTACAGACTGAAGATATTTTCTAATATAGAACTGAAAATGTTACTGTTAATGAAACTATCGTTCAAATCAGGTTAAAATTCCTGATCAAAATCGAACCGAGCGAGAGTAAGATTCGATCCCATTTCCCTTTATTGCAAGTCCAACGTGTTAACCGCTCGTCTATTAAGGAATGTAAACAAACATACCATAAATTGAGGCTATTTATACATCATGATCACGATGAAAGTATATCAGAAATGATGTATTATTTAGTATTCTCTGCAGAGTAGGGAAAGGCATTTGCTAAGCAAAAAAAAAAACAAAAACTAATGATACACGACCAGTCTAGAAAGAATTAATGCCGAGTGGACGAGTTTTCGTATGCTTTGCACGCCTTGTATCAGCCCCATTCTTTAAAAAAAAAGGGGTGGGAATATTATTCTTAATCCCATATATGATGATGGATAATGCAACACGAAGACTAAAGATCATGATAAAAAAATCAGAAATATAAAACATACACGAACTGAGAAGAAAGAATTAATTTCATCAAAATATAGTGAAAAAATTTGTACGGAGGACACTTTATTTTCATCGTCGTGCTTTTAGTTTTTACTATATATATATATAGAAAGACAGTATAGGTATTTTTACTTCTCTAAAAGAAGGATCTTTATACTAAGTACAAATTTCAATGAAACACGCACCACCTTTATTCCGATAGGGGAAAAAAAAAAAAGAATTTCAAAGTTCATTTCCTATATGCATTTCCAAAATTATCCACACAAATTAAGCTAAACGAAAAATACATTTGATATAATAAAAGAAAAAGAGTGAGTGTCGAGTTGGCGAAGTGGTATCCCTGCTGCCGAGCCGAGACTCAACAGATAAGGATAGAACTAGCTGCTTTAGGCTCAGTAGTAAGTAGTCATTTATCCACTACGCTACGGCTCACCCGATATCTAATAGGAAAATTTACCTATTCAAACTGTACTGGCTTTGTTGTGCAATATCCTGTATGTACATACGCATGTGTAATTCTCGTCATGCATATATTGTGGGAATTTTAAATACTTTTATCCATATTTCCTTCAATTATAGAATTAAAAGTAAAATGAAAGTAGATCTATACAATTGATTGACAGTTCAAAAGATTCCTATTACAGACTGAAGATATTTTCGAATATAGAACTGAAAAATGTTACTGTTAATGAAACTATCGTTCAAATCAGGTTAAAATTCCTGATCAAAATCGAACCGAGCGAGAGTAAGGTTCGATCCCATTTCCCTTTATTGCAAGTCCAACGTGTTAACCGCTCGTCTATTAAGGAATGTAAACAAACATACCATAAATTGAGGCTATTTATACATCATGATCAATGATTTTGTTTAACACAAGAGTACACGTACGATGAAAGTATATAAGAAATGATGTATTATTTAGTATTCTCTGCAGAGTAGGGAAAGGCATTTGCTAACCAAAAAAAAAAAAAAAACTAATGATACACGACCAGTCTAGAAAGAATTAATGCCGAGTGGACGAGTTTTTCGTATGCTTTTGCACGCCTTGTATCAGCCCCATCCTTTAAAAAAAGGGGTGGGAATATTATTCTTAATCCCATATATGATGATGGATAATGCAACACGAAGACTAAAGATCATGATAAAAAATCAGAAATATAAAACATACACGAACTGAGAAGAAAGAATTAATTTCATCAAAATATAGTGAAAAATTTGTACGGAGGACACTTTATTTTCATCGTCGTGCTTTTAGTTTTACTATATATATATATAGAAAGACAGTATAGGTATTTTACTTCTCTAAAAGAAGGATCTTTATACTAAGTACAAATTTCAATGAAACACGCACCACCTTTATTCCGATAGGGAAAAAAAAGAATTTCAAAGTTCATTTCCTATATGCATTTCCAAAATTATCCACACAAATTAAGCTAAACGAAAAATACATTTGATATAATAAAATAAAAAGAGTGAGTGTCGAGTTGGCGAAGTGGTATCCCTGCTGCCGAGCCAAGACTCAACAGATAAGGATAGAACTAGCTGCTTTAGGCTCAGTAGTAAGTAGTCATTTATCCACTACGCTACGGCTCACCCGATATCTAATAGGAAAATTTACCTATTTAAACTGTACTGGCTTTGTTGTGCAATATCCTGTATGTACATACGCATGTGTAATTCTCGTCATGCATATATTGTGGGAATTTTAAATACTTTTATCCATATTTCCTTCAATTATAGAATTAAAAGTAAAATGAAAGTAGATCTATACAATTGATTGACAGTTCAAAAGATTCCTATTACAGACTGAAGATATTTTCGAATATAGAACTGAAAATGTTACTGTTAATGAAACTATCGTTCAAATCAGGTTAAAATTCCTGATCAAAATCGAACCGAGCGAGAGTAAGATTCGATCCCATTTCCCTTTATTGCAAGTCCAACGTGTTAACCGCTCGTCTATTAAGGAATGTAAACAAACATACCATAAATTGAGGCTATTTATACATCATGATCAATGATTTTGTTTAACACAAGAGTACACGTACGATGAAAGTATATAAGAAATGATGTATTATTTAGTATTCTCTGCAGAGTAGGGAAAGGCATTTGCTAACCAAAAAAAAAAAAAAACTAATGATACACGACCAGTCTAGAAAGAATTAATGCCGAGTGGACGAGTTTTCGTATGCTTTTGCACGCCTTGTATCAGCCCCATCCTTTAAAAAAGGGTGGAATATTATTCTTAATCCCATATATGATGATGGATAATGCAACACGAAGACTAAGGATCATGATAAAAAATCCGAAATATGAAACATACACGAACTGAGAAGAAAGAATTAATTTCATTAAAATATAGTGAAAAATTTGTACGGAGGACACTTTATTTTCGTCGTCGTACTTTTCGTTTTTACTATATATATATAGAAAGACAGTATAGGTATTTTTACTTCTCTAAAAGAAGGATCTATATACTAAGTACAAATTTCAATGAAACACGCACCACCTTTATTCCGATAGGGAAAAAAAAAAGAATTTCAAAGTTCATTTCCTATATGCATTTCCAAAATTATCCACACAAATTAAGCTAAACGAAAATACATTTGATTTAATAAAATAAAAGAGTGAGTGTCGAGTTGGCGAAGTGGTATCCCTGCTGCCGAGCCGAGACTCAACAGACAAGGATAGAACTAGCTGCTTTAGGCTCAGTAGTAAGTAGTCATTTATCCACTACGCTACGGCTCACCCGATAGCTAATAGGAAAATTTACCTATTTAAACTGTATTGGCTTTGTTGTGCAATATCCTGTATGTACATACGCATGTGTAATTCTCGTCATGCATATATTGTGGGAATTTTAAATACTTTTATCCATATTTCCTTCAATTATAGAATTAAAAGTAAAATGAAAGTAGATCTATACAATTGATTGACAGTTCAAAAGATTCCTATTACAGACTGAAGATATTTTCGAATAAAGAACTGAAAAATGTGACTGTTAATGAAACTATCGTTCAAATCAGGTTAAAATTCTGATCAAAATCGAACCGAGCGAGAGTAAGATTCGATCCCATTTCCCTTAATTGCAAGTCCAACGTGTTAACCGCTCGTCTATTAAGGAATGTAAACAAACATATCATAAATTGAGGCTATTTATACATCATGATCAATGATTTTGTTTAACACAAGAGTACACGTACGATGAAAGTATATCAGAAATGATGTATTATTTAGTATTCTCTGCAGAGCAGGGAAAGGCATTTGCTAAGGAAAAAAAAAAAAAAAACTAATGATACACGACCAGTCTAGAAAGAATTAATGCTGAGTGGACGAGTTTTCGTATGCTTTTGCACGCCTTGTATCAGCCCCATCCTTTAAAAAGGGGTGGGAATATTATTCTTAATCCCATATATGATGATGGATAATGCAACACGAAGACTAAAGATCATGATAAAAAATCCGAAATATAAAACATACACGAACTGAGAAGAAAGAATTAATTTCATTAAAATATAGTGAAAAATTTGTACGGAGGACACTTTATTTTCGTCGTCGTACTTTTCGTTTTTACTATATATATATAGAAAGACAGTATAGGTATTTTTACTTCTAAAAGAAGGATCTATATACTAAGTACAAATTTCAATGAAACACGCACCACCTTTATTGCGATAGGTGAAAAAAAAGAATTTCAAAGTTCATTTCTATATGCATTTCCAAAATTATCCACACAAATTAAGCTAAACGAAAATACATTTGATATAATAAAATAAAAGAGTGAGTGTCGAGTTGGCGAAGTGGTATCCTGCTGCCGAGCCGAGACTCAACAGACAAGGATAGAACTAGCTGCTTTAGGCTCAGTAGTAAGTAGTCATTTATCCACTACGCTACGGCTCACCCGATAGCTAATAGGAAAATTTACCTATTTAAACTGTATTGGCTTTGTTGTGCAATATCCTGTATGTACATACGCATGTGTAATTCTCGTCATGCATATATTGTGGGAATTTTAAATACTTTTATCCATATTTCCTTCAATTATAGAATTAAAAGTAAAATGAAAGTAGATCTATACAATTGATTGACAGTTCAAAAGATTCCTATTACAGACTGAAGATATTTTCGAATAAAGAACTGAAAATGTGACTGTTAATGAAACTATCGTTCAAATCAGGTTAAAATTCCTGATAAAAATCGAACCGAGCGAGAGTAAGATTCGATCCCATTTCCCCTTAATTGCAAGTCCAACGTGTTAACCGCTCGTCTATTAAGGAATGTAAACAAACATATCATAAATTGAGGCTATTTATACATCATGATCAATGATTTTGTTTAACACAAGAGTACACGTACGATGAAAGTATATCAGAAATGATGTATTATTTAGTATTCTCTGCAGAGCAGGGAAAGGCATTTGCTAAGCAAAAAAAAAAAAAAACTAATGATACACGACCAGTCTAGAAAGAATTAATGCCGAGTGGACGAGTTTTTCGTATGCTTTTGCACGCCTTGTATCAGCCCCATCCTTTAAAAAAAAGGGGTGGGAATATTATTCTTAATCCCATATATGATGATGGATAATGCAACACGAAGACTAAAGATCATGATAAAAAAATCCGAAATATAAAACATACACGAACTGAGAAGAAAGAATTAATTTCTACAAAGTAAAGTGAAAAAATTTGTACGGAGGACACTTAATTTTCGTCGTCGTGCTTTTCCTTTTTACTATATATATATATATAGAGAAAGACAGTATAGGTATTTTTACTTCTCTAAAAGAAGGATCTATATACTAAGTACAAATTTCAATGAAACACGCACCACCTTTATTCCGATAGGGTAAAAAAAGAATTTCAAAGTTCATTTCCTATGCATTTCCAAAATTATCCACACAAATTAAGCTAAACGTAAAAATACATTTGATATAATAAAATAAAAAGAGTGAGTGTCGAGTTGGCGAAGTGGTATCCCTGCTGCCGAGCCGAGACTCAACAGACAAGGATAGAACTAGCTGCTTTAGGCTCAGTAGTAAGTAGTCATTTATCCACTACGCTACGGCTCACCCGATATCTAATAGCAAAGTTTACCTATTTAAACTGTACTGGCTTTGTTGTGCAATATCCTGTATGTACATACGCATGTGTAATTCTCGTCATGCATATATTGTGGAATTTTAAATACTTTTATCCATATTTCCTTCAATTATAGAATTAAAAGTAAAATGAAAGTAGATCTATACAATTGATTGACAGTTCAAAAGATTCCTATTACAGACTGAAGATATTTTCGAATAAAGAACTGAAAATGTTACTGTTAATGAAACTATCGTTCAAATCAGGTTAAAAATTCCTGATAAAAATCGAACCGAGCGAGAGTAAGATTCGATCCCATTTCCCCTTTATTGCAAGTCCAACGTGTTAACCGCTCGTCTATTAAGGAATGTAAACAAACATACCATAAATTGAGGCTATTTATACATCATGATCAATGATTTTGTTTAACACAAGAGTACACGTACGATGAAAGTATATAAGAAATGATGTATTATTTAGTATTCTCTGCAGAGTAGGGAAAGGCATTTGCTAAAAAAAAAAAAAAAAACTAATGATACACGACCAGTCTAGAAAGAATTAATGCCGAGTGGACGAGTTTTTCGTATGCTTTTGCACGCCTTGTATCAGCCCCATCCTTTAAAAAAGGGTGGAATATTATTCTTAATCCCATATATGATGATGGATAATGCAACACGAAGACTAAAGATCATGATAAAAAATCCGAAATATAAAACATACACGAACTGAGAAGAAAGAATTAATTTCATTAAAATGTAGTGAAAAAATTGTACGGAGGACACTTTATTTTCGTCGTCGTACTTTTCGTTTTACTATATATATATAGAAAGACAGTATAGGTATTTTTACTTCTCTAAAAGAAGGATCTATATACTAAGTACAAATTTCAATGAAACACGCACCACCTTTATTCCGATAGGGGAAAAAAAAAAGAATTTCAAAGTTCATTTCCTATATGCATTTCCAAAATTATCCACACAAATTAAGCTAAACGAAAAATACATTTGATATAATAAAATAAAAAGAGTGAGTGTCGAGTTGGCGAAGTGGTATCCCTGCTGCCGAGCCGAGACTCAACAGACAAGGATAGAACTAGCTGCTTTAGGCTCAGTAGTAAGTAGTCATTTATCCACTACGCTACGGCTCACCCGATAGCTAATAGGAAAATTTACCTATTTAAACTGTATTGGCTTTGTTGTGCAATATCCTGTATGTACATACGCATGTGTAATTCTCGTCATGCATATATTGTGGGAATTTTAAATACTTTTATCCATATTTCCTTCAATTATAGAATTAAAAGTAAAAATGAAAGTAGATCTATACAATTGATTGACAGTTCAAAAAGATTCCTATTACAGACTGAAGATATTTTCGAATAAAGAACTGAAAAATGTTACTGTTAATGAAACTATCGTTCAAATCAGGTTAAAATTCCTGATAAAAATCGAACCGAGCGAGAGTAAGATTCGATCCCATTTCCCTTAATTGCAAGTCCAACGTGTTAACCGCTCGTCTATTAAGGAATGTAAACAAACATACCAGAAATTGAGGCTATTTATACATCATGATCAATGATTTTGTTTAACACAAGAGTACACGTACGATGAAAGTATATCAGAAATGATGTATTATTTAGTATTCTCTGCAGAGTAGGGAAAGGCATTTGCTAAAAAAAAAAAAAAAAACTAATGATACACGACCAGTCTAGAAAGAATTAATGCCGAGTGGACGAGTTTTTCGTATGCTTTTGCACGCCTTGTATCAGTCCCATTCTTTAAAAAAGGGTGGAATATTATTCTTAATCCCATATATGATGATGGATAATGCAACACGAAGACTAAAGATCATGATAAAAAATCCGAAATATAAAACATACACGAACTGAGAAGAAAGAATTAATTTCATCAAAATATAGTGAAAAATTTGTACGGAGGACACTTTATTTTCATCGTCGTGCTTTTAGTTTTACTATATATATATAGAAAGACAGTATAGGTATTTTACTCTCTAAAAGAAGGATCTTTATACTAAGTACAAATTTCAATGAAACACGCACCACCTTTATTCCGATAGGGGAAAAAAAAGAATTTCAAAGTTCATTTCTATATGCATTTCCAAAATTATCCACACAAATTAAGCTAAACGAAAATACATTTGATATAATAAAAGAAAAGAGTGAGTGTCGAGTTGGCGAAGTGGTATCCCTGCTGCCGAGCCGAGACTCAACAGATAAGGATAGAACTAGCTGCTTTAGGCTCAGTAGTAAGTAGTCATTTATCCACTACGCTACGGCTCACCCGATATCTAATAGGAAAATTTACCTATTCAAACTGTACTGGCTTTGTTGTGCAATATCCTGTATGTACATACGCATGTGTAATTCTCGTCATGCATATATTGTGGGAATTTTAAATACTTTTATCCATATTTCCTTCAATTATAGAATTAAAAGTAAAATGAAAGTAGATCTATACAATTGATTGACAGTTCAAAAGATTCCTATTACAGACTGAAGATATTTTCGAATATAGAACTGAAAATGTTACTGTTAATGAAACTATCGTTCAAATTAGGTTAAAATTCCTGATCAAAATCGAACCGAGCGAGAGTAAGATTCGATCCCATTTCCCTTTATTGCAAGTCCAACGTGTTAACCGCTCGTCTATTAAGGAATGTAAACAAACATACCATAAATTGAGGCTATTTATACATCATGATCAATGATTTTGTTTAACACAAGAGTACACGTACGATGAAAGTATATAAGAAATGATGTATTATTTAGTATTCTCTGCAGAGTAGGGAAAGGCATTTGCTAACCAAAAAAAAAAAAAAAAACTAATGATACACGACCAGTCTAGAAAGAATTAATGCCGAGTGGACGAGTTTTCGTATGCTTTTGCACGCCTTGTATCAGCCCCATCCTTTTAAAAAGGGTGGGAATATTATTCTTAATCCCATATATGATGATGGATAATGCAACACGAAGACTAAAGATCATGATAAAAAATCCGAAATATAAAACATACACGAACTGAGAAGAAAGAATTAATTTCATTAAAATATAGTGAAAAATTTGTACGGAGGACACTTTATTTTCGTCGTCGTACTTTTCGTTTTACTATATATATATAGAAAGACAGTATAGGTATTTTACTTCTCTAAAAGAAGGATCTATATACTAAGTACAAATTTCAATGAAACACGCACCACCTTTATTCCGATAGGGAAAAAAAAAGAATTTCAAAGTTCATTTCCTATATGCATTTCCAAAATTATCCACACAAATTAAGCTAAACGAAAATACATTTGATATAATAAAATAAAAGAGTGAGTGTCGAGTTGGCGAAGTGGT
This sequence comes from Mytilus coruscus, assembly GCA_017311375.1. Lineage (NCBI taxonomy): Eukaryota > Metazoa > Mollusca > Bivalvia > Mytilida > Mytilidae > Mytilus > Mytilus coruscus. The sequence continues at coordinate 25,352,745 of CM029606.1, read as the reverse complement.
ATCCCTGCTGCCGAGCCGAGACTCAACAGACAAGGATAGAACTAGCTGCTTTAGGCTCAGTAGTAAGTAGTCATTTATCCACTACGCTACGGCTCACCCGATAGCTAATAGGAAAATTTACCTATTTAAACTGTATTGGCTTTGTTGTGCAATATCCTGTATGTACATACGCATGTGTAATTCTCGTCATGCATATATTGTGGGAATTTTAAATACTTTTATCCATATTTCCTTCAATTATAGAATTAAAAGTAAAATGAAAGTAGATCTATACAATTGATTGACAGTTCAAAAGATTCCTATTACAGACTGAAGATATTTTCGAATAAAGAACTGAAAATGTTACTGTTAATGAAACTATCGTTCAAATCAGGTTAAAATTCCTGATAAAAACGAACCGAGCGAGAGTAAGATTCGATCCCATTTCCCCTTAATTGCAAGTCCAACGTGTTAACCGCTCGTCTATTAAGGAATGTAAACAAACATACCATAAATTGAGGCTATTTATACATCATGATCAATGATTTTGTTTAACACAAGAGTACACGTACGATGAAAGTATATCAGAAATGATGTATTATTTAGTATTCTCTGCAGAGTAGGGAAAGGCATTTGCTAAGCAAAAAAAAACAAAAACTAATGATACACGACCAGTCTAGAAAGAATTAATGCCGAGTGGACGAGTTTTTCGTATGCTTTTGCACGCCTTGTATCAGCCCCATTCTTTAAAAAAAAGGGGTGGGAATATTATTCTTAATCCCATATATGATGATGGATAATGCAACACGAAGACTAAAGATCATGATAAAAAAATCCGAAATATAAAACATACACGAACTGAGAAGAAAGAATTAATTTCATCAAAATATAGTGAAAAAATTTGTACGGAGGACACTTTATTTTCATCGTCGTGCTTTTAGTTTTTACTATATATATATAGAAAGACAGTATAGGTATTTTACTTCTCTAAAAGAAGGATCTTTATACTAAGTACAAATTTCAATGAAACACGCACCACCTTTATTCCGATAGGGGAAAAAAAAGAATTTCAAAGTTCATTTCCTATATGCATTTCCAAAATTATCCACACAAATTAAGCTAAACGAAAAATACATTTGATATAATAAAAGAAAAAGAGTGAGTGTCGAGTTGGCGAAGTGGTATCCCTGCTGCCGAGCCGAGACTCAACAGATAAGGATAGAACTAGCTGCTTTAGGCTCAGTAGTAAGTAGTCATTTATCCACTACGCTACGGCTCACCCGATATCTAATAGGAAAATTTACCTATTTAAACTGTACTGGCTTTGTTGTGCAATATCCTGTATGTACATACGCATGTGTAATTCTCGTCATGCATATATTGTGGGAATTTTAAATACTTTTATCCATATTTCCTTCAATTATAGAATTAAAAGTAAAAATGAAAGTAGATCTATACAATTGATTGACAGTTCAAAAAGATTCCTATTACAGACTGAAGATATTTTCGAATATAGAACTGAAAAATGTTACTGTTAATGAAACTATCGTTCAAATCAGGTTAAAAATTCCTGATAAAAATCGAACCGAGCGAGAGTAAGATTCGATCCCATTTCCCCTTTATTGCAAGTCCAACGTGTTAACCGCTCGTCTATTAAGGAATGTAAACAAACATACCATAAATTGAGGCTATTTATACATCATGATCAATGATTTTGTTTAACACAAGAGTACACGTACGATGAAAGTATATAAGAAATGATGTATTATTTAGTATTCTCTGCAGAGTAGGGAAAGGCATTTGCTAACCAAAAAAAAAAAAAAACTAATGATACACGACCAGTCTAGAAAGAATTAATGCCGAGTGGACGAGTTTTTCGTATGCTTTTGCACGCCTTGTATCAGCCCCATCCTTTAAAAAAAAGGGGTGGGAATATTATTCTTAATCCCATATATGATGATGGATAATGCAACACGAAGACTAAAGATCATGATAAAAAAATCCGAAATATAAAACATACACGAACTGAGAAGAAAGAATTAATTTCATTAAAATATAGTGAAAAATTTGTACGGAGGACACTTTATTTTCGTCGTCGTACTTTTCGTTTTTACTATATATATATAGAAAGACAGTATAGGTATTTTACTTTCTAAAAGAAGGATCTATATACTAAGTACAAATTTCAATGAAACACGCACCACCTTTATTCCGATAGGGAAAAAAAAGAATTTCAAAGTTCATTTCCTATATGCATTTCCAAAATTATCCACACAAATTAAGCTAAACGAAAATACATTTGATATAATAAAATAAAAGAGTGAGTGTCGAGTTGGCGAAGTGGTATCCCTGCTGCCGAGCCGAGACTCAACAGACAAGGATAGAACTAGCTGCTTTAGGCTCAGTAGTAAGTAGTCATTTATCCACTACGCTACGGCTCACCCGATAGCTAATAGGAAAATTTACCTATTTAAACTGTATTGGCTTTGTTGTGCAATATCCTGTATGTACATACGCATGTGTAATTCTCGTCATGCATATATTGTGGGAATTTTAAATACTTTTATCCATATTTCCTTCAATTATAGAATTAAAAGTAAAAATGAAAGTAGATCTATACAATTGATTGACAGTTCAAAAAGATTCCTATTACAGACTGAAGATATTTTCGAATAAAGAACTGAAAAATGTTACTGTTAATGAAACTATCGTTCAAATCAGGTTAAAAATTCCCGATAAAAATCGAACCGAGCGAGAGTAAGATTCGATCCCATTTCCCTTAATTGCAAGTCCAACGTATTAACCGCTTGTCTATTAAGGAATGTAAACAAACATACCATAAATTGAGGCTATTTATACATCATGATCAATGATTTTGTTTAACACAAGAGTACACGTACGATGAAAGTATATCAGAAATGATGTATTATTTAGTATTCTCTGCAGAGTAGGGAAAGGCATTTGCTAAGCAAAAAAAAAACAAAAACTAATGATACACGACCAGTCTAGAAAGAATTAATGCCGAGTGGACGAGTTTTTCGTATGCTTTTGCACGCCTTGTATCAGCCCCATTCTTTTAAAAAAGGGTGGGAATATTATTCTTAATCCCATATATGATGATGGATAATGCAACACGAAGACTAAAGATCATGACAAAAAATCCGAAATATAAAACATACACGAACTGAGCAGAAAGAATTAATTTCATCAAAATATAGTGAAAAATTTGTACGGAGGACACTTTATTTTCATCGTCGTGCTTTTAGTTTTTACTATATATATATATAGAAAGACAGCATAGGTATTTTTACTTCTCTAAAAGAAGGATCTTTATACTAAGTACAAATTTCAATGAAACACGCACCACCTTTATTCCGATAGGGAAAAAAAAGAATTTCAAAGTTCATTTCCTATATGCATTTCCAAAATTATCCCCACAAATTAAGCTAAACGAAAATACATTTGATATAATAAAAGAAAAGAGTGAGTGTCGAGTTGGCAAAGTGGTATCCCTGCTGCCGAGCCGAGACTCAACAGACAAGGATAGAACTAGCTGCTTTAGGCTCAGTAGTAAGTAGTCATTTATCCACTACGCTACGGCTCACCCGATATCTAATAGGAAAATTTACCTATTCAAACTGTACTGGCTTTGTTGTGCAATATCCTGTATGTACATACGCATGTGTAATTCTCGCCATGCATATATTGTGGAATTTTAAATACTTTTATCCATATTTCCTTCAATTATAGAATTAAAAGTAAAATGAAAGTAGATCTATACAATTGATTGACAGTTCAAAAGATTCCTATTACAGACTGAAGATATTTTCGAATATAGAACTGAAAATGTTACTGTTAATGAAACTATCGTTCAAATCAGGTTAAAATTCCTGATAAAAATCGAACCGAGCGAGAGTAAGATTCGATCCCATTTCCCTTTATTGCAAGTCCAACGTGTTAACCGCTCGTCTATTAAGGAATGTAAACAAACATACTATAAATTGAGGCTATTTATACATCATGATCAATGATTTTGTTTAACACAAGAGTACACGTACGATGAAAGTATATAAGAAATGATGTATTATTTAGTATTCTCTGCAGAGTAGGGAAAGGCATTTGCTAACCAAAAAAAAAAAAAAAACTAATGATACACGACCAGTCTAGAAAGAATTAATGCCGAGTGGACGAGTTTTCGTATGCTTTTGCACGCCTTGTATCAGCCCCATCCTTTAAAAAAGGGGTGGGTATATTATTCTTAATCCCATATATGATGATGGATAATGCAACACGAAGACTAAAGATCATGATAAAAAATCCGAAATATAAAACATACACGAACTGAGAAGAAAGAATTAATTTCATTAAAATATAGTGAAAAATTTGTACGGAGGACACTTTATTTTCGTCGTCGTACTTTTCGTTTTACTATATATATATAGAAAGACAGTATAGGTATTTTACTTCTCTAAAAGAAGGATCTATATACTAAGTACAAATTTCAATGAAACACGCACCACCTTTATTCCGATAGGGAAAAAAAAGAATTTCAAAGTTCATTTCCTATATGCATTTCCAAAATTATCCACACAAATTAAGCTAAACGAAAATACATTTGATATAATAAAATAAAAGAGTGAGTGTCGAGTTGTTGAAGTGGTATCCCTGCTGCCGAGCCGAGACTCAACAGACAAGGATAGAACTAGCTGCTTTAGGCTCAGTAGTAAGTAGTCATTTATCCACTACGCTACGGCTCACCCGATAGCTAATAGGAAAATTTACCTATTTAAACTGTATTGGCTTTGTTGTGCAATATCCTGTATGTACATACGCATGTGTAATTCTCGTCATGCATATATTGTGGGAATTTTAAATACTTTTATCCATATTTCCTTCAATTATAGAATTAAAAGTAAAATGAAAGTAGATCTATACAATTGATTGACAGTTCAAAAGATTCCTATTACAGACTGAAGATATTTTCGAATAAAGAACTGAAAATGTTACTGTTAATGAAACTATCGTTCAAATCAGGTTAAAAATTCCTGATAAAAATCGAACCGAGCGAGAGTAAGATTCGATCCCATTTCCCCTTAATTGCAAGTCCAACGTGTTAACCGCTCGTCTATTAAGGAATGTAAACAAACATACCATAAATTGAGGCTATTTATACATCATGATCAATGATTTTGTTTAACACAAGAGTACACGTACGATGAAAGTATATCAGAAATGATGTATTATTTAGTATTCTCTGCAGAGTAGGGAAAGGCATTTGCTAAGCAAAAAAAAAAAAAAGACAAAAAACTAATGATACACGACCAGTCTAGAAAGAATTAATGCCGAGTGAGCGAGTTTTTCGTATGCTTTTGCACGCCTTGTATCAGCTCCATCCTTTAAAAAAAAGGGGTGGGAATATTATTCTTTATCCCATATATGATGATGGATAATGCAACACGAAGACTAAAGATCATGATAAAAAAATCCGAAATATAAAACATACACGAACTGAGAAGAAAGAATTAATTTCTACAAAGTAAAGTGAAAAAATTTGTACGGAGGACACTTTATTTTCGTCGTCGTGCTTTTCCTTTTTACTATATATATATATATATATAGAGAGAGAGAGAGAGAGAGAAAGACGGTATAGGTATTTTTACTTCTCTGAAAGAGGGATCTATGTACTAAGTACAAAAAATTAATTTCAATGAAACACGCACCACCTTTATTCCGATAGGAAAAAAAAGAATTTAAAAGTTCATTTCCTATATGCAACCCAAAATTATCCACACAAATTAAGCTAAACGAAAATACATTTGATATAATAAAATTAAAAGAGTGAGTGTCGAGTTGGCGAAGTGGTATCCCTGCTGCCGAGCCGAGACTCAACAGACAAGGATAAACTAGCTGCTTTCGGCTCAGTAGTAAGTAGTCATTTATCCACTACGCTACGGCTCACCCGATATCTAATAGAAAAATTTACCTATTTAAACTGTATTGGCTTTGTTGTGCAATATCCTGTATGTACATACGCATGTGTAATTCTCGTCATGCATATATTGTGGGAATTTTAAATACTTTTATCCATATTTCCTTCAATTATAGAATTAAAAGTAAAATGAAAGTAGATCTATACAATTGATTGACAGTTCAAAAGGTTCCTATTACAGACTGAAGATATTTTCGAATAAAGAACTGAAAAATGTTACTGTTAATGAAACTATCGTTCAAATCATGTTAAAATTCTGATCAAAATCGAACCGAGCGAGAGTAAGATTCGATCCATTTCCCCTTAATTGCAAGTCCAACGTGTTAACCGCTCGTCTATTAGAGCTTTCTTACAAATTGACGAAAGGTACGTACGCTTGACGAATCATACGTAAGACCCGTTTGAGGGATCCTTTATTTTGAATTATTCTTAAAATTTGACATATTTAAGCAATCTAAATAAAAGCTGTCATGGAAATAAGATGGCGTTTCGCCCCAATGTTTGCCCATCAAGGACCAAAGCACTGCATGCAACGACATGATATATGTCAAACTTGATATTCATGCAACATGATAGTAATTTCGTGACGTACGATGCAAAAATATATAAAAAAAAACAGGTTAAAGGACATAACTCAACAAAATTTGCCAAACACAGCTTCGTCAGAAGAAGAAAAATATCCCTTAAAAATAGTGCTCAACTACCCTCCCCCCCCCCCCAAAAAAAAATAAATTAATCAAAAAAATACCTACGCAAATATATTGACTCTCCCCACCACCAAAAAAAATATAAATAAAAAAAATCTTCCTAAATTGTAAATTTTGAAACCCCAAAAAGGTAAATTGAAACAAATGACACCCAAAATACATTAGGGGCTCGTTTAATCATCCAGATGTTCAAATGTCTATGTAAATAAACAAAACAAGATCCATAATTATTTGATCTGTAACAAGAGCTGGAGTGCGGATTTAGAAGTGAGGTGCACCCGATATGTCTCTACTCGCACAGACATATTCCTAGCCTTGGTCTATTATATGCACAACTATGCCAGAGGCAGGACGTTTTAACCTTCTGCGACAGAGTTTTTCCTGGTTTTTTTCAGTATATCTTGTTGCTTGTATGTCTTTTTTTGTTTTGGACCTCTTAACGTTTGTTACATGTATACAGTGTGGACTATATAATCATAAATGGTCATTTTTAACTCTATTTGCATTGAGTTTATGATCATATATTTGTTGGTTGGCTGCCATCTCTTAAATATCTATCCTATGTCTAAATCAAAGCTGTGTGTGAGGGGTGTGTGTGTTAATTTTCCCCTGAATATCTAATTAAAATATTGATCTCTGATTACGTTATACTACATATGAGTATAACGTAATCAGAGATCAATATTTTAATTAGATTGCCCTGAATTGACATCGGATTTCACATGTTCGCTCGTGTTAACATCGTTCGTGATGAAGGTAAATCCAGAAAAGCGCTTTGGACGCATGGAATTTATAACATGTTGTTTTCATTTTCTTTTTGTAAATGCTAGGTGCACAACAGATTGGTCCACAAGTAATAAATGATTTTAAACTAATTAACGACGTTTTTGAGAATGAGATCGAATAAGTCGTGCATCTAGCGTCAACTGCAGATATTACTATTTGAAAATAGACTCAAAATCATTTGGGGAATACAAAGGCAACTACTATTTAATTATCAAGGGGGAATGGGGGGTTATAGTTTTTATTCCGTTTCACATTTGCTTTCTGTTTAACATTGCTCCTCTAAATTATTTGAAAAAAATTATCACACAATCTTTTTTGTTTCCTTCTCCCAGGTTTTTTAATACATTTTTCCATGCATTTTAGTTTCTTTGTCTTGCAATTATTGATGATCCCCGTTGACAATTTGATGATGGCATACGCATTAAAAAATAAGAATAATTGTGAATTTTGTAGTTAAATTTAGAGTAGTATACTGCAAGAATTTCATTAAAATGTTAATGGTTTAAACCAGAGACGTATTTTAAGTCTCTGTTTAACATTAAAAAAAAGCATGCTTGAACAATTCCCGCGCAAATGTGTGTAATCGTGGTTAACATAAGCAACGTATCGGACGTAAGTGTATTTTAAACTATCTTTCATTATTTTCAGATATCAAATGTGTGTTTTATTTCCGATATGCTTCAATTTGAAAAGATACATTTTATTCAGATTAGAGACCGTTTTATCGGATAACACATGAACCCTTTGTGTAGTCGTGGAATGTAATACATGCTCCCTTTACGTTCGTTCGTACCTTTCGTCAAAATGTAAGAAAGCTCTATTAAGGAATGTAAACAAACATAACATAAAGTGAGGCTATTTATACATCATGATCAATGATTTTGTTTAACACAGGAGTACACGTACGATGAAAGTATATAAGAAATGATGTATTATTTAGTTTTCACTGCGGAGCAGGGAAAGGCATTTGCTAACCAAAAAAACTAATGATACACGACCAGTCTAGAAAGAATTAATGCCGAGTGGGCGAGTTTTTCGTATGCTTTTGCACGCCTTGTATCAGCTCCATCCTTTAAAAAAAAGGGGTGGGAATATTATTCTTAATCCCATATATGATGATGGATAATGCAACACGAAGACTAAAGATCATGATAAAAAAATCCGAAATATAAAACATACACGAACTGAGAAGAAAGAATTAATTTCTACAAAGTATAGTGAAAAAATTTGTACGGAGGACACTTTATTTTCGTCGTCGTGCTTTCCTTTTACTATATATATATATATAGAGAAAGACAGTATAGGTATTTTACTTCTCTGAAAGAGGGATCTATGTACTAAGTACAAAAAATTAATTTCAATGAAACACGCACCACCTTTATTCCGATAGGGAAAAAAAGAATTTAAAAGTTCATTTCCTATATGCATTTCCAAAATTAGCCACACAAATTAAGCTAAACGAAAAATACATTTGATATAATAAAATAAAAAGAGTGAGTGTCGAGTTGGCGAAGTGGTATCCCTGCTGCCGAGCCGAGACTCAACAGACAAGGATAAACTAGCTGCTTTCGGCTCAGTAGTAAGTAGTCATTTATCCACTACGCTACGGCTCACCCGATATCTAATAGAAAAATTTACCTATTTAAACTGTACTGGCTTTGTTGTGCAATATCCTGTATGTACATACGCATGTGTAATTCTCGTCATGCATATATTGTGGGAATTTTAAATACTTTTATCCATATTTCCTTCAATTATAGAATTAAAAGTAAAATGAAAGTAGATCTATACAATTGATTGACAGTTCAAAAGATTCCTATTACAGACTGAAGATATTTTCGAATATAGAACTGAAAATGTTACTGTTAATGAAACTATCGTTCAAATCAGGTTAAAAATTCCTGATCAAAATCGAACCGAGCGAGAGTAAGATTCGATCCCATTTCCCCTTTATTGCAAGTCCAACGTGTTAACCGCTCGTCTATTAAGGAATGTAAACAAACATCCCATAAATTGAGGCTATTTATACATCATGATCACGATGAAAGTATATCAGAAATGATGTATTATTTAGTATTCTCTGCAGAGCAGGGAAAGACATTTGCTAAGCAAAAAAAAAAAAAAAACTAATGATACACGACCAGTCTAGAAAGAATTAATGCCGAGTGGACGAGTTTTTCGTATGCTTTTGCATGCCTTGTATCAGCCCCATCCTATTAAAAAAAAGGGGTGGGAATATTATTCTTAATCCCATATATGATGATGGATAATGCAACACGAAGACTAAAGATCATGATAAAAAAATCCGAAATATAAAACATACACGAACTGAGAAGAAAGAATTAATTTCATTAAAATATAGTGAAAAAATTTGTACGGAGGACACTTTATTTTCGTCGTCGTGCTTTTAGTTTTACTATATATATATAGGAAGACAGTATAGGTATTTCTACTTCTAAAAGAAGGATCTATATACTAAGTACAAATTTCAATGAAACACGCACCACCTTTATTCCGATAGGGAAAAAAGAATTTCAAAGTTCATTTCCTATATGCATTTCCAAAATTATCCACACAAATTAAGCTAAACGAAAAATACATTTGATATAATAAAATAAAAAGAGTGAGTGTCGAGTTGGCGAAGTGGTATCCCTGCTGCCGAGCCGAGACTCAACAGACAAGGATAGAACTAGCTGCTTTAGGCTCAGTAGTAAGTAGACATTTATCCACTACGCTACGGCTCACCCGATATCTAATAGGAAAATTTACCTATTTAAACTGTACTGGCTTTGTTGTGCAATATCCTGTATGTACATACGCATGTGTAATTCTCGTCATGCATATATTGTGGGAATTTTAAATACTTTTATGCATATTTTTTTCAATTATAGAATTTAAAGTAAAATGAAAGTAGATCTATACAATTGATTGACTGTTCAAAAGATTCCTATTACAGACTGAAGATATTTTCGAATAAAGAAATGAAAATGTTACTGTTAATGAAACTATCGTTCAAATCAGGTTAAAATTCCCGATAAAAATCGAACCGAGCGAGAGTAAGATTCGATCCCATTTCCCCTTTATTGCAAGTCCAACGTGTTAACCGCTCGTCTATTAAGGAATGTAAACAAACATACCATAAATTGAGGCTATTTATACATCATGATCAATGATTTTGTTTAACACAAGAGTACACGTACGATGAAAGTATATAAGAAATGATGTATTATTTAGTATTCTCTGCAGAGTAGGGAAAGGCATTTGCTAACCAAAAAAAAAAAAAAAACTAATGATACACGACCAGTCTAGAAAGAATTAATGCCGAGTGGACGAGTTTTTCGTATGCTTTTGCACGCCTTGTATCAGCCCCATCCTTTAAAAAAAAGGGGTGGGAATATTATTCTTAATCCCATATATGATGATGGATAATGCAACACGAAGACTAAAGATCATGATAAAAAAATCCGAAATATAAAACATACACGAACTGAGAAGAAAGAATTAATTTCATTAAAATATAGTGAAAAAATTTGTACGGAGGACACTTTATTTTCGTCGTCGTACTTTTCGTTTTTACTATATATATATAGAAAGACAGTATAGGTATTTTTACTTCTCTAAAAGAAGGATCTATATACTAAGTACAAATTTCAATGAAACACGCACCACCTTTATTCCGATAGGTGAAAAAAAAAAAGAATTTCAAAGTTCATTTCCTATATGCATTTCCATAATTATCCACACAAATTAAGCTAAACGAAAAATACATTTGATATAATAAAATAAAAAGAGTGAGTGTCGAGTTGGCGAAGTGGTATCCTGCTGCCGAGCCGAGACTCAACAGACAAGGATAGAACTAGCTGCTTTAGGCTCAGTAGTAAGTAGTCATTTATCCACTACGCTACGGCTCACCCGATAGCTAATAGGAAAATTTACCTATTTAAACTGTATTGGCTTTGTTGTGCAATATCCTGTATGTACATACGCATGTGTAATTCTCGTCATGCATATATTGTGGGAATTTTAAATACTTTTATCCATATTTCCTTCAATTATAGAATTAAAAGTAAAATGAAAGTAGATCTATACAATTGATTGACAGTTCAAAAGATTCCTATTACAGACTGAAGATATTTTCGAATAAAGAACTGAAAAATGTTACTGTTAATGAAACTATCGTTCAAATCAGGTTAAAAATTCCCGATAAAAATCGAACCGAGCGAGAGTAAGATTCGATCCCATTTCCCCTTAATTGCAAGTCCAACGTGTTAACCGCTCGTCTATTAAGGAATGTAAACAAACATACCATAAATTGAGGCTATTTATACATCATGATCAATGATTTTGTTTAACACAAGAGTACACGTACGATGAAAGTATATCAGAAATGATGTATTATTTAGTATTCTCTGCAGAGTAGGGAAAGGCATTTGCTAAGCAAAAAAAAAAAAAAAAAACTAATGATACACGACCAGTCTAGAAAGAATTAATGCCGAGTGGACGAGTTTTTCGTATGCTTTTGCACGCCTTGTATCAGCCCCATCCTTTAAAAAAGGGTGGGAATATTATTCTTAATTCCATATATGATGATGGATAATGCAACACGAAGACTAAAGATCATGATAAAAAATCCGAAATATAAAACATACACGAACTGAGAAGAAAGAATTAATTTCATCAAAATATAGTGAAAAATTTGTACGGAGGACACTTTATTTTCGTCGTCGTGCTTTTAGTTTTACTATATATATATAGAAAGACAGTATAGGTATTTTACTTCTCTAAAAGAAGGATCTTTATACTAAGTACAAATTTCAATGAAACACGCACCACCTTTATTCCGATAGGGAAAAAAAAAGAATTTCAAAGTTCATTTCCTATATGCATTTCCAAAATTATCCACACAAATTAAGCTAAACGAAAATACATTTGATATAATAAAAGAAAAGAGTGAGTGTCGAGTTGGCGAAGTGGTATCCCTGCTGCCGAGCCGAGACTCAACAGACAAGGATAGAACTAGCTGCTTTAGGCTCAGTAGTAAGTAGTCATTTATCCACTACGCTACGGCTCACCCGATATCTAATAGGAAAATTTACCTATTTAAACTGTACTGGCTTTGTTGTGCAATATCCTGTATGTACATACGCATGTGTAATTCTCGTCATGCATATATTGTGGGAATTTTAAATACTTTTATCCATATTTCCTTCAATTATAGAATTAAAAGTAAAATGAAAGTAGATCTATACAATTGATTGACAGTTCAAAAAGATTCCTATTACAGACTGAAGATATTTTCGAATAAAGAACTGAAAAATGTTACTGTTAATGAAACTATCGTTCAAATCAGGTTAAAATTCCTGATAAAAATCGAACCGAGCGAGAGTAAGATTCGATCCCATTTCCCCTTTATTGCAAGTCCAACGTGTTAACCGCTCGTCTATTAAGGAATGTAAACAAACATACCATAAATTGAGGCTATTTATACATCATGATCAATGATTTTGTTTAACACAAGAGTACACGTACGATGAAAGTTTATAAGAAATGATGTATTATTTAGTATTCTCTGCAGAGTAGGGAAAGGCATTTGCTAACCAAAAAAAAAAAAAAAAACTAATGATACACGACCAGTCTAGAAAGAATTAATGCCGAGTGGACGAGTTTTCGTATGCTTTTGCACGCCTTGTATCAGCCCCATCCTTTAAAAAAGGTGGGAATATTATTCTTAATCCCATATATGATGATGGATAATGCAACACGAAGACTAAAGATCATGATAAAAAATCCGAAATATAAAACATACACGAACTGAGAAGAAAGAATTAATTTCATTAAAATATAGTGAAAAATTTGTACGGAGGACACTTTATTTTCGTCGTCGTACTTTTCGTTTTACTATATATATATAGAAAGACAGTATAGGTATTTTACTTCTCTAAAAGAAGGATCTATATACTAAGTACAAATTTCAATGAAACACGCACCACCTTTATTCCGATAGGGAAAAAAAGAATTTCAAAGTTCATTTCTATATGCATTTCCAAAATTATCCACACAAATTAAGCTAAACGAAAATACATTTGATATAATAAAATAAAAGAGTGAGTGTCGAGTTGGCGAAGTGGTATCCCTGCTGCCGAGCCGAGACTCAACAGATAAGGATAGAACTAGCTGCTTTAGGCTCAGTAGTAAGTAGTCATTTATCCACTACGCTACGGCTCACCCGATAGCTAATAGGAAAATTTACCTATTTAAACTGTATTGGCTTTGTTGTGCAATATCCTCTATGTACATACGCATGTGTAATTCTCGTCATGCATATATTGTGGGAATTTTAAATACTTTTATGCATACTTTCTTCAATTATAGAATTTAAAGTAAAAATGAAAGTAGATCTATACAATTGATTGACAGTTCAAAAAGATTCCTATTACAGACTGAAGATATTTTCGAATAAAGAAATGAAAAATGTTACTGTTAATGAAACTAGCGTTCAAATCAGGTTATAAATTCCTGATAAAAATCGAACCGAGCGAGAGTAAGATTCGATCCCATTTCCCCTTTATTGCAAGTCCAACGTGTTAACCGCTCGTCTATTAAGGAATGTAAACAAACATACCATAAATTGAGGTTATTTATACATCATGATCAATGATTTTGTTTAACACATGAGTACACGTACGATGAAAGTATATAAGAAATGATGTATTATTTAGTATTCTCTGCAGAGTAGGGAAAGGCATTTGCTAACCAAAAAAAAAAAAAAAACTAATGATACACGACCAGTCTAGAAAGAATTAATGCCGAGTGGACGAGTTTTTCGTATGCTTTTGCACGCCTTGTATCAGCTCCATCCTTTAAAAAAAAGGGGTGGGAATATTATTCTTAATCCCATATATGATGATGGATAATGCAACACGAAGACTAAAGATCATGATAAAAAAATCCGAAATATAAAACATACACGAACTGAGAAGAAAGAATTAATTTCATCAAAATATAGTGAAAAAATTTGTACGGAGGACACTTTATTTTCGTCGTCGTGCTTTTCCTTTTTACTATATATATATAGAAAGACAGTATAGGTATTTTTACTTCTCTAAAAGAAGGATCTATATACTAAGTACAAATTTCAATGAAACACGCACCACCTTTATTCCGATAGGGTAAAAAAAGAATTTCAAAGTTCATTTCCTATGCATTTCCAAAATTATCCACACAAATTAAGCTAAACGAAAAATACATTTGATATAATAAAATAAAAAGAGTGAGTGTCGAGTTGGCGAAGTGGTATCCCTGCTGCCGAGCCGAGACTCAACAGACAAGGATAGAACTAGCTGCTTTAGGCTCAGTAGTAAGTAGTCATTTATCCACTACGCTACGGCTCACCCGATATCTAATAGGAAAATTTACCTATTTAAACTGTACTGGCTTTGTTGTGCAATATCCTGTATGTACATACGCATGTGTAATTCTCGTCATGCATATATTGTGGGAATTTTAAATACTTTTATCCATATTTCCTTCAATTATAGAATTAAAAGTAAAAATGAAAGTAGATCTATACAATTGATTGACAGTTCAAAAAGATTCCTATTACAGACTGAAGATATTTTCGAATAAAGAACTGAAAATGTTACTGTTAATGAAACTATAGTTCAAATCAGGTTAAAATTCCTGATAAAAATCGAACCGAGCGAGAGTAAGATTCGATCCCATTTCCCTTTATTGCAAGTCCAACGTGTTAACCGCTCGTCTATTAAGGAATGTAAACAAACATACCATAAATTGAGGCTATTTATACATCATGATCAATGATTTTGTTTAACACAAGAGTACACGTACGATGAAAGTATATAAGAAATGATGTATTATTTAGTATTCTCTGCAGAGTAGGGAAAGGCATTTGCTAAACCAAAAAAAAAAAAAACTAATGTTACACGACCAGTCTAGAAAGAATTAATGCCGAGTGGTCGAGTTTTCGTATGCTTTTGTACGCCTTGTATCAGCCCCATCCTTTAAAAAAAAGGGGTGGGAATATTATTCTTAATCCCATATATGATGATGGATAATGCAACACGAAGACTAAAGATCATGATAAAAAAATCCGAAATATAAAACATACACGAACTGAGAAGAAAGAATTAATTTCATTAAAATATAGTGAAAAAATTTGTACGGAGGACACTTTATTTTCGTCGTCGTACTTTTCGTTTTTACTATATATATATAGAAAGACAGTATAGGTATTTTTACTTCTCTAAAAGAAGGATCTATATACTAAGTACAAATTTCAATGAAACACGCACCACCTTTATTCCGATAGGGAAAAAAAAGAATTTCAAAGTTCATTTCCTATATGCATTTCCAAAATTATCCACACAAATTAAGCTAAACGAAAATAAATTTGATATTATAAAATAAAAGAGTGAGTGTCGAGTTGGCGAAGTGGTATCCCTGCTGCCGAGCCGAGACTCAACAGACAAGGATAGAACTAGCTGCTTTAGGCTCAGTAGTAAGTAGTCATTTATCCACTACGCTACGGCTCACCCGATATCTAATAGGAAAATTTACCTATTTAAACTGTACTGGCTTTGTTGTGCAATATCCTGTATGTACATACGCATGTGTAATTCTCGTCATGCATATATTGTGGGAATTTTAAATACTTTTATGCATATTTTCTTCAATTATAGAATTAAAAGTAAAAATGAAAGTAGATCTATACAATTGATTGACAGTTCAAAAAGATTCCTATTACAGACTGAAGATATTTTCGAATATAGAACTGAAAAATGTTACTGTTAATGAAACTATCGTTCAAATCAGGTTAAAAATTCCTGATAAAAATCGAACCGAGCGAGAGTAAGATTCGATCCCATTTCCCCTTTATTGCAAGTCCAACGTGTTAACCGCTCGTCTATTAAGGAATGTAAACAAACATACCATAAATTGAGGCTATTTATACATCATGATCAATGATTTTGTTTAACACAAGAGTACACGTACGATGAAAGTATATAAGAAATGATGTATTATTTAGTATTCTCTGCAGAGTAGGGAAAGGCATTTGCTAACAAAAAAAAAAAAAAAAAAACTAATGATACACGACCAGTCTAGAAAGAATTAATGCCGAGTGGACGAGTTTTTCGTATGCTTTTGCACGCCTTGTATCAGCTCCATCCTTTAAAAAAAAGGGGTGGGAATATTATTCTTAATCCCATATATGATGATGGATAATGCAACACGAAGACTAAAGATCATGATAAAAAAATCCGAAATATAAAACATACACGAACTGAGAAGAAAGAATTAATTTCATCAAAATATAGTGAAAAAATTTGTACGGAGGACACTTTATTTTCGTCGTCGTGCTTTTCCTTTTTACTATATATATATAGAAAGACAGTATAGGTATTTTTACTTCTCTAAAAGAAGGATCTATATACTAAGTACAAATTTCAATGAAACACGCACCACCTTTATTCCGATAGGGGAAAAAAAGAATTTCAAAGTTCATTTCCTATGCATTTCCAAAATTATCCACACAAATTAAGCTAAACGAAAAATACATTTGATATAATAAAAGAAAAAGAGTGAGTGTCGAGTTGGCGAAGTGGTATCCCTGCTGCCGAGCCGAGACTCAACAGACAAGGATAGAACTAGCTGCTTTAGGCTCAGTAGTAAGTAGTCATTTATCCACTACGCTACGGCTCACCCGATATCTAATAGGAAAATTTACCTATTTAAACTGTACTGGCTTTGTTGTGCAATATCCTGTATGTACATACGCATGTGTAATTCTCGTCATGTATATATTGTAGGAATTTTAAATACTTTTATCCATATTTCCTTCAATTATAGAATTAAAAGTAAAATGAAAGTAGATCTATACAATTGATTGACAGTTCAAAAGATTCCTATTACAGACTGAAGATATTTTCGAATAAAGAACTGAAAATGTTACTGTTAATGAAACTATCGTTCAAATCAGGTTAAAATTCCTGATAAAAATCGAACCGAGCGAGAGTAAGATTCGATCCCATTTCCCTTAATTGCAAGTCCAACGTGTTAACCGCTCGTCTATTAAGGAATGTAAACAAACATATCATGAATTGATGCTATTTATACATCATGATCAATGATTTTGTTTAACACAAGAGTACACGTACGATGAAAGTATATCAGAAATGATGTATTATTTAGTATTCTCTGCAGAGCAGGGAAAGGCATTTGCTAAGCAAAAAAAAAAAAAAAACTAATGATACACGACCAGTCTAGAAAGAATTAATGCCGAGTGGACGAGTTTTTCGTATGCTTTTGCACGCCTTGTATCAGCCCCATCCTTTAAAAAAAGGGGTGGGAATATTATTCTTAATCCCATATATGATGATGGATAATGCAACACGAAGACTAAAGATCATGATAAAAAAATCCGAAATATAAAACATACACGAACTGAGAAGAAAGAATTAATTTCATTAAAATATAGTGAAAAAATTTGTACGGAGGACACTTTATTTTCGTCGTCGTGCTTTTCGTTTTTACTATATATATATAGAAAGACAGTATAGGTATTTTTACTTCTCTAAAAGAAGGATCTATATACTAAGTACAAATTTCAATGAAACACGCACCACCTTTATTCCGATAGGGGAAAAAAAAAAGAATTTCAAAGTTCATTTCCTATATGCATTTCCAAAATTATCCACACAAATTAAGCTAAACGAAAAATACATTTGATATAATAAAATAAAAAGAGTGAGTGTCGAGTTGGCGAAGTGGTATCCCTGCTGCCGAGCCGAGACTCAACAGACAAGGATAAAACTAGCTGCTTTAGGCTCAGTAGTAAGTAGTCATTTATCCATTACGCTACGGCTCACCCGATAGCTAATAGGAAAATTTACCTATTTAAACTGTATTGGCTTTGTTGTGCAATATCCTCTATGTACATACGCATGTGTAATTCTCGTCATGTATATATTGTGGGAATTTTAAATACTTTTATCCATATTTCCTTCAATTATAGAATTAAAAGTAAAATGAAAGTAGATCTATACAATTGATTGACAGTTCAAAAAGATTCCTATTACAGACTGAAGATATTTTCGAATAAAGAACTGAAAAATGTTACTGTTAATGAAACTATCGTTCAAATCAGGTTAAAAATTCCTGATAAAAATCGAACCGAGCGAGAGTAAGATTCGATCCCATTTCCCCTTAATTGCAAGTCCAACGTGTTAACCGCTCGTCTATTAAGGAATGTAAACAAACATACCATAAATTGAGGCTATTTATACATCATGATCAATGATTTTGTTTAACACAAGAGTACACGTACGATGAAAGTATATCAGAAATGATGTATTATTTAGTATTCTCTGCAGAGTAGGGAAAGGCATTTGCTAAGCAAAAAAAAAAAAAAAAACTAATGATACACGACCAGTCTAGAAAGAATTAATGCCGAGTGGACGAGTTTTTCGTATGCTTTTGCACGCCTTGTATCAGCCCCATTCTTTAAAAAAAAGGGGTGGGAATATTATTCTTAATCCCATATATGATGATGGATAATGCAACACGAAGACTAAAGATCATGATAAAAAAATCCGAAATATAAAACATACACGAACTGAGAAGAAAGAATTAATTTCATCAAAATATAGTGAAAAAATTTGTACGGAGGACACTTTATTTTCGTCGTCGTGCTTTTAGTTTTACTATATATATATAGAAAGAGAGTATAGGTATTTTACTTCTCTAAAAGAAGGATCTATATACTAAGTACAAATTTCAATGAAACACGCACCACCTTTATTCCGATAGGGAAAAAAAAAGAATTTCAAAGTTCATTTCCTATATGCATTTCCAAAATTATCCACACAAATTAAGCTAAACGAAAAATACATTTGATATAATAAAATAAAAAGAGTGAGTGTCGAGTTGGCGAAGTGGTATCCCTGCTGCCGAGCCGAGACTCAACAGACAAGGATAGAACTAGCTGCTTTAGGCTCAGTAGTAAGTAGTCATTTATCCACTACGCTACGGCTCACCCGATATCTAATAGGAAAATTTACCTATTTAAACTGTACTGGCTTTGTTGTGCAATATCCTGTATGTACATACGCATGTGTAATTCTCGTCATGCATATATTGTGGGAATTTTAAATACTTTTATCCATATTTCCTTCAATTATAGAATTAAAAGTAAAAATGAAAGTAGATCTATACAATTGATTGACAGTTCAAAAAGATTCCTATTACAGACTGAAGATATTTTCGAATAAAGAACTGAAAAATGTTACTGTTAATGAAACTATCGTTCAAATCAGGTTAAAAATTCCTGATAAAAATCGAACCGAGCGAGAGTAAGATTCGATCCCATTTCCCCTTAATTGCAAGTCCAACGTGTTAACCGCTCGTCTATTAAGGAATGTAAACAAACATATCATAAATTGAGGCTATTTATACATCATGATCAATGATTTTGTTTAACACAAGAGTACACGTACGATGAAAGTATATCAGAAATGATGTATTATTTAGTATTCTCTGCAGAGCAGGGAAAGGCATTTGCTAACCAAAAAAAAAAAAATAAACTAATGATACACGACCAGTCTAGAAAGAATTAATGCCGAGTGGACGAGTTTTTCGTATGCTTTTGCACGCCTTGTATCAGCCCCATCCTTTAAAAAAAAGGGGTGGGAATATTATTCTTAATCCCATATATGATGATGGATAATGCAACACGAAGACTAAAGATCATGATAAAAAAATCCGAAATATAAAACATACACGAACTGAGAAGAAAGAATTAATTTCATCAAAATATAGTGAAAAATTTGTACGGAGGACACTTTATTTTCGTCGTCGTGCTTTTCGTTTTTACTATATATATATAGAAAGACAGTATAGGTATTTTTACTTCTCTAAAAGAAGGATCTATATACTAAGTACAAATTTCAATGAAACACGCACCACCTTTATTCCGATAGGGAAAAAAAAAGAATTTCAAAGTTCATTTCCTATATGCATTTCCAAAATTATCCACACAAATTAAGCTAAACGAAAAATACATTTGATATAATAAAATAAAAAGAGTGAGTGTCGAGTTGGCGAAGTGGTATCCCTGCTGCCGAGCCGAGACTCAACAGACAAGGATAGAACTAGCTGCTTTAGGCTCAGTAGTAAGTAGTCATTTATCCACTACGCTACGGCTCACCCGATAGCTAATAGGAAAATTTATCTATTTAAACTGTATTGGCTTTGTTGTGCAATATCCTGTATGTACATACGCATGTGTAATTCTCGTCATGCATATATTGTGGAATTTTAAATACTTTTATCCATATTTCCTTCAATTATAGAATTAAAAGTAAAATGAAAGTAGATCTATACAATTGATTGACAGTTCAAAAAGATTCCTATTACAGACTGAAGATATTTTCGAATAAAGAACTGAAAAATGTTACTGTTAATGAAACTATCGTTCAAATCAGGTTAAAATTCCTGATAAAAATCGAACCGAGCGAGAGCTCGAGTAAGATTCGATCCCATTTCCCTTAATTGCAAGTCCAACGTGTTAACCGCTCGTCTATTAAGGAATGTAAACAAACATACCATAAATTGAGGCTATTTATACATCATGATCAATGATTTTGTTTAACACAAGAGTACACGTACGATGAAAGTATATCAGAAATGATGTATTATTTAGTATTCTCTGCAGAGTAGGGAAAGGCATTTGCTAACAAAAAAAAAAAAAAAAAACTAATGATACACGACCAGTCTAGAAAGAATAATGCCGAGTGGACGAGTTTTTCGTATGCTTTTGCACGCCTTGTATCAGCTCCATCCTTTAAAAAAAGGGGTGGGAATATTATTCTTAATCCCATATATGATGATGGATAATGCAACACGAAGACTAAAGATCATGATAAAACAATCCGAAATATAAAACATACACGAACTGAGAAGAAAGAATTAATTTCATCAAAATATAGTGAAAAAATTTGTACGGAGGACACTTTATTTTTCGTCGTCGTGCTATTCCTTTTTACTATATATATATAGAAAGACAGTATAGGTATTTTTACTTCTCTAAAAGAAGGATCTATATACTAAGTACAAATTGCAATGAAACACGCACCACCTTTATTCCGATAGGGGGGAATAAAAAAAAAAATTTCAAAGTTCATTTATTATTTGCATTACCAAAATTAGCCACACAAATTAAGCTAAACGAAAAATACATTTGATATAATAAAATAAAAAGAGTGAGTGTCGAGTTGGCGAAGTGGTATCCCTGCTGCCGAGCCGAGACTCAACAGACAAGGATAGAACTAGCTGCTTTAGGCTCAGTAGTAAGTAGTCATTTATCCACTACGCTACGGCTCACCCGATATCTAATAAGAAAATTTACCTATTTAAGGTGGCTCACCCCATAAAGACCCCCGGTAGAATTTTTGTATTTTCACATATTTTGTAGATCTTTTTATGCTGAATCCAAAAATGCAAAGAAAAAATGGGTCAACAGGCTCGTTTTCCCCTCAAATGGAAGCGAAATGTGCGATTTTGGCCCTATTTCCAAACGTTTCCACCCTTTCAACAATAACGGCTACATCAAATTCAAAGACTTTTAGAACCATGTCAATATGATTATTATGTGAAAAAACATTAAAATTTGAAATGTAAACGTTTCTCTTGGTTGTTTTAGACCTAAAAGTCTTTTTATTTACAGATTTATGTCTAAATTTTGCATTTTCTAATTTCAGTTTAAGGCTAAAAATATTGGTTAAATCAATTTTTCGGAAAATTTCCCCGGTAGATTTTTTTTAAAAACGGATATGTCAAAGCTATGAACTTTTCGAGCATTTTAAGGTAAAATAAAATAGGGGTCACCAGGCTTTTAAAAAAGCTACGGACTTTTGTTTAACCCCTCTACCCCATGAGGTCTGATTTCAATGCACTCCAATAATTACTTTGTTGTGAATTCTTTATTGATGGCTTTATTAAAATAATGTTTGCAATTATATCAATGGACGATAGCTGAATAGAAATGTGATTAACATATAACTGTTTGTTACAAAAAAGCGAAATTTTGATTATTTTGGGGAAATACGGTAATTCTGTCTGGCGCGAGTTGTTTCCCTCTAAATTGGCGCCATAATCGGACAACAGAAATTTCAGGGTCGCCATTGTGGATCAGCATACACCACTGATGAATACGACCATGTACATGAATAACAGACAAAGTGGCGAATAGACAACGATGCAGGTAGAGTCATTACATAAGAAAACATAGATTTTAATATTTCAGGCAGCCAAAAGTTATCAGTATCACGAAAAATACAAAGTGGGGGGTTGTCTCAAAATAATCCGCGTCCGTTCGCGCCCAATCACGTTCGCCCCCATGCACGTTCGCCCCCCTTTCACTTTCGCACCCTACACGTTCGCACCCAAAGTCCGTTCGCGCCCAATTTTTATTGGTTTTGTGTTTAATAATTTGTAAACGAGTTTTGGTAAGTGTATTGCTATAAGTATATATTTTTTCATTGTTTCTAAATAAAGTGAGATTCTGACAAGGTTTTTTTTTGTGTCATGGTAAATGTATTGTTACAAACATTTTTTTTTTTCATTGTTTTTAAATAAAATGAGATTCTGACGACCAGTATTTTATTTTTGTGTTGAATAATTTTTAATCAAGTTTTGGTTAGTGTATTTTTATAAATATTTTTTTTCATTGTTTCTAGTAAATAAAGTTCGAATCTGACAACGTTATTTTGGTGTTGAATAAATGGTAAGCATGGTAAGTGTATCGCTATAAATATATTTTTTTTCATTGTTTCTAAATAAAATGAGATTCTGACAACGTTTTTTTGTGTGTGTGTTGAATACATCTTATAGCAGTTTCGATCCAGGGCATTTATTTCCATATTAAAAGAAAATTGGAGGTACACAATCTATGACGTTAAAAAAACATAAAGGAGCCAGGCTGTTAAAAACAATTATCTTTCATGCTTTTTTATTTAAAATCTTCAAAGTTTTACTCATACCAAGCTAAATACATGCAGTATTTACATCAAAGCAAGTTAAACCAACAATCATGATTTTTAAACACTCAACAATAACACCAAATTAGGTTGTGTATAAATACCAATTAGCAGTAATCATACATAATTAACATTTAATAATTAATCATCAAATCAATTTAAAACAATATTTTATTTAAATTTTTTTTATGAAAATAAAAATATTTTGATATAAACATCTACAAAACATCTAAATATTTATCAGGTTTTTGAATAACAAAAGGGTGCGAACGTGTAGGGTGCGAACGGACCTAGGGGGCGAACGTGTGGGGTGCGAACGTGTAAGGTGCGAACGTGTATTGGGCGCGATAGACTCTACGTATCACTAGCCTAGGGTAGTATGAATATTCATGAGTTTTATGAAGCAACGCGGGTTATGAGATCACGTCATTGGCGCGATTTATAATATCTAATTTCACAGAACTATCAGCAAGCGGAAAACAAAAATATGTTCAGAAGTTCTTAGATATTTCCCAAGATGTAGGGCATATATCACTGGAACAGAGACGATACCAAAATTAGAAAATAAGTATTTTGAATACTGAATCAGCTTTAGATATTGTACAGACACGGCATCTAGGCACTCAAAAGACGATTATAAAAAGGGGGGAGTTACACGCAACGAATGCATACGAGGGCTACCCTATTTGTTACATATGAAAACATACAGAAGAGCTATATTAAACCAGCGACAGTAACGGGCTGCTCCAGTCCATGGCTTAGGGACTTCAGTCTTGACTACAGGTCAAATATATGTAATATATTATAGCGCGTCAATCGTCTACATGCATTTAAAAAAAACGTATGCCCCTACTGTAGACGATTTATTGGCTATATATCTGATCTGTAGTCCAGTCCCTATATATGCTCCAGTCATGCCTGGGTGATTCCCTATATAATCCACCAAATTTTCCCTACAAGAGGGGGGTCCAATGCACCCTGCTCACCCCCTAAATCAGTGTTTGAGAGACACATATTCACTTGCATATATGTCTCAGAATAAACCAATGGAAAAACAAACCTTAGCCTAACTCAATTACTGATTAGATTAATAATTATGATGTCTTTAAAGGCTATTTTATTTTTTTTGGTCATAATTATCTGGACTACTGCTACCTATGGCTATGATCCCATCATTAACATATGGTCGAAGGGGGTGAGGCTAGGGTGTTTGTTTCATCTTGCACACAGTTACAGGGTTTCTTATCTGGTTATTAACTTGTAGTAATCCTTGCATTCTGTTTTTTTTAAAGGAATGCATTGACCATACAAGAGTATATGTTTGCTTGCCCTAACCCTATCTACCCAAAACATAGCTGCCTACCCAAATTCTGTTATTGTTCAACTTCTGATGTGAAAAAGTTTTCTTTTAATCTGAAAGGCATGAAGACTAAAAAACATCTGACACTTCAATTTCCCTTTGCTGTGAGAAAAAAGAAAATGCCTAACAACCTACCCACTGTCTCTAAAATGTACCTTTGGGTAGGGTAAGGGCAAACTAAAATATTTTTAAGTGTGGCCTTACAAATGTGACATCAAAATTTATCAGTGTAAAAATTATTTCAAGTTTAAACAGTCTTCTTGAAAACTTGGACATAATGACTTAAAAATCTGCTAAGAGGTGTACAAATTGAGCAGGGAATGCCCCACAAACCCTTTCTGTTAGTTAACATTTACAGTGTCCAGTTATGTACCCCTTTAAGTTTATTCTGTCCTTTTAAATTTGTGGAAAAAGGAAGTATCTTTATTAATAATTTATATATATATATGCTCTTAAAAGGTAAATTTACAAATGATATATTATGTTCAAAACAAGCTGATTACTTTTTGTTTACTTCTAAGTAAAAACTAGGAGTAAGGGAATTTTCTGCTCAGGGAATTTAGACAATTTTTTTTAAAATTTCAACCTAAGGTCAAATATATAAATTTCACTAGTCCACTTAATCATGTTAATATGAAAAACTAAAGTGCAAGGAGTATTTATTTATCTACATTTCTTGTTTCAGCAATTGCTGTACCTTTCCAGTTACTTATTATGTGTTGTGTATTAATTTGACTATAACACTTTTGAGTGACTGGATAGGTTGATAATATTCATCAATTGAAAAAGAAACTGGAGAGACTGGTAATAGTTTTAGATAGCGACAAATTTAGGTTGTCATATCAGCCTACAAAGTCATATCAATAGCCCAGGCTAGTGGTCAATAAGCATGAGTCATCAGACATCAGTCATATCAGTGGCCTAGGGTAGTGGTCAATTATCAGGAGTGATCAGTCAACAGTCATATCAATAGCCTAGGGTAGTGGTCAGTTATTTGGAATGACCAGTTAACAAAGTCATATCACTAGCCTAGGGTAGTAGTCAATCATCTGGAATGACCAGTTAACAAAGTCATATCACTAGCCTAGGGTAGTAGTCAATTATCTGGAATGACCAGTTAACAAAGTCATATCACTAGCCTAGGGTAGTAGTCAATTATCTGGAATGACCAGTTAACAAAGTCATATCACTAGCCTAGGGTAGTAGTCAATTATCTTGAATGACCAGTTAACAAAGCCATACCACTAGTATAGGGTAGTGGTCATTTATTAGATCAGTTAAGTTAACAAATCCATACCACTAGCCTAGAGTAGTGGTTAATTATCAGGAGTGATCATTTAACAAAGTCACATCACTAGCCTAGGGTAGTGGTCAATTATTAGGAGTGATCAGTTAACAAAGACATATCACTAGCCTAGGGTAGTGGTCAATTTTTAGGAGTGATCAGTTAACAGAGACATATTACCAGCCTAGGGTAATAGTCAATTATCTGGAATGACCAGTTAACAAAGTCATATCACTAGCCTAGGGTAGTGGTCAATAATCTGGAATGACCAGTTAACAAAGTCATATCACTAGCCTAGGGTAGTGGTCAATTATCTTGAATGACCAGTTAACAAAGCCATATCACTAGCCTAGGGTAGTGGTCAATTATCAGGAGTGATCAGTTAACAAAGTCATATCACTAGCCTAGGGAAGTGGTCAATAATCTGGAATGACCAGTTAACAAGGTCATATCACTAGCCTAGGGTAGTGGTCAATTATCAGGAATGATCAGTTAACAAAGTCATATCACTAGCCTAGGGTAGTGGTCAATTATCAGGAGTGATCAGTTAACTAAGCCATATCACTAGCCTAGGGAAGTGGTCAATAATCAGGAATGACAAGTCTACAAAGTCATATCACTAGCCCAGGGTAGTAGTCAATTATCTGGAATGACCAGTTAACAAAGTCTTATCACTAGCCTAGGGTAGTAGTCAATTATCTGGAATGACCAGTTAACAAAGCCATATCACTAGCCTAGGGTAGTGGTCAATTATCAGGAGTGATCAGTTTACAAAGTCATATCACTAGCCTAAGATAGTGGTCAATTATCTGGAATGACCAGTTAACAAAGTCATATTACTAGCCTAGGGTAGTGGTCAATTATCTGGAATGACCAGTTAACAAAGTCATATCACTAGCCTAGGGTAGTAGTCAATTATCTGGAATGACCAGTTAACAAAGCCATATCTCAAGCCTAGGGTTGTGGTCAATTATCTGGAATGAGAAGTTAACAAAATCATATCACTAGCCTAGGGTAATACTCAATTATCTGGAATAACCAGTTAACAAAGCCATATCACTAGCCTAGGGTAGTAGTCAATTATCTGGAATGACCAGTTAACAAAGCCATATCTCAAGCCTAGGGAAGTGGTCAATTATCTTGAATGAACAGTTAACAAAGCCATATCACTAGCCTAGGGTAGTGGTCAATTATCAGGAGTGATCAGTTTACAAAGTCCTATCATTAGCCTAGGATAGTGGTCAATTATTTGGAATGACCAGTTAACAAAGTCATATCACTAGCCTAGGGTAGTAGTCAATTATCTGGAATGACCAGTTAACAAAGTCATATCACTAGCCTAGGGTAGTGGTCAATTATCTTGAATGACCAGTTAACAAAGCCATATCACTAGCCTAGGGTAGTGGTCAATTATCAGGAGTGATCAGTTAACAAAGTCATATCACTAGCCTAGGGAAGTGGTCAATAATCAGAAATGACCAGTTAACAAGGTCATATCACAGCCTAGGGTAGTGGTCAATTATCAGGAATGATCAGTTAACTAAGCCATATCACTAGCCTAGGGAAGTGGTCAATAATCAGCAATGACAAGTTTACAAAGTCATATCACTAGCCTTGGGTAGTAGTCAATTATCTGGAATGACCAGTTAACAAAGTCATATCACTAGCCTAGGGTAGTAGTCAATTATCTGGAATGACCAATTAACAAAGTCATATCACTAGCCTAGGGTAGTGGTCAATTATCTTGAATGACCAGTTAACAAAGCCATATCACTAGCCTAGGGTAGTGGTCAATTATCAGGAGTGATCAGTTAACAAAGTCATATCACTAGCCTAGGGTAGTGGTCAATTATCTGGAATGACCAGTTAACAAAGTCATATCACTAGCCTAGGGTAGTGGTCAATAATCTGGAATTACCAGTTAACAAAGTCATATCACTAGCCTAGGGTAGTAGTCAATTATCTGGAATGACCAGTTAACAAAGTCATATCACTAGCCTAGGGTAGTGGTCAATAATCTGGAATTACCAGTTAACAAAGTCATATCACTAGCCTAGGGTAGTAGTCAATTATCTGGAATGACCAGTTAACAAAGCCATATCTCAAGCCTAGGGTAGTGGTCAATTATCTTGAATGAACAGTTAACGAAGCCATATCACTAGCCTAGGGTAGTGGTCAATTATCAGGAATGACCAGTTAACAAAGTCATATCACTAGCCTAGGATAGTGGTCAATTATCTTGAATGAACAGTTAACGAAGCCATATCACTAGCCTAGGGTAGTGGTCAATTATCTGGAATGACCAGTTAACAAAGTCATATCACTAGCCTAGGGTAATAGTCAATTATCTTGAATGACCAGTTAACAAAGCCATATCACTAGCCTAGAGTAGTGGTCAATTATCTTGAATGACCAGTTAACAAAGTCATATCACTAGCCTAGGGTAGTGGTCAATTATCTTGAATGACCAGTTAACAAAGCCATATCACTAGCCTAGGGTAGTGGTCAATTATCAGGAGTGATCAGTTAACAAAGTCATATCACTAGCCTAGGGAAGTGGTCAATAATCAGAAATGACCAGTTAACAAGGTCATATCACTAGCCTAGGGTAGTAGTCAATTATCAGGAATGATCAGTTAACAAAGTCATATCACTTGCCTATGGTAGTGATCAATTATCAGGAGTGATCAGTTAACTAAGCCATATCACTAGCCTAGGGAAGTGGTCAATTATCTGGAATTACCAGTTAACAAAGTCTTATCACTAGCCTAGGGTAGTAGTCAATTATCTGGAATGACCAGTTAACAAAGTCATATCACTAGCCTAGGGGAGTGGTCAATTATCTTGAATGACCAGTTAACAAAGCCATATCACTAGCCTAGGGTAGTGGTCAATTATCAGGAGTGATCAGTTTACAAAGTCATATCACTAGCCTCAGGTAGTGGTCAATTATCTGGAATGACCAGTTAACAAAGCCATATCACTAGCCTAAAGTAGTGGTCAATTATCTGGAATGACCAGTTAACAAAGCCATATCACTAGCCTAAAGTAGTGGTCAATTATCTTGAATGACCAGTTAACAAAGCCATATCACTAGCCTAGGGTAGTGGTCAATTATCTTGAATGACCAGTTAACAAAGTCATATCACTAGCCTAGGGGAGTGGTCAATTATCAGGAGTCATCAGTTAACAGAGACATATCACTTGCCTAGGGTAGTGGTCAATTATCAGGAGTGATCATTTAACAAAGCCATATCACTAGCCTAGGGAAGTGGTCAATAATCAAGAATGACAACTTAACAACGTCATATAACTAGCCTAGGGTAGTGGTGAATTATTAGGAATTATCAGTTAACAAAATCATATCACTAGCCTAGTGTAGTGGTCATTATCAAATCAGTTAACAAAGCCATATCACTAGCCTAGGGTAGTGGTCAATTATCAGGAGTGATCAGTTTACAAAGTCAGATCACTAGCCTAGGGAAGTGATCAATTATCAGGAAGGATCAGTTAACAAAGTCATATCACTAGCCTAGGTTAGTGGCCATTTATCAGCTAGCATACGGTAGTTGTCAGTAATGTGTCATATCACAAGCCTAGGGTAGTTGTCAGTTATGTGTCATATCACTAGCATAGGGACGTTGTCAGTTATGTATCATATCACTAACTAAAGGAAGTTGTCAGTTATGTGTTATATCACTAGCCCAGGGTAGTTGTCAGTTATGTGTCATATCACTTGCCTGGGGAAATTGTCAGTAATGTGTCATATCACAACCCTAGGGTAGTTGTCAGTTATGTGTCATATCACTAGCCTAGAGTAGTTGTCAGTAATGTGTTATATCACTAGCCTACGGTAGTTGTCAGTAACGTGTCATATCACTAGCCTAGGGTAGTAGTCAATTATCAGGAATGATCAGTTAAGGTAACAAAGCCATATCACTCCTGATAATTGACCACTACCCTAGGCTAGTGATATGGCTTTGTTAACTGGTCATTCAAGATAATTGACCACTACCCTAGGCTAGTGATATGACTTTGTTAACTGGTCATTCCAGATAATTGACTACTACCCTAGGCCAGTGATATGACTTTGTTAACTGGTCATTCCAGATAATTGACCACTATCCTAGGCTAGTGATAGGACTTTGTAAACTGATCACTCCCGATAATTGACCACTACCCTAGGCTAGTGATATGGCTTTGTTAACTGTTCATTCAAGATAATTGACCACTACCCTAGGCTTGAGATATGGCTTTGTTAACTGGTCATTCCAGATAATTGACTACTACCCTAGGCTAGTGATATGGCTTTGTTAACTGGTCATTCAAGATAATTGACCACTACCCTAGGCTAGTGATATGACTTTGTTAACTGGTAATTCCAGATTATTGACCACTACCCTAGGCTAGTGATATGACTTTGTTAACTGGTCATTCCAGATAATTGACTACTACCCTAGGCTAGTGATATGACTTTGTTAACTGGTAATTCTAGATTATTGACCACTACCCTACGCTAGTGATATGACTTTGTTAACTGGTCATTCCAGATAATTGACCACTACCCTAGGCTAGTGATATGACTTTGTTAACTGATCACTCCTGATAATTGACCATTACCCTAGGCTGGTGATATGGCTTTGTTAACTGGTCATTCAAGATAATTGACCACTACCCTAGGCTAGTGATATGACTTTGTTAACTGGTCATTCCAGATAATTGACTACTACCCTAGGCTAGTGATATGACTTTATTAACTGGTCATTCCAGATAATTGACTACTACCCAAGGCTAGTGATATGACTTTGTAAACTTGTCATTCCTGATTATTGACCACTTCCCAGGCTAGTGATATGGGTTTGTTAACTGATCACTCTGATAATTGACCACTACCCTAGGCTGGTGATATGGCTTTGTTAACTGGTCATTCAAGATAATTGACCACTACCCTAGGCTAGTGATATGACTTTGTTAACTGGTCATTCCAGATAATTGACTATTACCCTAGGCTGGTAATATGTCTCTGTTAACTGATCACTCCTAAAATTGACCACTACCTAGGCTAGTGATATGTCTGTTAACTGATCACTCCTAATAATTGACCACCACCTTAGGCTAGTGATGTGACTTTGTTAACTGATCACTCTGATAATTAACCACTACTCTGGGCTAGTGATATGGATTTGTTAACTTAACTGATCTGATAAATGACCACTACCCTATACTAGTGGTATGGCTTTGTTAACTGGTCATTCAAGATAATTGACTACTACCCTAGGCTAGTGATATGACTTTGTTAACTGGTCATTCCAGATAATTGACTACTACCCTAGGCTGGTGATATGACTTTGTTAACTGGTCATTCCAGATAATTGACTACTACCTGGGCTAGTGATATGACTTTGTTAACTGATCACTCCTGATAATTGACCACTACCTAGGCTAGTGATATGACTTTGATAACTGGTCATTCCAGATGATTGACTACTACCCTAGGCTAGTGATATGACTTTGTTAACTGGTCATTCAAATAACTGACCACTACCTAGGCTATTGATAGGACTGTTGACTGATCACTCCTGATAATTGACCACTACCCTAGGCCACTGATATGACTGATGTCTGATGACTCATGCTTATTGACCACTAGCCTGGGCTATTGATATGACTTTGTAGGCTGATATGACAACCTAAATTTGTCGCTGTCTAAAACTATTACCAATCTCTCCAGTTTCTTTTTCAATTGATGAATATTATCAACCTATCCAGTCACTCAAAAGTGTTATAGTCAAATTAATACACAACACATAATAAGTAACTGGAAAGGTACAGCAATTGCTGAAACAAGAAATGTAGATAAATAAATACTCCTTGCACTTTAGTTTTCATATTAACATGATTAAGTGGACTAGAAATTTATATATTTGACCTTAGGTTGAAATTTTTAAAAATTGTCTAAATTCCTGAGCAGAAAATTCCCTTACTCCTAGTTTTACTTAGAAGTAAACAAAAAGTAATCAGCTTGTTTTGAACATAATATATCATTTGTAAATTTACCTTTTAAGAGCATATATATATATAAATTATTAATAAAGATACTTCCTTTTTCACAAATTTAAAGGACAGAATAAACTTAAAGGGGTACATAACTGGACACTGTAAATGTTAACTAACAGAAAGGGTTTGTGGGGCATTCCCTGCTCAATTTGCACACCTCTTAGCAGATTTTTACGTCATTATGTCCAAGTTTTCAAGAAGACTGTTTAAACTTGAAATAATTTTTACACTGATAAATTTTGATGTCACATTTGTAAGGCCACACTTAAAAATATTTTAGTTTGCCCTTACCCTACCCAAAGGTACATTTTAGAGACAGTGGGTAGGTTGGTAGGCATTTTCTTTTTTCTCACAGCAAAGGGAAATTGAAGTGTCAGATGTTTTTTAGTCTTCATGCCTTTCAGATTAAAAGAAAACTTTTTCACATCAGAAGTTGAACAATAACAGAATTTGGGTAGGCAGCTATGTTTTGGGTAGGTAGGGTTAGGGCAAGCAAACATATATTCTTTTGTATGGTCAATGCATTCCTTTAAAAAAAAACAGAATGCAAGGATTACTACAAGTTAATAACCAGATAAGAAACCCTGTAACTGTGTGCAAGATGAAACAAACACCCTAGCCTCACCCCCTTCGACCATATGTTAATGATGGGATCATAGCCATAGGTAGCAGTAGTCCAGATAATTATGACCAAAAAAAATAAAATAGCCTTTAAAGACATCATAATTATTGGTCTAATCAGTAATTGAGTTAGGCTAAGGTTTGTTTTTCCATTGGTTTATTCTGAGACATATATGCAAGTGAATATGTGTCTCTCAAACACTGATTTAGGGGGTGAGCAGGGTGCATTGGACCCCCCTCTTGTAGGGAAAATTTGGTGGATTATATAGGGAATCACCCAGGCATGACTGGAGCGTATATAGGGACTGGACTACAGATCAGATATATAGCCAATAAATCGTCTACAGTAGGGGCATACGTTTTTTAAATGCATGTAGACGATTGACGCGCTATAATATATTACATATATTTGACCTGTAGTCAAGACTGAAGTCCCTAAGCCATGGACTGGAGCAGCCCGTTACTGTCGCTGGTTTAATATAGCTCTTCTGTATGTTTTCATATGTAACAAATAGGGTAGCCCTCGTATGCATTCGTTGCGTGTAACTCCCCTTTTTATAATCGTCTTTGAGTGCCTAGATGCCGTGTCTGTACAATATCTAAAGCTGATTCAGTATTCAAAATACTTATTTTCTAATTTTGGTATCGTCTCTGTTCCAGTGATATATGCCCTACATCTTGGGAAATATCTAAGAACTTCTGAACATATTTTTGTTTTCCGCTTGCTGATAGTTCTGTGAAATTAGATATTATAAATCGCGCCAATGACGTGATCTCATAACCCGCGTTGCTTCATAAAACTCATGAATATTCATACTACCCTAGGCTAGTGATACGTAGAGTCTATCATTGGGCGCGAACGGACCCGATACCATGTTTACCGTCTCAAAATACTCCCTACTGTAGAAAATCTCTGCGCCTGAAACCTTGTATGGCTAAATTTCTGTTCTATGTATAATTGTTATGGCTGGTATCTTATTTATGTGTTTATTTGATCCTTAACAGGCAAGTTGTGAACATGTATAGCCAGTTGGGAAAAATATCGAGGGGATGGACAGGGTAGGAATGCCCTTTACTGCCAAGCATCACAAATGTCTCGTCGTGTCATATGTTTTCGTATCAACCACATTTCGTCGGTTTCGACTGTACACGCGTACATTGTGGCGTGTTTTTCGATTTCTATATTTGGAACAACAACAACACTACAACGTGACAAATGTATGACATATTCAAAATCGCTTTTAAAGACGTAAGAACGAATTAAATTAAACCTACCTGTTCAGCCATTTTTATTTAATGTCAAAAATACGCACCACTAGAATAGTTGTTGAGAAACATTCTGAGGGGTTACATGAAGTATAGCTATATCGTCTGCCTGTCAGACATTGGATCTTCAAGACATGTGACTGTCATGTGTTTTTTGGTCGTTTTTATTACAAACCAGCGAGTTAAAATTATCATGGTTCTTATATAAAATGGTTGAATACATCTTATAGCAGTTTCGATCCAGGGCATTTATTTCCATATTAAAAGAAGTTTGGAGGTACACAATCTATGAGGTTAAAAAAACATAAAGGGCCAGGCTGTTAAAACAATTATCTTTCATGCATTTTTATTTAAAATCTTCAAAGTTTTACTCATACCAAGCTAAATACATGCAGTATTTACATCAAAGCAAGTTAAAACAACAATCATGATTTTTAAACACTCAACAATAACACCAAATTAGGTTGTGTATAAATACCAATTAGCAGTAATCATACATAATTAACATTTAATAATTAATCATCAAATCAATTTAAAACAATATTTTATTTAAATTTTTTTTATGAAAATAAAAATATTTTGATATAAACATCTACAAAACATCTAAATATTTATCAGGTTTTTGAATAAAAAAAAAGGGTGCGAACGTGTAGGGTGCGAACGGACCTAGGGGGCGAACGTGTGGGGTGCGAACGTGTAAGGTGCGAACGTGTATTGGGCGCGAACGGACCCGATACCATGTTTACCGTCTCAAAATACTCTCTACTGTAGAAAATCTCTGCGCCTGAAACCTTGTATGGCTAAATTTCTGTTCTATGTATAATTGTTATGGCTGGTATCTTATTTATGTGTTTATTTGATCCTTAACAGGCAAGTTGTGAACATGTATAGCCAGTTGGGAAAAATATCGAGGGGATGGACAGGGTAGGAATGCCCTTTACTGCCAAGTATCACAAATGTCTCGTCCTGTCATATGTTTTCGTATGTCATATGTTTTCGTATCAACCACATTTCGTCGGTTTCGACTGTACACGCGTACATTGTGGCGTGTTTTTCGATTTCTATATTTGGAACAACAACAACACTACAACGTGACAAATGTATGACATATTCAAAATCGCTTTTAAAGACGTAAGAACTAATTAAATTAAACCTACCTGTTCAGCCATTTTTATTTTATGTCAAAAATACGCACCACTAGAATAGTTGTTGAGAAACATTCTGAGGGGTTACATGAAGTATAGCTATATCGTCTGCCTGTCAGACATTGGATCTTCAAGACATGTGACTGTCATGTGTTTTTTGGTCGTTTTTAGCGAGTTAAAATTATCATGGTTCTTACATAAAATGGTTGTTCAAAATCCATTTATTCAATATTTAATTGACAATTCTTTTTATACATCCTTGATACATAAAGATGAAAACAGTCTTAACTTTTTACATTAAATCTCAAATTTTGAAAACTGCATTTTATTTTCAAAAAAATAAGGTCCTTTGTAGAAACCCAGTGCCAATCTGAAATAAATCACAATGTTACAATTTCAGCACATGAAACACCAACATAAAACTATTTACCGGTACTAGTTATTTTTAGTACTGAAAAGTATTAAATAACTTTTTTATGATTCAAGCGATTACCAGAACCACGACTTTAGAAAATACTCATTTCCGGATTTTATAGTCATTTCCTGTCCGTGTACTGATCCAATTTTTAATTCATACGAAAACATATGACGCCGTTTTTTTGACATACGAAAATCGCAAAGTAATCGGAAACATTAAAAAATTGTTGTTAGCCTTGACAAAAAATCTAGATACCTATAAACATTCGACAAAACATGCTTTTAAAATTTGAGTAGACACCTGAATAAAAACTCAACAGTGAAAACCGTAAGCAGTGAAAATTGTTATCAGTACGAAAACACATCACACGAGGATCCTTTTTGCGCTACCGTAAGGCTCAAGTGAATCTTGATTTTTAATCGTCATTTGTAAAATCTAATTTCGTAGCTACGTTAGGGTCAAATTCGAGTAAAATATTTATCGTTAACGTCTAATGTGGGGTACCTTTATAACTGCCCTCGGACAGGGGTCCATGATTCCCACTCCCTATCCCCAACTCCCATTTCCCTTCTCTTTTAATCAAAATATTTCCCCCGTCTTCCTCTTCCATCCTCCTTGCTCCCAGACAAAAAAGTGGCCAAATATATTTCCCAGAATATTCATCCCCCCTCTTTTCGAATTCTGGTCCTTTCACCCAAAATCATGTTAGCTCGCATTCACGTTCACCCCCTTTTACATTCGCACCCCACACGTTCGCACCCTGGGTCTGTTTGCAGCCTTCCTTTTTTCAATCGTGCTTTAGTTAGTATAGTTCTATAACATGATAAAATAAAGATATTAAGTTTATTTTATTGTTTAAAAATAAAGTGACACACACAAGATCAAAGGGCACAGCTGGCTGTTAAAAACAATTATCTGGTCTTTTCTATTTATAATCTTCATAAGATTTACTTCTACCCTCAGCTTCTACCAAACTAGTTACTTTTATATATATATATATATTTTCACTTGAGACCAAGCTAAGAGGGTGGTAAAGGGTTATTTTCGTGCAACGTGATTGCCGTTTTTCATTTCACGTTCAACGTGTTTTTACTTTTTTATTTGACGTTCAGTCGTGCAAGACAGGTGCCTCGTTAACAACGTGTTCTTATTTAATTTTACGTGCATCGTGATTTTCAAATGCTTATTTTGCGTGTTCGGTATTTTTCAAATAAAATTCAAACACTTGGCAGGGATCGTCAAGAAATACTTTTTAAAGCCGTAAACCATTTATATCATAAATGTACTAGTGTGAAGCTAGCCGGCGTTAATATTCATGAGGCTAGCCGTCAATAATATTCATGAGATGAGACCGCGTTCGATGAAGTGGTGTGGGTAATTAATAGATTATTACAATAATATAATTTTATGCTGTAATTATCCAATGTGGTTATGTTATTTATAGCAATATCAAATCTTAAATCAATAGGTGTCTTCTGCAAGGTCCGCGTCATTTGAAATGAAAGTAAATAAAAGGTTGAGGACAAAATACACATAAAACCAAGAAACAATTCATTAAAATCTTGCGATTAGTGAAATAATGTAAACTGAAACTACAATTATAAATAAAAATATGATTAAATAAAATTATAGAAATTTTGCGATTACTGTAAATAAAGAGATTGAACAAAAGCAATGACATATGCATCTTCAAACTGGGACATATACTCAAACAATCCATATAAATACGGTTCGTATGAATAGTTATCATCTCTGACTTTAAAGTTTGACATTAGTAAATTAGAAATATAATTTACACGTACACTGAAAGAAAGGAATTAAAGGAATTAATTGTCATATGGGCTTTCCATAATCTGTTTGTTGTCTACAAATATAGTCCTACCTCAAAAGTATAAAATACCAAACATACGATCGTATATCTTCCATTTTATCAGATCAGAAAGACAAGAAGATTAATTTTATATTTAATTGAAAAATAGAACAATACAAATAAAAACTATCAGTTACAATTTAAACGACATATATATTTTTTAAATTACGGAGATCAATCAGAGTCATTAATCTCGACAATCTAGACAATTCCATTCAGAGGTAGGCATTATAGCCTATATATATTACTAATCCCCTAAACCCGTACGTGTAGTTATTGCCTTTAAAATGGCCTATAGCACTTATGCCCTAGACCCGTACGAGTTTTTCAGCAGAGGGTTAAAAGGGGGAGGTGGTACGCCTGTTTACAACGAAGTCGAAATAAACTATTGCCGGCTGGCCAAACTAAAGACTTCTCCACGTGGGCCATTATACCAGAGGAAGAGGTAATTATTGCCTTTAAAATGGCCTATAGCACTTATGCCCTAGACCCGTACGAGTTAGTCAGCAAAGGGTAAGGGAGTACCCTGGTGTATCACGAAGTCGAAATAAACTATTGCCGGCTGGCCAAACTAAAGACTTCTCCGCGTGGGCCATTATACCGGAGGAAAAGGTAGTTTATTCCTTTAAAATGGCCTATAGCACTTATGCCCTAGACCCGTACGAGTTTTTCAGCAGAGGGTTAAAGGGGAGGTGGTACGCCTGTTTACAACGAAGTCGAAATAAACTATTGCCGGCTGGCCAAACTAAAGACTTCTCCACGTGGGCCATTATACCAGAGGAAGAGGTAGTTATTGCCTTTAAAATGGCCTATAGCACTTATGCCCTAGACCCGTACGAGTTAGTCAGCAAAGGGTAAGGAGTACCCTGGTGTATCACGAAGTCGAAATAAACTATTGCCGGCTGGCCAAACTAAAGACTTCTCCGCGTGGGCCATTATACCGGAGGAAAAGGTAGTTTTGCCTTTAAAATGGCCTATAGCACTTGTGCCCTAGACCCGTACGAATTTGACAGTGAAATGTTAGGGGTGCATTGGTATTTCAATAGTCAAATTAACTGGCATCGACGCCATTTTGGATAATTGTGTTTTGGGTTGTTTATTTCATTTAATTTTAATTGTGATATTGTCGATATCGTAAGAAGTGTTTAAATAAATTGTGAACCAACCCACGTCCGAAGAAGATTTGGAGTTACTTTTTCATGATTATTTGGAAAAGAGTGTTAAGTCTCAAGCTTTGTCATAGCCATCTCATAATGTGTACTATCTTTCAAGTGGATGGATGTATCGTACTGATTATTGATCCGGCTTCAATTTTCTGACACGATGAATGTTATATTATGTTTATCATGTTTATGGTCTGTATTAGCAGTGTGCTCCGTTTTTAATAGTTTGCTGTAATAAATTTGTATCCATTTATTTACTTAAAATCTGTCTATCAGTTTCAAACAGTAATATTATGTAAGAAATCACAAGTTCGAATGCTTATGTGTTTTCTGGAGCATTGTGCTCAAATTCAAATTCTGCTGTGCTTTGAATTTTAGGCTTGGTTTTCCACTTATCAGACTAACAAAAATAACAAAGGATACGAATATAAACAGTCTGAAGGGTTTGTGTTACTATTACTAATAAGATAGTCCATATTGTAAAACTTTTTCGAGGGTCGAATGCTTTTTTTTTTTGTATAATGTAGATTTATTACATTGCGTAATTGCAACATTGAAATCTACAACTGGATAGCGATGCGCATTGAGAATGGCATGGATGTTTCACCATCTACAGTGATAAATCAAGGCTGCATTATGAGTCTGATCATTTTGTTTGTCAGATTGGAAGGCTAAAATGATCCACCTAGCTTTTTTACCGACCTCTTCGAGCAGATAATATCCCAGTAACTATGCATTTTGGGAAACAGCTGTGGAACCACACTGTTGCTTATGAAAACCACTTTTAAGCGCGTTGTTGTTGCATAATGGTTTTGGTTGGGTTGCTCCGTTGTTCAAAGTCGTATATTGACATTGCTTTCGGCTTCTAAGAGGTAGTCAATTTATTTACTTTATGATTTGATTCTTTTTCGACATCTTTTAAAGCTGCACTGGCGGTGGCATTCACAGCTTAACTTCCCAGCGTTTTTGCAACATAAGAGGTAAATGCTCGACTGAGTAAATTACCGACAGTCTAAATAATACTTCTGCCTTCATTAAAATATTGTCGCTGACTACCACGTTTTAAAGTTAATACCATTGTGACGGTGATCGAAAGCATACTCCTGAATACCAATCCATCCCTGGCCTTTTAATGGCATCAGCTATCGCAACAATTCAATTTCTTATCCTATTGATGCCAGCTTTATACGAGGCTTTGCAAAGATCTAATCGATCCAAAAATGTTGAAAGCAAAAGGCAGTAAAACGGTTTGTAATCCACTACCATTTTGTCTTGAAGTCTGTAAGTGAGGAAACTATTCCCCTGGAAACCTTTACTCGATTTTTGAGTTTCGAGAGAACATAGTTACCATAGTATATGGCTCTACTGTCTTTCAATTTTTTCCATAATAAACAACATCTCTTAAATTTGCAGATTCACTCGATTCCAAATACATGAAATAGGCACGTTTCTTCTTAATAAGATCCCACCATCCTGGTGTTCCTTCGTATAACACACACAACAATATATCATTCCAAACAATTGTTAAAGAGGACTTTCCAATAAGAATACCACGATTATCAAATTGCAATTCAAATGTGTGTTCTGTCTAATCTATAATAATAAGTAGGAGTTACTGTTAAGTAAGAGGTTTCAGGAATGCATCTGTGGTTTTGTCAAATAGAATTGAATGTGCAAACTCTGGAGGTGCTCTAAAATAGGTAGTGCATTGGAAAACTCTGGATTTGGTGGTAGAGCTGGCTGCATGGTTGGAATGTCTTCAATTTTTAGGTATTTTGAGAAGCAGCTTCCTTTTGCACCTAAACCACAGGTTTAAAACTTTGGTAATGTTTCGAGTTAATCCAATATTGTATATTCGGGGTTGATAGTTGCTTGCTCGAATATTTTGCTTGGCCTCGTGTATTTCCTTTACAAGTGCATCACGCTGTTTATGAACAGAAATCTTAATAGAAGTCAATTATGAATAGAGTTCAATGCTGTTGAACAATAATAAACAGTGTTAAACAGTTTTGGAAGCTGTTGAAAAGGGTTGATCAGTCGTCGAGTGAATCTTATAGAGTTATATGTTCACTTATGGTAAACATGGAGATAGCTATATATTGGAGATCAATATGCAATGGTATATCTCCTATACAACTATAATACGAGATTTCTACACTCTACGTGTTTTGTCAGAACTTCACTATTCTATCTTCACACTCCCATTGGATTATAATGACTAATTCATCTACAATGTAGCTAGTTCAGAGAAAAATATTTTTAAGTGTTGTATCTCCATTATTTCTCATGTATTTTTGCTTTTCAATAATTGTTATCAAAATTATCGTAGCAGTAATATGCTTAAATGATTTTATGGTTTGAACTCAATCTATGAGCTATTGTTAGCAAATCCAGCAGTACAGAATTGGACATATTGCAAAGTTAAAAAATCCATGGTCTATCTCCAATTGAAATACAGGGATAAATTTTTAAAACTACATTGTTTGTATTGAAATGTTCTATCTCATAAAAATAGGGGATGCTTTATTTATCTACGTTGCGTGTCTATTACAAAAAGTAATCTAACAAAGAGTTACGCTTCATGTGCGTAAATTCGGTTCCTATATAACT
Organism: Mytilus coruscus; assembly: GCA_017311375.1. Taxonomy (NCBI): domain Eukaryota; kingdom Metazoa; phylum Mollusca; class Bivalvia; order Mytilida; family Mytilidae; genus Mytilus; species Mytilus coruscus. The sequence goes on along the minus strand of CM029606.1, from coordinate 25,311,437 downwards.
TTTATATCTCAGCCAAATATTTGTGATGTTGAACTTTTAAACTTTAACTTAGATTTTACCATTATTACCAAATGGGAAATACATCATTACTGGATTCACATTTGAATATATATCTCAAGAATATCCCTTCCAGTCACGGAGCCATTTCATGATCATGTTTGTCGGTTGCATAGCCCTCTTTAAGTGTCTGAGACATTTGTATTGATTTGGTCAGGTTAGTGCAATTATTTCCTTAATTTCCTTAGTTATAATTGCACTATACACTGAGGCTGTATTTTCTTTTATTGCACTGTAAATTAATATCATATTTTTGGTCATTTTTTCAGCATTGCTCTTACTACCCTGACGACAGATACTTTTCTATATTTCATAGGGTTCCTGTGTTGTTAAAAGAATTGGGAATCAATGCCATTCGGCTGTCTCGGAGGTGGTAAATGTAGACTGTTCACCAAATCCGGTAGCAAATAGGAACACTTCATTCTGATAAAGATACCACATCTTCTTTGTTATATGAGATTATAATTGTCTTCTTTAGAAAATCTTTCGTCCAAACCAGTCCTCAATATACTAAATTGGTTGATCGGTTGTTGTAGCGATATTTGAAATACATACAAACCCAAGTCCAACCAATCCGATCGAACAGTAGATGTCAGCAGAGTTTTTGCTGCTTCCTGATGTTCAAATAATAAATCCTTTTCGAACTATCGACTTGATCTCTCTTATTATAAACACAAGGATACATTCATACGAAATTATGTGTGACAAAAAATGTCAAGTGAACTCAATCGTATTATCAATCCTACAGTTAGAGAAAAAAATAGATAGTGTGGGTGACATAGTGTAAATCCCTAAAAAGAAATGTTTGAAAAGAGATACAAAACAAATTGAATCGAAGAAGAGTTTATTATTTCCTAAGGGATAAGTAATCAGCCACCGACCTACTATCTCAAATATTTCAACGATGATGAAGTCCAATGATCCTTTTACGAGCCTGAACTTCAGAAGACTAATACAGATATATACCGCATTGAACAAATATTGCGAAGGTCACCATGGAATTGAGTAAAATAGGTCTATGACAATTTGATAGATTTATCCGCGATATTCAACTCATGGATCAAACAATCGGATATTGTAAAGATTTTAATATGTTTTTGTCTTGACATTTAACTTTATTAAACAAATAACCTTAACTGTCCAGGTTTTATGGGGTAGTCTCTTACACCGCAAACATCATACTAGTGCATCGGTTTGTTGTTGAATAGTGCAGTCAGAATTGTCCACTTTGCTCTCTATTGTTTTTGTAAGTTGTTGATCGTATTTTTCAAAGTTTTGTTATTGTTTTTTTAAACTTCTCTTCATACGAGTCATTCCTATCAGTTGTAGTGGAAAGCTCTGCAATCATATAGTATTTTACATTAAAACTCATTGTCATTATAGCTAACCCATTTAAATTCCACCACAAAACATCTTATGTTTGGAAGACTTAGCGTATCTAGTAGCTGTATGTACCGCTGGTACTGCAATCAAACAACAAATCAATTTATCAGCTTTTCGGGATATTCAGAATATTCTTCTTATTCATCTTAAGCCGACAACCAATATTAGTAATATAAAGTGAAGATGACTCCTACTAATATTCATGAATATGTATATTTCCTGATGTGATTCTAATATGGTTTTATTCTTCAAAGTAACATTTTGTATAATCACATTTTCTCAAAACTTTTGCTTTCTTCGTAATTTCACCTTCTACTACGTAGGCGCACATAATGGCCCTTCAACCCCAAACCTGGATCAGTATTTTACCAGCAAATTCTTCTTTAGAAATGCCAATTACATTTTGTTAGCACCAGTTGCACTTCCTGATAAATGGTTATTTGGGTAATTAGAAGTATCAAATCTGTCTTGAATATGGAGAGATATATCCTTGTAAAATCACCCGTTTGATTATCTGTATCAGTAAACAAATACTTAGCATTGTCGTCATTTCGTTTGCATATAAAATTGTAATGAAAGTCATAACTAGTGTTTTGAAAGATCTCAAATACAACCCCAAATCAAAAAGTTTTACCAAATTTACCGAATTTAAGTGGAGTCTTTTCATATGAACGGCTATCAACTGTTCTGTAAAATAACTCTACTGTCAAAACTTGGTTTACCCACGAATTTAAGTGCTTGTTTTCACTAACGATCAATTTCACATCAACTCTCTTGCAAATATGTTCCACAGTTTTCAAAATACAAAATAAATCATTTTTTTCATATTCTGACTTGGCTTTAGATCTAAGACTTGTATATAAATCTATATATTTATCAATCCATACGCATTGAACAAAACTTATTATACTATGAACCTAGTCAATTTCATTTTTTCTAGTGATACGTATAATGAAGCACATACTTGGCGCAGTTATGTTATGTTGGTTATCGTTTGCCAACCTTAATCATCTCAACAATTTCTTATACTAGTGAATAGTCAATATGTGTATCATGAAGTGTTTTGGATATTCAAAATATCATTCAAACATGTATTCATAACTAGTATCATCTGGACAGTTTAACATCTGGATCTACCCAATCAAAATCTCCTTTAGGTAAAGGATGTGCCATAAAAATGGTAATTGTCATCTAAATAAGTTGAGAATTTAGTTATTTGTGTTTTATCATTATCGACCATATATGAATTATAAGCTTTCCCGTGTAATCATGGCAACTCCTGCTCCCGGTTGATTTTTTAAAAATAAGCAGCATATCTTGATCCGAAAGCAATTCCAATTTAACTTTAGTAATGTTAAGACCTGCATCATAAGCTTATCCTGATGATGTGTAATACCACATGGGATCTAATTTATAATTTCCTATACAAAATCTCTCAAATCTTCCATTTCTATAATATCTATTCATAATAACACATCAGATTTTAGATAGAGATCGTGGTAATCCCACAAGGTCTTGCACTCTTGCCGGCTTGCCATCCTAAGAGATTTCCACATAAAAATGGTACCAGAGTACGAACTACAGTGGCAAGTGTTGATTATATTTAAAAGCATTATTTAACTACATAATTGGAATATGGCAAAATAAAAATAACAAAACTATGTTTGAGTAGGAGGATGATGAATTTTCGAGGAGTACGTGTTGGAAGAAAGCCAAAGAACAAAGTGTAGAAATATGTACAACTTGTGGTGCGTAGAGAAGGGTTAGATTTGAGAAGATACAACTACCAATAACAACGTTTAAAGTGCCGTTTATACGAAAAAAACAGGTTTTGTATAATAAAACCAGGTCCCATTGGATTATGTTAGAGGCACATAAACAAACCCATTATAGGAATCCAGAAAGGATAAAGACCTTACTCCTATGGATATTTTAAAGTAGCTAAAAGGGTAAAAGAGCTACGTCAAATTGCCAAGGAGGATTGATTTGTGAGGTACAGCAGACTTGAAAATTATTCAGTCAAACTTATTAACTTATTGAAACAAAGAGCAAAAGAAAATTTTTCAAAGAAGATGCCTTTAACAAAACGAAATTTAATACTATTGAAAATGGAAAAGGATTGTTTAAATATTATAACAATAACTAAATCAAAACTAACCCGCTAGTAGGGAGCTCTTATACACCTTCCACAAAATTAGCACAAAAGAAAGCTATTATTTAATGTTTATCATAATGATCAAAAGTATTTTCAATAGGCAATTTTATCCGCGCTATATAATGAGAAGGTAGATCAAAATCATACTAAGGAGAGGGTAAATACCAAAAGTGGTCCGATGAATATTCAAGTCACTTTAACAGACAGGACATCTTTCCAGTCTTAGAAATACACAGCAAGTACTGCAGTCAGCATTAGTCTGTAAAACAGAATTACCAGAGGAAGGTACATATATCAAATTTGTAAATAACAATAGCACGTTGAGAGTTCAATGCCAACCAAAGACATCAGGGTCTAATGCTTGAGAATGAAACGGCAATAGTTAATTTTGACTTTGTGATATACCAGGGTACTCCTCTTACCCTTTGCTGACAAACTAGTACGAGTCTAGGGCATAAGTGCTATGGGCCATTTAAGAGCCAATGCCTACCTCTACCTCTGGTATAATGGCACACGTGGAGAATCTCTTAGTTTGGCCAGCCAGCAATAGTTGATTTCGACGTGATATACTGCGGTACCCATTCCTCTTTTAAATCTTTGCTGAAAACCTCGTACGGGTCTAGGGCATGAGTGCCATAGACCAGTTTGAAAACAATAACTACCTCTTCCTCTGGTATAATGGCCCACGTGGAGAAGTCTTTAGTTTGGCCAGCCGGCAATAGTTTATTTTGACTTCGTTGTAAACAGGCGTACCACCTCCCCTTTTATCCCTCTGCTGAAAACCTCGTACGGTTTAGGGCATGAGTGCCATAGGCCAGTTTGAAGGCAATAACTACCTCTTCCTCTGGTATAATGGCCCACGTGGAGAAGTCTTTAGTTTAGCCAGCCGGCAATAGTTTATTTCGACTTCGTTGTAAACAGGCGTACCACCTCCCCTTTTATCCCTCTGCTGAAAAACTCGTACGGGTCTAGGGCATAAGTGCCATAGGCCAGTTTGAAACAATAACTACATCTTCCTCTGGTATAATGGCCCACGTGAGAAGACTTTAGTTTGGCCAGCCGGTAATAGTTTATTTCGACTTCGTGATATACCAGGGTACCCCTTTATCCTTTGCTGACTAACTCGTACGGGTCTAGGGCATAAGTGCCATAGGCCAGTTTGAAGGCAATAACTACCTCTTCCTCTGGTATAATGGCCCACGTGGAGAAGTCTTTAGTTTGGCCAGCCGGCAATAGTTTATTTCGACTTCGTTGTAAACAGGCGTACCACCTCCCGTTTTAACCCTCTGCTGACAAACTCGTACGGGTCTAGGGCATAGGTGCTATAGACCATTCTAAAGGCAATAACTACCTCTTCCTCTGGTATAATGGCCCACGTGGAGAAGTCTTTAGTTTGGCCAGACGGCAAAGTTTATTTCGACTTCATGATATACCAGGGTACCCCTTTATCCTTTGCTGACTAACTCGTACGGGTCTAGGGCATAAGTGCCATAGGCCAGTTTGAAGGCAATAACTACCTCTTCCTCTGGTATAATGGCCCACGTGGAGAAGTCTTTAGTTTGGCCAGCCGGCAATAGTTTATTTCGACTTCGTTGTAAACAGGCGTACCACCTCCCCCTTTTAACCCTCTGCTGACAAACTCGTACGGGTCTAGGGCATAAGTGCTATAGGCCATTTTAAAGGCAATAACTACCTCTTCCTCTGGTATAATGGCCCACGTGGAGAAGTCTTTAGTTTGGCCAGCCGGCAATAGTTTATTTCGACTTCGTGATATACCAGGGTACCCCTTTATCCTTTGCTGACTAACTCGTACGGGTCTAGGGCATAAGTGGCATAGGCCAGTTTGAAGGCAATAACTACCTCTTCCTCTGGTATAATGGCCCACGTGGAGAAGTCTTTAGTTTGGCCAGCCGGCAATAGTTTATTTCGACTTCGTTGTAAACAGGCGTACCACCTCCCCCTTTTAACCCTCTGCTGACAAACTCGTACGGGTCTAGGGCATAAGTGCTATAGGCCATTTTAAAGGCAATAACTACCTCTTCCTCTGGTATAATGGCCCACGTGGAGAAGTCTTTAGTTTGGCCAGCCGGCAATAGTTTATTTCGACTTCGTGATATACCAGGGTACCCCCTTTATCCTTTGCTGACTAACTCGTACGGGTCTAGGGCATAAGTGCCATAGGCCAGTTTGAAGGCAATAACTACCTCTTCCTCTGGATAATGGCCCACGTGGAGAATCTCTTAGTTTGGCCAGCCGGCAATAGCTTATTTCGACTTCGTTTTAAACAGAGCTACCACCTCCCCTTTTAACCCTCTGCTGACAAACTCGTACGGGTCTAGGGCATAAGTGCTATAGGCCATTTTAAAGGCAATAACTACCTCTACCTCTGGTATAATGGCCCACGTGGAGAAGCTTTTAGTTTGGCCAGCCGGCAATAGTTTATTTCGACTTCGTGATATACCAGGGTACCCCTTTATCCTTTGCTGACTAACTCGTACGGGTCTAGGGCATAAGTGCCATAGGCCAGTTTGAAGGCAATAACTACCTCTTCCTCTGGTATAATGGCCCACGTGGAGAAGTCTTTAGTTTGGCCAGCCGGCAATAGTTTATTTCGACTTCGTTGTAAACCGGCGTACCACCTCCCCCTTTTAACCCTCTGCTGACAAACTCGTACGGGTCTAGGGCATAAGTGCTATAGGCCATTTTAAAGGCAATAACTACCTCTTCCTCTGGTATAATGGCCCACGTGGAGAAGTCTTTAGTTTGGCCAGCCGGCAATAGTTTATTTCGACTTCGTGATATACCAGGGTACCCCTTTATCCTTTGCTGACTAACTCGTACGGGTCTAGGGCATAAGTTCCATAGACCAGTTTGAAGGCAATAACTACCTCTTCCTCTGGTATAATGGCCCACGTGGAGAAGTCTTTAGTTTGGCCAGCCGGCAATAGTTTATTTCGACTTCGTTGTAAACAGGCGTACCACCTCCCCCTTTTAACCCTCTGCTGACAAACTCGTACGGGTCTAGGGCATAAGTGCTATAGGCCATTTTAAAGGCAATAACTACCTCTTCCTCTGGTATAATGGCCCACGTGGAGAAGTCTTTAGTTTGGCCAGCCGGCAATAGTTTATTTCGACTTCGTGATATACCAGGGTACCCCCTTTATCCTTTGCTGACTAACTCGTACGGGTCTAGGGCATAAGTGCCATAGGCCAGTTTGAAGGCAATAACTACCTCTTCCTCTGGTATAATGGCCCACGTGGAGAAGTCTTTAGTTTGGCCAGCCGGCAATAGTTTATTTCGACTTCGTTGTAAACAGGCGTACCACCTCCCCCTTTTAACCCTCTGCTGACAAACTCGTACGGGTCTAGGGCATAAGTGCTATAGGCCATTTTAAAGGCAATAACTACCTCTTCCTCTGGTATAATGGCCCACGTGGAGAAGTCTTTAGTTTGGCCAGCCGGCAATAGTTTATTTCGACTTCGTGATATACCAGGGTACCCACTTTATCCTTTGCTGACTAACTCGTACGGGTCTAGGGCATAAGTGCCATAGGCCAGTTTGAAGGCAATAACTACCTCTTCCTCTGGTATAATGGCCCACGTGGAGAAGTCTTTAGTTTGGCCAGCCGGCAATAGTTTATTTCGACTTCGTGATATACCAGGGTACCCCCTTTATCCTTTGCTGACTAACTCGTACGGGTCTAGGGCATAAGTGCCATAGGCCAGTTTGAAGGCAATAACTACCTCTTCCTCTGGTATAATGGCCCACGTGGAGAAGTCTTTAGTTTGGCCAGCCGGCAATAGTTTATTTCGACTTCGTTGTAAACAGGCTTACCACCTCCCCCTTTTAACCCTCTGCTGACAAACTCGTACGGGTCTAGGGCATAAGTGCTATAGGCCATTTTAAAGGCAATAACTACCTCTTCCTCTGGTATAATGGCCCACGTGGAGAAGTCTTTAGTTTGGCCAGCCGGCAATAGTTTATTTCGACTTCGTGATATACCAGGGTACCCCTTTATCCTTTGCTGACTAACTCGTACGGGTCTAGGGCATAAGTGCCATAGGCCAGTTTGAAGGCAATAACTACCTCTTCCTCTGGTATAATGGCCCACGTGGAGAAGTCTTTAGTTTGGCCAGCCGGCAATAGTTTATTTCGACTTCGTTGTAAACAGGCGTACCACCTCCCCTTTAACCCTCTGCTGACAAACTCGTACGGGTCTAGGGCATAAGTGCTATAGGCCATTTTAAAGGCAATAACTACCTCTTCCTCTGGTATAATGGCCCACGTGGAGAAGTCTTTAGTTTGGCCAGCCGGCAATAGTTTATTTCGACTTCGTGATATACCAGGGTACCCCTTTATCCTTTGCTGACTAACTCGTACGGGTCTAGGGCATAAGTGCCATAGGCCAGTTTGAAGGCAATAACTACCTCTTCCTCTGGTATAATGGCCCACGTGGAGAAGTCTTTAGTTTGGCCAGCCGGCAATAGTTTATTTCGACTTCGTTGTAAACAGGCGTACCACCTCCCCTTTAACCCTCTGCTGACAAACTCGTACGGGTCTAGGGCATAAGTGCTATAGGCCATTTTAAAGGCAATAACTACCTCTTCCTCTGGTATAATGGCCCACGTGGAGAAGTCTTTAGTTTGGCCAGCCGGCAATAGTTTATTTCGACTTCGTGATATACCAGGGTACCCCCTTTATCCTTTGCTGACTAACTCGTACGGGTCTAGGGCATAAGTGCCATAGGCCAGTTTGAAGGCAATAACTACCTCTTCCTCTGGTATAATGGCCCACGTGGAGAAGTCTTTAGTTTGGCCAGCCGGCAATAGTTTATTTCGACTTCGTTGTAAACAGGCGTACCACCTCCCCCTTTTAACCCTCTGCTGACAAACTCGTACGGGTCTAGGGCATAAGTGCTATAGGCCATTTTAAAGGCAATAACTACCTCTTCCTCTGGTATAATGGCCCACGTGGAGAAGTCTTTAGTTTGGCCAGCCGGCAATAGTTTATTTCGACTTCGTGATATACCAGGGTACCCCCTTTATCCTTTGCTGACTAACTCGTACGGGTCTAGGGCATAAGTGCCATAGGCCAGTTTGAAGGCAATAACTACCTCTTCCTCTGGTATAATGGCCCACGTGGAGAAGTCTTTAGTTTGGCCAGCCGGCAATAGTTTATTTCGACTTCGTTGTAAACAGGCGTACCACCTCCCCCTTTTAACCCTCTGCTGACAAACTCGTACGGGTCTAGGGCATAAGTGCTATAGGCCATTTTAAAGGCAATAACTACCCGTACGGGTCTAGGGCATTGTAATATATATAGGCTATAATGCCTACCTCTGAATGGAATGGTCTGATAATTTCGAGATTAAAGACTCTGATTGATCTCCGTAATTTTGAAAAAAATATATGTTGTTTAAGTTGTAACTGATAGTTTTTATTTGTTCTGTTCTTTTTTCAATTAAATATAAAATTAATCTTCTTGTCTTTCTGATCTGATAAAATGGAAGATATACGATCGTATGTTAGGTATGTTTTACTTTTGAGGTGGGACTATATTTGTAGACAACGAACAGATTATGGAAAGCCCATATGACAATTAATTCCTTTATTCCTTTCTTTCAGTGTACGGTAAATTATATTTGTTAATTTACTAATGTCAAACTTTAAAGTCAAAGATGATAACTATTTATACGAACCGTATTTATATGGATTGTTTGAGTATATGTCCAAGTTTGAAGATGCATATGTCATCGCTTTTGTTCTTCATTGATAGGAATTGTTAAATTTCTATATTTTTATTTGTTATTGTTTCAGTTTACATTATTTCACTTATCACAGAAATTTGAATACACCAGTTCCTGGTTTTTATATCATAAATGTGTATACTAAATGTTGTTTAAAGGAATAACAAGTAAAACGCGGACCTCGAAGAAGACAGAGTGTTAGAAACAATATATAAACAGAAACGTTATTTAATCATAAGACAGTGACTCGGTCACAAACGGTTCACATCAAAGTCTTTATAACGCCGGCTTTTCGTGCAACATTCATGACAGAAATTATTTCACGTTCAACATGAAATTATGTCTTATTTCACGTTTTTTCCATGCAAGCACCCCCCTCTTTATCACCCTCAGCTAACAGACCCAATACCCCCTTTCCCCGCCCCCAGACTCCCTCTTCCTGATCCCTCATTCCAATGTTTGTTCCCTTACCCCTGTCCACCCCCTCAAGAGTTTGATTGTTTTATTTGTTTTCTTGGGAATATAAATGGCCTAATTTGTAAATTTTTACCCCTACAGTACAAGGCAATACATTTTATTGATGGATTCGTCTTGATCATAATTTGTTTACAATTACCCCCCCCTCTCTCTCTTTGGTATAAAAAAATTTCTTAAGGTCAAGTATCAGGTTTAAACATACATTGTAGGGCTTATTTAGTTTACCAAATAACACATACATTTGAGTTGAAAAGTTCATTATTGTTTTGTGCTTAGTATTTTTAAATACAAAATTTGTGTATCCCTTATTCCAAACAGGGTACAAGTAACCCCAACATAATTTGGTTGACCCAAGAAGTCTGTATTCAACATATAAAAACAAAATCATTATTTATACTTGCTGTGCATGTAATTTTATTTTGTTTGCTCATTATTGATTGCCACAAATTCTTCATTTTTTAGCTCACCTGGCCAAATGAATTCTAACCAAACTTGGCCACAATCATCATAAAGGTATCTAGTTTAAAAAATGTGTCTGATGACCCTGCCTGCCATTCAACATGACAGACATGGCTAGAAATAGAACATAGGGGTAAAATACATTTTCTGGCTTATATCAATGAAACTAAACATTTAGAGCAAATCTAACATGGGATAAAAATGTTCATTAGGTTAAGATCTATCTGCCCCAAAATTTTTAGATGAATCAGACAACGCGCTGTTGGGTTGCTACCCCTGAGTTGGTAATTTAAGGAAATTATGCAGTTTTTGGTTATTATCTTGAATATTATTATCAGTCAAGGGTTAATAGAGAAAAATAACATACATTTGTTATTGAGGACTAAAAAATCAAAGAACTGTGATAACATATGTATATTACATGTTTCAAAGGGACAATATACATCATTAGTTTTGTTAAAATGTCTATAAGTGCTATTGATATTACTATTGTCTTTATGTATTCTAAACTATAGACAAATATAACAGTTCATAGTTTGTCAATCATGCATAGTAAACCTATGTTATTACAAAAAAAATATGCCTGTAATAACTGAAGGCTGTTATTACAGTTTCTCCACATCACTCCAAAGCATTTGCGCAGACATACATCATGCTTAATTACAATGTATTTTAATTCATTGTAAGAAATCATGATCAGAGCATGTAATGAGGTTCTTCGCAAGTTTCCTAGTAATTCCAAGTGTCTCATATAATAAGTTACATGCCTTTAATAACTAAGCCTTGTTATTACAGCTGAGTTTATCCCTTAAAACCCTTGTCTCATTGATTTACCATGGTAAATGAAAAATGTATTAATCTAATTCAAAAAATTAGTTATCAAGGCTATGCATTTAGTTTCTGCGCAAAGTTTTAAGAGTTCCCTAGAGCCCACTAAAAATTAAAACATTTATGATTTATTTTACAAATAACAAACATGTGTTATTACAGATTTCAAAAATTTAAGGATTAAAGAGTAGACAACTCATCAAAGTATCTGTAATAACACATGCAAGATATTTTCTGTAATAACCCTACAGAGTTATATCTCTGACTGATTATAGATAGCGATAAACTGTAAACAGCAATAATGGTCAGCAAAGTAAGATCTACAAATAAATCAACATGCCCTAAATTGTCAATTGACCCCTTAAGGTAGATTCATGGTATACCGCCATCTTGGATTGTACAATCGCAGTACACAATCGGTCTAGATCTGCCCAAATCTGCAAATTTGGAGACAGATAGGCAATTTATAGGTTAGACTTTTATTTGATGAAAGAAAACTTTGTGATTTATTGCATTATTCAAAATGTTTAAATAAATACCAAATATTTGTGTTTTTAGAATCATTTTTTCAACTTGGCCATTTAAGGGGAGATAACTCTTTAAGTAAAAAATTTATACTGGACTGATAGGGAAATCTTATTTTTTACTTGTAGCAAGAAAACAAGTTTGGTGACACCATTTTTTTTTTATTTTCCTAAAGCATATAATATAACCTATCTTCTCATATTTTATTTCAAAATTCTATCTCATAGATTTTTTTTATGCACAAAAATGTGTTTTTTCATGAACAATCTAAGCAAATTTGGGCAATTTCGTACGACCCGTAGCTTGAAAAATAGCATGGTGACCCATACTTTTTATTATATTTTTGGAAAAAGCATAGAAAAATCTTTATTTTGGCAAAGTATAAAAAAATTCTATCTGAGGAAATATATACCTATGATCTACCTTAAGGAGTTATTGCCCTTTAAAGTCAATATTAAACAATTTTGAAAATTTTACAAAATCTTCTCCTCTGAAACTATTGAGACAGATTTAACTTACTTGGCCATAATCATCATTAGGGTATCTAGTTTAAAAAAATGTGTTTGATGACCCTGCCTACCAACCAACATGGCTGACATGGCTAAAATAGAACATACATGTAGGGGTAAAATGCAGCTTTTGGCTTATATCTCTGAAACTAAAGCAAAAGTATAATGGTTGCATTATTTCATGCATCAATTGTAAACAAAAATATCAGGTGAGCGACACAGGCTCCTTGGAGCCTCTAGTTTTAAAATATGAACTACATTATGCATTTAAATGTCAATCATGGTTGATTTTCTGACAGAATTACTCTCACATTTAATTTCAGGCTTCAAGTACATGTAAGAGGAAGTAGTGATTTGTTGTAAAACATCCTGGAATGTTCAACTTTACTTGGAAACTATTGGCAAAGTACCGACATAATTTACATGAGAAGTCAGGATCATCTTGTCTTGCAATTGGGAACTATATATGTAAAGTGCTTAAACTTAAGAACAACATTAGAAGCCAAGATCAACAATACTCGGAACTACATGTATACTCAAAGTACTGTCAGAATCCATATGAGAACCCAAGATCAGCTACACTTGGTGTCTATATGCAATGTGTTGAGAATCCACTTAAGAAGCCAAGATAAACTTTAATTTGGAACTATATGCTAAGTGCTGTCAAAATCCATAGAAAAAAATCCAAGATCAAAAGGACCTACTGTACATGTACCTACATGTCCCAATGATGAATAGATTATTGAGTCATACAAAAAAATATTGAAGAGAAGAATATTGATATAAAAATTATGAAAAATATGGAGCTGATCAATTAATGATTGTACATGTACATGATGTATACATGTCAACAATTACTAGTATATTGAAAATAACAATGTTAATAAATGTTTTATAAATTTGATCTCATAGACATTTGAGGAATAAAATCAAAATGTTTCAAAAAGGAATTTTAATAGAGCTGTTTTAATTTATTTTTGCTGCTTGAGTGAATTTTGCTGCAAACATGATTCATGATATGCAAACTGCAATATATGCAGTTGTCTTTAATACAGAATGTAGCTAATAAGATTTGTAGATTTTGGAAATCATAATACATGTACCAAGTGACAGTTCTGGTAAATGCAAATGCCTTTCCCTCATCTTTTACCTCACCAACCCCTGACCCAATTGGTCAGTCACTTGAATTATTTTACATCATTTGGCATTTTTTGTCCATCCATATGCTTTTCATTTTCTATTTCAAAAGTTATATTTTCGGGAGAAAAGGAGAAATAGAATATTTAGTTTTGTTCAATGAGACAGAAACCAAACAAACAATCAAACGAATTATATATTGTCTGGAAAAACTTGTGTCTCACTAACTGACAACCTCATTACCTATCACAATGATCAAGATTACTGAAATCAGATAAATATGGTTTTGTAAAATTAGATATGCACTCAAATTGATAGAGATTGCAACAAAGATTTCAACTTCATTTCATGGATCAGTGATCAAGGTTAAAGTTACCTGATTAGATATAAGAAGATGTAGTATGAGTGCCAATGAGACAACTCTCCATCCAAGTCAAAATTTATAAAAGTAAACCATTATAGGTTGTTTATCAGATACTGTTAGCAATAGGTCATTTGTCAATGTCAAGTTTTTGTGTTTTTGTCTGTTTTTCTAATACTAAAAGAAGTAGATAAAGTATATTTGATGTATGCAATGATTCACAAATGTAAGGAGTACATGTCTGTCAGTTGTCATTGACCACATGTTCATGGTTCATTGGTCAATGGTAAGTCCTCTTTTAATATGCTACATTGTGTAATCAATGATAAGTCAACTATATTTGGTGTATGGAATGATTATTAAATGAATGTATTGAAATATTAAATAAGAAGATGTGGTATGATTGTAAATGAGACAACTCTCCACAAGAGACCAAATGACACAAAAATAAACTAAAGGTCACCATATGGGATTATGGCCTACAACCTATACTGTATAGTCCGATATAAAAGGCCTCGAAATGACAAATGTAAAACAATTCTATTGAGAAAACTAACAGCCTGATATATGTACAAAATAATGAATGAAAAACAAGTATGCCTGTCTTGCAGGGTTTATCTGAACTTAGCCTCATTTTCATGGTTTTGTCTGTTTCTTGCATACTATATGTTTCAAAATATTTGGTTTAAGGAATGATTGTAACAGAGGTGGATTTAGGGGGAGGGCCCATGGTGCCCCCCTTTTTGTGGGAAAAATTTGGTTGCTTAAATAGGGAATCACTGGAGCGGGCCCCTCTTAGGCAGTCAGTGCCCCCTTCCCTTTATGAACATTTCTGGATCTGCCACTGTGTAAGGCTGGCTTGGTTTAACTGACCTTGGCCTCATTTTCATGATTATTGATAATTGATAATATTAATTTTTTCTGATACTTGTAGTAAAACTTTATCTTTAGGAATAAATACATCAAATCAATCAACAATGATGATTAGTAAAGCAGGTGAGACATTTCAGCTTGTGCACTCTTGTTAACACAAAAATTGTGCTGAAAGGTGTGACTGCCATACATGTACATGCAGATGTATCTAGGAATATGTCTTAACAACTTGAAAAATATGGGATCTATCCTAATACTTCTTGTTTGTATTGGAACAAGTCCTAATAGTTCACACCTTTTCCTTGGAAGCATTGTTTTTTAAGAAAACTTATTTCCATATTTTGTGTTCACAGCTATCGTGGTTGAAATCAATATCGTTGTAATCCCAACTAATCTGTCTACTCACCATTTTCAAATTTGGTACATCAAGTTAACGTTGGTCTTTCAGATATATTACAACTGCGATATTCAAGGTCTAAGGTGACCCTCAAATAAAACTTTTCACCATGAAATATAAAAAAAAAAGTAGGAAGATGTGGTATAATTGGCTATGATGCAACTCTCCACCAGAGACCAAATGACATAGAAGATAACAACTATAGGTCACCGTACGGCCTTCAGCAATGACCAAAACCCATACCGCGTAGTCAACTACTAGTATGATAAAAGGACCAGAAATGACGTTCTTTTGTATATAGTTGCACACAAAATAACAGTTTAATTTGTGCTTGCTGAACGTTCACTGGCAAATATTTCAAGCATAATACGGATGAGAACATATGGATGATAAGTACCATATGAAGGTTCTACCATATGAAGGTTCTGCAAAGTAGGAGGGGCTAGATAATATTATGGACTGCCACTGGAAAATGAATGGACAATCTATGTTGGGTATGGGCAAAATTCCCCCTTTTTACCCTACGAGGCTGCGTATTTATACATCCAGCTGTATGAACTCCCTGTCTAAGCAAGGGTTATCTGTCGAATTAGGAAAGTCATATTTCTATACCCATGTTAACCCTACGATATAAAAATAAGGAGATGTGGTATGATTGCCAATGAAACAACTATCAACCAAAGTCCAAATTTAAAAGTCCAGTTTAAAAAAATCATTTTTTTTCTTATTGGCAGTGGCTATTTTGCCGGCTCTGCTAAAAATATCTTAATTCAAGCCTTCAATTTCTATAGACATGGCTATTTTACCGGCAAAAGCAATACAGTGAATTTGTAACCCATGCTGGAAAAATAGAAAATATGTTATTTTGCTGGCATTAGGTAAGCGGAAGCCAAGTTAAAAACTATTTTGTTTACACATATATGCAACTCAAATAAATAACTATTATTCAAAAAGCAAGTTTAATTCAGACATTTTTGATTTTTTTAAGCTATGTGATTGACTGTGTTATATTGTATAATGTTTTATCAAATTTATGATGCAATGAGATTTTTAACTTTTTATATTTTTTATAACACACAGTTAAAAAATCTGAGATTTTATTCTTATGCATATATGTAGCATTAGACTGTCACTGACTGATTTTAGAAATAATTTCATCTACATGTTTAGATATGATTTCATTGCAACAAATGGATGCTCAATATTTTTATTTTTATTTTTTTTTTTTTTTCTTGTTATAAATTCTTAATAGTTATTTATACTTTGACTGATAAATGTTACGTTCTCAAACGATTACATGTGTCTCCAATATTGTTAGCAGTTTTCTTATTTTAATAACTATTGATAAATCAGTAATTATTTTATTTTATGTTGATAGTGCACATAATTTTTCATAGTACTTTCAAAAGTAAATACAATATCAAATTTCACTCTTTACAAAGAACCTACAAAATAACAAATTCACTTTTTTGCTGGTGCCGGTAAAATAGCCATTTCTATAGAAATAGGCTATTTTGCCGGTTTGAATAAGGATATTCTAATCAGAGCCGGCAAAATAGCAAATAGCAAAACAGACCGGTGCCGGCAAAATAGCCACTGCCTTTCTTATTATCATCATAGACCGATAATTACTTTTCTTTGCAGCAGGTGGGTTAAACACATGTCCATACTTCATTAAGAAAATTGTCATTCATATTTTTTGCCGCAATGACACACTCCACTTTCATTTTTTAAATCAAGAACATTCCTTATTCATGTTATTAGATTCCCTTTAAAAAAACGCATGTCAGAAATTAAGACAGAAGTTCAAGTTTGCCAATATCACCGACTAATATAGCGTCCCTGTGTACTGGGCCGAGTTTAAAAATTACAATCCCAACTTTTCCTGAACCTAGTAAGTAGTATAGATTTTGTTTATATATAAAGTCTTTAGCTGGAAGTGTTTGGAACTGCCCGGTAGACTTCGGGTGTAATAGGCTAAATCCCGACTTGGTCAGACCAAATATGTTGCGCTTCTCCGCAAAGCATGCGGTATTGAGGGATAATAACATAGACCGATTTACAATGTAGGTCGGAATTCTAGGTCCAGGTTACTATTGACCAATTTTCATCTACATGATCAAAGGTGGAAAACAGCAAATAATTGAAGTGTCGGGGTTTTTTTTTCTGCGTAAAACAAATAATCAATTTAGTGAAATGTTTTGCTCGAGTTCCGGTAGTCTATTATAACACATTCTTGTTCAATTATTTAAATTTTTACGCTGATGTTTCCTCTTTTTTTTTAAATGCGAACTCCGTTGGCATATTGATAGATAAAACAGAAAATAGCAAATTAACAAAATAGCAAAATAAGTAAAAGGAAAATATGATAAATAGAAAACATTGACCCCTAGGTCTTATGTTAAAGGACTAGAGTTCCGGAATTCATAGAATTATGATACGAGAAAATTTGTTAGATATTTTTGTGCCCATGAGTTGATAAAGTATATAAATCTTTAAATTAAAATGTTAGGTGTGACTGTCATGTATTTAGTCTTTGCTTGAAAATTGTCATAGTTCAAAACTATTATCAAAATTTTGCAGTGAGAAAATATTTCACATACTCCGGAATAAAATCCTACCAATACTTGGAAATGAAGATATTTCATGTAAAAAAAGAGATTTATGGCAGTAACAAAATTTTATAATACGCCAAACGGATAGCGTGTAGATGAACCCCCAATGCCTTTATACTATAGCATACTATATGGGTTTTACTTGTTTTTTTAAAGCCGTACGGTGACATGCAGTTGTTTACATCGCTATCCTTTGTTTGCGGTTAAACATTGCGACATTGACAAAATATTTTCATATATACATCTAAAAGACATCTTTTAATTCAACCGGTATTTAAATGAAAATAGGGTGCGAACGGACCCGAGGATCGAACGTGTAGGGTGAGAATGTGTTTTCGGAGCGAACGCGCCAGATACCGTCGTACATGTCAATATTTATAATTTCTTTTTTTTTTAATGTTATGCTCATATCATGTATATTTATGTCCTTTTATGTGAAAAATGAACAAACCACTCTGTATTTCTGACCGTATTTCCTTTTTTTGAAGAAAATTTTGCATCGTTTGTAGACATCGGGAAAGGGTGCTCTCAGACACGTCCGCGTTCCCATGTCGTCAACACTACTTTTGAGAAGACCCCTCAAAGCGATCGTTGTCAAGGCGCTCGTCGTTAGAAACATGCGTTAAAAACTGCGCACTGTTAAAGGGCCGAGCCACCTTAAACTGTACTGGCTTTGTTGTGTAATATCCTGTATGTACATACGCATGTGTAATTCTCGTCATGCATATATTGTGGGAATTTTAAATACTTTTATCCATATTTCCTTCAATTATAGAATTAAAAGTAAAAATGAAAGTAGATCTATACAATTGATTGACAGTTCAAAAAGATTCCTATTACAGACTGAAGATATTTTCGAATATAGAACTGAAAAATGTTACTGTTAATGAAACTATCGTTCAAATCAGGTTAAAAATTCCTGATAAAAATCGAACCGAGCGAGAGTAAGATTCGATCCCATTTCCCCTTTATTGCAAGTCCAACGTGTTAACCGCTCGTCTATTAAGGAAAGTAAAGAAACATACCATAAATTGAGGCTTTTTATACATCATGATCAATGATTTTATTTAACACAAGAGTACACGTACGATGAAAGTATATAAGAAATGATGTATTATTTAGTATTCTCTGCAGAGTAGGGAAAGACATATGCTAACCAAAAAAAAAAAAAAAACTAATGATACATGACCAGTCTAGAAAGAATTAATGCCTAGTGGACGAGTTTTTCGTATGCTTTTGCACGCCTTGTATCAGCTCCATCCTTTGCAAAAAGGGGTTGGAATATTATTCTTAATCCCATATATGATGATGAATAAAGCAACACGAAGACTAAAGATCATGATAAAAAAATCCGAAATATAAAACATACACGAACTGAGAAGAAAGAATTAATTTCATCAAAATATAGTGAAAAAATTTGTACGGAGGACACTTTATTTTCGTCGTCGTGCTTTTCCTTTTTACTATATATATATAGAAAGACAGTATAGGTATTTTTACTTCTCTAAAAGAAGGATCTATATACTAAGTACAAATTTCAATGAAACACGCACCACCTTTATTCCGATAGGGAAAAAAAAGAAGAATTTCAAAGTTCATTTCCTATATGCATTTCCAAAATTATCCACACAAATTAAGCTAAACGAAAAATACATTTGATATAATAAAATAAAAAGAGTGAGTATCGAGTTGGCGAAGTGGTATCCCTGCTGCCGAGCCGAGACTCAACAGACAAGGATAGAACTAGATATAAGAAGATGTGGTATGAGTGCCAATGAGACAACTCTCCATCCAAGTCAAAATTTATAAAAGTAAGCCATTATAGGTCAAAGTACGGTCTTCAACACGGAGACTTGGCTCACACCGAACAGTAAGCTATAAAGGGCCCCAAAAATTACTAGTGTAAAACCATTCAAACGAGAAAACCAACGGTCTAATCTATATAAAAAACGAGAAACGAGAAACACTTATGAACCACATCAACAAACGACAACTACTGAACATCAGATTCCTGACTTAGGACAGGTGCAAACAAATGCAGCGGGTTTAAACGTTTTAATGGTACCAAACCTTCACCCTTCTTCTGAAACAATAGTGTAACTTCACAACATAGAAAGACACACTATAAAATATCAACTGAAATAGCTTAACTCAATCAAAGGACATATTAACACCATTGAACATACACTGAACAAATAAATTTGACCTATGATACAATGCAAATACTAACTAGCTGCTTTAGGCTCAATAGTAAGTAGTCATTTATCCACTACGCTACGGCTCACCCGATATCTAATAGGAAAATTTACCTATTTAAACTGTACTGGCTTTGTTGTGCAATATCCTGTATGTACATACGCATGTGTAATTCTCGTCATGCATATATTGTGGGAATTTTAAATACTTTTATCCATATTTCCTTCAATTATAGAATTAAAAGTAAAAATGAAAGTAGATCTATACAATTGATTGACAGTTCAAAAAGATTCCTATTACAGACTGAAGATATTTTCGAATAAAGAACTGAAAAATGTTACTGTTAATGAAACTATCGTTCAAATCAGGTTAAAAATTCCTGATAAAAATCGAACCGAGCGAGAGTAAGATTCGATCCCATTTCCCCTTTATTGCAAGTCCAACGTGTTAACCGCTCGTCTATTAAGGAATGTAAACAAACATACCATAAATTGAGGCTATTTATACATCATGATCAATGATTTTGTTTAACACAAGAGTACACGTACGATGAAAGTATATAAGAAATGATGTATTATTTAGTATTCTCTGCAGAGTAGGGAAAGGCATTTGCTAACCAAAAAAAAAAAAAACTAATGATACACGACCAGTCTAGAAAGAATTAATGCCTAGTGGACGAGTTTTTCGTATGCTCTTGCACGCCTTGTATCAGCTCCATCCTTTAAAAAGGGGTGGGAATATTATTCTTAATTCCATATATGATGATGGATAATGCAACACGAAGACTAAAGATCATGATAAAAAAATCCGAAATATAAAACATACACGAACTGAGAAGAAAGAATTAATTTCATCAAAATATAGTGAAAAAATTTGTACGGAGGACACTTTATTTTCGTCGTCGTGCTTTTCCTTTTTACTATATATATAGAAAGACAGTATATATAGGTATTTTTACTTCTCTAAAAGAAGGATCTATATACTAAGTACAAATTTCAATGAAACACGCACCACCTTTATTCCGATAGGGAAAAAAAAGAAGAATTTCAAAGTTCATTTCCTATATGCATTTCCAAAATTATCCACACAAATTAAGCTAAACGAAAAATACATTTGATATAATAAAATAAAAAGAGTGAGTGTCGAGTTGGCGAAGTGGTATCCCTGCTGCCGAGCCGAGACTCAACAGACAAGGATAGAACTAGCTGCTTTAGGCTCAGTAGTAAGTAGTCATTTATCCACTACGCTACGGCTCACCCGATATCTAATAGGAAAATTAACCTATTTAAACTGTACTGGTTTTGTTGTGCAATATCCTGTATGTACATACGCATGTGTAATTCTCGTCATGCATATATTGTGGGAATTTTAAATACTTTTATCCATATTTCCTTCAATTATAGAATTAAAAGTAAAATGAAAGTAGATCTATACAATTGATTGACAGTTCAAAAAGATTCCTATTACAGACTGAAGATATTTTCGAATAAAACTGAAAAATGTTACTGTTAATGAAACTATCGTTCAAATCAGGTTAAAAATTCCTGATAAAAATCGAACCGAGCGAGAGTAAGATTCGATCCCATTTCCCCTTTATTGCAAGTCCAACGTGTTAACCGCTCGTCTATTAAGGAATGTAGACAAACATACCATAAATTGAGGCTATTTATACATCATGATCAATGATTTTGTTTAACACAGGAGTACACGTAGGATGAAAGTATATAAGAAATGATGTATTATTTAGTTTTCTCTGCAGAGCAGGGAAAGGCATTTACTAACCAAAAAAACTAATGATACACGACCAGTCTAGAAAGAATTAATGCCGAGTGGGCGAGTTTTTCGTATGCTTTTGCACGCCTTGTATCAGCTCCATCTTTTAAAAAAAGGGGTAGGAATATTATTCTTAATCCCATATATGATGATAGATAATGCAACACGAAGACTAAAGATCATGATAAAAAAATCCGAAATATAAAACATACACGAACTGAGAAGAAAGAATTAATTTCTACAAAATATAGTGAAAAAATGTGTACGGAGGACACTTTATTTTCGTCGTCGTGCTTTTCCTTTTTACTATATATATATATATGGAAAGACAGTATAGGTATTTTTACTCCTCTAAAAGAAGGATCCATATACTAAATACAAATTTCAATGAAACACGCACCACCTTTGTTCCGATAGGGAAAAAAAAAAAGAATTTAAATGTTCATTTCCTATATGCATTTCCGAAATTATGCACACAAATTAAGCTAAACGAAAAATACATTTGATATAATAAGATAAAAAGAGTGAGTGTCGAGTTGGCGAAGTGGTATCCCTGCTGCCGAGCCGAGACTTTACAGACAAGGATAGAACTAGCTGCTTTAGGCTCAGTAGTAGGTAGTCATGTATCCACTATGCTACGGCTCACCCGATATCTAATAGGAAAATTTAACTATTTAAACTGTACTGGCTTTGTTCTCCAATATCCTGTATGTACATACGCATGTGTTATTCTCGTCATGCATATATTGTGGGAATTTTAAATACTTTAATCAATATTTCCTTCAATTAAGGATTATAAAATTCAAAGTAAAAATGAAAGTAGATCCATACAATTGATTGACAGTTCAAAAAGATTCCTATTACAGACTGAAGATATTTTCGAATAAAGAAATGAAAAATGTTACTGTTAATGAAACTATCGTTCAAATCAGGTTAAAAATTCCTGATAAAAATCGAACCGAACGAGAGTAAGATTCAATCCCATTTCCCCTTTAAGTCCAACGTGTTAACCGTTCGTCTATTAAGGAATGTAAACAAACATAGCGTAAATTGAGGCTATTTATACATAATGATCAATGATTTTGTTTAACACAGGAGTACACGTACGATGAAAGTATATAAGAAATGATGTGTTATTTAGTTTTCTCTGCAGAGCAGTGAAAGGCATTTGCTAACCAAAAAAACTAATGATACACGACCAGTCTAGAAAGAATTAATGCCGAGTGGGCGAGTTTTTCGTATGATTTTGCAAGTCTTGTATCAGCTCCATCCTGTAAAGAAAGGGGCTGGAATATTATTCTTAATCCAATATATGATGATGGATAATGCAACACGAAGACTAAAGATCATGATAAAAAAATCCAAAATATAAAACATACACGAACTGAGCAGAAAGAATTAATTTCTACAAAAAATTGTGAAAAACATTTGAACGGAGGACACTTTATTTTCGTCGTCGTACTTTTCCTTTTCACTATATATATACAATGGTAGTCAGCAGGGTTTAAGAACATCCGTTGTTCGACCTGCTAGTCAAATGCGTTATGTTAAAATATACTTTTTCACTTTTTTTGGTCTTTTGGAAAATGTTGTTTGTGCAGTTTTTAGACCACTCTACCAAGAAATTTGTTTTGCATGCACATGTATAAAAATTGCGGTTTTTATCCAACACAATCCAAAACGAAAAAATATAAAAAAATCTAAATTAAAAACAACGTTCAAACCTATGATTTCGTTGGATAAAAACCGCAATTTTTATACGTATGCATGAAAAACAAATTTCTCGATAGAGTGGTCTAAATACAGCACAAACAACATTTTCCAAAAGCCCAAAAAAGTGAAAAAGTATATTTTAACAAAACGCATTAGACTAGCAGGTCGAAAAATGTATGTTCTTAAACCCTGCTGACTGCCATTGGCGATTGCAAAATAAACGGATCACAAGATGTAACAAAATGGATCTTTAATATTAATTTAATACCAAACAGAAAACAATAAACTTGCGGAAAAGATGGTATACCGCAAACATGAGGTGCAAAAAATTCTACACCACATCCGGATTTCGACAATTAATGTCTCTTCAGTGATGTTAGGAATCGAAACGGTATTTGGAAGGCCATATAATTTACCTCAATTTAGGATAGACTCTTGAATTTTGAAGAGTCGAAATAGGATGGACGGATCATATAAAGCCGAAGTCAAATATAATACAAGCCCAAACGAAAAAATATAATGTAAATAAGTCTAAATTGAAAACAACGTTCAAACCTATGATTGCGTTGGATAGAAACCGCAAGTTTTATACGTGTGCATGCAAAACAAATTTCTTGGTAGAGGGGGTCTAAATACAGCACAAACAACATTTTCCAAAAGAGCAAAAAAAAAAGTGAAAAAGTATATTTTAACAAAACGCATTTGACTAACAGGTCGAACAACTGATGTTCTTAAACCCTGCTGACTGTCATTGGCGATTGCCAAATAAACGGATCACAAGATGTAACAAAATTTATCTTAAATATTAATTTAATACCAAACAGAAAACAAACTTGCGGAAAAGATGGTAAACCACAAACATGAGGTGCAAAAATTTGTACACCATATCCGGATTTCGACAATTAATGTCTCTTAAGTGATGCTAGGAATCGAAACGGTATTTGGAAGGCCATACCTCATTTTAGGATAGACTCTTGAATTTTGAAGAGTCGAAATAGGATGAACGGATCATATAAACCCGAAGGCAAATATAATACAAGCCCAAACGAAAAAATATAATGTAAATAAGTCTAAATTGAAAACAACGTTCAAACCTATGATTAAATACAGCACAAACAACATTTTCCAAAAGACCAAAAAAGTGAAAAAGTATATTTTAACAAAACGCATTTGACTAACAGGTCGAACAACGGATGTTTTTAAACCCTGCTGACTGCCATTGGCGATTGCCAAATAAACGGATCACAAGATGTAACAAAATTTATCTTAAATATTAATTTAATACCAAACAGAAAACAATGAACTTGCGGAAAAGATGGTATACCACAAACATGAGGTGCAAAAATTTGTAAACCATATCCGAATTTCGACAATTAATGTCTCTTCAGTGATGCTAGGAATCGAAACGGTATTTGGAGGGCCATATAATTTACCTCAATTTAGGATAGACTCTTGAATTTTGAAGAGTCGAAATAGGATGAACGGATCGAAGGCAAATATAATACAAGGCCAAACGAAAAAATATAATGAAAATAAGTCTAAATTGAAAACAACGTTCAAACCTATGATTAAATACAGCACAAACAACATTTTCCAAAAGACCAAAAAAGTGAAAAAGTATATTTTAACAAAACGCATTTGACTAACAGGTCGAACAACGGATGTTCTTAAACCCTGCTGACTGCCATTGGCGATTGCCAAATAAACGGATCACAAGATGTAACAAAATTTATCTTAAATATTAATTTAATACCAAACAGAAAACAATGAACTTGCGGAAAAGATGGTATACCACAAAGATGAGGTGCAAAAATTTGTACACCATATCCGGATTTCGACAATTAATGTCTCTTCAGTGATGTTACGAATCGAAACGGTATTTGGAAGGCCATATAATTTACCTCAATTTAGGATAGACTCTTGAATTTTGAAGAGTCGAATAGGATGAACGGATCATATAAACCCGAAGGCAAATATAGTACAAGCCCAAACGAAAAAATATAATGTAAATAAGTCTAAATTGAAAACAACGTTCAAACCTAAGATTGCGTTGGATGTTGGATAAAAACCGCAATTTTTATACGTGTGCATGCAAAACAAATTTTTCAAACAACATTTTCCAAAAGACCAAAAAAGTGAAAAAGTATATTTTAACAAAACGCATTTGACTAACAGGTCGAACAACGGATGTTCTTAAACCCTGCTGACTGCCATTGGCGATTGCCAAATAAACGGATCATAAGATGTAACAAAATTTATCTTAAATATTAATTTAATACCAAACAGAAAACAATGAACTTGCAGAAAAGATGGTATACAACAAACATGAGGTGCAAAAATTTGTACACCATATCCGGATTTCGACAATTAATGTCTCTTAAGTGATGTTAGGAATCGAAACGGTATTTGGAAGGCCATACCTCAATTTAGGATAGACTCTTAAATTTTGAAGAGTCGAAATAGGATGAACGGATCATATAAACCCGAAGGCAAATATAATACAAGCCCAAACGAAAAAATATAATGTAAATAAGTCTAAATTGAAAACAACGTTCAAACCTATGATTGCGTTGGATAAAAACCGCAATTTTTATACGTGTGCATGCAAAACAAATTTCTTGGTAGAGGGGTCTAAATACAGCACAAACAACATTTTCCAAAAGACCAAAAAAGTGAAAAAGTATATTTTAACAAAACGCATTTGACTAACAGGTCGAACAACGGATGTTCTTAAACCCTGCTGACTGCCATTGGCGATTGCCAAATAAACGGATCACAAGATGTAACAAAATTTATCTTAAATATTAATTTAATACCAAACAGAAAACAATGAACTTGGGGAAAAGATGGTATACCACAAACATGAGGTGCAAAAATTTGTACACCATATCCGGATTTCGACAATTAATGTCTCTTCAGTAATGTTAGGAATCGAAACGGTATTTGGAAGGCCATACCTGAATTTAGGATAGACTCTTGAATTTTGAAGAGTCGAAATAGGATGAACGGATCATATAAACCCGAAGGCAAATATAATACAAGCCCAAACGAAAAAATATAATGTAAATAAGTCTAAATTAAAAACAATGTTCAAACCTATGATTGCGTTGGATAAAAACCGCAACTTTTATACGTGTGCATGCAAAACAAATATACACGCATGTGTAATTATTGTCATTCATATATTAGGAGAATTCTAAATACTTTGATAATTCTTCATAAATTCAGGATAGTAGAAGTTAAAATGAAAGTAGATTGATGCAATTAATTGACAGACAGTTAAACTGTTTTCCTATTACATAATATATCTCTGATATATGTTCTATAAAGTTCGAACAAAGTGAGAATAATATTAATATAGAGCATATTCGGGTTACATATATATACCGGAACTGAAAAGAAAGAATTTATTACTACGAGACAATGTATCAAAAATGTGTATGGGTGACACTAGACACTACCGATCGATAATATTGATATACAATCAGAATTAAAACGAGTGAATGTCGAGTTGGCGAGGCGGTAACTCCAAAGTAGAAACCGAGGTCCTACAACTGCTCAAGGGTGTGTCAACTAAAGAAGTTAAGTTATTCCTCTACGCTACGGCTCATCCGATAGATTAGTAGATATCTTACATTAATATCTTTATCACAATATACGACACAATCATGACGCGGTGAAATTTAAACATGTGTATGCTATGATTATAAACGACATGTTTTTCTACAATGTAATTAAAGACGAACATAAAAAAATTGATGATTGGAAAGAAAAAAAAATCGTGCCTATTTCGCACTGATCATTTAAGCTGCACAAAAATGTTCTTGTTGTAATCTTAACAGATAAGCGAGAACCATAGTTACGTGAATGAGTGGATTTTAAACATATGTTGCTTTCACTGAGCTGACAAAACTTTGAAGTAAACCATTATTATAATGAACAGTAAGATATTATCATTTCTTTATTATATGCTAGGACTAAATGAAAATACCATATAATTCAAGAGCTTTTTTCAGCAATGTAAGTTGACATTTAAATGATAGTGATTTGAAAACAATCGTGCCTGCTTGTTTACGAATTTTGCGGTGATGAAAGCAGCGCAACACATTTCAGATATAATCTTTACAAGAAAGGTTGTTCTTTAGTTTCGTGAATAAGTGAAATTTTAACATATGTTGCCTTCATTGACCTGACACAGTATCGAAGGATACCATTATGAAAATGAAATCATTTATCAATTTTCATAATTATCCATTAGAGGCTATCGTAAGTGTTCCTGGAATCGAACGATAATTTTGTAAAGTTATAATAACAACAAAATATCGGCACCATCACTGAAACATATTTGTTCAAATAATTGCTATTTTGTTTTGAAATTTAAATCCTTTCAGTTACTTGAAAAACGAGCCTTAGATTCACTTCAAATTTCAATATAAAAAAAAAAAAAAACAATTTACTGCAAAAAATATTATTTGAATTATGCAAATATCGATACAATCAACTTGGAAAAGTTTGGTACGGTACCGTTTGTAAAATGAGACTGGTACCCATCTATATCTCATAACTTGATCAAATGATTTTTTTTAAATTTCAAAATTTAATCAATATTTTACGTTTCGTATCTATTGTAATGTTATCTATTATCAATTTTGCTATCTTGTTTTTTTAGGCATCACAATTTTGCTGTTTATTTTGGTTGCTGGTTTAAGAAGCACGTGTAAGTTATTTTTCAAGATCAACAACAAATACATTGTTTCATTTATCTTGTCGATTCTTTAAAAAGGGATACAGATCAGAAGAGCTAATGAAAACTATGAGTCCAACACTTTGACCACAATAAAAACTACGAACATAGAAAAAGTTATCAAAAAAACTTCTCCAGAAGAGTAGGCAGAATATGCTTTAAGCTATTTCAGTTGATATTTTATAGTGTGTTTTTCTATGTTGTGATGTTACACTATTGTTTCAGAAAAAAAGGGTGAAGGTTTGGTACCATTAAAATGTTTAAACCCGCTGCATTTGTTTGCACCTGTCCTAAGTCAGGAATCTGATGTTCAGTAGTTGTCGTTTGTTGATGTGGTTCATAAGTGTTTCTCGTTTCTCGTTTTTATATAGATTAGACCATTGGTTTTCCCGTTTGAATGGTTTTACACTAGTAATTTTTGGGGCCCTTTATAGCTTACTGTTCGGTGTGAGCCTAGGCTCCGTGTTGAAGACCGTACTTTGACCTATAATGGTTTACATTTATAAATTTTGACTTGGATGGAGAGTTGTCTCATTGGCACTCATACCACATCTTCTTATATCTATTGATCATTTATATCTGTCGCGTTGCTCATGCAAAGTCAATTTCCGTTGATCAGCTGCATACATGTGTGTTTAAAATACAAGACAAAGAAGGACGGGATTATAGTTACAGCAAGTGGGGTGGTGATCTGTGACACAAATATTTTTAAAAAGTCAACAAAATGATGATGACGACCGTAAAATTTCGAAATGTTGAATTAAACTTTATTATTAGGTATTCAACAGCTTCATTGTAAGAAATGATATGGGAGACCTAAAATCTATATACAGGAGATGTTTAATTTATGCTATATAAAAATAGAAAGTTTACAATGTGAAAACTTAATGCATCTCTGATGTCGTAATATTTTTTTTTTTGTGTTACCCTCAATGTCAATTGCAAATTGTTATGAATAAAAGGATATATATGCGGTATGAGTCAATGACAGCAACAAAACGACTTAAAAACAAAATGACAACTGGAGGTCAACGTACTGTACAATTGTAGAATTCTTAACATCTTTAGTTTAAAGGCATACCTTACAGTCATCAAAATTTCGAGTACGATTATCATACTCCGACTCAGAAAGCAAACAATCAAAATACTTGATTTGGTGTTCGAGCACAAATTTGTACTCCGAGTACTGAGGAAATTTGTATGACCGAAAAGTCAAGAGTGTGTAAAGAAGGAGAAAAGTATAAAAGACAGACTGGCACAACGAGCTATCATTACAGAGAAAGTGAATAATTTGTGATGTTGGTAAGACATTATAAGCAACAGATCAGACAAATGATAACGACTGAGTAAGAAATTCAATACTGTAACAGTGACTTTTGGATGGACATTCTAACGTACATTAAATGTGTACCAAGAAAACAATTCTAACAACTTAAAGTATACAATCACTCATTTGTTGTCAATATTGTAGGGGTAAATAAACGTTCCCATAACAACATCATCAAAATAGGATGACAGATATGAATATTTTTCCCGGCAGAACTAACAAAAACAGAGTTATTATCCGGGAAATTGATGGTCAACAGTAGAATTATTAGTATTCCTTGTAGTGAAGGCAAAGTGCATTAATATGATAGTTTTAAATAAAATATTTTGATATTAATCGTTGCAACCAAATACATACAGATTAATGCAACTCTATTTAAGTATTACAGATGCTTATCGAGCTTGTGCATATATATAAGAATTTGAATAACACATATGCATATGCAATGTAATGACGATGTCTTCAATACTGTATTCGTTTTTTTGTTTAATTTCCTATTTCTACTTCTTAGATTCCGGCACAGTGTGTTTGTCCTGTAGTGGCGTACAAAGTATAAACCAGTGTACACACTTGGAGACTTGTCGTAATGATGAGGTATAGTTTGTTTTCTTGTATGTACGTACTGATAATGAGTTAGTGTAAGAAAGTCTTGGAGACTTGTCGTAATGATGAGGTATAGTTTGTGAACTTGTATGTACGTTCTAATAATGAGAGTGTAAGAAAGTCCAAACAGTTCTTACATGATTTGCATATAGAGGAATAAAACACAATTATTGGTTTTGGCAGCATATTTATAGACCTTGTTTACCGAACTACTTTTGTAACCATTTTAAACAACATGGCTGATTGAAGAGACCATATACACAATATTACTTCTTATCAATCTACGGTTGTTTAGAAAAAAGCGAAATCAAATAAGTAAATTTATATACATCTCCAGGAATTTATGGAGTTGTATACTGAAACAATCATTCTGAATATTTACACACATTCCTTCTGGACAGATATCTGTTTTCGGGTGAATTGGTCCAGTTAATAAAACTACGCTTGAGAAACGTAACTTCATTACCGTGTAAGACATATATGACACCAGTTCGTGGC
This sequence comes from Mytilus coruscus, assembly GCA_017311375.1. NCBI lineage: Eukaryota > Metazoa > Mollusca > Bivalvia > Mytilida > Mytilidae > Mytilus > Mytilus coruscus. Next base: position 25,281,060 of record CM029606.1, on the reverse strand, counting down.
ATTATACAGGACATAGAGTATCCATAGTCCGTTACATCTGTCGTTTTTACCAATTAATTATTTAAAATATTTCCCATGAAATATAGGTGTGCTTCTTCGAAAAATATACTACAGAGTCTGGTACCGAGATGTATGATTTAGGATGTACCATCCCTAAGGTAGGTATTACTAAAGTACGATTTTCATCGTCACAGCTTAATTATCAAAGTTTCTTCAATATTTGCCTCCCTTTTTTTATTTTTCTATATTTGCCTCCCTTGTTTTTGTTTCGCATCACGGTGCGGAGCTATTAGTTTCAGTCGACATACACGCCATCTTGAAATAATTCTTATCACATATAGATTCTGATTGTTTCTTTATGATGCGGCAGAGATACAGCAACAGCCATTGGCTTAAATGAGATGAAGAATTACAGACTTTTCTCGTCTCAGGATTAGACATCAAATGCTGGAAAATTAACTATGTATATTTTAGTTCATATCAACTGTCATTAATCCATGTTCGTTTTATTATGCATATATTGCACACTGAAATTCAATATTGAAATATCAATTGTTAATACGTATTCATTTGCTTTGTTAATCTGCAATATGCACATGACGATTTGTTTTGCTAAACAATGTTCCTATACAATGTTTACGAAAATGCATTATCTGAATTTTATAACTTCTGCCAATCTAGGCACACCTCCTGAGTCGTGTCTATTTGTAAATGCCTTGGTTTTGATTGTTATTATCTTCATCACTCGAAATCATGTTACTCTTCATCAACATACCTAAACATTCATATATATCTAAAAAAATTATATACAGAACTAGCAATCAAAATCGCAAGGCAATGACCAGCTGAAAGAACTAGAAAACCACACTCCACAAAAACACATTGACAACTAAACACTGAACAGCCAGCTTAAATTTTCAGAAAAGTTCATCTTAATATATATATACAAAAATTGATATTCCAAGTCTAAGACATCCATTTTATATCAATCCATATCTAAAAATACCACATTTCCATTACTAAATCACCAACCACAAGCACATATATTACCTTAAATTAGGATAGAGCGAAGCAGTCCACAGCTTTTTAGAAAGCGCAAACTTGTATTCTTCTATATTTGCCTCCCCATTTTTCATTAGCGTTATTTTCCTCCCTTGTTTTTATTCTTCTATATTTGCCTCCTTTTTTTTTTTATTCTTCTTTATTTGCCTCCCTTTTTTTTGTAAGCCTTATTTTAGATTGTATTTAATTTCTCATTTAAAATGAGATATAAGCTCTTTGCACAACTTTCTATTGCATATCATATCAAAACTGCAATATAAACACATCGTACAATGCATATCTTATATATATGTCTCACTGAAGAGACATTGATTGTCGAAATGCGCATCTGGTGCAGAAAAATTGGTACCGTTCATGTTATTACTACCACTGGGTCGATGCCTCTACTGGTGGACTGATAGTCCCCGAGGGTATCACCAGCCCAGTAGCCAGTACTTTGGTACTGGCATGAAAATACGGATTTTGTGTTATTAAAATTTGCTGTTGCAAAATTTTGGAAATTATTTAAAGTTAAGGAATGTATCTCCCTCATGCAAAGCTCTGATTCCTTGTCCAGCTTTGGCTATACTTTTGGTCCTTTCTGGTTTATAGCTCCTCATATTTTTAATAAGCTTTGGATTTTCAAATATTTTGGCCTCGAGCATCACTGAAGAGACATTGATTGTCGAAATGCGCATCTGGTGCAGAAAAATTGGTACCGTTCATGTTATTACTACCACTGGGTCGATGCTCTACTGGTGGACTGATAGTCCCCGAGGGTATCACCAGCCAGTAGCCAGTACTTTGGTACTGGCATGAAAATACGGATTTTGTGTTATTAAAATTTGCTGTTACAAAATTTTGAAAATTATTTAAAGTTAAGGAATGTATCTCCCTCATGCAAAGCTCTGATTCCTTGCCCAGCTTTGGCTATACTTTTTGGTCCTTTCTGGTTTATAGCTCCTCATATTTTTAATAAGCTTTGGATTTTCAAATATTTTGGCCTCGAGCATCACTGAAGAGACATTGATTGTCGAAATGCGCATCTGGTGCAGAAAAATTGGTACCGTTCATGTTATTATATAACTTTCAACATAATTTAATTAATTGTATTGATTTTGCTGATATTAGTTTAAAAAAAAGTCACATCAAAGGTCAAATTAAGCTCGCAGCTTAGTTCAATTTTACAATTGACATTTTTGCATAAACTGCAAATAACAGAGCGATTTTTCGGAATGAATTTCCTAAGGAACACTCAAAGTCAATGATTGAAAAGTTTAAAAGCTGAATATTTCGGTTATACGATTTGGAACGATTAAAATGTACCTGATTGAGATGAGTAGATTTCGAAAAAAATGTTCAAGGTTTTGTTTTTCAAGTGTATCATATAGTCTGTATTTGGAATGCACATGTATTCTAACATCAAGAACATCAAGATTATTCTCCTTAAATCTGTACAGGGAAGTTTTATTGTTGATATTCACCCCTTATGTATCTAGTGTTAAATTAGGTACTTATATGACAGACCTTTCTTGGTATTCCTAATTACTGGAAGATTTTATATAGACAGAAGTAGTATACCTAAAACGACAAAGTTATTTTTCATTTACCTGTATATATTATGAAAACCGGTTTTTTCAAAAGTGATTATTTTCTAAGGGTTAAATATTTTGCGGTGGTGTCTTGCCATGGCTTTGTTTGGACTTGTTTGTTTGCTTTTTGGCCTTGAATGTTTGTCCCTAATATTTTATTAACTATGTATTTACTTTCAGGTATCACAGATTGAATTTATTCATTCATAGTGTGTTAATTTACGTTTTTTGATTGAGTTAAGCCTTCCAATTGATATTTTATCGTGTGTTTTTCTATGTTGTGATGTTATACTATTGTTTCAGAAAAAGGGAGAAGGTTTGGTACCATTAAAACGTTAAATCCCGCTGCAAATGTTTGCACCTGTCCTAAGTCAGGAATCTGATGTACAGTAGTTGTCGTTTGTTTATGTAATTTATACGTGTTTCTCGTTTCTCGTTTTTCATATAGACTAGACCGTTGGTTTTCCCGTTTGAATGGTTTTACACTAGTAATTTTGGGGCCCTTTATAGCTTGTTGTTCGGTGTGAGCCAAGGCTCCGTGTTGAAGGCCGTACATTGACCTATAATGGTTTACTTTTATAAATTGTTATTTGGATGGAGAGTTGTCTCATTGGCACTCACACCACATCTTTCTATATCTCAAACATGTGATGTGCACAATTGAGTTGATATGATGATGGATCGTTCCGCCGGTAATGAAAAGGAAGTAACTAGTAAGAGCCAGTCATTTGCTTTAGCACCAATTGAATTATATATTTTAACGGAATTTTTCAGGTTTTAAATTTAAATCATCGTTCTTCATCTTTAATCTATGACTGCAGCTCCCTAATGCCCCTTTTACTACTCGGATTTTTCTTACGAGTCCTTACGGTTCGCACAAATTCATGGATTTTTAAGATTTGGCAACTTTTACGACCGATTTAAGAATCGTTCTGAGTTATTACGATGTATTTACGACAAAATTCCACGGTTTGTTACGAGTTGTTACGGATAACTACAAACAACTTACGGGCATTTTACGAGCTTTTTGTGGATTGTTACGAGTATATTACAGAATGTTACTATTCATCGAAGCTTTTACGTGTTAGTTACGAATAGTAACGAGTAAGTTACGAGTATGTACGTGTCTACGATTTTGCAGCTTTTATACCTTTCTCCAAATCATAAACAATACGTAATAACACTTAAAGTATATGTATCTATTCGTAAAGTATTCGTAACTACACGTTAAGTGCTAATGATAAGTCGTAATAATCCGTAAAGCCTTCGTAACACGACCCGAATGAAATCGTAAGCAACACGTGTAAGCACTCGTAATAATCCGTAAACAAATCGTAAACTAACCGTTAGAAATCGTAAACAAAATTGTTACGAGTCATTTACGGATTCTTGCAGTGTACGGATGGCTACGTGTTCTTGCGGACGGTTTACGTGCGGTTCAATTATACTTACGGGTTTTTACGAGTTATTTACGGAAAAATAAGTCCATGGACAATCATAAGAAGATTTTTGACTTGTAAAAAATATGATTCTTCCTTCAAGGATCCTTAAGATTGTCTGCGAGATGTAACGATTTATTTACGGATGCTTGTGACTGACTACGAGTTGGCAATCCGTAAGAACTCGTAATAAAAGTCCATGTATGTGAAGGGGGCATAAGGCTTAATTGACCTCAAATTATTTTGGCTGTTCTATTGAATCCTACTTGGTTTTGATGCTCACACACATTGTATTACATGGCTTTCTAAACATATGGTTATATTCAAAATAAAATGGAGATCTGAGGTATACGTCAATAAAATAGCAACACACCGACAAAAAATACAGAGCAACATACAGTCTTCAACAATAGACAGGTGTCCATACAATACTCAAGCTCTTAAATCACTCGAGTCTGTATGAGTTGTGAATAAATTTACCATAAACAATCAAAGATCTGCCATGAAAGATCACCTGCAGAAGTTTATTCAGCAAACGATTATCGAGCACACTGAACTTGATTTGTTAAGCATCATATATACATGTATTGGTGAACCATATTATATAACTATATGTTTTTTTTTTAGTTATGCACAAAAAGAAAGACAAGAGATTTAACAGAAGGTCATCATTTGACATGTCAAGGTTGTTGTAACGACACAAACGTTTGCAACCTGAATACAGAGTGTGGAGATGTTCCTGTAAACCACAATAGTTCTGGTATGTTAATTCCAATGTGCAAAAAAAGAGCCAGGAAAGACAAAAAATAACCCAAAACATTCACTCAATAGTCGTTTTGCCAATTATAACCGATTTGATTTCGTTAATACACACTTTAAACACAGGTTGTTTCCTTTTATCATTTGTAGACTGGTTCTATACCGGACAAAATGGGCTGCTCCTCATGCAAAGGATGGTAATTTTGAAAGGATATAGACGCTTTAATCATTTTTGTTTAAATAAAAAAATAACTATTAGTATCAAAAGTTTTTAACTGAACCAATTAAGGATTAAATCAAATAAAAAGATATGTAAAACTTAGAGATTACACATTACGCACAAATATATTTGGTATTTCCTCACGCTCTTCATTGTTGACGATCATTTTTGTCGCTCCTGAGGGAAGCAACTAACAAATTTAATCTCTAGTTACAGGGGCAATTACGGAATTGGCAAATAGGCTATAGTAAAAAGATATTTTTTACATGCGAGCACACGCTGCCAGTTTGTTTTTGTTGATGTTTTCGGTCTTTATTTTTAATTAGATTAAAGTCTAATAACACGTGTTCTTTTACTGATTGTAAAGCATATGTGTACGTAGATATTCATTAGATGGGTAGACCCCAAGGATTGACTGGGGTATAGAACGATGGCCAGATATAGACTTTTCCGTCCAACAATATAACCTTTGCTAGTGCGGCGTTCGTTTGGCCATGTGGGATGTATACATACGAGCAACGTATGGTGAAAATGGAGACATGCAATTTAATGTCTCGTGTAGGATGCATGCCACGTTCTCTGTCCGTCAAAGAACCCCTTCAATTTCTCTCTGGGGGTCCATATGTCGACTGTTGTAAGAAAAAATGTCTACCCCTATCCAGCAGTCCTTCATTTTTTCATTGGCAGTCCTAAAATTCCGCCTTTCATCTAAATGAACCTATTTTTTATATTAATTGTTAATTTTTCTCGTCCTGAGTATATGCATGAAATATTTTCAACTGAAAATTAAGCAAGCAGCAATTGTTAGATGAATAGAAGTCATTATCACGTTTTAGTTATTCTTGAATAGAACACCCTTTATTTACATAGCCGTTTGAGTGACACCCGATCAGAGGAAATTGATGAGAAATAAATCGGTTTAATGAAAATAATATACTATAATATATACTATAATACAAAGTCCGACATCCAAAAAGAGAGATGACTTTTTGTGTCTTAGCAAACTTAAACTAAACATTGAAGCATTGTAAGCGGACTCCCAGAACAATTAAATGCAAACTTGCAGGTAGCAAAAAACCATAGCAACTTCGTTAATGAATAAAACAATGCATGTACTGAAATTGTGTTATGGATGGACACCCCATATCCTTTGGTTTTCCATCAAATAGCATCCTTCAGGAAGGATGTTCACTAGACAGCAGTCTGTCAGAAGCATTCACATTTGTAAAATCTGTCTTAAATATTTGCAAAAGGACTTCAATATTCAATGAACTTAGTGATAAACTGAAAAAACTTTGAAAATAGCCCCATTTGGATATACTGTCTATGATATTTATATATGACCAAAGGCTTTACGCAAAAGTTGTTTTGATAAAAGATCATAAATTTAAATCTATGTAAATTATATTTTGGGGTAAAATCTTGCGCACATCCATTTTGTACTAAAAAATAAGTCAATTTGACATGGTTTTGACATCACAAGTGACCTTTCTGCCATAGAGTATTCAATGTAAAGAGACAATTTAACATTGATAAACACGTAAATACTGTACGAACAGTTGAATTAAAACTATCTAGCGAAAGACCAAATAGATGTTAAAATATACTTTTTCACTTTTTTGGTCTTTTAGAAAATGTTGTTTGTGCTGTAATTAGACCCCTCTACCAAGAAATTTGTTTTGCATGCACACGTATAAAAATTGCGGTTTTATCCAACGCAATCATAGGTTTGAACGTTGTTTTCAATTTAGACTTGTTTATATTTTTTCATTTGGGCTTGTATCATATTTGCCTTCGCGTTTATATAATCCGTTCATCCTATTTCGACTCTTCAAAACTCAAGAGTCTATCCTAAATTGAGGTAAATTATATGGCCTTCCAAATACCGTTTCGATTCCTAACATCACTGAAGAGACATTAATTGTCGAAATCCGGATATGGTGTACAAATTTTTGCACCTCATGTTTGCGGTATACTATCTTTTCCGCAAGTTTATTGTTTTCTGTTTAAGAAAAGAAAAAATAATAGTAAATTTGGGCTAAGGTTAAATAATTGGACGTGGATGCGTCAAGTAAGGAAGCCGGAGTAACTGGAAACAAATGATGTCAGGAAAATGAGTGATGGTAGGGAAAATGAGTGACTCCGGCTTCCTTTCTTGACTCTTACAGTTTTAAGGATTCTTTTGGAATTTTTGGAATTTTACTAGTATAAAAATACCAGGGTTCTTTTCATTTGGTAGGGATGTACAAGTACGCATCCACGTCCAATTATTTAACCTTAGCCCAAATTTACTATTATTTTTTCTTTTCATTATAAAACTGCTATTTATTTGGGATGATAAATACGCAGCCTCTGTTTGACATATTTTACCAGCTTATATCGATCAGTGCTGTTTTTTGGGAATGTATTTACACGCAGTTGTTGTAACATCTTAACTGACGTCATTTTGGAATTTTAGAGTTGTGCCAGTTCATATATCTAATTACTATTTTCATTTAAGGCATGTCTTTGAGTCGTTTTTTGGAAATCTAAAAAATTTATCAGCGTCTCTACATATGATGTTCGGGTGAAACTGTTTCACTTTTTTTATTGTATAGAATTCAAGATTGCTATAGTTTAATAATCAGAAAAGATTGAACTGATTCATTTTACATCGTGCTCATACTGATGAAGAATATCTGTTATCCGAAATATTTATAGTTACATTTGTTCTTTTATTGTCATTTTTTTGATTGTCTTTTAGACTTTATATATATATTTTGTAGTGTACTGTATCATATTTATATGATCCATCGCGTAATATTTATCTTTGGCTATTATTCAGTCATTTTATATATATATATATATATATATGTCACTTTTCGCTTTCCTCAAATCAATATTTTGCAAATATAAGAGAGTTTCTCAACTTAAAAAAATGTTTATTGTTTTAGAGTCCGGGAGAACTTGTGTGTCATGTACTGGAGTACAAAACATAAATGATTGTACTCACTTGGAGACTTGTGGCAGCAATGAGGTACTAATTAATTTGTATGTAACTGATTTTAATTCATAGAAGTAAATTTATGAAATACTGCTATTTTTACAAATTGCGAATGGTCAATATACCTCATCATTAATGTTTTCTACAGCTAGCAACTCGTGTTCACGGATGAGATTCGTGTTTATTATTACTTAATTAGATAAGCAGGGGTCAAATTGGAATTAATGCTTAATACTAGTATTTGCATCCAGATCGACTTAATAAGGCAATTCTAATTTTTATAGTATGTATAAAATACTGCATTTTCAGCAGTAATTCGTTAAAACGATGTTCTAGAAATCTTCAATTATTTTTTTCCAAAGGTTGGGAAGGTCTGTTTAGCGAGATAAGGGGTGATACGTCCTGTATTTGACCTTATCGTTTCGAGACCTCATTTCAGTTGTCTTTAAGGTTTAATGTCATTGACCTATTACATGAACAATACTCCTACTATATTTCATATTGACATCATTTAATCCCAAGGGCTATGTATAGAAATATGGTCACCTGCACTGCAATATGGCTGTGAGGAAAGAATAAATACACAGTCACGTCCGGTTGGAATGGGGACGTTAAAAGATTCTTTTTTTTTATTGCTAAATTGTTCTCGTCATGAATATGTGTGAAATATTTGCCAATGGACGAAAAACAGTTACAAATTAATCAATCTTTTATTAACATATTGCATTGACGAACATATTTGTGGAACAACCAAACATGTGACGAAACTTAAGATAGTAAAAATAACATAAAACATGTCTTTTGAATTACTTGCCCGACAATGCTGCGAACAACATTCATGTCATGAAGTCAAAATAGAAAAATGAAGAAATTTGTTCTTCATTCCTTACATGTTTACCTCTTAAGAACAAATTTCCAAATTATTTTGAGTACTTATGTACATTTATAAGATTATTTTAAAATAGGCTTATATTATCACTAATTATTAGACGCATTAAATAATTCATTTGAAATTACCATAAAGTGTTGTCTAGATGTTGCTGCTTTTAAATGCCTGAAATTAAAAATTGACGATTGCTAAAATAATCTTAACGTTTAAAATGAAGTTTTTTTGTTGTTTTTTTTTTTTTTTTTCATGTTTTCTAATGTAGGTAGATCAAGTTCATATCTTTTTTTTATCAATTATGCCATTGTGGATTTGAATGAGAAATAATAATATTGTTGAGACTCAGACATATACAGAAAAAAGCCTCTGAAAATAATTCAAAGAAAATATAGATTCGACAATACCCAATCCCAACTCAAAGATTTGTATTTACTTTTTATTTAGAATTTTATCAACCTTCAAAGTTAGGTACTGCAGCTAGATAAAAAAAAAAGAAGTGTGCTTTGTTCATCTCTTTAAAAAATATATAACGTAAGAAACTGTATATCATATAATTATTTTACCTGATTTTGTCGTGAAACCCTGATAAATCATTAGGAATTTTTTTATTATACCACTCACTTTGTCACGAAATCTGATAAATTGTGCATTAGTCCTTAATCTTCAGACCGCATATATCGATTAGAACGAAAATTAATGCTTTAGACTTATGACTTCTACTTCTGGCTTTCCTGTTTATTTTATGAGTAAAAGGATAGGTTTTTGTTATTTAAATATAAAGGAAGTTTTAGTAGTTTCAGTTAGTGTATTACAAACATTCATATTGCTAAATTGTAAATGGGATTTAATTCAGGTTGGCATAAAAGCTTGTAATTTGCATACAACAATGTCAACTAGATAACTCTAGCCCCTATGTCAAAATACATAAAATATCCGGTTTTTACCGACACATATCAGTTGTTGTCATTCACTACCTTAACCTTATTTTAAGTAAATTCATGCAACAAAGTTTAATAATGAAACTAAATTTGCAGGTGTGTTTCATTCACAAGTATGCTACTGAATCTGGAGTTGAAGAATATGATTTTGGATGTACATTGCCAGAGGTATCAGACGTTCTATATAAAAATAAGGAGATTTGGTATGATTGCCAATGAGACAACTATCCACCAAAGACCAAATAAAATAAATGTAAGCAACTATAGGTATCCATGAGGTCTTCAACAATGAGCAAATATCATACCATATGGTCAGTTCTAAAAGGCCCCGATATGACAAAATATGAAACAGTTCAAAGAAGAAAACCAACGGCATGATACAATAAACGAAAAACAAATATGACAACAGCAACCAACAACAACTCCTGAATTAAAAACCTCCTGACTTGGGATAGGCACATAAGGAATGTGACGGGTATAAACAGGTTTGTGAGCACTCAACCTTGCCATAACCTGGAAAAGTGGTGTGACAGTACAATTCATAAACAAGTTGTAAAAATCAGTTCGCAATGGCTTGACTCATCCAAGTGGAACGGAACAAAAAAAAAAAAAAAAAAACAGCTAACAAAAAGACCAAAGTACCTGTATTTGATTATTCGAAATGCATGACTGAAAGGTAATTGAAAGCAATTTAAAGCTTTTATTAAATAAACCATGTTCTCCCATACTAGGTATTATACCAAATATTCACTGGGTCCTACAGTTTTTGTTATTTACTTGCACGAGGTATTGACTGATTTGTCATATACTTGTTCACAGTGTAACAATAAATGCTTTAGACAAATATACTTTGTATTTAGCTTTGTGTCAATAAGAGACCCGATGTAATATTTGGCAAGAGACTAGCAGAAGGCCATCATATGCTTTGTAAAGGTTGTTGCAATAAGTCAAATGTCTGTAATTTGAATGCAGCATGTGACGATGCCGTAAAACAGAACACATCTGGTAAGTTCTACGATGTCACCTTATCTTTCTTCTTGTTTGGTGATAAACAGAATACATCCTGTACGTTCTGTGTTTTATCTTATGTTTATTCTGGTTTACTGGTAAATAAAACACATCTGATACGATCTTTGCGGTAATCGTTTGTATCTTCTTGTTTATTGATAAACAAAAAAAAGTAAAATAACAAAAATATCGAACTCCGAGGAAAATTCAAATCGGAAAGTCCTGCCTCAAATGGTTAAATCAAAAGCTCAAACACATTAAACGAATAGAAAACAACTGTCATATTCCTGACTTGGTACAGGCATTTCCTTATCTTGTACGTTCTTTGTTGTAGTTCTATGTTTATAAACAAAACACATCTTATAAGGTCTTTGTGGAAATCTTCTGTAACTATTACTCCTAATTATCGATAAACAAAGCACATCTGGTGCGTTTTTTTGTGATAGTTCTATGTGTTTATTAACAAAACACATCTTATAAGGTCTTTGTGGCAATCTTCTGTAACTATTACTCCTAATTATCGATACATCTGGTGCGTTATTTGTGGTAATTCTATATTTCTTCCTGTTTACTGATAAACAAAACACGTCTTGCAAGCTCTCTGTGGTAATCTTCTGTAATTAATACTTCTTATTAACTGATAAACTAAAAACATCTGACAAGTCCTTGTGGTAATCTTATATTTCTTCTTATTTCTTAATAACCTGACAATTAAAATACATCTGGTAAGTTATGGCAGAAATCAGAGACTACTCCGGAATGACGAAGATCCAGATTCGTTCTGAAGCACTGAAAAGAAGGATTTAATGAGATGTTTTATTGTAATTGAACATATGGAGGCCAAACTACCTTTTAAAAGTTTCGTGAATAGTTTCCAGAAGTTGTCGTACATTCATTTGAAAATTCCCTAGGCGATCTTTCATGGTGACTATGTGACCCTTTCGGAGGACCTGAGATGACCCCAGTTTTTGGTGGGGCTCGTGTTGCTCAGTGTTTACTTTCCATCGACTTATGAGTTTGAATATCCGTTTTGGTATCTTCGGCCTCTCTTCATAATAAAAAATCTATTGAATTAAACAAATATTTTTTGTCTATAGGAAATGGTCGCCCTAGAGAATGCGATGACTTAAACAGTGCAAACACAGGTGTTTATACGATATATCCTGATGAATACCATGCGGTGAAGGCATATTGTATAATGGCTAACAATGAAAAGTGGACGGTAGGCGAATAGTTTTTTCTTAAGTGACCTTCATTTAACAGTTCTACAATTATTCCTTCTTTGTTTTTCTGAGTCCATATACATGCAGTACAGTCCATCATTTTAATATGTTCCTTAGCGGTTTGTAAAGAAGTACATTCATGCTCACTATCCATCTAAATTTCTATAAACTCATTTTGTAAGATGTAATGACAGTTAAAACGTGTACAATGCCATGTATGAATGAAATATCATAAACTATGTCATAGTGAACATACGAAACCTTTTAATTCTGTAATTTGACATTTTATTAAAAATGCTGCTTCTACAATTTGAAACAACCACAACATAATATGATACATAAGAGTTTTGTTTATTCATTGATTGTCCTTTACAGACCGTCGTTTCATATCTTTAAAATTTACCTTTGTCCATTTATTGGATTTTGTTGTGGGGTCATTGTTGCCGTTCCAATACATTTTTGTTCTATGTTTTAGGTCATACAAAAACGATTTAATGGTTTTGTTGATTTTTATCAAGAGTGGAATGCTTACAAAAGGGGATTTGGTCTTGCTTCAGGAGAATATTGGATAGGTAGGTCTCTAAATATTAATATAAATATACAATATGTAATAGAAATAGGGTAAGATCCTATGATTAACTCAAAATAAAAAATAAGCGACTTAATTATATATTTTCTTGTTAATTACATATGTTAAAGATCTATATTTATATACTTATAGTTCCTAGTATATAGCTTTACCTTTCTAAAGCAACAGTTCGAAGCATTATTCATCAAACCATAATGGCACCCGTAAAACTTTTGAAACGATGACCTCAACTTAACCACGAGGAAACCTAAGTTTAATATTTGCTTGTAAGCAGTATCCCTTTATCGAAATATGAATGGATAAGAAAGCTCTGTAATATCGTATCAAGTCGTAGATATATACACTCCTTATGCACTTAAAAGTTCACAATAACAACGTGAAAGCTCACTTCATTTCCTTGTTGTTAAATAAAGTTCTCAACCGGACCTCAATTTCTAGATGTAATTGAAGATATGGAGCAGGCATAAATCAGCCTATTATTTTTTTCTCGTTTGATTTTTTCCCATTTTTTAATACCATGGCCTTTTATCGCTTACTTATTCGGTATGAAGTTTGCTCATTGTTGAAGGCTTTATGTTGACGTATAGTTGCTTTTATGAATACCCTTTGGTATCTGTAAATGGTTGTTTCATAGCTATCATACCGCATTTTCTTTTATTTTTATATAAACTGTATCTATGGTAGCCTTTATTCCATGTTCGAAATATGTAATTTTAGGTCTACCGTCATTGTACATTTTCAGTACATTTATTTATTTGAATACTTCTGGCGTTTCTCATTGAAAAACATGATTTTTGCAACAACAAAAATACACAAATAGGTCTTTGATTAGATTACAAATTCCTCAACCCTGCTCATAGTTTGCTACTTTTTTTGGTAACATCTGTTTGAGCAACATGAGCAAGGCACAAAAGTAATTGCTCTAGTTCAAGAAGAAAGGTAACAGAGAAATACTATTCACACGCGTCATATTTCTAAAACAAAAATCTTCAGAATTGTGTTTTTTTTTTCTAAAAATAACGATAGATATTAGCTCTGTAATTAATAAGTGATAATATTCGCAATTGGTGGGAAATTATCCGAAGAGATAGCCGAAATAATAGGAAAAATGTAACCTCATTTTTGGGTTGATTTTTAAATTTCTTACTGTACGTCTTATGTTATTGTTCACTGAATTAAAATCATGAAATGAAATTGGTAAAGCTATTATAAGAAAAAAGTAAATTTCATATTGATAAAGAATTGAAAATAAATACAGGAATCCAGATAATCTGAATGCGCAAGTAAAACAAAAATAAAAGTCAATAACATTTATTTGATAGGAAGATATGCATACTGATAATCATAACCATATCCCTTTCATAGTGCTGGAAAGTTCACAAAGAGAGTTACATTTATGTACACCGAAAGCCGCTGATAGACAACATTACAACACATTTAGTTGTTTCTATCTTTTGATTACGTTTTTTTTTATTTTCACGTTCTATGGTGTTTCCATTTATTTTTGAAGGAAATGACTACATTCATCGAATATCTACATCTACTGGTCATAAACTATCAATTTATTTAGAGGATTTCGATGGCACCTTTAAATATGCGAATTATTCTCTGTTTCTTATTGGTGACGAGAAAGAAAAATATAAACTGACGATATCTGGCTATTCTGGAAATGCAGGTATGTATTATACTTGTGTCTTAAAAATTATAATTCTCCTTGTAAACCATCATACTCTTATTATTATTTTCCCTTTGACATTACGCACATTTCTTTAAATTTTAATCGTTTATAGCTGAGGAAAATGAGAGGCGAAAGATACCAAAGGGACATTCAAACTCATTAGTCAAAAATAAACTGACAACGCCATGGCAAAGAAAGAAAAAGACAAACAGACAAACAACAGTACATGAAACACAACATAGAAAACTAAAGACTGAGCAACACGAATCCCACCAAAAACTTGGGGTGATCTCAGGAAGGAAGGGTTAGCAGATCCTGCTCCACATGTGGCATCCGTCGTGTTGCTCATGTTAATACAAACCCGGTGAAAAGTCTTATTCGGTAGGTCACATTCGGGGAAATGGGAACGGGATTGTAGTTACGACAAAGGAAACATATCCGTTGTCATCTGTAAAACGGATATTCCATAACGGTCATGACGTCAATATATGGTATGATTTTTGCTCAATTATAATGCAGATGTTACGATTATCTGTACTAGCTATTATCACTATCGTTTGGTCTTTTGGTGGATAGTTGTCTCATTAGCAATCATACCACATCTCCTCACTTTTTATATTCTATTGTTGATTATCAGCAGGTATCCCACTGTACCTTGAAACTACTGAAAGTCTTGAGCTTCATGAGTGAGATTTATTTCAAACAATATTAAAGTTACATATATCACTGAAATCCAGCAAATTTAAGATCAAGTATTTTTTTCCGTGGATACAACATATGTTAGAACTGACATTGCACAGATATTGATGTTTGCTTCAATTCGAATTGCTCTTGTTGTATTCATTTAGATTCACAACATACGGTCTCACGCGTTCCTAATGGTTCAGAATTCTGAACTAGCATATGCATGTAAAAAGAAAAAAATATAATATCAACTTTATGAAAAGTGGTCTTTATTAACACTAAATGATCTATCTCGATGTTAATTGTTGTGCTGAGTGTTCACATGTAAAAAAGTATAACAAAAATACCGAACTCTACGGTAAATTCAAAAAGGGGAAGTATATAAAAACTGACAAAATCAAACATTAGACTTTATCAAACAACGGAATTAATGTAAAACAACTGATGTGATCTTATCATTTGTCGTCTGACTTGCAACATTTATTTCAGGTGATAGTTTGATCACTCAAACCGGAATGACATTCAGTACAAAGGATAGAGATAACGATCCGTCTTCAGCACTAAATTGTGCAGCGTATACTCAGGGTGCATGGTGGTATAACAATTGTACCAGTTCAAATCTAAACGGACCATACCTTGCTGGCGTCGGTACATATGAAAGATCTATGTTTTGGAAGGATTGGAAAGTTTTTAATTCTCTGAAAAAGAGTACAATGATGATAACGCGCTCTTAGATATTAAATTATTCTATTGTCCATGAATGTTTTCATCCAGTCTAAAACTGAGTAACCAAATAAATGATATATCGTTGCTATCAATTGTTTTTGAACAAATGCAGTTTCCTGATGTCTATTTACAAATACAAAGTATAGGGAGAGGTAACAAATGCGATCTTTAACAAAAATCTAATATACACAGATCCCGATACAATGTTACGACACGTGGAAACTAGAAATGAGTCATTTCCCAAATTTGAACTGGTTGAAATGAAGTTTGATGTCCGAGAAAGAGAGTTTCAGCCTCTGAAAATGAACCTTGGCAAATAAGAATTCGAGGTGTCGATAGGTAGTTTGTTTGTTCTCATAATATCGTTTCTATCCATCATGTGTTTTTTTGTTTCTATCCAACATGTGTTTTTTTGTTTCTATCCATTATGTGTTTTTTTGTTTCTATCTATCATATGTTTTTTTGTTTCTATCCATCATGTGTTTTTTTTTTGTTTCTATCCATCATGTGTTTTTTTCAAGTGCCAGTCCAAACTTTGCCGTCTATTACTTGTTGACCAAGTTTACCAAATCTAAATTATGATTGGTTTACTCTAACGTTCTTGTCCGCAATACGCATGAACCATTAATCAGCAAAAAATATCAGTATAAAACACGTTTACAGTATTTAATTGTTCTGTATTTGTTTTCCTTTACTGTCTGCATGTTTACCTCTGGCTATTTTGCAATAGAATTTTCACAGTATTGCTCATTTTAAAATTAGTAACGTTGGTTGCAATATTATAGTCTTTGGCAATGAAAAACTGACTAGAACCATTGATGACTATAGCCTATATTGCAATTTAAATATGGGTGTGCAAAAAGTAGTTTTTCATTTTTTTCAGTCTTTGTACAGGACGTCAATGATGAATAAGTGTGATGATCTGAATGAAATTACGAAAATAGGATTCAAGAGAAAATAACTGACAGAAAGGCAACGCATGATCTGTAAACGTAGAGATAGAGATCATGCGTGCTAACCGAGTAAGGACATCCTGCTGTGCATGTATCATCCACCTCGCGAAGTAAGACCAATTCAAGTCTGTCTAGACTAGACATATCGGTTGGACAAAATCGGTCAGGCACACAATTTTCCGGTCAGGCGAGATCCTTTCAAAGGCATTTCTGTCGTGAAAGAAAATAGAGATTCATCGTACACGTTTGTGACAGAAGAAGGGGAATATGATATATGATTCAAATTAAGAGGACAATTAAAACGAATAACTCAAAAAGAAAGAGATAGAAAACACCTTGCTATGAATAAACAAACAATATTGCACTAAAACATTACACATAAAACGGATGATTGAGCAACAAGATATTCCACAAAAAAAGAAGTGAACTCAGGATCTTCGTAACGGAAAGCAGGTACTGCTGAACTAGTGGCACCAGTTGTATATGTGTTGCTCACGTCAGAGACAAATCTGGCACGTTTTGGGATATCAAATATAAGGAAAAGCCGACAAGGGTAGCGTTTATTTCGGTAGCTACGACACAAATAGTTAAAAACAGTCAAGTTATGACGCAATCGTGAAACTTTTGAAAAAAAAAACATTGTTAGAAGTCGCCCATCTGTTTTAATTTTTATAAAAATAGATCTAAATATGAAGCAAACCTTCTGTTTCCGGTAGTATCTTTTTTATAAGTTCGTTTGGATATACATGTATGCGATAACAGCACTCTCTCAACTTTCTGTACTTTTCTCGTTCTAGAAACACGATTAGGTCATTTGTTTTACAGATTCAAGGAGTTTGACAACAAATTTTCAGTAGAAACGGTCAAGGTCTTAGTTACACAGCTATGTATAGCATCAAATTCTTAAAACTTCTTCTAACATCTTGCCCATTTTTTTAAAGGTTCAAAATGGGCTTTCTGTATATCAATGCTCTCTCGAGCAAAACTTTTGTAGCATATGATCACATCTGTATATAAATTGAAATTTGTTATAAAAGTATTTTTCCAAAAATATAATTGAGCAGGTGTCAGGAGAACCCCTAACCAAATTGATACAGAGGTGATTCAAGGGTGCCCCAAAAAAGGGTTTCTGTATACCGGGGGCCTCGAGAAGATTTTTATAACAATTTTGGTTTCTAGATTACTATGATTTTCAACATAGGTTGTCCGTGCCATCATATAATTACTCCAGTTGATACTGAGTGTTGGTGTTTAGTTAATTTGTTAGCTGTCATTCGATTAATTCTTCAGTATTTTGGACGCTTTTTGTACATTATAATACGAAGAGCACAAATACAAACAATTCTAAGCCCTTTATTGGTATCTGCATTATATGGTAGGCGCACAGACACACACATTATCATAACAATGGCGGCGATTCTGTGGACAGTTCCATGGACTATGTTGTAAACATGTATCTTTATTCCTGCAAACTGAAGCATATAATTTATCTTTTATTTTTCAAGTAGTCTACCAATGAAGGTAATATGACTATAAACTTATTTTCTTTTTTTATTCACAAAAAAGGTTAGATAAGCTAGACGTTGTTTTTGTTTATTTTATTGATGTTGTTGTGGTTTTATGTCTCTGTGTTAGTTTGTTTTTTTTTTATTAAGGGAGGGGTCGTTTCGCTTTCGGTCATTTTTGTTTGTTTGTTTGTTTGGATTTTTTTTTGTTTGGGAGGGGGGAAAGGGGAGGTCGTTCCGCTATATGTTTCTACTTTATTTTTGGTAACAACAAATTGTTTCCGTTTTTTTAATAAAAAGACCATGACTGGGTCTGGACCTGCGTCGCTGCATGCAATTGACTGAGATAAAATGTATACTGAATAGATATAAGAAGATGTGGTATGAGTGTCAATGAGACAACTCTCCATCCAAGTCACAATTTATAAATGTAAACCATTATAGGTCAAAGTACGGTCTTCAACACGGAGCCTAGGCTCACACCGAACAGTAAGCTATAAAGGGCCCCAAAAATTACTAGTGTAAAACCATTCAAATGGGAAAACCAACGGCCTAATCTATATAAAAACGAGAAACGAGAAACACTTATGAACCACATCAACAAACGACAACTACTGAACATCAGATTCCTGACTTAGGACAGGTGCAAACAAATGCAGCGGGTTTAAACGTTTTAATGGTACCAAACCTTCACTCTTTTTCTGAAACAATAGTGTAACATCACAACATAGAAAGACACAATATGAAATAAATAAATAAAATAAATGAAGCATATATGACCATTCCCATTTATTGAAGCCAAGAAAACTTTGAGAATAATTTCCCTTGTACAATGTGCCACAGAAAATGTTTTTAAGTTATCGGCAAACATGAAGTGTACTGGCTTCCGAAGCTACATAAAACACCTTACAAATACAGATTTATTTCGTCTTCAAGCCATTGTTCCACTACTAAAGTGTCTATTCTTCTTACCAGTTCACTTGGTACAATAAAAAATCTGATAATAAATTGTTCAAATAAGGCCTTTGAAAATAGTGGAATTAATTACTTTTGGAGTGTCAAAAACTCGTTGGAAGTACTTGATAAATTGCATGCTTATATTGGTGATTTTGAATCTGTTCAAAGTTTTGATTTTTCTACCCTGTATACCACATTGCCTCACATTCTCATTAAGAAAAATTCACACACCTAATTAAATGGGCATTTAAAAGTCAGAATGTGAATACATATGTTCTAACTCTTTTAGGTCATTTTTTAGTAGCAATAAACAAAAGAACTATGTCAATTGCCCTTGAATTTTTACTAGATAATATTTTTGTTCGCTTTGGAGATTCCGTATATCGTCAGGTTATCGGAATTCCAATGGGGACTAACTGTGCATCACTTATTGCGGACCTGTTTTTGTATTGCTATGAGTTACAATTTATGACTAAAATCAGCAAAGACCCATCAAAACAACATCTGATACAAAAATTTAAGAATACTTTTAGATATTTGGATGATATATTGGCTCTCAATAGTGACGACTTCAGTATGTATACTAAAGAAATTTATCCTGTTGAACTTACTTTAAATAAAGCTAATACTAACAATGACCACTGCCCTTTCCTCGATCTTGATATCTATATCATTAACGGAAAGCTTAATACAAAAATTTATGATAAAAGAGATGATTTTTCATTTCCTATCGTTAATTATCCATTTTAGATGGTGACGTTCCTTGTCACCATCTTACGGTGTTTATATATCTCAACTTGTACGATTCGCTCGTGTATGTAACAACGTTTCATATTTTAACGAAAGAAATTTATGTATTACTGAAAAATTATTACACCAGGGTTTTCGATATCACAAACTAGTCAAAACATTTACTAAATTTTATCGTCGGTACAAGGACATCATTCGTAAATATAGCTCAACATGCAGACTTCTTATACGTTCAGGTATTTCACATCCAATCTTTTATGGTAATATTCTTTATAAAGCACAAAAATGTCAGTATTCACCTCAGAAGCTAACAAAACCTTTAAATAGACTTATTAAGAAGGGATATAGTTACGATACTGTTGTCAGGTCATTAAAAATTGCCTATTTTGGCTTTAATATTGATTCACTTATAGGGTCTTTGCATCGGAACTAAACACATTTATTTAAAGACCAGTTGTTGGCATGACACGGGTTATGCTCTTCTCATATATTTTATGATGGTATGATACTAAACCCTAACGGGAGGGATTGCCTGATATTCATATGATGAAGACATAATCTTTCAATCAGTTTAATTGAGGTCTGGAACTGGCATGTCAGTTAACTGCTAGTAGTCTGTTGTTATTTATGTATTATTGTCATTTTGTTTATTTTCTTTTGTTACATCTTCTGACATCGGACTCGGACTTCTCTTTAACTGACTTTTAATGTGCGTATTGTTATGCGTTTACTTTTCTACATTGGCTAGAGGTATAGGGGGAGGGTTGAGATCTCATAAACATGTTTAACCCGCCGCATTTTGCGCCTGTCCCAAGTCAGGAGCCTCTGGCCTTTGTTAGTCTTGTATTATTTTACTTTTAGTTTCTTGTGTATAATTTGGAGTTTAGTATGACGTCCATTATCACTGAACTAGTATATATATTTGTTTAGGGGCCAGCTTAAGGACGCCTCCGGGTGCGGGAATTTCTCGCTGCATTGAAGACCTATTGGTGACCTTCTGTTGTTGTCTGTTCTGTGGTCGGGTTGTTGTCTTTTTGACACATTCCCCATTTCCATTCTCAATTTTATGAAGTGCCTGCACAACAGAAGCAAAGTTGCTCACACGCTACATCTCATTATTATCAAGTTGCATATACAAATATAAAATCATTCCTTTCAATATAAGCCAAAAAAGTTTGTGGAAAATTTTTCAGGTACAATGGGTGTTGTAAAGTTTCAAACTATCAGCAAACAGGAAGTAGCTGTACAGCTCAACATTATGAAGTTGCAGACCAATACAAAGCTGTATTATCTTCAAAGAATACAAGAAGAGTTATGCGACGCAGGTAAAAATAAGGGGGAGACGGGTATTTTTTTCTTCAGAAAACCTTTATGAAAATTTTACAGTATGTTATGTATATTTCTTTAAAAAGGATATCATTAAGTAGAATGAAAAATTATACCTGTAGGTCCAATCTCAGCACACGTGCAAAAATTATCAATGCACGATAGTTTGTAGTTTAACTCAGGACATTTGGTGTGTTGGCAGTCTTTACTGGTTCCATTTGGACATGATTCACTAGAGACCAGTCCTGAGAACGTTATATAAAATATATAAAGGTCAATACATTAATTCCTTTGTGAGGCTAGCGCATCTCACTAAATTATACCTTATTATATTTGTCATATGAAATGTATTTTTGTTTCACTTGTTGAGCAAATTAAAAAAAAACATCTTCGTCCCGAGCATGTGAAAGAAAAGAAGCTGACTTTGATGTTTCATACAAAAATGTGCATATTGGCATTTGTCTGATAATAGTTGAACATTAAAAAAAATATATCTTGGATAAATATGAGACAAATATATTTCCAACCAATCAATGGACAATAAATCTAAGCTGATTTTCTTTATCTTGTTAGTTCCTAGAAGGTTCCCAAGGATGAAACCCGCACACCTTCCAAACAGATCAAGATCGTCAATGGCGTCGACTTTAATTTTATGTATTAAAAGGGTTGTTCGATTAAGTCATCATCAAAGGCAGGAGCCTCATCTAGTTGGTAATTTAATACGAATAATCAAATTCTCGCTTTTTTAGCAAGAAATACTCATTTTCACTACAGTCGATATAACCGACTATAACTTCTCAAATAAACCTGTCAAAATTTCATTTTCAAAATCGATTTCAGGCCCAAAGGCAACTTCATTCATCGTTTCAAGTTAACTTATATGTTCTTTATGCCACAAAATAGCACAATAGTGTTGAAAGCAGCGTTAAACAACAATCAGTCAATCAATCAATCAAACAATCAATATGTATTTATATTTCTTTATTTGGCTTTCCAGACAAAGGTTTTCTATGTTTAAAATCTATGAATCTATGAATCTACATGGTACTTTTCTATAGCGCTGGATATCCAAAAATTTCTTTAATGCACAATAAAGGGGAATATTATTTCTGAAAACAATAAACATGTTATTTATTATATAACTCCTTTTTTATTGAATTTGTTGACTGTTATATGTATACTAGAACACACCCGCGACATCGCGGTTCCGTGACTGATATTAAAGTACCTACGCCTTATTTTCAGCCTGGATTTTTAGTATTCATATTGTCATTTGATAAAGTCATTCTGATTATAAGGTGCACAGTTTTCTCTGCTCTCAAAATCTTTCTGTTTGAATCCGTCCTGGTTTTCTTACTACAAAAGGAAACTACTTGTAGATATATTTTTTTGGTCAATGATTGAATTTAGAAGTGTCAATCCATTATAATGACGAAGTTCAGGTGTGATTATTACCCGTGTATATAGCAAATTCCAAATACACCGTTTTGTGGTGCGCCTGACAGATCAGGTAACAGGTAACAGGTACTATTGGTATCGGTATCGGATTCGACCCGGAACTTGTTAATTATTGGTAATATTAATTATGTAGAAAACAAAGGCCGAAAGGGGCCTGGAATGGTGTAATTTTTAATCAACATCATTGTCGTATATAAGTTATATATAAAGTTGAATTCTTTGATTCGTCGTATTTACGTCATGCTGGCTAACAAGGGTCAATATTTACCGTATCTGCTACGAAATAAAATTTAATTTTGCCGGGCAGATGTGCAATGACGGAAATGATGACGGCACGTAAATTTCAGAGCAGAACGTCGTGAAGGACAGTCGATCCGACTGGCTTATTTCCGATTTTAACCCCAAATACCCCCCAAAAAATCTTGAAATGAACACATAATAAACTACGCTGGTCATTACCCCTTTGTGGTATAAAACAATATTCGTGGATTTTATGTGAAAGAAGAAAACGCGACACCCAATTTCAACTCTATTCATTTAGTAATATAGATGTAGGCTAGTTTGTATGCTGAAAAAATAGCCGACATTAAAATGTTGAATATTACGTTCTGATCAATTTAATGTTCACTATAATCAACGTAAAATTGAAA
Source organism: Mytilus coruscus (assembly GCA_017311375.1). Lineage (NCBI taxonomy): Eukaryota > Metazoa > Mollusca > Bivalvia > Mytilida > Mytilidae > Mytilus > Mytilus coruscus. The sequence continues at coordinate 25,257,695 of CM029606.1, read as the reverse complement.
CATACCTAAACTACACACAGCAAAGACAAATACTGCAATTCTCATCTTCCTGTGCGGAATTCGATTCTGTGAATGCCTTATCTCATAGACATATACACGCTTATGGCATATTTCAAGTAGTCCTTGACATTACTATAAAAACTTGTACTCTATAAGTTAATAAGATGTTTAGCACTAATGTTGAACTACATTTGAATCGAGAAATATGCTATTTTCTCGCGTAAAAATGTCAGTTGATTTTTTTTCATTCATATATTTCCTAAATCAAAATGCATTATCCCCTGATAAAACCTTTTCATTGTAAAACAATGAAAACATCTATCCAGTATTTGATATGGGACCAACTAGTAAAAAGCTTTATCGGAAACAAATTAATTGCCATTTTGTTTTTCTAGGCTTTAAAATATTTAGCGATCAACTGTTCTTACACTAGATGGTTAATATAGACTACGCTCTCTTTTCAAAAATGAAAAAGTACCCCTCGTCTTTATTGGTTTATTTTGATCTTTTGTATGCGTTTTCCTCATACGATTAAGAACTTTACCTTCAATAGTTATGTGATAACAGGAAACTTTGATGTACTTTTTTGCCTGGCCACTGTAACTCTCCTTTTAAATTGATGTTGTTAATTGCCTAAACTCCTAATTAAAATAAATTAATTATGTACGTCCTTAACGTTTTGAAACCTGTAAGAATGAATCCATTTTTAATATCATTTAATTATATTCTTACACATGTTACAGTGCATAAAGTTAGCATGCACAAAATTTACAAATCCCATTCTCTAGTTAAAATTTGATTGTAAATATAAAAATAAGAAGATGTGTTATGATTACCAATGAGACAACTAGTATTCCTTATCTCACATGTACTTACATGAATGCATTTATCTTTATAGACGTGGGCCAGTCAAATTAATATAAACAAAAGTATATCATGGCTTTCACTTGGTACATCGAGAAAAATTACCGTGAAAGAGTAAGTGACGATGGACAAGCATTACGATCGGACCGTGAACGATCTTGTATAGAATCGAGAATACAATTATATACAATTTAACTTCATATTTTATGAAAAATAGGATGTATTATCAAAAGGCGGAGCATTTAAAAAAAACAACAACACCAAATGTGTTCTCAAAATAATAACTTGTATTATTTGTCAATCATAGTATTCCTTAAGCCAAGGTAACAAAACGATGCATTTGAAATTCCTTTAAAAGAACATAATCCCTCGCAAGTTATTGAAATCAAGCTTTTAACGCTAACTATACGGGTTCATGGGCCGTAAGGTGACCCATAGCTGTTTAAATCTACTTCATTTGGACTCTATTGGATAGTTGTCTCATTGCCAATCATGCCAAATCTCCTTATTTTATATAGATCGTGAAAGATGGGGCAACGCATTAATTGGATCTTGAAAGGCAATGAGTTACCAGACTTAATTATCAGAAATTTACATTTTTTTTACCAATTGATACATACTTTAAATTTGTTTAAACGTGACTATGATAAGAACAACTGGCTTTGTAGGAGTTAATACTGACTAATCTATAATAGTTGTATGTGTTTCTTTTGTATATTTTTGATTGCCGGTCTGTTTGCCTGCTTTTCAAATTCATGTCTCCTTTGGTATAGCAGTATATTTAATTACTGGTCTTCTCTGGCTTTATTAATTACATGTATAAATAAAGACAAATGTAGAACCTGTTCACTTTTTCTTTTACTTTCAATTTGTGATATCTTGTACTTCCATGTTCTTTTCTGCTTGAAAGTTGGTTAACATTTCTGAAGATGTCTTTTAAAGAGTTGAATGAATAAAACAACCTTATATATTCCAGGTTAGGAAGGGTTTAGATCTTACATTCTTTATGTGTCAGGTGCCTGTAGTCCAGTAGTAGTTGTTGACTCCTGTCTGTCATATTTGTTTTTCATCTATTGTTTATAAATATGAATGATAGTTTTCGTCTCTTCTAAATTATTCCACCATTTTTCATCCCTATGTCGTGTATAACTCACTATATTATTCATTGTTTGACAACAAAATTATATAATAGTTAGTCATATTTCCAACTCAAAGTTATTTTCGTTTTCAATCGAGAAATTAGCAAAGCTATATCGTCCATCACTTTAGAATTCAATCTTTTTGAACGGTAAGTATAATTTAAGAAAGATTCTTTAAAAAACAAGACCCTACTCGCGAAAGACATACGTTAAAAGCTACGCCTTTTTGCAACACAGATCTATGTTAATTAAGACTGTGATTTTTAAATACAGAATGCGGCCGCAATTGAGTTTAAAAATCACTTACCAAAAACAAAAACCATTGATATTTAAATAAAGCTTGTACCTTCCTACGTTTATTGCCATAAAAACAACGAAACGTTTGAAAATTTTGGAAACAGTTGTATGTGTTTTAGAGGTTTTCCCGCTTAAAGATTATTAGTCATTATTAACAAGAATAAAACACTGTACAGGGATAATAGGACAATAAGTACACAGTGTAATACTACATTGTAAGCGTTATATTGGAAAAAGTCACCTCGCGCGTGATTCATCGTTTAATACGGTAGAACTGGTTGCATACAAACGGAATGAAGCATTTGAAGTATATTCATTATTTAATGTCACTTTCTTTGTTCATTTTAATATTCTAATATAATTTTGCTATTTGCAGTCATGTTTGTAAAAACATGATATGTCAGATGAATATTTTTAGATTTGATATTCGAACAATGTTAATGTTTCTGCATGCTTAATCTTAAGTCGTGTGACGGCTGTTCTTATGCCTTGCATACATTTTGAATAGGATTTATTTTTTTAAGAAGTAAACTTGCTGTTAAAAAACACACGATTTTGTACTAATAATAAAAGTTTTATGAATTGTTTAAATAGGACAAAAGATATGTTTGGAATTGACCAAATTAAACATTATCGAAAAGGTGAGTATTTTTTATCATCTTTAAAGGGTAGATAACGTCTGTATTATACACTTGTCTATCAATGAAGATTGCTTGATTAACTCGAGAAGTCTTCTATATTGTCCTCTTGGTCTAAGTGTGTCGTTGGGTTGCTGTCTCAATGTAACATCAATCTGCTGCTAACAATAATGTGTAATACATATAGTACAGTGTAAATGACAATCTTCTAATCTTTATATGACACATACAAAAAATTGAAAACAACACGTTTAATAATTTCATGCGTCCGAAGCGCTTTTCTGGATTTACCTTCATCAGGAACGCTCAAAGCCAAACATTTGAAATCCGAGGATGTATAAATACCGAAATCGTTGAAGAGCTATATGACAAAAATACCTAAAATAAATAGCCAAATTCATCTAAAGTCAACTTTGCCTGAGGGAGTTGAAACCTTAGTTTCTTAATAATTTCAAAATTTACAAACGGACAATTTTAGAAAGGTTTGTTAAATCATGTCAGTACGGAAGTACTGACTACTGAGCTGATGATACCCTCGGAGACTGACAGTCCACCAGCAGAGGTATCGACCCAGTGATGTAAAAAATTGAAAACAACACGTTTAATAATTTCATGCGTCCGAAGCGCTTTTCTGGATTTACCTTCATCAGGAACGCTCAAAGCCAAACATTTGAAATCCGAGGATGTATAAGTACCGAAATCGTTGAAGAGCTATATGACAAAAATACCTAAAATAAATAGCCAAATTCATCTAAAGTCAACTTTGCCTGAGGGAGTTGAAACCTTAGTTTCTTACAATGGTCATGGATATTTAAGATACTATCTGAAACTTTACAACAGCACATGGTATTTCTTGTTCATTCTGTTATGCTTCATTGCCAATTAACAAAGAGGGCTCATATGTACAAACTATGCTTCCTTGTATTGATTAACAAAAAAAAAAATACAAAAAATACAAACAAGATAGCTTCTTTTTATACTTAAAATTTCAACTGTTTATCCGTTAGGCTATATTTTTTGTTGTCAGTGTGGTCTTCTGTACTCTGCGGTAGTCCTAAAAATGTCGTCAGATGTCCGAGCAATCTCGGACTAGGAAATCAACATGATATCAATCATCAAAATAAGAAACCTTAGCTAGAGCACCTGGAAGTGTGGTGCCAGCGAGTCTTGAAATATATGTTTTAACTCGCATATTAAAAACCAAATGTGTGTGTGTGTGGGGATGTTCCTGAAATGAAGCAAGTGTATATATGGAAATTGATTTCTTTGAATTTTCACATAAGTATAAGATAAGATAAGATGAGATAAGAATTTTATTAATCTAATCAAGAACCCATAATTATGTTCCTGAAATGGCATCATTTGACAACAGTATATAAGATATGAGATAAGAATTTTATTAATCTAATCAAGAACCCATAAAGGGCATCATTTTACAACAATATTATGCACAATATGATTGGAAAAAAAAAACTAAACAGAATCCTAATACCATACTATAACGTTATGGACAGGATCAGAGCCTAACACAACATGTGTCTTACACAACTATTATATTAAATCTACAATATGTATTGCTCAAATTTTTATAAAAATAAGAAGATGTGTTATGATTGCCAATGAGACAACTCTCCACCATTGACCAAATTTCATAGAAGTTAACAACTATATGTCACCGTATGGCCTTGAACAATGAGCAAAACCCATACTACATAGTAAGCTATAGAAAGCCCCGAAATGTCAAATGTAAAACCATTCAAACGAGAAAACTTACAGCCTATATTTTCATATACAAAACAATGAACGAAAAATAAATACGAAATATAGCAACAAACGACAACCACTGAATTACAGGCTCCTGACTTGGGACAAACACATATAGAATGTGGCGGGGTTAAACATGTTTGATGGCGCGCCAAACTCTTTATTGCAAAATTCTACGTTCTTTTAAATGTTTTGGGGCTGTTATTTCTATATTCGTCTTTAACGTGTGGCCTCTGATTTTGCTTCGTTATACATATATTTTTTTAAAGCTTGCCAATGGATTCCTTTCCTTTTTTCCACTTTGCCACATAAATAAATAGCTCTTACTCTAGACGTTATTTTAATAGTTCTAAAGGGATTGAAGAATGAGGGAACAAATAAAATACTAATAATTTTTGCAACCCATCCCTTTAAAACCGAATTCACATTCAAACACTGATCACATTTTCATCATACCATGGTAAGTTTGAACTCGAAAGCTCAATAAATCACATATTTAAGAAAAAAAGATAAATAAAAAGGCTGAGTTTTCAAAGGAAAGTTCTTTCATAGTGTTTTATTAATGTATGCCATATATTATCCATCTAATTACGTCATTCCACTTTTACTCTGGTGATATCTTCCCTTAAATATAAAAAGTTTGTTAAGATAACTTCTCAACCATACGCATCAGAGACTTTGGATCTTTTGATTTTGAGATCTTTTATCTTTAATCATCTTGAAATTGAAATCATGGTATAAAGTCAATAGGACGTTGTACATGTAACTTTAACTGGTACATGATAAAGCCAAAAGGTCTTTTGTATTAGGTTGGACAGCATATGACCTTGGAAAAGATTAACATGAAGTAACCTGGTGTAAACCAGAATTTTCAATTTTCCACAAGTATCATGTGATAGTACATAAAACCATATATGTTATAAAATCAGTGAAAAGTAACCTATGATATTAACCGGAAGTAACTTTTTGTAAGTATGAAGTAGCACATTATCTCTCTTATTTCAAGCAAGAGTATATATACAAACCATATATTTTTCGAATCAGTGTATTATAAGCTATCATATGGCGTCGGATGTGGCATTTTGTACATCGGAAGTAGTCATTTATCTCCCTTATTTCCATGAAACGATATATTTTTGAAAATAATTAAATGTAAGCTAACATTACAACTAACACAGGAAGCTACTCTTTGGAAGTAGCTGTCTTCTCCTTATGTCAAAAAAAAAAAAAAAAATATACAGCTGTATCATTTTGGAATCGATGCAAGATAAGTTAACTCTTACACCGTTTTTTATACGAAGGTCACTTTCTTGTAAAAAACAATTTTTTTAAATTTTCAATAATAATTATCAACTTGCGAGGTGGAATGCCTTTTAATTGTTCTTTGAACAATTGGTTTTAATTATATGATCTTCTGTAAATAAAATGATATTTTCAAATAAATAGGGTGAAATTTTGCCGATTATTTTATACTTAAAAAAAATTTGGTATTTTAACCTCCGACTATGACTTTATTTCTGCTTCGCTTGAAATAAAAAAAAAGTACTTTTCATCAGTGAAAGTTATCAATTTTGATATAAAAATAAGGAGATGAGGTATGATTGCCAATGAGACAACTGTCCACCAAAGTTCAAATAAAGTGGATGTAAGCAATTATAGGCAACCGTACGGCCTTCAACAATGAGAAAAACATATTCTATATAGTCGGCTATTAAAGACCCCGACAGGAAAAATATGAAACAATTCAATTAAGAAAACTAACGGCCTAATTAATAACAAAACAATTAAAGAAAAACAAATATGACAGACATGAACCAACGACAACCACTGAACTACAGAATCCTGACTTGGGACAGACACATAAAGAATGTGGCGGGGTTACATGTTTGTGAGCGCTCAACCCTCCCCTAACCTGGGACATGGTGTAACAACACAACATAAGAACAAAATATAAAAATCAGTTGAAAAAGGCTTAACTCATCAGATCGATACAAAGCAAAAAAAAAATATCAAACATAAATACAGACCGGACGTGGCAGGGAATTATCCATCCCTCATCCCTAACAACAAAAGGACACTAAGTACAGATCAGAGAGTACTCGCAGTTACTGGCAGCTAGTTCAAAGCCAATAACAACTAATAAAAAAAACATATATCTAAGACTGAAATATCAACCAGTACACATCCAACATCCAATGAATTTAGTTAAAGACGTCATTAACAGTCAGAGAAAAACATAACCTTGTGCAATACCAAAATGAAGGTATCGACAGATTGTAGAACCGTTAAAGTGTATGTGTATAACAAAACTATTTAGTAGGATTATAATTTACTGATAACAAAATCAATATTTATCACAATAAAACAATATTCAAAGATCTAATTACAGTGTTGAATTGGTAACCTTTTAGAATAAGTTTATATAAAGGAATGATAAGTTTACCCGAATCGTATATAACTTTCTGGGCTCGGTAAACAACATCACCGTAAAATTTAGGATGTGATATTCCGTCTGCAGTAAGCTTTTACAGATACAGCAAAATTTGCAAACCAAATCTTCGTATCTATAGAAGAATTTAGTAAAGGTTTTATGTAATTTGTGGTAACGAAATCCCTGACTTAATAATTTATCAGTAATACATAGATTACGTTCATTGAAATCCAAAACGTCACTACAGACACGGGAATAATGAACGAGTTGGGATATATAAACACGGCAAGATGGTGCCAGAGGAACATCACCGTCCAAAAAAGGAAAATTAACAATAGGGAAAGAAAAATTATCACTTTTGTCGTAAATTTTTGTGTAGAGTTTGTGGTGTAAAACTGAAATATCTAAATCTAGGAGAGGACACTTATTGCTGTTTATAATTTGATTTATTTAAAGTAAGTTATTGTGGGTAAATTTCGGCAGTATATTGAGAGAATTCTTGATTATTTAACGAAATAATACCATCAAGATAACGATAAGCGTTGTTGAATTTATCAATTAAATGGAATTTAGACGGGTCTTTACTGAGTTTGACCATAAACTGTGATTCATAACAGTACAGGAACAAGTCTGATATTAAAGGGGCACAATTGGTGCCCATATGAATACCTACAATCTGTCGATAAACTTTATTGCCGAAACGTACATTGTGGTTATGACATGATTATTTACTATCTGACTCTCTGTGGAACGTACGGCCTTGAATGTAGTTGAATTTCGTTCTTAAGGACTTCCGTGTAGTATAAACTACTTTCATTGTTACGTCGTATGGATAAGAGAAAGAGCACATAAAATTAGTAATACAAAATTAACCATGTTAACATAGGAAAGAATATCAACTTAAAATAAACACTAAATAAAAGTGAATAGGAAAAAGGGGGTATATGTCTCAAGTGCATGTAGAAAAAATTAAGAATATTAAAGATACTTTTCCGTGACTTTAATGAATAATAACTTGCACTAATTAACTAATACCCATCCACAGGAATAATAATTATTGTCTAAAACAAGCCGTCGACGATTATACGCTGTCATTTTAAAATTGTTTGTAAAATAACAAACTACAATTGTTCGGAGATTTATTGTATTGTTGATATCAATTTCGATCAAATTTGAAAAACAACAAATCTTGTATACGTCCCAAGAATAGGTGTTTGTATACTTCCAATATTTCTCCGTCGTACAGCTATATTGTCATTGGCAGTTAGAGTTTCATAAGTCATGATAACCCCTGTGCTTCCTCGACAAAATCCATATGCAACTTCTGAAGAACCTTTCAACATTTCCAACCTTAAGACCTGGCCTTGTGAGCATCGATAGTAGAGGGAAAGAAAATAAGTTCCGGTTACTGGTGTAACAAAGGTTGTATTACCATTGCCGATTACGAAACCAACGTTGTCTTGAATACGATCCCATACCACTGCTTCACCTGGATTCAAATCTTGACCAGTTACTTTATAAGCATTGAACCTTCTTTGTGCTCCTGTTAATAAAAATGCTGAGACTAGAAAATATTAATAATGGTCAACGTTATATACCGTTATCTTAATGCTAAAGAAGTTGACAGATTGATGTTTTACATCAAATGGCAAACATTACATCAGGACAAAAAATGTTACAGTAATATGATTACGAACCGGCTTTGTACTTAACCGACGGTTTGAGCTAGATTCAAACATGCTTGTTTACAAGATAATATTCAACATACTCACAAAAAACTTGTCTAACTCGAAGCCAACCACATTTTCTCTTATTCCTAAATGCCACGTGCCAAGATTGATTTGGTATGGTTTGATTCATATGAATCTTCATGTATATTTGCTTTTTTATATATTAGATTTTTAATTCGTTCAAACAAGCGTCAACTCAAACAATATATCCCAAAACAAATACAAATTGAATGCTTATGACGATTTAACCAAGACCCCCTTAAAGGGGTATTATCTGTCAAATTAATGTTCACCGATTGGACCGAAATTCTCATATTTGATATATAACATACTAAAACGTAAATCAAAATTACAAAAAGTATTAAAGAAACAATTAAAAATGCATGGACTCGCTAATGTATTAGCATTTCATGGGTATTTTAGACTAGTTGCCATCTAATTATCCATCGAGGTGACCTCCGAACACTACCGATGGAGCAACATAAATATAGATAAAGAAAGACAGACAGAAAAGCACGTGCAATCGTACAAAGCTGAATTTTCTAGGTCTGTTTGATCTCATGTTATAGGTTGAAAATATATATAAATCATCGTTTTACCTGCATGTGAATTATTTTTTTTTTTTGGGCCGGAACAGTCAAGAACAGTCTTTTTTATGAATGAACATGCTGGCCATATGTTTAACACATGCACAACCAAATATCATCTTGAAAAATTGTCATTAGATAGAATTGAACGAACTGAACTTTATCATTTTGTCGCTTACTATAATTCAATAATACAGAACATCATATACATCGAATGCAATTTTGAACACTATTATACGAAAAAATAACGATTCTTATACATGTTATATTTCAGTATATTCATCAAATATAACAAATCAAAGACAATTATAATAATTGCATACCTGCATAACTACAGCACACAAATATCACTATAAGTTTGACACTCATTTTTGTCATTGTGGATTACATACATTTTGCAGTCGTAGACGACCTTCTTATATAACACTACTTAAGCTTCAATTTTTAATCATGTTACACGGTGCAACCGAAATATGCAATACATGATCCGCTTAAGCAATTACATATTAGTTAGGCGAATAGACTAATAGGCGTATACGAAGATATTCTAAAGAAATGTAAAATAAACTTCTCAGTGTCGAGGACAGCAGATGGATAATTTATTGCATACAAGTTTTTGGGTCACCGTCACAATTTGTAGGCAAAATCGATGTGTATATTTGTCATCTCACCAGAAACATTTTTTTCTATTTTTCTTGCGGTTTTCGATCTTATGAAACCTGAATATGCTTCTATTTTAAATCTGTAAAATTACAGATTGTGTCTTATGCCCAATAGATACATTTTGACTTCATGCGTTTATATTTGAATAACGAGTGCTGCATGCATAGCGGGGAACGCTTGCTATGTCATTCCCGTCCGGTCTCGCTCCTTTTGCAGTTCATGCGATTCCCTAAGTTTTATTCGCTTGGTTTCTATAACCAAAAGAGATGTTCAAGAGTTTGAACTCTGGTAATCAAAAAGAATTGCAGAGCACGAAAGAGTGCAACAGTTATGCTTGAAGTGGAAATATCCTTGTTGTGAAATAGATATGCTTATAGGGAAACAGAAATTGTTGTAGTAGACAAAATGCTTGTAGACAAACAGAAATGATTGTCTTAGAAATGGTTGTCGTGGAACGGAAATGGTTGTCGTGGAACAGAAATGGTTGTCGTGGGACAGAAATGGTTACAATGGAACAGAAATGATTGTCGTGGAACAGAAATGATTGTCATGGGACAGAAATGATTGAATGGGGACAGAAATGATAAACATGGAACAGTAATGATTGTCGTGGAACAAAAATAATTGTCGTGGCACAGAAATGATAACAATGGAACAGAAATAGATGTCGTTGAACAGAAATGATGATTGTCGGGGACAGAAATAATTGTCGTGGAAGACAAATGATTGCCTTGGAACAGAAATGATTGTCGTTGAACAGCAATGGTTGAAGTGGAACAAAAATGACTGAAGTGGGAAAGAAATGATTATAGAACAGAAAGTATTAAGCGGAACAGAAATGATTGTCGCGGAACAGAAATGATTTTACAGGAACAGAAATGATTGTAGTGGAACAGAAATGATCATAGGAGAACAGAAAGTATTAAAGTTGAACAGAAATGATTGTCGTAGAACACAAATGATTGTCGTGGAACAGAAATGGTTGTTTTGGAACAGAAATGAATGTGGTGGAACTAAAATGATTATAGACGAACAGAAAGTATTAAAGTGGGAAAAAAATGATTGCAGTGAAACAGAAATGATTGTCGCGGAACAGAAATGATTTTACAGGAACAGAAATGATTGTAGTGGAACAGAAATGATCATAGGAGAACAGAGAGTATTAAAGTAAAACAGAAATGATTGTCGTAGAACACAAATGATTGTCGTAGAACAAAAATGATTGTAGTGGAACTAAAATGATTATAGGCGAACAGAAAGTATTAAAGTGGAAAAAAAAAATGATTGCAGTGAAACAGAAATGATTGTCCTGAAACATAAATGATTGTCGTAAAACAGAAATGGTTGTCGTAAAACAGAAATGGTTGTCGTAAAACAGACAGTGTTGTCGTGGAACAGAAATGATTGTCGTAAAACAGAAATGATTGTCGTAAAACAGAAATGATTGTCGTAAAAACAGAAATGGTTGTCGTAAAACAGACAGTGTTGTCGTGGAACAGAAATGATTGTCGTGGAACAGAAAGGGTTGAAGTGAAACAGAAATGATTGTATTGGAACGAACACAAATGATTGTAGTAGAGCAGAAATGATTGTCGTGAAACAGCAATGATTGCAGTGGAACATAAATGATTGTATTGGAACAGAAAGGGTTGAAGTGAATCAGAAATTATTGTATTGGAACAGAAATGATGATAGTGGAGCAGAAATGATTGTCGTGAAACAGAAATGATTGTCGTGGAACATAAATGATCACAGAGGAACAATAACTAGATGCTGGTTTATATCAAGTTATATACAGGTTTAAAGTTATGTAAAAAGGCAATATATAAATCCACTGCACCCTTGATTCCTTAAAGGACCATGAGTACATTGGGACAATTAGAACATACATGTTTATCAATGTGAAATGTTATTTTTATATTTCTTTGTATTTAAAAATTTAAAAATAGAGTCATACATATCTGGGTCCTTTTACGCCTTAAAACTTTTCAAGTTGCAAAGAATTTTCTGTAGTCAGAATATGGTTTAAGCAGCTAGTTTGATTAAATCGTTATGTTGTGCCTTAAAATAACATTATACATATACCTGTATCATTGTCGTAGTCATAACCGGAATTAGTGTCGTCATTGAAAACCTCTATAAGCAGTCTGAATGCAAAAGAATATTTTTTAAACTTTTGAAAACTACTGCCGCTACTTTTTATTGTAAAAAGTCACAGAAGTTAATTGTAAATTTCCATCAACAAAATATTAAACTTTGCATCTCTTATCAAGATAATATCAAAGGAAAATATCGCTTTTCATGTACAACTTCAGAAATAGAATATATCTATTCGTTTATGATAATTAGATTTGACTACTTATGAATGTATGTTAGTTAAGAAATCATAACAAACCAGAGCAAAATAAACTTTTATTCATATGTACTTAAAAACATTTTACTTCCTATATTTGGAATCAAATAAATCTTGTAACTTAAGCGTAACAAATTCTTTTCCTACTTCCAGTTTTAGCCCTCTCTACACTTATCTTCTGATTTTTGCGTAGTTGTATCATTGTCATTATAAATCCGGTGCCTCTGTTGCAATATCCTGTTACAATGACAAGAGAAGAACGAGTTATTGTTATCAAAGTTTTCTGGCTACATCGAAATTGGACGGCAATGAAATAGAATCCTGATTTCAGTGATGGTTGCAATATCCTGTTACAATGACAAAGGAAGAACGAGTTATTGTTATCAAAGTTTTTTGGCTACATCGAAATTGGACGGCAATGAAATAGAATCCTGATTTCAGTGATGGTTGCAATATCCTGTTGCAATGACAAGAGAAGAACGATTTATTGTTATCAAAGTTTTCTGGCTACATCGAAATTGGACGGCAATGAAATAGAATCCTGATTTCAGTGATGGTTGCAATATCCTGTTGCGATGACAAGAGAAGAACGATTTATTGTCATCAAAGTTTTCTGGCTACATCGAAATTGGACGGCAATGAAATAGAATCCTGATTTAGTGATGGTTGCAATATCCTGTTGCGATGACAAGAGAAGAACGATTTATTGTCATCAAAGTTTTCTGGCTACATCGAAATTGGACGGCAATGGAATAGAATCCTGATTTCAGTGATGTTAAAACTCCATCCTTTAGTGTAAATCCAAGATCCATGTCAATGGAATTCCACCGTATCTTATCAACTCGGGATAACGATTGGTCTTTGAAAATCCGAACATTGAATGTTTCAGCATCTAAAAAGGATATAAATTCTGTGATTAAAATTTAAAAAAGGGGGCTTAGTAGTGTTTCACAATAGGTATTTTAATGCGAGTCAATGTAATTTTCATAATTTTTCGAAAACAAAAGTGTACTTGTTTAATCAATGAGCACGTTAGTTACAAAAACCTTGTTTGCCTATTCTGTGTAAAGGGTCTAGCTTACGAATTATCTTCTGGGCATTATTGATTTTAGTTTGCTCGACGTCCAGTAACAAATAATAAAGCATATCATAACGAATCGGTTCTGCTAATTCGAAAGTATAGAGGCTAACACACATATTATCGGTTATGTTGTAATGGAGTTTCAATTGTCGTGCCTTAGACTATCAAGGGCGTTTCAAATTTTCAAGCATTAAACCGTTAGAATTTTTGAAACCATCAAATCCATTTTTGTTATATCTGCATGTTCATCGTTTTTTTTCTCACAAACGCCACTTTATCTTTGTTATATTCTAAGCTTAACTTGACTTTTCATGTATTTCCATTTCCTGCATATGTCATGGCATTTGCATGATTATAGATTACACGCTTGTATTGCATTGCTGCTAGTAACCTCGTATTATCAGTGGTCTAAATCTTATTTGTCATTAAATCTAAATATGCATTAAAAAAATAGTATTATTAAATATTAGTCGTAACAAACTAAATAGGTGCAGTTATATCAATATAGTACATAGTATAATGCAGCGTATGATCAAGACTTTAATAAATGGGACCGTAAACTAGTATACGAATTGAGGACAAGAAACAGTATATTCAATGTGTTAATGTCATTTATCTCCACAGTTTTGGATGGATAGATGTATGAATTGGGGTTTAACGTATAGTGGCAAATATAACTTGAATATTAGGACAACTTGTTAATGTGATTTTAACATAAACCCTGTTTTTGTACCTAACCTACATATTTAAATTTTGTTAATAAAGGTTTTTTTTTATATTTGTTGTATTTTCTTTTCCATAAAAAGAAATGAGAAAACACATTTTTTGATAATCTGTAATAGTGAATGTATTCCCTTATACAATTAGGGCCCATGCCATTTAATGGAGACAAAATAATTCCGTTCAACGGTGTCGTCAACATAATCTGATTTTAACTTTGCATAAATGTTCAGTAATAGAATCCATTTTATTCGGTATAAGCTTCTGAATATCAAGTTACCATAAATATATGAACACTTTTATAAATTAGCATGTTAATTTTGGAAATTTTAACCATTACGTTTTTTTGTATATGTTATTCATCTGTTGTCAATAAATCCAAACTGATTGCTTTTTTAGAAATTACTTAGACTTGATGTCATGAATCTAGAAAGACGCGGAGATATCAAACATTTGTCAAACCCGGTTATGAATTGCCAAAAGAAGATATTATTGATTTAATTTTGATTTTCAAGTTTTTTTCTGAAAGTTGATTTTAGAGTATATGATTTCAATATATACCTATGTTTTTAGACTGAAACAATTAAATATTCAAGTAATTCACAAATATCGTGTAAACACATTTTTAACACACGTTAATACGTAATCAATCCTAGATAAAACTTAGAAAATCAAATACTCATGAGTCTTACCTGTGAAAGAAAATAGTTCAAGAATCACTGTTATCTGTATTAAATTATTTCTTTTTTATGTGAAAAGTTTATGACTAAATGATATATTAATATTTAGAATATGGTTCAACTTCTAATCGTATTTTATAATTGACATAAACAGGCATAATATTTATTCAAAATCTGTATGTCTTAATCCACTTATTCACTATTTGGTTTAAACAATATTTTATCGGTAAAGTGAGTACAACTGCATAATTTCTTGAAGATTACTTACCAATTTATCCACGAATTCCAAGATGGTGAATCTGCCTGCGTTATAGTTCGAATGCAATATTATACAGTTTATAACTTGTGATGTTTTGTTATACACACGTTTTCTTCATAGGGAATATAAATATATCCTTGTTTATTTTAGTTAAACTGCGGGTGACATCTTGTTTTCATTGCTAGACCCTTACCAAACTTCTCGACAAGCTTATATGAGAGATTCCGGCCGATATCGAAAAGGCTTTGCATTAATTTGTACTGAAATACGATAACGAAACTAAAAAACAAACGATCAATTTGCTAAAAGAGGGACGAAAGATACCAGAGGGACAGTCAAACTCATAGATTGAAAATAAACTGACAACGCCATGACTAAAAATAAAAAGACAAACAGACAAATAATAGTACAGAAGACACAACATAGAAAACTAAAGACTAAGCAACACGAACCCCACCAAAAACTGGGGGCGAAAACTTCCTAATGGCTGGATAATCCCTAGCACACTGAACTGTTCATGACATACGATCAATTTTAGATTTTTTGTGGAACGCAGGCCTGGCGTTCATTTCTTTTTAATTTAGCGTCTATTGAAGGTAATTCCCCAAAAGCGCATCGGGCGCAGTACATTTATATTCTTAATTGTCTAACACCTTGGTTGATACCCTTGCCGGTTGACTATTAGCCCTCGAGTGAACATCAGCTCAGTAGTTAACGTTCGGTACTATCATGATAATAATAACTTTATTTTCAGTTTTCAGTTCAGCCCAAGATAGTTTTGGTTGAATTTTTTTTATATTCCTTTTGGTTATATAGCTCTCGAAGTGTTTAGTTACTTTAACATCCTTGGAGTTTGGTCATATAGCTCTCGAAGTGTTTAGTTACTTTAACATCCTTGGTTTTCAAATTTTGGAGTTTGAACATTCCTAGTGAGAGGACTTCGAACAAAGCAAAAAGGTGTTATTATCATTTTGCATAACAAATGATGCATTTATCTTAGCAACTACTTCTCGATACTGTGGATTCATATATTTTCTTTGGTACCAATTTCCTTGCTTGAGTAAAAAAGTTAAATTCATGGGTATTTGATATCTTGGTTTTGCCAAAGTCTGCATACATGCCTATAGAATTTGTACTTCGTTGAATATTTAAATTTATGGTTTACTTGTACACAGGAAATCAACGGAAATTGGTACCCCAACAATAATAATGAATCCACGGTATTTGGTATTTAGTTATCTATCGGTTAGTTAAGTCATGTGGTCATCTACTTTTTGTTATCTGCTTCTAAACTGTTTGGGTATTGTTTCCTTTTACTCGAAGATTTCAAAGCGGGAGGTAAAAATAAGTGAATAGTAGCTCACATTAAATTTTTTTTTGAGATGTGGAATACGGGTCATTGAGAGGTTGATTGTCTTTCTTTTGTATATAACGTTCCATGATAAAGAAGAACCAGATTTTTGGTTGTTTTACAGTTCAAGATGTAATGAATAACATATTTTATAAATTTTTCATTATATATTTACTTACTCAATAGATGTACCGGAGCATAAAAATATGGGTATCCATGGACGTCCATTGTACGGTAGAAAAACCCTTGCAAAATTAATGTGGGATTCGTTTGGGTGTGCATGATGTATAAATATGCAGCCACGTCTGATCAGAATTGGAACGTTAGATCCGATGCCCGTTTTGGGCTAGTGCAACATTCTTCGAACCTTTGCAACAACTCTCTAAGGAACAAGTAGGTGGCCTGTTGCTAGGCATTTCTTTCCCTATCCAAAATAACCTTATTTTCCAGAAATTTCCCACCCTTCGTCCAGGTGGACCTACCTACCTGTCTTATCAACTACTAATATGTTCTCGTCCTGAATACGAATGTAATATTTATCATTTACCACATTTTAGCAAGCATCAATCGACCAATCTACTTATCTATGGTTTATGATTTTTATTTAAAAAAGTATGCAACAAAAATGAGATTCATTCAGTTTCGAAAATTAGTCTTCGCGAACTTTTTTTTGTTAGTTTCAAAATTCACTTTAAGAAATGTGGATAATCGAGAAACTGTGATGTTTTTCATAATTGTTTGAATGTGCTTTTCTTTTTCCATTCATCCTCTTTTTCATTTCAAACTAGATATGAAGTAAATGATTTGCTGCTTAATATTTCAAGAAAACATATTTTTTCTATTGTTAAGTTAGTTACGGAATTTTACGAGATTAGATATTTTTACTGTTTGCTTTGTCAAAATAGAATATTTTATGGCTCTGGGGGAATCTATTGTTAAGTACTATATTTAATCCGATTTATATTTTACACAATAAAGCTTCTGTCATATTTAATTTACTTTATTTCTGTACAACTAGGTATTGTGTAACTGCTGCAGTGTGTAGAATTTTGCAATCCGATTGAAATTTCAGTGTAAAACTTGTTTTATGTATTTCATCTTGCCGCTAGATTACTTGGAATCTTGAAACTGTTGCACTATCATATTCTAGATTTTGTGCATGGATACACAGGGAAACTATGTGAATACATTGGGTTGAGTTTAGATTAAATGATTAAACATTAAATTAATCTTATTTCTCTATCATTTCATTTTATTGTGTCGTATTTGAAATTAGATTTTTCATGATTCAATTTGTTTGTTCTTTTGTTCTTTTTTATGTTTATCTACTTATTTGTGTATTTGTTTATTGTGTTATTTTTTGGAATTTTTATTTCGTTGTTTTCTCTCTCATTTTTCTTGTTTACTTGTTTTTATCTCTCTGTTTTGTTTCGGTATTGATTTGAGTTTAAACGACGTGATAATGCAGATAATCAGATTATTTGTTACATTATTAAAAAAGCAATTTGATACCCAGGTCAGCAATTGTCTTCGGTTTCCTTGCCTAATTTGTAACCTTTACAATAATATCACATTCTACAATAATTTGATGAAATTTCGTATATGTGAAAAAAAGAATAAAACATTTTTCGTAGGCAGTAAAATAGTGGCAGTAGTTCCTATTGAATAATTACTGTCTTAGTAACTCGTGTTATAGAAGTTTTATCATTTTGAACATCCTAAATGTTCAAATAATCAAATAATGTTTTGTTAGCTATTCCTTTCTCTCGTGGTTTTTGATAAAACTGTTACGTTAATATTTTCAAATTCCTTTCAACTGAGTCCACGCAGTTTTATTCCATCTTCTGCATTATGTATGATATTAACGTTGATAATTGATAATACACAATAATTGGAAAGTGTATTTATAATAAATAAAAAAAATATAAATTTAGTCGTTTTGTTTAATTTACAGAGCACAACCTCACACTATATTTAGTTTAATGTCTTGGTAAAAAGCACATTTGAAAGTTCTTTGGCTGCTGTGTTATCCCAGTCATTGTTCCTACTGTTGGTAACTCATCCGTTTCATCTGCTTTAGACAGATCAAACCGTTGTAAAATGGATACGAATAACAATAAAAGTTCCGATTCAGCTAATTGCTTTCCTAAACAAATTCTAGGACCTGAAATACAAAAAATATAAATTAAATCTTATTTTGATCCGTATGAATGAATAATTATTTCAGGATCATTTTTTCTAAACCATTAAATTCTATTTAAGGTCAAGGAACAGTAAATGGGCTATGTCACAGATTTTGGTAAAATTTTGCATACAAATTTGTCTCAATGAACTATAACTGAAAATCTTAAAAATAATGGATTTATCTCTTTTAGTGTCTGAAATATTACTGATATAGAATTCTTTCAAAATAGGAGACCATTTGTATAGAAAGCACACAAAATAAGCGAAAAATGTTCTAACATTTGTCTTAAGATCTAATTTAAGAACATTTTGCCGATTTCATTACCTTTCTGCACAAATATTCTCCTATTTTGAAAGAATTCAATCAGTAATATTTCAAATAATAAAAGAGATATATGCATTTTTTTTTTCGATTTTCAGTTATAGTTCATCAAGCCAAAGATGTACATGTATGCAAAATTTACCAAAATCTGTGATAAAGCTCATTTACTGTAGCTTGACCTTAACCAGCAACAATCCAAACCTGGCGTCAGAGTTACTGTGAAACTAACATACCTTAGGGGCGGTGTAAATTCAGATGTGGATACTTAAGAATTCTAAAGAATTGTTACGAGTACATGCAATCTCAGTCAATATCCTCGTAAAATAATGAGTGAAAACATTTAACTTTGTTCAGCTCTTTTTCTTTCTAAACTTTAAAAAATTATACATCAGACTCTTCAATGCCATTCAAGTCAAAACAATTATACATCAGGCTCTTCAATGCCACTCAAATCAACACAATTATACATCAGACTCTTCAATGCCATTCAAATCAAAACAATTATACATCAGATTCTTCAATGTCATTCAAATCAAAACAATTATACATCAGGCTCTTCAATGCCACTCAAATCAAAACAATTATTCATCAGACTCTTCAATGCCATTCAAATCAGAACAATTATACATCAGACTCTTCAATGCCATTCAAATCAAAACAATTATACATCAGACTCTTCAATGCCATTCAAATCAAAACAATTATACATCAGACTCTTCAATGCCATTCAAATCAAAACAATTATACATCAGACTCTCCAATGCCATTCAAATCAAAACAATTATACATCAAACTCTTCAATGCCATTCAAATCAAAACAATTATACATCAAACTCTTCAATGCCATTCAAATCAAAACAATTAGAAGGCAGAATCAATTAAGAAGTCGAAGAGCATCGAAAACAAAACAAATTATTTTCATTATATGAAATTCAATTTGGTTTTTCAGTTGCATGTTAAAATACTCATATAGATTGTATGAAGAACATAGTAAATAGGGTAGACGAACTTACCCATTGAAAATGCAGAAAATCCTTCTTTTTTAACAAATTTGTCATTAAATAAAAATCTTTCTGGTCGGAATACGTCCGGTTCCTCCCATAATGATGGATCACGATGTACTGACATCAAGCTAGGAAATATTACAGCATTTTTTGGAATTATCATTCCATCGATTTCGATGTCTTCAGCTGCAAGGTGTGGTACAGCAAGGGGTGCTGGAAAATTAAAGGAATGTTTCTTATACTAAATATGATAAAGATGTGGAATATTCGCAAATGAGACAGCAACCCTACGACATCAAAAGAAATTAATGTTTATTTGTGTATTTTGTTAAATATTTTTGTTGCTTTTAAACCTTATACCAATGCATATTTCAAGGTGAAATACAAACATTCTTTTCTATTTTAATTTTATTTTAATTAGAAGAAAATCAATACGTAAAAGACGAATTCAATGTTTTTAAAAGTTCCACATCAGCTATCAAAAACATGGAATGAATTGACTCTATAAATGCATTTTAATATTTATGTTGTTCCGATCTCAAAATCTTCGAGCTTAACTGCTTCTGCGTGTATGCCTTATTATCTTACCTCCTTTAAACTTCTAGGAATACCATGAGTTAAAAGCAAGAGAAAAGGCTTTTTTGATTGTTCGTTTACCAAGATGGGCACATATTCAACGAGATTTTGGTAGAGTTTCAACGACGAAACAAAAACCTGGAAAAAAAGATTCGTTTACGTTCCATTTCAATTTTCGACAATAGAGTTGAGTATTACATACCTATAGTTGCTATTCTCTGTACTTCGTGTAATGTGGCCATTACATACGGTAAGTTATCTTTATCTTTGCCCACTGGGTCTCTATCTTCACCAACTACCTGAATTTAGAAAACAAAACTTATAACTTTAAAAACAATGTCATTGTCAATCCCAATTTAAGCTATCGATGAAATAGGAATATACATACACATCTACCAGAAAATATAAATTGATGGACACACAAATCATGATAAAAAAGCAAACCGAAAAGACAAACAGTTGTCAATAAATTTGCGTCAGATTGAAAGATTGAGTAATACAACAAAAACATGGTTAATACATGTTTCACAACTGATACCTGTCGCGTTGCACATGTTGAAATTTGATGATAAGACAAAATAGGTGAAATTGAATTGATATACGTGTAAAAATAAGTAGTGAGTAGTAGTAGACTTAGTTATGACTTTAATTAAGGCGAAGAAACTTTTAATATCATGTAGGCAAATTAATGTACTTTGATACATTGTAAGTTAATAAAAACAGAATTAAGAAATGAATACCAGCAGATCGCATTTTAGTTTTGTTTAGGCTTTTACAAATTACTTTCAACTAATTACAACCCTCGTCTCTACAAATTTGAAGAACTGGTACGGACACTTTTTGAAACCCTAGAAATTCAAGAGTAAAAAAAATTGATCAATTTACTAAATAACAGTCCATCGCTTAGATGCCTATATCTAATTTCACGTATCCCTTTTTGAAATATTGAAATTTCGTGGAAAATGGGACCAATTGTGATATTTTTTGACAAAGACATTGTTGTATCCTCCCAATTTTTAAGCAATTTAATGGAAATATTGAATGAATTAAAGACTTTTACTTTTATTTTTAGCATGCAGTTTGCAAAATCATGGTGCTCGTCATACTTTCCCAGTTCATACGATTACAGTTCATTAAAAAAGAAATGTGTATGCTTTTCTCCTGATTTATTATTAAGTTTACAGATACAATACCTCCAAAATTTCATCTCTGCATTTGTTCTGTACATCAGGGTATTTTATCATGTAAAGCATGCTCCACTGTAATGTAACAGATGTTGTATCGGTGCCAGCTACATACAGATCGGCTAAAGTGAGGAACAGATGGTTTTCTAAAACCAAAAAGGGGTCGTTTTAATAGTATAATATCTCTACTGAATAAAAACTGATTACAAATAAAGCAATGTTTTAGGAAACTGAAGAAAACTATAATTTTAATGGCGGTGAGCTTGTAATACATTCAATCAATTTTTGATAATGTAAATTGTACAAGATAGATCAAGAGGCTACACTAATAAGGCTTCATGATCCGATACATACAATACATTTATAGCAACTTCAAAGGAAGAGGTAAACGTTACATTGTTAACACTGGAGTAAGACAAGGCTGTAATCTAAGAGCTCCTATACTACACTAATAGTAGTTCAATTGAAATACTTGTATATCCAAATGAAATGTTTACAAACATCTTCTTGTTTACAGTCGTTGCAGATATAGATGCACAAAGACGCTTTAAGGAACCTAAAGTAAACCTCGCATAAGGGAGTTGGAACCTTAGTTTCTTAATAATTTCTAAATTTATCATCAGGGAATTTATTAAAAGAATGTTATCAATCGTGTCAACGATAATTAAGCTGTTAATACACCCACAAACCTTTATGATTTTGATGCATTCAAATGCACTATTTTTAGGACTTACCTTCATAAGGATCGCTCAAACCCAAAGTTATATGATCAAAAGGGACATAAACAGAATCTTCTAAGGTCAATTTTGCCTGAGAGAGTTTGAAGCTAGGTAGCTACAATCTCATTTATCATTACTTTTTATTTTCGTTCTGCATGTTCTAAAGTCATGAACGCCAGCGGCGAAGTCTTGGTTTGCTATCGGATAGAGATATTTCTATTTTTGATCCGTGTGTTCTCAAGACTGAAACGCAGGCGACGAAGCTTTGCGTTACTTCCATTGTTAAAAAACTAATATCAATGCAATAATACGTGTTTTCTCATATGGTAAATGGTCAACTTGGATCGGTTGAAATGCCCATTTTCCATATCAAAAGACAATTACTGTTTACATACACGCATAGCATTGTAATCCGGGGTTATCGATCATGCGCGGTAATTGCTGCATTTTTCCACTTTCAGGGTCGGATACTATGTGCATTCGTGAAGATGAATGACGTGCCGTCAGTCAAAACTTTGGAATAGTTAGTCTAAGATTGAAAAACTTGAAACTTGAGTCATCATCATATCTGTTTTAGTGTTTAGCATGTTAAGTTTAGTACATGCTTGCGCTAAGTTCAAAAAATTATGCAAAAGTATATGGTATATGACAAAGCAAAGAACGCTAATTGTGTTCAAAATAAATTCTGAAAATGGATATTTGAACTTTACCAAAGGACGGGATATCATATTGCTTGTGGTGAATGTGGTCATCCACAAATTGCATAGGCCAAAGTAAATACTGTTTACATCTACAAGGACTTGATAAAAAAGACTACAAAAATTATGGTAGCATAACTTGTAACGGAGAAATAAATCAATGCTCTGTTCATACGGATTTGTTGATATATTGAAACAAATACAAACTTACCTGATATTTTGCTGTTAGATTTGCCTTCCTGTTGAAGGTAAAGATCCAAGAAGTGTCGAACATTGTTTGGATCAAACGACCGTCGCTCATCATCTATTCTGGAACGAATATAATCTTGAATTGCTCTCCGATTCTTTACAATCATATTTGTCTGTAAAAAAATACAAAAGACAGGCCTTAACTTTATGTCAATAAAACGAATAAAGTTATGTGTAAAGAGTGTCAAACTTTGTAATATTACAAGATTAAATATTTTTATGATCATATCATACGTCATTTTTATATACGTATGTGGCTATATATGTTTTTCTGGGATAAGATGAAAATCTACCTAGGTCCATAGAGACAATTATATACCTAAATGAAGATGTTTCCTTTCAGAACGATAGGGCATTCTCTTGGAAAACAACCAAGACTATACCAAGTTTCAATGAAATGTGTTTGCTTTGTAAGGTCATGATTTACCCCGATTAAAATGCAAACTACAGTTTCTTAAATCATTTATATCATTGATAGTATTCGTATGCTGTTGGTAATTATGGGGATATTCTGTACAATTTGTCATCTGAAATATTCTTTAAAGGCTTTAGGCACACACAATCCTAGTTTCCACCATTTATTAGCTAAAATTCTAGTAAAGGAAAACGTCTTTATCACGATTAAACTTTTGTCACAAATATTGTGAAGTTTTATTAATTTATCGCTTCAATAAAATGAAATTATGTGATATAAATCTTATAATATTCTATTCTAATTCACATTTTTTTTACAAGAAAAAGATAAAAGGTTAAAGAGAGAAAACAATTATTCTGAATAAGCTATTTTGTAATCGTTGAAAAAAATATTTGCTTTTTCGCGGTAACATTGTCATGAATAATCTCATCTTACAGACCAGGATTAAAATTGTGTACACCAGACGCGTTACACTCATAAGTGACGCCCGAATCAAAAAGGCCAAAAGAAAACAGGAAAAGAACATAACACCCCGTTTTTTTACGCCCGTTTACGGGACGTATTATGGTATACCGTTGTCCGTCTGTCCGTCCGTTCATCGTCAACATGTCGGACAATAACTCAAAAACGCTTTAACCAATTTTCATGAAACTTTGGTTAATTGTTTATATCTATTGAGGGGTTATGGAACTTCATTCGTTGAAAAAGCGACAGGTGTATCATGCACTCATGGCGCAGATCTTTTATTAAAGTTAATATAATGAATTATTTACCAAGTGACTTATATTTTTCATATACTGAAGCAATTTTTTGGTTCTTTCTTCATGCAATTACATTATTACTTTAATTAAACTGGACAGCGATAACTAACATTTGTATCTATATAGGTGAGTTTAATTTAACTGGACAGTGATAACTAACGTTTATATCTATATAAGTGAATTTTATTGAGCTGTTGGGCGTTGATATACATAAACACACAAGAAAAGAATATCCCACTTAAATGAGATCGGTAAAATGGGATACAATTTCCTGCAAATCATTGTAGAAATATTAGTTTTTTGATAGTATATTAGTCTGGTGAGGCATAAGTGAAGGTTTTTTTTGGGTCATATAACACACCTTGGGATGTAGGGATTGCCCAAAGAAATTCATTTTGAACCATCGACAAGAAAAACCTTAAATATGCATTATCTTTAACATAATTTATTTTATACACAGCTTATCTGATCAATTAAAGTTGTGAAGAAATATTCTGTCAGTGACAATAATATAGGTATCCTTACGAGTTATACTATTGTCTTACCTTATCAAATGGATTAAGAAAAGCAGGCAAAGGGATGAAATTTCCGGATGTCCTACTGGTTTTGAAAAGATAATCTATATTTCTTAGTAGGCTGTTAAAATCTGGATCGTTAAAGTCAAATCTGAAGCGAGAAGGTAAACATGATTATATATATTTATTGAATAATTTGCTTTTGTATACAATCAAGGAAGTCGGTCATTTTAGAAACGGTGATGTGTACAAATTATAGTCGGGTAAATAAAAGTGAAGTTTCACTTACGTGTACGCAGTTCCTTGTACAGTTTACTTTCTGGAAAACTTACAGCTGTCACCTTGGAAGATGCAAATTACAAATGTGTTTTAGCGGATATCATTCCAAATGGTGATGCAATTAATTCCTCTTTACGTGAACTTTTGTTTGCCAAATCAATAAAATTAAGCTTATAATTTTTGCTGTTTACAATTTCTCTTTACTTATTACAGTTATCAAAATTATAACAATAGAACCAATTGAAAATAAATAGATAACAAGCATTCTGAGAGTATTGCATGGCAATACATAGTCCCCTACCGGGTAAAAATTCATTATACTGGAACAAAATGCTAACTTGTTCTATAACTTGTCATGGTGTAAACAAAAAGACAATATCTAGTCAATATCTTCAAGAATGACTAAAAACAGTGTGGAAAATCGATTATATGAGTGAATTTTTCAAGCCCAAGTACCAAAACTTTGCACAAAATTATCAGACCAAAACAAAAATTTAAACTTCATCTGTAACTTGTCATGATAAATATCTATACCAATTATCAATCAATATCTTCAAGCATGATGAAAAAAAGTGTGGAAAACACTCTAATATTAGATATGATTAATAGTTCTCTAAAATTAGATATGATGTAATACAACGTATATCTATTTTCAAATTATAATCAAATATAATTATTAGTTCCAAATATTTTTCTTTCATTTGTCACAAACTAATATAGATTTGTAACTTATCTATAAAATGTCAACAACTTTTATCTATACACAATGTAATGTAATGAAATATATACCTTAATAAAATAGATTATTATCTAATTAAAGAATTTCACTTCATAAACAAATTTTACATATACAGCATTCAGAAAATTAGTTTATACAAAATATCAAACAACAATTTACCAAAGAATTTCTTTTAAAAAATGAGTTATCTCCATTTGTACAGAAATATGGTTTAACATACAAAATGTAGTATTATAACATTAGATATGGACCATGATAACTCTGGACTAAATCATCAGACCGGAATTCGAACTTGATCTATAACTTGTCATGATAAAACTATATACCAAATATCAAATCAATATCTACAAGAACGAAGAAAAAAAGTGTGGAAAACTGATTTGCCGGACTGACGGATGGACAGACGGACAGACGGACAGACGTACAGACAGACGGAGTGCAAACCTAAAGTCCCCTCGACTTCGTCGGTAGGGGACTAAAAATCGTCATTTAAAGAAATTAACTCCTAAAAGGAGATTGTGGGCAATTTACCTGTGTTAGATTCTATTTTACAGAATTGTTTTTACTGTTTACAGTTTCTCTTATATTCTCTCATACTTTCGACATAAAACGAAAATATGGATGATATCCTCATCCAAGGGCAATAATTCCAACAAAGAATCGACTAACGATTTCGGCAATGTTGATTATTTGTAGGTCTTGTCTTTTGGATAATTTTTTATTCTTGTTGTTTGTTTCTATCCTTTAATATAGTTTTAAGGATAAAAGCTTAGAACACTAAAAATGTAAAAGGCGCAAATAAAGGCACTTATTCCTTTTAAGATTCGTTAGACGATTTCTAGAAGGTTGACTAAAATGAGAGATTGTCTTGCTGGTTTTTTGAGATTTGTCTGTACATTTGTGTGTATATACATTTAATGCCGTCATACAGTTCGAACTTACATTGACTCTTGTTGATGTGTGATACATGTTATATGTATTCAACATATTTTCTAGGACGTTCTACATTTTGAACTCTGTCAGTTATTTACGGAAGTTCCTCGCCCTATAACTGTTTGTATCATTTACATCTTCATTAATTTAGGTGCTTTATTTAATACATGTATGCACCGTCATAATAATACTTAAAGTGTGAATCTAAATTGTACAAGTTATCTCTTATAAACACTTAGACGATAACCAAATAACTTAAAGCTCTAAAAATGGATAACCAGCGTCTTTTAAGGGCAACAACTCGTAAAAAGAAGTCATCTTACGATTTCGGAAATGTTGATTTAATTGTAGGAATGATCAAAGTTATCTTTTTAGCTTTAAAACTCCTCTATATATTACTTATACATGTATTAGATACAATACAAAGGTAACAAAGAAACAGGTCGGTAACAACCGTTGCCGGATAGTTTTTCTGCACGAGTAGTCAGGTCAAGGTCCGAGGCGCCAGCCGAGGACCTTGACCTGACTCAAGTGCAGACAAACCATACGGCAGGTTGTTTCCGGCCTATTTTTGTTACCTTTGTTTTGTATCTGACTTGTACGACGTTTCAGGAAGGAAGTAGTACATTTTGCATTTAGAAGAGGTAGCAAAACTAAACATATTAGAAACTTCAATGGCCATATACCAGTTAATGTAAGTTACAGTTTAAACACATTTTGTTCACTTCCTTAAGCCGAGAATTTTTTCTAAAAATTTCAAGAATTTAATAACTTTATAAAAAGAACCATTTCAAGCAAAGATGAATGTTGTTTACATTTGAGACTTTTAGAATGCAACTTCGCTAGTAAGTAATTTATAAAAAAAAACAGAGCTACCATTTGAATTTTTATTGTGGAAAACGGAAGGAAAGCGGGGTGGGGTGGGGGTTAATCCATTTAAAATAAACAGAACTGATATTAAGTGAATGAAATCTTATGAAAACTGGATTTTGTCTTGTTATGTGATATATATATATATATATAGGCATATATTTTGGATTTTGTTTTAATAGTTCATACATATAGGTTTTTATATGTCTCTGATAGTGTTGATCAGGATTTAACAAGTGTCACTATATGATCCAATCGCAGCTTACCGTTCAAAATTGATGACATTAGTTGAATGATTTTTCTTTACGATTTGCTGCATATTTGAACATGTATTACATGGACACTTTTTATTTATAGGATCAATCGTGCATTGGTGAGTTGATAGGAATTTTATCTTTGATTAGATTTGATTTTCTATATATATTTCCTGTCTTTTTATTGAAATATAAACGTTGGTACTAGCATTTCTTTACGTTCAGCATTGTCCAGAATACTATTCATGTCCATATGTTGAAGGAAAAAAAACACTTACGGACCGACCATTTAGCTTCAAAGGGGTATCTTCTTTCTGAGTAAGAACATTATTTATTTTTCAACGCTATCACCCAACTATTTTCATTTTTTCGAAATTAGACGATTATATACGGTATACGGAAAATCGGGAATCAGAACATTATTTTGTCATCTGCTTGACCACAATATATTTTTTCTCATAAAATTGGGTATCAAAATATTTTTAGAAAAAGACATACCCCTTTTAAGTTAAATGGTCGATCCCTTAGTGTACTGATATGAATAGTAATTTACTGGAATTGTTTGAAATATAGTTATTGATGCTAACGTAAATATTTTAATCAAAAGACAGGAAATATGTCGGTGAAACAAAAGTTCAAATCTAATTGAAATTTAAAGTGCCCATGAACTCTGATCATGCACGAGTGATTCTATTCATAAAAGTGTCCGTGTAACAACTAAAAGTGTCCGTGTATCATCTAAAAGTGTCCGTGTAACACCCGTTAATGTACTGTTTTTCTATAGCTCTGCTAGGGTAAAGTCGTACAAAATAATAGTAGTAACGCAAATAGTGGTTTAAATCGTCATGTATGGACACTTATATTACTCCTTAGGTATCGCCTTATTATAAATTAGGAAAACTTGACGTTTTTGTAGATACATGTATTGTCTTGCCGATCAATTTTGATAATCAAAGTTTCTCGGCTGTATATTTTCAATCTATAACGGTTTTCAAGCTTGCAATTTATCATTATTTTCTATTTTTAATCATAGCGGCTATGTTGTAAAGTCGGCGGGTTCATCGGATTCATAATGTTTAAAATAAGTATTTTAACGATGATTGAATACACATTTGGTTGCAACTGGCCTTGTAATTTCAGGGAAGATTTCTGTAAAAATTACCAGGCCACGACAGACGATGCACGCAAGCTGAGGCAACAGCTCACACATGCCCTTTGTGTCAGGTGAGCTCAAAGAGAGGTCATTATGCAAATTGTATTGCTTCAAGACTCTATCTTCCTCATAAACATATTTTCAAGCACCTTTTCATCTTCTGCACTAGGAAAAGGTGAACAGTTCCTGGTTACCTTTTATAATCATACATTTTCGACATTTTAAAACTTTAATTTGTCTCTGCATGCTTACTTGTCATGCATTGTTGTAAGTTGCTGCAGCAACACGCTTTGTGTGTATAAAATAAGGTATCATGTTTCACTGTGGTTTGCAAAGACAATTCTGCCTTCTGAGCAAATTTTTATATTAAATACTTGCAACTATCTGTAAGGAAAATATTTTGTTTGTTTTTTTAGTTTTTTTTTTTTTTTACATTTAGCGGATTTGACACTCAAGCGAGATCTAGTTTTTATATAAAGTCATTAAATGATTGATTGGAAAAAACAACTCGGACTTTCAATAACTGTAGCTGCAAACAGAAAACCTAAAGACATTCTATTTATACGTACCTTGATCCAAAAATTATACTTGATATTATATTCGACGTTGCCTTTGAAAAGACTTTGCTGACATCAAAAGGTTTTTTATTTTGCTTTGAAAATAGTTCTACTAGAAATCGTGCTTCTTCTTGTATTTTCTCTTCTAAAGATTTTTTACCAACTCCAAAGTCTTTGAGGGCGACCATAGTGAATCTTCGAAGATCCACCCATTCCTGTCCATTACTCATAATAACTCCTGTTAAAAACTTAATTTAGATTTAAGATTCAAATATAATAAGAAGTTTCAACATAAGTTTTGATATGTTCTGCCGGTCTTAAGCTAGTTTTATAGATTAAGAACTAGCTCTGGCTTTGAACACGAAAAGGCTAATATAGTTGCGCCTATAAGACTGCTCTTCAATTATATTTGTACTTTTTTATATATATTTTGTTTTGTATGAAGACTATACAGAAGAGATCTTACGTTGATATTTCAAATAAATTGGGCACAAAGTTGATTTTAATATGGTCTATCGTAATATGCAAAGAAAATATACTGTCATTCAAGACTTCTCTCCAGACATGTCAGTTTAACTCGTATCGTATGCCATTTATGATCCTTATAATTGTTTTACATTGTTTATTGAAATTAACAGACGTTTGTACTTACAAATGTAACCATTGTGTTATCTGATAAACTTTTGGTATTGAAACCTAATGTACAAGACCAAAATATTTCGTTAAAATTTAACCTTAACCTTATAAGAGGCTGTGCCGTTTTTCATAAAGATCATCTTTCATAAACAAGATTACATGTATATTCGTCAACCATAGTTCTTAAAAGTTATGCTATTTTACACTTTTCTTTACATGCAAGTCAACTCTCCTTTCTATGGCTCTGGTTTCACAAACATAAATGTCGCTGTCAGCGGTAATCTGATAATTACCCATATGCTCATACATGTGCAAGGCCGGAATTTATATTTGTTTATTTACTACATTCTTTGTTACATTCATTATATTGCGCATGTGCATTGACATCCAATTCAGCTTTAAGGATACTTCTTAACAATACATATTATTATATGAAACCACTTTAAGTTTTTTTCTTAATTCAAAATTGTAGAAAGTTTTCATATTTGGTTTTTTCAACAACTTCTATAATTCAAGGTAACATATCTTTGTTTTTTCTTGTTTTTTTTAGTATGTAAACATACTAGACTATGTTGGGCTCTAGGTGTCTTTTTGTTATCCTTGTCGTTTGGTAGCTTATCATTGATGTTTACCGAACGTCTCCTTGAGATTTCTACAGAAAGGCTGTTATTTAACTACAAATCTTGATCTTTTCTCATAATGTGTGATGTTTTTTTACAACATCAGATTTAAGATATGTTAGATAAATCTTTTGATTTTTCAGAATTTCCGTCAGTACAGCTATGCCATTAAGTTTTCTCGCAAGGATGTTCAAAAGACTTCATTCATATTTATATTTATTCTTACCTGCTTCTTTTGAAAAAAGTTTCCTTGAAACAGCTGAATTGGTTGGTCGAAACTTTGTCTTATCAGCATTTAGGACCAACACTTTATATATCTTATTGTATCCAAAGACAAGAACCAGTGTAAAGTTTCCAAATCGGAGACACACTAAATCTCCGTATTTCTTCTGAAGTTTTAAAAATTGTTCACTTCTGTTCCGTGAACTTTTATTTTGAAAGAAAGAAGCTACCAATATAGGCAAATGGCCGACAATCGGCCACGGAGTAGGTCCAGGAATGTTATTATGAGTGCGGGTCACATTATTCCACAGAATGTAAGCTACGAGAAGTGAAATCAAAAATGTTAAAATAACAAATATATCAACAGATTGTAAAATGTGTCCAATCATTGCATGCATTGCAAACAATAACAAATATTCACGGTCTTAGTGCTTGCAAATAAAGTTATTATTATTGTTCCACTAGCCTCCAAATATTTAGTTTTATATGTAATCAGTAAAATGTCCCATCAAACTGAGTTAATCTGTAAAGGAATTTTAAACATGTATTCAGAACTCGGTTTACATCAGGTAACTTGAGATTTGTCTGATATACATTAAATGTCGTCCTACATTTCGAACTAACATTGACTCTTGTGTTGATGTGTGATACATGTTATATGTATTCAACATATTTTCTAGGACGTTCTACATTTTGAACTCTGTCATTTATTTACGGAAGTTCCTCGCCCTATAACTGTTTGTATCATCTACATCTTCATTAATTTAGGTGCTTCATTTAATAACATGTATGCACCGTCATAATAATACTTAAAGTGTAAAGTTTTGTTTTGTTTTGTAACAACTGTTAAAGCTACATATATGAATATCTTTATCATCAATCATTACTGTACCATGATGAACATTCATGAAGAAACGTGTATTATCATAAATGTCTAATCAGTTTATATCAGATTAGTTATTAGAGTGGTAGCTTAGTTTGAGGTCAATAAAATTAAACAAAGAAACCGTTCTTTTGTAGACCTGTACATGTCCCTTGGTTATTTCTGTTGTTGTGTTCTGCCTTATTGACAATATACAGGTATCTCCCAGTTAACACAAAAACATTTTGTTTATGTTTTAAATAAATTTTGAAAAATGTTGTAAAAATACCGTAGAAAAATATCAAAATCACGTTAAAATGTATGGCGCTAAAAAAAAATTTCAAACATTTTCCAGAACATGTCCAGGATATTTTTAAAACATCATTGAAACGTTACCAAATTTTGTCTACAATGTTTGTATAATGTTTTATAAATGTTTTAAATATGTTTGTTTATAAAATATCCTTGAAACAATTTTAAAACATAAAAAAAAAAAAATTTTGCAGGTTAAAATGTTCAAAACACATTTAACAAAATGTTTTAATAATGTTCATATTCTCAAAACATCATTTAAATGTTATATGAATATCATATAAAAATGTTTTCTAACATCATCTTTCAAATGTTTTATAAAATATTCAGAAAACATTTTAATCATGTTTAAAAACAGAGGCATATCGGGGGAAAGGGGGGTCTTGGGCCCTTTATGGAGCTACATTTATGGTTAATCTAATTCCACCTATTTCACTCCAACTTTGTGTAGTTTGAAGGCTGTAGCCCCTCTTTTCAAAATTCTGGATCTGCATCTGAAAACAACTGCTGCCATACTGATTCTTATTCCACATCTCCTTTTACAATTGTCTGTTGTTGATGACAGTGCAATCTCAATTATTTGGTTATTTTTGTCAGATTGATGTCTCATTGAAATAACCCCACTATTTCCTGTTTTAGATATCATTTTTATTCGCAAATCTGATTTTTATTAAATAGTCCATTTTTTATTTTGAAGTATTGCCTTGAACACTTTACAATTTATCATGGTTTCACTGACAAAAGGTGTTCTTTTTTCTGATTTTAAATATCTTTGTGCATTTTATTTGGTCTTCGCATTGAACAAAACATTTTTGAGAAGTATTTCTTGATCTCTTGTTTGATCATGTGTGTAGCATCTGACTTTTTTTTTCTGAACACTTTTTGGCTGTTTTCTTTAACTGCATGAAAATGAACCTTTTGAACATATTTTTCAGAGGCCAAAATGTGCACAAAAGGTGATCCATTTTGGAGGTTTACATTTTTTACCTTTCGTAAAACAAAAGGTGGTCTCACATCTTTTGTCATTGGAAAAATGTCTAAAATGTCATCTTGCTACTTTTTATGCTTCAAAAGGTAAAAAAATATCGCCTTTCACCTTTAGTTGTTGAAAAAAGATTTTTGAATATCACCTTCCACCTTTTTCCAACTTTTGAAAATTTGCAAAAGGTTGTCTTTCATCTTTTCACACATTTTGTAAAGTTGTTTTTGTTACCTTTCATCTTTTACACCTTTCCATATCTTTATTTAAATGTTTAAACTGGATTTTCAGAGATTATCTAAATATTTCTTTTGTAGCAGCAGACAACATTTTTTTTACCATGCCGTATACTAGTACATGGTATAGTAAGCTATAGAACATTCTAAGGAAGAAAAAATGTATTAAAAAAAGAAAATCAATAAATTGAATATAATATAACTGACACATAATGCCAACTTAAATTGATTATCCTTTTCAAATTTAGCATTGCAAGATAATTATGCACTCTTCAAAACATGTTTTACAACATGAACATTATGAATACAATGTTTTTTCCTAGGCATTTTTTTTTAAAAATGGTGAGTTGACAGAGATGGATGTAAGATGGGGCTTTAATATATAGATTAAAATGGAATTTTAAATTATATAGGATAGGGCTTATATATATTTCAAATTTATAGGATGAGAGCACCACCATGCATTAATCTTGAAGGGAAAACACTGAAATACATTTATTTTTATATGACCAAAATTATTGTCAACCATATCATTGATTAAAAATATTTTTTTCTTTGAAAGGTACACAACAACTGTTGCTAAAAGTATTGGAAAATCAGCAAGAGATTCTCCAACGAATACAGACAATTGAAATGGAAGTTAAGATAAAAAAAAACAACTGAAAATCCAATTGAGATCAAAGTACCAAATGGAATGAAGGTTTGTATAACATGTATAATAAATTGTATAATAAATAATCATAATTTGATACTTAAAAATCTCTAAAATTGAGATATATATATATATATATATATATAAACAAGTCTAAATTCAAAACAACGTTCAAACCTATGATTGCGTTGGATAAAAACCGCAATTTTTATACGTGTGCATGCAAAACAAATTTCTTGTTAGAGGGGTCTAAATACAGCACAAACAACATTTTCCAAAAGACCAAAAAAGTGAAAAGTATATTTTAACAAAACGCATTTGACTAACAGGTCGAACAACAAATGTTCCTAAACCCTGCTGACTGCCATTGGCGATTGCCAAATAAACGGACCACAAAGTGTAATAAATGGATCTTAACTATAAATCTAATACCAAAGAGAAAACAATAAACTTGCGGCAAAGATGGAATACCGCAAACAAAGGTGCAAAGATTTTTTGTACACCATATCCGGATTTCGATAATTAATGTCTCTTCAGTGATGTTAGGAATCGAAACGGTTATTGGAAGGCCATATAATTTACCTCAATTTAGGATAGCCTCTTGAATTTTGAGGAGTCAAGATAGGATGAACGGATCATATAAACCCGAAGGCAAATATAATACAAGCCCAAACGAATAAATATAAACAAGTCTAAATTGAAAACAACGTTCAAACCTATGATTGCGTTGGATAAAAACCGCAATTTTTATACGTGTGCATGCAAAACAAATTTCTTGTTACAGGGGTCTAAATACAGCACAAACAATATTTTCAACAAGACCAAAAAAGTGAAAAGTATATTTTAACAAAACGCATTTGACTAACAGGTCGAACAACAAATGTTCTTAAACCCTGCTGACTGCCATTGGCGATTGCCAAATAAACGGACCACAAGGTGTAATAAATGGATCTTAACTATAAATCTAATACCAAACAGAAAACAATAAACTTGCGGCAAAGATGGAATACCGCAAACAAAGGTGCAAAGATTTTTGTACACCATATCCGGATTTCGACAATTAATGTCTCTTCAGTGATGTTAGGAATCGAAACGGTTATTGGAAGGCCACATAATTTACCTCAATTTAGGATAGACTCTTGAATTTTGAGGAGTCAAAATAGGATGAACGGATCATATAAACCCGAACGCAAATATAATACAAGCCCAAACAAAAAAATATAAACAAGTCTTAATTGAAAACAACGTTCAAACCTATGATTGCGTTGGATAAAAACCGCAATTTTTATACGTGTGCATGCAAAACAAATTTCTTGTTAGAGGGGTCTAAATACAGCATCAACAAATTTCCAAAAGACGAAAAAAGTGAAAAGTATATTTTAACAAAACGCATTTGACTAACAGGTCGAACAACAAATGTTCTTAAACCCTGCTGACTGCCATTGGCGATTGCCAAATAAACGGACCACAAGGTGTAATAAATGGATCTTAACTATAAATCTAATACCAAACAGAAAACAATAAACTTGCGGCAAAGATGGAATACCGCAAACAAAGGTGCAAAGATTTTTTGTACACCATATCCGGATTTCGACAATTAATGTCTCTTCAGTGATATATATATAAAACGTCTGAATAATAGTCAACGATTTGTCCCACGAGGGCGCTGGATTGTTAGGAGTAACGCTATATGTACACAATAAATAAATTAAATAAACGCCTAAAAAGTGTACACAACAACACCAATAACAAAAAAAGGAACTATAAATGTAATTATTTATAAATATTTCGGATAACAGATATCCTTCATCAGTAAATATGATTGTGATGTTGAATGAATCATATATCAGTCTACTCAGATTAAACTATAACAATCTTGAAATTTATACAATAAAAAAATCAAACCGAACATCAGGTAAAACGCTTGCACAATTCTAAATATGTGTTAAACACGACATAGGTTATATGACTAATTACAACAGAGAGTTCAAATATATGCTTTAAATAAAAATAATAATGTGCGATATGAACTAGCACAATTCTAAAGCTCTAACGGTGACGAAAGTTATGATGTTACAAGAACGATTGCGTCAATAAGAATTCCAAATAAACAATTTTTATACGTGTGCATGCAAAACAAATTTCTTGTTACAGGGGTCTAAATACGGCGCAAACAACATTTTCCAAAAGACCAAAAAAGTGAAAAAGTATATTTTAACAAAACGCATTTGACTTACAGGTCGAACAACAAATGTTCTTAAACCCTGCTGACTGCCATTGGCGGTTGCCAAATAAACGGATCACAAGGTGTAATAAATGGATCTTAACTATAAATCTAATACCAAACAGAAAACAATAAACTTGCGGCAAAGATGGTATACCGCAAACAAAGGTGCAAAGATTTTTTGTACACCATATCCGGATTTCGACAATTAATGTCTCTTCAGTGATGTTAGGAATCGAAACGGTTATTGGAAGGCCACATAATTTACCTCAATTTAGGATAGACTCTTGAAATTTGAAAAGTCAAAATAAGATGAACGGATCATATAAACCCGAAGGCAAATATAATACAAGCCCAAACGAAAAAATATAAACAAGTCTAAATTGAAAACAACGTTCAAACCTATGATTGCGTTGGATAAAAACCGCAATTTTTATACGTGTGCATACAAAACAAATTTCTTGTTAGAGGGGTCTAAATACAGCACAAACAACATTTTCCAAAAGACCAAAAAAGTGAAAAAGTATATTCTAACAAAACGCATTTGACTAACAGGTCGAACAACAAATGTTCTTAAACAGTTAAAACAGTTCCTGATTCACAAGCGATGAGTCATGTAGGGTGTTTGTGCATAATATAACACAATTATAGTAAATTGGTTTACCTTTTTGTCTAACAGTAATATCATTGAATATATTTATCAGGTTTGAATTGGTAGTCTTTCAATAATATTGGAGTCAATGTGAAAACATGATTCAGACCATTTTTTAATTCTGTTTGTCATTTGTTTTTTAAGACCATTTGCCACATCATCTTTTAGCCACCATTATGGTATATAAGGTTTTTGTTTATTGTCACAATCTGCCTAAGAAATGTGTGCAGAAGTTGTTTTTTTTCACAAAACACAAGTAATTTGATTACTATTGAGAGACAAAAATTTGCTGGTAGTTCATCATTTGGTCATATTTTTTTTACCTCAAACGACAACTGTGGTAACCAACTTTAAATTTGTGACAAGAATGTGAAGATTTTTAGCTTTCAATCATCTTTTTGTGTGACAGGAATGTACAGAAAGTTCATATTTTGGTTATCTTTTTTACCATGGAAAGGTATCTTTTGTTACCATTAGTGTGACAAGACTGTACAGAAAGTTCATATTTTGGTCACCTTTTTACCATGGAAAGGTATCTTTTGTTACCATTTGTGTGACAGGAATGTATAGAAAGTTCATGTTTTGGTCACCTTTTGTTACCATGGAAAGGTAAATTTTGTTACCATTTGTGTGACAGGAATGTATAGAAAGTTAATGGTCACCTTTTGTTACCATGGAAAGGTAAATTTTGTTACCATTTGTGTGACAGGAATGTATAGAAAGTTCATATTTTGGTCACCTTTTTATCATGGAAAGGTATCTTTTGTAAACATTTTTGTGACAAAATGTGCAAAAAGGTCATATTTTTGTCATCTTTTGATCACCAACAGGTTATCTTTTATTACCTTTTGACTGTCAAAAGATCACCTTTGCACATCTTTCATAATTATACAAAAGGTCACAAATTGTTACTTTTTGTTGTAAACAAAAGTCAACATGTTGTTAACATTTTGTGAAAACAAAAGTGGGCCATTTGTTAACCTTTTGTTGCATCAAAATTTGAATTAGAAATAAACTTTTATATCTTTTGTATGTTTTTAAAAGGTCTACAAAAGATTAAAAAAGGTATATAAAATGTGGTCGTTTAGCAATCTTTTGGTGAAAACAAAAGATAAGTTTCCATGCAGTGTTTGATGCTTTAGTCAACACTATACAAGTTAGCAACAATTAGAAATGCAAAACATTTATTCAATATTGTCATATCAAAGTTCCTTTTGTTCCATTCTTTTTATTTCTTTTGACATCTGCTGGCTTCTGTAAAAAAATGTAAACAAATTAGTCCTTCTGTTTAGTGATTAAACGAGTGGAGATTCAGCTTTTTCATCAAATTACATAAGAAACTTTTTTTTCTTCAATTTAATCCAGTGTTTTCACAAAAATATATCGAAAAGTGTCATCTAATCAGTGGTACTGGGTTCAAAAGCAACAATTGTAGCCATTTTATACATCTGTGGTCTGTGGAGTTTGGGGTGTATTATTATTACACGAGTCTATAACGGTAGAGTTCACCAGTTTATAAAATAAGACTACATGTATACAGTACAATTTTCCCAACTGAGAGTAGGGCATGTAACCTTTTCTTGGTCTTGCAAAAAAAAAACAAGTCTCTTAATGGTTATTGTACATTTTAACGCAAATACATGTTATATATATTGAGGATTTTAAAGAATAAATACCTTCAAAAAATTTGCTCCTCCGGAATGGTTTGAATCATTTCTAAGCTTATATACTTTTGCATATCTTGAACCTATCCTTACTTTTGGCAATTCTAATTGATCTTACAAAAGTTAAAATATACAAAATAAATAAAATACAGGTAAGAAAAACTCACATTGTATTAGTCAGCTACAAACATGACAAAGGCCAGAACATTAAAAAAATGAAAGACAATTCAAACAAGAAAACTAATGGCATAATTTATAACATTTGACGAAAAAAAAAAATATATAGATATAGGAAGATGTTTGACAATGAGACAACTCTCCATCCAAATAACAATTTATAAAAGTAAACCATTATAGGTCAATGTACGGCCTTCAACACGGAGCCTTGGCTCACACCGAACAACAAGAAGGGCCCCAAAAGTATGTCAGAAATGAACCAACGATAACTACTGAATCAAAGGCTCCTGACTTGGGACCGGCACATAAATAATTATCTACATTTAACTGGCCTGGGCTGTAGGGCTAAATACAAATGTACACGTAACATAAACAATATATTAAAGAGGCAACAATACTCAAGTTATCACATAGCTGCGGAATAATAGCTCATAGGTCCTTATGATATTTTTTGACAATTTGCGGACCATAGATTTATGGTCCGCAAATTGTCAAAAAAATTTCATAAGGACCTAAGAGTTATCGCATAGGAAAAGCTTTGATAACCATTGCATGACGGGATTCCCTTGACTAGTAGATACGTAGCCAGCGATAGGGCTAGAGAAGAACTGCTTAAATAGCTCAATCTGTTAAAAGGGCTGACTTGTAACACAGAAGTCCTGGAGGAGACATGCTCACTGGTTACAAATGATTTCATTTATGAAGTTTAAAATCATATAAACAACCCTTAAGTGTAACCCCTTTTGTATAAATCTTAAAGTTCATCGAACATAAACATCATAACATATAGGCACTGACTAATATATCACCCCCTTTTTTGCATTATGTTTGCTTACACTCGTATTAATTCTTTGAATATATTAATCAAATTAACTATGATATTTCCATAAGCATTACAATTTTTTTTTAAATGTAAACTAGTGTTATATCTTACCAGTTTGAACGCATGATAAGGTTATTTTTTAGTTTCCTTTGTCTTTGTTTACAGCATAGCGGTAAATAAAACTTCCGGTTACTGGTTCCAAAATTGCTTCGCATCATGTTCATTGGTCATCGGGAAAAGTTAAATTTTAAATTTGTTAACGTTTGTTGTCGGCACTGGAACAGAAAATCCGGAAAATAGCAATACGTGCACTATATAAAGCTATATATGGGAAGTACCGCTTCAGTCACCTTTAAGTTTCAGTCATTTGATAAAATAAAGTTTTCATTCCATATCCTAAATGAATGTTTGCAAAATAGTGTTTAAACATTTCCTATTAAATGTTTTTGCGTAAATGTTTTCATAATATTATTTTAAAATGTTGTTAAAATATTAGCAAACAAAATGATTTGTAAATACATTTTCTCAATATTAAATGCGAAACGTTTTAAAATGTTTTCATCAAATATTATAAAAAATGTTTTTAAAATATCAAAAGACATGTTATTAAAACATTTCATGAAACGTTTTAGAAAATGTTTAAAAACTTAGGAACAATATTGATTAAGAATGTTTTACCCATATGATTTTAAAATGTTTTCAGGGTAGAACCTACATATCTTCTGAACATTTATAAAACATTCAAACAAAATATCTTAAAAAAGGTCATTGAAAACATTTTCATAAATATTTTTACATCATTGTAAAAACATTTTCAAAAAACAATGTTTTAATAAATGTTTTTAAAATACCGAAACAAAATATCTACATAACATCACAAAAATATTTTTCAACAATGTTTTGAGAAGACATTTATACAACCTTATAAATATGTTTTGAAAATGTTTTGTGCTACCTGGGCTATACAATATGTCAGAATCCGATGAGTCAACAATTGTAGTTAATAAACAATTGGGACGTTCATACAAGTGAGAGGTTTAGCTAGTTATAAAACCAGGTTTAATCCACCATTTTCTACATAAGGAAGTGCATGTACCAAGTCAGGAATATGACAGTTGTTATCCATTCGTTTGGTATGTTTTAGCTTTTGATTTTGCCATTTGATAAAGGACTTTCCGTTTTAAATTTTACTTGGAGTTCGGTATTTTTGTTATTTTACTTTTTACCAATAGTATAAAGCCTCTTTCGTATTTCATTTACTTTAGTGTTGCATAACTAGGTATATCGTAACTGCTGCAGTATTTTTGTAGATTTTCTGCAATCCGAATGCAATTGCACAGTGTAAAACTTGTTTCTTTTATTTGATGTTACTTGGAATATTGAAACTATTGCACGCTATTTTTTAGATTATGTGCAATAATACACATTTCTAGCAAATCAAAGAGTAGTTTTGTTTAGGGTCTTCATATAGAAATGGCATCGTTTAGATCCTTGTGTGATTGGTTAGAAAACAGTGGTTGAACAAGGTTAAACAAGGAAACATAGTACTAGTACTGTACAGCAGAATCTTTTTTATAGGCTCTCATGCATCATGAACAAGATATTTCATGAGATTACAGTAGATGTACTTCTCATTCTTATGCAAAGATCCTGATATAATTTTGAGGAACGAAACCCTTGTTTAGAACTATGTAACATTCAAAGTTTGGAGTAATAAGGGGGAAATGGAGAATCAACTTAACCACAACTGGTCTGTAACATTAAAGATTGAACTTGACAGTTTGATGTGAGATCATTACGAGAATATTTCTTCTGGGTGTATAAAGATTCCATTATACTGCTAATACATTTTGGCATTTGATAACCAAAAATAATTTTAAATATCTAAAAAATACTTATCTACTAAAAACAAATTCAATCATAAAGATAAAGGAAAAGAGATGATTCAAAACCCCAATCGTATGTGAATAAATCAGTTTACCTCTTGTTTTACGGTACATTTAGATATTTCTGAAATTTATTTTCCAAAGTCGACATATCGTGTTTCGTAAGGAAAAGTTGATAATGCCCAGTAAAAATACTTTTACTATGATGTCAACTTTTGAGTAAAATTCACTATATTTCATTAATCATATGAAAATGATTTAATAAGTCAAAATTTTATTTTTTAGAAACTCTTAACTTATGACACATTGAAGGGTTATCATACCTTATGTTTTTTACAGTGAAAGTAACTTTTCAACGTCCATCGTATTAATAACCCAGATCATACACAATATCACACACCTATACCCCCTCCAAAAAAAAAAATTATCTTCAATTTTGACCCCCATTTTAAAGAAAAACCCTTTTACATCCAAAATAAAAATTTTACCAACATTTTTGTGTGATTTTAACTTCAAAATTAAGAAGAAAAAAAACACACTTTGCATTTATACCCCCATAAAAAAATAAAACATTTTTTGTAAAGAGCACACCAAAACCTTAATCCTGGGTTTTTATAAAACTCATTTTTCCCTAAGGGAGTAGTATAGTACTTGTACTTTTTATAAAAAAACGTTATTAAAACACCCAAAAACAACAAAAAAAAAAAATTCCAAAAACAAAAATAAAAAAAGGTCGGGAGAACACACAGAGAAAGAATTCTGTGGGATTTAAGAGAAAAAAATTTCCCAGTGTGCCCCAACCTCGAGAAATGGTAAAATGTAAATTGTGATTTTAATTAATTCTATCAATATAGTCTAGTAATAAAACGGATCAATACGACTACAACTTAAATTGCTTTTTACATTTGTGAATTGCCATTTAATAGGACATGACTTTTAAATCTATTTTCAGTCTATTTAAATCGATCATTGAAAATATTTACATGGTTGTCAAGAGTATGTTTACATGTTGCC
Organism: Mytilus coruscus; assembly: GCA_017311375.1. Lineage (NCBI taxonomy): Eukaryota > Metazoa > Mollusca > Bivalvia > Mytilida > Mytilidae > Mytilus > Mytilus coruscus. Next base: position 25,214,767 of record CM029606.1, on the reverse strand, counting down.
TAGATAACGTTGTCATCACATGTAAACATATAGCAGACGTTTATTGACAGTGGAGAGAAGACAGATATACGTCTTGAGGGTAAAAACATTGGAGTATTTCACAAGAAAATCATCTGTAGGTGTTTATTCATTCTATTATTTTGTGTTGTGAATAGATTCCGTTGTAACATTTTATTGGAATTTCGTCAATTTGATCATATACTCAAATAATGAATGCTACACAAAAGTACACATGGACGGATGAACAATATGCAACTATTTTAGAACATCAGGCTTTTCATATGAATATGACTACTTTTTTAAACAAGGTTGTGATGGAAGGACCAACCAAGACGTTTCCGAGGAAACCAAAGAGTAATTTGAAACAAGTAATCATGACAAAGAAAACAAAGGGAGTACAAAACGAAGTCATGAACAACTTCATGCATATTTAGTTGAAAACTTTGTAGATACAAAGAAGACGATAAACAGAGATGTGTTTCTGTTTAAACTTGAGGACATTACCACTGAAGCCCAAGCGCTTGAAAAATTAAAAGACGGGTTTAAGCATCTTAAACGTCAAAATGCTCAGACTCTCTTCTTTTTATTCAATATGGAATGTTGCTCAATGCTGTTTACAAGAAATTTTTCGAACTACGTATTCAAGGGTTATCACTATTACATGGGGTAAGTGGCTTCTTGAAAACATTGGGATTCATCCTTCCTATGCTCGAAGGTTGCGGGAATGTGCAAAATCGTTGGGAGGATACTTTAAACTTTATGAAGTTGGACTTTCTTTCACCGAGATCTACAAGCTTAAGAAAGAACTTGTAGCTTTGTTTAACAGCAGCCCAGAAATGAACACATTTTGGAAACAAAATCCTGATATATGTCCCACACAAGAAATGGAATCATCTCAAGAAGTCATGACTCTGCCGACGCTGTAAGAAGATACGCCATTTAAATTATGTATAGTACAATACTTGTTCTTGTTTGTCATGTACAGTCCCACTTTACTACCGTAATTCATAACATGGCAACGGTGACACTGCAGTAGCGCCGTTGCTAAGGATTATGTATTGACTATTAACTGATAATGGATTCTGTATTACTTTACTACCGTAATTCATAACATGGCAACGGTGACACTGCAGTAGCGCCGTTGCTAAGGATTATGTGTTGACTATTAACTGATAATGGATTCTGTATTTCTACATACCTGAGTGACTGTTATAATAAGCTTGAAGACACTCTGTACATGGATGATAACGTGTAATTTCACAAATACTTTATCTTGTGTTTAAGTTCTTACAAATGAGTGTTATAATAAAGATTTAAAACTTAGTCATTTGTAATTCTTGTTCATAGAAAGAACCTGTTATTTCTTCGCCTTTTAAATCAATTATTTTATAAGTAAAAGGAATTGTATTTAAAACTTTTCAATTACAAATATTTCTTTAGTCCAACGAGTAGTATAACCCTTTTCAAATTTACCCTTTTTTTTGTTATTCTTACTCTATCTCCGACTTCGAATTTAGGTTTTTTAATTTTCTCTTCCTTTTCTGGATATAAATTTTTATACACTGTTAATTCATTTTTTAATTTACTTGCTTGAACAGGTGTCATTTTAATTGAAGAATGTACTGTATTATTATAATTTTAACTAATTTATCTAATATATCATAATATTTTAAAGTTTCATTAGCAGTAAAGTATTTATACATATGTTGTTTCATTGTTCCTATCCATCGTTCCACTACACTGGATTTTTCTTCATTCTCAGTTGAATATAACTTTATGTTATTATCTTTTAACAATTCTTTTACTTGTCGATTATAAAATTCGGATCCTTTATCTGACCAAATATATATTGGTTTTCTTTCTTTAAATAATGTTTTAAATGCTTCACTCACTGCTACTCCTGTTTTATTTTTCAAAGGGCTTAACCAACCATATTTACTAAAAACATCTATAACTGCTAATAAATATTTATAGTGTTTATTTTGTTTTGAATATGGTTGCATATCTATTAAATCAACTGCCCATGTTTGATCTATTGAATGAACATAAACACGTCTTTTAGGAAAAGATTTTACAACTCTATGATGTAGTTCATCTGCTAATTTATTTGTTAGATTTGTTTTAGACATTTTGAAGTAACTAAAATGTTTTCTTAAAAAATGGAGGCAAAAAAGGATAAAATTTTATCCAAGCGAGGAGATTCATATAAACTTGTTTTGACAAAAGAATATAAACATAAAGCAAGTATTTATGTATTTAATTATAAAATTAGTCTAAAGGATGAAAAACAAGAAACATTTACAAATGCTTTTGATCACATGGTAGACTATTCCATAAAAGATTACCCTAATGGAAGAATTAAAATAGTACCTATTCATGAAATCATAATTACTAAACATAAAAGCTGGCCTATAAGAACATATAATACAGTTAAAAGTTATTCATGGATCAAATGGAAAGATTATTAAATAGTGCTGAAGAATTAAATTTAGAAGAAGTTATTTTGAAGTTACTATTATACCCAATAAAAGAGGAAAAGGTAAAGCTTTAAAAATATTAGATGTCATAAATAAAAGAAGTATTATCAAAATAAAAATGATGATACAATATGTTTATCAAGGGCAATTGTAACTTCTTTAGCTTCAAATAAGTTATTAAAAGATTTTACAGATTCTCAATTAAAACATATCAATGAAAGTAGACCATTACAAAAAGATTAGCTGAAGATTTGCATGAACAATCAGGAGTAGAAATAAAAGAAGAAGGAAATGATTTGGAAGATTTAAAAGCTTTTGAAAATTATCTTAATATTAGGATAATTGTTTTTACATCAAATAGTACAGAATATATTGTATATGATGGTAATGAAGAATATAATGAACAAATATATTTATATTATCATGATGAACACTTTGACACTATAACAAATATAACAGGATTTTTAGCTAAACGTAGGTTTTGTAAAGTATGTTTAATTGGTTATACTGAACAACATACATGCAAAGATAATACAGTAACAACTATCAGAAAACAACATATTTGTGATAAATGTAACAAAACATATACAGGTAAAATCACAAATGTGGTGAAAAATATGTTTAATATGTTATGAAAAATACACGGAAAGTAATGAAGAACACTTATGTTATATGAAACCATCAGTACCAAAACAAGTAAAAATAATAAATATATATATTTTGATTTTGAAGCAAATCAAGAAACAGGAATACATATAATGAATTTTGTATAGCTTACGATTTAGAAAATATTTACTGTTTTAAAAATAACTATGTAAAAGTATTTAAATGTGATTTCAATATTGATAATTTAAACTTGTTAGAATTAGACATAGATGATTGTTTTAGTGATGTAGAAAAATTAAATATGAAACCCTATAGGAAATTCTGTAATAGACAACTTTTGTAAATATTTCATAAGAGACAAATTTAAAGACTACACTTTTATTTCACATTATGGAAAAGGTTATGATATGCAACCGATTTTAGGATACATTGTTAAAAATAAAATTGAACATAACATAATTTCTTCTGGACTAAAATTAACAGCTATATTTATTAAAGGAATAAATTTAAGATTCATAGATTCTATAAATTTTACATTATGTGGATTAGCTGCTTTCCCAAAAACATTTGGATTTGTGGGTAACAAAGGTTATTTTCCACATTATTTTAATACAACAGAGAATCAAAAATACAAAGGAATTTATCCTGATAAAGAATATTTTGGTTATAATACTATGACAATTAAAAATAAAGAATTATTTGATGAATGGTATAATAAAGTTAAAGAAAAGAATTTAAATTCTATAAAGAAATATTTTATTATTGTCTATTGGATGTTTTAATTCTTGCCAAAGGTTGTACCTTATATAGAAAATTATTTTAAATATAACCAATAATTGTATTGATCCATTTCAATATATTACAATTGCTCAATGTTGTACAAAAATATTTAAAACATTAATGTTGACAAATGAAACAATTGGAATTCACAAAAGATGACAATTAAAGAAGTACATTCACAAAAATCAATACAATGGTTAGAGTATATTTCTTTAGAATATAATATAATGATTCAACATGCTAAAAAGGAGGTGAAAAGAAATTATTCATTAATAATAAATGTTATAAAGTCGATGGTTATTATTATGATAGAGAAAATAAAATGCGTAATGTTTATGAATTTTATGGATGTTATTGGCATGGATGTACAAAATGTTATAGTCCTGAAGAAATATGTAAAAAGATAGAAATAAAAAACTATGAAAGAGTTATATGACCAAACTAAAGAAAGACTTAAAACTATTGAAGATTATCTAAAACCAAATGTAAAATTCATACAATATGGGAATGTGAGTTTGATCAACAAAATATCCTGAAGTTGATCCACATTTAAAACCTATTGATAAAAGAGATGCATTTTATGGAGGAAGAACAGAAACTATTCAATTATACAATAATCTTTCTGATTTAAAAGGTAGATATGTAGATTTTTGTTCTCTGTATCCATCAGTAAATAAATATTGTAAATATCCTATAGGACATCCTATTACATATACAGATATTTCTGTAGATGATTATATAAAAATAATTATTTCGGAATAATGAAATGTAAAATATTACCACCTAAAGGATTGTATCACCCTGTTTTACCTTATAAACAATTAACTAGTGATAATACACATAAATTACTTTTTGGATTATGTAGAACATGTATGAATAAAATATCTTTTAAATGTAAACACATAGATGATCCTACTTTAAATAAACATGATAAAATACATGAAATAAAAGATGTAAAGAATGTAAAAATATTAAAATGAAAATGTATACATTCTAATGAGGAAAGAGTTATAGTAGGAACTTGGTCTACAATAGAAATAGATAAAGCAATAGAAAAGGTTATAAATTACAAAAATATATGAACTAGAACATTTTGAAAAACATCTACAGATATATTTAAACTTTATGTAGATACGTTTATGAAATATAAACAAGAAGCTTCAGGATGTAAATGTGATCCTAAATATTGTAAAAATGATTGTAAAACGATAAAGAATGTAAAACAAAATACAATACATTATAGATAATACTGCTTATGATCTAGATATTGACAAAGTTAAGTACAATTCAGGATTAAGATTTATAGCTAAAATATGTTTAAATAATTTATGGGGACATTTTGGTATGAGAGATAATTTTACACAAAAGAATATTGTTTTACTTTAGAACATATAACTAAAATAGTATTTAATGAAAATATAAAGATATAAGTACCATGATATTAGATGAAAATATTGTATTAACTGAATATAAAGAAAAGAAGAATATTCTAAACCTAATCCAAGTGTAAATGTTTATATAGCTTTATTTACAACAGCACATGCTAGATTAAAATTATACGAATTATTAGATATTCTACAAGAAAGAGTTTTATACATGGATACAGATTCTTGTATTTACAATGATGATGGTTCTGAAGCATGTAAAAAAGTAGAAAATATGATGGGAAGTAAATTAGGAGATTTAACAGATGAAATTGTTTCAAAACATAACGCTAATCATATAAAACAATTTATATCTGCTGGTCCAAAAGATTATTCTATGAAACTAGATACAGAAAAACTAGTTAGCTGTTGTAAAGGTTTTAGATTAAATGCTGAAGTAGAAAAAAGATTACATTAGATAAAAAATAAAAATAGTTACTGATGAAAATGAAAATATGAAACTGTTAAATATAATAATATAAAAATAGGAAAAGATCATCAACTTAAAACAGTTAAACAAGTTAAAGCTTATGATTATATGTTTGATAAAAGAATGGTATATTGTAAAATGAAAATTTAATTAGAAGTTTTCCTTATGGATATTAAAAATATATAATTTAAATTTTTATTTTAAAAATAAAAGACTAAAAATGATTGAAGCTTATACTGAGAAAGATGATCCTGACGCTAAAGTTATATTAGGAAGAATAATGTTATCAGATTATCAGATATGTTGTTTAAGAGATGATGGAGAATGTCCTTTGACTCCAAAACAAATGGAAGTAATGGAAAAGTTTAAAGGTAAAAGTTATCTAAGTTTCCTCCTGGTTGGGATGCTTTTATTAGACCAGATAAAGTTTATGAATATGTTTTGAAAACCATGTCCTGAAATTTAATTTATTTTGTTATTTCTTTATAACCCTCTTTAAAAACTTTAATCAAAGGAATAATATTTTTAGATTTAAATGTATCATTTTCTTCAAGGTAATCATCGCTTCGCTCGCTTATTTTAACTTCCAAACAATAAAACCAGTTAATACCATACCACCAACAACAAATGCAATTTCTCTATTTTTTTGATCTTCTGATGGTGTATAAAAATCACTTAGTTTAGGTTTGGGTGATAATGGAGTTAATTGTTTACTTGTAATGTAATAGTATTGTTTCATTGCTTGGTCAACATCTTCAAAAGTATGTTCGGCATGATGTTCCTTTTGTAATTGTTCATTGATGAAATCTAATCTTTGTGTTCTTCTTTTATTCCATTCTTGTTGTGCTTTTTCTAATTTTTCTATAGCTTTATCATGTCTTATTTTCTCTTCATTTGCATTACTACCCATATGTGAAAATAAATAATTACTCCCCGAAAATGCAAAAGCATTTGTTATTGCCCCACCAAGCATCATTGCTAAAGCACTTGCCATTTTATTAGAGCGACAAGCGATTCCCTAAAAACAAAATAAAATAAAAAAAGAAGCGGTTCCCTTTTATTACTTCATGATATCAGCAGGTATAATACCTTGCTTAATCAACATATCTTTTGTTGCCATTGCAAGTAATATATCAATGGATAACATTACAACATCATTTACATTAAAATCTACTTTTGGTGCTGACCTTCTAAATACCTTTTTACCTATTTCTGCATATCCAACTGTTAACAATGTTTCCACTCCAGCATGATATAACATATTTGCTATTTGTTTTCCGTCTTTTTGAGTTGTCATTTTAATGTACTAAATTTAATTAAATTCAAAAGGATCAATTTCTTTCTTTTGTTTTTCTGGTTTTGTTATTTCTTTAATCATTCTTTCTGGTTTCTTACTTTGGTTGTAAAAAAACAATCCCAATCCAACAATACTTATAGGAAAAAGTACAAATTTGTAATCAACTAGGGAACTGGAGTGTTTCTTGACAGAAGGGATATGTTCGTTTGATTCATAATCTGTTTCTGTATCAGAATCTTTTGTTATTTGTTTGATTTTTGAATTTTCTTTTTTTAATTTTTCCACTTCTTTTTTTCTCAATTCTGCATTTCTTATTCTTACTTCTGCACCTTTCTTACCAGCAGCTACTCTTTTGGGTCTTTTGGTTTGGGTTTTTAAATACTTCTTTTTTTCTTCTTTGTTTTCTTTTGTTCAGGATTTTCATTCATCATTTTTATGTCATTATTTTCATCTTTTTTCGGAAATCGAGCGAAGCGAGTGGTTCGATATGTCTTGCTGTTGTTAATATTGCAGTAAAAGGAGCAAGATACATTCCATATCTATAGTACAGTTCACAACATGTATTAGTTAAAGCATTATTGATAAAAGGATCTTCCTCTAAGTCTTGTATTAAAATTGGTGGATTAACAACTTTGAAAAACTTTGATACACCCATGACATATAAATTTATAAAAGAGTTTCCTAATGTCTTGGTCATACTAGCTCCCAATCTTGCTTCATATTTACAGTATAGTTTGTTTATTTGCTCTGTTGTCATTTTATCAATATCTGACAGTTGTAATTCTTTACCCAGATATTGTTTACTACTCCCACCAGCAACAACGGATGATAATCTTTCGCGTTTTTTTCTTGAAGGAACCGTTCACTTCGCTCGCTTCATCATCAATATTTATGTTTTCCACAATTTGCTCGCTTAATAATTCTTCAGCATTCATTTTATACGTTTCAAAAAACGGATATAATTTATTTTTAACTTTAAAAAAATTAAATACAACATATCCAACCAATGATAAGACTGCAGTGTTTGTTGCAATTGTTAGTATTTCCAACAGCATTGCTTTTTTTTATTGCTTATTTTGGTTAAATTACTTAAGAATTACTTAAGCATTACTTAAGCATTATTTTGCTTATTTTGGTTAAATTACTTAAGAATTACTTATTTTGGTTAAATTACTTAAGAATTACTTAAGCATTACTTAAGCATTACTTAAGCATTACTTAAGCATTACTTGAGAATTGCTAAAAAAAAATCAATTAAGTAACCAATAATCAGTAGGTTGATCTGTCTTTAATATTAATTTACGATGTTTCTTTTTTTTAAGTTCTTCCTTTATTCTTTGTCTTTCTTCCAAAGTAGGAATAACATCATTTTCTCTTAGACAATTATCAAAACTATCTCTATCTTTTGTGTAGAACATGCATAACCATTTTGTTTGTTCTCTTAAATCTTTTAAAACAGAGTTGTATCTCTGTGAAATGACCCACACTGATTGTTCCGCATGTCTTCCTGAAAATGCAAGCTCGGACAGCATATCTTTTTCTTTGTTAGTTCTTTTGTTGCACTGCAGTCATCAATGATATATAATGTTGGATGACCAGCATATTTTTAAAGAACATTCTTAGTAGTTCTTGTAGCTTCTCTTCTTCATAAAGGGAACCGTTCGCTTCTCTCACTTCAACAATAGGATTAACAATTATTAGATTTTTGTTTTGGTTTTCTAACATCACCAATCCATTCACGATTTTTGTATGCTTTGTTCCATTGGATGGTTGGACAAAGTATGACTATATATTTGAAAACTCCACTATATTCTCCTTCTAATAAATCAAGAACAAACTCTGTTTTTCCACATCCTGTTTGTCCACATATAATAGCACAATGGGGATATTTTGGTAATTCATAAAGGGAATCGAGTGTATCTCGCTCCGCTCGTTTGTTTCCATTTTTAAGGGAACCGCTAGTAATTAACTTCTTTAAATCTTCCATCTTCAAAATTAATTTGTGCATCTTGTATAACAAACAGATAAACATTTATTAATTTATTTGCTCCTGCTGTTTTAGTTATTTGGATTGTTATACCTTCAGAGGCATTTTCAATTCTTCTACCTGAACCGTGTAATGAGTTGTCATCTGTTGAACGTAAATCTAACCATAATGCATAATTAGTTGTAAGATATTTTTCTAATGTTGTATAGGATAAATTTAAATCCTTTAAAACTTCTTCTGTTGTTTTATTTCTTTTGAATTTAAAGCAAAGAATTTATTTATTTCATCCCATTGTTGATATGCTTTCATTCCTTGACTGTATAGTTGATTTGGAACACCTTCTATTGTCATTTCTACTTTTGTTATATTAGGATTATAATAAGTTTCGGTACTTGTTCTTTCAGGATCTTCGAACAACATTAGAATTCCTTTCATACTTCTAGCTGGAACATTTAAATTTATATTCCACAATGTATCAGATTTGTTTTGGTTATTTTTCTATGTCTTAGTATTCTATCGTACAAAATAACCATCTTACCATTAACTTGTTGTCTTATCTGTCTTGCTAATTCTGCATCAGTAACCATATCAAATTCTAAACAAATGTTTTTGATTGTATAACTTGCAGATGTATCTGTTGATTTAATAACATTGCTATAATTATTAAATGTAAGTTCATATTCAAGTCTATCACCAAGACCTGCTTGATAAAAAGGCATATGAGTTTCTAATAGTTCAAAATCAAGTGGGATACAAAATCTTGCACCATATGCAGTTGCAATTGCTTCATCACCTATGTCTGATGCTTTATCATCCGCACCAACTCTGTGTTTTAACATGTTTGTTTCACCAATTCCTTGGTATGCCATATTTAAACGTTCAGATGTAGATTTCCATAAATCAACATAACAATGATAAATATCACTATCATCAATTGACATAATTTCATTTCCACTTATACGAATTGTTGTTTTTTTAACTATTGTTCTTCCTATGTTTTGATATATAGTTGCATTGTCGTCTGTAGATGTGAGTTCTATTTCAAATGCCAATCTGGTTGTTCCAGGAACAATAACATCATTATTGCTTAGATTGGGGAATCTCACTAATAGCTGTTGATTTTGATCAATAGTTGAAGGATTATTTGTTATTGATACACTTTGACGAATACCTTTCACACCACGGGGTTCTCTTATTTTTCTGTAAGGATTTAATTTGTTTCCGTATGCCGACATTTTTAAGGATTAAATTTGTTAAAAAAATAATTCAATTACCACTGATACTAGAGTATTGATACATAAAGAATTATTAGTCATACTAATAAAACTTATTCTATCTCCAGCCTTAACTTCAAAAGGTGTATAAAAGTTATTAAAACCGTGTGTAACACCCTTATCCAAACTCATTTTGTAACTAGTTGACTTATCATTAACCATCATCTTAATGGCTATAATATCTGTGCTTGTTCTTAAACTTACTAAACTAATACCCAATATTTGTCCTGGAAAGTTCATTACATAATAACCACCACCAACACCAAAATTAAACTTTTTATTTCCATGTATTGGACCATCAATTCCAGCATATATACTTATTATTGTTCTGTCTGGTTTATTTTAATATTACCAACTATATTTTCAACATTTAAAACTCTGATGCTTAGGGCAGCGACACTCCGGCGTAAATCTTTATCCTTAGTATCCATTGTTTGAAGCTCACTCTTCATATTTAATATTTCCTTTTTATTTCCGATGTATCTACGTTTTTTTTTGACACCAAGTATGCTCATTTTATTAAATAAATTATATAACTTCTAAAACACAATTAATTGGTAAATGATTAATTATCTTGTTATTATTTTCATCTCTTATTTCTAATTTCAATTCTGTTATAACATCATTTACTAAACACTTATATTCCGGATGCTCAAATCTCGCTGTTATAACTTCACCAAACTCTTTATTTTCGACTGGAATAACAGCCAATAATGTACTTGGCTTACCATCAAGATAATTATGAGAAGTGCTAACTTGTTCCAAATGGATATACAATGATTTATGGATAGCAAAATCTACAAATTTTTTCCATAATGTAATTCATTAGGTTCGAATTTACGTTCATTATTAAATCCTAACATATTTTTCAAATCTTCATTTATCCTTAACTCAATAGGAGTGTTTAATGACGCAATACCATTTGTTTCATTTACGGATAATACAATATCTTTTTTTTTAAATTCATCCGCTATTTGTTGGAAACTATAATAACCATCTTTAATCCTATGAACTCTTTCTCCTGTTTGTCTTATAACTCCATCATAAACATTATACCAACCTACACTATATCTTATAGATTTTAAACCAATACGTTTATTTCCATCTCTGTTATCAATGTATTGTTCTAAGTTTATTGTATTATCAATATTTGAAATAGTATGAAACATTTTAATATAAAAAATGATAACAAAAGAATTTAAATATAATCCTAATGTTTCATATAATCCAGGTATTAAATATTCTGAAAAGATATAAATCTTGTCGATCAAATAATATTTGTAAATCAAAAGAAAACTTTAAAACAGCTTTCCCGATTTATTTCAAAATATCAAAACCCATCATTACACACCAACGAACCATGGAATACATGGATTCATTCTTCGTTTGATTGGTGGCAATGTCAGTTAAACTTTGCAGTCTGGTGTGCAAGTACAGGATGTGGTGTTTCTTATAATGATCATATACAAAATACTTCAAATCTTACTAAATCACTTTATATGTTTCATTTATATTATTGCATTGCCAGAATTTTAAAAGAACTTAAATCACCTTTACCAACAGATTCTTCTTTCTGTTATTACAAAACCCATATGACAAAGCTGCATATCAAAAATTATGCAATGAATTTGATGTTTCTCCAAATACAGATTGGAGACAAAAGTAGAATCATCATCTAAAGGATTAGGAACTTTTCTGAATATTATAAACCAAGTGGTGAATACAGATATCATCATTCAGGGATGGTCCCTTCTTTAATATTCATGATACAATTCGTCATACAAAAGATATAAGTATGGCTTGGACAACATTTATATTAGATAAATCAGAGGGTTTTACAAAAGCAGGTATTGAACGTATCAATGAAAGTATTAGAATGTTTGTATGGGCATTATTAGGGCACAATCTCAAACAAGGGTAGAAATATTAAAAGTAGGAACAGGATTTGATGCACAAAACAATTCTTAGCAAATGTACAAGATGTAATAAATAGTCCTATCGATTTACCCACCCAGATATCGAATTATGAAAATGTTTTAAAATATGCAAGAAGTAAAGTTGATTATGCTTATGGACTTGGTTTATATATGTCTCCCAGTGATATGGTATTACAAATTGACACCATTGTTGGTTATAACAACAAAATTGTAATTGCAACAGAAAATCAAACACTCGGTTTAAATGATGATTTAAATAATAAAATTTTGATTTTACCGGTCTCGATCCTGTCGATTTCCAACCAAATAAACCAAAACCGATTCAACAATCTCAATCAGAACCAAAAAATCAGAACCAGTTCAAATAGAACCAACACAAAAAATGAATATGACGAACACGAAGATAATAAAAAGCAATAATATTTGGAAGTATTGTATTAGGTATTACAGCACTTATTATTTATAAAATTTATTAATTTATTTTTTAAATATTCCTAGCAGCAGCATACAATAAACCAACAACCAAAACAAGCAAAGCCCATAAGTTGTTTGCAAACCAATTTACTACGTCTTTTGTTACAGACAATAACCAAGATACAATAGAACCTATAATACCTGGTAATGCAGCTGCTAATTTTCCTGCAAGAAAAGATAATAGTTTTCCAAGATTTTTAATTGTTTTTTATCCAGTCTTGTACACCACCTTTTGATGGTGGAGGAGGAGGAGGAGGAGAAGGAGAAAAGTAGTTCCACCAGTAAATGTTTCTACTATAACACCAATAATCATTCCAAAAGCAGTTAAAATACTAACTATTGTAATTCCTTGTTCTCTGAATAATGTTCTTATTCTTTCACCTAATGTTGTGTCTTCTTTTAATACTTTACGTATTGTCTCTTTAATTCTGTTTACTTGACTACGTAGTTTTTCTTTATTAATATTAATTACTTCTAGTCTCACACTTCTCTCAGATTCCAACTCTCTTATTCGACTACTTATTCTATTTATTTGAAATTCATCATTATCTTCTTTAGCTTGTTCTAATTTGGTATTTTCTTTTGCTAAGTCTTTTTGTTTCATTCAGTTTTGCTAATTCATTTGCAATCTCTTCTTTTACTGATGTCATTGCACTGATTACACCATCCATCTCTCTTTTTGTCATATCTGTTTGTGTTTCCATTTCTTTGTAAGTTACTCCTTCTTCTATAAAAGAAGTTTCTATTTCTTTCACAGATGTTTCGGTATTGCTTGCTGTTTCTAATAATTCTTGTACTTCTTGTTGTGTAGATATTTCTTTTAATGGAATTTCTATATTATTGAGTTCACGAATTGGACCTTCATTTAACATTCTCTGAAACTCTGCTCTACCTTCTATTGTTCTTTCAGGAAGTTTATAATCATCTACACCTAAAACATCTCTAACAAAATCAACACCACCAACACCGTATTCTCTTTGAAGAGTGCTAAATTTATAAAATTTTAATACTCCTTTTTTGTAATATGTTAATGCAACATCATTACCTAATTTACCTTTTGCATATAACATTAGTCTTCCATCATTATCTTCCTGACAAAAACCCTCTTCATTACGTATAGTTTGACCATTTTCATTATAAAATCTTTTCATCATTTTTTTGTAGTTTCTTTTCAAGAATTTTAGCATCATTTTCTGATAAATCTCTTGATACTTCAATTTCCTTATTTATAGACTTTTGAAACTCTTCATCATTTCGAAAAGACGTTTCTTCTTCTTCTTCTTCATCATAATCATTATTTTTAAACTCAGGATTATCAAACTCATAACTTCCTTCAGCCATTTTATTCATCTAAAATATTAGATAATAAACAATAAAAGAACCTGTTAAAAACAACTTAAGATAAAAATAATTAAATTTTTATTTAACATTATTTTTACATTTTTACTAATTTTTCTTTTGTTTCTTCATCCATTTATTTAATTAAAATTGATTCATAGTTTGGTGGATTTCCGTTATCAACTAAAATTCGTATAACGATTTTATTAAAGAAAATCAAAGATTTTCCATTTTTTTTTAATTCGTTTTTACTCTATTTTCTGTTTCCTCAATTAGTTTTTTCTTTCATCATCTGGTAAACTTTTAAAATTACTTTTTTTTATTTTTTTCATCTCATTAAATTTTTCTAATTCATCTAAAATAAGTTTAAATTCATCTGCACTTATCTGTCCGTCAGTTAAAGATTTTGATATTAAATCTTTTATGCTGTTTAACTTGCATTCTGCCATTGTTTTAATTTCATAATGTTTTTTGATTTTGTTGTCAACTTTCTTCTAATTAATTTAACTAGACCTCCTAAACTTCCACATACAACAGCTGCAATTTGTATGGGAAGAAAGATAGGAAAAGCAATTCCTATACCAGCTAAAACAACAGATGTCGAAATTAAACTTGTATCAACACCATCAGTAACATTAACTCCGCGTTTATATTTTTGTATAGTGATTTTCGTTTATCTCTCTCATTTATTAATGTTTTTCTATTTCTGTTATTTTTGTAGTCTATAATTTTGTCCATCTTCTGTAGGTAATTCTGGATATAATGGTATATCCATTGATAAATCAGGAGCTGTAGGTTGTTTCATTTTTAAAAGTAAAATTGATTTTTTTTTTCTCCAAAATCCAACAGAATTTTTCGCGGTGTGTTCTCCCGACCTTTTTTATTTTTGTTTTTGAAATTTTTTGTTTTTTTTTTGGGTGTTTTAATAACGTTTTTTTATAAAAAGTACAAGTACTATACTACTCCCTTAGGGGAAAAATGAGTTTTATAAAAACCCAGGATTAAGGTTTTGGTGTGCTCTTTACAAAAAATGTTTTTTTTTTTTATGGGGGTATAAATGCAAAGTGTGTTTTTTCTTCTTAATTTTGAAGTTAAAATCACACAAAAATGTTGGTAAAATTTTTATTTTGGATGTAAAAGGGTTTTTTCTTTAAAATGGGGTCAAAATTGAAGATAATTTTTTTTTTTTTTGGAGGGGGTATAGGTGTGTGATATTGTGTGACCATTGATTAAATAATCGAAAGAGTAAACTGATATCCACGTCATTAGTAATCTTCGGCCTCCTTGCTTAACTTGTAAGCTTTTACAATAGTATCACATTCTACAATAATTTTATGAAATTTCAATTCTGTGGAACATGAATTTAACTTTTTCCTCAGACAGTAAAATAGTGACAGTCGTCCCTCTTGAATTTTCACTGTTGTGAAAAGTAAGGTCATGTTATATTTTGTGTTACTATTTGAACACCTTGTATTTGTTTAAATAATCAAATAATGTTTTGTTCGCTAATAATTTCTCTTGCTGTGTTTGATAAAACCGTAACGTTATTTGTCCAAATTCCTTTCAAATGAACCTTCGCATTTCTATCCCCTCGTCTGCATTGTGTATGACATCAACGTGTTTAAAAAGGATACATAATCATTATAATGTGTATTTATAATTAATCAGGCAATTCAAATTTAATCGTTTTAATTAATTTATAGAAAACAGTCTAATAATAAATTCAGTTTAATGTCTTGGTAAAAAGCACATTTGAAAGTTCTTCGGCTGCTGTGTTATCCCAGTCATTGTACCAACTGTTGGTAACTCATCCGTTTCATCTGCTTTAGACAGATCAAATCGTTGTAATATGGAAACGAATAGCAATAAAAGTTCTGATTCAGCTAATTGCTTTCCTAAACAAATTCGAGGACCTGCAATACAAAATATAGAAATCTTATTTTTATCCAAAAAATATAAGGATCATTTCTTTCTAAATCATTAAATTCTATTTGACCAGCAATCGAAACCAGACTTCAGAGTTAATGTAAAAACTACCTACCTTACGGAAGTTGTGAATTAAGATATGGATACTAAAAACTTCTAAAGATCGGTGTAGAGTACATATAATCTAAGTCAATATCCTGGTTAAATTATGAGGGGGAAATTTGGACTTTGGCATAGCTATTCTTCATACTTAACATTAAGACAGAATATAATTATAAGTTATCCTGTGTTTCACAAGATAGAATGACCAAGTGAACGTATATACAAATATCCCTTTTTGGACGGGCCAAAACATACGTTGTAATGGTTCAAACAAAAGTTCTATGAGACTGGCATCATGAAGATGATTAATGTTTGATAAAGGGAGTCGGTTGACAAGTAAAATTTACAACAACATACTAGACAATTTAAATTTTCCTATCGTGAAGTTTCAATTTCAATTCCCATTATCAACATCACAGAAGCACCTACATATGGAGAATATATCTGCCAATTGATACGATAATTCAGGGCGTTTGCTCCAATCAATATTTCCTTAACAGAGGGTTGCTTCTAATGAAGCTATTGAACCAGAGGTTCCAAATGGTCAAGTTTACGTTATTCCTTTAAATATTTTACATGCACCATCATTATTTGGTTGCCCTTTATGGAATAGTTCCGTCAAAGATTCCCTTGGATATGTTTCGGTTTTGTGGTCTTAATCCTTTCATCCTTTCTGTGATTGTGATGTCACCGAATGAGATTTATCACCAAAGTTGTAACGGTAATAAACAACACGAATGGTACAACTGGTGGAGCAGGAATGCCTTACAATCATGAGAACATGAGTTCACCTCGGTTCGTGCTAAATCTCTAGTCTTCTGCATAGTGTTTTGTAGACTGTTGTTTGTCATTATATCATTTTTGTGAGGTCATGATGTTGTTGGTTTTTCTCCCACTAAAGGCTTTTAATTGTCACGATTCTAAATGTATAAACTCATGAAAAATACCAGGCTTATAATGTTCTACCACATACACGCATTTTGTTTTCATAAGACTCATTAATGGCACTCAATCAAAACAATTGCAAGGCCGAAATTTGAAGAACATTGAAACCAATAAAAAAATCAAAAAAGTTTTAAATTAGAAATGTACGATATCGGTCTTTTGGTTGCACGTAACAATACTGATAAATATTGTATGTATCGAACTTACCCATTGAAAAGGCAGAAAATCCTTCTTTTTAACAAATTTGTCATTTTGTAAAAATCTTTCTGGTCGAAATACATCCGGTTCCTCCCATAAAGATGGATCTCGATGTACTGACATCAAGCTGGGAAAGATTACAGCATTTTTTGGAATTGTCATTCCATCGATTTCAATGTCTTCAACTGCAAGGTGTGGTACGGCAAGGGTGCTGGAATATAAAGGATTTTTCTTATACTGAATATAATAAAGATGTGGAATATACGCAAATGAGACAGCAACTCAAGGACATCAAAAGAAATTTATGTATATTTGTGCATTTTTGTCGAATTTTTGTGTTGGTCATAAACATTATATCATTGCATACAGTAAAATAAAATACAAACCTCCTTTCAATTTTCTTAATTTTCCTTTAATGAGAATGAAATCAAAACTTAAATGACAAATTCAAAGTGTTTTTAAATGTCCCGCCTCATCTTTCTAAAATATGGCATGACTTGACTCCCCTAGACTGTATTTTATTAATTATTTTGTGCCGATCTCAAAATCTCTGAAATCAGCCGATTCTGCGTAAATGCCTTGATATTTAGTGTTGGCAGTAGGGTTTCCGCTGGCTGTCGCCATTTTTGCATTTTGCGAAAAAATAAATATTGTGGCGATAAAAATTCATCATTGGCAAAAGAATTTGGCGAAAAAAGTATAACGGTTCGACTTCGCCCATCCTGTTTACTTTTTTCGGGTTTCTTTAACTTTTTCCATGATCAGACAATACTGAACTCGTTACGATTTTGACAGAAAATCAATAATCAGCTGATTGCATTTTATGGTATCGGCAACAATGGACTAATTAATAAAGGTGTTGATTGTATTGTTTAATGAACTGGGTGGTTAAATGGCGTTACATGACACCTTAAGGATTTATTTACAACTTTGTTTGAAATAATTGTTTTTCTTCACAATCGTTTTAGCGACGCACGTGTTTGATGCATAGACTTATAGCGATGGTCCGGAAAGAAAACTGTTGTAATGACAAAAAATGTTCAAACGTAAGAAAAATCTCTGACTTGAAACTTCATCCTTTAACTTTGATAGAAATAATTGTTTTGAAGTGGATACTTTACAATCGTTTTAGCAACGCACGTGTTTGAAGCACAGTTTTACGTCTCGACCTTTTCTTTTAACGATGGTCCGGAAAAGAAAACTGTTGTTATGAAGAACAAGAGAAAAGTAAGAAAAATCTCTGACTTAGTCTCTATCCTTCAACTACACGGGAGGTATCCGATAAACTTATTGAAGATGAATCCCGTGTTCTCAGAAGTCAAAAATGATGATTTCATGATCAGTATCTTTTAAAAAGTAACTGTTTGATATTATTGAGTGTTTATTTATTACAATGTAGATTAAAAGAAAAAATTTAAAATTTTTGTTAGAAAGAAGGAAAATTTTAAACGAAAAAATGGACATGTTAGTTGGCGAAAAGAATTGAAAGTGGCCAAAAATATATTGTTTTGGCGAAAGAGGTGGCGAAAAAGAAAATGGACCCAGGGGAAACCCTGGTTCGCAGTATATATATTTTTTGAGGGTAAATACGGTTTTGTATAGTTATGCGGTACTAATAATCTGAATTTTGGCAATAACCATTGTTTTGTGAAAGGGCAGACACGGAATCTACTTCGTTCCAATAAAGTTCTGTATCACAATCGCTATTTCCATATTGTGTGAGTTCTTTTAAACTGTCAATTGTCTTTTCGAACGAACACGTACGGCAATATTCATTTTAACACGTAGTGCTGCTGCATTGAAATGTTATCACGAATGAGGCTTTCTGTATACTAAACAAGAGACAATCATCTGTTCCTCTTGTTCATTTACCACGATGGGCACATATTTAACAAGATTTTAGTGGAGTTTCAATTTACAACTGCCTTTATATTCATATAACTTGAAACAATTCAACTTTACTTACATTCAGAATTATTCCGTTTGGTCGATAGTGTACTTGTTTCATTTGCTATATCAAAATCAACAAAATATGTCAAACATATAAAACTTTACATACAGCACATCGACGTGTCAAAACCTGGAGGTAGATTCAAAGTTGAGTATTACATACCTATAGTTGCTATTCTCTGTACTTCGTGTAATGTGGCCATTACATAAGGTAAATTATCCTTATCTTTGCCCACTGGGTCTCTATCTTCACCAATTACCTGAATTAAGAAAAACAACCATTTGAATTTGAAAAATATCATAGAAGCAGGTTTTTCCCGCTCTATTGTCAAACCCAATGGCAGCTTTCGACAAAATAGGAATATACATAAGAATATGCGTTTAACCAGAAAAATATAAATTGACAGACAAACAAAACCACGGTAAAAAAAAGAAGCAAAACGAAAAGACAAACTGTAGTTTACAAAAATGCTTGAAATTAAAAGCTTGAGTAACCCCACCAAAAAAACGTGGTAAATACATGTCATGCGGAAGATGTTGCAGTTCCTGTTTCTCAACTGATACCTGTCGTGTTGCGCATGTTGAAATTTGATGATAACGAACACAAAATCGGTGATATTGAAATGATATATGTGTATTAATAAGTAGTGAGTAGTATATGACTTTGATAAAGGCGGAGAAACTTTTAACATTATGTCGAATTAAGAAATGAATACTTGCAGATTACATTTTAGTTATGTGTAGGCTTTAACAAATTTCTTTTGTCTAATTTCAATCCTCGTCTGTACAAATTTGTAGAAATGGTACGGCCACTTTTTGAGCCCCCTGAAGGCCAAATTACAAATAATTGTCCATTTTTTTTCAAATAACAGTACATCTTTCTGATGTTCACAAAAATATGCCATATAAATAATATTTCTCAGTCAGTTGTTGATTATATCTTATTTCACGAAAATGTTTTTGAAATTAGGGCAATGATGATATGCTATGACACTAACAAAGACATTGAAAGTATCATTCAATTCATTCAGTAATAAAATTAACATCCTACAAGGGGGGTTTAACGACCCTGCATGATTACCCTTGATGGTATCGGATGGTCGGTAAAAAGAGATTAGTTTACTAGTTACATATCGTGTTAATACTTTTAAAAATACATAAGTTAAGCCCTTTTCAACTGATTTTTATAGTTTGTTCATATGTTGTACTGTTACACCACTGTCCCAGGTTAGGGGTGGGTTGGGCGCCCGCTAACATGTTTAACTCCGCTACATTCTGTATGTGCCCGTCCGAAGTCAGGAGCTTTCCAAAATATATCTTAATTATGTGTTTATATTACATTTTACGGTTAAAATGATTTCAAAACGTACAATTGTTTTAATCTCTGCTCAGATTGTTCTTAAAACCCCCTATATACTTGTTTTTCCTCGGTCCTCAAAATTATTGAACGAATGCCCCGGCCAAACAATATATGTTAGTTATTGGGATTTCTGCAGACCATTTTTTCACAGCTGTGTCTTTAAAGCTGCTTCATATATTAAGTTAATCAGTGTCCGAAAAAATCAATTATCGAAATATCGGGGACACACTTGTCAATATTATGCATAATCAATAGCCGAGCAATACATGTTTCTTAGTGCCATTCTTTATATATGTGTGTTTGAGTAATGCGAATGCTTATATCCTTAATTATTAGTACAAGTATATTACAATACCATCTTCGACTTCTTCAAATTAACTCCCTTTTTATATTGTTTCAAAGTTTAAAATGTAATACCTCCAAAATTTCATCTTTGCACTTTTTCTGTACATCGGGGTATTTTATCATGTAAAGCATGCTCCATTGTAATGTAACAGATGTTGTATCGGTGCCAGCTAAATACAGATCAGCTATAGTGAGAAACAGGTGGTTCTCTGAAACGAAAAAAATATATTTGAATAGTACAATACTTTCTACTGATAAAAGGTGCTTTACAAATAAAGCATTGTTTCAGGAAACTGATTAAAACAGCCATCTAAAATAGCGGTGTTCTTCAAAATACATTCATTAGTTTAACCAATTTTTCTGATGTTGTAAATTATTTTAAATATATCTAGAGGTTAAACTGCAATATATATATAAATGAAACTTCAATAGAAATCTTCGTTTTTTACTATCGTTGCAGATAAAGATGCACAAAGACGCTTAAAGAATAGCCAAATTCATCCAAATTCAACTTTGCATAAGGGGCCTTAGTTTCTTATTATTTTCTAAGTTTATTATCGGAAAATTTTATAAAAGAATGTGATAAACAATTTCAGTACCAAACCAACGATAATTGAGCTATTGATACACTCAGAGACCAACAATCTACCGGCAGCGGTATCGACTCATTGCTAGAAAATGAAACTAAATCTTTATAGATTTGGTGTGATATGATTTGGGATGTATAGATATACATGTACCAAAATAAACACTGTATACATCTACAAGGACTTGATAATAAAGTGTACAAAAATTATGTTGTCCTGAAAGGTAACGACAAAATAAATTAATGCGTTAAGATATAAGAAGATGTGGTATGAGTGCCAATGAGACAACTCTCCATCCAAGTCAAAATTTATAAATGTAAACCATTATAGGTCAAAGTACGGTCTTCAACACGGAGCCTAGGCTCACACCGAACAGTAAGCTATAAAGGGCCCCAAAAATTACTAGTGTAAAACCATTCAAACGGGAAAACCAACGGTCTAATCTATATAAAAACGAGAAACGAGAAACACTTATGAACCACATCAACAAACGACAACTACTGAACATCAGATTCCTGACTTAGGACAGGTGCAAACAAATGCAGCGGGTTTAAACGTTTTAATGGTACCAAACCTTCACCCTTTTTCTGAAACAATAGTGTAACATCACAACATAGAAAAACACACTATAAAATATCAACTGAAATAGCTTAACTCAATCAAAGGACATATTAACACCATTGAACATACACTGAACAAATAAATTTGACCTATGATACAATGTAAATTCAAAATAAATAAACTAAGGGAAGAATAATAAAAGTAACATGTTATATCGGTATGAAATGTTAAACAATTTAAGAAAAACAATATGCTCGAACAAAATATCAGCCATTTGCAATAACTTTAAACACAGGTAAATAAAATAATTTTGTTGTTAGGTATACGTATACAGTTACAATAGAGAAAGGAAATATTTTAACAAAATAAATAATTTTGATGTTCATAGTACGAAGTGGAAATTTATATTAGTACCAAACACTTATCAAAGCTGGTATATAGACCAGATATAACCCTGAATAACATTAAATAACAAAAAGCATTACAATTAGTATCAACAGGTCAAATAAACAAGAAAGTACGATTTGAGAGTACTCGCAGTTACTGACAGCTAGTTAAAAGCCAAAACAATTAATAATAAAAATCATGCATCAGAGACTAAAATCAACTAAAACACATCCCAGGGATTTAGTATTTTAACGTCATGGACAGTCAAAGAAGACATGACTAGTGCAATGCCAAAAATAAATGTATCGACAGACAGTAGGATAGTTAGGAGTTTAACCTCTTTATAGATCAAAATGAACGTGGGTGTGTCTTTAAACATCCCGTTTGAAAAGAATACAAATTTAGTTATGTTTTAATTTGCTGATGACAAAATCGATATTAGTGCCAATGTAAACTATATTCAAAGATCTAATTACAACATTGGTAAGATAACCTGAACTAATAAGTTTATTTAAAGGTTCGATGAGTTTACACGGATCACATAGTGATTTCCGCGCTCTAAGTACAACACTACCGCAAAATTTAGGATGTGAAACACCGTTTTTAATCAGTCCTCTACAGGCACAGCCAAATTCACTAATCAAATCTTTGTATCCATGAAAGAACTTAGCAAAAGCTTTACGTAATTTATGGTAACGAAATCCCTGACTTAATAATTTACTAGTGATGCATTGATTACGTTCGTTAAAATCTATGACATCACTACACACACGGGCATAACGAACGAGTTGGGATATATACACACCGTATGATGGAGCCAAAGGAACATCGCCGTCTAAAAAAGGAAAATTAACAATAGGGAATGAAAAATCGTCTCTTTTGTCGTAAATTTTCGTATGGAGTTTTCCTTTAGAGATTGAAATGTCCAAGTCCAGAAAAGGACAACTACTGCTGTTTATGTTAGATTTAGTTAAAGTAAGTTCTATTGGGTAAATTTCGGTAGTATATTTAGAGAAGTCTGGATTATTTAACGAAAAAATATCATCTAGATAACGGAAGGTATTGTTGAATGTATCAACCAAATGTAACAATGACGTGTCTTTACTGAGTTTGGTCATAAACTGAGATTCATAGCAATACAGGAATAAATCTGCTATTAAAGGGGCGCAGTTAGTGCCCATAGGAATACCTACTACCTGTCGATACACTTTATCGCCGAAACGTACATATATGTTGTCCAGGAGAAAATTTAAAGCTTCAATCATATCTTCACATTTCCAGTAAGTGTATCTAGCATACTTTCCTTTTTCGTTAAGAACCTGTTATTTGTATATGGATTTGTTGAAACACAGAAACAAATACAAAATTACCTGATATTTTGGTGTTAGACTTGCCTTCCTGTTGAAGGTAAAGATCCAAAAAGTGTCGAACATTGTTTGGATCAAACGATCGTCGTTCGTTGTCTATTCTGGAACGAATGTACTCTTGAATTTCCATCCGATTCTTTACAATCGTTTTTATCTGTAAGAAATGACAAAGAGGGCCTATATATATTAAACGAATATAGTTATGAGTAATGAATATCAATCTTTTTCATATAACAGAATTAATTAGAGCATACATCTTTTCATATTCATATATGACTATGTTTTCCCGTGTTTAAAATAAAGCTGTTTTCCTTGGTTTAAAATAAAGCATCTCATAATTGACAGATAAAATTGACGGAAATAATTGCGATGCTTTGAAAAGTATTCATCGTAAAACAACAGTTAAATTGATTGATTTTTTTACCTAAAAGAGAGGCTAAAGATGCCACAGCGATAACCAAACTCATAAGTCGTAAACGAACTGACAATTCGATGGCAAAAAAACAACCAAAAGATTAACAACAGTATACAAAACACAAAATAGAAAACTTAAGACTGAGCAACACGAACCCCACCAAAACCCGGGAGTGATCTTAGGTACTCCTGCTTACTGGTATAGTGCTAATTTCTAGATAGTTCTATCTATATGAAACTTGTGTTAATATTATAGCATTACTAACAAGAAAATCAGAAAATGATTTTCCGGTTTATTACTAGTACCAAGAAAAGTTTTATTTAAATATTTGATATTTGCAATATGATTCCTATCTTGTTGTGGCAACTACTAACACTTATATTGTAAGGTAGACCCTGAATTAATAAAACGTTTTCTCTGCAGATTTGTTGTTATTCTCTTGAGTAACCTTTACCAGAAACATCAGTAGCAATAATTGTTGGAAAGCAGAGGATTTATAAACACATAGGGACCTACGAACATATAAAAGGGGCCTAAACGTATGGTCAAACCAATAGAAGGTCCATCTTGTTTGACACAGATGTGACCCTGGTTTTTGATAAAAAAAAATCACGAAATTGATCAGCTTAAAACTAAGTCAACCAAAGACATTATATATGCTGAAACATTGACTGCTGATTGGGCAGATGTTTCCCACGTGACTAACTTTTCACCCCGATGCATGGATATAGTGATATAAAGACAAAATTAAAAGGTACAAGAAATAATTTAATGAGCCGTAAGTATATATCTATCAGACGTAATAAGAATAAAACTTTGCATTTACTGCTTTCTTGGTTTATCTTAATATGGGCCGGTAACAGTCAACAGTTGAGAGAGCCAAAGGAACCTGCAATTTTTGGTCCGGCTCGCAAAATCTGGCTTGCATTATGTGAACGTCACTGTTCTTGGAAGCTTTTATTGGTCCAGACGGCATTTACGAGGACGTTGAAAATGAAAAACGCTTAATAAAGTTGAGTCCGAAGCGCTTTTCTAGATATACCCTCACCAAAAACGCTCCATTCTAAAACATGGAGAGCCAAAGACATACTTAGGTACTTGAAGAGCTATATGACCAAAAGGGATATATATGACTGCATAATGTAACTAACGAAGACGAAAGCTGGATTTATCATTTGGTCTATAGAGCCAAATAAATTTTAAAACACCTTATCTGATGCATCTAAGTTGTGAAGACATACTCTGTCAGTAACAATAATATACCTTACAAGTTATACTCAATAGTTGTCTTACCTTACTAAATGGATTTAGAAAAGCAGGTAACGGTATCATATTTTCCGCTGAGGCATTATTTTTGAATAAATATTCTATATTTCCAAGTAGACGGTTAAAAACTGGATCATTAAAGTCAAATCTGCAACGAGAAATTAGTAATTTGTTTTTGCATAGGATAACAGAAGGGGGAAATTTCAGAAATACAATATCTGCGAAATTCTTCAAGTAAAACCAAGTGAAGTTTCACTTACATGTACACCGTTCCTTGTACACCTAACTTACTAGAAACTTACAACTATCACCTCTGGTGATGCCAATCACAAACTTTTCTTACCGGACGTCATAACAAAAGATGACGTAGAGAAATAATCCGTCGCACTTTCTTTTTCCAACCCAAGTCTTTTTTGGCATCAATAAAGGTAATATTCCTAATTGTAGATCAGACAAATCTAAAATTCTACCTATGTTAAAGGTTAGTCTGTTGCAATAATTTCCTATACCTATACCATACCTATTGCAACTTTGATTTTCAAATACTTACACGGACATCATTATTGACGGTATCAAGTCTAAATCGCTGAGGTCGAATTCTCCTGATTGTGCCTGTATATTATCTAGAACCGTTATGCATTCCATCAGGGATCACCACAACCTATTTAAGGATGGCGGTGCGCCATGCTAAAATTTCTAGCACCACGTTAAAATTCCCAGCGCCACGCTTATTTTATTGTCCGCCACACTTGAAATTTTTTCTATAATGTAAACAGGTATTTTGTACCTACATTTTAAAACTAGACGACCCGAGGAGAAAGTATATTTTACCTGACATTTTTGCATAACATCGATACAATAACACTGCAACTGATCATTTTTGATGTACAGAGATTTTGAATATCCATTATAGGTTTCAAAACAATAAGCAACATTGGGTAAAATTGTGATTTAGAGTCAACAACTTTCGTGAAAAAAATGAAAAGAACACGTTATAAATGTCATGCATCCGAAGCGCTTTTCTGGATTTACCTTCATTAGGAGCGCTCAAAGCCGAATATTTGAAAGCCAAGGATGATAAGAACCGAAACAAATCATATCAAATCAAAGGAATCAAATGACGATTTCCATTATATAGGTATATAACAAGGAGTTGACTGACGATTTCGGACATGGTGACTTATATATTACCGGTTTAAAGTTTTCCTCTATTTGCCTCATTATTTGCTAAAAATGCAAAAAGGATAATAATCGTAATTGAAGGGCAATAATTCATTTAAGAACTATAATTTTACTATAATTTTATTGCCATATAAATCATAAGATTTGTGACAGTAACATACATAAATATAACATATAAACATTATATGAATGAAAACATACACACAAATACAAAAACAAAACCATAGGAAAACAAATCCCATAAAACATATACAAGTAAAAAGCAAAACAATCCATTTATATATTAATATAAATAAATCAAGAGTCCCCTGTCCTCAGTTCTAATGCCTGTTTAAAAAGGACCCTAAGCCTTCTACTTCTTTTGAGGTTGATGGGCAAAAAAGATATTTAACTTTCTTATTTTCTTGCCAGGACATAAAATCTGGCATATGTTTAACTACATTTCCTAAAAAGTTATCTCTTAGTTTAGAACTCGACTGACGATTTCGGTCATTTTGAAATAATAGCATATCTTATTTTTATTGTGTTTACAAGTTCCCACCGAAAAAGGAAACAAAAATTGGTAAAATCCGTCATTAAAAGGCAATATCTTGACTTACGATTTCTGCCATGTTGACTTATTTGTAGATCTTGCTTTGCCGGCCATTTTTGCTTTTTGCTTCTCTCTTTAGTTGCTTTTAAATAGTATAGACCAAAACGATAGTAATTGGTATCAATCTTCAAGTACGAACAATAACTTCCATTAGGAATATTCATGATATCGGACATGTTGGTTTAATAGTAGATCTTGGTCGCTTATCATGTTTGCTTTTACAAGTACTTTCTGTCCATTAAAGTTTTCAAGATTATTGCCAATTTTTTTAAATGGGTTAAAATCGTCATATAAGAGCAATAATTCCTATCAGGAGTCATCTGATGATTTCAGCCATGTTGACTTAATTGTAAAATTGTCAAGTTATATATTTTTACTTTAAAGTTCCTCTCTATCTATTATATATTTTAAACAAAATAGTAAATACGCAAACATTGATAAACATCGTTAAAGCCATTTCAGGACAATAACTCCTATAAGGTGTCATCTGGCGATTTTGGCAATGTGACTTAATTGTAAATCTTAACTTGCTGACCATTTTTGATATTCAAAGTTTCTATCAAACTGAATGCATGATCTTAAATTTGGTCAGAAGACATCAAATGATTTCCCCAAAACAGCTCGCACTATATATGATTAAAGTTGCACACAGAGAACCGAATGACATTTTATTTATACGTACCTTGATCCAAAAATTATACTTGATATTATATTCGACGTTGCCTTTGAAAAGACTTTGCTGACATCAAAAGGTTTATTATTTTGCTTTGCAAACAGTTCTACTAGAAATCGTGCTTCTTCCTGTATTTTTCTTCTAATGATTTTTTACCAACACCAAAGTCTTTGAGGGCGACCATAGTGAATCTTCGTAGGTCCACCCATTCCTGTCCATTACTCATGGCAACTCCTGTTAAAAAAAGCTTAATTTAGGTTCGATATTTATAATAATAAGAATTTAGGTCTTGCTATTATCTGCAGGTGTTAGCTAGTGTGTGTAGAACTAGTTCTGAAGTCTGATTTAAATTATAAACATGGCGTAAAAAGTGAGCTATTCAGTCGTGTGAATTTCCAAAGCATAACAAATGTCTGCACCGAGATCGAGTTTTGGAAATTTCAAATGGCATAAAAAAAATCTTTTTTTTATGTACTCTGGACACGTGCGAGCAAGAAAATTTGTGTCTATAAGATTGCCATTTTTAAATCATCATATAAAATGATTTTTCATGTTGGAATACTGTACAGATGAGATCTTACGTTGATTTTCTTAAAAATGGAACTCAAAGTCAATTTTGGTATGCCCTATCGAAATGTTTTAAGAAAAATAGACTCTCAATCAAGACTTATTTTTCGATATATGTCAGTTCGATCTGTATCGTATGCCCTCATGAATCCTAAAAGAGGTTTTTCACTTACCTGTTTCCTATTATAATATTACATATTTTAATTGAGATTATTAATAACACATGTTGTATCTTACGTACTGTGGATTCATTATTCGTTGGATTAATTTTCGTGGATTTCGTGGATACAAGGGAACCACGAATTTAAATGTTCAACGAAATACAAATTTTCTAAAGGAATGTATACTTTGCCAAAACCACGAAATTAAATATCCACGAATATACAAGTTTTCCTCAATCCACGAAAATTGGTATCCACGAAAATAAATGAATCCACAGTATTCGAATGTTACCATTGTGATAAACTGATAACACTGTTGGTATATAAACTAACATGCAACAATTCTGCATCAAGACCAAAATAGTTTGTTAAGCTTTAACTAGGCTGTATCTTGATTTTGCCATTTGATATGGGACTTTCCGTTATGAATTTTCCTTTGAGTTCGGTATTTTTGTCATTTACTTTTTTCTTTCATAAAGGTTAATGTTCTGTGAATTTCTTTCACAACATTAAAAACTGATGGTTTACTTATCTATAACCCCTAGTTACTTATAACTAATAACATAATATGATAACTGTTTTATTATTATATTTGTTTGTTTTTATTCTCAACTTTTTTAGAATCAGTACTATTTAAAGCGTTTCATATTGTAATGACACCCTACTATAATAGTCTGCACGTTGGCCTCTAGATGTCTGTTGGTAATCATTGTCGTTGGGTAGCTGTCTGATTATGTCTACCGAACTTTTCCTTGTGCGTTATATAAAATGTTGATATTTAACGGGAATATATTGATCTTTCAGGAAGGTGTGCGATTTCTTTTTGTTGCGAAGATTTAAGATATGTGTGATCTATGTTTTGATTTTTAGGAATTTCCGTTAGTAAAGAAAGACATTTCAGTAAGTTTTCTCGCGAGAATAATATAAAGACTTCATAATAATCGCAAGAATAATATAAAGACTTCATAATAATCGCGAGAATATTTTAGACTTCATAATAAGGTCATTTATATGTTTCGGAGTTTGGTGTGGCGTCCATTTCGCTGAACTGATGTACATTGTTGTTTTGGGGCCAGCTGAAGTCCGCCTCCGGGTGCGGGATTTCGCTGCGTTCAAGACCCGTTGGTGGCCTTGGGCTGCTTTCTGCTCTTTGGTCAGGTTGTTGTCTCTTTGACATATTTCCCGTTTTCATTATCAATTCTATTTCATGTTATTAATATTCATTCTTACCTGCTTCTTTTGGAAAAGATTCTTTACAACAGCTGCATTGGTTGGTCGGAACTTTGTCTTATCAGCATTTAGGACCAACACTTTATGAATCTTAGTGTATCCGAACACAAGAACCTGTGTAAAGTTTCCAAATCGGAGACACACTAAATCTCCGTATTTCTTCTGAAGTTTTAAAAATTGTTCACTTCTGTTCCGAGAACTTTTATTTTGAAAGAAAGAAGCTGCCAATGCAGGTAAATTGCCGACAATCGGCCACGGAGTAGGTCCTGGAATGTTATTATGAGCGCGGGTCACATTATTCCACAGAATGTAAGCTACGAGAAGTGCAATCAAAAATGTTAAAATAACAAATATATCAACGGATTGTAAAATGTGACTAATCATTGCAAAAATTAACGATTAAATAGTGTAAATTGTATACTATTATTATTCCACTATCCTCAAAATGTCGGGTTATTTAAGTACAAATTATCCTATCAAGCTGAGCTTATAAATTTGGTAATACTAGGTTTGAAAACCTGTGTACAGAACACATCGGTTTATATCAACTAACCTAAGATGTGTCTGTACATTTGTGTTTTATATGTATTAAAAGTCGTCCTACATTTTGAACTAATCTTGTTTTGTTGCGTTATATATGTATTTAACATATTATCTAGGACGTTCTACGTTTTAAACTCTGCCAGTTTGGTCATTTAAATTATTTACGGAAGTTCCTCGGGCTATAGCTATTAGTATTATCATACTATAGCATTAAGTACACATAGTTACAACTTCTCGTCCAATCAAATTGCTTGAATTTGCCTTCTAATTTTCATAGTACATACTTTTCCCGTGTACTAAGTAACTACGCATGAATGACCATAAGGGTAAGATTTCATTGTATCGTAATCAAGATATTGAAACAAAAATTGCCACTGGCTATTTTGGAATAAAATGCTGTGTTCCAAATTAAATTAAATAGTTCGTAATTAGTTTTCACATTGATTTTTAAATATCCTGCTATTAAAATCTTTGGATCTAAAAAATGTTTTTGACGATTGTAAGTTTCTTTCACTTAAATAAAGAGTAACAAATATGGTTTTTTACACCTTGATTAGAGTACAACGCCATCTTAAAATTGTGATAATTTATCATTGATGCAATTACTTTGTACACAAAAAAGTGTGTACTATGAAACCTTGTGAAGGGAAATTAAGGCAACTTGATCTATTTCGTCATGAATTGATTGATGATTGGTTGCTTAATGTCCAGTGGCAAATATTTCATGTTCAGGACGATGTCATGAATTGAAAAACCGTGATACTGTCTGAAGAGAATGTGCCACCTATATATATATAAATACATGTTCTGATAAATCTTTCAGTTTTTACTTTGAAATAAAAAAAAAAACAACATAAACCCTAGTATCTTTGATCTATTGGTAGTTGCTTTTTAATGACTATCCGCTAGACTATCTATGGGGACATACCAGGGGCGGATCCAGCCGTTTTTAAAAGGGGTTCCAACCCAGGATAACGGGAGGCGGGGGGGGGTTCCAACCAAATGTCCCATTAAAAAGCATTGATCGTCCAAAAGGGGTTTTCCTCGCTCTAAATTTCATAGTATATACCTTTTCAGACTAACCTAGACGTAAATTTTGTGACGACTATTAAACCTAACGATATGAATCAATTAATTATCAATGCGTGATAATAATCGGTAGCAAGTATTTTAGTTGTACCATGATAACAAATCCTTGCCTTCAGCTTTTTGATTTTCAATGTAGATAATTTCTTAATAAAACCAGAAACATTAACCAAGAGCGTCATGGATTATATATAGAATAATACATACACATGTATCACAAACCAATATCAGTCCGAGGGCCGAAGGTCCGAGGGCTGATATTGGTCGAGTGGTGATACAGCATGCGATACGGATTTTGCCATGTATTGATCTGTTTATCACATATTTTAACAAAATCAAATTCATGATATGCAAGGGGACAATCATTTGATTCTGAGGTGGGGGCCTGGCAGATTTTAGTAATAATATTCAGGCCCCCATTTAGATGAAAATAAATAATCTTGTCTTATCACACATGAAAAATAAATATTCTGGCCCAAAATACATTTTTGTAAGCATTTACAAAGGTATCCAATATTAACAGAAAATCCGGAAAGAAATATTATCAGTTGTTGTTTTGAGGGATATGCAGTGAACGTTCCCCCTTCTTTTCACCTAAATAAATGTAATTTCGTTCATGAAATCTAAAAAAAAATATTGAAAAAAATTGACTTGCTAATTTTATTATTTGGGATGATGAGACTCCTCTTGGAGAGAGAATGGTCCATTGGGTATTTTGATCATTTTTCAAAATGAATATTTTTAGTCTGAATGAGTGTCATAAATGACCTATTTTCTCTAGCAAGTATTTTTCAGAAATTCAAACTAAATGAGGTTACATTTCGTATCATGCCGGGAAATACAGCAACTGGACGTCATAGGTCAAACTTTGACGTCATTCGATATATGACGTCACGCCCGGTATGCGATACGGGGTATGCGATACAGGGTAGGTGATACAGACTGGAAAAAAGAACCTTTATTAGATATACAAAATTGCTGTATTTAGTACTAAATATATGATAAATATAGAATAATACATGGCAAAATCCGTATCGCATGCTGTATCACCACGAGAAACCAATATCAGTCCCGAGGGCCGAAGGTCCCGAGGGCTGATATTGGTCGAGTGGTGATACAGCATGCGATACGGATTTTGTCATGTATTATTCTGTTTATCATATATTTAAATAGAATCAGATTCATGTGATATACGTTTTTTTTAAATCGTGCGAAAATATAACAAAGAAAAGAACATAAGGATTTTCCTGTATTTTCCAGCTGACTTGGTTTTTTTTTTATAGACTTCCTTATTTGCTTAATATCCACATCGTAATGTCCCCTGT
This sequence comes from Mytilus coruscus, assembly GCA_017311375.1. Classification (NCBI taxonomy): domain Eukaryota; kingdom Metazoa; phylum Mollusca; class Bivalvia; order Mytilida; family Mytilidae; genus Mytilus; species Mytilus coruscus. The sequence continues at coordinate 25,181,975 of CM029606.1, read as the reverse complement.
AACCTTAAAATTATTACATGCTCAGTATAGAGCTATGAAACTGGCAAATAATATACTTTAAGACCATGTATTTAAAAGCATTCACTAACAATACTGTCAACTGTTCCCTCCTGTAGAATACAACCCACCTTCACAATATTTGTTGTTTAGTTTAATCATTATACTACAATCTGAGCTCATTTGTATACATAAATATGGACAACAATGTCGCCAAGTATCATCTATTCAAAGATTATTAACAGACTAACAAGGGATTCCTATATACACAGTTATTGGATAAAAGTGAGTTCCCACTAAAAAACTTATTGTATCTATTTTATAAAAATCGCTGATAAAGTTACTTAGTAATATTTTTTTGAAAAATATCGATTTTAGTTGAAATGATAGGACATTTCTTGAGTGGGAACTCCCTTTTTTCCTATGCCAGGAAATACAGCAACTGGACGTCATAGGTAAAACGTTGACGTCATTTGATTTATGACGTCACGCCAGGTATGCGATAATGATTTAGCTATGCGATACGGGGTATGCGATACGGGTTTAGCTATGCGATACGGGGTATGTGATACAGGGTAGGTGATACAGACTGGAAAAAAGAACCTTTATTAGATATACAAAATTGCTGTATTTTGTACTAAATATATGATAAATATATATATATATCTTTATTCTGTCAAACCTTTGCAATTACAATGGTATACAGACGCTACATGACATCAACATGATCAATAAATACAGACATACATCATTAGTTACATAGTGTGTTCGTGACCTAATACGATATATACGGGGTCAGTAAATTCCATATGGGGTGAGAAGCTCGAACCCCATATGGAATTTACTGACCCCGTATATATCGTATTAGGTCACTAGCACACTATGTAACGAATTTATCTTACCGACTATCTTTATTTGTTGAATTTAGACTAGAGTTGTCTCATTTGCAATCATACCACATCTTCTTATTTTTATATTAAAGTGTTCATGGTGTTCAAGTGTTCAATTTTAAGAACTTCTTCCATTGGTCTGCACAAAAAAAATAATGTCAACAATAACAATTTAATATGAACAACCTTGGTATAACAATATTAAACAGAACTTTCAATACATTTAAATAATCAAATAGTGCAAAAGTCGTAACTCCACTACTAACCGTGTATTGAAATAAGCCCCGCCTCCCTACCAACCTAATATGGAATATATACACGGTCTCCACGCCGACGCTTTTAACCAATCATATTCCTAGAAACATATAGGAGGTAAGATAAATATGAATACACAGAGCAAAATATGTACACTATTTACAATTATACTACATGTATATATTCTCATTCGGTTTATCGAGGACTCCGTCCGTTGAATTGCGTTTGCATTAAGTTTCATATGGGAAAAGGCAATTGATCAAGTAGGCTACCGTAAGGTCCGTTGAGAGTAAGTTGTAAAATGTTGCTACAAATTTTGTAGATTTTTTTTTATTTACTGGTGAACATATGGTTTGCCAATAATGTGGAATATGAAGCAAAATCGTTCAACATCACGACGAGAATAAATGTATTTTTAACAGTCAAATGTTTGAAATCTCTTAATAAAAAAAAAAAAAAAGGCGACAAGAGACTCTTTCAAAATTCATTACCGTCTTTTTGAAATATATTATCAATAGAATTTAGAGGAACGGATATTAACAACGAAATTTGCATTTAAACATGACAAGAGGACTGAAGAAAACTTAATGTGGTGCATATGTAAATTATTTCCTCCGCAACGAATGCAAACTAACATATTTTAATTAAATTACAAATAAAATGTCTTGATGAGAACAAAAATACATTTATCTCTGTCCGTTGATAATTTGTAACCATAAAACCTTCTTTCATTTGCTATTCAAGGTTCCTAACCCTTCGTGTTTAAGGCGTTAATATTAATCCAATTCCAAGTTACGTATTTGAATTACAATGAATTCTCTGTAAGTTTCATTACAACGTCGGTAACATTTCTATCCGGGTTTTCGTCTGTTTGAATATGTTTAATTAGTTGAATAATTTATTAAAAATAAAGGCTTAGATTCATAGATACAAAGATTTGGTCTGCAAGTTTGGCTGTACCTGTAGAAAACTTATTTCAAGCGGAATTGCACATCCTAAATTTTACGGTGATGTTATAAACTGAGCCCGGAAATTTAGATACGATCCGGGTAAACTTATCAATTCTTTAAATAAACCCATTCTAAAAGGTTGCTTATTCAACACTGTAATTAAATCTTTGAATATTGTTTTAATTGGTATAAATATTGATTTTGTTATCGGTAAATTAAAACCATACTAACTATTACACATATGTACTCTCACGGTACTACAATCTGTCGATACCTATAGCTTGGCATTGCACAAGGTCATGTTTTTCTCTGACTGTTAAAGACGTCTTGACACTAAATCCATTGGATGTTTGATGTGTACTGATTGATATTTTAGTCTTAGATACATGATTTTTTTTATTAGTTGTTATTGGCTTTGAACTAGCTGTCAGTAACTGCGAGTACTCTCAGATCTGTACTTATATATTTGTTTAGGGGCCAGCTTAAGGACGCCTCCGGGTGCAGGAATTTCTCGCTGTATTGAAGACCTATTGGTGACCTTCTGTTGTTGTCTGTTCTGTGGTCGGGTTGTTGTCTCTTTGACACATTCCCATTTCCATTCTCAATTTTATTAATGTTTTATTGTTGTGGGGATGTATAAGTACCCGTCCACGTCCACTCTGTGTTTTTGTTAGATGTATTTCTATTTGTATATCCATCTGATGAGTTTAGCCTTTTTCAACTGATTTTTATAGTTTGTTCTTATGCTGTACTGTTACACCACTGTCCCATGTTAGGGGGAGGATTGGGCGCTCACAAACATGTTTAAGCTCGCCCCATTCTTTATGTGCCTGTCCCAAGTCAGAAGCCTGTAGTTCAGTGGTTGTCGTTGGTTCATGTCTGTCATATTTGTTTTTTGTAAATTGCTTTGTTTTCTCAATTAAATTGTTTCATATTTTTCATTTGGGTGCCTTTTATAGCCGACCATACGGTATGGGTTTTTCTCATTGTTAAAGGCCGTACGGTTGCCTATAATTGCTTACATCCACTTCATTTGAACTTTGGTGGATATTTGTCTCATTGGCAATCATACCGCATCTCCTTTATTTCATATTGCCTAGATGCAATTACATTATAAACATGTTATCATGTACATGCTGTGTATCACTAATTGTAGAATGATATTTTCAGACTGTGGATCACATGTGTACACAGGGTATAACCGCCTTCTGTTCATTCCAAAAGTTGTGCGCGGCGTTTTGCATTTGCGCCGATTTTTTCTTTCACTTGCGCCGATTTTGTCTTTCATTTGCGCCGATTGTGTACAGGTAAATTACAGGTGAATGTTAGTTTTTATTTATCATTATAAACCTCTTCCGGTAGCCAGTTGTACATATGTTATGAATTGTCAATTATAACATGTATATAACTGTTGTCCCCTCCTCACAACGGGGAGATTGAAGTAGGAATTTCTAGCAGGATAAGTCAATTTAAAAGATAAAAGCACTCTGTTTACATCCACTAAAATCACGGAGTAAAAAATCTAGTTACAGCATTCAAAAGCACAACATTAAAATCCATAAAAACGGAATTCAATGAATTATAAATCTGTTCTTGTCGAGTATTTATATGCTACATATCTGATGTATTCCTTCCTTGTAATTTCATCTCGTCTATACTTGTTGTACTTGCCAACAACGTAGTCCATCTTTTCTTTCTCTGGTTTGCGTACAGAGGCGGGCATTTCAAGAGTTCTCATTTTGACATAAGTAACGGCCTGGATTTTCTTGATGACATCCATAAAGACATATATGATAGGGTCGTGCGAATAGAACTGTTCATTGTAATGTGAATGAAACGATTCTAAACCGTTATTCGTCCTCTTACAGTTTTCAACGGGTGCAGATGCCCAGAAATGGGAACAGATATAGATTGGCGCTAATGAAAGAATCAAATCGGCGCAAATGAAAGATCGGAAATTTTTTAAATCGGCGCAAATGTCATACGCCCGTTGTGCGTCCTGAAACGAGAAAACAAGTCAATTGTAAATAAGTTTGAAAATAAAGCTTATTAATAAACACATTTCAAATGAAGCAAATGTATCGTATGCGTTTAGAAAATTTTGGACACGCATCATTACACTAGCCATTTTTATGAGTTTATCCAGACAAACAGATGCATCAATATTCAACTGAATAACTTGAAAAATAGTCCCACCACTGATACTTTGGCTAGCCGGACAAATAGTCCCAGCACTATTCATCCGGCTAGTCGGACAAATAGCAACTGCCTATATTTATATATAGTTGTGCATTATGTTGATGATAAAAAAAAAAACATTTCGTTTGCGAAAAACATCTATAAAAATATGCCGTCTTTATTTCTTTATATTTTTTTTTAATTCCGCATGTAGTTAAGGTAGGCGTCCAATTTTAGCTGGTTCTCCAATAAACTAAATGTATCCTTTTTATGTTCTGCTACACAAAGTTACGTAGTGGAACATTAAGAGAGAAAATCGTTTATGTGAATGCTGTAAAATGTGTGTTATTGAAGATGAATACCATTTTGTTCTTGTTTGTCCAGCTTATAGATCTGAAAACACTCATTTTTTACCCAAGTATTATTGTTCTTGGCCTAATATTCACAAACTTTTATATATACTACAAGCGTCTAATAAGTCTCTTACTATCAAATTATGTAATTATGTAAAAACTGCATGGAATATTCGATCTAATATAGTCTCATAACTTTACATGTCATGTGATTATACTATTGTTCTCTGCTGTCTATCCATGTTTTATATTATGTAATATTTGTTGTTAATTTTGCCATAGCATGTCTATGCTTTTTCAATAAACATTCATTCATTCATTCAATAAAAGGGTTATTTCTCGGATAGTAATGCATATCGATTGTCCCTCGAAGGATTTCAAAGTCACTTATATTAACGCCTTCCTGTTGTGCTTTTCAAAATATGCATAATATATAAGTTGATGATCATTTAACTGTTTTTGTTTTTGTTTTTTGTTTTTTGGAGTGGGGGGAGGGGGTAATTGAAGAATGTCTTGCCATAGATAAATGATAATTCAAATGGTTTTTATTCCTTTCTCCTAAGTGTGAAAGTTCTGAAAGGTTTTTTTAATTGTAATTTATGTTTTTATAACGCAAATGCGAATTTATACCACACAATGACCGGATGAATATAATCTACAATAGATTGTCTCTATTTTTTTTTTTTTTTTTTTATTGGCCTTATTATTTTCTACCACCGTATGACAGACCTTGGTTGTTATAAAAGGGTAGAGAAGCGAAATCAATATGATCTGAAGGGGTCTTAGAAATGAATGGTGTTGTCAGTTCGTTTGCACATTGTTCTTTGTTGCTATTTTGGAAACTTATGAAGGCATTGTGAGCACAAGATCTTATCTTCGTTCATTCAATTACTCTAGTGTCCATCAAGAAAAGAAAATTTAATTCAATTCAGGAAAGAAATGAAAATCAGCATCATTGTTATCTATAAACGGGCACAGTGGCGTTAGAGAACTACATATTACTTTCAGTTTAATAAATTTTGTAAAGATTACAAAGACATCATTTATCAAATTTTTTTAATTTAAATCTGATAAAAAAACGATATTTTGCTGATGAAGAAATTTTGATACAAAATTGCATTTTATTCGGATAGAGCTACATGTTGCTGATAAATGCATTTTGATTAAAAATTGCAAATTTTACAGGTTTTATAACATTCTGTTTCAAAGGACATTACTCCCCAATAATAAAATAATGTGTTTTAAAATATAATACGTAACTTTCAAACAGCTATTTGGTTAAAGTTTCAATGAGGATAGATAAGAAAAATTGCCGAATTCTGACACTTGCGTTTTTGTGCAATCTTCAGGCCTAAATAGATATAAGAAGATGTGGTATGAGTGCCAATGAGACAACTCTCCATCCAAGTCTAAAATCTGTTTACGATTCGCCATAGTGTTGTAAGGATCTATCGGAACGCTCATGGAGTTCTAATACTATGAATTTAAGTAAAGGTTTGAAGTTTTTTTTTTTAATTGCCGTTATTGTGAAATAGATTCAGCAGGCAATTGGCTATACCCATTTGAATTTAAAAAGTCAAATATACCTTTTATATGAATACACATGTATATAGGCGCTGGAATAGAAATATGAAGACACTTTCGTCGAAGGGAGTCTGTTTTACATTTGATACAAAGACACGGCTGATCGGACTGCGAATGTTTATTGAATTCATTATCCGGCGTTCAGACAGTTGTCCCATTTGATGTCAAACCTCTGTTCCGACAAAACTTACCAAATTGATCGAAATATTTGTTACTGGACGTAAGAAAACAACTGCCAGTTACTTTTAGCAGTTTACAGTGATATTGAATTCTGTATAATTTATTAACCAGACATCAGATCTTGGGGTCATCCTAGTTATCAGTACGTCAGTGCTTTGATAAAGATTAGTGTATTCAATGATTTTATGTGTATATATTCGTCTGGCAGGTTTGACCTTCACCTCAAATTATGTAGTTCGTTGATCAATATTAAGTTTGGTCTGTTTCTCAGATACTATGAGGAATTAGAAAGGTCAACTAAATTTGGTGTATGGAATGATTGTAAGGTGAACATGTCTGTCTGGCAGGTATCATCTGACATTGACCTCATTTTCATAGTCCATTGGTCAAAGTTTGGTTTCGTAGGTAAGTCTGTTTCTCAATTTCTATAAGCAATACGTCATCTGACCTTCACCTCATTTACATGGATCCTTGATAATGTTATGTTAAACTTTGTGTTATACTTGTAGGTAAACCTTTATCTGAAAGACTGTCAACATAAAATCAATCAAAATCAGTAAAGCAGGTAAACCATTTCAGCGTGTGCACGTTTGTTTGATATTTACTTAAATGTTGCCCAACATCTGTCAAAATATAAGTTGTGATCCTTTTTTAGACATTGATAATATTTGGCTATACGTTCTGAAATACACGAAAATATTGTTAAAACCTTTAAATATAGATGTGAATGTACGATACTAAGAATTTTTGTAAAGATTGACAGTCTTTTAAAAAATGATCTTGGTGTGGAATAAAATATAGGTGAAACTTGCCCTACCTCTTTCAAAAAAAAACTATGGGGTCGCTACCTTTTTTCCGTTACTTTGAAACAACGACAATGTCAAAAGGATGAACAGATTATACTATGTGACATACCAGGTAAAATTCTGACAAACTCGTACGGGCCTAGGGCATAAGTGCTATGGGCCATTTTAGAGACCATGCCTACCTCTACCTCTGGTATAATGGCCCATGTAGAGAATCTTCAGTTTGGCCAAACGGCAATAGTAAGGTAGGACTAAGTGACATACCAGGTACCTTTAACCTATGCTGACAAACTCGTACGGGTCTATGGCAAAAGTGTTATGGGCCATTTTAGAGGTCATGCCTACATTTACGTCTGGTATACTGTAAACCAACTTATTTTCGCGGATACTTTATTTCGCGTTTAGCCCATATTAGCCCATTTCGCGGCGATTTAATTACGCGATTTTCAAATTTGATTGATGCAGTTAAATAAGGAAACTTCCAAGTTTTACATATTCGCGACGATTTATATTCGCATTATTTTACTACTCGCGAAAGTCGTGAAAATTAGTTGGTTTACAGTAGTGGCATACGTGGAGAATCTTTCAGTTTGGTCAGCTGGCAATAGAAGTTGGACTACGTGACATACCGGTAACCCCAACCCCCCTTTTCCCTATGCTGACAAACTCGTAAAGGTCTAGGGCATAAGTACTATGGGCCATTTCAGAGGACATACCTACCTCTACCTTCGTTATAAAGGCCCACGTGGACAATCTATCAGTTTGGCAAGCCGGCAGTAGTAAAGTTTGACTATATGACATACAAGATACCCCTTAACCCAATGGTAAAAAACTTGTACGGGTCCAGGGCATAAGTGCTATGAGCCATTTTAGATGCCATGCATGTCTCAACCTCAGGTACAATGGCCCATGTTGAGAATCTCTCAGTTTGGCCAGTCGGCAATCGTTAAGTTGGACTATGTGACATACTAGCTACCACCCCTCAACCCTTACCCTATGCTCACAAACTCATACGGGTCCAGCAATAGTAAAGTGGACTAAGTGACTTACCGGGCACCCTCTCCCTTTAACCCTGTGCTGAAAAACTCTAAAGGATCTATGGCATAAGTGCTGTAGGCCATTTTAAAGACCATGCCTACTTCTCCCTCTGGTACAATGACCCACGTTGAGAATCTCTCAGTTTGGCCAGCCAGCAATAGTGAAGTTGGACTATATGACATACCGGGTACCCCCTCAACCTATGCTGACAAAGTCGTATGGATCTATGGTATAAGTGCTATGAGTCATTTTAGAGGCCATGCCTACCTCTACCTCTGGTATAAAGGCCCACGTGAAGAATCTCTCAGTTTGGCCAGCCGGCAATAGTAAAGTTTGACTATATGACATACTAGATACCCCCTAACCCTATGGTGAAAAACTCGTACGGGTCCAGGGCATAAGTGCTATGAGCCATTTTAAATGCCATGCATGTCTCAACCTCTGGTACAATGGACCATGTTGAGAATCTCTCAGTTTGACCAGCCGGCAATTGTTAAGTTGGACTATGTGACATACAAGCTACCACCCCTTCACCTTTCCATATGCTGACAAACTCGTAAGGGTCTAGGGCATAAGTACTATGGGCCATTTTAGAGGCCATGCCTACATATACCTCTGGTATAAAGTCCCACGTGGAGAATCTCTCACTTTTGCAAGCCGGCAAAGTAAAGTTGGACTAACATACCAGATACCCCTTACCCTCAGGTGAAAAACTCGTATGGGTCAAGGGTATAAGTGCTATGAGCCATTTTAGATGCCATGCATGTCTCAACCTCTGATACAATGGTCTACGTGGAGAATCTCTCAGTTTGGCCAGCCAGCAATAATAAAGTTGGACTATGTGACAGTCCGGGTACCCCCTCTTTTCCCTATGCTGACAAACTCGTTCGGGTCTAGGGCATAAAGGCTATGGGCCATTTTAGAGACCATGCCTACCTCTACCTCTGATATAATGGCCCACGTTGAGAATCTCTCAGTTTTGCCAGCCGGCAATAGTAAAGTTGGACAAAGTGACATACCAGGTACCTTTAACCTATGCTGACAAACTCGTACGGGTCTATGGCAAAAGTGTTATGGGCCATTTTAGAGGTCATGCCTACATTTACGTCTGGTATACTGTAAACCAACTTATTTTCGCGGATACTTTATTTCGCGTTTAGCCCATATTAGCCCATTTTGCGGCGATTTAATTACGCGATTTTCAAATTTGATTGATGCAGTTAAATAAGGAAACTTCCAATTTTTACATATTCGCGACGATTTATATTCGCATTATTTTACTACTCGCGAAAGTCGTGAAAATTAGTTGGTTTACAGTAGTGGCATACGTGGAGAATCTTTCAGTTTGGTCAGCTGGCAATAGAAGTTGGACTACGTGACATACCGGTAACCCCAACCCCCCTTTTCCCTATGCTGACAAACTCGTAAAGGTCTAGGGCATAAGTACTATGGGCCATTTCAGAGGACATACCTACCTCTACCTTCGTTATAAAGGCCCACGTGGACAATCTATCAGTTTGGCAAGCCGGCAGTAGTAAAGTTTGACTATATGACATACAAGATACCCTTAACCCAATGGTAAAAACTTGTACGGGTCCAGGGCATAAGTGCTATGAGCCATTTTAGATGCCATGCATGTCTCAACCTCAGGTACAATGGCCCATGTTGAGAATCTCTCAGTTTGGCCAGTCGGCAATCGTTAAGTTGGACTATGTGACATACTAGCTACCACCCCTCAACCCTTACCCTATGCTCACAAACTCATACGGGTCCAGCAATAGTAAAGTGGACTAAGTGACTTACCGGGCACCCTCTCCCTTTAACCCTGTGCTGAAAAACTCTAAAGGATCTATGGCATAAGTGCTGTAGGCCATTTTAAAGACCATGCCTACTTCTCCCTCTGGTACAATGACCCACGTTGAGAATCTCTCAGTTTGGCCAGCCAGCAATAGTGAAGTTGGACTATATGACATACCGGTACCCCTCAACCTATGCTGACAAAGTCGTATGGATCTATGGTATAAGTGCTATGAGTCATTTTAGAGGCCATGCCTACCTCTACCTCTGGTATAAAGGCCCACGTGAAGAATCTCTCAGTTTGGCCAGCCGGCAATAGTAAAGTTTGACTATATGACATACTAGATACCCCTAACCCTATGGTGAAAAACTCGTACGGGTCCAGGGCATAAGTGCTATGAGCCATTTTAAATGCCATGCATGTCTCAACCTCTGGTACAATGGACCATGTTGAGAATCTCTCAGTTTGACCAGCCGGCAATTGTTAAGTTGGACTATGTGACATACAAGCTACCACCCCTTCACCTTTCCATATGCTGACAAACTCGTAAGGGTCTAGGGCATAAGTACTATGGGCCATTTTAGAGGCCATGCCTACATATACCTCTGGTATAAAGTCCCACGTGGAGAATCTCTCACTTTTGCAAGCCGGCAAAAGTAAAGTTGGACTAACATACCAGATACCCCCTTACCCCTCAGGTGAAAAACTCGTATGGGTCAAGGGTATAAGTGCTATGAGCCATTTTAGATGCCATGCATGTCTCAACCTCTGATACAATGGTCTACGTGGAGAATCTCTCAGTTTGGCCAGCCAGCAATAATAAAGTTGGACTATGTGACAGTCCGGTACCCCCCCCCCCCCTCTTTTCCTATGCTGACAAACTCGTAAGGGTCTAGGGCATAAGTACTATGGTCTATTTCAGAGGCCATGCCTACTTCTACCTCTGGTATAAAGGCCCACGTGGAGAATCTCTCAGCTTGGCCAGCCGGCAATAGTAAAGTTGAACTATATGACATACCAGATACCCCCTAACCCCATGATGAAAAACTCGTACGGGTCTAGGGTATAAGTGCTTTGAGTCATTTTAGATGCCATGCATGTCTCAACCTCTGGTACAATGGCCCACGTAGAGAATCTCTCAGTTTGGCCAGCCGGCAATCGTTAAGTTGGATTATGTGACATACCAGCTACCACCCTTCAACCCTTACCCTATGCTGACAAACTCGTACGGGTCCAGGGCATAAGTGCTATAGGCCATTCTCGAGGCCATGCTTGCTTCTACCTCTGGTATAATGGTCCACGTGGAGAATCTCTGAGTTTGGACAGCCGGCAATAGTAAAGTCGACTAAGTGACATACCGGGTACCCCCTCCCTTTCAACCCTATGCTGACAAATCTTACGGGTGTATGGCATAAGTACTATTGGCCATCTAAGATGCCATGCCTACCTCAATCTGTGGTTTAAAGTCGTATGAAACTTCAAATTTAAAAAAAAAGTTGAACATGTTTTATATTCTTGAATGACTTAGTTTTACCCTAAAAGAAGTGAACGTGAACTTTTTTTTAAAAGAAAATCCTTTATATTATCAAAATCTTCATAAATGTACAGATATTGAATTATTGACTTCCCAGACACTAATTCGCCGATATTTTCCCGTATGCAGTGACCTTAACTACGAGACCTCTCGTTATAACTTCGGTCACCGCACAGCGCAACTGTGAGGGGAAAAAACCGTGATGAAAGAATGTAATTAACACACGTGCTCTTGAAGGTTAATAGAAATAAGTGTTACAGATTCTTAGACAACAAATTCATTTAACAACTGTGAAGGAATAGTTTAAATAACAAATGTTACATCCCAACTCCTTTGTTCTAACAGGGGTGATCTGAGTCCTACCAGATCACCCTACCTTGAGTTTCTTTGTTCTGCATGCTTTCTTTTGTTCAGTAACATTTTGGCGGGAATGTCAAACACACAATAAAACTTAGAAATATTTAGGCGGAATAAAGATTTTTTTTCAAAATTATGTAGAAAAAATCCACTAAATTTCCAGTGTCTCAGCGGGGAATCGAACTCAAGACCTTTAGCATATGAAGCCACGATTCATTTTTTTTTATATCTTTATTCAATAAAACAATCACTGCAATTTACAATATCCAATAAAACAATCATATAATATACATGTTCAGTTCAAAATCTCAAAATGTCAATCTTGTATCTTATTTTACTACATATTTACAAATAAAACAGCAGGATATCTTAATCTAATAAAACCATACAATTATCATTTAGAAATTCATTGTTAAAAACGGAGAGTCTGTTTGTATATTTACAATATGTATAGAAATAGATGATATAATGTTTCACAGTGTATTTAAAAGAGGGACGAAAGATACCAGAGGGACAGTCAAACTCATAGATCGAAAACAAACTGACAACGCCATGGCCAAAAATAAAAAGACAAACAGACAAATAATAGTACAGATGACACAACATAGAAAACTAAAGATTAAGTAACACGAACCCCACCAAAAACTGGGGGTGATCTCAGGTGCTCCGGAAGGGTAAGCAGATCCTGCTCCACATGTGGCACCCGTCGTGTTGCTTATGTTATTACAAATCCGGTAAATAGTCTAATTCGGTAAGACACATTCGTGAAAAGGGAAGGGTATTGTAGTTACGACATAAGGAACATATCCGATATCATCTGTGAAACGGTTATTCCATAACGGTCAACCAACTCGTGATGGCGTCCGTAAAATTTACGAAGGGATGATTTCAACTTCACCATTTGGAACTCTTGGTTTAATAGCTTCCTTGTGAGCAGCAATCCTCTATCAAGGAAATCATGATAGGAAACACAAGCCCGGGAATAACGTATCAATTGGGAGATATATACTCCGTAGGCAGGCGCTGCTGGAATGTTGCTACATAGAAATGGAAAGTTCACAATTGGGAAGCTGAAATCATCTCTTTTGTCGTAAAGTTTTGTTTTCAACCGACCCTCATTGTCAATTTCTAGATGTAAGTCAAGATATGAGGCCGACTTTACTGTATCTGTAGTATCCTTTATCTCTAGTTCGATGGGATAGATTCGTTCAACATAGTCACCAAATTTTGTATTATGTAGTGAGAGAACATCATCTATATAGCGGAACGTGAAGTTAAAGGATATTGCTAACTTCTTATCTTTCTTCCTAGGAAGTTCCTGTATGAAGTCAGCCTCATAATAATAAAGAAACAAGTCGAATATGCCACCATATTTACACTTCTTACATTGTTTTTTATCATTTGTCTCTGTTTCATAATACACAACTTTGCAACAGAAAGGATAAAATTAACAAAATGAATATTTACACCTTTTACTTTTCCTGTCATTCCAAGAAGGAAAATCCTCTTGTAATTATACTTTTGAAATAAATCAATTTCAGACTTAACAAACAACTCAAAAAGTATATTGAATATATACTCATGAAATTTTTTCCACGATTCATACCCCTACACCAGGATGACTGGATACAAACTCACTGTTAATTTAACATATTTAAACGTTGTATCCGGGGTTCATAAAGGGTATATACTATATAGTTTAGTTTAGTTTAAACAGTATTTTATTCAAATAAATTGAATTGGATTGGGCAACAGGCATAGCCTATGTAAGCCCTCTCCATAAAACAAGGTACAATATATTACATTCAAACAAAACAACACATACACAAACATAATGGCAACACAGAATTAATTTTCCAAAAATACCTCATAGCTGACTGGAATGATGCTTCAAATAGTTAGCTCAGATAAAAAGTATGAATATTCTAAGAATGCTTCAAATACATGTAGTTAACTCAAAAAATAAAATAAAAAAAATATTAATATTCTATTTTATTATTCTTCCCTTAGTTTATTTATTTTGAAATTACATTGTATCATAGGTCAAATTTATTTGTTCAGTGTATGTTCAATGGTGTTACTATGTCCTTTGATTGAGTTAAGCTATTTCAGTTGATATTTTATAGTGTGTCTTTCTATGTTGTGATGTTACACTATTGTTTCAGAAAAAGGGTGAAGGTTTGGTACCATTAAAACGTTTAAACCCGCTGCATTTGTTTGCACCTGTCCTAAGTCAGGAATCTGATGTTCAGTAGTTGTCGTTTGTTGATGTGGTTCATAAGTGTTTCTCGTTTCTCGTTTTTATATAGATTAGACCGTTGGTTTTCCCGTTTGAATGGTTTTACACTAGTAATTTTTGGGGCCCTTTATAGCTTACTGTTCGGTGTGAGCCTAGGCTCCGTGTTGAAGACCGTACTTTGACCTATAATGGTTTACATTTATAAATTTTGACTTGGATGGAGAGTTGTCTCATTGGCACTCATACCACATCTTCTTATATCTAGGTAATAAACTCCAACATTGATTTAGAGGCCTTACTTTAAATTAAACAGTCTCCAGTCAGCTGTTCAATATTATAATTTTAATAACTCATTTTTCAAAACAACATGTTTGATATCATGTACTTATTCTTACTAATTTATCGCACCTAAAGAATAACGACAGTGAGTAATAACCATATTGATACATTTAAGAATCATAATAATATAAAAAGAATTTAGAATGTTAATAAGAAAAAAAAAAAAAATAACAAAAAATAGATTTAAGAAACAAAAGATATACAAAAGATGGTTTGAATGATATAGAAAATAGAGGTGCATTTATTATTTTTAGTTTTATAATATCAATTACAATAAATTGTCGTTTATTTTTTATTTTTTATTTTTGTTTCAATTTTAATTATTTGTCAGCCGGTTGGGTTTCTAAGAACTTGAATATAAAATAAAATACAGACATACAAAGTAAAAGTTTATTTAGTTTTGGACTATAAAATATATTTCATTATACAAATCTCTCTGAATTTTTTCTGTATTCATGAACAGCCTTAACTGTCTGAATATTGTCTTCAATAGATTGATCACCAAATAGTAATAACTTTAAATCAATATCAACTTCATAAGTAGACAGTTTATCAAGGAGTATGATCCTGTTTAAAGTGTATGATGGACAATAAAAAAAATAATGTTGATTGTCTTCACATTGATATAAACATTTAGGACAGGAAGGTTCTTCAATCAAAAAATTATGAAACAAGTGAGAATTTAAATTACTTGCTTCATTTCGCAATTGACAATGAATAATATTAAATTTTCTTATACCAGAACAAAAATATTTAGGAGGAATCTCTGGTTTATATATTTTATCAAGTACAGATTTGAACTGGTTAATCGACAAAGCATTTTTTACATTAGTATCTAATTCATTCCAGAGTTTAACAACAGATGGTATGAAACTTCTATAATATGAAACTGTTTTGCACCTTGGGATGGTATAATTCTGAGAATCTCTCCTAAGATTGTAATCATTTTGTGTGGGAAGACAAGGTTCTAATAAATCTATCATATAACTTGGAGAGAATCCATTTTTTATTTTATAAAATGTAGTCAGTTTATGCTTCTTCCTTCTGTCTGATAATTTTTCAAGACCTAATTCAGTGTATAATTTTTTAAGAGAAGTTGTACGTCGGAGACCAGTAATAATACGAGCAGCTTCAATTTGAACACTTTCCAATAAGTTAGCTTCTTGTAAAGTACAATTATCCCATATAATGTTTGCATATTCTAGAATAGGGCGAATAAATGCTGTATAAATTGTAATAAGTACATTTCGATCCGAACTATATTTTACTTGTCTTAATAAATGTAATCTAGAACATGCTTTTCATAAATTGCATTTATATGTAATTTCCAACTAGCCTTACTCTCAAAGTTGAGACCTAGGTGACAGTGACTTTTAACTTCTTTTATTTGATCCCCACTAATACCAAAATATAAAGAAGGAGGATTTATGTCTTTTCTAGAAAATAAAAGGGTTTCTGTTTTGGAGGGATTAAATGTAACAGCCCAGTTTTCAGCCCATGTTTTTATCCTCCCAAGATCATCAGTCAATGACCTAGAAACAGTATCATAGTCATCATCAATAATGGCATATAAAGAGGTGTCATCTGCAAATAATCTAATATGATTACTCATATTTTCCACAATGTCGTTTATATAAGTTAAAAAAAGGAAGAGACCCAGTACCGAGCCTTGGGGTACCCCTGCACTGATACCTTTTTGAGATGAATAAAACCCATCCAAAACAACTTTCTGGCATCTGTCACCTAGGTAGTCTCCAATCCAATCAATTAAATTACTATGAATACCAAAAACTTTCAATTTATATAGTAAACCATCATGCAAAACTTTGTCAAAAGCTTTAGAAATATCACAAAAATAAAGCGTATATCTTTTCCTTGATCAAGATTGGAAATAATAGTATTGTATATTTCTGCTAGTTGATTTACTGTACTATCACCTGGTTGAAAACCAGATTGAAATTTACATAATAAATTGTGATCTTTCATTTTATTAAACAAATGTTTGAACAAAATTTTCTCCATAATTTTTGATATGATACTTGTAAGTGAAATAGGTCGGTAATTAACAGGATCATGACAGCTTCCGTTTCCCTTAAAAACAGGAGTGACATGGGAAATTTTCCATGCACATGGAACCTTTTTGAGTTTCAGTGAAAAATTGAATAACAAAGTAAGTGGTTTGACAATACCAGATTTAATTTCTTTCAAAATTCTAGGTGAAACACCATCAGGAGCAGAAGGTTTATTACAATTTAGGTTTTTTAATTGATCGAGAACTTCTTCTTCTGTGATAATTATTTCCTCCATTTTAAATGGTGGGTCTGGTACATTATTTGGAAGTTCAGGCTCAATATCAATTTTAGAAATATTTGAAAAATGAGTGTTTAAGAGTTCAGCTTTATTTACTGGATGTAAAAATATTTGACCTTCAGATTTAAGAAAAGGTGTAGGTTCACGAGACTTTGATAATCTAGAAATAGATTTTACAATCCTCCACCACTTTCCTGGTGGTATATTTTTGTCAGTAATTTCCTTTGTAAGTTTTTGTTTATATTGCTCTTTAGATTTTCTAACCAAATCAATCACCTCATTTCGTAATTCTCTAAATTTTTGCCAATGGATACAATTATTAGTATTTTTTGCTTTGTAATGAATTCTCTTTCTTTGTCTCATTTTCCTACGGATAGTGGAATTCATGGATGGTTTGTCAGCTGGACGTATAGTTACAACTTTAGTTGGTATATATTTATTCACATTAGTTGAATAAAATTAATATTTAAAAACTGTGAATACATGTCATTTATATTATCACATGTGTGAAAATGTTCATTCCAATCAATATTGTTTAAGTCACTCACAAAATCTTTATAATTAGCATTTTCATATTTTCTAACTGTACGTTTGTATGTATATTCTTTATTCACCTTGAAATTAACTTCGGCAGACATAGGCGCATATAGTAATATATGAAGTATATTATAATTATTGTATGGCATTCTGAACTAGATGTTATGAAGCGTAAATGTTTTTTTATATAGTCTAGAAGAGCTGGGATGTAAAATAGTTATCCCACTCGGACTTGGTGTGTCAGTGTAAGATCACCCTCCGGCCTCCGTCCGTCGGGGTGATCTTACACTGACAAACCAAGTCCGAGTGGGATAACTATTACGGAACGCATGAAAAATGTAAAAACAAATGCCATGGCTCTTTCAGTTCACTTATATGTCACGCTTTCCACATGTTCTGTTTGTATTGTTTATCAATGTGATCCGGCTAAACTTCGGCAACAAACTCGGAAGTTAATTAGCTTGCGATCAACAACCACTGAATGAAATGATATTTGTCGATAATACGTTATAGATGTGTAATAAATATAAAAAAAAAAAAAACGTTCATGCAATACTTAGTTTAGTATATAAGCATGCATTGGTTCAATAATTTCAATAACATTAAAATTTCAAGAAACTCGTTTCATATGACTTTAATGGCCCGCGTTGAGAATCTCTCAGTTTGGCCAGCTGGGGCAATAGTAAAATTGGATTATGTGACATACCGGGTCCCCCCTCCCCCCTTCTAATCCATATGCTGACAAACTTGTACGGGTCTAGGGCATAAGTGCTATGGGCCATTGTTCTGTCTGTTACCTTAATACACCAACGATTTTAAACAAATGTCAAAAGGATGTACGAATTAGAACAAGATTCGGTTAAGGAATCGAAGCCAAATTATATATTCAATTCAATTCAATTCAATATTTTATTGCCATATAAACTTTACAGTTTGTGACATATAACAAAACAAATGAAGACAATAACTAAGTAACTCAATATATATATACAGGTTCAAGTAAATATTAAAGGGTCCCCCGTCCTCAGTTCTATTGCCTTTTAATAAAGGATCCTAGTTTATTCACTTGTGTTGGTGTTGATGGGTTAAGTATATATATAACTTTGTCATTGTCAGTGAGATTAGCAAATGAATTATCTTCTATGATAATGCAATTAAAATATGCTAATCTAATATTAGAATTGTGAGAACAATTTATTAAGAAATGTTTCTCATCTAGTACTTTGCATTTTTTGCAAAGTCTCTCTTCGCGAGGAATTTTAAAATGCCTTCCTTTTTCAATTAATAATGAATGATCACTGATTCTAAGTTTTGTAATTAATTTTCTAAATTCAAAATTTGAGTTAGAGAGGTAAGGTTTTATCAATAGATTTGGATCAAGTCCTTTGTAAAAATTAAGTTTACTTTTATCATCAATAGTACTCAACTTATCAATCAACAGGTTGTTGTGATATGAGTTTATTTGGGGTTTAATATAGGTTTTAATATTTTTTAATTGTTTTAATTTATCACAGGTTTTCAGTCTATCTGTATCAATGTTGGTTTCAAAAAGAATATCTTTTGCAAAAGTGAACCATGAATAGGTCCCACTAGAATCCAAAGTTTTAGTTAACTGAAAAGATTCATGTCATAAAGGATTCAAATTTGAGGTGAAAAGCCTTGCTAAATACATAATGGTTTGGGTTTTTATATGACATTCAATAGGCAGTCTTCCCAATTCATTCCTTGTACCAAAATTTGAGGCGCTCTTGTTAGTGTCAAGGGTAAACTTGCAATAACCAAGATGTAAGTTTTCTATTGGAGTCTTGTCAATAAAATTAAATAGGTCCACATTTTTTCCAGAAACCAAAGCTCTTTTTTTAGCTTTGAAATATGTTATATATGAATCTAAATATGTTATTTCAGAATTATATGTTAATATAGGTCTCACTATGGAGTCAAATAAGTTATTTGACACTCTGATAGGAAGATTGCCAAGAGAATTAGTATATGATTTAATAGAAAACAAAACCTGTTTTGCCTTTTTTGTAAATTCAGCTGTACTATGGCTGAGACTACCATTTGATTTAATCAGCAGTCCTAAGTAAGGATATTCTAAAACATTCTCTATTTTTTCTTTTTTATAGACAAGTATAGATGTTTCAGGCTTTTGCTTTGTTGTTGAAAAGACCATACTTTTTGTTTTATTTATGTTTAGAGAAAGCTGCCAGTTGTCCCAAAACATGGAAACTTTATTCAGACTATTTTGGAGACCCTCCTTAGATTCTGAGAGTAAAAGAAAGGAGATCATCAGCGAACAGGAGGGAGCCTAGTTTACTATCTATAAGCTCCAATGGACTTGAGAGTTGTCATCTTCCAAGCCTTTAGTGATATCATTTAGTCATCTTCCAAGCCTTTAGTGATATCATTTATAAAAATATTGAACAAAGTGGGACTTAATGAGTCCCCTTGTTTCACACCTCTAGTAATGTCAAAATAATCGGAAATGTGATCTTTATACTTTAAAGAAGATTTTGTATTTAAATATTGTTGTTTTATTACTCTGTAAAAAGACTTTCCTACTCCCGTTTTGCATAGTCCTCCAGACAGAGTCAAATGCCTTTCTTAGGTCAATGAAGCATGCATAATATTTTTTTTTGTTATTTTTGTGTATATATTTATTAATTAAAGATATGAAAATACTGTCAGCAGTTCTGTTGTTTTCTCTGAAGCCAAATTGACAGTTATTCAGCTGTTTATCCACAACTTTGATTAGTCTATTATTGAGTACAGCATTGAATATTTTAGGTAGATTACTGATTAAAGATATACCTCCGTAATTATTGGGGTCAGATTTGTCCCCCTTCTTATGAAGTGCGATTATATACGAGTCCTTCCATGATTTTGGATATATACCCGTTTTTAGAATTAAATTAAATATTTTAACAATTGACTTGATTATCACTTGATTTGAAGTTTTAATTATTTCATTTATAATTCTATCTGGTCCAGCAGACTTTTGTAGTTTAAGTCCACTGATTACCTTTTTTACTTCTGAACAAGATATTGGAGCATCTGTTTCAACTTTAAAGTCTATATTGTTTTCTAACAGCTTCAATTGTGATTCAATGTCATTCATAAAAGCATTATTTATAGATGAAGGTTTACCTTGATCTTGAAAATGTTTCATTAAAACTTCTTCATCGTTTAATACCTCTGGTATTTCATCTTTTTCTGTTTTATTCTTAAGTGATTTTAATATGTTCCAATATTCCTTTGGATTTTGATTGATATATTCGCTTAAACAATTATAAAGTTTTTGTTTATACTCATATTTTTTCTGTTTAACCATTTTCTTCATGTTTTTTTTTAACTCAAACAACTTTTGCTTTAAACTTTTAATATTTGGATTATTCCTAATTTTGTTTCCTATTTTATTTATTTGGTGCTTGGTTTCATATATAACATTGTCTGACCAAGCTTGTTTAAATTTCTTCTTCTTCTTCCTCCTCTTAGTTTTTGGAATTACTTTACAAGAAAGGCTTAAAATATTATCTAAAATTTTTGTCAATTTTTCTGTAGCCTCATCAACACCAACCTGATTTTCCTCATAATTAACCATTTCAAACTCTATTATTTCATTCTTTACACTTTCGGTCAATAAAGCATCAATAAGTTTAAGTTTAGAATTTTCTGTCCATTTATATGATTTAATCCAGTGCCATCCTTTTTCTTCAAGGCCAATTTCTTTGTCTATATTTATAGAGCACTTCATATATAATGTTATTTGAACATGATCTGATAGGTAAGTAAAATCGTTCGTCTTAAAATATTTGACTGAGGACACTAGACTCTCGCTAACAACAGCATAATCAACAGTACTAAATCCAATGCTTGACATATATGTACAATATCCCAATGAGTCGCCTAAAAATCGACCATTGAGTAGACGCAGCCTTGAAGACAAACACACATCTAATAACTTTGTACCAACTGTATTGATAGAAGTATCTTGATTGATTCTTTTAATTTCTGAATCAGTAATATAATTTTCAGGGAGTAAATCAAAACCATCAAAATTATTGATTTGATCAGAATCATTTACAATAAAGTCAGCTCTTTGGCCAGTTCGAGCATTTAAATCACCAATCAATACAATCTGTCCATTCATGGAGAAAGAAGATATCTCATTTTCTAAAAAATCTAAATCATTATCATAGTGAGATTATGAAAAGGGGGGTATATAAAGGGCGCATAGATAAATATCATGTCCAAATCCAAAAAAGTTCTTATTCAACTTAAGCCATAGTCTATTTGGCGAGGTTGTTGCTTCTTTTAAATATGTAATGCCTTTAAAGTATGGCTTTTTAATAGTAACAATAATGCCCCCA
This sequence comes from Mytilus coruscus, assembly GCA_017311375.1. Lineage (NCBI taxonomy): Eukaryota > Metazoa > Mollusca > Bivalvia > Mytilida > Mytilidae > Mytilus > Mytilus coruscus. Next base: position 25,160,260 of record CM029606.1, on the reverse strand, counting down.
CTATACCTTCTTGCTTTTTTTCTTTTTTTACGGGACTTAGAGATAATACAATGACCTTCCAATTTAAATTCTTCAGATTCTCCCTTCCAGGTTTCTAAAAATATGTTTATGTCACCTTTTAAATTCTCAATAAACAATTCATCTTTGTCTCCAAGGCCGTGAACATTCCATGAGGATATAGATAAATGTTTATAACAATTTGACATTTGAGCATATAAATCTTTCTTATTTTGTTGTAAACCTAAAAACCCCAATATACATAATACATGTAGTAAATTCAGAAAAATCAATATTTTAATCCCTTGCATATATATGCACTAATTATACAAAAACAAAACAAAAAACAATGCAATTAACACCTTTAAATTCATATGTTGTATATAGCAATAGCATAGTTGTCATTTAATTTTCATTTGTTTCTTGTCACACTTTTAACATATAAAAAAAAAATAAAAAAAAAAAAAAAAATAAAAAGCTTTTCTTTTGAATCTTATTTTTACACCACCCATATAATAAAATCAAGTATTTCTACCTTGTGTATGGTCTATGGGAGGTAACTCCAATCTATAAATTCAGAAAAATCAATATTTTAAGCCCAGTAATTATAACAAAGACAGTGCAATAAACAACCTTAAATTAACATGTTGTATATCACCATAGTTGTCATATAATTTTCATTTGTTTGAACATATAAAAGTTTTTCTTTTGAATCTTATATAGTGTTTAATTCAGGAATCATCAATGCAGTACACATACTTGCAATTATTTGACTAAAGTCACTTTTCAGCCACCACCAAAATTGTTTCACATTTTTCGCGTCGGAGCCTTTCATATATGACTATACTATGGGGTTTTCTCATTGCTGAAGGCCATACGATGGGCTATAATTGCTTATATCCACGTTATTTGAACTCTGGTGGATAGTTGTCTCAATGGCAATCATACCACATCTAATATAATATTGACAACTTTTTTCCGTCTGGCAACTATATATGTATTAATTCACAGAGTCAGGTCTTTCAGTCATAAGAGCCACTGTAAAGAACACGGCCCTACCAAATCAAAGAAAATCAAGAACATGTTAAGCCGTTAAATATACAAGTTCAAACGTTTAATTAAATAGGGTCATACTCATTTATACAAGATAAAGCCAAAAATCAATAAACCATAAAACAAAAGAAAAGAAATGAAAATATTTTATTTCTAGAAAGTAGATAATTAATACACACTATAGTAACATAATCATTTTTGAAAATATGATCACAAACAAAACGAAAAATCAAAAACAAACAAAGGAATATTCGGTAATACGATATAAGGTCACGAAAATAACCCTCTATGCGCGAATCTGTAAAGTATCATTCTCATCGATGCCATAATCGCTTTGCACTGAGCATACATTATTTGTTATCGTCCATTGTTTGACTATTTCTCCTTGCCAGTACCATTTGCGAATTTGAGAACTATTTTGGTAATGAGAAATCCAAATATCAGGTAAATAACGACGGGCTTAATGAAAAAAGGATCGGGGCATAGTTGTATTTCAGACAGACAAGCGGGCATGGATAGTGCATTATTCTCCGGCCACTTGATGGCGGAATATTAAAACGTTTAATCAGGATGTATATTTGTAGTAGTATGATAATGGCATAGTGCAGGAGTCAATAATGTAGCGAGGACTGACATTTATCTTGGTATAAAGCAGATCTTGAATGGTTGTGGGTGGTTTGTAGTACCAGTTTGAATCCCAATCATAGGCAATTCGTCGTTGTCATCACCTTTCGTCAAATTGAATCTTTGTAAAATTGAAACGAAGAATAATAGTAATTCTGATTCTGCAAGCTGTTTACCGAGGCACAGGCGAGGACCTACAAATGTATAAGTTTTATTTGTGAATTTAAAATAATGTACATATGCAGGGGGGATAACATTTACATTGCAGTGAGTACAAAACAAAGTTAAAAGAAAGTTGTTCTTGGTGTACAGACTTTTATAAAGATCCTAGTTTAAGTCCCATTGGAATTTGAAAGATCATGCATACTATTTGTAGAAAGATGGATTTACTGTATCGATTACAAGGAGGTATGGCATTTATATCAATGCCCCATATCAACTTATCAACAAAACAAATACGGGTTTTAACAAACTGTCTCTATCATATTTAATAATTCAAATCCAATAATTTAAATTTCTTAGGACTCGATAAATTGTGAATGAATTTAAAAGAGATCAGTAATTATCACCCACTATAAGTATACATTTTTTCGGCCAAATAAAAAAAAACTATTAGTATTTCATACAAGGACAAACACTATAACAAGGCTCGTGACTTGGGACAGGAACATTAACATGTGGGCAGTATATTTAACTTGTTTCCTTTAGTAATTAACCCTTTCCAATTTTATCTCGATCAGTAAAAGAGCAAAAGGTGTAGGCAGAAGTAATAGTTCAATTAAAATCAGATAAAAAGGGTACTTTCTAAAGAATATCGATATTGCAGACCTCATAGGTAAATACGAAATACCGCATCAAAAGATCTTTTCAATTAATATAATCTACTTAAAACACTTATTAATTTAAAATCTATGCAATCTTATATATGGAATTGAGAATGGAAACTGGAAATGTGTCAGACAACAACCCAACCAAAGAGCAGAATACAGCCTAAGGCAATCAATGAATCTTCAACGCAGCGAGAAAATCCCACACACAGAGACATACTTCAGCTGGCCCCTTAACAATAATGTATACTAGTTCAGTGTATGCCATACTTAAATCCGATACATATAAATGACACACAAGACTGACATACACTAGATGTTCCTGACTTGACACAGGCGCATAAATGAGGCAGAGTTAAAAATGTTTTGTGAGATATCAACCCTCCTCCTATACTCTAGACAATGTGGAATTAAAAAACACACATCAAAGCGCAAAGTAATTCAAAGCTCGGTTTTGAAAGAAGGCCGAGTCCGATGTTCGAAAAGGTAACAGAAGAAAATAAGCAAAATGACAGTGATGAAAATAAATTAACAAACAACTTCTAGCATTTACTGACATGCAAGCTCCAAACATCAATTAAACTAATCGAAAGATTATGCATTCATCATATCAGTATGAAGTACAATAGGGGTTTAGTATCATGTCATCATAAATTATTCCATACCAAGCGAAAAAGCAGAGAAGCCTTCCTTTTTAACAAAGTGTCCATCTTGATCAAGAAATCTCTCTGGTCGAAATTCTTCTGGTTTATCCCAAACAGATGGATCAAGATGAACAGACATCAAATGAGGGATGATGATTGTATCCCTTGGAATAGTCTTTTCATCGATATCTATGTCCTCTAGAGCTACATGAGGTACTGCAAGAGGAGCTGAAATCAAAAATAAGAAAATATACAATAATCAAGGTTGGCTCTCGTCGCGCTATGAACAAAATGCATAAACGAAACTCTTTTTGCCTACAGTGTCTTGAAATATAACGCGTAAGTCAAGTTCATAATGATAAAAAGTCACAAACCATGCAACATACGTTGATATTCAAACGCTTTAATAGTACATGCCAATAAAACAATAGTTGATATTTTCAGTGCCCAATGTAAGTTGACATTACATTCGTATCTTTTATGTGCAACCATGGAATTGTAACTTACCAATGGTATTCTCTGTTTCTCATGTAAAGTTAAAAATTACCATGGCATTAACTTACCAATGGTTGATACCCTCTGTTCCTCAAGTAAAGTTGCCATGGCATTAACTTACCAATGGTTGATATTCTCTGTTCCTCATGCAAGGTTGCCATGGCATTAACTTACCAGTGGTTGATTTCTCTATACTTTGTGTTAGGTTGCCATGGCATTAACTTACAAATGGTTGATATTCTCTGTACTTCGTGTTAGGTTGCCATGGCATTAACTAACCAATACTTGATACTCTCTGATCCTCAAGTAAAGTTGCCATAGCATTAACTTACCAACAGTTGATATTCTCTGTTCCTCGTGTAAGGTTGCAATGGCGTTAACTTACCAATGGCTATTATTTTCTGATCCTCAAGTAAAGTTGCCATAGCATTAACTTACCAACAGTTGATATTCTATGTTCCTCGTGTAAGGTTGCCATGGCATTAACTTACCAATGGTTGATACTCTCTGTTCCTCAAGTAAGGTTGCCATAGCATTAACTTGCCAATTGTTGATACTCTCTGTTCCTCGGTAAGGTTGCCATGACATTAACTTACCAATGGTTGATATTCTCTGTTCCTCATGCAAGGTTGCCATGGCATTAACTTACCAGTGGTTGATACTCTCTGTTCCTCAAGTAAAGTTGCCATAGCATTAACTTACCAACGGTTGATATTCTCTGTTCCTCGTGTAAGGTTGCAATGGCGTTAACTTACCAATGGTTGATATTCTCTGTTCCCCATGTAAGATTGCCATGGCATTAACTTACCAATGGTTGATATTCTCTGTTGCTCATGTAATGTTGCAATGGCAATAACTTACCAATGGTTGATGTTCTCTGTTCCTCGTGTTAGGTTGCCATTGCATTAACTTACCAATTGTTAGTATTCTCTGTTCCTCGTGTAAGGTTGCCATAGCATTAACTTACCAATAGTTGGTGTTGTCTGTACTTCGTGTAAGGTTGCCATGGCATTAACTCACTAACAGTTGATATTCTCTGTACTTCATGTTGAGTTGCCATAGCATTAACTTACCTATGATATTCTCTGTTCCTTGTGTAAGGTTGCCATGGCATTAACTTACCAATGGTTGATAGTCTCTGTACTTCGTGTAAGGTTGCCATGACGTATGGTATATTGTCTTTATCTGTCACGACAGGTTGTCTGTCTTCACCGATAACCTGTTAGAAGAGTGGTTTATTGTAATATTCTACAAATAATGAACTAAGGTCGTACATGTCTAATTAAGGTTTCTAAGAATCACAGGAGAATCGAGTATAACCATCAATACAAATGTGCACTTGATGGGGCATCACCAACGAAATGTAAACAAAATAAAAATGATGGTTTTCATTAATGAAAGTGAAATAGTGAAAACATAATTCGCTTTTAGCAGCTAATTTAGTTCAATGATGTAAAAATAAGCTTAGAAACATCGCTTATGAATTATTCATTTGTAAGTTAATTATTCGACCTCATTGAATCCGTAATGATCATGTGATATTCAATTTAACCCCTTAGCATGAGATCGGTTACGCATGTATTCAGTTATTAAAAGGAAAAAAATGTCATAATTGAAAGTGAAACAAGGATGAACCATTTAGTTGACTGATTCTATCCACAAAAACCTTCATATACAGCTTAAACCCGACAACTAATATACATGATATACTATTAAATCTACAATATGAAATCAAACAGACGTGGACGCTATCTACTTTTATTGATATATATGTTTATAACGGGTTACATGGCCGTCGGCAGTTTCGAATTTCATCCCGATGGTTAATTAAACGACGTCTTAACAAAAACCAAAAACACACGCAATGCTGATACGTATTATCCGGTCCATGCATTGTTAATTATTTAGACTTTCAGTAATTTGGATATACGCTTAGCTTTCGTATGTTATAAATCAAACATGAGAATTTGAGTATAATCGATGAACATGAATTTGACAACTAAAGGCCTTTTGTATCGACCAATACAAAAATTATCAAAAACTCGAATGGTTGGGTTGCACATTGATTTTTGCTTGACAGCTTTAAGGAGATTACACTAAACTGGTACAGAGCACCTGTTGTAAATTTTGCTGAAAAATAACAAATGTCCCAATTGTGTGGAAAAAACGTATAATTACCGTATATAACAAAAATTTCTGAAATAATTCAATAAAAGCTACTGCACAACTCCAAATCATGTGCAATCATTCTGTGAAGTTTCATGGAAATAAGTAAGAAGATTCGCTTAAACAAAATTGTACATTTTGCTGAAAAATGACTTAAAAGGTTCTTTTAAGTTTGTTCTAAAATTAGGGAAAACTCCACAAACAATTCCATCATAGCAACACCACAACTTCAATATGTGTTCAAACTTTCTGTTAAGATTTAGGGTTTTGGTACCATCCGTATGAATTTCTAAAGAATGAGTAAGTTTCATAACTGTTAACTCTTCGGAACTTTTACCTCCAATATTTGATTTCGGCATTTCTTCTGAACATCCGGGTATTTTATCATATACATCATACTCCACTGTAGTGTGACGGAGGTGGTGTCCGTACCAGCAAGATATAGATCAGCTATAGTAATGAATAAACACTCATCTAAAAATAGATACATTTTTTATGAAAAGATTCACTCAATATTATCAATAATCTACTGTTTTTGTGAACTACTATTAAACAGAACTAAACATGTCTTACCTATTGGTAGTGTGGCTATACACTGTAATGGTTTAGCAAAATTATTACTATTCAGTAGAAGAAATAAATTCTACATTCATGACATTTGAAAAAACAAATGTAAGCCCTGTATCGCAAACACATCGGTACCACTCTGTGTTTCGCGGTAGCGTGCTCGCCTCGAGTGCAAGAGGTCGCGAGTTCTTACCCCGGCTGGGCAAAATCGAAGACTTAAACAAAAGGTATTAACTGCTTTTCCGCTAATCACGCGGTCGGCTACCAGTCAGAACAATGTGTCCAAATAGGGTCACATATCAGACTACGGTGTGCTACCTTGTGTACTATCATGTTAAAAATCTGGCTCCACGTGTCGATGCAGTACAAAGCACGGTCCATGTACATATCATATCAACAAATTCTTGTCCTGATATGTTATATTTTCCACTTTGCGTTAAAAATCAAACCATCGTCATCATCAAACACCGGGAGTCAGTTTTCAGAACCGTTTAAAATTTCAATAAAAAGATAAATCAAATAAAATATGCACTGCAATGATAAAAAAAAAATAAGGTAATATTTAATGAGATTCGGCATATGATAAGAATAAAAATAAGAATTTTACTGGTTTAAAATCCAAACAATACGATTACTTCTAAAGAAAAACATATAAATAACAAAACGATGGACAGGAAACAATACAAGTATGTATCATTGAAAGAAAATGTTAATATATATATATATATATATATATAGAAAGAGAGAGAGGGGGGACTAAATACAGCACAAACAACATTTTCCAAAAGATCAAAAAAAGTGAAAAAGTATATTTTAACAAAACGCATTTGACTAGCAGGTCGAACAACGGATGTTCTTTAACCCTGCTGACTGCCATTGGCGATTGCCAAATAAACGGATCACCAGATGTAACAAAGTGGATCTTAACAATTAATTTAATACCAAACAGAAAACATGAAACTTGCGGAAAAGATGGTATACCGCAAACAAAAGGTGCAAAAATTAGTACACCATATCGGGATTTCGACAATTAATGTCTCTTCAGTGATGTTAGGAATCGAAATGGTATTTGGAAGGCCATATTATAAACCTCAATTTAGGATAGAATCTTGAATTTTGAAGATTTGAAATAGTTTGAACGGATCATGTAAACCCGAAGGCAAATATAATACAAGCCCAAACGAAAAAATATAAACAAGTCTAAATTGAAAACAACGTTCAAACCTATGATTGCGTTGGATAAAAACCGCAATTTTTATACGTGTGCATGCAAAACAAATGTCTAGGTAATTAGACTAAATACAGCACAAACAACATTTTCCAAAAGATCAAAAAAGTGAAAAAGTATATTCAATTTTGTTTTGCATGCACACGTATAAAGATTGCGGTTTTTATACAACACAATCATAGGTTTTAACGTTGTTATATATATATATATATATATATATATATATATAGAGTCTATAAGAATCTACCAACCAGTAAACTTAATAGGTATTGGATCATCAAAATTGACAATACTACACAAACAGGGAAAATTATATGAGTCTAAAAGATTGTGAAACAATACCGATAATTAGATGGAAAACAAAACACTAAAAAGTGTTGAATATCATCGCACAAAGATGGAAAAACTGAACAGATGATATAAATTATACAATAATTGCAAATATTTCGGCTGAACAAATGGCCTTCCTCAGTGTTAAAAGTTTTAACAATACTGATATATAATGTATAAGGTGTAAACATAGACCAGTAATAAATACAGGTAAGTTTTGGTCGATTGATTTTAATCCAAAATCCTGAATATCATAATATAAACATTAGACTGTAAATTTAATTATTTCTGTCTATTGATTCCATCTGGATGGAGGACACCCAGTGTTTTTATCCAAAACTTCTCCCGATTCTCTCTTTGCCTATTTTGCCATGTACAATTCTGTTCGATCACAAGGATCTTCATGTGATCAAAATCTTTCAGATTGTGATCTGGTAACCTGAAGTGTTGGCTGACAGGGATATAGGGTCACATATACATACTGTAGGTAATTGCCAGCCTTGTGGGGATAAGCGCTGTAAATGTTGCAACCAATTGCAGCATTCATCAACATTTCACAGTAAGACCACAGAAAAGACATACAAGATCTTCTGCAATGTCAACTGCAAAAGCTCAAACGTGATTTACGTTCTTGAGTGTCCTATATGTGGTCTCCAATATGTTGGTGAATCTATGCAGCCATTTCACAAACGCCTTAATGGCCACAGGAGTGACCTCACAAAAAAACCGTATATTCCTGACAGCCAACACTTCAGGTTACCAGATCACAATCTGAAAGATTTTGATCACATGAAGATCCTTGTGATCGAACAGGATTGTACATGGTAAAATAGGCAAAGAGAGAATCGGGAGAAATTTTGGATAAAAACACTGGGTGTCCTCCATCCAGATGGAATCAATAGACAGAAATAATTAAATTTACAGTCTAATGTTTATATTATGATATTCAGGATTTTGGATTAAAATCAATCGACCAAAACTTACCTGTATTATTACTGATCTATGTTTACACCTTATATATTATATATCAGTATTGTTAAAACTTTTAACACTGAGGAAGGCCATTTGTTCAGCCGAAATATTTGCAATTATTGTATAATTTATATCATCTGTTCAGTTTTTCCATCTTTGTGCGATGATATTCAACACTTTTTAGTGTTTTGTTTTCCATCTATTTATCGGTATTGTTACACAATCTTATATATATATATATATATATATATATAGACTTGCTCGGGAAAGGTTTTGGATAAGAAAGCTAAGGACAGTTTCCCCAGAGGGCATAAATGAAAAAACATAGAATGAGTCACTCATTTTCCCTACCATCACTCATTTTCCTGACATCATTTGTTTCCAGTTACTCCGGCTTCCTTACTTAACTCTTACAGTTTTAAGGATTCTTAAAGAATTTTTTGAATTATACTAGTTTAAATACCAGGGTTCTTTTCATTTGGTAGGGATGTACAAGTACGCATCCACGTCCAATTATTTAACCTTAGCCCAAATTTACTATTATTTTTTCTTTTCATTATAAAACTGCTATTTATTCGGGATGATAAATACGCAGCCTCTGTTTGACATATTTTACCAGCTTATATCGATCAGTGCTGTTATTTTTGGGGGGAATGTATTTACACGCAGTTGTTGTAACATCTTAACTGACGTCATTTTGGAATTTTAGAGTTGTGCTAGTTCATATCTCTAATTACTATTTTCATTTTAGGCATGTCTTTGAGTCGTTTTTTGGAAATTTTAAAAATTTATTAGCGTCTCTACATATGATGTTCGGGTGAAACTGTTTCACTTTTTTACTATTTAGAATTCAAGATTGCTATAGTTTAATAATCAGAATAGATTGATCTGATTCATTTTACATCGTGCTCATACTGATGAAGGGTATCTGTTATCCGAAATATTTATAGTTACATTTGTTCGTTTATTGTAATTTTTTGGTGATGTTGTACCCTTTTAGACTGGTTATATATTATATTTTGTAGTGTACTGTATCATATTTATATGATCCATCGCCCCGTAAGATTTATCGTTGGCTATTATTCAGTCATTTTATATATATATATTTATTTATTACAATAATATTTTTGACAACATGCCTCCTCTATTAAGTTATCATTTCAAATATCTTGATTATATATCATTTTATAATATTAGTCACGAATCATACACAGTTCATATATTGATGTTAATGTTGTTTCTCTCATTATACATTTCACTTATTCGGTTAACAATGATAATTAATATATCACATTCTTCACAAGAAGAATATAAAATCCAATTTGTTTTCATTACTCATTGAATTGAAACAGGGGATAATATTAGAAATTTCATTGAACATTTTGATCCTAGGTTTATTAAGTTCTGTACATGTTATGATAAAATGGAATTCATCTTCCACCTCTTTATGGCATAAGGGACATATTCTATTTTTACGGCTGTTTTATTGTATCGATCACCTTCAATAGCTAGCATACTATTAAATATTCTTATTTTTGCATATTTTTGTAACATTTTTATCTAAATTCAATAAAAGGTACTTTTCAAGTTCAAACTTTACTTTAAATTTTCAATAGGTTCTTAGTTTATTTCCATTAATTGAATTATCACATGAAGACTTGAGTCATGGTACGATCTGGTGAGATATCCACGAGATTCGGCCCATGAAGACTTGAGTAATGGTAAGATCTAGTAAGAGATCCACGAGATTCGGCACATCAAGACATGAGTTATGGTACGATCTGGTGAGAGATCCTTGAGATTCGGCACATGAAGACTTGAGTTATGGTGCGAGCTGGTGAGAGATCAATGAGGTTAGGTACATGAAGACTTGAGTTATGATGCGATCTGGTGAGAGATCCATGAGATTCGGCACATGCAGACTTGAGTCATGATACGATCTGGTGAGATATCTCCGAGATTCGGCCCATGAAGACTTGAGTAATGGTAAGATCTAGTAAGAGATCCACGAGATTCGGCACATCAAGACATGAGTTATGGTACGATCTGGTGAGAGATCCTTGAGATTCGGCACATGAAGACTTGAGTTATGGTGCGAGCTGGTGAGAGATCAATGAGGTTAGGTACATGAAGACTTGAGTTATGATGCGATCTGGTGAGAGATCCATGAGATTCGGCACATGCAGACTTGAGTCATGATACGATCTGGTGAGATATCTCCGAGATTCGGCCCATGAAGACTTGAGTTATGGTAAGATCTAGTAAGAGATCCACGAGATTCGGCACATCAAGACAAAAGTTATGGTACGATCTGGTGAGAGATCCTTGAGATTCGGCACATGAAGACTTAAGTTATGGTGCGAGCTGGTGAGAGATCAATGAGGTTAGGTACATGAAGACTTGAGTTATGATGCGATCTGGTGAGAGATCCTTGAGATTCGTCACATCAAGATTTGAGTTATGGTACGATCTGGTAATAGTTCCACGAGATTTGGCACACGAAGACATGAGTTATTGTACGATCTGGTGACAGATCCACGAGATTAGTTACATGAAGACTTGAGTTATGTTACGATCTGGTGAGATCCATGAGATTCGGCACTTGAAGACTTGAGTTATGGTGCGATCTGGTGAGATATTCACGAGGTTCGGCCCACGAAGACTTGAGTTATGGTACGATCTGGTATTATATCCACGAGATTCGGCAAATGAAGACATGCATGAGTTATGATACGATCTGGTGAGAGATCTATGAGATTAGGTACATGAAGACTTGAGTTATGGTACGATCTGGTGAGAGATTCATGACTAAGATTCAGCACATGAAGACATTGAGTCATGTTACGATCTGGTGAGAGATTAATGAGATTCGGCATACGAAGACTTGAGTCATGGTTCGATCTAATGAGAGACCACTATATTTTTCGTCATATTTTCTTCTATTTCGCCTTTCGTTCTTCTTCGAAAAACTTACCATTTCTCTAAAATAACATCATTTGAATTCAACAACAGCAGAACAAAATCCCTTAAAATTTATGCTGTCGTTCGGAGAACAAAATACACACAACTAGTGTTTAAAAAGCATGTTGAATTTTTTTCTGTTAGATATTGTTGAACAAAGTTAAAATATTTACCTGAAATTTTGCTGTCGGGTTTTTCTTCTTGTTCAAGGTAAACATCCAAGAAATGTCGAATGTTATTAGCATCGAATGAACATCTTGCACTCTCTATCCGTGTAGCTATATACTTTTGAATCTTCTTTCTACCCTCCATAACTAATTTTAACTAATAAAAAACAAAATATCTTAATAAAAAACACAGTCAAAGGGAATGAACTAGATGGAATTTTATGGTGTGGCATTGACAGATATTATACAACCATGGTTAAGTATATATTTTACTATAATGTCTCCTATTTAAGATTTATTCAGACCAATCATTTCTGTAACTTAATTCTTTGTATTTAATACTCCATCTGATGTTCCTTTATACGAAACGTATTCATAAAAACAATTAAATTGTGTGTAATACAATCAATGACAATCTTTCTGAATAAGCCATCCGTTATGATATCGATTTCAGTCACGGTTGCAATTAAAAAAACATCGATTTTAAAAGTATATAATAAAGTGTATTCGATATGGCTTTTCCAATATCACCCACCAATAGTTTATAGCTCCATTATATTACTGAAAATAATATATACATTGTAATTGTATTTTGATTACTATATCATGTTGCCTATCAAGGAATCTTTATCGGAGCAATACATACTCCTCCTTCATATACATATATATACTAGTTCTTTGTCAAGATATAAAATGTATGTTCGGGGTTGGGTTGTGTTCTTTTAATTTTCAGATGAAAATTGTGGGGATGTCCAAATAATCTTCCTTTTCTGTTAAAGGAATTGTCTTTTTATCTTATCCCTGGATTTCACAGCTTGTTTTGCAACGAACTACATTAGAATTTATACTAAATATAGAGTCAAAATGTATTATTGAAATAATGCTCTGGTCAAACAAACTAAAATTAGAATCAGTGATAAATTAACACTAGTCTACGCCAGAGTTTAAACCAGGGGTTAGTTTAACAAAATATCTTACGACTTACGTTGATCGTAAGTAAGTCCTTAACCATTCTATATACCTACGATCAACTTTAGCCGTAAGATCTGTTGTGAAACTGATTACAGATATTCAGATACCATCATACACCAGAGTAATAATTACACCAGTATACGCCAGAGTAATAATTACAACTGTATACGCCATCAGTATACGCCAGGGCAATGATTACACCAATGTACGCCAGAGTAATAATTACACCAGTATACCCCAGAGTAATTATTATACCAGTATACGCAACCAGTATACGCTTGAGTAATATTTACACCAGTATACGCCACATGATTTTTTTCACAAGTAAACGCTATAAAAAAGACTACACTAGTATACGTTAGATATTACCTTAATGATAGAACATTTGGCTCTCTAAGTGTTATAACATTATCTGCACAAAAGCAAAATAACTAAATGAATCCATCCAGTTTCATCAGTAACTACCAGGATTCAATTGATGTCCCGATAATCTGGTACACAACCAGTTTGTCGACTTACCTTGTTGAAAGGATTTACTTTGTCCAGAATTGGGAAGCAATTTTCTAGTCTAAAGGCAGCTGAATATTTAAATATAGTTGCAATATTCCCTAAAAGGTTGTTGAAATCTGCATCATCGAAGTCAAACCTAATCAATAAGAATTAAAATAATAATTTATAGATTATGTCATATATATATATATATGCCTCTGGTCTTTGTATGTCGATTACTGGGTAACAATATTGCACATATAATAGTGTGGGTGACAATGTGATTGATTAAATATTGTTTGCTTAACCTTTCACGGTAAAGTTTCGTGTAGAGTAAAAAAAGAGGGTATGAAATGGAAGTGCGTGACGTATGAGATCTCTAGACTAAGACGGCAATACACAGTTATCAACAACAGACGGGCGTCTACACAATGTGTCAGCATTAAATTGTTCTGTGTCTAAAAAGGGATTGAATTATTTACACGGAAACAATGAAATATCTGCCATCATCAACGAATTCTCCAAATAATCTTTTTTTCACTATACACGAAAACAACAAACAAACGATGTTTTGCTTTTGCGCCAATTTGCATTTCATTTGCGCCTTAAACATCTTTCATTTGCACCACAAACTATATCTCAATTACGCCAAAAAAATACATTTCATTTGCGCCAATAATACAGGTAAATCGTATTGATAATAGATATAGATTGAAAAGAGACTTTTAATATTATTACAATATAAAAACAAGAAGCTGTGGTATGGTTTCCAATGAGACCAAATGACGCAGAAGTTATCAACAATAGGTCATCTACCAGAATGAACCGAAACCCATACCGCATATTATGATATAAGATGCTAAAAAAAAAGGCAAATGTAAAACAATTCAAACGAGAAAACATAGTTTTATAAGCAAAATATAACATATTGATCACAAATCACATTCATCAATAAACCAAAATGAAGACATTAATCACTGAATGGTTTTTGTTAAATGCTGAGATCGTACATTTTGGCTTTTCTAAACTGTGACTGACTCTATCATTCATTTTTTTATAATAGTTTTGCTATCCTCATCTGTTGTGATTCTGGCTTTAAACTTTTTGGATTCATCTATACTATTTGTCTCTGTTTTTATACATTAGATATTCTTAATTTGACGTCTTAAAAAATACAGACGTATTTCCTCTTCTATTTGTCTTGGATGAAATTATGCCATGTTGTCACTGCGAACATATACACACTATACAATTTCATACCTTTTAGTGACTCTCAATTTTGTATAAGAAATGAATATGAACTCACTTACTCCCACACTAGGAGAATACGTTACAACATTTCTTACACGAGATCGTATTAAGAATACAACTTATATTAAAACGTTTCCGTCATATCTTACCTGTGAATTGGCGCAAAAAACAGTATTTATTTTTGGCGCAAAAGAAAAAGAACTCTGTGGCGCAAATGAAATACTGTATTTATCGAAAATTGGCGCAAATGCAAGGCGTCCCAAAAACATTAAAGTAGGACACAAGACAACCACCGACGAGGCAGGCTCCTGACTTGGAACAAGTGCACGGATTTGTGGGGGCTAACTTTCATTTACTACTTTGTTGAGATCCGAACTCTCCGAGGTTGGAGGTACGCTATCGAGAATGTATGAATACTTAAAATTAGTTATTCGCTTTAATGATTCAGAAAATGCGACATCATCATTGCAGAAATCCTTATATAATTTACAATGGACAAACAATATGTTGGAGCAAAGAACACGTCGAGAGACAAACAAATATATCGGAGCAAAGTGTATAGGTTTACTGGGACCGAATAACTCACAAACTGAATAAAAATTAGTAAATGTCCCAGTTTACACATCTAGAACCTTTTACTTACCCACCGTTATAAACTTTTTATTAGTTGCTCCTGGGGATTTGGATCCCTCCGCGGATTTCGGACGGGATACCCAGCGTGGTTTAGATAAGGAAACGACCATTTAACTTCAAGGGGGGTTATGGTTTTTTCCTAAAAAAATATTCTGATCCCCAATTTGATGAAAAAAAATATTCTGGTCAAGCAGATGACAGAAAAAAGATATTCTGAATCGAAAAAGAAACATGACCTCCCCTCCCCCCTCCCCAACAAATGATAGCAGGCCAATCATAATCAAATATTTGTAGAACATATTGTTATGATATTGTAACTATCATATCTATTTAGTTGGCCTAATTTGTTTTGTGTGGCCTATTATACATGTTTACATTGTGTACAAAATAAAAAACATTGTGTTACAACTATGCAGTTTAGAAATCACTGGAACAATCATTGATACTAATGGAATGATTAGAACTTTCTATTTCACTTACATAACGTTTCCAGAATGATCATAACAAAAGATGCGTAATTTATATTTCTAGCGTTGTCTAGAAATTTCCGTTTGAGTATTTAAATGCAGACCCAAAAGTAAGTTGAATATAGAGAATTAGACATAGATAGACTTAGACATCGATAGACATCAACATTCTCAGCAGTTGGATTGACACTTTTATTTACAAACTACATCATACTAGATTGTGACCAATTGGATATAATATTCTGTGGATTCCCGTAAAGATTTTCGGATCAAGAAAAGATAAAAGATTGGACTCATATTTTTACAGTTAAGTTGACATTTCTTTTTGTGTAGTACTTTTTGTATAATAAATCTTGTTAAATTTTATTATTGATTTGTGTCTTTTGTTGGCTACAATGAAAGGGCGATTTTCTGGCATAACAGAAATTGGGGGCTCAGGTCCGGGATAACGTTAATATCTTATTAAAAAAATTTTCAGTATTTTTATTAGAACTAGCCAACAAAATACTACAATATGGCATTTGATGCCGGTAAATTTTTGAAAACGCCAGACCTGGAAGGGTTTGATAATTTAAAGAAAGAGGAATTAGTGTTGCTTGCTAAACATCTGAAATTAGACTTTAGAGTATCTATGAGAAAACAAATTATAAAAAATTTGGTAATTGACACATTAGTTGACGCAGAAATTTTAGGTGAAGAGGCTCTTGAACTTAAGGTCGAAAATGTTGACGTTATCAAATTAAAAACACTTGAATTAGAACATGAACTTAAATTAAAAGAATTTAAAATGAAGGAAAGGTTAGAAATGGAGAAAAAAGAAAAAGAAGATGAATTTAAACTAAAACAAGATGAATTGAAATTAAAACAGGCAGAACTTGAAATGAGGGAAAGGTTAGAGATTGAGAAAATGAAAATTGAAATGGCAAAAGAAGAAAGCAACACTAAATTCCAATCAACATCAGAACATTTTAATTTTGATGCAGCAAAAAACATACGTTTGGTTCCCAAATTTTGTGAAAAAACAGTTGATAAATTTTTTCCAGTTTGAGAAAATTGCTCAAAATTTGAAATGGCCGAAGCCTTTTTGGACTACAATGCTACAAAGTGTTTTTGAGGGCAAGGCCGCTGAAATTTACTCAGCACTTTCATCAGTAAATAGTTCTGATTATGACACGGTTAAAAAGGAAGTTTTGAAAGCTTATGAGCTAGTGCCAGAAGCATATAGACAGAAATTTAGGTCTTATAAAAAGTTTGATTCACAAACCTATGTTGAATTTGCTAGGGAAAAAGAAGATCTATTAATAAATGGCTTGCGTCAAAGAAAATAAATAAAAATTTTGATAACTTAAGACAATTGATGTTATTAGAAGAGTTCAAGCAGTGTGTTCATTTAGACTTAAAACACATTTAGATGACAAAACTGTTGAGACATTACACGATGCAGCTTTTATATCGGATAATTATACCCTTTCACATAAGAGAAGTTTCAAAGGTCAAAATACTTCGAGTGGAAATTACAAGAATCAAAGCACTGAGCGTACTGATAGTAAGCCTGTTGCACAGAATAAGAGACAGATATAGGAAGATGTGGTGTGAGTGCCAATGAGACAACTCTCCATCCAAATAACAATTTATAAAAGTAAACCATTATAGGTCAATGTACGGCCTTCAACACGGAGCCTTGGCTCACACCGAACAACAAGCTATAAAGGGCCCCAAAAGTACTAGTGTAAAACCATTCAAACGGTAAAACCAACGGTCTAGTCTATATAAAAAACGAGAAAAGAGAAACACGTATAAATTACATAAACAAACGACAACTACTGTACATCAGATTCCTGACTTAGGACAGGTGCAAACATTTGCAGCGGGATTAAACGTTTTAATGGTACCAAACCTTCTCCCTTTTTCTGAAACAATAGTATAACATCACAACATAGAAAAACACACGATAAAACATCAATTGGAAGGTTTAACTCAATCAAAAACGTAAATTAACACACTATGAACGAATAAATTCGATCTGTGATACCTGAAAGTAAATACAGTCTAGTTATAATATGTCTAGTCCAAAGTTTGAAACTTTTGAAAAGAAGTCACTGACTTGTGCTTATTGTAAGAAGAATGGTCACCTGATGGCTGATTGTTTTAGACTCAAGAAGAAGAATGAAAGAGATAATAAGCCCACGACCAGTGCTTGTACGACACCCCGTTGTACCAATACGTTGGAATGTCGTGCGAGTCAGGCTTTTAAGTCCAGTTTTCGTGATTACATGGAGGATTATATACCCTTTATGTCTGATGGGTTTGTTTCTATTGTTGATAATACTACTCCTCAGCCTATTAAGATTTTACGGGACACTGGAGCTTCTCAGTCTTTATTGTTAGAAGGTGTGGTGCCTTTGTCCGAGGAGACTTCTGTTGGTGCCTCCGTTTTGTTACAAGGTGTGTAGTTAGGTTGTATAGATGTTCCCCTCCATCGTATTTATCTGAAGTCAGATTTGATTACTGGACCAGTTGTTGTGGGTGTTCGTCCTAATCTCCCTGTTGAGGGTGTTTCATTATTGCTAGGAAATGATCTAGCTAGGAACAAAGTGGTTGCTGAACCAATTGTTACCAGTGAACCGGTGGTGGATGTTAAATCACCTGAAGATGATGCTGAACTGTATCCAGCTTGTGTCGTTACTAGGGCGATGGCTAGAAAACAACAAAATGAGGATTTGCAAGAAGACCGTTTGATTACATGGACCTTTCTGACACCTTTCTAGCTGACATTGAAGGTCCCGGTAGCTCAGAGAAGGCCGTCATAAGACCACCTAGTATTAGCAAGAATGTAATTATGCCTTGGCCAGACTTAAACAGCCATTCATTAGACCGAAGGAAATTTGTCGAAGAACAAAATAAAGACCCTGAGGTTCTTCAGCTCTGCAAGAGGGCTCAACCACAGGAGGAAGCAGACAAAGTGGCCGAATGCTATTACCATCAAGACGGTGTTTTAATGAGAAAGTGGAGGCCCCCTGATGCTACCCCAGAGGAGGAATGGAGAGTGGTATACCAAGTGGTGGTGCCTAAAATCTATAGGCAAGACATTATTGGTCTTGCCCATGACACCCCCTTGGCTGGACACTTAGGCATTAGGAAGACTTGCCTTAAGATCTTACAGCATTTCTACTGGCCAAGACTAAGAAGTGATGTCGCAGAATACTGCAAATCATGCCATATATGCCAGGTTGTTGGTAAGCCTAACCAGAAAATACCACCAACACCACTTCTGCCTATTCCAGCCTTTGAAGAACCTTTCAGCCGAGTACTCATTGATTGCGTTGGACCTTTATCGAAGACCAAGACCGGAAATGCGTATTTATTGACAATCATGTGTACCTCCACTCGCCTTTTGAGGCTATTCCGTTAAGGAATATCAAGACACCTACTATTGTCAAAGCTCTGATCAAATTTTTGACGCTAGTAGGACTTCCAAAGTCTATACAGTCCGACCAGTGTTCAAATTTCATGTCAGGTTTATTTCAGCAAGTCGTGTACCAGTTAGGGATTGCTCAGTATAGGTCAAGTGCTTATCATCCAGAATCTCAAGGTGCCTTAGAACGTTTTCATCAAACATTGAAGAACATGATCAGAAATTTTTGTCTTCAATTTGACAGTGATTGGGATGATGGTGTTCACTTTTTACTTTTTGCGGTCCAAGAGTCTGTTCAAGAATCCCTTGGTTTTAGTCCCTTTGAGTTGGTATTTGGTCATACTGTGAGGGGACCTTTAAAATTGATAAAGGAAAAGTAGCTTACTGAACACACTGACTTGAATCTTCTAGACTATGTATCTAGATTTAAAGAAAAATTGTATACTGCTTGTCAAATTGCTCAGAACAATTTAAAAACTGTTCAGAATAAGATGAAAATATGGTATGATAAAGATGCCAGGGACAGATTTTTTGAGCCTGGTGATAAGGTACTTGTATTTTTGCCAGTCCCTGGACATCCATTACAAGCTAAATATTGTGGTCCTTATACCATAAAGAGTAAAATCAATGATTTGAATTATATTGTAAAAACACCAGGTCGGCGTAAACAAAATAGAGTGTGTCACATTTATATGTTAAAATCATATTTTGAGCGTACAAATGAAGGTGAGAGTAAACCAGTTGCCACTTTAGCCATGGTTAAATTGGAGAACAATCATGACAAACCAGATATAATCGAACCACCTTTTAGTTCTAAAACTATGGAAGAGACAGTTAGATTGAAAAATTCAGAAATTTTGTCAAATTTTGATTCAAAACTTGCACATCTGTCTTTTGATCGTAGAGAAAAATTAAAAGCTTTGGTATTTTCTTTTAAAAATCTTTTTCCAGATGTGCCAAACAAAACCACTGCTGTTTGTCATGATGTCGATGTAGGTGATGTTTCTCCAATTAAGCAACATCCTTACCGGCTCAATCCACTCAAACTTGAATTTATGAGACAAGAAATTAAATATATGCTTGACAATGATATTATTGATCCGAGTAACAGTGAATGGAGCTCTCCTTGTCTGCTTGTGCCCAAACCAGATAAAACTTTTCGTTTCGTAACTGATTTCAGAAAAGTAAATTCTGTTTCAAAATCTGATTCCTATCCGATTCCAAGGATAGACGATTGCATTGATAATATTGGGCAAGCAAAATTTGTGAGCAAATTTGATTTATTGAAGGGTTACTGGCAAGTCCCATTGACACAGATAGCTCGAGAAATATCAGCTTTTGTCACACCAGATGGCTTATATCAATATACTGTAATGCCGTTTGGCATGAAAAGTGCTCCAGCTACATTTCAAAGAATGATCAATAATGTTATAAAAGATTTAGACTGTTGTTATGCATATATTGATGATCTTATTGTATGTAGTGATAGCTTGGAAGAGCATTTAACACATTTATATGATACTTTGATAGATTGTCACAATCAAATTTGACTGTTAATCTTGGTAAAAGTGAATTTTGTCAGGCCACTGTTGATTATTTAGGGCATACAGTTGGCCAAGGTCAAGTGAAACCTATTACGGCTAAAGTGGATGCAATTACTAAATTTCCTCCTCCTACAAATAAAAAACAACTTATGAGATATTTAGGCATGATTGGATTTTACAGAAAATTTTGTTCAAATTTTGCTACTGTTGTTCAACCATTGACTCGTCTTTAACGGAAAGATTCTTAATTCATCTGGAGTGAAAATTGTCAAAAATCTTTTGAAAATAGCAAATCACTTTTAATTAATAGTCCAGTTCTGATCACTCCAGACTTTGAAAAACAATTTAAACTTGCTGTTGATGCAAGCGATGTAGGAGTTGGAGCTGTTTTATATCAGGAAACAGATGATAATGTTGAAAAACCTATATCATATTTTTCTAAGAAATTAGATAAACATCAGAAAAATTATTCAACTATTGAAAAAGAGTGTTTTGCACTGTTGTCTGCACTTCAACATTTTGATGTATATTTAAATCCCACTGTGCATCCTATTCTTGTTTATACTGATCATAATCCTCTCACCTTCATACATAAAATAAGAAACAAGAACCAGAGATTGACTAGGTGGAGTTTATTGTTACAGGAATATGATTTTATTGTAAAACATATTAAAGGTAAAGATAATGTAATAGCAGATGCTTTATCTAGAACTTATTAAAACACTGTGTATATACTGTGTATTTTTGAAAATACTTACAATATATTACTATGTATTTTTGTACATATTATTCATGAAAAGTTTTTGTTACACTCAAACTTTTTTTAAGGGGGGAGGTGTTATGATATTGTAACTATCATATCTATTTAGTTGGCCTAATTTGTTTTGTGTGGCCTATTATACATGTTTACATTGTGTACAAAATAAAATACATTGTGTTACAACTATGCAGTTTAGAAATCACTTGAACAATCAATGATACTAATGGAATGATTAGAACTTTCTATTTCACTTACATAACGTTTCCAGAATGATCATAACAAAAGATGCGTAATTTATATTTCTAGCGTTGTCTAGAAATTTCCGTTTGAGTATTTAAATGCAGACCCAAAAGTTAGTTGAATATAGAGAATTAGACATAGATAGACTTAGACATCGATAGACATCAACATTCTCAGCAGTTGGATTGACACTTTTATTTACAAACTACATCATACTAGATTGTGACCAATTGGATATAATATTCTGTGGATTCCCGTGAAGATTTCCGCATAAAGAAAAGATAAAAGATTGGACTCACATTTTGGCAGTTAAGTTGACATTTCTTTTTGTGTAATACTTTTTGTAAACTAGTGTATAATAAATCTTGTTAAATTTTATTATTGATTTGTGTCTTTTGTTGGCTACAATTAAAAGGCGATTTTCTGGCATAACAATATGCACTTTACATAAGAATTATAAAGATTTGATTTTGATCAGATTGGGTGAATGCAGAACTGAACATCATGAATATCATAGCAATGTATATTAAAAATTAATACAGTTTAATAGTAACATATGCAAAATAATGCAGAATATTACCGTGAACCAAATATAATGCTTGAAATGATATTGGAGGTTGCTTTCGGGAACATTTTACTGCAATCTGTTGGTTTCTTTCCTTGTTTTGAGAAGAGTTCCATCAATAAGTCGACCTCGTCTTGTATCTTCTCCTCAATAGATTGTTTTCCGACACCGAAGTCTTTCAATGCGACCCTAGTAAATCGCCGGATGTCAACCCATTCTTGGCCATTGCTAAAGATTACACCTGTATACAAGACAAAAATATAAGAAAAAAACATGTGTAATACTATATTTATTGTGTTTAATAATAGAAAATAATTATACTTTATTCACTTTCTTGCGATGCGTTCATAATAATGATACAGAGATTAAGGAGTGGGTAAACGAAGCGGTTATATTAGTCATAAAAGGCTATATACATAGCTATTGAAGGAGTGGGTAAACGAAGCGGTTATATTAGCCATAAAAGGCTATTGACAAAAATATCTGACAAATATCATTCAGTATATATATATCATAAGTCTTTAAAGACGACCTACCAGCAAATTTAATATATACGATATCGTTTAGAAAAGGCTATACTGCACAGAAAAGGAAAAGTATGAAATTGTTAAGATTTGCTCATCAATACTAATATAAGATGGTTAAATACGAAGAGAACGTTATCAAGTGTTGTTGACAAATATATTTCGGCTGAACAAATAACTTTCGTCAGTGTCATTGAAATCTGCCATAGATCTGGAATATATCATGTATTTGAGTCCTATATATATATTTATTGTGTACAGTATCGTTTTTCACAAAGACCCATGCAGTGTCCTCGTAAGAAATTCGTTGACTATTATCTAGACTTTTATATATATAAATATGTTAGTATATAATGTATGATACAATGCACATTTGTTTCATATTTTTTCATGTCGGGGCCTTTTATAGCCGACTATACGGTATGGGTTTTTCTCATTATTGAAGGCCGAACGGTTGCTTGTAATTGCTTACATCCACTTTATTTGAACTTTGGCGGATAGTTGTATCATTGCCAATCATATCTCATCTCCTTATTTTTATATAATTATCGCAAAATAATTTGGGGCTTAAATTTCCTTTTCTAAAACCTCTGTCCAACAAAATATTGAACATTTTGTGATATTAATTACTTTTAATTTTGGATGTAACACGTCTTCTGATTGGTTGTAAGTTATTTGTCTAGCAGCTCAAGGACATAATTTTGTCATGTGACTATGACGTGATCAATTTTTGTTTGTTTTTGTTTGTCATGATTTACTCCTATACAAAAAGAATTTAGAATTGAATTATAAGGAATAATTGTAATATATTTTTCTGTCTTTTCGAAATAACCTCAAAAATGTGGTGCACACATTTAAATAACCAAGGACGCGGGTTATTCAGTGTGCACTATAATTTTGATGTTATTTCTTCGTAGACAGAAAAAATATATCAGTCATTCCTTGAATGTGTTCTATACATTTGTATATCTGTCGGCTATTCAATTTAATAAACAAAAGATACATATTTTTTTTCTGTATTCATATGCAGTTAACATGCCCTAGTTACATGCATAATTTTATAATAAAAAACATGGGATAGTCGTTTTACGTACCAGTTACCTTAAAATAACCTAAGTTATACATTCAATTTGTTGTGATCATCGTTCGATAAGAGGATTTATATCTAACCAATTTATATCATTTGGGATTTGAAGGTGGAACGATGACTCCACATCAGAATTAACATGATAAAGTACAATGTACATTAGTTTTCAACTTAGTAAACCTAAATTTCATATGTGTACATGTACTTCACCTACATGCAACTCCTTTATGATGGACTTTCCGAAGAAAACACCTGGATTTTCAACTTTTTACCGTAAATGATAATTAGTACTAACAAATGATTTTACAATGATTTAATATTGCTGTGTTTTCTTCTTAAATACTTGTTTTCAAGTTTACAATTACTGTACACAGTGCAGGCATCATAATTTTGAAACTTTACGAGTAAAACGAATTAACAAAATTTTCAATAGTCGGCCACGACTCCTGTTCTCTATCCGGAAGAAGAAGATGGAATTAAATCTAACAGATTTAAAGTCAATAAAAAAGTTTAAAAAAAAAAAAAAAACAATAGATGCATTTTTTATTCTGAATTGGTGAGACAGGACATGTATCACTTACCTGCTTCTTTTGGGAAGAGTGTTTTAAGGTAGTGAAGTAGATGTCTGGGTCTGAATTTGGTCTTGTTGCCATTGTCAACCAACACTTGATGTACATTTTGTATCCAAAAACGACAACAATAGGTAATTTACCGACCTTAAGATAAACTAAATCTCCATACTTTTTTGCATCTGCAGAAATGTTTCACTTGCATTCTTAGTCCCTATTATTGACGGCAAGTTTCCAATTATCGGCCATGGTGTTGGTTCAGGAATGTTCGTTCGCACTCGAACCACATTGTCCCAAATAATGTAAGCTAATAAAAGTGTTATAAAAAATGTCAAGATTGTAAATACATCTACTGAGTGAAGAATAGTTCCGATCATATTAGATACTGAAAATTTTCTATCTATTTTCCTGTATTGTTGTTTAACCCCTTACGTATCTATAGTTTAAGCTCCGCGGAGCGTGTAACACTGGGTATTTTGTTTGATATTTATTCTATCTAAACCTGAATTCTGTTATCGTGATTAGGTAATGTAGTGTTAACCTTCAAATTTGATACTACTTTAATTTAGTTTACATATATACATGTAGTAGTCTTCGATGTTGTTTTCATTTACTGACTACTGACCTGGGAGCTGTGTAAGATATGTTCTGCAGTGGCGTAGGAGTGGGCAGAAAATTTGGGTCGGGGCAAACTTTTGAAAGCGACAAAGAGGTTTTTCTATAGTTTTATAGCCAAGGAGTAAGTCAGTGTCCTCATTCATTTTTCATTTTTTATTACCATTATTTTTATTTGGCCAAAGAATAAAGCAGTTGTAATTTCATTATCTACCTAATTAAAAAAGAATAAACAAAACATCCTTTAACAGACTCAAACTTGACAGAAGATATTATTTTTTTATGAAAAAAAATTAAGAAAGTTTTTACAAACAAAAGTAAGTATGCACAAAACAAAGAAGATTTATGCAAAAACGTTGACAATAGATAAACTATAGGTTAAAGTAAGATTTATAAGCATGTAATTAGTATGGTAAAAGAAGCTGACCTATTAGGCTATTACAATTTAGCATTTCGAGTATTAAGAAAACATCGCACATATTCGAAAAATAACAAATTACATTTTGAAATGAAAGCAATTATCTAACATGTTTAGTATTCACATATGTAGTTCACGCAGTGGAACGCTCGAAGTTAAGCTTAATTTCTTAGTTTTTATTTTTTATATATATATTCAATTTGATGATGAAACTTTCTACGGATTTTCATTTTGGTAGGTAGTAAAATATCTCCAAGGTCATATTTGACCTATCAGTACATTGAAACCTCTTCATTGTGCTAGAGAACACATAACACATACACAAGTTACACACATCTACCGTTTACGTATACAACATATGTTATTTGTTTATATAGCTGAAAAGGTGGAATGTCTACAGTAAATGATCTTGTTTGACAAAATCTATTGCTAGTTAGCTATTTATTTATTCAGTTCAAAAGGTAGCTCTTATTTATTTGTTTATCCAGGTTAACAACCCCCTTTGGTCAGCGCTTTGGAAAAATTGAGTTTACATTACGAAATGCCAGTGAAATAATTATGTATAAAAATTGAAATGCACATTGGGATTATATTTAAGTGAATCTTATACAAGTTATAGGAAAAGGTTACCGTAATGCTTATGTTACATCAACTCTATACCGCGTTAGACCTTACATCTGTGTTGACATTCTTACTTGTGTTAATTGTCAGTTATATAATATGGAACTATTTCTTCAATGTCCAGCGAGTAGATATTCCGGGACCAGCACCTTGGCCAATAGTTGGAAACCTGCCACATATTGCGGGTACGCGAGATGTAGGAAAAAGATTGTTGGAGTTTAGGAAAAATATGGCGACATGATATTCCTTCGATTTGGTCCGCACCTATACTTGTGTGTTTTGGTTATAAGCTGGTTGGGGAAGTTTTGTTTGTCAATGGTGAAAAACCAAGTTCAGGCCGTCTTGGATGTATCTTATCAAAAAGTTCTTTCCGAAAATGACAGGTTAAGTAGATAAATCATGTTATATTATTGTAAAATTTTATCAATATATGTGACTGAATATTCCAAAACCAGCACCTTGGCCTATAGTCATGATAGTTGGAAACCTCCAACAATTGGTTAAAATGGACACAGTCATGACAGCGAAATGGAAACTTAGTTTAATCACATGCATAGATAGAATTCTGGACAACACTGTGACACACCTGCTCACTTTTAAAAAACGTCAAAGTCAAATTACCTTTTTTTTTTATTAAATTCCTATAAACTACCAAAAATAAATCTCTATATTTCTGAGAAAAATAAATAAGTTAGAAAAACTTGTTCACAAACTAATGTCTTTTCAATTTGTTTTAAATTTCCCATTGTAATGAAATATATTCAAAACATCCTGTCCCAAGTCAGGAACTAAACTGGTACACATTTTTGTTTTGGGGCCAGCTGAAGCCCGTGCGGGATTCAATCGCCGATCCAGAAATTTTGATAAGGGGGGACCCTCTGACTGCCAAAGACGGGGCCCGCTCCAGTCATGCTTCAATGATTCCCTAAATAATCAACCAAATTTTTCCCACAAAAGGGTGGCGGGGCCCGGGCCTCCTGCCCCCCTTTATCCGCCTCCGGGATTTTTTTTTTTTTTTTTTTTTTGCTGTGTTGACACATTCCCCGTTTCCATTCTAAATTTTAACAGTCAACAAAGTTGTTCAAAGTTGTAACACTAAACAGAAAATCGGAAAATTTCAAGTTCAACTGTTGTAAGGTCTCCGTCAATATGGAAAATTAACATTTCACCCTTCTTCCAACATTCCCCAAATTCTTCACAAAAGTTGAGTTATTTGCATCATCTAATGTTTTCATTGTCTCATACAACAATAATTATTTCACCACTGTATTGTCTATTAATGCATAATAATGACCGCTAGACATACTAGTAATCCGAAATAATATTCAATAATTAGACAATAGTTTCAGCAATGGCTAGATTACCTTTAATTAAGACTCACAGGTATATTTTTAAACATTTAGGACGAAATCTATTTAAACATCCAGTCGTCGATCATGCCTTTTTGTCGCCTAGAATCGTTTATTCGTTTTCCATCATTATTTTTGCAATCTACTGAGCTGATGCTTGGAGACTAGCAGTCCATCAGAAGCTGTACCTACCAGGCGTTAGTAAATGAGAATAAAACGTTATAATCTCTCTCTCTCTCTCTCTCTCTCTCTCTCTCTCTCTCTCTGAATAGGTTCACATCGTATTCTATATAAACTATGGTATTTCACATCCTAAATTTTACGGTAATATTGTACTTAAAGCGAGGAAATCACTATGTGATCCGTGTAAACTCATCGAACCTTTAAACAAACTTATAAGTAAGGGTTATCGTACCAATATTGTAATTAGATCTTTGAATATAGTTTACATTGGCACTAATATCGATTTTGTCATTAGCAAATTAAAACATAACTAAGTTGTATCTTCTTTTGAGGCGGGATGTTTAGAGACACACACGTTAATTTTATCTCTTAAGAAGTAGCTCCTCACTATCCTACTACCTGTCGATACATTTATTTTGGCATTGCACAAGTCATGTCTTCTCTGACTGTTCATGACGTTAAAATACTAAATCCCTGGGATGTGTTTTAGTTGATTTTAGTCTCTGATGCATGATTTTTATCATTAATTGTTTTGGCTTTTAACTAGCTGTCAGTAACTGCGAGTACTCTCAAATCGTACTTTCTTGTTAATTCGACCTGTTGATACTATTTTTAATACTTTTTGTTATTTTATATTAATATGGATCTTGTCTGTATACCAGCTTTGATTATTTGGAATATCTACTAATTTTCACTTCTTCGTACTACATTTGTATTAACATCAAGATTATTCTCCTTTAATCTGTACGGGAAGTTTTATTGTTGATATTTACCCTTATGTATCTAGTGTTAAATTAGGTATTTATATGACAGACCTTTCTTGGTATTCCTAATTATTGGAAGATTTTATATAGACAGAAAAGTATACCTAAAACGACAAAGTTATTTTTCATTTACCTGTATATATTATGAAAACCGGTTTTTCAAAAGTGATTATTTTCTAAGGGTTTAATATTTCGCAGTAGTGTTTTGCCATGGCTTTATTTGGACTTGTTTCTTTGCTTTTGGCCTTGAATGTTTGTCCCTAATATTTTATTAACTATGTATTTACTTTCATGTATCACAGATCGAATTTATTCGTTCATAGTGTGTTAATTTACGTTTTGATTGAGTTAAGCCTTCCAATTGATGTTTTATCGTGTGTTTTCTATGTTGTGATGTTATACTATTGTTTCAGAAAAAGGGAGAAGGTTTGGTACCATTAAAACGTTTAATCCCGCTGCAAATGTTTGCACCTGTCCTAAGTCAGGAATCTGATGTACAGTAGTTGTCGTTTGTTTATGTAATTTATACGTGTTTCTCGTTTCTCGGTTTTTATATATACTAGACCGTTGGTTTTACCGTTTGAATGGTTTTACACTAGTACTTTTGGGGCCCTTTATAGCTTGTTGTTCGGTGTGAGCCAAGGCTCCGTGTTGAAGGCCGTACATTGACCTATAATGGTTTACTTTTATAAATTGTTATTTGGATGGAGAGTTGTCTCATTGGCACTCACACCACATCTTCCTATATCTATATATGAGCGATTTTGAGTTTTTCCTTTAATGGTGTTTGTTCATATTTGAACCTCATGTCTATAGTGTTGACATTTCGGTTAAATCACTTGCTGTCTCATTATCTTATGGCACTGTTATCCTTTTAGCAAGTCATAGAGTTTGCCATTAAAATGTTCCCCTCATGACAAAAACCTATCACATTAACTTGATTAGATTGGAATTTCTTATGTTCCATTCGTCGTGAAATGTTTGTGTTATAGGGTTGTTCCATTCCTCTTGAAATGTTATTGTTACGGGGATATGTTTCATTCGTCATGAAAAGTTTGTGTTACAGGTAAGTTCCATTCGTCGTGAAATGTTTGTGTTATAGGGTTGTTCACATCCTCTTGAAATGTTTGTATCACAGGTATGTTCCATTCTTCGTGAAATGTTTATGTGACAGGTATGTTCCATTCCTCTTGAAATGTTTGTGTTACGGGGATACATTTCATTCGTCGTGAAATGTTTATGTAACAGGTATGTTCCATTCGTCTTAAAATGTTTGTGTAACATGTATGTTCCCTTCGTCGTGAAATGTTTGTGTTATAGGGTTATTCCATTCCTCTTGAAATGTTTGTGTTACAGGTATGTTCCATTTGTCGTGAAATGTTTATCTGACAGGGATGTTCCATTCCTCTTGAAATGTTTGTGTTACGGGGATATGTTTCATTCGTCGTGAAAAGTTTGTGTTACAGGTATGTTACATTCCTCGTGAAATGTTTGTGTTACAGGGATACGTTCCATTCGTCGTAAAATGTTTGTGTTACAGGTAAGTTCCATTCGTCTTGAAATGTTTGTGTTATAGGGTTGTTCACATCCTCTTGAAATGGTTGTATTACAGGTAAGTTCCATTCTTCGTGAAATGTTTATGTGACAGGTATGTTCCATTCCTCTTGAAATGTTTGTGTTACGGGGATACATTTCATTCGTCGTGAAATGTTTGTGTAACAGGTATGTTCCATTCGTCTTAAAATGTTTGTGTAACATGTATGTTCCCTTCGTCGTGAAATGTTTGTGTTATAGGGTTGTTCCATTCCTCTTGAAATGTTTGTGTTACAGGTATGTTCCATTCGTCATGAAATGTTTGTGTAGCAGGTATGTTCCATTCCTCTTGAAATGTTTGTGATACGGGGATACGTTTCATTCGTCGTGAAATGTTAATGTAACAGGTATGTTCCATTCGTCTTAAAATGTTTGTGTTACAGGTATGTTCCATTCTTCGTGAAATGTTTGTGTAACATGTATGTTCCATTCGTCGTGAAATGTTTGTGTTATAGGGTTGTTCCATTCATCTAGAAATGTTTGTGTTACAGGTATGTTCCATTCGTCGTGAAATGTTTATGTGACAGGGATGTTCCATTCCTCTTGAAATGTTTGTGTTACGGGGATATGTTTCATTCGTCGTGAAATGTTTGTGTTACAGGTATGTTACATTCCTCGTGAAATGTTTGTGTTACAGGGATACGCTCCATTCGTCGTGAAATGTTTGTGTTACAAGTATGTTCCATTCCTCGAAAAATGTTTGTGTTACAGGTATATGTTCTATTCGTCATGAAATGTTTGTGTAGCAGGTATGTTCCATTCGTCGTGAAGTGTTTGTGTAACAGATATATTCCATTCGTCGTGAAATGTTTATGAGACAGGTATGTTCCATTCCTCTTGAAATATTTGTGTTACAGGTATGTTCCATTCGTCGTGAATTTTTTGTGTTATAGGTATGCTTCATTTGTTGTGAAAATTTTGTGTAACAGGCATGTTCCATTCGCCATATCACAATCACCTTAAATTTCCTTTGCTCATTATAACCAGTCACTTATATAATCAACGATATATTGTTTTCTTGTCATGAGTAAAGCACAGGAGCTGCTTACACTCCCAAACTACCTGCATTCATCCGCTCTTTTAGATAGCCTTCTCGCTGGTTATAAGTTAATTTAGTTTACAAGTACTGTTTTTGTTGACTCAAAATTGTCTATTTTCTTGTTTGGCAATACAGTGTTGTCTGTCTTTTTTGAAGATGTGAAAATGTGGTTTATAATACATTGACTTTTGAACAAATGATATACACTAAAGTAAATATCTATTGTTTTAAAGTTAGTTAAACCACATATTTTCCAAAACAAACGACAGTTTTTCTTTAAATCGATATTCCGAGGGAAAGATGCATTTAATACAACTGTATATCAACAGCAATTGAACGTCAAACATTTTACCATAATTATAGACAGGTAAACAATTTCTAAAAGCACATTACGTTTAGTGCGGTGAATTTTTAATTGTCAGTTATTGTTAATCATTTTTGAGTTGCACGTGACTTTTAGCGTTGAACGTGACGTTATG
Organism: Mytilus coruscus; assembly: GCA_017311375.1. Classification (NCBI taxonomy): domain Eukaryota; kingdom Metazoa; phylum Mollusca; class Bivalvia; order Mytilida; family Mytilidae; genus Mytilus; species Mytilus coruscus. The sequence goes on along the minus strand of CM029606.1, from coordinate 25,128,652 downwards.
TGTGATCAATATCAACATTTTTTCAGGTGAATGTGCTACTTTATTCAAAATACAGTTGATATAGAAAACCCTACTGAAATAATACTAATATATTGAATAATTGTGAATATCCTTTCAACAGATATTTTCTTAAGCGATGGCAAAACATAGTCGGATGGAAAATTTACAATTGTTGCACTCAAAGATTTTGGAATAGGTAAACAGACGATAGATGAACGTATACACGAGGAAGTTCAATACCTTGTGGACGAGTTCTCCAAAAATTCAGAAAAGCCTGTCGACGTATTCAAAGTATTTCCTATGGCTACTTCCAATATTATATCAAATATAATATTTGGATCAAGGTAATGGAAAAGAAAGGATGTGATGGATCAATTCATAACACAAAGTCACTACATGCACATAAAAAACATAAAAGCAGCGGATCAGCGCTTTGGTTGCTTTTCTCCATCTCAAGGTCGGATTGAGGCCCTCATCTGGGCGCAGGACATTTAAGCGAAAAACTTTGAACTACTAGGGGTGATTTTAGGGCAGACATTATAGCCCATTTTAGCGCAGGATTAATCCGGTCACTTGTATTTTCGATAGCCCAATTTAGCGAAAACTAACCTAGTTGAATAATACTCATCATACTAAAACCATGAACAGTAATTCGTGCTGGCTTAGTGTTTAGGTTGTTTGCTTTTACATTTTGGTTCATTATTTCTAGAAATCAAGATGTATCTGATTGTTTTGAAGAAGAGTTCATGTCTGTTGCGCCAGACGATACGAGATGAGTTGCACCTCAATAAGTGGAGGATCGGTTCCTACTGAAGTTTTATGTACAGTATTGTACGGGGGGTATATCAAGACCCCATTACGTACGTTCTCTAGTATATGCTAGAACGGACTTGTAACATTTGAGTTAACCTTTTAGACTTTTAGTGTTAAATTTTAATGGACAGGATATTTTTTTATTTTGTGCTGTCTTGGTTCTGTTTAAATTCATTATTTATTATTTCTGTCACTAAAATGGGCATTAATGATTTCACTTTTAGCTAAAATGGCGTAAAAATCTTGCGCTAAAATGGGTATTGATAATTTTACTTTTCGCTAAAATGGGTTAAAAGTCATGCGCTAAAATGGGTTATACTTTGGCGCTTAAACGTCCGATTTTTTTGCTAAAATGTCCTATCAATGCGCTAAAATGTCCTCCACCGTTCATCATGGATCAAAACTCTTAATAATGACATAACAGTGACCTCCTCAACAGAATGAACAAATCAAAAAAAGAACTGAACTATATCAGATATTAGTTAATTTCAAATTTCAAAATATCACCTTTAACATCGCCTTACTTTTAGCCACTTTTTTTTTTTACACTTTAAGGTTGACAAATTTGCACAAAATTGTTCTTATTATTTTGTTTAAGTCTCCCATACGAAGTTTGGGAAGACTTATTGTTTTTGCTCAGTTCTTATTATTATTATGTCACCCTCAACGGAGTTGGGGTGATGAATTCTTATTCTACGTTTCTTTTTATTTTTCCACTTTTTTCTTGTCCGGTCTGGATCTCGGAATTGTATGGACCCTAGTTGATTGCACTTTACGATAATGTTAACCACCAAGTGCAGATTTGCAATTAGGGGTTGGCACTTTCAAGATGGCTGCCGTTGCCATGGAAACAGCAAAAATACGAAAAAAAATAAAGTGTTCCAAACTTTATGACAATTTATAAAAATGGTAATTGGCATGTTTAGAGTTGCACTTCGACTTTTGAATTTTTGAAAATGGCTACCGTTACCATGACAATGGTTGAACGAGGGTGATATTCGCTATTGCTCGCAATTGCAAATCTAGTTATTATGTCATCCGTTCGACAATGTCGGGTGACATATTGCTTTTCCTCCGTTCTTCTTTTTATTATTATTATTATTATTATTATTATTATTATTATTCCACCTAATTTTGTCCGGGGTTTTTTTTTTTGGAGCCTATGGAACCAATCTTAATGATTGTTTACTAATGAGGAATACCAAATTTCGAGTTGCAGTAGGTCTTTGGAACATAAAAATGGCTGCTGTTACCATGGAAACGGAAAAAATGTGAAAAAATAAAATTTTAGGGTTTGGTGAATTATTTGGGTATGCTAAAACTTAAAATCATCAAATTTTTATACAATGTAGTTGTCCACTATATACAGGTGTTGGATGCTTTTGACAATGATCAGAACTACTATGTTGCCATGGAAACTGCAGCAAAAATTTCAAAAATTTCAAAATGCTTTAAACTTGATAAAACTTCACAGTGATGATGAGCAACATTTGAAGATGTGGCATTTGGAGTTGGAATTTCCAAAATGGCTGCCGTTACCATGGAAACAATGCAAAATTGGTCAAAATGCTCCAAAAACCTTATAGTAGCATTTCCTTTCTTAAAATGGTAGGTCAAATCCATTGAAACTTTGATGGTATGTTCCCTCCCATATACTAATGTGGCATCTGCCATTAAATTTTTGGAATGGTCTCCATAACCATTGAAACCAGCAAAAATGTCAAAACTTTCAAAAATCTCAAAATGCTCCAAACTTAATGAAACTGAATAATATTGTTAACAGGCAAGTCTAGATGAGACTTTTGACTTTGGAATTTCCAAAATGGCCCCCGTTGTCATGGAAACTGCAAAAATGTCAAAATATTTAAAATGATCAAAAATGCTCTAAATGGTCTGAAAATTTACAGAAAGATGTATAGCCTTGCATAAATGTGCATAAATGTGCATTCACTGTTTAAAATTTTTAAAACGGCTGCCGCTTAGTGGCAATGGGAAAAGGGTGACATCCGCTATTGCTTGTAATGGCAAATCTAGTTATTATTCTTCTTCCTCTTCTTCTTCTTCTTCCGTCGCTTTTTAATTTGAACTTGTCCGCACCCGTTCTCCAAAACCGCTTGTTAGATTAATTTAGGGTTCCACAATATGTTAGACTAACATGTCTAGTGGTGCAATCAGGGTTTTGTTTGTGCGATGGGGTTTATAAAGGGGTACTTTGAGGGGCAAAAAGGAAGGAGGGGTTTACTAAAGAACCTATGAGATTTAATTTCTTTAAATTTTCAAATGATTATAACTTGAAAACAATTAGTGAAAGACACAATTTTTATAATTGAAAATGTTCTAAATGATAAAGTACATTAAATGAAATAAAAGGTTAGTACCCAGGGGTCATCCCCATCCTGCCATTTGAGAAAGTTCTAATATCTTGTAAGTGGTCAAGATTCCCACCCTAAACCATATATATTCTGGTTTGTCATACCAAGATGATTTTAATGATATAAAGGGTAAGTTCCCAGGGTTCATCCCGACCCCCTGCCATTTGAGAAGTTCAAATATCTTTAAAGATGTCAAGATCCCCACCCCTAATCCAAATATATGCTGGTTTGCAATACAAAGATGATTTAAATGATATACATGGTAAGACATTCCCACCCCCCTTTCATTTGAATATGTTCAAACATCTTGTTAATGGTCGAGATCCCCACCCTTATTGTCGAAAATCAGTTTGAGTATTTTTGTGTTTGTTTATTTGCATGTTTGTTTCTTTTCTGGAAGATCGTCCAATCAATATAGCACGAACCATGAAGCGATAAACTTTATGTTTGATAAGAAAAGAAATTTATTGATCATTCGACTTAAGGTTATTGAATTTTACTAATGGTTGTTTATAACAGGTTCAATTACGATGATGAAGAATTCAAGGAGATATTATATCACATTTATTTCATATTCAAATCTACTACCCTTGTTGCTCCTGAGAATTTCTTTCCAATGATTGATAAACTGAAACCATGGAATACGGTATGTACTTATGTAAAGGCAAAAATGAAATGCATTGATTGATTTTTGTGTTTTAACACCACTTTCAACACTATTGGCTATTTCGTGGCGACCAGTATTTATTGAGGCATGCAGGAAGTCGAAGTGCCCGTAGTGAACCACCGACCTTCTGAAATCCAAGTCAATTTAGGTTGGAGTCGAACGCAACTGCCACGTGCGGGGTTCGAACTCGCAACCTCAGTGCTGACAGCTAGGCTATTAATACAGAAGTTCAACTAGGCCACCGAATCCCCGAAAATGAAAAACAATATTGCATCAAAATGTGCAGCAATGTCAAACTAAAATAAAACTAGATAGTCGGTCATCAGATAGTATTCTTTGTTTTCTTGAGGAAAATTAATTTATTGTTGAAAAACAAACGGATTACACTCAAAATGTACAGATTGACGCCAAACGTTTCTTTCAAGGAAATACAAGTCCTTATTGTTCTGTCAAACGGAACGTCAGTGCTCAGCTAGTAATTTTTTTTCATTTTTTGAACAGAGCACACAGGTTGCGGGACACTTGGCAGCTGTCAGAACGTATGTGCGTTCCAGAGTGGATAAACAGCGAGATTCATTTGACCCAAATAATATTCGAAACTTTATTGACCTTTACCTGGAACAAGAGGGAAAACCAGATTCAAAAATATCAGGTTCTTAATTTTAAATTACATTAAAACTGAACAAATTCCCAATAAAATGTTACATGTACATGTGTCAATTTTAAATCATGCACCACACTTTTCTTATCACAAGTACTCAGTTTGAAATTGTTGGTACATGAGATTTCCATTTTAATATCAGAAACCCAGTCCTACTAAACCAATACTCACTTCACTATCTGCTATATAGTGTTCCGACATTTTAATAAGAAAAAAGGCCCAGTTTTTTTTCAATCTGATTTAAATACAGATCATGTGTCAATGCTTTGCTTACGTAAAAGAAACGAACAACGAAGGACGGATCCAGGTTTCTTTTGGAAGGGGTGGGTGCTATTGTCGAAATGTTAAGAATACCGTTGAGCGTAGCGAGTTGAAAAGATTTTTGGCGATTTTATGCAAAAAAAAAAAATGTTTTTGTTTTGTTTTTTTTTTTTTTTTTTATCTCAAGAGTTTGTCAAACAAGTGGTTGTGATTTTTCCACTAGATAGGCGTCTTTTAAAATCGAAAGAAAAAGATTTTCTGCGCGTTTAAAATAAGCATCTATATTCCTTTTCGTCCCCATTATTTATTTTGTGTGAATATTAAAATCCAGTAGACATCGGGCTTACCGCTGTCATTAAATACTTGGTTGAACGTGAACTTATGTAGACATCGGGCTTACCGCTAACATTACATACTTGGTTGAATGTGAACTTATGTAGACATCGGGCTTACCGCTGTCATTGGATACTTGGTTGAACGTGAACTCATGTAGACATCTGGCTTACCGCTAACATTAAATTCTAGATTGAACGTAAAGTCAAGTAGACATCGGGCTTATGCTATCATTAATTACTAGGTTGAACGTGAAATCAGGTAGACATCGGGCTTGGCCTTTTTGACTTTTTTATTCGAACGTCACTTATAAGTCTTTTGTAGACGAAACGCGCGTCTGGCGTTAAAATAATGAAGCCTGGTATCTATATTGAGTTTATTTATCGCTATCAATTAAAAAACTAGGTTTAACGAGACACTAAGTACACATCGGACTTACCACTATCATTAAATACTATGTTGAACGAGAAATCAAGTAGACATCGGGCTTACCGCTACATGTATCATTAAATACTATGTTGAACGAGAAATGAAGTAGACATCGGGTTTACCGCTATCACTAAATACTATGTTGAACAAGAAATCAAGTAGACATCGGGTTTACCGCTATCATTAAATACTAACTTGGTTGAACAAGAATAAAAATATAGGAATATTGCTATGACCTAAACCTTTTTTTTCCTTAAAAGACAGCAGTACAATTTATGATCTATGAGTTTGACTACCGCTCTGGTATCTTTCGCCCCTCTTTTATGATACTTCCAAAATATATTTATTGATGAATATACATTGTAATTCTTAGTTTCACCTAGAACGCTCAAATCTAAACTATATGTCATAAGTTCATTCGAACATATGAGGGTCTGAATGGGAGGGACTTAATTTATATGTTCTTTTATTCTAATTCTTCTTTTTTTTTCGCTTATTATTTTCTATTTTTTATATTTTAGAACGCCATTATTCTCTATTCTTGATATTTGTGGTCCATTTTTTATTATTCTTTATTTGTTTGCCCATATCTATTCTGTAAACCCTTTACAGAACTTTGTGTATGCTTTAATAAATAGATATAAACAGCATGGTTATAAAACATCATGAGGAAACATGTATTTGAACTTATTGATTTAGTTGGTTGCAGATTCATTGATAGTTTTTGTTAAATGTATTAATTTTGATGTGCAGAAATTGAGATTTGTCTTTCAACAGTGCTTTCTTTAAAATATATAAATTGTGCAAATATTTCAAAAGTTATTGCAAGAGACTGCAGATATTGTAAAACTGTTATAGATAGACTGCAAAACAAGATCTACAAAAAATAATGAATTATTGTCCTGGTTTTGATATCAACATGGCATATTTTTTTACCAGATTTCAGATTCAGGATCATTGGAGCTTCTTGAACGCATAAAAGAAATTGACAAAGCTTGTATTCGTTTTTGCATACGAAATTTATTCGTGTCTAAAAATCATTTTATTTCAAAATAATGTGGTAATTTTTTTTCTCTCATTGATTTAATTTCTGTTCTTTTGTATGAATCAAATAAGAGAAAAAGTCACATGGCGAAATAGGCGAATATATGTGCAGTCCAAAAGAACTGACATTGGTCACGGGCATGGACTTAAATGACTCATATAAAAATACAAGTACAACAAATGATAAACAGATAAGTATTGACCATATTCATTTTTTCAGAGGACTTTCTCTTTCAAGCGATTGTAGACATCTACCAAGCAGGAACCGATACCACAGCTATCTCCCTTGTCTGGTGCATGTTGCACATGCTGAAATATCCGGAGGTTCAGAAAAAATGTAGAGATGAAGTCATGAAAGTGAGTTTCATTATATTCCAGTAGACTTGGTGAAAGGTTAACTATGGTGATCTGGATGGGTATCAATCTCTTTATTTATTTTTTCATTATTATGTTTGTTTGTTTGCTTTTTATGATTATTTTTTTTTTAAACTTTTAATCCTCCTTTAATCAAGGATTTGTATAGTTAACTATTAAAATCCTTGCTTTAATCTATTTGTATCAGTATCAGGTTTGACACGTAATTGAATAATTGTGACGAAATGAATGCAGATATTTTAAATTTTAACCGATACGAAAGAAAACGACGCAGTGCACTTAACTTACCGCTCATTATTCAGTATAATTAATGGATTTAAAAAAAAAATCCAAGAAGTAATGAAAAAGATATATCTTTTCAAAAATATTGTGTAAATTATAATACCGGTGTACGAAAATACAAATAGCCTATGTTATTATTGTAGGTTATTGGGGATGGTAGATTTCCAACTTCTAAGGACAAAATCTCGCTACCATACGTTATGGCTACAATACGGGAAGTGCAAAGACTTGCAGCTGTAGGTAAGTCTTTACGTGAATGTTTTATTTTTCTTAATTAGTAGTCACTGCCAGGGTTGATTGGTGCAAAATATATGGTCGTTGACACTTCTCGCTTCTTTGGGTGAATAAAGACAGCAGTAGTTCACTACTGTGTTAATCTATAAAACAAATAAGAAGACAAATCATGTTTACAATCAAAAACTGGGGGGATCGCATGATCTAAAAACAGCGAGTGCACCGACAGGGTAAGTGTTTCCTGTTGTGCGTGCATCATCCGTGCGATTCCATACTCAGTCAAAATGATACTTCCAAAATATATTTATTGATGAATGTACATTGTAATTCTTAGTTTTACCAAGAACGCTCAAAGCTGAACTATATGTCATAAGTTCATTCGAACATATGAGGATCTGAATGGGAGGGACTTAATTTATATGTTCTTTTATTCTAATTCTTCTTTTTTTCGCTTATTATTTTCTATTTTTTATATTTTAGAACGCCATTATTCTCTATTCTTGATATTTGTGGTCCATTTTTTTAATTTTTTTTATTAGTTTGCCCATATCTATTCTGTAAACCTTTTACAGAACTTCGTGTATGCTTTAAGAAATAGATATAAACAGCATGGTTATAAAACATCATGAGGAAACATGTATTTGAACTTATTGATTTAGTTGGTTGCAGATTCATTGAATAGGACACAATCAATTAAATAACAAATTCAACGATGGATGTTTAAGTCTAGTGGCAAATTAAATGCATATTCAGGACGAGAACATATTGCGATATGAATATGAACCCTGCTTTGTACTAGACCTACACGCCTAAATAGACTTTTAACGTGATAGTTCACAAGATAACAGTCAGCAGGAACACTTGTCAGCCTACCCGGACACACAATTTAACTGTCAGCAATGACACTTGTCAGCCTACCCTGACACACAAGGTAACAGTCAGCAGGAGCACTTGTCGACGTTTCCGTACATTTTGCTTTTTCAGTAAACACTTCATCTGTTGATAAATACTGTGAACGTTTTGTGTATATCTAAATATTTTTACCTATGTTGAAAGACGTGCATAGTATCAAATCATAAAAATACAAATTGTTTAGTCTCTAGGAAATCTTGTAAGATTTCCGCTGCTATTTTTGCTAAATAGGTGCAATCTGGGTACTCGGTGCAATTTGGGTACCGTGACGTTACATGCATATTAACATTTTGGTAAAAGACGTTCATCTTCTCGACCTACGTTGTCGTTTTCCTTTCTTGTTCATATAAACTAATAAATACGGGTATTCATTGAACAACAATGAGACAACAACCCAAAGACAAAGATAATGGAAAGACATCCAGAGGGCAGGAAATGTATACAGACTGAAACAATAGAAAAATTAAAAAATCTCCGGCAAATGGTTGAAAAGTATAATAATTTGGTCCTATAATATTGTCAACAACTTTTTGAGTTTTAGGTTCAAACCAACCTTTAATAAGATGAGATTTCACTGCAACATGTCCATAAAACGGACGTCAATTAGAGAAGCCAAAAATTGGACGTCGATTTGAGAATAACATAAAAGACATCGATTAGAGGAACATACAATTGGCCACCGATTTGGAATGTTATTTTATTGTGACGTCATATTTGGACGTCGATTTGGGGAACGGACGTCGATTTGAGACCGGACGTCGATCTGAGTCTTACATATATATCTCTGATTTCGTTGTACTCATATGAGTAACTTAAACGGAGCTACGATTGATCGATATTTTAATTAGATTAAGCAAATACCAATGTAAAAGTCTTTTGGTTTTGCCACAGACTAGATTCGATGTAAAACTGTTCATCCATTTTCAGAAAATATTGTATAAATTATCAAACAAAAGAATCAAAAAGTATTCTTTAATAGATTTCCGTAACTGTTCTAACGATTAAAAGAAAAACGAATAAATATGATAAATAAGTAATATGAACACAAGAAGCCTCTGCATCTGCAACCAAGTTTTCAGAAAGTCAAAGCCTATATATGCTTCGTTATGTTAAAGTCTACCTCTGCTTTGTTATGTCAAAGCCTACCTCTGTATCGTAATGTCAAAGCCTATCTCTGCTTTGTTATGTCAAAGCCTACATCTGGTTCATTATGTCAAAATCTATCTCTGCTTTGTAATTTGAAAGTCTACATCTGCTTCCAGTGGCGTAGCTAGACAATTAATGTTGAAGGTGAAGCCCAAATCGGCAGGGGGTTTAGCCCTGGTAGGGGACCGGGGGGCGAAGCCCCCGGAAGCTCCTGGATTTTAGGGTTTTAGACGCACAAATATTAATTGAAAATATTGAATGTTAAGGTGTAGTCAAAAGCATTTTTGTTTGATGCAAGTCAGATAATTTTGTGAAAAAATATATATTGTTCCTCAAAGAAACTGTAAAAAAACAGGAGATTCCAGAGGGATAAAAAGTTATATTTACTAAGACCAGTGTCTCGCCTACTTTAAGAATTTAATAAATGTTTTAAGAACTTTAACTGCAGACTGTATGTAATGTTAACTGGAAGAAAAACTAAGTCAATATATAAGTAATATACGGAAAAATCACCTTCTAGATTCTAGCTTTTGATCATAATAAAGCTTCTGTCCAAGTTTGGTAGAAATCCAGGATAGTTTAAGAAAGTTATTCAAATTTTAAAAACTTAACTGACAGAGTGAATGTAATGTTAACTGGCAGATTAAATAAGTCCATTTATAAGTAAAATACGGAAAAGGGATTTTTTTTACAAAATTTACTTCTAGATATATACTATCTATGATCATAAACAAGCTTCTGTACAAGTTTGGTAGAAATCCAGGGTTGTTTAAGAAAGATTTTAAAATTTCAAACACTTTAACCACACAGTGGATATTTCTGGACGCCGCCGACGACGACGGAATGTAAAGATCGCTGTGTCTCGCGTTTGTGACAAAAGTCGCAGGCTCGACAAAAACCACACCATTACAAATTGTTCGGTATGTGCCTGTCCCAAGTCAGGAGCATGTAATTCAGTGTAATGGTTTTCGTTTGTTGCTGTATCATATTTGTTTTTCTTTCATTATTTTGTACACAAATCAGGCCGTTAGTGTTCTCGTTTGAATTGTTTGTGTGGATATGAATTATTAAAAGAGTCAGAGTCAATCTCACTCACCAAAAAAAAAGCAAGCCTACTGTCAATTACTTTGTCAATGGATGTCTCCCTGTACGCGTGAAGGATACATCTATAGCCCCGAAAGTCGTTCGGTTGTCATCGTATAACGCAGATATGTTTTAACCCGGCACATGATACTGAAACTTTTTTTTTATTATGATTTTTTTTGTTTTTGACAAAACGATGTTGAAGCCTTGGCTTCCGAGCTTCCGCCTAGCTACGCCACTGGCTTCGGCATGTCAAAGCCTTCATCTGCTTCTTTGTGTCAAAGCCTACCTCTGCTTCGTTATGTCAAAGCCTACCTCTGCTTCGTTATGTCAAAGCCTACATCTGCTTCGTTATGTCCAAGCCTACCTCTCTTTCGTTATGTCAAAGCCTACCTCTGTTTCGTTATGTCAAATCCTACCACTGCTTCGTTCTGTCATAGCCTACCTCTGTTTTTCTAGGTCGAACTCCCTATAAATCAGTCTGTTCAGATGTAAAACACGAATAAATTTCCTTTTACGCTGCTGTTCTAAAAACCTTAATACATGTATACAGGTATTTGTTCAATGCTACATGTATACAGGTATTTTTTCATTGCTACATGTATACAGGTATTTTTTTCATTGCTACATGTATTTAGGTATTTTCATTGCTACATGTATACAGATATTTGTTCATTGCTACATGTTTTCAGGTATTTTCATTGCTACATGTATACAGGTATTTGTTCGTTGCTACATGTATTCAGGTATTTTTATTGCTACATGTATACAGGTATTTTAATTTTCTTTCAGCTCCAGTTGCCACACCTCATGCATTACTAGAAGACACGTACATCGATGGTAAACTCGTACCCAAACATACTGTTATATTGTGTCATTTGATGTCTGTACTTTACGATCCTACCGTATGGCAAGAACCAGAAAAGTTTCGGCCTGAAAGATTTCTAGGAGAAAAGGGAGAGCTGATTAAACCCGAAGCTTTTTGTCCGTTCTCCATGGGTAAGCTTTTGTACTAACCATTAAGAATATTTTTTAGCACAATTTTTCTTATCAATTGCTATATTCTTCCGTACGTTCCATATTTTGTCTAAAAAATATAATTTGCATTAATATTGTTGTTATGCAAGCCTATCATGAAATAATTTGTAACATTTTAAAATAGTCTTAATAAGTAACAATTGCAATGGTGCATTTTTGAAATTAAAACGATTCCTCGATTCCGTAGAAAAATGTTTTATAAATTCACTCTTCACTGACCAAGAAAAAAATCATCTAATTCATACTTTTGCAATGCAAACTACATGCATTTTTAAGAATGTGTCAAAGATGAAAAAGTTGCCTAAACAAAACTGAAATGGACAAGTAGGACCATGATATATTATGTACACTCAAATCTAGATATGCAGCAACCAAGTAGTAAGCTGTGCAATTATGGATATTTTTATCCAGAACGGAACTGCAACACAAAATGAAATAATTACATTAACAGGCCAAAATTTAAGGGGAAGTATCTTTTAATAAGATGGAACTCTACAAAAGCAAACACATACAATTCCCATCACATTTATGTCTGTTGACCATTAATCCAAATTGATATGTGCCACCATAGATGTCTACCTTCAAATATAGATGACAATGTATAAAGCATTTAAAAATATATCAGAAATCCGTACTCTTTGTAGGCACCTCTTATGTTTATTGTTTGTACTACTAATTTATTTATTATTTTCTACACCTAGGTCCCAGGACATGCATTGGACAACAGTTAGCTTCAAACGAAGTCTTCTTGTTTTTCACTTCATTCCTTCAGCGGTTCAACTTCACCAAAGTTAACAAAGATGACTTTTGTCTACAAACGGAGAACAGACAGGTATAACTCGTCAACCAGACCCATTTCAGATGTGTTTTAAACCTATCTAACATTCAATAGTTGGTACATTCTTCATTTCAAGAGTTTAGATTAGTCTTTTACTATGAGTCAATAGTTTCTGTGTGACTTTTCATCTTCATGAATGTATTTAGCCAACAACAAAAATATGCATAACGTTATGATAGTCTGCTGCTTCATGTAGATTAATGTAGATCTTGTTTGATCATAATGTCATTGTTATCTATAGCAACAAAAGCATTTTAATTACAGTACTGTAGCTAACTTAAGACTTTAGACAGTGGTTAATATAGGGACAATATAATCCCTTATGAAGTACTAGTATATAAAATAATATGCCAACTAAAATCGGATTTATATTTCATTCCTGTAGAAATAGATAATTTAGAAAAAATATATATCTTAAATATCTCTATAATTCGCAGTTATAAAGACATGGGTGCATTTTCGAACGTCACTGATAAAGTCTTCTTTAGACGAAATGCGTGTCTGGCGTACAAATCTATAAATCTGGTATCCATAATGATTTTTTGTAAAGCCATCTCATATGCTTAAATCCAAAGTACGCATGGTTATGGTACTAAGTCGGTGATATTTGTATTTAATTTTAGTGTATAATTAAAATGTAAAGAATGGAGTGACTACTATTTTCTTATGTTGTTTTACAGACTAGTATATACGATTGATTGATTGTTGGTTGCTTAACATCTAGTGTCTATTCTAATATGACGTCCTTCTTTCGCTTTGGAAACAAACATGGGCTGCACGTGATTGACGTTACAATTGAAGTTGCAACGTCAGTTGTATTTTGAACTGCAACGCCGGAGGTCGAAATGGATAGTTTTGTCGGTGTTGCTCGCTAGGAAATTAAATAAAATCATTCTAAAAGTAAGTTTACGTTTATATATGAATTTTTTTATCGTTCAACTGTTGATTTTCTATAGCGTTTTTGGTTCATCAAATCAAAATGGCTGCCTTTTGGATGTGTATTACAGGTCCGCTTCGAAGTACAAAAGTTCTAAATATTCCTATCAGAATCGAAATAATTCTATCATGCCATGCTTTATGCTAATTTTAACATGGGTAGGCATTATATTTGTCAATATTTTACACCTCGCTAACGCTCGGTATAAGGATATTGACAAATATAATGCCTACCCATGTTAAAATGAGCATAAAGCATGGCATGAAAGAATTATTTCTTAAGTATATACGAGTTTACATTTTTATTTGGTTACTGTTATATATGACTTTACAAAATTTGATAAACATAGGTAAACTACGATTACAAAGCTCCCCCTATCTCAATTGATATTAAAGTTAAAACAGTTTGGAAGTGGAATATGATATCAGTGTGAAAAATCACTTAGTGTTAACGAAATGGGACAAACAATAGTTTTATCAAATTCGTTGAGAAGAATCAAAATTCTCTTAAATTACCTTTTATCTCATCATTATTGTCTGGGAGCAATCTCAGTAGAAGTGCCTTTATAAAATCATATTATCCAAACCAGCCCATATCACAGTGTAGATACTATTCTGTACGCTATCCGGAAGTCGCGATTTTCGAAGCGAGAACTTTTGGATCACATTTTAAATTTGATGGATATACTGAATTAAACGGTAAGTTGATCATCTGTACATTGCTTAATGATTAATTCAGCTGACATCGATATTCTCAAATGGTTTAGAATTAAAGTCCGTCTTTCCGTTCGTCCGTTGGACCGGTACAATATGTTTCGCCGTTTTTGTAAGCGCATCTCCTCATAAACCACTTAATACTAGTATACATTGGGGGTTCCAGCCATTTTTAAATGGAGAGGGATCCAATCCAGGAGAAAAGGGGATTCCAAATATATGTTCCCATACAAATGCATTGATAGTTAAAAAGGGTTTCAAACCGCCGGATCCCCTTTTTTTGGATCCGTCACTGATATAACTATTAATTAATCTTTCTCGGATTCCTTATCATAAATGATAATGACTGTATTGTGCACCGTCTTTTTCGAATTTTAGTAAAAATCTTTTATGGGGTTTCTTTATATAAGATACGGACTTTAACATTGCATTATATGGGGCACCCATCAGGTATTTCCAACACCTCCTAAACCAATTATTAAAGTTTTCTGAAATTGCTCCATTTTTAATCAATTAATGCATTATGGACCTTCTATTTCGAATTTTTGGTAAAAATATTTTTGATGTTTCTATATCTAAAATACGGACTTTGCCATAGCCTTGTATTGGGCGTACCTATTTTATATCCACAACTTCCTTCAGACACTTGTCATAACTTAATGAATCTTTTTCAGATTCTTCATCATTTAATTCAATTGTGCACCTCTTATTTTGATTTTTCGAAAACCACTGTTTTCCCGCTCCGTGATAAGGACTTTTCCACTACCTTATTGGGTGGTACCCATTTACTATACGCAACGTTCCTAAACTTACCGTATATTAATAAAACTTTCTCAGATTCTTTATTAAATGATGCCACTGTGCACCTATATTTTTGGTTTTTTGGGGGTTTATTTTTTCCAAAACATGGACTTTAGAAGTGGCAGGGTATAATTTCGTTAATTCTTTCCTCAATACCTCAAGTTTTTAAACAAATCACTGCATGTTGTATTAAGTTGTAAACACTTAAATTTACATATATTACCTCAAAAAGAAGATGAAATATGATTGCCAATGATACAACAAATATGATTTCCAATGATACAACTTTCCCTCCACGACCATATGTCGTAAATATAAGCAATTATAGATCACTGTACGGCCTTTAACGTGGAGCCTTGACTCGCACCACAAAGTTTGCCTCAAATGGCCCCTAAATAAAATAATTCACATGAGACAAACCAACGACCATAAATTATATGCAGCGAGGTTATACGTATTTGTTAGATCCCACAAACACACACACACACACACACCAACACAAACACCGACACACACCAACAACCCTTTTTTAACCCTGGACAATTGAAATATGAAAAAACAAACGTTTTAATCTCTTTTAAATAAGCTTTACTCGTCAGACCGACAAAATGCCAAACTTAAAGCAAACAACAAACGAACAAAAATGAACGATGACACAATAAAAAAGTATAAATGTTCAAATATAAATAGCGACATTGAATACAAATGATGCTGAGGCCAAAAAACTCAAATATTCAAAACGACAACGCAGTGAAGCAGTGATAGAACTCATAGCAAAATACATAACGGGAGACTCATAGCGAAATACATAACGGGAGACTCATAGCAAAATACATAACGGGAGACAAACCTCTAGATGAGAGACATGTATTTTTGAATTATAAATAATTTGAAATATTTGAAATGAAAAACAGTAAAATAGTCTTTAAAAATGTAATAGCTAAACAGATAACTGCAATGATTCACTATTACAAAGTTCAGACGCGAATTATGTATTGCTTTTTAGGCATTTGATATTAAATAAGACTGACGGAACAAAAATACAATTATTTTGCCGTCTACAAAAATCATCAGAAATATATTTTGTATTGTCTGATGAAAGAAATTACACGTTATAGTTCCCTGGACAGTTCATAATATCACATAGACACGTATATACCTTCAAATTGCCGTTGTTGTTTTTTTTTTTTTTTTTTTTTTTTTTTTCAAAATCACGACTGGTCATACAGTCAAAAAATCTGAAATCGCTTCTAGAATACAGTCAGTTCTAGACTGATCGTACAGTAATTTATTTTGGGATCCTCAAGGAAAACATATTTTTTAATGGGAAATACCAATATTCTACTTAAATACGAAAAGAATATTGAAACAGTATATATTTAACTGTAAACTGATGCAAATATTTGCAATAAAAGATTATTTGCTCTGTACTACGAGAGCAAAATTGTCCATAGATTTCACTTTTTTCTATCAAGTTGGTGTGATGCACACGTATATTTTATATTCTAATGCATGTTTTTGTTACAGTTACTCATATTTATGATGCTATACATACTTTGAAGATGTTCAAAGCACTTTATAGATATAGGAGTAAACAAATGATGAGAAAAGTCACCGTAGGCAAAACCGTCCTGTTAGCCAGTTGGAAATCATCGCTTCGAAAATCGCGACTTCCGGATAGCGTACAGAATAGTATCTACACTGTGCATATATTTCGTTATTGACTTTTATTAGCTGGACACATTTCAATTTGATTTTTTGGAAACATATCATATGGTCACCGACTTTATTTCTGGTATACCAAGAATTCTGTTATTTTGTTTGTGGTGTTAGGGGTCGTACAATCGTGTTTTTTAGTCAAAAAATAAAATAACACTTTATAAATTGGATGCGTCCGAAACGCTTACCTGAATTAATCTTCATCACAAACACCCAATATTTGAAAGCCAAGGATGTATACCATTAAGTATCTAAAAAGTAAAATCACAAAAATACTGAACTCCGAGGAAAATTCAAATAGGAAAGTCCTCAATCAAATGGCAAAATCAAAAGTTCAAACACATCAAACGAATGGATAACAACTGTCATATTCCTGACTTGGTACAGGCATTTTCTTATGTAGAAAATGGTGGATTGAACCTGGTTTTATGGCTAGCCAAACCTCTCACTTGTATGACAGTCGTATCAAATTCCATTATATTGACAACGATGCGTGAACAAAACAAACAGACACAATTGGTAAAATGTCAAAATAGGGTTACAGCAGTCAACATTGTGTTATCATCTTAATCACTATAAAACAAACAAATGTTACGAAGAAGCACAAAAAGGGGGCATACATCAAATTTAACATCCTCATTATGCTTATATCATACGATTTTATTTATCTATGTAAAATCCACCTATAAAGGATGGAAGGTTTTAAGTACTGGCGTAAAATCGCGCGTTTGAAATTCGCACAGGTAGACATAAAATAATTTTGTCGTTCAAGGTATAAAGAGATACATAAATACAGAGTCACGTAAAATGGATATCACAAAAAACAGACTTAGCAGTAAAAGTAATATTAATAAATAAAATAATAGTGTGGTTAAAATTATGACGGGATATATAAGTCAGAGTCACGTCAAATGTGTATATCACAAAAAACAGACTTAACAGTAAAAGTGATATTAATGAATAAAATAATTTTGTCGTTCAAAGTATGACAGAATACATACGCACAGAGTCACGTAAAATGGATATCACAAAAAACAGACTTAACAGTAAAAGTAATATTAATAAATAAACTAATAGTGTGGTTCAAACTATGACGGGATACACAAGTACAGAGTCATGTCAAATGTATATCACAAAAAACAGACTTAACAGTAAAAGTAATATTAAAAAATGAAATAATTTTGTCGTTCAAGGTATGACGGGATACATAAGCACAGAGTCACGTCAAATGGATATATCAAAAAACTGGACTTAACAGTAAAAGTAATATTAATTAAGACAAATAAAAGAATACTATAACACGTTATTAAGATGATAAACAACGTCACTTCGCAAAATCTATACTTCAAGACCATCGTGTATTATTTGTGAAGTTGATACGGAATATTTATCAACATGTTCTTGGTACCTTCCGATGAACTTTTTTTATAAAAAGGACAGGACGTTCTTTGACATACCCCTGGTTCATCAACTTTCTGCTCAGACACTGGTGACGTTTTACAAAGTCTGAGTAGGAGCTGCAAGCTCTTGAATACCGAATAAGTTGGGAAATGTATATCCCATATGCAGGTGAAGTTGGTATATTGCTACTAAGGTGGGGGGAAATTGATAATTTCAAAATTAAAATCGTCTCGTTTGTCATAGATTCTGGTACTGAGATGACTGTGTATGTCAAATTCGAGGTATAAGTCTAAAAATGAGGCGGAGGAAGCCGTGTCTGTTGTTTCTTTAATTTCTAGTTCTGGTGGATATATTAATGGAACCCAATCAGAAAAGTTCGGATTGTTAATGGAAAGAACATCATCAATATATCTGAAAGTGAAATTAAATAACCTGGCTTCTTTGATCCTCTTGTTTTTGACAAGTATCTGAAGGAACTCCGATTCATATGAAAATAAGAAGAGGTCGGCAAGGAGAGGCGCACAGTTCGTTCCCATAGGAATGCCGACAATTTGTTGAAAAAGTGTACCTCCAAATTCAACAAATATGTTGTCAATAAGGAACTCCAGCATACTGATCACTTGTTCCTCTATGTAGCATGTTTTACCCTTTTGTTCGCTGTTAACAAAATATGCCTTATGGTATTCCAAAGTAATAAATTTATAGCGTATGCTACCATTTTTATGATGAAAAGCATTGTGGATTATTTCTTTTAGACGGGTTTTCAATTTCACATGGGGAATGGTGGTATACAAGGTAGAAAAATCAAAAGTTTTGATAGAACTAATTTCAGAAAAAGACCGAGATTTAAAATTATCCAGAAGTTCTTTAGAGTTTTTAAGAATCCACATATGGTTAATACCACTACGCGAGTAAACCGTTTCACAGTATTTCTGAAGACCCTCTTTCACTGCGGACAGAATTTTAGTCAATCTAATGGACAATTCTTTAGTGGAACATGCAGATGAGCCGGCAATGTACCGTTGTTTGTACGGAATTTTGTGAAGTTTAGGTATCCAATACAAACAAGGTAAGTCCTCCGATTTGTTGTTCAATGCAATGTTCATTGAAGCCATGAAGGACTTATGATTCGCCAAAATCTCATCCTTGTCAAATGATATGTTTTTGTATGTGGGATTACCTGAGTGCTCATTTATTCCTAATTCTTTTACAAGACACTCGTAATAATACGATTTACATACAAAGACAATATTATTTGAAGCTTTGTCCGCAGGAACAACAACATACTTATCTTGAAGAGATGATAGACATTTCACTGCCTCTTTGTCTTTGAAAACGGACTTTGGTCGATCATTCACACAGTTTTTTAACTTACGAATGCGACGTTTTATCAGAGACCTGATTGTTTTGACCCATTCTGACAAAGTGTCCAGTTGAACTTCTTCTCGTTTATCCCATGCTCTGGCGTAGTCCTCAATGGAATCCATAATTATTTTGAAGTTATGGTTCCAATTGATGTGTTGGGGTTCTCTAAACTTAGGACCATGAGAAATCACCTTTCGGAGATTTTCATGTTGAATTATGTTTAGATCCCCAGTAATAACATGGCCGGAGGGGCTGTAATTGTAAGGTGAGTGGGAACAGTCACATGTCAGAGGGTTTTTTAGGTATTGTTCTAAATCAAGGTCCTGCAATGCTTGTTTATAGTTAAATATTTAGGGTGCAATGGTTTTGGTGTAACTGTAGGATACAATAGGAACAGACTGATTTTGAAAATAAATAGGAATTTTAGATGTTACCTCCTTGTGATGTAGAACGTTGCTGATGTTGATTGCATCAATTCCTCTATTGGTAAAGTAAACAGGAAGGAATTTCTCTTTTCCTCATGTAAAGGTTCCGATCTTACTGGTTTAAAAGACGGAAAAGAGCTATATCACAAATTATACTGACAAGTCTGTATATTGGAGAAAATGTATTTATGCATCCTTTGTCAAGTGCATAATCTCTCAAACATTTTAGAAAATTAACAGGCAGTGAAAAAAGAATAGTTCTAATGTAATGTAACCCTAGTGGATGATGAAGATGAGAAAGAAGGTCATCAAAGCTCCCAGAGGCCGATCTAGATTTGGAAGACTTTTTTACATTAGGCCGATGGTAACGTTCTTGCCCATGACTACGTTGGTTTCGTAAGGTAGTATTAAATAAACTCATTACATTAACATCACTGCAGGTTGGACTTCCTACTCCTTTGACATTATCATTGCAACCATATGGCATTGCAGTACCTAGTTCCTTATCCAGAAATTTTCTATCTTTTCGGAAAGGAGTACTAAGTACAGGGCTATTTGTGTGGTGATAAATTTTCTCGATGATGCGTACTTTCATAGATAAAGAAGGATCATGGTCCGGTTGATTAAAATGGTTATAAAGAACCCTGAATTGCGGATCTTTATTATCAGACCGGTGTTGATTCATCCTTTACGCAAAGTTTGTCGAGTTTCACCGACATAAAGTAGTCCACACAAAGTACATTCAATTCCGTACACGACATTGTCCGTGGAACAGTCCAGAGGCTCGAAAGATTTAGTATAGTACGTTTTTCCTGTCAAATTACTGGTAAAATCAGGAGTCGTGATTAACATATTACATGTCTTACACGTGCTCCTTTTTCCTTTTTTGTGTTTACAAGAAGAAATGATAGGTGTTGATTCACTTGTAGTAGGTGTATTCAAACAGTCGAAAATATTAACGCAACATGGCTTTAATTTATGAAAAGTATCTGAATTTTTAAAGTAGTAATTACCTTCTGGCTGAACGTACGTCAAATCAGGGGTATCCCGGAGGATATTCCGTGGAACACACAAATCAAATGCTACAGTGTTCCGTGCAGCAAAAGAGGACCTTGGTAACCGGGCGACGTCCCAGCCGGTTTGTTCTTTGTATTATTTGTTTTCATCATGCATAAAGCTACCAAGTTAATGATGCCCTCGGGGAATAATCCACCAGCAGTAAAGTTTCTTCTAGGAAGAAACTTGACATCGACTTGGTTGTAGTAAAAAGTAAAATCACAAAAATACTGAACTCCGAGGAAAATTCAAATAGGAAAGTCCTCAATCAAATGGCAAAATCAAAAGTTCAAACACATCAAACGAATGGATAACAACTGTCATATTCCTGACTTGGTACAGACATTTTCTTATGTAGAAAATGGTGGATTGAACCTGGTTTTATGGCTAGCCAAACCTCTCACTTGTATGACAGTCGTATCAAATTCCATTATATTGACAACGATGCGTAAACACGTGGAGAGCTGTATGACCAAACTGGACCTAAAAAAATAACTAAACTCATCTAAGGTCAACTTTGCCCGAGGGAGTTGAAAACTTTGTTTCTTTATAAATTTTATTTTTAAACGGACAATTTTAGAAAGTTGTGATGTAAATTATGTCATTAACAAAGCTCTGATTACTGTACTGATGATACCCGCAGGGGGCAAATAGTTCACCGGCAGCATCATCGACCCTAGTGCTGATGATACCCGCAGTGGGGGCAAATAGTTCACCGGCAGCATCAGCAACCCTAGTGCTGATGATACCCGTAGGGGGGCAAATAGTTCACCGGCTGCATCATCGACCCTAGTGCTGATGATATCCGCAGGGGGGCAAATAGTTCACCAGCAGCATCAGCGACCGTAGTGCTGATGATACCCGCAAGGGGGCAAATAGTTCACCTGCAGCATCAGCGACCCTAGTGCTATAAATATGGAAATAACACTTTATAGATTTTATGCGTCTGAAGTGCTTTATTTCAAGATTAACCATCTGCAGGAACGCTCAATTCAAAATAATTGAAAGCCAAGTATGTATAAGTACCGAAACAATGAAGAGCTATATGACAAAAAAATAAACCTAAAAATAATAGCTAATAGTCAACTCTGCCTGAAAGAGTAAAATCGTGCATGAATCGAGTAGGATAAACCAAAAACAAATTGAAGACCCTATGATACATGTGATAGTTAACAGCAAAAAATAGAAACCTTTTAACATTAATTTTATAATTAATACCAATCATCCGAGCATCATTATCTCGAAAAGCTTAGGGCTCTCTAAAACAGAACTTGATTGATAAACTTGATAAATCCAGTTTGATGCTCCGCGTTCTATTGCAAGTTACTAAACCTACTAGAATTTATAAATTATCTGTATGTATTGTTATGTGATAATCTATTAAAATAAATAATGTTTAAAAGAGAGGCCAAATATACCAAATGGACATTCAAACTCCAACGTCGAAAATAAAACGCCATGGCAAAAAACAAAAGAAAACGACGCAGGATCAACAGGAGATGTTGACTCAGTATATATATATATATATATATATATATATATATATATATACCTGTATTTATATATGTAGGCGCTGCTGTAATGTGGCTACATAGCAATTCCTAACTCTGATGTCGTGTATGTTTGTTCTTAAGCAACCTTCATTGTCAATTTCTAGACGTAAGTTAAGAAACCAATCAGACTTAAATGTGTCTGACAGTGTGGTATCCTTTATTTCAAGTTCGATGGGATAAATGCGTTAAACATCGTCACCAAACTTTGAATTTGTTAGTGTCGGAGAGTGTCAACCTATATTGTTTGATGAAGAAAAACAACATGTCTTCTAAACGTAACAAATATGGTGCTATCAAACTAATCAAGCATTTTGATGATGGAAAGTGACTTAAATTGTATACAAGTGGCCCGATAACACAGTTATTTTGTAGTGCATTTCTTTTAGACAATAAATTAAAATTAAAAAAATCGCACCTGCTCTATCTCAAAAAGATTTTTACAGTGTAGTATACTACTTTTGGGATAAATAATATCAAAATTATAGAAAAGTCTACCAGCTCTAACTCAAAATATGGACAATCTAACTCAAAATATGGACAATTCTATGTTAAGGGGGTCTATAGTTCAGTTTGACAGCTTCATGCATACTAATTTTTGGCCTTTTTTAACTGGACCAAATCACTACTTTACATGAAAATTCATCACCCAAATTTTTTTAACATGTAATTTCATCCCCTTACTTAATATTTCATGCATAAAATATACAGAAATAAATTTGGAAAGTGTTTGAAAAAAATTGGCAAGGTATACACTGTCCACACTAGGGGCCATATTTGTAGACAACGAAAATCAAAGGACGTATCCTCGGACCTAATAGGATAAAAAGACTTGACCAATTCTAGTTAAACTTTGCATGGCATAAGCTTAGTAAATTATAAGATAGTTGGCCTAGTTTCATGGCCATACGATATATATTATAGAAACAATGGCCATTTTAATATTGAGCTTTGGATGATTATTTTAGACGTTTAAATCGAACAATTTCAACTATCAAGGTTTGGGCCTAAAAAAATTAAATATTGCAAAATTTTGCTTTTTAAATGCCCTTTTATATAATGTATTATGTATTAAAAGCAACTGAACACTCATTTGATTTATCAGATTTATTACAATGATTCAAAAGTCAAATTTATATGAGCCTGTGCCTGAAAATGGAGATTTTCGAATTAAGGGGGCCTTACATAAACATACATTTTTTTCAACCAATTTAAAATTTTTGAAGTTTTTTTAACCATAAATTATTCTTTCATATATATTTAATGAAATTTGAATGGAAAGAAAAGTTACAAAAAGCATACCACATGAGTATAAAATGGTCTTAGGCCATGTAAGACTGAAAATTATTTTGGGTCAATTTAGGCCGTAGCACATATTTACATATTAAAAAGCATACAGAAGCTATAAGAAATAGAAATTTGTTACTTTTTGCTCATTTCTATGTTAGGATGTCATGATACAAGAAGTCTGAATGCAACAGGACTCTTGCATCATTCAACTTTTTTTGCAGACAGTATGGTCTGATGCACAGTTTTTGCACTTTTCAATGGAAAACTTGCATGTAGTTTTAGTCTCAACAGGCATATATTTGAACCACTTACTATCCTAATGAAGAAAACAAAGGTAGTATTGTTATGCCAGAAAATCGCCTTTTAATTGTAGCCAACAAAAGACACAAATCAATAATAAAATTTAACAATATTTATTATACACTAGTTTACAAGAAGTATTACACAAAGAGTAATGTCAACTTAACTGTCAAAATATGAGTCCAATCTTTTCTTTATCCGGAAATCTTCTCGGAATCCACAGAATATTATATCAAATTGGTCACAATCTAGTATGATGTAGTTTGTAAATAAAAGTGTCAATCCAACTGCTGAGAATGTTGATGTCTATCGATGTCCAAGTCTATCTCTAAATCTCTATATCCAACTAACTTTTGGGTCTGCATTTAAATACTCAAACCGAAATTTCTAGACAACGCTAGAAATATAAATTACGCATCTTTTGTTATGATCATTCTGGAAACGTTATGTAAGTGAAATAGAAAGTTCTAATCATTCCATTAGTATCAATGATTGTTCCAGTGATTTCTAAACTGCATAGTTGTAACACAATGTATTTTATTTTGTACACAATGTAAATATGTATAATAGGCCACACAAAACAAATTAGGCCAACTAAATAAATATGATAGTTACAATATCATAACACCTCCCCCCTTAAAAAAAGTTTGAGTGTAACAAAAACTTTTCATGAATAATATGTACAAAAATACATAGTATATACACAGTGTTTTAATAAGTTCTAGATAAAGCATCTGCTATTACATTATCTTTACCTTTAATATGTTTTACAATAACATTATATTCCTGTAACAATAAACTCCACCTAGTAACGACACAAGCTGGATACAGTTCAGCATCATCTTCAGGTGATTTACCATCCACCACCGGTTCACTGGTAACAATTGGTTCAGCAACCACTTTGTTCCTAGCTAGATCATTTCCTAGCAATAACGAAACACCCTCAACAGGGAGATTAGGACGAACACCCACAACAACTGGTCCAGTTATCAAATCTGACTTCAGATAAATACGATGGAGGGGAACATCTATACAACCTAACTCCACACCTTGTAACAAAACGGAGGCACCAACAGAAGTCTCCTCGGACAAAGGCAACACACCTTCTAACAATAAAGACTGAGAAGCTCCAGTGTCCCGTAAAATCTTAATAGGCTGAGGAGTAGTATTATCAACAATAGAAACAAACCCATCAGATATAAAAGGTTTATAATCCTCCATGTAATCACAAAAATTGGACTTAAAAGCCTGACTCGCAGGACATTCCAACGTGTTGGTAACACGGGGTGTCGTACAAGCACTGGTCTTGGGCTTATTATCTCTGTCATTCTTCTTCTGGAGTCTAAAACAATCAGCCATCAGGTGACCATTCTTCTTACAATAAGCACAAGTCAGTGACTTCTTTTCAAAAGTTTCAAACTTTGGACTAGACATATTATAACTAGACTGACTCTTATTCTGTGCTACAGGCTTACTATCAGTACGCTCAGTGCTTTGATTCTTGTAATTTCCACTCGAAGGATTAAAATTTTGACCTTTGAAACTTCTCTTGTGTGAAAGGGTATAATTATCGGAAATAACAGCTGCATCTTGTAATGTCTCAACAGTTTTGTCATCTAAATGTGTTTTTAAGTCTAAATGAACACACTGCTTGAACTCTTCTAATAACATCAATTGTCTTAAATTATCAAAATTTGTATCTATTTTCTTTGACGTAAGCCATTTATCAAATAGATCTTCTTTTTCCCTAGCAAATTCAACATAGGTTTGTGAATCAAACTTTTTATAAGACCTAAATTTCTGTCTATATACTTCTGGCACTAGCTCATACGCTTTTAAAACTTCCTTTTTAACCTTGTCATAATCAGAACTATTTTCTGATGAAAGTGCTGAGTAAATTTCAGCGGCCTTGCCCTCAAAAACACTTTGCAGCATTGTAGTCCAAAAAGGCTTCGGCCATTTCAATTGAGCAATTTTCTCAAACTGTGGAAAAAATTTATCAACTGTTTTTTCACAAAATTTGGGAACCAAACGTATGTTTTTTGCTGCATCAAAATTAAAATGTTCTGATTTTGATTGGAATTTAGTGTTGCTTTCTTCTTTTGCCATTTCAATTTTCATTTTCTCAATCTCTACCCTTTCCCTCATTTCAGGTTCTGCCTGTTTTAATTTCAATTCATCTTGTTTTAATTTTAATTCATCTTCTTTTTCTTTTTTCTCCATTTCTAACCTTTCTTCTTTTTCTTTTTTCTCCATCTCTAACCTTTCTTCTTTTTCTTTTTTCTCCATCTCTAACCTTTCCTTCATTTCAAGTTCTGCCTGCCTTTCTTCTTTTTCCAATTGTTTTATTTTTAGTTCATGTTCTAATTCAAGCTGTTTTAATTTGATAGCGTCAACATTTTCGACCTTGAGTTCAAGAGCCTCTTCACCTAAAATTTCTGCGTCAACTAATTTGTCTATTATCAAATTTTTTATAATTTGTTTTCTCATAGATACTCTAAAGTCTAATTTCAGATGTCTACCAAGCAACACTTATTCCTCTTTCTTTAAATTATCAAACTCTTCCAGGTCTGGCGTTTTCAAAAATTTACCGGCATCAAATGCCATATTGTAGAATTTTGTTGGCTAGTTCTAATAAAAATACTGAAATTTTTTTTAATAAGATATTAACGTTATCCCGGACCTGAGCCCCCAATTTCTGTTATGCCAGAAAATCGCATTTTAATTGTAGCCAACAAAAGACACAGTATATGAAAGGAATAAGGTGCACTTATCATTGTTTAGTGCTTTTATTGCAGATTTAGTGAAATATTATGATGGACTTCAACTTTTATATACAAAGCTCTTCACATTTCACGTGCATCAAACTGGCTGTTTTACCAGGACCGTAAAAATAACACATTTTGCACATTTTTTATCTACTTTTCTCTAGCTTTAGAGTTCACACATTATTTATGAAACTTGAATCAAGCATAGAAACACAAATATCAAAACATAAAAACCTGTCAGATAGAAAATCAGCATGCCTCATAGGCACAAAAATGAAAACTGCTTCAAAATGCTTATTTTAGCCGTATAATGGCAAAATGGGACATTTTTACAGAATTTCTATCAAATAAAAATGTAAATCCTTTACTTTTATTCAGATTGAAACAGATTGAAATTGAAACAAGCAAATCATTCAGAAAAGTCGCCAAAGTATAGAATCTACATTTACTGAAATTCATCTCTTAGGCCCGAGAACACAGTTATTACGTAGTGCATTTCTTTTTCTTTTAGACAATAAATTAAAATTAAAAAAATCGCACCTGCTCTATCTGAAAAATATTTTTAAAGTGTAGTTTACTACTTTTGGGGCAAATAATATCAAATTTATAGAAAAGTCTACCAGCTCTTAACTCAAAATATGGACAATTCTATGTTAAGGGGGTCTATAATTCAGTTTGACAGCTTCAGGCATACTAATTTTGACCTTTTTTAACTGGACCAAATCACTACTTTACATAAAAATTCATCACCCAAATTTTTTTAACATGTAATTTCATCCCCTTACTCAATATTTCATGCATAAAATATTAAGAAATAAATTTGGAAAGTGTTGGAAACTGTGAATGTGGCATATATGTTTAAACCACTGACCATTTTTTTTCTTTAAGTTGTTCACAAATATTCATGTTTGATCTAGATCCGTTCACCAAAATTCACGTTGGACCAATCATTATTTTGGATTCTAATCAAGAAGGTATAAAATGTGAATAAGTTGATATTTAAAACATTGAACATGTTTAGGGACATCGTTAGTTGTAACACAAATCACAAGGTAACGCATGGGATCGAGGTCGGACCTCTCTCGGTCGCATGACAAATACATGTGCTCTTGTACCTAGATTTTGAACAGAACTTTTTACAGTGCATTATATGCACTATAAAATACAAATCAAGTTTGATTGTTTTTCAAAATATACCTCTTGCATTCTCTCAAAAGCGTAAAAGATATTTCAGTTTATCAAGAGCTAGGTATTTTTAACTTCATTACTATATAATTATGATAAAATGAAATGCAGTTCAAATATGATTATCACTCACAGCTGTTTCATATGTATGCCCTTGGAAAGCCTCAAATAGTAATACTGGTAGTTTAATTTCCAGATAATAACATCAATAAGTATCTTATAAGCTTCAATTGTTTCTGTCTCCTCAGTTGGCTGAACCAAGTTGACCTGTTTTTTTCTGTATGAAAGTGTTGCTGCAGTTATCTTCTTGTCTCTACATGACAATTGATTGTTAAAAGATTAAACAATTTTCAGTGCCTTACACTAGAAGAAAAGTTAATGTGTTCATAAGTGTTTCTCGTTTCTCGTTTTTATATAGATTAGACCGTTGGTTTTCCCGTTTGAATGGTTTTACACTAGTAATTTTTGGGGCCCTTTATAGCTTACTGTTCGGTGTGAGCCTAGGCTCCGTGTTGAAGACCGTACTTTGACCTATAATGGTTTACATTTATAAATTTTGACTTGGATGGAGAGTTGTCTCATTGGCACTCATACCACATCTTCTTATATCTATTGAATTAAATATAAGCAGTCATAAGCGCTGCTAAAGATTTGTAATTCATATATCAACAATATGATAATCTCAACTTTTCACGTGAAGAAAATGTAAAATGCCTTTAGCTTTTATTTAAGCAGTCATCAACCATGTGAAGAAGGGACGTGTAATATATTTATCATTTCTTATGTGCTTTCTTGATTTAACTTTTGTTTATTCTATTGTCACAAATCTTCATGATAACTGTGACCAATAAAATGTATTTGATATTCAAAAAATCAGGCTAAATTTCAACACAAAACATAATATTTGTAAATACTTTATTATACAGCTAAAATAAATAATAGATTCAACTCATAAAGAAATGAAGAGCAAAAGATGAATATTTTGTGACACTGTTCACATAGAACAGTAAGTTACATACAAAATGGTTTAATTCAAAGCAAACTTTATTTTTATCAATAGTACCGCTTAAGTCAACGCTAGGGGCCGTCTTGACCTTGTTGTAGGGTATGAATGATTTGTTCATTGTTGAAGACTCTACATCAACTGTCAAGATGAAGAACAGGAATAAAAGCCCTGTTCATTGATAATTTTCTATGTTTTCTATGTATTGTATGCGATTTTGTCCCATGTACATTTACTCCATATCCTTTCATTTTCTATTGACAAACACATGTCAACAAACAAACACACTTTAGCTATATATGGTACCATAATCTGACTCATCTTCTCAATTAAGATAATGTTATCATTATCTGTAACAGCAATATATATTTGATCGAAATGGCAGGACATTTGAGTGATGAAAAAATGATGTTTGAGCGCTGAAATTTTAGGACATTTGAGTGAAAAAAATTAAGAATGATGAAGGAGTACCTCTTCTGTTCGCCAGATATCATCTCTTACCCCTGCTCACCATGGGGAGGTGATAGTAGAATTTCTAACAGGATAAAGTTAATAAAATGTGAAGTTTATAACGCACAAAGTTTAAAACATCTTTTAATTGTAAAAAAAACAAAGCACTGTCATAAAACTTAAAACTCGACAATGGCATTATTTACAAGTCAGTTCGGGCTTGAAATTGACATCTTTTCTCCTTTAATAGTCTTGGCCAAAATTATATCGGTTTTAACGTGTACATGTATTAGTATTAAGATCTCAAGTGCCAAGGGACATATCACCTTATGATTATAAGAAATGCAGCACAAAAAAAAATTGCATAGCCAATGAATTATAGTAGAAATGATTGGTAAGTAGGGGTGTAAAATCAAATAAAATATATTTATTTTAAAAACTTACTCTTTTTACTTACTTTTTAAAAACATTTCCTTAATTCATATAAAAGTATCACAGGAAATTTCGCTCAAAATGTTCTATTTGAAAATCTAGGTAAGGCTAATATTCCGGCGCTAAAATTTCCTATGCCAGTGCTCAAATGACCCTATGTGCATTTTTAATTTTTGCTCAAATGACCCTATGTGCATTTTTAATTTTTGCTCAAATGTCCTATGCCCATCTCTAATGGTATGGTACCATAATCTGACCCATCTTATCAATTAACATAATGTTATCATTAACTGTAATGGTATGGTATTTTTCAACATTTGCGTTTTGTCAAAAACTATGCAATGAAAATTAAAGTGTCAATTGTTCTTGAACAATTGAGAGGTCTTTCCTTTTCGTAATATAAAATATATGTTTCAATAGGTGTAGAATGCATTAAAAAGCTCTAAAACACACAAAAAACCCTAAAAATATGACAAAAAACACAAAATCTGTTATTTGGTACATGACCTTGACTTTTGACCTTATGACCTTTGTCAAGGTCATTGGTCCACAATGTCATTGCAAAATACCCCCATGGGTCTAGGACCTTTGGTTCAAATGTTAAAGCTAATTTTGTCGTTTCAGAAACAGTTAAAGGGGGGTTATAACCCTTACAAATAGGTCAAATCTCTTCGGTAAAAATGTAAAAAAGTTGTGCCTTAATGACCCAAACATTTTTCACTATTAACGATTTCTGTAAGTATAATCGTTTTTGAGATATCCAATAAAAAGTTGCAAGGTCAAAGGTCAAGGACAACCTTAAAAAGCTTTAAAACACACAATTCTTTAAATAAGGTCAAAAACACTTATCAAGGTCATTAGTCCCCATTGTCACTGCTGAAGACCCCATGGGTCTAGGACCTTTGGTTTAATAGTTAAAGCTAATTTTGTCTTTTCAGAAACCGTTAACGAGAGTTATGCTCCTTAGGGCAAAGTTTTCTTCTACCTATTATGGTTACAGTGTTTGAATGATAACAAGGTTTTTAGGTTTCAGGCAAATAAGTCTGGACTGTCAAAATTTAACGACTGACAGGGTGAGTTCCGGATAGGTATTTATGACACTGATACAACGTGTGAACCTGAAAGCGACACTTCTTACGGTCAAGGCTGCTAACTGCGTCAAAGTTTGGCGGAAAAAGAATAATAATAATAATAATAATCAGAAGAAATACAGTAAGGTCTTTCCCTTTTGGAAAAGGAAAGACCTTAATTAAAAACCAATTGTTCAGAGAACAATTAAAGGTCTTTCCACCTGAACTTCAATAATAAAGAATGAAATTTAAAAAACGGTGTTACAAGGTATCACTTTTGGTGTAATTTTTTACTTCAAACTGATTTTAAAAAATAAGATTCTAGGTACTTTTTCACCGAAATAGGGTACTTCCGGTTAAAATAATGTCACTTCCGTTTAACCTTTTGAAAGGTTAAATGTCAACAAAACCAAATGCAAAAGAACTTATGGTTTATAATGAACCAGTATGAATTTTTATCAAAGGTCAAAATCTAGAATGTGAAATTTTTCTTTGACCTTGGCCTCAATTTCAAGGTCATAGGTCAGTGATCTCAAATCGAAGGACCTAGGTCATTCACTTGTATGGTTGAGCAGTAATACTGATTTCAATTACATAAGGGGAAAAAACTCCTACAAAGGATGACCGAAACACTTGGACTAAAATGTGTTGAAATTGCGCCATGACATAAACAACTATTTGGCAAACACATTGTATCCTTAACTGTTACGGTTTCTTTGGAATAAAGATAATAGGCAAATTTCAAAATTTAGAACATGACCTTGACCTCAATTTCCTCAAAATGGACCAAGTACTTCATATCAAAACACTTTAGGGTTCTATGACTTATGGTGTATGAATTTATTCAACATATCACTCATGTTAAATTTTTAAAAGAAATAACTCCCATAAGATGTCATTGAATTACTTTGGTAAAAATTAACCAAAACATCTGTAGGAGTAGACGAACAATTTGGTGAAAAAAGTTAGTTTATATCTTTTACGGTTTCAGAGAAATAAAGATAACAAGAAAAAGGGGACACGGGAAGATAACTCCTGTAAGAATAAGTGTTTGGTTACACAGGGTGAGTTGGGAAATCCTCATTACTGTACGACATCATTGGCCACAAATTCATTCCGATATGTCATAAAACAAAAAAGCATTTCAGACGGCAGAAGAAAAAAAAAAAAATCAGAACAAAAGCAAAAGTGGAAAGACCTCAAAATAATCAGAAGAAATACAGTAAGGTCTTTCCCTTTTGGAAAAGGAAAGACCTTAATAATTTAACACTGCTAATTATATACATTCTGTAATGCATAGTTCCTTCAATCACAGACGGTGATAATAATTAATTTTTAAAGTACACTTTCCTCAAATATCTTAAACCTTCTATTTTGTATGTTTTTGTCTATGATTATTTTGAATTGAACCATACAAGAATGGGAAAAAAAGGACAAAACCAGTGATCTTTACTGAAAAACATACAAGAATGGGAAAAAAGGACAAAACCAGTGATCTTTACTGAAAAACATACAAGAATGAAAAAGGAAAAATCCAGTGATCATTACTGAAAACCAAGTACAATGGTTAACATCTGTACTTTAAATGTTAAAGAGTACAAATCTGAAGCTTGTAAGGTTTGAGAGATTTTGCTTTTTTTTTCTCACAACTGTAATCATGGCACAAAATCTGTACTTAAAGCATTCTTCACAGCAACAGAACAATTACCTGACAGGACACAGTTAAGGAAAGTTTGATGTATTTGTGGATGACTGCTAACAGTAATAAATATGTTATATTACTATTTGATTTTAAAAATTTAAATATGTTGTTGGACAGATTGATGTATTTAGGTGATATCATACATTTCTATTTGAATCCTAATATTCAAATATGTTGTTGGGGAGATTGATGCATTTTGGATGAAACATCAAGATACACAATAATTTTTTTAAGTTCTCTTATTTCAAAAATTATCCTTGTTTTGAATTATTTGTTTGCCTGTCAGCTAATTTGAACTAAATTTAAAAAAAAGATAAAAGATTTCTGATCAAAAGAGTTATGTAACTATACATTTTAATAATCAACACTGTAAAACCAACTTATTTTCCTGAATACTTTATTTTGTGTTTAGCCCTTTTTGGACGACATTGCAGCTATTTTTTTTTTTTTTGGAGGGTGGGGATTTCTTAATGACTTGATGTATAAATGTAAGGGAAGAACCCAATTTTATATAGTAGTCATAACTCCTAGAAAAAGAATTGAATTGTAATTTCCTGTGGATATGCACATCTACATAGTATGTCCTTATTATCTACAAAGTTTCATGAAATTCTGCTGTACGGTTTCAGAGGAGTTGCAATGACAAATTATTGCAGTAGTATATTTTGGCCAAAATTCTAAGTTCAAGAGGGATAACTCCTAGAAAAAAAATTGAATCGTAATTTCCTGTCGAAATGGACATCTACTTACTATGTCCTTATTATCTTCAAAGTTTCATGAAATTCTGTAGTGCAGTTTCAGAGGAGTTGCAATGACAAGAACAGGACTGACGGATGGACGGGTGAAAAACATTATACCCTCCGCAACTTCGTTGCCTGGGGTATAATAAGTTGGTTTACAGTAATTGGAAATTACAACCTTGTATAATTATCTCTACATTCTCCCTTAATGCAGTTCTATACCACAAAAATAGATGTTTATAAACTCAAATAAAATATAATCTCCATAATATATGATAATATTGTTCATGAAAAAATATGTAAAAACAACACACTGAAATATATTTACACAGAGGTGTTATCATTCATCAACAAAATTGCAGGTTTTGGCATTTAAATTGTATAAAAAAACACTATTTTTATATGAGCAGTAATTCTACATTCCAAATTATAAGCCTGGGCTCTTGGTCATAAAAACTTTACTCAGTACTCTGAATACAAAATTTGTGCTTGAAACACTCAATCCAGTGTTATCATTGGTTGGTTTCTGAGTCTAAGTACGACAATTGTACTGAAAATTTTATGACCGCAAGGCCAGGTATCTTTGATTAGTATATACAGTTATAAGTGGTCTGTTATTGTGTTTACAAAAGGAAAACTTGATGAGGAAAATGCAGTTATTTCATGTATGTTTGGGTTCTTAATGTTTAATTGTTATTGATAATGTATTAAACCATTTATACTTTCACATATAATACCCTCTGATCCACAGAAGAACTCATGCATACATAACAAAAATAAATAATCTCTCCACACTTTATACCATAACATTAACAGTATCAATTTTACTGCACCAGATCCATTGACAATAAACGCCTTTACAATGATGCTCGAGGCCAAACTATCACATATTTTTTTACAAAGTATGGTAATTATCACACAAAAGCTGATATAATTTTTCCTTTTATATGGATTCCATGAAACTTAAATTACCAAATTATGAATGAATTGTGAATTTTCTACATTTACTTGAATAAAACAACATTAATAAGTCAGTTTATCTGGTTTATTGACAAAAAATTAAAATCTGCATTAAATTAATCAAATAATATCCTTTAAATTCAAATAACAGTCTGTTTATAATAAAAATATTTAGTGTTTTATTTGCATTTGATGAAAATTCCAAAAACTTCAAAAATTACTTGTTTGAGAGATGATACTAAATTAGCTATGTTATTTCAGTATCAAAGAAACAATATGCATATCTTTGATTATATTTTGTTCATACATAAAAAAAACAATTTATTTGGCTAGAAGTCCTTTAGACTTTCAAAATTTTATACTGTGGGTGGTTATGGTTTTTTCAAAGTGCCTCCACTCAAATCCCTCACAAAACACTACATAACTGAGCTCTTTGATATCTGTGCAATTAAACCAGTCCAGTAAGGGTTGAAATATTTGTTCTTAACAATAGATCTATATTGCATTAAAGTGTAACAATCAAGAACAGCACAAACAAAGAGGAATGAAAAAACTTGAGCAACATTTTAAAACAAAAGTTAAAAAATATTCACACAAAAAAATGCATATTATCTTTTTATTTTCTAACAAATGAAAATATTCAAAGATTAGCAATATAATATGATTATATTTTTCATCAATAGCTGAAAATTGTAACAAATAAAATGCTTCGCTGAGCGCAGCCTGATACGACCACAGAGGTCGAACCCTGAACAGTTGGGGAAAATTTGGACACAATATTCAAGCTTGATACTGTCTGAATTTGGATTGTGATCAAATTTTTGACATAATATAGGTTTCTGACACAAAATAAATGTGGTCGGAGATCTTAAAAATCTATTGAAATTTGAAAAATTTTGAAGAAAAAAATATGAAACCCTTTAAAAAAATTGGAAACCCCCAAACTTTTTGACCCCCCCCCCTTTCAAGCAATTACCCCCAAACTCAATCCCAGCCTTCCTTTTGGAGTATGGAACCTTGTAGTACCATTTTAGAGAGATCCATACACTTAAACACAAGTTATTGTCTGGAAACTATAAAAATGCTTGTTTTTGGCCCCTTTTTTGCCCCTAATTCCTGCATGTTTGGGGCAATTACCCCCAAACTCAATCCCAGGCTTCCCTTTGAGATATGGAACCTTGTGGTACAATGTCAGAGAGATCCATACACTTACACACAAGTTATTGTCTGGAAACTACAAAAATGCTTGTTTTTGGCCCCTTATTCCTAAACTGTTGGTACTATAACCCCCAAAATCAATCCCAACCTTCCTTTTGTGGTATTGAACCTTCTTGTAAAATTTCATAAAGATCCATTCACTTAAACTAAAGTTATTGTCTTCTGACGACGACGACATCATAGCATTATACGAACCCAAAAAAATTTTTGCAGTCGTATAACAAGAGTTACATTTTTTGACGTTTGACAATATTGAAAAATAAAATGCATGTACAAGATACACAATATTTAATTAACCATTTAAATAAGACTTTCCCACCTGGAACAGCAAAACAAAACAATTATTTTATCACATACAGATATCTGTTTATTTTCAAATGGGATTTTTTGTTTTCGTGGAGTCAATCTTGAAGGAATTATTATAACTTGTCAATCTAGTTCATGTTAACAAATACAATACCAGGTAAACTTTTGAACACATAATTGTCCTATTACTTTTTACAACTTTTTTTGCCTGTTGAGCATATTAAGCAAAACCATAGGATTAAAAAAAATGTATATCAGAAATGTATTGTACATAAATTCTATGTGTGTGT
Source organism: Mytilus coruscus (assembly GCA_017311375.1). Lineage (NCBI taxonomy): Eukaryota > Metazoa > Mollusca > Bivalvia > Mytilida > Mytilidae > Mytilus > Mytilus coruscus. Next base: position 25,092,483 of record CM029606.1, on the reverse strand, counting down.
GTGTGTATAAGAACTGCTTTCCAAATCTCCTGCTGTCACAAACTTTCAAACTTGTTTAACAGGAATACCTCTAACAAAATTGAAGACCAGTATTTTCAAATTCACCTGAATTATTATTCATAAATAATGTTTCATTCCAATTCAAAATCAAATTCAATTTGAGCACTAACCAGGACATGTTGCTATTCAATTTACAGGCATTACTACAACTTGAAAAATTCACAACAGGCCTCAAACTCTGGAGCTATCACTTGTATAAATTTCATCAAAATCTTACTAAAACTACCAAAAGGTTTTTCCCAAATTTAGAGTAGTCTCAAAGTATGAAAAGACTGATCATTCCATCACATATTATAAACAGTAGACGTTAAGCACCAAACCTTAAATAATTATTAACCATAGCCCAATAGAGTTGGGAAGACTTAGAGCATGGGACAAAATTTGGTGACTCGAGACGCCGAACATGCGATAATATTGAGGAAGGTGACAATATTTGCTCAATATCAGGGAAAATTTTAAATCGAATTCCAGCATGAATTGCAAATCGTTGAACCTCATTTACTGTGCAATATGTCTAACCTGTAATGAATTCTATGTCAGAGAAACTGAGAGACTGATTAACCGTGTGAAAATGCACAAACAAAAATTTGGAAGGATAATTCAATTATACAGAGAGCCAAAGAAATTATTTTATCAAATTACTTTATCTGAAACTTAAAAGAAAAATAATTTGTTTCGTTAGGTATATTCCTTTATATAATTTCCTTAATATATCGCTCCTGGACGTTTCTCTGACCTCAAAGTCATTTAGAATAATTGTTGTTACAGACAACATTTATTCAATCAATTTCTGTCGGAGGAGCCAAACATGGCACAGAGCGCTGTAACTGGAATGTGTCTTTACTGAATTTATTTCAAAATTTTTTAATATATATATGCTTCATTCTGAAGAACTTTTGTACTAGAAACAATGATATACAAGAGGGACAAAAACATTATTATAGGATTAAAGCCTTTTTAAAGGAATATATTGGGTGTAAAAACTGGACCAATTCACTCATAAACAAATACAAGTCTGAATGACTTTTATGATATGTTTGTGAGTGACTTGGTCCAGTTTATACACCAATTCATTCCTTCAAAGTACCTTTAATCCTTATAATTCTTTAATATTGGAGATAAGAATTAAATTTCCCCACTCGTAACCTCTATCACACTTAGATTGTATATTTGTGTCATTGAATTCGCCTGGCATATGAATATATTTCTTGGTTAACACAAAATCATGTAATCCATGAAATTTGCTATCTGAAGTGAAAAAAATATTGTTAACGTCGAGTTGATTTGTTTTATTATCGCCATCATCTTGTTTACATTGGTTACAAAAAGTAGATCCATCAATGTCATCTATCGAAAAATAAATATCTTCAAGAGCCACTACCGGAACCCTTCTCGACTAATCATATAAATGTATTCCCTAACATGCAAATCATACAAGAATTATATAATAATACAAAGTGAACATGTTGAGGTAATATCAAAAATACAGTTACATTAACAAGTGCAGACAATGTAGAAAAAGACAGAACTGAGAGCACAAAGTGGTTTAGATGAAAGAATCCAATTTTTGCTTAAACTTTAGAAACATATTACCTTTCGGGAGCACCTTAGATCTCTACCATTTTTATAAACATCTAAGATAAGAATAAAACATTAACCATTCTTTCATTTGACCATTCTTTTATTGCAAAGCTCCAGATGGATTTCTTCAAATGATTTACATTGCTAAATTTTGTTAATTATGAGTACTGGATATTTTCTGTAACTATCTTTTACTTGCTACTTTAAAAAGTCTTTGCATACCAGACATGTTTAATATTTTGTTTTCTAAATTCTATTAATGAAAGTTCATTACCTTTTTTATTGCACTTGTAATATTTATAATGCTGTAAGGAAAATTTGGTTATATTTAATCAGTAAAATCCTTTTATATGATCTCCTGACAAAATCTGGCAAAAGATATAAATTTCAGATTTTGGCATAAATAAAAAATTAAATTCAAAATAACTGTTAATCTCATAATTGTTTAAAACTTGTTTTTCTTCAAGCTAAAACTCAGGAAGATTACACTTTTATTTTAAAATAATGATGTAGCTTTCAACTGCTAAAACATGCTTTAATATCAAGATAAAATACTGATTGCACATAAAAGATATTACAATATCAGAAATTTAAGGAGATATCGTATAATTGAAAATGAGACAACTATCTACCGAAAACCAAATGATGTGGATTTAAGCCACTATAGGTCAACGTACTGCCCCAAGCAATATGTTTCTTTCATGACATATCAATTCAAAAAAAAAAGTTGAATTTTTTTGGCATTATCATTTGTATGTTTGAAAGGCCTCTTGATCTTTGTAAAAAAAGTTGACCACAGAATAAACAAGCATTCTGAGAGTATTGCATGGCAATACATAGTCCCTTACTGGTTAAAAATTAATTATACTGGAACAAAATGCTAACTCGATCTATAACTTGTCATGGTGTAAACTACATAACAAATATCAAGTCAATATCTTCAAGCATGACGAAAAAAAGTGCAGAAAACTGATAATTTAAGTGAATTTTCCTAGTCCAAGGACCATAACTCTGCAAAAAATCATCAAACCGAATCAAAATTCAAAATTGGCCTGTAACTTGTCATGAGAAAACTATATACCAATTATCAAATCAATATCTTCAAGAATGACGAAAAAAAGGGGGGAAAACTGAATATTTGAGTGAATTTTCCAAGTCCAAGGACCATAACTCTGCACAAAATTATCAGACCGGAACAAAATTCGAACTTGATCTGTAACTTGTCATAATAAAACAATAAACCAAATATCAAATCAATATCTTCAAGCATGAAGAAAAAAAGTGTGGAAAACTGATTTGCCGGACTGATAGATGGACAGACAGACTAACGGACGAAGTGCAAACCTAAAGTCCCCTTCGACTTCATTGGTAGGGGACTAATAAAAGAACTCTGTGTCCTATGACACAGATGCCCACTTGTATATTTAAGGCAAATTCAATCATTTTTCCATTTATAAAGGGATATAACTTAAGAACTTTGAAAGAGATGGCACCCAAATTCAAAACAGATCTGTGTTTGGTGGTTTTCAACATTTTGTAAAAGTTTCATAACATTTGGTAGAGGAAGTCAAGTAAAAGAAACCAATTTGGGATGTAAGGACAGACAGATAACCGTAAACCTTAATACCCCTCCTCCTAGCAGCAGGGTCATATTTTTAAAATTGTACATGATTTGCTTAGATCGATTAATAACAATTACTGATAACAAATCCCAGATAAGTTTTGTGATGACTTGATACAAAGTCTAAAAAATTTTCTAGACTGGGCTGTTTTCTAATTACAAACTTGTCTTGTCAAAAGTGCAGAAATACAAATATTGTTTTGACAATGCCTTTTACAGCTGACTATACAGAATGATTTTTGCTTATTTTTATTTTTAAAGGCCATAATGTTATTGCTTAAATCGAGAGAATTCACCTGATTTTAATATTATATTAGATTTGATATTGTACTATTAAAAAGTCTGAATTATTTTTCCATACTTACTTGATATCTATATAAAATAATAAAAGATGACAAACCCGATTTTTTTTAAGTACTATTTAGTAATTGGTTATAACTTTGTTGTGTATTTCTATTAACATACATAAAATACATACCGTATCAACATTCACAGGCAAAAGAAATATATCACACACTTAAAATATATCACAGTGTAGACTGGTAAAACAAAGAATTACAAGTTTACAATCAAAATCATATTTCATTTGGTATAAATATTTAGTGCACATACTTTTTTCTTGGATTTTAAGAACTTAAAACTTTCTAGTCAATGTTCTTTGTGTTCCAGTTTTAAATCAATACTCTAACATATTGTTTGTAGAAAACAACACAATTTATAGTAGCACATGTATATATCACACTTTTAACTTTCATAACAAGCTTTACAAATCTTAAAGAAGATATGCTCACAATTTGGTAGGTTGAAACAGTGAACCAACTACTATTTAATGTAAACATGCACTTATAAAAACAGCAGATTTAACTTAAGTTTAAACCCTTAAATAGTTTATTTTCGTGACAACCTTTACAAATCTTAAAGAAGACATCCACACACTTTTGCTATTTCAAAACAATGAATCAATATATTTAATGTAAACTTGTACTTAAAATTACAGCAGATTTTTCATCAACACTATCAACTCTATACATTGTTCAGCATGCTTAAAATTTTGTTGCACAATAAATCACATTAATTTCAGCTGTCAGTCATCTTTCTGTTACTGGGATTTTTCTACTTTGTCCTTCTTTGGTGGGTTTATAAATGTATAATATACAACGGGTGCTGCACTTACTACATGGACAATGAAGTATTGTGACCTAAAAAAAATTATAATTATTCAAAACAAATTCTCAAGTATAAAAATTGATGCAGTAAGCAAAAAATATACATTCATTACAAATGGTTCTATCTTTTGCCACTTCCATGTCAAATTTTGCTTTGACCAAAATTCTTTAATTTGCAAAAGTCAGCAAATATGGACTTTCATATTTGCTAGTTCTAAAATTGTTTTAAACATAACATATAGTGTAAAATAAAAGATTTACTAACATATTCAATGAAAGTTCAAACTAGCCTTAAAAGAAACTTGAGATTAATTTAGCCTTATGCATACAAGATTTTGAAAATAAAAGCTTATTGATCTGTTTTTCCCTTATGATTTTACCAAGGTGAGATTTTTTTTTTATAAAATTAGCTTCTGATTCAAATTCTTGATTTGCAATTTAACACTATATGTTCTAATTAAGTAAAAAGTAAGATACCAAATACAGTGCGCTCAAAGAATGTTTCTGTTTTTTAGAAGTTTTTGTTTTTAAAGTTTTTTTTAAAAGTTTTTTTTATGCTAAATAAGTATAATCATGTATGTACATGTGCCTATCAGAAGCAAGGATTCTCATTAGTGGAATGTTGAGATATCAAATACCAATTTTTCTATTTTGTGTAATGACCAACAACAATAACTAACTTTTAAACCTAGCTATTGATCAAGGAACTTTTAAACCTAGCTATTGATCAAGGAACTTTTAAACCTAGCTATTGATCAAGGAACTTTTTTTCTGAAGAAAAAAAAAACAAAATAAAAACTATCAGGAGAACTTGATAACCTGTAATTGTCTACATGATAAGTATTTGTCAATGACAGAATGTCTGTTGTTGAACAACCAATACAGAATTTGTAGAGAATTTAACATAACTGCATTGTTTTCGAAATAAAGCTTTAAAAACATACATATTAGTTATCCAATTAAACCACTCAAATGACATGTGAGATGGACTTTTAAATTTACTCATTGTTTAAGACCAGGCTCCTTGTCTATAAATATAAAGAACAGCTATACTGGTGCTATGGTAATTTCCTATCACAAGTCACTGAATAATTTCATGTATATCCACTCGAGATCAGCATAGATAGCAACTACACATGACATTCAATGAAACATAATTTACCTACCAGTATAATCTAAGATTTGGCATAAACTCTAATAAACAGTGTGGAGCACATAGATAAACATTAGCAAATCTGGTTCCTATGAATGTTATCACTTCATAAATCTGTTTTAATGTCTCATCTGTTTGAAATTTTGGTCGTATATTTCTTCTGATCTGTAAAAAAAATATTAATAAAATAAATGGAGAATGTGTCGATGGGACACAGATAATGCTCTGCTTGCGTATAGCATTATAAAGGGACATAATTCAAGAATGGTAAAAGTGACGCCACCAAACATGATCTGAGTTTTGTGGTAATAAGCATTGTGTACAAGATTCATAACATTTGGTTGAAGCAAACTTAAGTTAGAAAACGGAAATGAAAAATTCAGCAATTTTTTCATTTGTAAAGAGGCATAACTCTAGAACGGTAAAAGAGATGCAACCCAAAGTCAAACTTGACCTGTGTTTTGTGGTAATCAGCATTGTGTATAAGTTTCATAACATTTGGTTGAGGCAAACTAAAGTTAGAGAACGGAAACCAATTTCAGGACGTACGTACAGATGTATGAATGGACATACAAATGGCTGTGGGGGCATAAGAAATAAGATAATACTGAATGTGATGCATAAAATATATGTTTTCTAGTATAAACTTCATCATGGCCCAGATACTCAGAAACTAAAAACTGTCATCTAGAGAGCCATGCTTAGAGGACTACTTTAAAGATGCAACATTTATCCTGTCATTATTATAATGATTCATATACAGTTGTATAAATCTTCTTTCAATTCCCATCCATTTTACCATAATGCCAAGCTAAGAATGAAAATTGAATTTAACTTCTTTTTGAATAATAATGAGACTCTGTCTTCCAAACTACTGTAAATTTAGAAATTTTTGCATTTATTTATTAGTGAGCTTCAGCCTTGTTGATCTGACAATGAACAAAAATGTGAGACTTACTATTGTGATATCAGGTAATTCTGCATACAAATGATGACTATCAAATTTAAAATGTAAATTTTATGTTGCTGTATATAAAAACCTATCCTGTTACAAGTTTCGCATTATTAAATAATTGCAAAAACTGCTGAATTTTCAGTAATTATGGCAATTCTTGATGATTAAAGGACTAAGCTTATAAAGACAATGAAAGAGGTACATCTACATCAAATGACTGAAAATGTAAAATTTTCTAAAACAAATGAAAAATAATTAAAACTTTCAGACAGATGTATAATATTCACTGTAGAGAATTAAAACAGGTCTTGCATTAATCATGTTAAAGGAGACGTGACACGATTTTTTTTTTTTTTTTTTTTAATGAATTAATAAATATTAGTCTTAAAATATGTTTTGTACAATTTTGCTGGTCGAAACCTGATCAATTGGCATTTTTTAGGTCAAAGAATCCAGCGCTTGTCATAATGAATGATTTTTAATTAGGTAACGATCACGTGATCGTGCTTACGTCAGTGGTTACAAGCTGGGAAAATGTCTCTAACTGGACGATGTTGATACACGGTATTGACAGCACTTTTCCAGATTACTGACAAACTACAAAGACAATTGACCTCATCAATTTGAGTCATTGTGTGTGGAAAATAACCAAGAAAAGGATATTAATTCTTCATGCGAAAAGTCCAACAATGACGATTTTTTAGACAATACCGATCGGATTGTTACCATACATATGGGTTTGTCTGATGAATAAATTTAATAAACCGCTTTCCTCATTTCTTTTTATTTAAATAAAACTACTTTTAATCATGATTGAAAATATAGATCTTATAATTATTGATGATCAAATTGTTCTTTTTTCTCTCTGTAACAAAACTGTTACGGTAATGTTATAATTATGTGTGCGCCAGAAGCAGAAAGAAAAAAAGAAAAAAAAAACGATTGTAAAAGTCAAATAAGGCGTTCACAAAGGATACAGTTTTTTATTTTGTTTTGTTTACGTAGAGACTTTAAATAGGTATAAACTATCATCAAAAGTTATGCTTATAATATTTTTTGTTGGAAACCATACATCACGCCAAGGATTTCTATAGTGACAAATCCTTTATCACACTTTTTCTGCATTAGGATATTCAATTAACAATTTTATTACTTTCCCCCTTTTATGTAAACAATTCAATTTCTATATTTTATTTGCGTCCCACCTTATGTATAAAATTAAACAATACAAAACATTTATTGGAGGCTGTTAGTAATTAAATTTTGACACCTATAGCATACTTGACCAGGTGAAAGGTAAGAAGGCACCTGTATTGTGATTAAGTCACGAATTATGTTATTTACCTTTTAAAACCATACATTTTAAAGAAAAATATACTATAGTCTTATGTTGAAATAATTAATATAGTTATATTACACTTCTAAAGTATGCAATTCCATCCAAACCCTTATAAATCTAACTTCAAATTTAAGGAATTACACAAAGTAAATTCAAATTCACATATAGGTCCTTTGCGGTGTTTTAGGGACCGCTCTTCCAAATATCATTTAGCAATCAATTTGCTTATTGCGTCCAGGAAAATATTCACAACACATAATGTTAAATTTTCAATCGGACTGAGCATGAAAATGTTTACATGTAGCATACTTCAGTCTTCGAGAACATGAGTTATGTATTAGTTGTATTTGTGCGTTATCTCTATTGTTTTTACGTTAGTGGTTTCTGTACTTCGTACCGATCTTTTGAACTAGACTGTTTTTATAGTTATGTACTGCTGTAAGACCACTATCTTTTTTTTTTTTTTTTTGGGAGGGGGGGGTTGGCGCTCACATACATATACCCCCGACACATTTTGAATGTGACTGTGTTAAATCAGGAGCATGTAGATCAGTGGTTGTCTGTCAAATGTTTTCTGCGGAAATTATTTTGAAATAAATCAGTTAGTTTTCCTCGTTAAAATTGTTTCACATTTGCATGTTGAGAACTTTTATAACCGAATATACGATATAGGGTTTTCTCATTGTTGGAGGCCTTACGGTTATACCAAATAATTGGTTCAAACATCACTTTCTTCATTTATTATTAAGTTTCCATTCTAAAAAGACATGTTTTTCATCATCTGAATCTTTACCAACTAGATAGTTGTCAATAACTATGTTCGATGTTCAATATAAGAATGTATAAGACTTATATGATTCATATTCTCGTATCAACTCCTTGTTTGCTTTTTATGCTATTGCCTAATAATTTCTTATGAAGTTATAGACTTGCAAGCATACAGGAATATTACATTTCCATCTCAAGAAGTCAATTAAAAAAGGGCATCTGTTATAAACCTTTTTATATCTGCAAATTCTTAAAAGCAATAAAAATAAAATCTATATACAGGTTGTCTATAATTAGTTATCAACACTGGTTAGGGTATTTAATATTGGTGGTGCATAGGGTATTGTATGGTCGTACTACAGGTATTCATTAAACATCAGGTAGTTGTACCTGTAATACTGTAACAATAATATATTCCAATCTCACCTGTGCCCTCGGCAAAATCAACATCCAGGATGTTCACAAAGAGCTTATGAAGTAATATTGCATAATAACTAACAATCCCCCATGTGGCGTGACACCTGAAGCTTGCAACTTCAAACGAGACCTGAAATTGCGATACTCAATCACCTGTAACGTACACCTGTGACCTATGATGAACTCATGACATGGCACCGAGACCACAAATCTGGATTCCTTATGTAAGTGGGCGGAAAGAAGTGTAGTTTGGGCTTGTTAAAAAGTCCCATCTTTACACCTTCTGAGTCCGCGTGTCATTCGAAAAACAGAAAATATCATGTCAATATTCTTTTTAATTATATTGTTGAATCCATAGGCATCACATAATTTAATCATTGTTTATCACTGTCATGCGTAATATTGGATAATAACCAAAACTAAATTTGTGTTGTACCCATATGTCAATATGAATGAAAGGAACCACTGACGTAGTAGCCTCGTTCTGAGTGACTTCCGGGATGGAAATATGCATATTTGACAGGTCGATAAATCGTTGCATTAAAATCTCATTAAAATACATATTTTACCAAATATTTGACACTTATATTGCTATCGATGTATTTTGGGGGAAAGTTAAGTATAAATAAACATTTTGAAACACAAATTGAAAATCGTGTCATGTCTCCTTTAATAAATAGAACAGTAAAAGCACATTATAGCTTGGTGCCAAAAAGCTAATATTCAGAAGAAAATTTAGAGAAATTTTTATCCTTTTTCCATTAATTGGTAACCATTTTCTGATTACCATTACTGCATTCCATGTTTCTTTTTCAAATGTAATAACATCCATATGACTTTTGGTACGACATGGTCACTCAACAAAATATGGTATGTATGATATAAGATGTATTTCTCTCTACTTAAATCTATAAAACTTACTATTCTACCTGCTGTTATGACAAATGCTGCAGACAAAAATGTGATGTAATATCCTGGATAAAAACCATGCCACAGAGAAGTAACTAGAAATACAGGCCATACACCATATTTCCTAGGTACTCTATCATAGACACAGCGACGTAACCATAAGGCTGTTCTTATATTCCAACTATCTATATTCACTTTCATACTAGTACATGTCTGAAACAGAGAGAGAATGATATTTCCTAGCCACTTACTTTCATTTCCAAAGATTAGAGTTGCCAAGGTTTTAATACTAAACATTCACACATTATTGCTGCAATGTTTTCTAATGTCAAAAAGCTGTATCAATACATTATTGTACTATTACTTTTCAAATTATTGAATTATAAATTAGGACTGACTCATTACAGATTTAGAATAATAAATTAAAACATTTCACTAATTACGGTACAGTGAAACCTGTCCCAACCAACTCCTTCTAAATGAATACTTTTTGTTGGATTAGACAGGTGCTCCGTTTACACAGGCCATATTTCTAAAGATTTATATAATTTCTGTAAAAAAATTCTTTGATTATCAAAAATTATTCTTTCTGGGCATATTAATATATTAATAAGGTTAAATCAAACATATGGTCACAGACTGTTTTTTGTGTATTAAACAAATCTGTTTCCTAGAAAGTAATGAAAAAACCGTCAAAATTCGACATTTTACAGCCTAAAACACAATAACGTTACTCTTATTTTGACATTTTGTGGTATTTTTTCCACCTAGAACATCACTCTGAATGATGTATACAGTAAAGCTGAAGTTGGTGACCATATTATTATTTTGCATCATTGAAACGAAAATTTGTGTATTAACAACATTTTTTAAAAAACTATGGATTTGAAATTGGAGATTTGACATTTATATGACAAATTTAAGATCCTTTTTTGCCGATTTTATGTTCTTTCTTTACAAATGTTCACTTATTTTTAAAGAATTCAATCAGTAATATTTTAGAAAATAAAAGAGATAAATGCATTTTTTTAGGGGGATTTTCAGTTATAGTTCAATGAGTCAAAGTTGCATGAAAAACTTAAGGAAAAATCTGTGACATAGCCTATTCATTGTAACTTAACCTTAAGGGAAATAGCTCATTTAAGGAGCCATCTGATAATTTTGGTGAAAATAAGTCGTGGTAAATATACATCATGAAATTGTATTTGATATTTTACTTTTTGGCTTTAAAACTTTTTTATTCAGAAATTTAAAGTGATCAGTTATGGTATCATACAATTTAAAATAAAAAAAATTTCGAAAGTGGGATTAAAAATCCACAGCTATATTTCAAAAGTTACAAGGCCAATATACATGATATATAGTATCAACATTTAAGCTCTTCTTGACAATTGATTATCATAGTGAATCAAAGATGATTGACTTAAAATATCTTTGTATTCCAAATGTAATATATGACAGGAGTTGTAATTCAGAGAGTAATCATATGTTTCAAAATGAATCACTCTACATTAGTAACTGAATCATTTGTGTAAACTGTGAACCTTGTTTTCTAATAATGCTACATTCCATTCTAAGTTAATGGTGAGGCACAGTTGCCAACCTCTGACAATGACAAATCATGTCAAGACATGACATGACATGTCATGTAGCGTGTGAAAACACGTGACGTAGATGCAGACTTTTTAATATGAACATTATACAAATTTGTTAATATAAAAAACAATATTCTACTGTAAACTTTTATTGTATTCAACAGTGGTCAGTTTTGCTGCTTTCAAAACAACACAACTAGGCACATATTCAAAACAACTGCCAGTTTGGTTTATTTACATGATGACAATGCACACAGTGTATCATTGTTGTGTTCTGATCTGAATTCAGAGTAAATCTTCTTTATAATTGAAAATGCTCTCTCACAGTCAGAATTGCTATTTGGCAGAACTAAAATAGCTTTAATAATAATAGCAAGCTTTGAAAGAATGTCATAACGTTTTAGTGATTAAAAAAGTCATCTATGTCTGCCATTGCTTCCAAAAATGATGCTATTTCCTGGTCACAGCTGAGTAGTTCATCAGGAGAAGACAGCTGGCACTCTGAGAACTGATCCAACAGTTCTGCGATATTCCCATCCCCTATGACCTGTGGAAATCTGTTGGCTAGATTTGAAACTGAAAAAGAAAAATAATTTTAATATTTGAATATTATTGAATGCTTTATCAAATATCTAGTTCTCCTCTCACACATGTTGTTATGATTGCAAATGATTGATAATGTTTAAGATGCATACTACTGTACTAATATGCCCTTTATGGCTCTTTGATTAGGAAAATAAACATATTTGATTTGATTTATTATGTCATTACTAGTAGACCTGTAGTAAGTTCATGTGTATGCAGATTTCCACCAGGGATATTATTATTTTCTTTTTTGGTACATACACATGAATCATTTTTGCTTAGCACTCGGCTCTTAAGACAATGGCACAGGTCCAGAAAGTGACCTCTTTCTGCTGGACATTTCCCCAGAGTGAATTTGAAAGAAAGGAAGTCACAAAACCTTAAAAACTACTCACAAACTTACCTGAAGGGTTTTTGTTGTTCGTCCATATCGAAAAATAAACAATACCGATCCAACGAATACCTCGAAATTTTCTGTATTTATCGTATAATTATGAAAAAACCTGAGAATCGCGATATCACTAACGACCAAATAATCAAAACAATAAAAAAGTGTGTAATGGCATGTAAAGTGGTGAAAAGCGTGTACACGCCATGTGACAAAATCTATGCGCGTAAACCGTTGAAAAAGCGTGTATTACACACGAATATCATGTGAGTTGGCAACTAAGTGGTGAGCTGTTTCCAAAATTATAATGAGCCTTGGTAGCCAACTCTGGTTGTAAGTTTGAAGCCCTGCTTGTGGCCAGGTGTGGTCAACAGTGAATGGAAAAGGATGCCCAGTTTTCTTGTTGAAGGTTGTGGTTCTCTTTGGGTATTCCAGCTTCCTCCACCAATAATAATTGGCTTCCTTGATACTTGATATAAGTCAAGGTAACTGAAAGTGGGGTTAAACACCAACAAACAAAACAAACAAAAAATATAAGATGTTGACACTAGCTTTTCTCAAGTGGAACTTTAGTGAATCTAAATTATGGTTCACTGAAGCTTAGTAGCTGTTCAACTTCAGCAATATAGATTTCAATACTGACCAATGACAAGAGAATTGATTAACACATGTAAGGTTTCAGGTGTAAAAAGAATTGATTAACACATGTAAGGTTTCAGGTGTAAAGAGAATTGATTAACACATGTAAGGTTTCAGGTGTAAAGAGAATTGATTAACACATGAAAGGTTTCAGGTGTAAAGAGAATTGATTAACAAATGTAAGGTTTCAGGTGTAAAGAGAATTGATTAACACATGTAAGGTTTCAGGTGTAAAGAGAATTGATTAACACATGTAAGGTTTCAGGTGTAAATTGTACAATATTCCTACCTCTAATGTCCATATATTAACATTATTTAGTAAATCCCATTTTGGTTCACCGTTACTGTCATATCCATTAAATCCTAACCCTGCAACATTATTTACTGCTTCACCTAAAATGTTACAATGTCATATAAAAGTTACAATGTCATATAAAATGTTACAATGTCATATGTCATATAAAATGTTACAATGTCATATAAGATGCTACAATTTCATATACAACACACAAGAAGATTCAGTTGAAAAATCACTCATTGTGGTGATATTTAACTATGAGTGCTGGTGAATGTGCTGTTTCTTTCTGTATATTCAAATATTACTGATCAATGTGACAATATATAAGATATTAATATAGAATAAAGATTTTAATAAAGGATAAAACACATTTTTTCTAGAGGTTATTGATGTGTAAACTGGGTTGATTATCTCACAAATTGAGTTTGTGAGTCAGTGTTCCTGTTACTAGAAAAATGTGTTTAATCCTGATAATTTTCAACCAAAACATTTGTTATTATATTCTTTCAATTTCAACTTTCTTGGAATTCCAGGATTTCAGTCATGTGTACAGCCCATGAAAATATCACAGTGAAATCCATTCACAGTTTACATAGGTTATGAAAGAAAGGGAAACAAAATTACTGACTAATCACAATAATGCCATATAACAGGGTTTCTGCTGGCATTGTGCGAAAAAATAATAATTGTGGCGATTAAAATTCATTGTTGGCGAAAGAATTTGGTGAAAGAAATATAACGGTTTGACTTTGTCCATCTTGTTTATTTTCTGGTGGGGTTTCTCAGACTTTTTCACTGATCAGACAATACTGGGATTATACCTTGAACTCGTCACGTGTTACGAGTTTGATCAAAAATAAAAAATCAGCTGATTGCATTTTATAACTTTCAGCAACAATGGACTCATTATTAAAGGTGTTGATTGTATTGTGTAATGAAATTGTTCGGTGAAAAGGCGTCACAATTCACCTAAAGGAATTTTATACAACTTTGATAGTGAGTAGTTCACACTCGATTTAGCGACGCATGAGTCGAAGCATAGTTTTCATTTCAACTTTTTGGTTTACCGATGGTCCAGAAAAAAAAAAACTGTTGTTAAGAAGAAAAATCTCCTAATTTGACCTTATCCTGATGAATCCCTTGTTCCAAGAAGTAAAATATGATGATTTCATGATTTATACACAGTGAATTTATATTGCAATTTTACAGTATGAGTTTTCATTTATTTCAATGCAGATTATAAAATAGATCTGTAGAATTATAATAGACATATATTTGACAACTAAGCTGCAAAAAAAAAAAAAAAGGAAAAATTTTAAACAAAATATATGTTTATGTATAAAGTTGGCGAAAAAAATTGAAAGTGGCGAAAAATATATTGTTTTGGCAAAAGAGGAGGCGAAAAAGAAAATTGACCCAGGGGAAACCCTGCATATAAGGTTGAACTATATACTACATGGGAACATTATTAAACTTATATCTTCAAAATCATGTTATATGATTATATTTTTTTCTGATGCCGTTTTTGGGATATATCAGCTGTTCCTTCTTATTAAACAAAGATAAATAGCTGTCCATTTCAATCATTCTTAATTATTCATATAATGGAAAAATAAATTAAGATCTATTTCTATATTCTATATTTGGCCCACATTGTTTCCATTCAACACAAATATTCTTGCTCCATTGCATCAGTTTTATGCAAAAATGCTAGTCTAAGTGTATAACACTTATGAAAAGGATGTATTGTGATTCATCATATGATCATGGCCTTATGATTTCTGTGAACAACACCTTATTTCCCTTTAGTTTTGTGTATATACTTACTTAATAAGAAAGCTGTGTAGTATTTACTTCTAATCATAGTCACAGACACTAACATATAAAGCATACGATATATAAATGTAGACTCATATAGATATTCATCAGCTGAAAATAAATAGAAAAATCAGTGTTAGTTATAACATAATTCCTAAAAAGTACAGTCATACTGTAATCGTTCTATTTAAGCAGTCAAAATGCATTTGCTAAACATAATTTATGTGATATACAGTCACTGACCGTATAACAGCTTAAGCAATGCCTACCTCCTTTTTATTGCGAAACCAAATGAAACTTTACCACAGATTCATCTCCTATTGGTCATTCTATTTAAACTTTTGTCAGTTCTATTGTCCCATTGAATAAATACAAAAGCTATTGTTCTCTGTGTAGTTTATTCACTGAGATTCATCTAAGAGAAATCCATCACTCATTGATTAATTTACCTGCGTAAAATAATTATCTTCTAAAGATGAAAATACATATTTTAACTTACAAAACTGCATGTGATGTTGTATTTATTCAATATCAATAATATATTTTCAATCTGTTCAATGTAAACAGTGATTCAAACATTTTAAAAAGTTGATTTCTGACAAAAGTTTTTAACATTGTTCCTATTGAAATTGTTTTTTTTTTGTATTTGACTAATAAAAACTGGAAAATGATGATGTTTAAATTAAGGCCTTCTTAAATGTATTCTATAACTAAACAAAAACAAAAAAAATGCAAATTTCAATAGGAACAATGCTAAAAAATCAGAAATCAACTTTTATGATTTAAATTAATATTTATATTGAACAGATTGAAAATATATTATTGATATTGAATAAATCCAACATCACATGCAGTTTTGTGAGTTGAAACATGTATTTTCTTCTATTTAGAAGATAATTATTTTATGCAGGTAAATTAATCAATGAGTGATGGATTTCTTTTAGAAGAAATTTATAGGTCCCAGTGAATAAACTACACAGAGAACAATAGCTATTGTAGTTATTCAATGGGACAATAGAACAGAAAAAAGTTTAAATACCTTAACCAAGAGGAGATGACTATGTGGAAAAGTTTCATTTGGTTCGCAATAATTTGTAATGAAATGTTCACACTTCCACAAGTTGGCCCCTACAAAAATTGAACACTATGTTTTGTTTTTGTTCTTATTTGTGGATTAAATAGTATACATTTTGGCATTCATTCTTGTTGATTTTTTTTCATTCTGTGATCAGTCGACTCGTTCACCTTGATTTCAACAATATATTTTGTTAGCTAATAATTTCATTCTACTAAACTAAGAGGCATTTTCAAGGGTCAAACTGTTAAAGCAGTTTTAAAATGATTTTAAAAAACCAAAATGATAACACTAAACATGCTAACTGGTTATTAAACTATTGTAGATTGCAGTATTAAGACAACAATAGTATATTGACTTGACATTATACTGATATAAGAATTAGCACCTTACAGAGAAATTGCTCATTGTTTCTAAAACTTATCCTTATATAGTTGTGACCTGCACTGATTCACATCTTTATCCTTAGGACTTTATGGATAGTTGCCTCATTAGATATCATACCACATCTCCATAGACTTATAGTATCAATTTTAGTGTTATGTCTACAATTGTGTTCAATACTTTCAGAGATTACCTTGTTCATCATCAATTAATAGAATAAACTTTTTTTTATTATTATATTGTTTCTTGCAGGATTAAAATTTGGACTATGAATTATGTATTTTGTAGAGGGATGGGCTGCACTTGTTCTGATGACACACATAAAGTGGATGAACTAAACCCAGACATGAAGAAAACATTTATTATCAATGTTCTAAAGAATTTGGACTGGCTGATCACAGCTACATTATCAAATTATGGCATCCAAAAGAGAGATTTCAAAAGGACACAGAAAGTGATCCATAGTTTGAAGGCTGCACAAAGTTAATGCAAATAAAATGACAAATACTGAGTAAAAATTTACTTATACCATAAGCCAATCTTTGCATTTAATTGATTAAATGTTGTTCTCTTAAAAGTCTAGTGGCAATTTTGCACTCAATAAGGTAAAATATATTCATAAACAATAAGCAATACCAAATGAAGATACATGGCTCTGCAAAAAATGATACAGGTAGAAAGTGTGCCAACCATTCAGACAAAATACCATGAAAACACATACCATACTTTCTCCCTCAATCAGATATTATCAAGTAATCTTAGCATATATAACTTACTAAACATGTAGTCATAAGGTACAATCTTTGGCGTCACAACCATTAGAACACTGAAAATGGCAGCTTGTATACACTTCTTTATCACAGCATCCTTCAAAATAAAAAAAAAACAACATTGGTAATCTACAGTAAAAATCATTATCATTTTGCTTAGTTTCTTTTGTTACCTTTTCTGACATCGGACTCCGACTTCTTTTAGACTGAGTTATACTGTGCGTATTGCTATGTGTTTCTTTATTCTACATTGGCTAGAGGTATAGGGGAGGTTGAGATCTCACAAAACATGTTTAACCGCGCTGCATTTTTGCACCTGTCCCAAGTCAGGAGCCTCTGGCCTTTGTTAGTCTTGTATGTTTTTTAATTTTGGTTCATTTATATGTTTTGGAGTTTAGTATGACGTCCATTTTCACTGAACTAGTACACAATTTTATTTAGAGGCCAGCTGAGGACCACCTCCGGGTGCGGGATTTTCTCGCTGCGTTGAAGACCCATTGGTGGCCTTCGACTGTTGTCTACTTTTTGGTCGCGTTGTTGTCTCTTTGACATATTCCCCATTTCCATTCTCAATTTTAACTCTTTCTCTCATTAGTTTATACTAAAACTGTTGACACCAAGATATGTCATCTGCTTTGCTGCAAAATCAAAATCAGTTATTAGATAAACAGGGTTTCTCAGGGTTTCACCAATGTCATCAATTGGGATTTTAGAAAATTCTATAAAATCTATAAAGCTACACAATAACATATTCTTTGCCTTAAATACTTTTCTATTGGATTTTAAAACTGTTGTAAAATATACAACAACCAATCAAATTGTAATTAATGTGCCTCCCCCTTTAATAATCATACAGCCCTATCCAAAAACTTCCCATTTGAAAGTGATCTAGAGAAATTTAATTTACCTGGACAGTTACCTTGACTAAGAATAATCTACATACATGTTTAAATGATCCTACTACTTTAAGTACTCCATATATCGACTTAATGTCAATGTTTTTTTTTGCTGAGTTTTAACAACATAATGTGTTGATCTTTTTTATCTGGATGCTTTCTAGACACCATATCCATAGATATTGGTTTGATGATATGAATATGGATGCATACTCTAACCTGGAATCCAAAGGTACTCAAACATCCAATCTCATCTTTCTGAGATGAAGTAAATAATAATTTTAGAGGTTATTCCACTTAAACATACCCCCACAAGAATGTGCAAGTAAATCACTTCATGTCTGAACATTTCTGAAGTTTGACTTTATAACAGAAATCTATTTGACCTTGAATGTTACTTTTAATTTAAAACTAGGTATCTAGATCTGTTACAGGGTCAATTAAAAATGTCCTGCTTTCCACCAGTCTAGTTCACAGATTCTTCTACATTTGTTAATATGGAGAGAAGTGTGTATTTTAATGTCCATTCCAGATGCCTTACCTTTGGAGACGGAGACTCAACATCATCTTTTGTTCCCTGGAGAAAAAAAATACAATTAGTTACTGATTGAATGTCAAAAGTACAAGCATATGGCCAATCACATCTGTGGTATAATATTATACTCTATTTAAAATATAGAATCTTGTCTCATAAAAAATAATCATAATCATGAATTTACCCTGTATCATCTAAAATGTCTCCAACCTCTTTTAAGGCTCTTTAGGTACATGTATCTCCTTGTGAGTTTAATACAACCAGGATTCATATTCGTATTACATTAACATTTCTAGTTCTGCGTTCTGCATAAGGTTAAAACATTACTCACTATACATGAATAAAATCACTAAATCATGGCCTTATTACTTCTGATGTTAAATTCTGCAATTTCCAGCATTCATAGCCATATTGTCTAAAGTTTAATTAATGTGGTTCTATACTTGCAAAAATATCCATCCAATTTGATTTTTATCAGCTTTTCTGTTGTATTTTTCATGTTTATTACTGTAGTTGGATAGCTGGTGCATATTCAAATTTCCTACATCTCATTTTACTCTCTTATATCAATGAATATCAAATCTTTTGTCAGATATCTTTCGGAAATTATTTTTTTTATTGCAACCTCACATAACAACTTGATGCACAAATAAAAATGAATATATGTTGGAATCCTTCGACAGAAAATTATTCATACTATCATAAAAGAAGGTAATGTAGGGTAAATCAATCTGGCAGCACCCCAACAAAATAAAAACAGCAAAAGACTTCTAGAGGTCACTTATGGGGAATACCAAAAGCGTCAGCTCATGAGAGGCAACCTTTTAAAAGAGGTTCTGAAACGTTTCTGATTCCGATATCGCCTGTGTCTGGCATCCCTGCACATTGTTTTAGTGTTTTCAATTCGTAGAATTCTTGCTCTTGCAAGCAGTGAAATAAATAAACTGTTGACACAGTGATATGTCTTGCCTGTCTGCAGAAAATTCGAAAAAAGATATAATCTGATGGACAGCATTTTCAACATTGCAACAATTCAAAGTCGCTGAACAAGACCTAGGGGCAGGGCCTTGAAATAATCATCAAACTGATTTGTACTGATAGTAAGGCAATTTTATAGAAAATATCATTGATCTATCACAAGTAGTTCCTATCAAACTGACTTAAGCAGAAAACTTAACATTGAAAATTGCTAATTAATTCAAAGTCGCTAAACCATGACCTAGGGGCAGGACCTCGAAATACTCGTCAAACTGATATGTACTGATAGTAATGCAACTTTAAATCAAATATCAATGATCTATCACAAGTAGTTCCTATCAAACTAACTTAAGCAGAAAAAATTAGTGAAACTTTGTGAGCACGCTCACATACCCCACACCCCCACATTATCACCAGATTCCTAAGTTCAAAGACTCATAACTCCTACAAAAGTCAACTGATAAAAATTTCTTGTGGATATGCACATCTACATATTACGTCCTTATTATCTCCAAAATTTCATGAAATTCTGTTGAGTAGTGACAGAAGAGTTGCAATGACCAAGTCTTGCAGTAGTATATTTAGGCAAAAATTCTAAGTTCAAAGGGCACAACTCCTAGAATAAAAACTGAATCTTAATTTCCTGTAAACATAATATGTCCTAACTATCTACAAAGTTTCATAAAATTCTGTTGTGTGATTTCAGTTGAGTTGCGATGACAAACTCGTGCAATAATATATTTTGGCCAAAATTCTAAGTTCAAAATGGCATTACTCCTAGAATAAAAATTGAATCAAAATTTCCTGTCGATATGCACATCTACATATTATGTCCTTATAATCTACAAAGTTTCATGAAATTCTGTTGTGTGGTTTCAGAGGAGTTGAGATGACAAGAATAGGACTGACGGACAGACAGACAGACTGACGGAAGGATGGGTCAAAAACATTATACCCTATAGAACATTGTTCTATCACAAGTAGTTCCTTAGTAACCTAAGCAGAAAAATTAACATTGAATATTGCTCAGGGCCCACGCTAGCAGGCGACTAGGGCGATAAAGTCGCTTTCCCCTCCGTCACTTCGCTTTGCCCGACCGTCAAAAGTGAAATCTAGTCGCCCTGCTGTTCACCATTCTGGCTTTCAGTCGCTTTCATCATCGGACATTTTCAATTTTTACCAAGTCGATGAAACATCAATTTTTTATTGATTATTAAAGAAATTCAGACATAAACGATTTACTTTCTAAAGAAAAGAGTTTAAAGCATTGACTTTACAGTGTGTCAGGTTATTTAATAAAAAGACAACTTTTTATCACTTCATGCACTTCCGGTGCTTGTTCCTGGAGAGCGTACATCAATCTAACTTTCGGCGGCAAAATAAGTGTTTTACTTCATTTGAACGTGATAAAAGTTGCCTCCAGTAAATGTTTAATCCATTTATTGCGTTAAAAACGTCATATTCCTTTCCAAATAGCTTGTCAAACATCGTTTTATTTTTGTTAATTTTCTTCGTCCGCCATTGATATACTAACTACGGATCGGAAACGGACCAGCTATGACCGAAATCCGTATTTTTACAATAATAACTACGGACGCATGAATGGATCAGCTGACAAAAGAATATTGATCCCAAAAGGGAAAATAACGCATTCCATACGCATTATCACGCTTTTGGTTAGATCTACCTGATTAATGTTTATAATTCAATATAAATGGATTGTTTCAAATTATTGATTAAAGTTGCTTAACTCTAGGACTATTATACTAATTTCAATAAATTATGGCCCAGCTTAACTCTGCATATATCTTTTGATGATTAACATGATAAACAAGATAGTTTTTTTAATTGAATTGTTATTGATATATTATACTTTCTTTTCCTTTTTGACATAAAAAAAAAATTCTTTTTAGTGCTAAATATTTAGTTGGTAGTTTCTCACAAGAACCTAAACTTAAACAACTTTGAATTTGAACTGTTACTTTAACTGCATACTCAGACATGAATTGAACAATATAAAAAGAAAATTAGTTACATATGACCCCTATATACTATAGTAAAAACCAAACATTGTAGCGCAGTGCGCGAAGGAGCACTTCTCTTTCAAATCTCACCACTTCTCCCTATCTATGATTCTGAAGTAGTGTGAGCCCTGTTGCTAATTAATTCAGTCGCTGGAATATGACATAGCGGACAGGGCGTCGAAATAGTCGTCAAACTGATATGTAATGATAGTAGTGCAACTTTATATTAAATATCATTGATCTATCACAAGAAGTTCCTATCAAACTAACTTAAGCAGATAACTTAACAATTGTTGACGACTACGATGATGTCATCATCCTCGTTGTCGACGGAAAAGCAATCCCTATGTCTCGGCTTTTCAAGACTTTCATCACAAGTGAGACAATCAAAGAGCTGATAGCTCTGAGGTGGAAGAAGGTGAATAAATTAAAAGGTAACTTGAATTACCATAAAAGCAGCCCCACTAACCCAGCCTGCTTTGTTCCATTATCGCTATGATGTATTTTTTTTCTTCAAACAAGAATGTGTCATAAGTACATGGATTTCCAATCTATACAATCATTTTCTATGTTCAGTGGACCGTGAAAATTAGGTAAAATCTTTAATTTGGCAGTAAAATTAGAAAGATCATAATCATAAGGAACACATGTGTACTAAGTTTCAAATTGATTGGATTTCAACTTCATTAAAAACTACCACGACCATAAACTTTAACCTGAAGCAGGACGGACGGACAGACCAGTAAACATAATGCCCATAAATGGGGCATAAAAATAGTAAGACTTGTTACATACCTGCCAACTTTTGAAATTTCCCATGGGGGTTTTAGTGTGCGACAACAATTTTAAAGGTTACAATTTTAGCGAAGTATTTTGCACGATCTGGATTGTCTTGAAAAGTGTCATATTTGTATGATGAGCTTACATGCCTTTTTCTTGAGTCTGTTTGCATGATTTAAGTTTTAAATCAGTAGAAAAGATGAACATGTAGCTAGCAGACCAGGGTTTATTTTCTTGTGTAAGAATATTAGATGCTTGTTGAAATTTCCAATTTTGAATTATGCAAAGATGTGTCACCCTCATTAGAAGAACATTACAACCCACTGTAAAAAATGAGCACCTCTATATTCATATTATTTGATGAAACTTTTCCCAAGAACTATGCATCTATCAAGTATTAAAGTGTCAAAACATGTCAAAAGAATTTTGTGATGTTTCTAAACTTATATCTTCTTTATTAATTTGACCCCTCATTTAGAAAAGTTGTTCCAAATATAATGAATTTTCCCACTTTTGAGTTAAAAATCTTAAAAATTTTCTTTCTTTTTTTTTCAACAGTAAAATGACCCCTTTTTTCAGGGACAGTCCCTCATTTAAGGGACACCACTCATAATGGGTGGGGTGGGGGTGGGGGGTCCCAACCTGTTTGTTTGTCTTTGTGAAAAAAGAATAGTACATTGTGCTTTAAATGATTTAATTGAATACAAAAATAACATATGTTACAAGAAGTATAATGTCAATAAATTAGTGAAAAAAATACTATTTATTATCTTTATGTAGTACTGCATCATTGAATTTGGTCAATCAGTCATGCTTTTATCCTTAAGCTGTGTAAGAACCTCCTTGCAGATGAAAATTCACATGCCATGTTCACGATTTTACAACTTCTTCTTCTTCTTCTTCGTATTTCCTTCCAATTAGGAACACCAAGTAGAAACGGAGTTGTTTTCACTTGTATTATTTAAAAGTATTTTTAAAGTACTAGATGAAAACAACACAAGTTCAAAATCTAGCATGTTAGAATAATCTTCAGAGAAAACGTTTTTGATTGGCTTATTAATTTGATCATGAGAAACACAGAATTTGATTGGCTGAACACTATTGTCTTACCTTGGGAACAAAATAAGGAACAGATGATTTTCACTAAATCGTGTTTTAGAGCTTTTAACGATACCCTTAATATCAATATTTTTAATAAATGCAAGGACGTATTATAAAACGTTGTGTAAGATAAGAGTGAAGAGAATGAACACAGGGTGAACGTACTATACGGGCGAAAGAACTCAGGATGAACAGACCAAGGCGAACATGTAAACAGGGCGAGTTGTCCCGATACCAAATTCAAGCATGGTACTACAAATATCTACATTAAAACATCCGGTTACAAGTAAACAAATAACGTTCATGTAGATGAGATGAAATCTAATAAATTACATAAATAAAAGGGTAAATATTAACGATAGTGATTGTTTTTCAATCCAAATTTACAAATTAAATGATTCAGATGCTTAATCATGTGTAAAAATCGGTGTCAAGAATCGGAAGTTGTTATGAAATTGTAATACACAGAAACGGATGCGGCATACGGAGGTGGTTCAATGATTTTAAAGTCGGCACCATAGGCCTTCAGAAGACTTGAAGTCTTCTTCCACCAAAAATTGCAGATCCAGCATTGTTTATTTGAAGAAAACATTTGAAATATGTTAATATTCATGGAGTGGTATGTAGGCAATATGGATTTCAATGAAAACTTAAAGGATTTGAACAGGAGGAATTCATTAATTCACCTCCTAATAGGCAATCTGGATTGTTAACAGGTTCTGATTCTCATCTTGACATTGAGTAAAACATTTATTTTCCTCATGATCAAATTGGTAGTTAAAACATTAAAATGACTATTTGGTGCAAAAATTTGGTGACTGCAGAAAACAGTTACATGTACATATAGAAAATAAATTTGTAAGGGTTCCGTGGAACCCAGTGTCTCGCCTACTTTTGCTGTTAATCGCAGGCTCAACAAAAATGGGAAAAAATTATTAAAAATTTTCCTCTAGATACTATCTTTTGATTGTAAGAAGCTTCTTTTTAAATTTGGTAAAAATCCAGGATGGTTTATGAATCTAATAAATGTTATAAAAACTTTAACTGCAGACTGTATGTAATGTTAGCTTGAAGAAAAACTAAGTCCATTAATAAAAACAGGAAATAAATTTTTACAAAATTTTTCTTCTAGATACTAGCTTTTGATCATAAACAAGCTTTTGTCCAAGTTTGGTAGAAATCCACGATAGTTTAAGAAAGTTATTAAAATTTTAATAAAATGCTCCAGGGCGCAGCTTGATACGACTGCAGAGGTCGAACCCTGAATAGTTGGGGCAAGTATGGACACAACATTCAAGATTGATACAGCTCTGAATTTGGATTGTGATTAAATATTTGACACAGCATAGGTTTCTGACACAGAATGAATGTGGTCTAAGAACTTAAAAATTTTAAATTGGACATTCACCTATTATGGTCCAATATCCAAAATCTAAATACATGGTTAGATTCAGCATATCAAAGAACTCCAAGAGTTCAATTTTGATGAAATCAAACAAAGTTTAATTTGGACCCTTTGACCTCAATGTGGACAAAGTTGATAACGGGCCCAAAATCAAAAATCTACATACATGGTTAGATTCAGCATATCAAAGAACCCCATATATTCAATTTTGTTGAAATCAAACAAAGTTTAATTTTGGACCCCGATTTGGACCAACTTGAAAACTGGGCCCATAATCAAAATCTAAATACATGTTTAGATTCAGCATATCAAAGAACCCTAAGAATTCAATTTTTCTTAAAATCAAACAAAGTTTAATTTTGGACCCTTTGGACCTTAATGTAGACCAATTTGAAAACGGGACCAAAATTAAGAATCTAAATATACGGTTAGATTCAGCATATCAAAGAACCCCAATATTTCAATTTTGATGAAATCAAACAAAGTTTAATTTTGGACCTTTTGACCTCAATGTGGAAAAAATTGATAACGGGGCCCAAAATCAAAATCTAAATACACACATGGTTAGATTTAGCATATCAAAGAACCCCATATATTCAATTTTGTTGAAATCAAACAAAGTTTAATTTTGGACCCCAATTTGGACCAACTTGAAAACTGGGCCCATAATCAAAAATCTAAATACATGTTTAGATTCAGCATATCAAAGAACCCTAAGAATTCAATTTTGTTAAAATCAAACTAAGTTTAATTTTGGACCCTTTGGACCTTAATGTAGACCAATTTGAAAACGGGACCAAAATTAAGAATCTAAATACACGGTTAGAATCGGCATATCAAAGAACCCCAATAATTCAATTTTGATGAAATCAAACAAAGTTTAATTTTGGACCCTTTTGACCTCAATGTGGACAAAGTTGATAACGGGCCCAAAAATCAAAAATCTAAATACATGGTTAGATTCAGCATATCAAAGAACCCCATATATTCAATTTTTGTTGAAATCAAACAAAGTTTAATTTTGGACCAATTTGGACCAACTTGAAAACTGGGCCCATAATCAAAATCTAAATACATGTTTAGATTCAGCATATCAAAGAACCCTAAGAATTCAATTTTGTTAAAATCAAACTAAGTTTAATTTTGGACCCTTTGGACCTTAATGTAGACCAATTTGAAAACGGGACCAAAAATTAAGAATCTAAATACACGGTTAGATTTGGCATATCAAAGAACCCCAATAATTCAATTTTTGATGAAATCAAACAAAGTTTAATTTTGGACCTTTTTGACCTCAATGTGGAAAAAATTGATAACGGGGCCCAAAAATCAAAAATCTAAATACATGGTTAGATTCAGCATATCAAAGAACCCCATATATTCAATTTTTGTTGAAATCAAACAAAGTTTAATTTTGGACCCCAATTTGGACCAACTTGAAAACTGGGCCCATAATCAAAAATCTAAATACATGTTTAGATTCAGCATATCAAAGAACCCTTAGAATTCAATTTTTGTTAAAATCAAATTAAGTTTAATTTTGGACCCTTTGGACCTTAATGTAGACCAATTTGAAAACGGGACCAAAAATTAAGAATCTAAATACATGGTTAGATTCAGCATATCAAAGAACCCCATATATTCAATTTTGTTGAAATCAAACAAAGTTTAATTTTGGACCCCGATTTGGACCAACTTGAAAACTGGGCCCATAATCAAAATCTAAATACATGTTTAGATTCAGCATATCAAAGAACCCTTAGAATTCAATTTTGTTAAAATCAAATTAAGTTTAATTTTGGACCCTTTGGACCTTAATGTAGACCAATTTGAAAACGGGACCAAAATTAAGAATCTAAATACATGGTTAGATTCAGCATATCAAAGAACCCCATATATTCAATTTTGTTGAAATCAAACAAAGTTTAATTTTGGACCCGATTTGGACCAACTTGAAAACTGGGCCCATAATCAAAAATCTAAATACATGTTTAGATTCAGCATATCAAAGAACCCTAAGAATTCATTTTTGTTTAAATCAAACTAAGCTTAATTTTGGACCCTTTGGACCTTAATGTAGACCAATTTGAAAACGGACCAAAATTAAGAATCTAAATACACGGTTAGATTCGGCATATCAAAGAACCCAATAATTCAATTTTGATGAAATCAAACAAAGTTTAATTTTGGACCCTTTGGACCTCAATGTGGACCAATTTAAAAGGGGCCCAAAATCCAAAAACTTAATACACGGTTAGATTCAGCATATTAAAGAACCCCAAGAATTCAAGAATAAAACCCATTGAAATTGGTCAAGAAATAAGCAATTTATACAAAGTATCTTCTTTGCACAATACTGTGCAATTGAATATTTCTTGCAATTGCGCAATACTGTGCAATTGAATATTTCTTGCTATTGTGCAATACTGTACAATTGACAATTTCTTCCTATTGTGCAATATTGTGCTATTGGATATTTCTTGCTATTAGCAATACTGTGCAATTGAAGATTTCTTGCTATTGCAATACTGTGCAATTGAAAATTTCTTGCTTTTGCACAATACTTATTATATAATAATTTACACATCCTGTTTGGTGTGTATCTCCTGCCATATCATTATTATTTGCTTTTAAATATAAATCAGAAATAACCAACTTAAAATGGAAAATTTTAAAGAAAAAAAAGGAAAAAGGAAGAAAAGGGAAAAAAAATCCCCAATTTTTGAACCCCTTATGATTTATCACCCCAAACTCAATCCCAGCCTTCAATGAGGTATGGTACCTTGCAGTACAATTTCAGAGATCCATACACTTAAACACAAGTTATTGTCTGGAAACTAGAAAATGCTTATTTTGGCCCTTTTGGCCCCTTATTCCTAAACGTTTAGGGCAATTACCCCAAACTCAATTCAAGCTTTCCTTTGTGATATGGAACCTTGTAGTACAATTTCAGAAAGATCCATACACTTACACACAAGTTATTGTCCTGAAACTAGAAAATGCTTATTTTTGCCCTTTTGGCCCCTAATTCCTAAAATTTTGAGGCAATTACCCCAAAATCAATCCCAGCATTCCCTTTGTGATATGGAACCTTGTGGTACAATGTCAGAGAGATCCATACACTTACACACAAGTTATTGTCTGGAAGTTACAAAATGCTTATTTTGGCCCTTTTGGCCCCTAATTCCTTAACTGTTAATACCATGATGTAGTATGAGAATGAACACAGGGTGAACGTACTATACGGCGAAAGAACTCAGGATGAACAGACCAAGGCGAACATGTAAACAGGGCGAGTTGTCCCGATACCAAATTCACGCATGGGTACTACAAATATCTACATTAAAAACATCCGGTTACAAGTAAACAAATAACGTTCATGTAGATGAGATGAAATCTAATAAATTACATAAATAAAAGGGTAAATATTAACGATAGTGATTGTTTTTCAACCAAATTTACAAATTAAATGATTCAGATGCTTAATCATGTGTAAAAATCGTGTCAAGAATCGGAAGTTGTTATGAAATTGTAATACACAGAAACGGATGCGGCATACGGAGGTGGTTCAATGATTTTAAAGTCGGCACCATAGGCCTTCAGAAGACTTGAAGTCTTCTTCCACCAAAAATTGCAGATCCAGCATTGTTTATTTGAAGAAAACATTTGAAATATGTTAATATTCATGGAGTGGTATGTAGGCAATATGGATTTCAATGAAAACTTAAAGGATTTGAACAGGAGGAATTCATTAATTCACCTCCTAATAGGCAATCTGGATTGTTAACAGGTTCTGATTCTCATCTTGACATTGAGTAAAACATTTATTTTCCTCATGATCAAATTGGTAGTTAAAACATTAAAATGACTATTTGGTGCAAAAATTTGGTGACTGCAGAAAACAGTTACATGTACATATAGAAAATAAATTTGTAAGGGTTCCGTGGAACCCAGTGTCTCGCCTACTTTTGCTGTTAATCGCAGGCTCAACAAAATGGGAAAAATTATTAAAATTTTCCTCTAGATACTATCTTTTGATTGTAAGAAGCTTCTTTTAAATTTGGTAAAATCCAGGATGGTTTATGAATCTAATAAATGTTATAAAAACTTTAACTGCAGACTGTATGTAATGTTAGCTTGAAGAAAAACTAAGTCCATTAATAAAAACAGGAAATAAATTTTTACAAAATTTTTCTTCTAGATACTAGCTTTTGATCATAAACAAGCTTTTGTCCAAGTTTGGTAGAAATCCACGATAGTTTAAGAAAGTTATTAAAATTTTAATAAAATGCTCCGCAGGGCGCAGCTTGATACGACCGCAGAGGTCGAACCCTGAATAGTTGGGGCAAGTATGGACACAACATTCAAGCTTGATACAGCTCTGAATTTGGATTGTGATTAAATATTTGACACAGCATAGGTTTCTGACACAGAATGAATGTGGTCTAAGAACTTAAAAATTTTAAATTGGACATTCACCTATTATGGTCCAATATCCAAAATCTAAATACATGGTTAGATTCAGCATATCAAAGAACTCCAAGAGTTCAATTTTGATGAAATCAAACAAAGTTTAATTTTGGACCCTTTGACCTCAATGTGGACAAAGTTGATAACGGGCCCAAAATCAAAAATCTACATACATGGTTAGATTCAGCATATCAAAGAACCCCATATATTCAATTTTGTTGAAATCAAACAAAGTTTAATTTTGGACCCGATTTGGACCAACTTGAAAACTGGGCCCATAATCAAAATCTAAATACATGTTTAGATTCAGCATATCAAAGAACCCTAAAATTCAATTTTTCTTAAAATCAAACAAAGTTTAATTTTGGACCCTTTGGACCTTAATGTAGACCAATTTGAAAACGGGACCAAAATTAAGAATCTAAATATACGGTTAGATTCAGCATATCAAAGAACCCCAATATTTCAATTTTGATGAAATCAAACAAAGTTTAATTTTGGACCCTTTTGACCTCAATGTGGAAAAAATTGATAACGGGCCCAAAATCAAAATCTAAATACACACATGGTTAGATTTAGCATATCAAAGAACCCCATATATTCAATTTTGTTGAAATCAAACAAAGTTTAATTTTGGACCCCAATTTGGACCAACTTGAAAACTGGGCCCATAATCAAAAATCTAAATACATGTTTAGATTCAGCATATCAAAGAACCCTAAGAATTCAATTTTGTTAAAATCAAACTAAGTTTAATTTTGGACCCTTTGGACCTTAATGTAGACCAATTTGAAAACGGGACCAAAATTAAGAATCTAAATACACGGTTAGAATCGGCATATCAAAGAACCCCAATAATTCAATTTTGATGAAATCAAACAAAGTTTAATTTTGGACCCTTTGACCTCAATGTGGACAAAGTTGATAACGGGCCCAAAAATCAAAAATCTAAATACATGGTTAGATTCAGCATATCAAAGAACCCCATATATTCAATTTTTGTTGAAATCAAACAAAGTTTAATTTTGGACCCCAATTTGGACCAACTTGAAAACTGGGCCCATAATCAAAATCTAAATACATGTTTAGATTCAGCATATCAAAGAACCCTAAGAATTCAATTTTGTTAAAATCAAACTAAGTTTAATTTTGGACCCTTTGGACCTTAATGTAGACCAATTTGAAAACAGGACCAAAATTAAGAATCTAAATACACGGTTAGATTTGGCATATCAAAGAACCCCAATAATTCAATTTTTGATGAAATCAAACAAAGTTTAATTTTGGACCCTTTGACCTCAATGTGGAAAAAATTGATAACGGGCCCAAAAATCAAAATCTAAATACATGGTTAGATTCAGCATATCAAAGAACCCCATATATTCAATTTTTGTTGAAATCAAACAAAGTTTAATTTGGACCCCAATTTGGACCAACTTGAAAACTGGGCCCATAATCAAAATCTAAATACATGTTTAGATTCAGCATATCAAAGAACCCTTAGAATTCAATTTTGTTAAAATCAAATTAAGTTTAATTTTGGACCCTTTGGACCTTAATGTAGACCAATTTGAAAACGGGACCAAAATTAAGAATCTAAATACATGGTTAGATTCAGCATATCAAAGAACCCCATATATTCAATTTTGTTGAAATCAAACAAAGTTTAATTTTGGACCCCGATTTGGACCAACTTGAAAACTGGGCCCATAATCAAAATCTAAATACATGTTTAGATTCAGCATATCAAAGAACCCTTAGAATTCAATTTTGTTAAAATCAATTAAGTTTAATTTTGGACCCTTTGGACCTTAATGTAGACCAATTTGAAAACGGGACCAAAATTAAGAATCTAAATACATGGTTAGATTCAGCATATCAAAGAACCCCATATATTCAATTTTGTTGAAATCAAACAAAGTTTAATTTTGGACCCGATTTGGACCAACTTGAAAACTGGGCCCATAATCAAAATCTAAATACATGTTTAGATTCAGCATATCAAAGAACCCTAAGAATTCATTTTTGTTTAAATCAAACTAAGCTTAATTTTGGACCCTTTGGACCTTAATGTAGACCAATTTGAAAACAGGACCAAAAATTAAGAATCTAAATACACGGTTAGATTCGGCATATCAAAGAACCCCAATAATTCAATTTTGATGAAATCAAACAAAGTTTAATTTTGGACCCTTTGGACCTCAATGTGGACCAATTTAAAAGGGGCCCAAAATCCAAAAACTTAATACACGGTTAGATTCAGCATATTAAAGAACCCCAAGAATTCAAGAATAAAACCCCATTGAAATTGGTCAAGAAATAAGCAATTTATACAAAGTATCTTCTTTGCACAATACTGTGCAATTGAATATTCTTGCAATTGCTAATACTGTGCAATTGAATATTTCTTGCTATTGTGCAATACTGTACAATTGACAATTTCTTCCTATTGTGCAATATTGTGCTATTGGATATTTCTTGCTATTGCGCAATACTGTGCAATTGAAGATTTCTTGCTATTGCGCAATACTGTGCAATTGAAAATTTCTTGCTTTTGCACAATACTTATTATATAATAATTTACATCCTGTTTGGTGTGTATCTCCTGCCATATCATTATTATTTGCTTTTAAATATAAATCAGAAATAACCAACTTAAAATGGAAAATTTTAAAGAAAAAAAAAAAGGAAAAAGGAAGAAAAGGGGAAAAAAAAACCCCCAATTTTTGAACCCCTTATGATTTATCACCCCAAACTCAATCCCAGCCTTCAATGAGGTATGGTACCTTGCAGTACAATTTCAGAGATCCATACACTTAAACACAAGTTATTGTCTGGAAACTAGAAAATGCTTATTTTGGCCCCTTTTGCCCCTTATTCCTAAACGTTTAGGGCAATTACCCCAAACTCAATTCAAGCTTTCCTTTGTGATATGGAACCTTGTAGTACAATTTCAGAAAGATCCATACACTTACACACAAGTTATTGTCCTGAAACTAGAAAAATGCTTATTTTTGCCCTTTTTGGCCCCTAATTCCTAAAATTTTGAGGCAATTACCCCAAAATCAATCCCAGCATTCCTTTGTGATATGGAACCTTGTGGTACAATGTCAGAGAGATCCATACACTTACACACAAGTTATTGTCTGGAAGTTACAAAATGCTTATTTTTTGCCCCTTTTGGCCCTAATTCCTTAACTGTTAATACCATAACTCCCAAAATCAATCCCAACCTTCCTTTTGTGGTATTGAACCTTATGGTAAAATTTCCTAGAGATCCATTTACTTAAACTAAAGTTAGAGTCGAAACCAATGTGTCTTGGACGACGACGACGACGACACGACGCCTAACGTCATACCAATATCGACCACAAAAAATTTTTTGCGGTCGTATAAAAACTTTAACCCCAGAGTGAATGTAATGTTAACTGGCAGAAAAACTAAGTCCATTTATAAGTAATAAACGGAAAACAAGAAATAAATTTTTACAAAATCTACTTCTGGATACTATCTTATGATCATAAACAAGCTTCTGTCCAAGTTTGGTAGAAATCCAGGATAACTTAAGAAAGTTATTAAAATTTCAAAAACTTAAACCACAGAGTGAATATTTGTGGACGCCACTGACGACAGAATGTAGGATCGCTATGTCTCGCTTTTGCGACAAAACATGCAGGCTCGACAAAAGTCGCAGGCTCGACAAAAAGGGGTGGGTGAGAGTTAGAGGCAAGTGAATGTGAATCGAGGCAACTGTTAAGGCAAGTTTGAGTGTAATATGGCATATAAATTCATGACACAAAATCATGAATGAAGTTGACAAACTTCAAAAGTACAACACTCTTATTGCTGTTATTCATCTCAAACTTGTTAATTCGAATCGGCTTAATTAGAGTCATTTAGTTTATTTGTAGATTGCTAAATTTCAATTCATGTTTTGTGTTACCACACATACTTACATTAGAAACTTTGGATGGATTTGGCTTATCATAATTTGTTCCATTTATAAAGTCTCGATACTCAGAAAAGAAGACAAGAGGTCCTATCATAAAACCATGAAAACAAAATATATAACTGTAGAATGTCACAGGCTCAGGTAATTCTCTGAAATTATGAAAAAGAGATTAATCACCCTGAATGATGCATAGTAAAAAATATATGCGATAATTGTTAACAGAATGAATGTTAACTCGCATAGTTTTAACTATGTTACTGTAACTTGTTACACAAGTCTTTAAAATATATGTAAACAAAAACAACACATTTTGAATTGTGTGAGTACAGTTAACAGAACAGTCTCAAATTTTCGTATTTGTAAAGAATAATGTTAGCAAGTGAACAAGTTTCTTGAATTTTTTTGTAAACAATCACATCCTACATGTGAGATAATCATATGACAGTGAACAACAGTTTGAGAACATTGCCAAAATGAGAACAAAAATACTTTTATCCCTATTGTCAGTCAAGGCTATAACTTAAATAAGTTATTAGAGAAAAATAACATACATACATGTGTTATTACAGATACTTTCATGAGTTGTCTACTCTTTATTTTCAAAATTTTCTTAATCTGGGCACTTGGAAATTCTTGAAACTTTGCGCAGTAACTTAATACATAGCCTTGATAACTAATTTTCCAATTAAGTTAATACATTTTTTATCATCCATGGTAAATCAATGAGACAAGGCTTTTAAGGGATAAACAAAGCTGTAATAACAAGGCTTAGTTATTACAGGCATGTAAATTATTATATGAGACACTTGGAAATTTCTTGGAAACTTGTGCAGAAACTCATTACATGCTCTGATCATTATTCTTACAATAAATCAAAATACATTGTGATTAAGCATGATATATGTCTGAGTAAAGGCTTTGAAGCAATGTAGAGAAGCTGTAATAACACCCTTTAGTTATTACAGGCATACTGTTTCTGTAATAACATAGGTGTACTATGCATGATTGTCAAACTATGAACTGTTATATCTTTCTAAAGTTTAGTATACATAAAGACAATAATAATATCAATAGAACTTGTATACAATTTAACAAAACAAGGGATGTATATTGCCCCTTTGAAACATGTAACATACATATGTTATCACAGTTTTTTGATTTTTTAGTCCACAATAACAAATGTATGTTATTTTTCTCTAATAACTTATTTAAATTATACCCCTTACTGATTGTCTTCTCACA
This sequence comes from Mytilus coruscus, assembly GCA_017311375.1. Classification (NCBI taxonomy): domain Eukaryota; kingdom Metazoa; phylum Mollusca; class Bivalvia; order Mytilida; family Mytilidae; genus Mytilus; species Mytilus coruscus. The sequence goes on along the minus strand of CM029606.1, from coordinate 25,057,579 downwards.
AAATAAAGATGTAACCAATCTTTACCATGTAAAAATCTACTATTAAAGTATTTAAACATCCTTCGCCCTCAAAGTTCTGAGTCTGAGCATTCCAGATGACGATAATTTTTGGAAATTTTTTCATATTGTATTGTACAATATATGTTGTGCTGTTATACCACTGTCCAAGGTTAAGGGAGGGTTGGGTGCCGCAAACGTGTTTAACCCTGCCACATTCTGTATGTGCCTGTCCCAAGTCAGGGGCCTGTAATTCAGTGGTTGTCATTTGTTGCTATATATAAAATTTATTTTTTCGTTTATTGTTTTGTACATAAATCAGACCTTTAGTTTCCTCGTTTGAATTAATTTACATTTGTCATTTCGGGGTCTATTATAGCTTGCTATGCAGTATGGGTTTTGCTCATTGTTGAAGATTGTACCTTGAACTTTAGTTGATAACTTCTCTGTCATTCTGCCTTTGGTGGAGAGTTGTCTCATTTGTAATCTTACCACATCTTCTTATTTTTATGTAAATGTTGTAACCAACTCACTTGATTTTCTCTGCCTTTTGATCGCTACTTAATTTTTCTTCAGGAACACTTCCATCATGCAAGGCCCAGGCTAAACTGGAGACTTTTTCTGCTATTATCATTAATGGGCTAAAATAAGAGATCGAAAATGAAACCAACAGTCCATCACTTTATAGAAAGTTGCATACGCCCTCTTATTTAAAGCATAGGAAAACAGTCATTAAAAAGCCCTTACATGTTACAATGTTACTGTCATTAAAAAGCTCTTACATGTCAAAATGTTACTGTCAAGCTACTGACCATATATGAAGTCATTGTGTATAGAAGTACAGATATACTGGAGAAATGTGAGACTAAAATATTAAATTCATTCAATATATTGAAAAATTAAAATATCGACTAACAGAAAAAAGATGTCTGAATGATCCAAAAAGTGCTCACACGCTATAACTCATCACGGTTAGGCTGCTGATCAAATATGAAGCCATAATGTTCAGATATACCTATGATAGAGAAAAGTGTGACAAAAATATTTGTTATTGAAGTATATCAGCAAACAAGAAGTAGATGTCTTGACAAATGAGAAAAATGCTTAAATTTTAAATTACAAGCTTATCACCTTCTAGCTGCTGACCTAATTATTGCTAATATCAAGTCATTCTGTTCAGTAATGTACCTGAGAAAAGTGTGACGGAAATATCTGTTGGAAGATCAAGACGTAAGAATGAACTGATTGACAGAAAAAGGTAATGCAATACAGCCCCGACCCCTAGAGTGAGGATAATGATTTACAATCAGACAATAAACTTCCAAAGGTTTTCTTTAATCTAGTAAATATCCTTGTCCTTCACCTTGTAACATCCATTGTATATCCACCATAGTCATAGTACTGTCTATATATATGACACACACAAACATATCCCAGACCCACCACAAACACCATTAGATGTCTGCTTGTCTGTGGTCCATACTTCATCAAGGCATAACACATAGTACTTTGTGCAAACATGTGTAACATTTGACTGGAAATAAAAGAAAAACAAATCATTCATACTTTAAAAGAATAGAATGTATATATATGTATATTCCACAGATACTGTAAATTCAGAAATTATTGGGATTTTTTTTTTAATGCAAATAATGCGATTGGGCAAGTAATGCAAAAATCAAATGAAAATAAGAACTAGCATTCTGAAATATGATAGATATATCTCTGTATGAAGCTTTTCCTGAAATTGCAATAATTGTTCTCACATTTTTGATCCGTCTTCAAAAATCATAATAATAAATCCACCCAATAATTTCTGAATTTACAGTAATTAGTTTTATGAGCCTGTCAATTGTCATTATGGCATAAATTCATTTATCCACTACTAAAATTTTACAGTAGTTATTCGAAAATAATGCATAGATATACCCAAGACAGATTTGATAGAAGATGGCTAGTTGGTATTTTGTGAATTTTAAAAACTGAGTCTCTTATAAAGATGATTGAAGAAAACAATGCAGTGTTTCTGGTGACCCCTTATTTTTCCATGCATGTTTACATGCACCCTGGTTATATCCTAAATTCATGAAATTGTAATAAGTTAAGAGTGCAATATGATTGTACATTGTATATTATTTGTTATGTCATGATTATGTCATGATGTTAAACATAAATCATCATCATCGTGCCTTTTCGATATTTTTTGGTACGTTTATGAAAATGCTTTTATAATATATTAATGACTGTAAATTCCAAAATTATTGAAAGGTTTTAATTAATGAAAATAATGCGACTGGTTGATAATCGCAATAATAAAAACTCTCATTCTGATATCTGATACATATAAGTGTATGCAGATTTTCCTGAAATCTCAATAACAAATCTTGCATGTCTGATCCTTCTTCAAACATTGCAATAATTTCTGAATTTACACTAACAGTACATGTCCATTTTGTAATACACAATACAGATTTGCCCAATTTCTGAGAAACATTCTTAGAAATACTGTAGAACTATTAGAGTATTTAATCAAAGAGCTGAAGAGCTCTGAGGGGAAAGACGGCCATTGTTTCTTTTTTTTTTTTTTTGGGGGGGGGTATCTTTTGATAGTCTTCATATAAAGAATGAAAAAAAGAACACCTAGAATATGTAGAATGGTTGACAATATTGAAATCAATTATTGTGTAATGTAATTTCGTTTCCTTAGTTAAGGATTCAATTTGGACCAATGGAAGAGATCTGCATCTTCTAAATCAAAACATTCGATTAAAGTTGAAAGTTAATTATCAAAAATTCAACTGAATTCTATCATTTAACAACTACTACAATAGTTTTTGAAATTTTCATTGTGTACCACTGAACTGCAGGCTAGGGCAATTTTCCTTTTTTTGTGACAGTACTCTAAGATTTTTATATTTTTTCTCAAGAAAGTGAGGACTGAAAAATCTATTCAGTTTTAAATTTCCATTTATAAAGTTCCCAGTTACAACTCTCATCACAGGGATACAGGTACTAATAAAAACCAATATGATTGATGTAAACTGTGTGAAGCTTGTTTCCAAATCCTACATTTTGATATATTTGTAAATTTCATGAATAAATAGGTTTAAACTACAAAATGCAACATTTTAATTTTTTTTTTTTACCATTACAATGATTATGTTGGTACACAAAATTTAGTTTTAATGGAAGACTATTAATCATATACTATATGTCACATTTTAAGTGTTCTGATACATTAACTTTTATTTTAGTGGATTATTACTCATCAATTGAGGTGCTCCTGTATTGGAGGAAGATTCTCAAAACAGAATTTTACAGAAAAAATGAAAACTGTGTTTTCCACACTATAAAAACAAAATGAATGACATGAGGGGATGTCAGTCTTTCAACCACATAGGGGATTGACGGCTTGAAGCCGTCTTTCCCCAAAAAATCATTTAAGTAATTCCTGAGACAATGAGTATTAATTATTTACATGCCAATCGGTCCATCAGAATTGAAATATCTATAAGCACTTAGATAGGCACTGATAGGGTTACCTGAAATTAATCATACAAATGGGAGATATATCTTAAATTAATATAATATTGACTTACTATCCAAAACAGAAGTAGGACAGTCCAAGTCCCACAACAATTTCTGTAATATGTCGATAGTATGGCGGAATAGTTTTGGGTGACATCTTTGTTCGGAATATATGTCCAAACCACATTGAGAACAGTTGACAAACAAGAAAATTCAGCTGAAAATATAACAAAATGTACATGATATATTGCATGGAAATTAAATTCCAATTTAGAAGTATGAGCAATACATACCGGTATACATGGTATATACTTTGTACATGACATAACATGTTCAAAGTATTTCAAACAACATGTACAATGTATATGTTTTTCAGGCTTTCAGTTTACATATACATGTAAATGAACCTGCATTTTGAGACTCATTTTCATTCATCATAAATAAATTAGATGCTAAGAGGAGACTATTTAAACTGACCCATCTCACATTATTGAGCAATTTAGTAAGATTTTTATTTTGAAGCATTTTGGATTAACTGTTCCCAAACAATTTGAAATTTCCTGTATCATATAGCTTGTTTGTACAAAAATGTTCTTCCATTTGGATATCTTAAGATGGATGACAAACATGACATCATAATGAATCACAGATCTCAATTGTATTTCCCACGGGTTTATGAGAATGATGTGCATTCAGGGATGTGGAAATGCTATGCCGGACTCGTATATTTGAACAACCAGACAAGTATTTTTTTTTATCTGGGTTGCCCGTGGACAAGTAAAAAGTTACACTTGACAAAATTCAATTTAACCAAAATTATGAAATTATTTTCACAACTTATTAAGATGTATTACTTTATCATGTTTATGTAAAAGAAACCAATGATCAACACGTGAAAAACATATATATTTAAGCCAAAACATCAATGTTCATGACAACAATTATAAAACAAGAGGCTGTCAGAGTGACAGCAAACCGGATTTTCACAACTTATTAAGATGTATTACTTTATGTAAAAGAAACCAATGATCAACGCGTGAAAAACATATATATTTAAGCCAAAACATCAATGTTCATGACAACAATTATAAAACAAGAGGCTGTCAGTGTGACAGCAAACCGGATTTCCTGCAGAGGTGAACAAGTATGGACACTACATTTAAGCTTAAAACAGCTCTGAATTTGGCTTGTGATTGAATATTTGACACAGAATAGGTTTGTGACCCAAAATGAATGTGGTCATAGAACTGAAAAGTCTGAAATTGGACATTTACCTATTATGGTCCAATATCCAAAATCTAAATACATTGTTAGAATCAGCATATCAAAGCACCCCATATATCATGTATATATTCAATTTATGTTGAAATCAAACACAGTTTAATTTTGGACCCTGATTTGGACCAACTTGAAAACTGGGCCCAAAAATCTAATATTTAAATACAGGTTTAGATGCAGCATTTGAAAGAACCCTATATAAATTTAATTTATGTTGAAATGAAACACAGTTTAATTTTATTTCTGTTCAAAGGAAATAACTCAAACTGAATAAATTATAAACACATAGTTCTCTAAAATTAGATATGATTCAACCACTATTTTCTTAAATTAGATATGATGTTACACAATGTATATCTATTTTCAAATAATAATCAAATATAATTAATAGTTCCAAATATTTTTCTTTCATTTGTCACAAACTAATATAGATCTGCAACTCATCTATCAACATCAGCAACTTTATCTACACAATGTAATGTAATGAAATATATCCTTTAATAAAAATATATTATTATCTAATTAAAGGAGTTCACTTCACAAAAATTATATATATATAGCAAATAAGTTTATACAGAATAACAAACAAACCTAACACAAAATTCTTCAAACAATTTACCAAAGAAAAGAAAAAAAAATCCAAAATGTCATTTATCATTCATACAATGCCTTTTAGAAATCTTTTAAAAAATGAGTTATTTCCCTTTGAACAACAGAATGGAGTAATTAATAATAATTTAATCAAAAATTGAATTCTTGGGAAAGGGCTATAACTCAACAAGGAGAAAAGCTGAAATCATGAAAATTGAACTTGACCTTTATTTAGTCACAGGAAACATATATCTAAATTTGAAAAAATTTCGTCAAAGCCTTTTCATGTTAATGAACGGACACTGTTTGGCAGCCACCCGCCTCCCCAACCGCCGTACATCCCCAAATCAATAAAAACGGAAATAGATCGATAACTGAAATAAAACTTGATGTGTTAGAATGATACAAATGGCCCCATCCGCAAAAAAAGCTTGAAGGCATTTTTAGGAGTGGTAATTTGATAATGAAAGGTTAATAAATTTCACAAAAATCAACACGGTTTGAAAAAATGCAAACTCAATGTAGATTAACATAAAATAGACTTTTTATTGTTAGTTCAAAATAAACTCAGCGTTTAGAAAAAAAGTCTGTATGACTGTTATTTTCATGAAATTTTCAAAGTCCAAAGGTCGTAATTTCAGCAAAAATCAGCGGAGTAGAACCAAACGTAAACTCGATCTGTAACTCATCATAGTACTAAGTAGATTCACATACTAAAAATCAGGTCAATATGTGAACATGGTGAAGGTGTTTAGAAAACAGTCCTGATAATTATTCGTTGCCGAATGACAGAATGACAGAAAAGGGTTAACCTATATGGCCCTAACCACTAAGTGGTGGGGCCAAACGAAAATAAGTATGCAAACCTGGGTCTCTTAAACATTGCATTATCTTTGTCCATTGACCCCAGATCGTAGATTAGGTTTTGTCCGCCATATGCATCTAATGGAAGTGTTATTTAAATTTTTCATGTTTGAGTTTTCTCAAGATGGATAAATACATTTTGTACCAGATAAATACATCTAGACAGGGGAATATTGAGAAAAAAAACGGCAACAAGAATCCAGACGTCGTGGCTTACAAATTTCCATGGCTCTCCAGTGAAGAAACTTCTGAAAATAAATTAAATTGTAGGAAACACCAACAACTTGCTGATCAAAGTCTTACTCATTTGTTGGCAAATTAATAGATAAAAGGGACACTTTGGTGGCCAATCAATGGTCTGCAAAATACCAAGCTTGTCAGATGAAAGAAAACAGTAAAATAAACAGGTGTCTGGGGAAATGGACAAAACAGTAATTGCATTCTATATGTTTTTTATTGTTCTGCTTTTGGGTTTCTGTCTCATTGATGATAACCTCATAACTCCGTTTTAAGAATCATACAAGCTAACAGTAAAATACTTAAATATTTTTGGGAAATTCAGGGCAAGTAACTTGTTTTTCCGGACAAGTAAAATTTACAGTTTAACTTGCCCACGGACAAGTGCTCACAACAAATATTTCCACACCCCTGGCATTGTATACCAAAAATGTTTCTTACTAAATCTTTACAAATTGATCATGACAAAACAAGAGTGCACACACTGAAATGTCTTGCCTACTATACTGACCATTGATTTACTACAAGTATCACATTAACATTTATGATCCAATAAAATGAGGTTAAGGTCAGATAAACCAAGCCAGAAATACATGTACACCTTTAATACAATCATTACAATCATTCCATACACAGAATATAGATGACCTATTGCTTATAGCATAAAAGAAACAGACCAAACCATGGAAATACTATATTGACCAATGAACCATGAAAATGAAGTCAAGGTCAGATGAACCCTGCCAGACAGACATGTACACCTTAAAATCATTTCATGCATCAAATATAGTTGACCAATTGCTTATAGCATGTATAAGTATCTAAGAAACAAAGTTAACCAGGAAATGAACATTGACCAATGAACCATGAAAATGAGGTGAAGGTCAGATGATACCTACCAGACAGACATATACACCTTACAATCATTCCATACACCATATATAGATGACTTATTGCTTAAAGTTTAAGAAAAACAGACCAAAACACAAAAACTTAACATTGAGCAATGAACCATGAAAATGAGGTCAAGGCCAAATTAAACCTGCCAGACTGATATGTACATCAGAAAATATTTCCATACACCGAATATAGTTGACCTACTGCATACAGTATTAGAAAAACAGACCAAAACCCAAAAAATTAACATTGAGCAATGAACCGCGAAAATGAGGTCAAGGTCAAATAAAACCTGCCAGACTGACATGTACATCGTAAAATATTTCCATACACCAAATATTATAGTTGACCTATTGCTTAAAGTTTAAGATAAACTGTTAACACAGAGATATGTCTCGCCTTTTTGTAATTTCGATAATGCAAATGTTGAAATTAAAATAGCAACACTTTAACATGTAAGTTTTGTAAATATTAGAAGTCAATGAACCATGACTGAAGGTACATGGCTAAACAATCAATGGAAATGAGATGTGCCAATGCTAATACAAACTGCATACCAAATATCATTGACTTATCATAAGTAGTTCCCTTTAAACAAACCTTAACACAAACTAATACATGTAAACTAAATAAAATTTCAAAGTCAATAGACCATAACTGGGGCAAATAATCTCCATGGAAATGAGATGTGCCAATGCTAATACAACTGCATACCAAATATCATGAATATCATTGACCTACCACTAGTGGTTCCCCATAAACTGACCTAATCACAAACTAATACATGAAAACTGAAAACTAAGCAAAAGTTTCAAAGTCAATAGACCATAACTGAGGGGGCGGGGTCAAATAATCTCCATGGTAATGAGATATGCCAATGCTTATACAACTCCATACCAAATATCATTGACCTCCCACTAGTGGTTCACCATAAACTAGACCTAATCACAGACTAATACATTGTTGACGCCGTTGACACCGCCGCCTCTGACGCTGGAAACAGCATACCTTTTTCTCGCTTTTTGACTCTGTCAAGGCGAGACAAAAAACAGACCAAAACACAAAAAATTAACATCGAACAATGAACCGTGAAAATGAGGTCAAGGTCAAATAAAACCTGCCAGACTGACATGTACATTGTAAAATATTTCCATACACCAAATATCATGAATAGAGTTGACCTACTGCATATAGTAAAGTATTAGAAAAACAGACCAAAACCAAAACTTAACATTGAGCAATGAACTGTTAAAATGCGGTCAAGGTCAAATAAAACCTGCCAGACTGACATGTACATCGTAAAATATTTCCATACACCAAATATAGTTAACTATTGCTTACAGCAATAGAAAAACAGACCAAAACACAAAAACTAAACTATAACCACTCAACCATGAAAATGAGGTCAAGGTCAGATGACACCTGCCAGTTGGACATGTACACCTTACAATCATTACATACACCAAATATAGTAGACCTATTGTTTATAGTACATATATATGAGATATGGACTTGACCACGAAAACTTGACCTTGTTCACTGATCCATAAAATGAGGTCGAGGTCAAGTGAAAACTGTCTGACAGGCATGAGGACCTTGCAAGGTACACACATACCAAATATAGTTATCCTATTACTCATAATAAGAGAGAAATTAACATTACAAAAAATCTGAACTTTTTTTTCAAGTAGTCACTGAACCATGAAAATGAGGTCAAGGACAATGGACACATGACAGACGGAAACTTCTTATCATAAGGCATCTATATACAAAGTATGAAGCATCCAGGTCTTCTACTTTCTAAAATATTAAGCTTTGAAGTGAGTTAACGCCGCAGCCAGATCACTATCCCTATGTCGCAGGCTCGACAAAAAACGGAAAATTCTTATTGTCATGATTGTTATAAAAAATTGAAATACATGTGCACAGTAAATCTATACCCATTTGTGTCAATTAGGATTTTTTGTTTTTACTATTTTGTCTGTTGGACGGACATTCACATGTTCTCATTAAAAATCTGTAAGCCAACAAATTTTTAAAACCCTGGCCTTTATGCTTTATATCAGTACTGAGTATAGAATAAATCTCAGTAGATTTAAAGTGGAAAGAGTTAGCCCTAGGTTGCCTCACTGGATATAGTTTATTTAAAATTCTAATTAACAATAATCAGATAATAAATTACAATTTTGCAAGGAATAGTCCATTTTCAAGCGACTGGCTTTGTTACAAATTTTAGAATTTTTTCCAAAGGGAAACAACTCCAAGGTAGGACAAACTGTAACCTTCCGTACACAAACCTTATGGAAAGAGCATGTTTTGTTGATTTTGATGTACACTGTACTTTAACTGAAATGAGTTTCATTAATTTGCAATTCCAATTTTACTATATATACATGTATGTAATATACTGAGTAATTTCTGACAAAGTGAAAATTATAGTCAGATCCCACACAATAAATCATACTCTTTCTATTTTGTATAGGCAGGGATCGATACAGTTTTTCCTACCCAGGCGTAAACCCCCTTTGCAAAAATATCAAAATGGAAACAAATTTGGTGAAAGGGCAAAATGGACTATAATTTGTTTTTTTGGTATTTCCTTTATTACAAGCTAATGAAAATAAATAGTTAGATTGAAATATAAATAACATAAACACCATTGGAATGATGAGTGCATAAGCGAAGTTGTGATTTTTCATGGTCCTGAGTAGAAAACAATTTGTTTTGTGTTGGTACTTTTCTTTCTTTTATTTTTAGGGGTCATAGTTTTGGTGATTAAGATTTTAAAGTCTTATGACAGTTTATATATATAATTTTGTCAGATGATAGAAAACCACAAATTAACACTAATTTCTGTCTTAAATTGACCAAGTGATCTCTTGATCAACCAAAGGCACATTACTGGTATTCCCCAAAGATGGGTAAATAAATTATTAATTGCTCGACCTCAAATAATTTAGGTATCAGTGTTCTCCCCAGGCCGATATGACGCTGCAGTCCCACAGCGCCTTCAAAGTATTTTCGTAGATCCCGCAGCGCCTTAATTGGCCGCTGTCCCTTCATACTTGATCCCGCAGCGTGTTGATTTTCACATTTTAATTATAAATGTTGGTTAAAATTGTCAAGTTGCTGATTACCGCCGAGAGGTCGGTAAATGTTGCTTCAGGTCACAATAGCTCACTCTAAAACAGAGTTACGCGCCCTTGAAATTTTGCGCCTTAAAAAATTTCTGGGGAGAACACTGGGTATTGTCCTTGAACAAAGCTTTTCCGAAAATTTCAATCAATTTATAGGCACTGTGACCTTGACCCTTACAAAATGTACCTACATGACCTACTGACCAAAAAATCAATAAGGGTCTTGTTCTTTCCAAAGGCATGCTCACAGCTTACATTTTTCAGAGTTAAGTAAAGTTTGGACAAGTTAAAAAGATATAACCCAAAATATAAAGTGTTGTCCTAACTTTAGTCCATGACCTTGACCAACATGTAACGACCTCAAAACCAATTTCGTCCTGAACATGAGTGAAATATATTTGCCACTAGACATTAGACAAACATCAATCAATCAAAACAAAAAATTAATATGGGATGTCCAAAGGAAATTTTCAAACTAAATTTGGAAATGATTGGACGTGTGGTTCGAAGGATAATTTATCTGACATGTTTATATGAAACCCAAAATTTCCTCAGTTTCAGTCTAGATTCATTGCTTTTGTGACCATGATTATGCTCCATAGAATTCAAAGAATCCACAACTCACCCCACACCAAATCCCCTCACTTTTTCAACTTTACTTCTGCCAGCTCTCCCACTTATGAAAAAGGGTAAAATCCTGTTGATTATAGGTCTGCCAACTTGCCACTTATGAAAAAGGGTAAAATCCAGTTGATAATAGGTGTGCCAACTCGCCACTTATGAAAAATAGCAAAATCCTGATGAATTTAGTCCTGCCAACTCGCCCCACTTATGAAAAAGGGTAAAATCCTGTAGAAATATAGGTCTGCCAACTCGCCCCATTTATGCAAAATAGTAAAATCCCATAGAAATATAGGTCTGCCAGAAAGAAGTAAGTATCAGCATTTCTGTGATGTACGATGTTATTGACTATTGTACCTATATGACGTTTGTTTTCTGGTAATTATAATCAGTTTTACTAGATAAGTCAAGAAACATGGGAGTTTACATACTTTTAATCTCAGATGATAGGTTTGCACATGTACATAAGTATGCATAACAATAACATTTAATCAAAGCACTGTAAGCGCTGTAAGCAGTTAACCAAAAACCAAGGCAAACGTAATATGAAAACTGTGGCAGTGTTGCTTCAATTTTTTTTTAAGATTTAAAAGAACAAACATTAAACATTTGTATATTGTACATTTATAGTTCTCAAACAGGAAGGGGTGGGGAGACCCCAGGGACTCCCCTATATTTCATTTGATTTGTTTTATTGTCCCATACATGAATATATATGGTTTAGGGGTGGGGATCTCGACCATTTCCAAGTTCTCAAACAGGAGTGGTGGGGTGACCCCAGGGACTCCCCCTATATTTCATTTGATTTGTTTTATTGTCCCATACATGAATATATATGGGTTAGGGGTGGGGATCTCAATCATTTCCAAGTTCTCAAACAGGAGGATGTGGGGTGACCCCAGGACTCCCCATATATTTCATTTGGTTTGCTAAATTGTCCCATACATGAATATATATGGCTTAGGGTGGGAGACCCTGAGACTCCCCTATATTTCATTTGATTTGTTTTATTGTCCCATACATGAATATATATGGTTTAGGGGTGGGGTTCTCGACCATTTCCAAGTTCTCAAACAGGAATGGTGGGGTGACCCCAGGGACTCCCCCTATATTTCATTTGATTTGTTTTATTGTCCCATACATGAATATATATGGGTTAGGGGTGGGGATCTCAATCATTTCCAAGTTCTCAAACAGGAGGATGTGGGGTGACCCCAGGGACTCCCCATATATTTCATTTGATTTGCTAAATTGTCCCATACATGAATATATATGGCTTAGGGGTGGGGAGACCCTGAGACTCCCCCTATATTTCATTTGATTTGTTTTATTGTCCCATACATGAATATATATGGTTTAGGGGTGGGGTTCTCGACCATTTCCAAGTTCTCAAACAGGAGTGGTGGGGTGACCCCAGGGACTCCCCTATATTTCATTTGATTTGTTTTAATGTCCCATACATGAATATATATGGGTTAGGGGTGGGGATCTCAACCATTTCCAAGTTCTCAAACAGGATGATGTGGGGTGACCCCAGGGACTCCCCATATATTTTATTTGATTTGTTATAGTGTCCCATACATGAATATATATGATTTAGGGGTGGGGATCTCGACCATTTACAAGTTCTCAAACAGAAGGGGGTGGGTGACACCGGGTACTCCCCCAAATTATTTTCATTTGAATTGTTTTATTGTCCCATACAAGTATAAATATGGTTTAGGGATGGGGATTGCGACCGTTAACAAGATAAAAGCACATTTTCAAATTGAAGGGGGTTGGGATGACCCCCAGGGACTCACCCTTACTTTATTTGATTTGTTTTATTGTCCTTTACTCATTACTGAAGCCTGTGTGTGTCTATCACTTACTGTTTTCGAGAAATAGTCATTTGAAAATTTAAAAAATAAAACCCCATAGGGTTCTACAGTAAATCCATCCCTTCTTTAGGCCCCTCAAAATACTCCTAAATAGACCCCAATGCACAAACAAAAGATTGATAGCTCTTCTAGACATGTTAGTCTAACATTTTATGAAACCCTAGGTAAATCTGACAAGCGGTCCGAGTTGTCTTCTTAGACAGTTCGAGTGGATTCGTTCCGACTTGTCTCAGGGGCAAGTTGTCCATATTACTTAAAACATCCCATCGACGTCGATTTCCAGATCTGCTTCATGACCTCGTTTCATTCATAAAACAACAACCTTATTTGGTAAGATAAGTTGTAAAATTACCGCCAACTTAGATATATAACTTTATTTCCTCTATCACAGAGATTTGTTGTACATGAACAATATTCCTGCGCATTTTGCCATTTGGGAAATATAAACGACTTTTAATTACAGATTTTCGGCGATGAAATATTTCATACAATTGTTCTTTGACATCTTAGCCAAAAGCACAGGGTATAATAAACTATGTACGGATTTCTATTGAGCACTATTTCCTATGTGCAACTTCAAATATTAATGGTCGTTCGACAATCATTTAAGGTTATTCTGGTTATATTTTTTGTATTCCAGAATTAAAAGTATGAAAAAAATGTCCAATTAGTTATAAATAACATATCAGCCTGCTAGATTGTAACAATGTCACTTTTTTCAGCATTCGTTGGGAAGAACACAAATCTAGGGTGCTAGCATAAGGCAGCTTAACTGCCTAAAAACAAAAATACAATAAATCAATTAATGACAAGCACTGGCATGATTACACAAAATGAAGTACTAGATGAAATGTCAGCACTAGATACAAGAACATGAATACACAAATATGGCATACTAGATTGTCATTAAATTTAACGGTATTCAACCCTATTTCACAAGTGGGGTGAGTTGGTAAACAAGAGTGGGGCAATTTTTAGAAAGAGGGGCGAGTTAGTAAACAAGAGTGGGATGATTTTTTAGAAAGAGGGGCGAGGTGGTGAAAAAGTGGGGCAATTTGGCAGTGGGGCGAGTCGTCTAGCTTCCTTACATTCCGAATTCAAAATCAATACTGGTCTTTTTCATTAAAGGCTTATTATCCAAAAAAATTTTAATCAACAAGGATTTGTACACTAGTAGTTACTATACAAATTCTTGTAATCAATTAATTGAAAAGAAAACCCCCAAAATAATCAGAAATAGAAAGATCATTTACACATTATTAGAATAATTTATATATATATTCTTAGTACTATATCAAATATAATTGGATGCCGAATTGACTTTGAATAGGTGCCGATTTGACTAGATGCCGATTTAACCAGGTGCCGATTTGACTTTTTCTTTGGGTGCCGAATTGACCGGGTGCCGATTTGACTTGCACCCAAAAAGATTGGTCAAGAGGGTGGCCAAATCAGAAAATCACTTCTGTAAGTTCTGACACAGAATCCCAAAAGGGTTTACAGCTGACCCTACCTATCCTTATTGTGAGTGCATACCCTTAAGATTTGTTTTACTCTTGAACACACCCTAATAAAGTCAGACTGTTTCTCCTGGTAAACCAAACCAAAGAGAATTTTAAATCCCACGGCCCATTTGCCACCCTGGTCCCCCTAAAAGAGTTATATGCTGAATTCTGAAAGGGTTCCTCTGAAATGTATGTGTCAGTCTTTCGGTCTGATGAGATAATAATTTTTGGTAGAAACGTATTGTCCTTCATGCTCATTTTGAAGAGAAACAAATTAATATGATAAAATTAAAGATTATGAAAAGAAACCGGATTTGACCATAATTTCATAGAGCGAATTATCTGTCTCTTAGCCTCAAGTCTTAGGTGGTAACATTTTGTCATTTCATATTTTCTTTTTATCATCTGGCTATTTCATTGTGTATTTAAAAAAAAAGAAAATAAGAAATAGCCAAATGATAAAAAGAAAATATGATATAACAAATGTAACCACACAAGAGACAGGTTATTCGGTCCAGACCATTGATTTCAAGGATACAAAATAATACTTCACACCTGATCGATTGGCAAGGGGATAACTGCACAAAGGGGCTCCAACAGCCGAGATCCCACGTAAAACGTTCCTGTTGTCATTTTAATGAGGTCACTTTTTTTAACTACTACAATAACATTTAACTTTCTTGATCTCTTGACCAAAGTACAAAATAAATCAACGGATGATCATGAGGACCACCATGACCATAATGCTCAGTAAACATGGCGATGTAAACAGTTAGCCACTCGGAACAATTTGCGCTTTTTTTTAAGATAAAACTAACTACCATTTGCCAGTTACTATCGGTAAAGAGGCATAACTTCCTAAAATATTATGTTATATGGCTATATTTTAGACGAATCTCCCTTTTTAAATTATGCTCCTACATTTAGTGTTGCCAAAATAAAATTTCCGTTTTATGTTTCATTTGATTTAAACATACATGAATGCAAGGTAATTTTTGGTTTAACTACTAATTTTTTCAACTTTTAGACCACTTTATGATAAATTTGATGACCGATACCAAGTAGCTCTTAAGTGTTTCCAGCTTTTGCACTGGACTGATATTTGTTCATCAGTCCGGCACAAATTATGATACCTCGTATCATTTGACATATCTTCATACAAAACTAATTTTATCGGAAAAATTTCATTGGATATATAGCAGTTTGACAAACACTAATTTTGATCATTGAGAAGCTTAATATTAATTCCTTAACGTGATTAAAACATTCAGCTGATTTTTACAGAGTTATCTCCTTGTAGTGTTATTTACCACCTTAAACGTGATTAGGAAGCGCCACAGTGGTTTGAGAGCACACTCTTATTTGTGCTTACTTAGCTTTACTAAGTTGTTTAATGTTGCTGCTTTAATGCTTTATCATAGTGCTACTTATAGCTGTTAGCTTCGGGGGCGTTTTCTAGGATATTTGAAAGTGGGGACGTAGAATCAAATCTTTCGCCGAGCGGAGGCGAAAAAAATGTTGGACCTTTTTTTTGCTAAAAAACATAAAATAATTGTGAAATGCACTAAATTGCCATATTCAATACAATATTAGCAGATTACGGTAGGTTTGTTTTTTTTTTTGAAAAGGAGGGGGCGTACAATACCATATTTAATACTCTATTAACTGAAAAAAAAATCAACAATTTTAGTGAGTTCTTTATATGTATCAATTAACTATAATTGTGTCTTTAATACTGGAAGAAAAGCATTAGAGTACCAACAAGTTGTAAAACTGATGTACAATCAAATAAACCGATCATTTTATTATGAAACAAAGTCCACAATTTGTGCAAATATAGTCAAAACATTTATTCAGTTCATTTATATAATTAGTAACAAGTTACGATTGTAACAAGATGCTTTTATGTATATAGTCTCACAAACCAAGTCCCCATACATGGAGCTGATATGCCTGCAGATGTTTCATCTGTCAGTCAACTGTTTAAGAAAATTGGTTCGCGAAATTAGTATTATACAGGTACTGTACTTATGTATAAATGTATTGATATCATGCTCAAGATTACATATGATATCTGATTTTAAATCATGTCATCAGAATTATTATTTTCTTAGATCATATTCTAACGGAAATATAGTTTTGAACCTCGACCAAGATCTAACTTAACTGAACCTGCATCTGCCCCCAGCTTTAACAAAGTCGCGGATTCAGACTGAGGCACACCCGGCGCGCGCCCCTAAAGTAAGAAAAAAGTTTAAAGGTAAAATTAGTCAATTTTATGTCAAAATATGGTCCTCGGCTTACTCTTAATTCTCAAACATCTAATTTTCTCTATTCTTTATATTTTTTGTCCATAATAATTCTCAATTCTTTAAGTTTTAGCACCCCACTTTTATCTATTCTTTATTTCTCTCAAACAATTAATAGAAGTAGAAGATGAAGATTCAGTCCACGTATTTTTTTTTCCAAATTGTCCCGTGGCAACAATTCCGTCCTCTTTTCATCTCATGATTAATTGTGTAATCGACATAACGAATGTATTACCGAATTTGTACTTACCATAAGCGATCATCAGCAATACGACGGGTGCCACGTGTGGAAAGGTATCTGCTTACCCTGTCATGAAATAGAAGTTCTAATTCGGGAATAGTATATCCACTGGAACAAATATTACAGTATTTGTTCAGAACGGAATAAAGGGTAAAGAATAATTGTTCTAAGAGGAACAAGTATTTTGGCATTTATTATAACAAAGTTTCCAGAGGAACTTCTGTTAGGCGGAACAAATATACGTTGAAAACCCTACCAGAGAACGGTCAACCTGATCAAGATCCGTGACAATCTCATTAAAGACGAGATCGGGTTTTAATTAGATTGACTTTGTAGTGACCGCCTTCAACACGCCTGACGTTAACATAAAGATGTAGATGTTATTATGTTCGTTGGTAAACTATTCCGTAGAATTGTAGAGCTAGCTGTAAGCATTTCTTTTTTTATTATATTCTTATTTCGAACAACTACAAAATAATTGTTTTTTTTAGACAGAACTCAAATGTCTTTCATAAATTTCAGAGTTCTGAACACAAAACTTTTTCAGATGAGAAATTTAATCGTTTAAACAATTTCAAAAACTAGAAGAAGTTTTTGATATGAAATTCTGTCTTTGAAACCTGGGACATAATATATTGTTAGTATAATAGTCCAAGTTGAAACAACAAATTTAATCTGTCAAAAGGTTTTCTATATGATGTAAAATTTTCAGCTTTATGCTTTTTTGTGTGTAATTAATCTCTTCATAAAAATTACCCCATGCTGTGCAACAATATTTAAACATCGGAAGAAAAATATAAAAATTATAAAAATATAATTTTCCTTTTGTGGTCTTAAGTATTTCTTGATTTTTGCAAAAATCATATAAACTCAAGCTAATTGATTTAGAAATATGATACTTAAGAATCCCCCAAGACAATTATTAATCGATGAATAACACAATATAAAGGAAGTCGCTTTATTTTACCTTGAAATATTATTCAAGTTGTTGCTACAACTTTTATATTTCTTTTGCTTATTAGGATATCATTTAATATTGATTCGTTGTGTTACTCTTTTGTATTTGATATTTTTGGGGTTATAGGTTTGATTACTCGGAACGTCTTTGGAAATTTCTATTCTGGTCAGTCCTTCAAATTTCTTGAAGGTATCGAGGCTGAAGAGACCGAAGATGCTACGCCGAAACCCAACACGAATAGAAGTTAAACTTGACGATTTAGAAGAATATAATCAGATGAAAAAGGACAAAGAACTTGAACAAGCTAAACAGAGACTCGCGTCAAGTGATTGTCATACACCAACACAGGATTCGATCATGGATACAAGAACTAGAACTGAAATGATTCATGAGCGGATTGGGTATGATCCAAAACCACACCCACAACCAACTCTACAAGGGACAGTTAGATAGTTATAAATGTGCTAATTTTGTAACACTGTTACAGCAAAATACAAACTTGTATAAGGAGGATGAAAGAGTGGTGAACATGTTGATCAGAGACAGTTCCAAAATTAATGTGTTTAATGATATATATTCATTCATGATCAGCTTGTCAGAAGATTTATATTTGCTGTTAGTAGCATGCTTCAATGCATCAACAAGATTTAGATGAAATTAGAACAGTTTGACATTAATTGTTATACATGTTATATGAAAAAGACAATTCTGGTCATCTCTAACTTAACCTGCATGACCTGTTAACACAATCAGCAATTATTTTTATATGTATTTAAACTGTTTAAAATCATTCACAACACTTGTTTTTTTTATTCATATCTTTTGGCGATACTCCTTTCATGTATGTGCTTATTCCATCAATAGACAATCTGGTTCACTTGCTAACCTCGATCATTGGCTAGGTCAAAACTAAGACTTGAAAATCAGTATTTGCTGCTTTTCTACTGAGCATGTAGCATATAAAAGTGAGAGAAAAGACTGTCCCTGTCAGATATATAGGTCAGAGTAGGATGACATTTCTACCTGCCAACTGTACCTTGTGAACTATCATCATGATCATGTTAGAAATCCAGAGAGAAAAAGACAGAAAAAAAATATATTTATATTTTATAAGGCCAATTAAAATTAATTTATAGATTTTCATCCCCGCCCTTCTGAAAAACGTCCTGCCCCGATTTTTTTATTTTTAAAAAATCTATGATTTCTGGATTTTGTTCATTTCTTTTCCTTTAACCGTGATAACCGCACCAATAATTTCATTACATTCAAAACTTCCAGTTGCAAAATTTGGTTTTCGTATTTCTTCAAGTATATTTAACCAAAATAATTAAATTGATATATTCTGGTGCTCTGTGCTTCTACATTGTCTTCTGAGAAGATAGATTGATTTTGGGAAGGGTCTGAAATATTTGGGTTATGAGTCATAAGCAGTTTCAAAAAAGCAAATGGCAGTATGTCACAAATTTCAGAGATAATTAAACAGTGGATTTTTACATTTATACAATGACTCTGTCAGGAAAAAAGGACTGTGAATGATATCAAAAGCACAAGAATTGTGCCACACATTCGTACTAAAACATGACCTGATGACTGGAATAAAAAAAATTGACACTAGCACAAACTTATGCAAAGATTATTTACACTATTAACTGTAGGACCTTATATTTATTACAAAAAGTTGGCCAACCTATAGGAAGATTTACCCCAAAATTTCCTTTTTTTGATGACAAACATATTTCGAGTTTGAGTTTTCATTTTCATGATTTTACCATGTACTACATGTACTAGCTTGTGATTCATACCAGTCATATGCTTCATATAATAGTCACTATAAACCATAGCTTAAAGCAAAAGAAATTTGTTATACAAAAAAGTAGGTAGTCTAAAAGGGAGCATTTCTCCACATTTTTGCTATTTACTGAAAAAAGGTTTCTAATTGAATTAGAACAGCGGTTGCCAATCAGAAATATACATTTTAAAATTTGAAAAAGAGGGACGAAAGATACCAGAGGGACAGTCAAACTCATAGATTGAAAATAAACTGACAACGCCATGGCTAAAAATAAAAAGACAAACAGACAAATAATAGTACAGAAGACATAACACCAAAAACTGGGGGTGATCTCAGGTGCTCCAGAAGGGTAAGCAGATCCTGCTCCACATGTGGCACCCGTCGTAAGGTATGCTGAGTTCTAAATATATACCGGTACATGCTATATGTAATCTTTTTTTTACACTTGCATATAAAGAACACATTAATTTACAAAAGTGTTTCAGAGGAAATAAAAATAGAAAAATGAAATTCTCCCACCCAAACCAATTTTCAGCAAAACTGGATGAAAATTAAGTAATTAATTTTAGTTGGCCTAATACATGACCCCGGTAATGAAATTATTGTAAATCCAAACATGCATAATTTTGTTATTTAAATATTTCCGTACATTTGCACTTTCAGTTATGTTGAAAGTGTCCTTTAATTAAGATTCATTCCACTTGGTACAACAGACACATGTTACTACAGGTCAACAAAAAGCAAGAAGACATGTTAGTTTCTTCAAAAATAGCAAATGCCTAAAATTTTTCTGTTATTAATACATGATGTAGGTCTGTACACTATAGGGTTATACACTTACCTGACAACACCTCTTCCTAGAAAGTTAGCGCTACATATAAAGACAGGAAAACCAACGGTCTAATCTATATAAAAAACAATAAACACTTATGAACCACACCAACAAACGACAACCACTGAACAACAAGCTCCTGACTTAAGACAAGTGCATAAAAATGCAGCCGGTTTATAAACCCATTTTAACAGGTGCAAACCTTCACCCTAACCTGAAACAGTAGTGTAACATTACAACAACAAAAGACACACCATGTTTTAAAAAAAAATCCTACTTAGTCCAGCTACCAAAAGCTTGATCACAATGAATTAAAAGGTAGCACATTATTTTGAAATCAGGATCGTTGTTTCTTGCTACTACAGGAAGCTAGCTTACAAAATGTATGTAGCCCCAGCTGTTGGTTGAATTTTGCTGTTCAAGAAACCAAAAATCAGAAACAACACACCTACCAGATTTCATCAAGTCTCCTTATAACATTAAATTGAAATCGGCAGTATTTGTTAGAGGGCAGTGAGGATCTAAAATCCCAAAGGCTTGTAAATATCAAGGGCATAACTTATATATGACATATATACGTCCCTTTAAATAGGCAGTATTTTGAAAATAAAGAGACACGTGAGATTTTTATTGTAAATGAAATCATAGTTTTACAAATAGTAAAGACATCCAATATAGGCAGACAAAGAAACCCTCAGAAATGCAATGACAGTAGTACTACTACTACTGGGGGTGTTTAACGACCTTGACTGGCTGCTAAGCCCTCGCACGGTCGGCTCGGTGCCCGACGGTCAGGAACAGGTGGAGGACGCCATTTTGGTAGGCCGCCGTCTTGGTTTTGTGAGTTGTTTTGATTTTCTTTTGTTGACTATTTTGGTGTTATTTCTTCACAACGGCTGCTTTCAGGGCCAGATTGGTCAGCTTGGCAGCCCGCTAACCTCGTTGAAGGAGTACTGGTAGATGAGTCTCGGACGTAGTATTAAAGATGACAGGAAGCATTATCAGGACCAAAGTCGTGAGACAGTGAAATGAAGGTCCATCATCTAACACCTCGGATACAGCCCTCGGACGTCAGTCGGCATAACACTCCCCCATCCACAATGGGTTTTGGAGTGCATGTTGACGCGGGAATTTACGCACAAAACAAACGTTTACTGTACAGCGTTGGATTGGTTTCTGTCATCTAAAGTAGTAAGTCGTTGATCCATCTAAAAGCAAACCCTCATCGAAGATAGTGGGTAAAGGAGAGCTGACCCAGCACGTCCGTTCAGCTGTAATGACTGAGACGTGACTGAGTGATGTGATGAGATGAATGATAGTAGAACAAAACACTCTTACTTTTAAACGTTTAAAAAAAATCTGAATGACAACATGGACAAGGAAGATAACTCTTTCTCCAAAATTAATTACCTAATAACGGTACAAGAAATCAAGGATTTGTATAGTAAGGAGGTCTTACTATACAAATCCTTGATGAAATAAAAGACTGTCTGACACACTACCTACAATTATGAACAAATGGCAATAAGGGAGCTACCCCCATAAAAATCAAATGGTAGCTCCCCAACTCAATTCAAATTATTATAAAAAAATATTTTGTGCAAAAATTATAAAAAAAAAACACATTTTACATATTTACAAACAGAGTAGATGTCTAAATGTATTGACTTTGGATCAAAATACGGCATAAATGAACAGTTTCAAAAGGAGATAAACGACCGATGTAGGAAGGCTCTGTGGCCCCACTTTCAAGTGGCACAAAGGAAAAGGGCTTTCTTCAAGAGAGACTGCTTATTCATTGAAGGGAATGCATTTTCACCGAAAGACAATACTAAAGAGAGGGGGTGACACAGGGGTGTTCATTTCCAAAATTCTTCTTTTTTGGGGAAATTTTTCCAACTTCCCAAATTTTTTAGACCATTTTTCCCAGTTCCCAATATTTTTCCAATTCTCCCAAATCCCAGATTTTGGTTTTCCCTATTGCCCTATTTTGGAGCCATCCAGAGCTGTCTTCTTGTCTTGTTTGTTCTTCAGTATGTACAGAACTTATGAATAAACACAAATTTGCCTTACCTATACTTTACTGGTCCAGACTCTTACTACAACCTCAAGAGACAATGTTATTTTAGGCTTTTGTGAAAAAAATAATAGGTAAAAAAAAAAACAACCAAAGGTGATAAAGCCTCCTGGATGACTATTAAAATAAATGACTTCAATGCTTAAAGCAACTCCCGTTTAGTTAACAGAACACAAAACCAACAGAACACAAAACCCAAAGCAGGGAATCTTCATATCAGACACACAGTGTGATACAATTAATGACCAATTGTTAATTGATGAACAAGAATTACTGGTGTGCAAGCATGACCAATAATGATTCCAATTGATGCTGCTGTCTGTTGAAGTATGGAATTTAATCAACAATTAAAAACATAGAAAATGCCACCCAAATATATGCAAAACCATGGAACAAATACCTTTTAGATCGGACAAAGTTTGTGAATTCTCCAGGAAACCCCTCTGTTTGTAACACTATATTTACTGTATGACAATTAGCATAGACCATGCGGTGAAGGAACTATCTCTGACTGCGAAGCTAAATGTGAATTCAAATGAAATACTGTTAGTTTTTTCTAAAATTCTTTACGAGGAACTTATTGACTCTTATAGGAAAAAACCCTGTACAGAAAAAAAAAAAAAAAAAAAAAAAAACAGTAAATTCAAACACGATGAAGACAGCAACACAGATATGGAGATGTAACAATCTTGCGGGACAAGATAATATATAAAGTGATCTGAAATGGCTAATAATAAATTCAAAAAAGCACTGACTGATGATCATTGATTATTTTTTTAAGCAAAATAGTCTTACAAATAGCTTGGTGTCCGTCTTTGTCGTGTCCCGGAAAATTGTGTTATCCCCATAACTGCGTTGATGTCTTCATCCTGTTCGTCTCCACTGCTGTTTTTGTCCTGGGGTTTTCCAATAAGTTCGTCGTAAAGAAGTTCAGATATACTTATTTGATTTGATTTAACAGTGAATTCAGATATAGTTCCTTCACCACATGGTCTATGATAATTGTCATACAATTAATAGTTTTACAGATAAAGGGGTTTCCTGGAGAATTTTATCTCGCATCAAGGAAAAAAAGTTTTCAACCATCTTTGTTGATATAACTTCATGCTTAATTTCAGGAACAATAACGGGATAGTCTTCAATTAAGGACTGTAGGCAACTAAGAAGCATTTTAATGTTATCCTGAAACACTCTCGAGACACAGCCTTCTGGTCCCTGAACAACTGTTGTATGCTTATATGATGCCTTAACATTTTGTGATGCTTTAGAAAAGAAATCATCAACATTTTTCAATCAATTTATTCAAACTTTCAGGCAATGTGCATCCCACTTCTATATGCACCTTAAAACAGTCATATAAATCACCAACTGCAGTTAGAAACTTAACCATACCCTTTGTTGGTGTTACCATAAAAACCAATGATTATCATGACCATTCATGCATTTTCACGCTTCTTTTTTTTTTTTTTTTGTGGGTTTTTCCCACATCCCACATTATGGTCATTTCCCACTTCCTTCTTTTTTTTCCCCTTCTTTTTCCCAGATCCCACTTTTTTATCCCCTATATCCCACATCCCATGCAAAAGTGTGTCACTCCCCTCTAAAGAAATGGACACTACGATAGACAGACACGTTCACGCCAACAAAAAAACGAACAAGGTGCTCGACCAAAAGAAGTCAACCAGCCAAAATATTCACGATACCGTGGAGGACCCCATAAAGGCCAGCGGAGGGTTAAACAATACTGTCAGCCGTGACCAATGTAATCAAACGGTATCGGGTCCGTTCGCGCCCAATACACGTTCGCACCCTTTTTTTAACTCAAAAACCTGGGGAATTATTAGATGTGTTTTAGATGTTTATATCAAAATATTTTTATTTTCATTAATAAATTAATTTTAAATGAAATATTGTTTTCAATTGATTTGATGATAAATTATTATATGTTAATTATGTATGATTACTGTTAATATGGTGTTTACACATCTAAACTTGGTGTTATTGTTAGGTGTTTGAAAATTGTGAATGTTGTTTTTACTAGCTTTGATGTAAATTCTGCATGTAGTTAGCATGTATTTAGCTTGGTATGAGTAAAAACAATGAAGATTCAAAATGTAATTGTTGTTGAGTTTAATAGCGGTTTGGTATCTTAACATTAAAAAAATATTCAACATTAAAAACCTTTTAGAAAGTCACTTTATTTTGAAACCATGAAATTTTTTTTATAGAAATACACTAACCAAAACACGATTAAAAAACATTCAACAAAAAAAACGTCACTTTATTTTGAAACATTGAAAAAAAAACTTATTTATAACAATACAATAACCAAAACACGATTTAAAATATTCAACACAAAAATCGTTTTTAGAAAGTCACTTCATTTTGAAACAACGAACAAAAAAGATATTTTTAGCAATACACTAACCAAACACGATTGAAAAATTATTTAACACAAAATCAATAAAAAGGGTGCGAACGCACCCGGGATGCGAACGTGTAGGGTGCGAACGTGAAAGGTGGCGAACGTGAATGGGAGCGAACGTGTTTTAGGGCGAACGGACCCGGATTCTAATCAAACTAGCTGCCTCCGCTCATGTTCATTATCTGTAATCAAAGATATTGATGTTGACAAAATAAAACTATTGAAACCCTTTCACTAAATGTATGTGGTGTTAAAACCAAACTTTTATATCCTGAATTTAAGTCATTATTAAATAAACATGACATTGTGTGTTTAACAGAAACAAAACTAGATGATGCAAATGAAATAGATTGTGAAAATTTTATTTTTCATCATAAAAAACAGAAAGAAGCTTGCAAATCACAAATCTGGTGGTATTGCTTTAGATTTAAAAAAATTTAGACAAATATATTAAATATATTCAGTCAGATTGCCAGTTTGTACTATGGTTTAGTATAGACAAAAAAGTTTTAGATATGCCAAAAGGTGCAATCTTTGGAATTATCTAATATATCTCACCGGTAAATATACTTTGTATACATACGAAGATGCATTTACTGAAATTGAATTTGAACTGCAAAATTTTTGTAATAAAACAAACTACATTGTTATGCTTGGCGTTTATAATAGTCGCACGGGAAATTTGTCTGATTTTTATGACAATGATCCAGATCATTCATTTGAAAATAATTTCACAGATTATGAAATAGTATAGATATACTGTAGTAAATGGGTATGGAATAAAGTGTATTGATTTTTGTAACAATAACAAAATGTTTATATGTCTAGGTTAGTCTATGAAAAGGTATATACTATGAAATTTAGAGCGAGGGCTTGCCCCGAGCTCTTAATTTCATAGTATATACCTTTTCATAGACTATCCAATTTAGCACATATGTATATGTAAGAGAATGATAATCCCTTTCTTCATGATTAAGTACGAGCGTTAGCGAGTACTTATCATGAAGAAAGGGATTATCATTCTCTTACAATCTTAGAATATTGTACAGTGCTCAAGGCTCAAATGATCTCGATTGGTTGTATTCAAGAATTAGTTTCATTGTCATTGCAATGTTTATAATTGATGCATGACTTCATTTTTCGGTATTTTATTTATGGATTAGTTTTAGTGATGTAAGGACTTTCTTATTATTGGGAATTATTTTTTGTAAATGCGTTATAGACATTAGGTGACACAACAGTACAAAGAAAAGGTAGGAATTGTATATGTTTCCTGATTGTGAGTATGACTGTAAATCATGTAATATTTCAGTGAGGAATTATCCTTTTTTTAATTTACAGTTTAAATCAATAAATACATTCGAGTTACAACTAATTCTATTTCACATCCAATATTTTGGTCTGGCTTTTTAAATAAAATACCATTTTATTCAGTCAGGGGAATGTTGAAATAAAATGCCTTTAAAAGTTTTAAATATATCCAGAACTTAAATTAAATTTTGTTTGTTTGTTTGTTTGTTTGTTTGTTTGGTTTTTTTATTTATTATTTAATCGGTATTTTGGAAATAACTATTTTTCCCAACCGCTGGTCCGGTAATCAGAATTTGGGAAAACTACAGATTTATGTTATTTTTGTTTAAAACTTTTTCTTTTTTTCTTTTTTGTTTTTTGCATTGCTCTTTTTTTAGTTATTTGAAGTTATTACTATTTTCAAAATAACATTAAAGGTACCAGTTTTACTGCACCAGTAAACTTCAACTTATTTTGATTTTTTTGGTTGTTTCACAATTCAACTTTTAGTCAATTTCAATCACTGTGTGATAATTGTTTTCAATCTGATAAATGTGCTTCGGGGCAGTTGTAACTCATTTATAGTAACTCTTTGTTTTGAACTGTAAATAGACCTAAATAATCGGATAATCCCTTATTAAGAACATGATTTACATTCATTCTTCACAATTAAGAGACACTAAATTCTACAATTTCATTGGTCGAGAGCACTTTGCTATATTCTAATTACAACTCGAGTAACCTTCTAATTGATCTATTGATAGTTTATTTTGACTGACTACTTGTATCACAGGTGTTTGTAAAACAGAGCTCATTAACGAAGTTTTGTAAATCTACTCACTAGTATCATTGTAAAATATTTGATTTCAAAAGGCCCTTGACTCCAGAATGAAAAGATGGTAGCTGAGGCAGTAAGTATGTTTATTGGTAGAAAGCGGTGTTTTACTATATATGTACTTCCTTACATGGTAAGATGACAAATAAATTGACCAAAAGGAGGCAATAATTAAATTGCAGTGGAAGCTTTACATGTCTTGAAAACATTTTTCAATTTCACTGAAAAACTAAAGCTATAATAAATTTGAAACATATAGATAGTATGCAGTGGTGGATCCGGGGGGGAGGGGTCTGGGGGTTGGAAAACCCCCATTTTTGGACGATCAATGCTTTTGAATGGGGATCGTCCTGTACATGCATGAAATATTTGCCACTGGACATTAAGCAACCAATAATCAACCAATCAATCAATCAATTCATGACGAAATAGATCAAGTTGCCTTAATTTCCCTTCACAAGGTTTCATAGTACACACTTTTTTGTGTACAAAGTAATTGCATGGATGATAAATTATCACAATTTTAAGATGGCGTTGTACTCTAATCAAGGTATAAAGAACCATATTTGTTGCTCTTTATTTAAATGAAAGAAACTTGCAATCGTCAAAACCTTTTTTAGATCCAAAGATTTTAATAGCAGGATATTTAAAAATCAATGTGAAAACTATATTACCAACTATTTAATTTAATTTGGAACACATCATTTTATTTCAAAATAGCCAGTGGCAATTTTTGTTTTAATATCTTGATTACGATACAATGAAATCTTACCCTTGTGGTCATTCATGCGTAGTTACTTAGTACACGGAAAAAGTATGTACTATGAATATTAGAAGGCAAATTCTAGCTATTTGATTGGACGAGAAGTTGTAAGTATGTGCTAATTAATGATAGAATGGAAAAAAACAGGTAATACAACTAGTAGAAATTCTAGCGTTATAGATTATGTGTTGAGTTCTACTCACTTAATTTCTTTACAAAATCTGTAAATTTGAAGTGTTAAACTTTTGTAAACTTTTTTCGGATGTTCATTCTCCATTGTCTCTACAATTGTATACAAATGATGAAACAAAAGACAATTTGTTAACAAAAACATCTTGTTGTGGTGATGAAAAAGTTAATAAGTGGAAAAATGAAAATAAGTTATGACTATAAGAATAATATAGATAGAAATAAAGTTGATGATATATATGTTATAGATTGTCTGCATATGTAAATGATGTAAATAATGTGACTAAATATGATGTGAATAACATTGTTACTGATATTTGTGACACTTTAAGCGAGTCTGCTAAGGCAACATTCGGAACTTCAACATTTAATAAAACAATGTTAAGTGCTCAAAGAAACAGTTTAATAAAGAATGGTATAATAATGATCGTAAAAAAGCACAACGAGAATTTAAAAAATCTGAGAGGTTATGCAAACATTATGGGTCGAACATTTTTAAAGAAAGACTCGGACAGATGTAAATATAAAAAAAACATAATGCTGATATGAGTAAAGAGATGAATGAATTAAAAACAAAAAATCCAAGAGAATTTTGGAAATTGTTCAATAGAGGTAGAATTCACTGCAAGATTTATATGATTTTTTCAAGGACCTAAACAAAAATAAGTTCGAAATGAGTTTTTGATAGAGAACGATATAAATTCTGACACGGTGAATGAAAATTTGAATTGCCCAAATACACGGGAGGAAATTTTGAAAGCCGTGAAAAAGGCTAGAAATAATAAATCACCGGGTGAAGATCAAGTGATTAATGAATATATTGCTTCTTCTCTTGATATTTATGTACATTTGTTTAATATTATTTTTGATACGGGAATCTAGCCTAAGGCTTGGCTTATTGGAAATGTAATATCTATTTTCAAAAACTAGGGGAGCAAATTAGACGCCAATAATAGGCCTATCACACTTTTGTCTTGTCTAGGGAAAGTTTTCAGTCACGTAAATTCCTAACGATAGACTTGGTGATTTTATTGAAAATTATAATATCCTAAATGAAAACCAAGCAGGTTCCGGCAAGGTTATTCCACAACGGATCATATTTTTTCATTATATGCTTTATTTGAATTGTTACGGGTGAAAAAAACTCATTATTTTTTAAACTGATATTGATCCAGGTGATCGGAAAATTTTTAAAAATTATTAAAAACATGTATGATGATGTCAAATCTAGAATTGTTCATAGTTCGAAAGTCTCTGATAATTTTGCCTGTGAAACTGCCGTTAGACAAGGAGAAAATCTTTCTCCTCTGCTTTTTTCACTGTATTTAAATGATCTACAAGAATTTTTAGAAAATTCTTATATTGATAGAATTCAGTCTGTTACACTCACTATTGAGAACGAACTTTTTGTATATGCAGATGATACAATACTACTTGCTGAATCTAGCCATGACTTACAATGTATTTTCAGAGTATTGTAAACAATGAAAACTAAAAATTAACATCAATAAAACGAAAATTATGGTATTTTCAAGAGGCAGAATACATCGAAACTTGATATTTAGTATAGATGGAAATGAAATTGAGATAATCAGTAGCTATAAATATCTTGGTATTATATTTTCTAGAAGTGGCTCATTTCTTTCCACCAGAAAATATCTACGTGACTAGGCGATTTAAAGCAATGTACGCTGTAATAAAAAAATCCAGACTAAATAATTTGTCCATCGAGTGCCAACTAGATATGTTTGATAAGGCTATTGTTCCTAAACCTAAACTAACATATGGGTGTGAAATATGGGGATTCGAAAATTTAGATATTCTTGAGAGAGTTCATTTGCGTTTTTGCAAGCATATATTACGTTAAAAAGTTCAACCCCAAATTTTATGGTTTATGGTGAGCTGGGAAGATACCCTACTTCAGTTACCGTCAAGTTACGTATGATTAATTTCTGGTGTCGCTTACAAGAAGGAAAAGAGAGCAAAATATCATGTTTATTATATAATCTGTTGTATGATAATCTAAATAATTATGGTTATGATAATAAATGGTTATCTTATATAAAGAAAATTTTTAATGACTGTGGAATGTCAAATGTATGGCAAAGTCAAAATTTATTTCAGAAACGTTGGGTGGTATTAAGTGTTCAGCAAAGATTAAGAGACCAGTTCATTCAAGAATGGTCATCAGAAATGAACAATTCGCCAAAGGGGCTATGTTATAGATTGTTTAAAAATGTTTTTAAATTTGAAGACTATTTGTCAGTGCCACCATTCAATTTATAAATAACCTTGTGTAAATTTAGATGTGGGAATAACCGTTTGCCAATTGAGACGGGTAAGTGGCACAACATCCCTTACGGAAAAATAAGCCCTGTGGCAAACATTTGCCGCAAGTTTGCAGTAAACATTTGCTGCAAACTTGCCGCAACCATTTTACCATGCAAATGAAGGTTGCGGCAAGCTTGCTGCAAATATAATTATGCAAATTAGATTTGCCGCAAACTTGCCGCAACTGTTTGCTGCAAACTTGCGGCAATTGTTTTCTGCAAACTTGCGGCAACCTTGCAGGAACTACACATATACCAATGTCATGTGTGTAGACACATTCAATTTATCTCTTTCAAATTACACATCAAAATTGTAAAAAAGAACTTCCTGCCTGTATACAAACACTGTCATTGAAAGAATACTTGCACACTTATGAGATTAAAGGAAATACATACATGCATTTCATTTTTGAAAAAGGGAGCGGGAGTCTTTCTTAAATGACATCATATACCGGTATTAAGAAATAAAAAAGGATAAATCTCTAATGTGTATTGAGCATAAAGCTTTTTTAAGGTAATAATTCCATTACAGAATTGAACTTAACTTAACTTTATTAAACAGTATACATTTAATCAGTTACAAAATTCAAACTTATAATAGCTAGAGTATTTCAAACACATAGTTGTTATGATGGTGACATTAATTATTTTATTAAAACAGTTCTATGGATAATTTGTACTTACAAAACTACATATTGAATATCCTATATTATTGAACCAAAATGCCTCCTTGATCTCTTATATGTAACTTTTATTAAACACAATCAACATGACCTAGCCCACAATTTCAAATTGTTAGCTTTTCAGGAAGTGCCAACTAGGCATGCCCAGTCAATATTGAGTAATTCTTGCAATGTTCTGGCAAACATATAGAATGGTCAAAGTTTTCTGCAATTTTGCGGCAAACATATAGAATGGTCAAAGTTTTCTGCAATCTTGCGGCAAACATTCTTTATTATCTTAACTTTCTTGCAATCTTACTGCAAACATTGATGTTTCTGCAAACTTGCCACAAGCTTGCTGCAAAAAGCTGCAATGTTTGCGGGAAGTTTGCAGCTAGCGGCAAACATTTGCAAACACTATTTTCTGTGTTCCTGCAAACTTTTTGTTTGCCGCAAACTTGCAGCAAGTCTGCTGCAAATTTGCGGCAAACATTTCAGTTCTATAAGGGATACCAAGATCTGATAGATTGTGTCACCTTTGCGACTCAGTTGACATCGGTGACGAATACCATTATATTATGTCATGTATTTTTTTTTCAAATATGAAAGAAACAATATTTACCACAATATTGTAATACTAATGTAAATGTTATTAAATTCGAACAAGTATATTCAAACCGAAATTGTGTTGAACTTAAGAAACTGTGTAGATTTATTAAATGTATTTCTGTGAAAGTTCGTCCTCCTGGTTAAAACAACTATTGTATATTTATTTTATCTTTTTTCCAAATATATAGTATAATATTAATTAACAATAATTTGTATTTCACACATGCTTATGGCACGCCTGAACCACTTTTATTAATTAATCGTAGATTATCTCAGATAAACTAGGATTATCTCAGATAATCCCGGTTTATCTCAGATAAACTAAGATTATCTCAGCTGAATTCAAATTCGAGAAAATCCTAGTTTATCTCAGAAAATGCAGAAAATTCATTATCTGGAGAAAATCCCGGTTTATCTCAAAATATTAAGAAAATCTAGGTTTTTCTGGGCGATTTTCAGATAATCCTAATTTATCTCCAGATAATTAATTTTCTCAATTTCAGATAATGAATTATCTCATTTCTCGAGAAAATCTAGGTTTATCTCGGATTCTAAATATACAAAAGAACATTGTAACGAGTGTTTTAATTGGACGACAATCCGGCGTATAACGTTTTACTTTCTCTTTGAAACCATGATGGTGACGAATTCACTTCATATTATTGGGTGAACAGGGATGTGCCAAAATATGGGTCATAATTTTGCGAGATTTTATATAAAAATTAGCGTCCTTTTTCAGAGGAGGGGCGACATTCAGCATACGGCACGCAATTTTTACTTATATTATTGATCGATCGCTGTGTTATTGTGTCATTTATCACTACTCTAGGTGTGAACATCACCGTTATTGACACCTGGACAAGCGAAATTTGTTGAATCAATTATAAAAACAAGTAATATACAGAAGGGCTGATTATATACAATATACATATACTTTGTACATACATAATAAACAAATTTGGTAGCTATTTCTTTTACACAAACTGACTATTTATTACCGACGGCTAATTTCGACATCGATAATCAATGAATTCTCATATTTTAATTTATTCAGTCGGTTTTATTTTTTTAATCGTGACAAAGTTTTGTAAAATATTTAATTTTAACTATTGCATTATTTCGTCATTTGTCAGTAAACAAAATAGATAACACTAGAACAATATGCCACGAACCTTAAAGCGCCAGTTATTAATTAAAGGATATAAACAATAAATGTACATTGTCTGAAATACAAAATGTGTGTGTACTCGCTAACACGGGTGTCATTCGGTTTATCGAGAGAAATGATCGTGAAAGAATATCTAACGGAGGTCAAGTATTGCGAGACGATCGTGAAAGCTCTGGTACCGGATCGTGAAGGAAATTTAAACGAGAAGACATATGAAAAGCCAGTAAATAATCTAATTTAATTAATTACACGGACAAATTTACAACAAAATAAAACTGTCTGTCAAAATGGTTCAACATTATGATTAGTATGTGAGAAAATCCAGTTCTAAAAGTACATAGTCAGTGTTCCAGCTTGATTCTCAGGGCAGAAGGGTGCTAGTTGTCTGAAAGGGCACTTTAGTGTAATAACCTAGATTGTAAGGGCACTGTTGGACAGTGTATAAATAACCTTGAATATTGCTAGGCTCAGCTGGAGAACATTAGTTGTATTTAAACCATATTTAGAAATTAATGTGTTCTTGATGTTGGTTTCAGTAAGAATTTTTTATCAAATTAACATACCATGAAGCACAGCATATCATTTTGATGTTAATCTAAACAAACTAGTACATTTTGTAAGGAAAATAATCATCAGAAATCTCAATGTTTTATAACTTATACCAGTCTATAAAATAAACAAGTAGTTCTGAAAGATGGAGTTATACATGCAAAATTGAATGTTTAATCTAATTAGATTATTTACATTTAAATTGCTTGATCAAACATATAGTATATTGTTATTAAAGTTATTTATTATCATTTCAATTGTTACAAAAAAAGTAATTTTAAGTGCACATCAAAGTGCTCCTAAGTAAGGAGTTTTATAAATATAACAGGTGAGACAGGAGATGATCATATTATATTGATGCAATAATATATTGCATATATTACAGGAGGTATAAACAGATACTTTTTTTCCATCATTGTTAAAGATAAAAGCATTTGTTGAGTGCTCCTATAAAAGGAGGTTTTTATAAAATACAAGAAGTAAAACAGGAAGTTATGTTCAAAGTACAAATTTCTTTGATTCTTCTTTAAATTTCATACTCATGATTATAAAACAAAACATTTTTAACCAATTTAGTCAAAACTATGTATGCCTTTAAAATTGTTTTAGATTTTATTTTTATATTATGCCTACTGAAATAAATTTTTCATGTGTACATGCTGTACATAAACATTGCAAATGGATAACATGTGGACATTTAATTCTGTATTAAATATCTAGTATTTGTTCAATTATCTTAAATCCACTAATTAGCAGTAAACAATCATTAACAGAGGTGATAAAACTGCCAAAGGCATTAGGTATTTAACTTAATCCCATTGTCAGTTAATTAGTGTTACACAATCAGGTAACAATTTTACCGGAAACGTCAATAGTCATGAAATTTGAAATTGTATTTTTTAAAAGGCAGAGGGTGCATTCTTTGCTTTGGAGGGCAGAAGGGCGGGGTAAGGGCACCAAGGGCGGGCCGCCCTTCTATTTAGGCAGGCGGCAACACTGATAGTTTTACAAAACAAGAAAAGGCATATTGCTCCTCGACATTTCAGTGACATCAAAAATGTAAACAAACATGATTTTTTCACAAATTCGAATAAAATAAACTATTTTTCTTCGAAAAAGGGCATTCTATTTGAATGCATCAAATGGTTCTCATAGTTATTTTGTATAAACATAATCTGAAACTTGGTAAAAAAAAGAAATATTTACACAAAATTGATATTTCGGATCGTGAAAGATCACGTACCGGGTTTTGAAGATCGTGAAAAGGATCGTGAAAGATTTGATGCTACGAAGACGTTCAAATTATTCTTTAATTATATGATAATTAATATTTGTTATTGGTATTAAAAAAAACTAGATTGGCATGACTGACCCGGGTCTCTTTTGTTGGTGAATAGGGCTATTATCGTGCAATGCCATCGGATCTAATATCTTAAAATACCACACAGACTTGGTAAATTGTATCAATACCAGTCCATTTGTCCGTCCTTCATAAGTATTGTTTTTTTATACATTAAGATGTTTTATTTTGTATTTATAACTGAATTCTCAGTTTTATGCCCATTATATTTATAAAGCTTACATACCTGTATGCTTTAGGGCCACGGTATTTGGTGTATGGTGTACATGTCTGTCTGCATGTTTCATATATGACGTCAATTGCATTTGATATATTGAATGCTAGTAAGATTTCTGTGTCTGACTGTCGGCCAGAGTTCATATACTTTCGACCTCATGTTCCGAATTAATTGGCTTAACATAACTTTTACATTTGTCAGTTTCTAAGGTACTGTAAGCATCAGAACACCTATATTTGGTGTACGGGATATTTGTGGCATGGTTCATCTGACCTTGACCTCTATTTATGAATCATTGACAATTTTAAGCGTATGTGACACTTCTAGTAAAACCCTTAATATTACAGAAGTTCAACAAATATACTATCATAAGTAAAGCAGACGTGACATTTCAGCATTTGCACTCTTCTGGTATTCTTTAGTCTGTAATATATAGTTATCTCATTGAAATCAATCCACATCTGCTACGTTGTATACAAAGATACATATAACTTAATAAAGTATTGTTGCACAAAATATTGGTTATTGTTCAATCTCGAATTTTTCATGAAAGATGCTGTTTTTGCTATTAGTTTTGGTTGATGGTTAATTTTTGGTTTAAACGTTGCATACCCATATTATTGGCTAAATAGTGGCGGTCTGCCTGAATTGTACTAGTCCAATTCTCAGAGCTGAATTTTTCACACTGATTAAGACACGTTTTAAGTTATTTTTTTTTAACTTTAGAGGTAAAGTGTTGAATTTAAAAAAACAAATGATAGCTTTCATGTTCGTTCTTATCAAAAGTTACAGGCTTCAACCAGTTGCAGGTATATCATGTGGTAAAAGAAATATTGATTTTGATTATTAAGTCTGGTCACGCATTATCTTTCACGATCAAAATAATGCGTTGCCTGATCTTTACAATCAAGTTTGATGAAAAATCAACAAAATTCAAGGTTTTCATAAACAAATGAACGATTTTAAGGAAGAGCATACTTTTATTTTACTGTACTTTCGGACACAACAAAGATTAAATTTCAAATGTATCATGATACATTGAAATATGACCACTATAGGTACAAAAACGTGTTTTTAATTAATCCCATAGACATGCATTGTGCCTTTTGTATTTTCATAAAGTACTGCATATTTTCTTCATCTTATTGCACAGTAATATTGAGGAAGTTGAATTATTTTGACAGACATATTTTTTGTTCAGATTTGTTCCGCATTTTGAAAATTCAACGAATTTTTCACACATTCTGAAGTAGAATTTACATTTAATTACATTCACGATCCGGTACCAGAGCTTTCACGATCGTCTCGCAATACTTGACCACCGTTAGATATTCTTTCACGATCATTTCTCTCGATAAACCGAATGACACCCGTGTAATATATAACAACTGCCCCAATAAATGTTCACATAACAGGAAAAAGTAATAAAAGTTTGTTTAAGACTGTTCAAAACAATATTTTAATTCATGCACGAAAAAGAAATTTTGAAAGATTTATATTCTTATGGTTTCTGTTCAATTTTTTTCTCTACTATTTTATTCTAATAATCTCTTTTGACTCGAAAACTAGCATATTTTAACACAAGACATAAAATGACAATCCAGTGATAAAAAAACTGTTTCTTTGATTATATTTAAGGAAGGACATATCTTTTTAGACAATCAGTTGGATTTTTGTCGAGCCTGCGACTTTTGTCACAGAAAGCTCGACATACGACAGCGTTATCTACTTTATATTTTACAAGGTGAAAGACCTGGATGCTTCATTCTTTGTATATAGATGCCTCATTTTACGAAGTTTCCGTCTGTCACATGTCCATTGTCCTTGACCTCATTTTCATGGTTCAGTGACTACTTGAAAAAAGTTAAGATTTTTGTAATGATAATTTCTCTTATTATGAGTAACATGATAACTATGTTTTGTATTTGCGTACCTTGCAAGGTCCTCATGTCCGTCAGACAGTTTTCACTTGACCTCGACCTCATTTCATGGATCAGTGAAAAGGTTAAGTTTTGGTGGTTAAGTCTATATCTCAGATACTATAAGCAATAGGTCAAGTATATTCGGTATATGGAAGGAATGTAAGGTGTACATGTCCAGCTTAGGTGTCATGAAAAATCACTGTGTGGGATTTTTCATGAATTTGGTTTATAATTTTAGCTCAGCTGGCCCGAAGGGCCAAGTGAGAAGGTCGTCGTCGTCGTCGTCCGTCGTCGTTAGCTTTTTCAAAACCCTCACCTCTGAAACCACTGGGCCAAATTTAACCAAACTTGGCCACAATCATCATTTGGGTATCTTGTTTAAAAAATGTGTCCGATGACCCTGCCAACCAACCAAGATTGCCGCCATGGCTAAAAATAGAACATAGGGGTAAAATGTAGATTTTGGCTTATATCTCTGAAACCAAAGCATTTAGAGTAAATCTGACATAGGGTAAAACTAATAATCAGGTCAAGATCTATCTGCCCTGAAATTTTCAGACAAATCTGACAACCTGTTGTTGGGTTGCTGCCCCTGAATTGGTAATTTTAAGGAAATTTTGCCGTTTTTGGTTATTATCTTGAATATTATTATAGATAGAGATAAACTGTAAACAGCAATAATGTTCAGCAAAGTAAGATCTACAAATAAGTCGTCATGACCAAAATTGTCAGTCGACCCCTTTAGGAGTTATTGCCCTTTATAGTCAATTTTTAACAATTTTTCGTAAATTTTTGTAATCTTCTACAAAATCTTTTCTCTGAAACTACTGAGACAAATTTAGCCATACTTGGCCATAATCATTATAAGGGTATCTAGTTTAAAAAATGTGTCCGATGACCCCGCCTTCCAACCATCATGGCCGACTTGGTTAAAAATAGAACATGGGGGTAAAATGTAGTTTTTGGTTTATATCTCTGAAACTGAAGCATTTAGAGCAAATCTGACAGGTGGCAAAATGTTCATCAGATTTAGATTTATCTGCCCTGAAATTTTCAGACGAATCCGACAGCATGTTGTTGGGTTGCTGCCCCATAGTTAGTAATTTTACAGAAATTTTGCAAGTTTTTGTTATTATCTTAGATATCATTATAATATCTAATATCTAATACTATTAATTATGATTTTAACCTTTACATAATTTCCAAAGCATCAGTAAATACAGGTGAGCGACACAGGCTCTTGAGAGCCTCTAGTTAAATGTATAAATGATTTGGTCCATTTTAGAGGTCAATGCCTAACTCTATCTCTACCTCTATTACCATGGCCGACAGCCGGTAATAGTTCAGGTGGTCGTTGTGACAAACCAGACACCTTCTACCTTAATGCTTCAAAACGTTTACTGGTCTAGTGCTATGGGTAATTTTAGATACCATGCATACCTCTACTTCTGGTAAGCATAACCCACACGGGAAATCAATAGGACATCCGTCGAGTACCATCTATGACTATAGGACTTTCAACAAGTACCTGCTATAACTTTGGGACATTCGCCAAGGAACTGCTATAACTATAGGACATTCAACAAGTTCCTAGTATAACAATAGGAATTCAACACGTACCTGTTATATCCTACTATATAGAACTTTCAACAAGTACCTACTATACCAATAGGATATTCAACAAGTACCTGCTTTAGATATAGGATATTCAACATGTATTTGCCATCACTATAAGACTTCAACAAGTTCCTACTATAACTATCACCACTCTGTATATCTATTACCACCCTGTATATCTGTCACCACTCTGTATATATCTTCCATCACTCTGCATATCTATCACCACTCTGTATATCTACCACCACTCCGTATATATATCTCCACTATATCCATCTCTCGTTTGTATATCTATCAATACTCTGTATATATATCGCCACTCTGTTAATCTATCACCACTCTGAATATCTATCACCACTCTGTATATCTATCACCACTTTGTATATCTATCCCCACTTTGTATATCTACCACCACTCTGAATATCTGTCTCAACCCTGTAAATCTACCACCATTCTGTATATCTATCACCACTCTGTATTTCTATCACCACTTTGTATATCTATCACCACTCTGTATATCTATCACCACTCTGTATATCTATCACCACTCTGCTGATCTATCTTCACTCTGTATATCTATCACCACTATGTATATCTATCAACACTCTGTACATCTACTGCCACTCTGTATATCTATCACCATTCTGTATATCTATCACCACTTCGTTTATATATCACCATTCTGTATATCTATCACCACTTTGTATATCTCAACATTCTGTATAACTATCAC
Source organism: Mytilus coruscus (assembly GCA_017311375.1). NCBI lineage: Eukaryota > Metazoa > Mollusca > Bivalvia > Mytilida > Mytilidae > Mytilus > Mytilus coruscus. The sequence continues at coordinate 25,018,166 of CM029606.1, read as the reverse complement.
CACTCTGTATATCTACCACCACTCTGCATATCTATCACCACTCTGTATATTTACCACCACTCTGTATATCTATTAACACTCTGTATATCTACTACCACTCTGTATATCTATCACCATACTGTATATCTATCACCACTTCGTTTATATATCATTCTGTATATCTACCACCACTCTGCATATCTATCAACACTCTGTATATCTATCACCACTCTGTATATCTATTATCCCTCTTTATATCTACCACCAATCTGTATATCTACCACCATTCTGCATACCTCTCACCACTTTATATATCTCCACTCTGTATATCTATCACCACTCTGTATATCTATCACTACTCTGTATATCTATCACCCCTCTGTATATCTATCACCACTCTGCATATCTATCACCACTTTGTTTATCTATCACCAATCTGTATATCTACCACCACTCTGTATATCTATCACCACTGTATATCTATCACCACTCTGTATATCTACCACTACTCTGTATATCTATCACCACTCTGTATATCTTCCAACACTCTGTATATCTATCACCCCTCTGTATATCTACCACCACTCTGCATATCTATCACCAATTTATATATCTATCACCACTTTGTATATATATCACCACTCTGTATATCTACCCTTACTCTGTATATCTATCACAACTCTATATATCTATCTCCGCTCTGTATATCTATCACCACTCTGTATATCTATCACCACTCTGTATATCTATCCCCATCCTGTATATCAACCACCACCCTGTATATATATATATATCAACACTCTGTATATCTATCACCATTCTGTATATCCATTACCATCAGGGGCGGATCCAGCCATTTTTAAAATGGGGGGGGGGGTTCCCAACCCAGGATAAAGGGGGGTTCCAACTATATGTCCCCATTCAAATGCATTGATCGTCAAGAAAAAAGGGGGGGGTTCCAACCCCCGGAACCCCCCTCTGGATCCGCTACTGACCATTTTGTATATCTATTACCACTCTGTATATCTACCACCACTCTGTATATCTACCCCCACCCTGTATATCTATCACCAATCTGTATAGCTATCACCACTCTATATATCTATCTCCACTCTGTATATCTATCACCACTCTGTATATCTATCACCACTGTGTATATATATCACCACTCTGTATATCTATCCCCATCCTGTATATCAACGACCACCCTGTATATATATATCACCACTTTGTATATCTATCACCACTCTGTATATCTATCCCAACGGTGTATATCTATCACAATTCTGTATATCTATCTCAACTCTGTATATCTACCACAACTCTGCATATCTATCTCTACTCTGTATATGTATCACCACTTTGTGGTGATAGATATAGAGAGATATATCTACCACCACTCTGCATTTCTATGACAACTTTATATATCTATTACCACTTTGTATATCTATCACCACTCTGTAAATCTATCACCACTCTGCATATCTACCACCACTCTGCATATCTATCAACACTCTGTATGTCTACCACCACTTTGTATATCTATCATCATTTTGTATATCTATCTCCACTTTGTATATCTATCACCACTCTGTATATCTACCACATCTCTGCATATCTATCGCCACTCTGTATATCTATCACCACTCTGTATATCTATCACTACTATGTTTATCTTATCTTATCTTATCTATCACCCCTCTGTATAGCTACCACCACTTTGTATATCTACCACCACTTTGCATATCACAGTCTATCACCACTTTATATATCTATCACCATTTTGTATATCTATCAACACTCTATATATCTACTACCAATCTGTATATCTATCACCACTCTGTATATCTACCACCACTCTGTATATCTATCAACACTCTGTATATCTACTACTTCTCTGTATATCTATCACCATTCTGTATATCTATCACCAATTCGTTTATCTATCACCATTCTGTATATCTACCACCACTCTGCATATCTATCAGCACTCTGTATATCTATCAAAACTCTGTATATCTATCATCCCTCTTCATATCTACCACCACTCTGTATATCTGCCACCACTCTGCATATCTCTCACCACTCTGCATATCTCTCACCACTTTATATATCTCCACTCTGTATATCTATCACCACTCTGTATATCTATCGCTACTCTGTATATCGATCACCCCTCTGTATATCTACCACCACTCTATATATCTACCACCACTCTGCATATCTATCACAACTTTATATATCTATCATCACTTTGTTTATCTACCACCACTCTGTATATCTACCACCACTCTGTATATATATCACCACTCTGTATATCTACCACAACTCTGTATATCTACCACTACTCTGTGTATCTATCACCACTGTGTATATCTATCTCCACTCTGTATATCTATCACTACTTTGTATATCTATCACCACTATGTATATTTACTACCACTCTGTATATCTACCACTACTCTGTGTATCTATCACCACAGTGTATATCTATCTCCACTCTGTATATCTATCCCCACTCTGTATATCTACCACCACTCTGTATATTTATCTATCACCCCACTATGTATATCTATCACCACTATCACCACTGTATATATATCTCCACTCTGTATATCTATCACCACTCTGCATATCTATCTCATTCACTATCACCACTTTGTATATATATCTATCACCACTTTGTATATCTATCACCACTCTGTATATCTACCACCACTCTGTATATCTATCAACACTCTGTATATTTACTACCACTCTGTATATCTATCATCATTCTGTATATCTATCACCACATTCTGTTTATATATCACCATTCTATATATCTATCACCACTATTTGTATATCTATATATATCTCCACTCTGTACATTTATCACTACTCTGTATATTTACCAACCACTCTGTATATCTATCACCACTCTGTATATCTATCACTACTCTGTATATCTATCTCCACTCTGTATATATATCACCACTCTGCATATCTATCTCCACTCTGTATATCTATCACAACTCTGTATATCTATCACCACTCTGTATATCTACCACCACTCTGTATATCTATCAACACTCTGTATATTTACTACCACTCTGTATATCTACCATGACTCTGCATGTCTATCTCCACTCTGTATATCTATCACCACTTTGTATATCTATCACCACTTTGTATATCTACCACCACTCTGTATATCTACCAACACTCTGTATATCTACTACCACTCAGTATATATATCACCATTCTGTATATCTATCACCACTTCGTTTATATATCACCATTCTGTATATCTTCCACCACTCTGCATATCTAATACCACTCTGTATATCTATCAAAGTTTACTGACTTTGAACATGTTGAACTAGGTTATAAACTGCTAGTACTATCAGATCGTTCTTTTGTGTCCTATTTATTGGTATATTTTTTTATCTGTATTGTGTTGATCTGAAACTTTTCAACAAATTTTACTTTAAGTTCTGACTTCGGTCCTATCCCATGTGTACAGTTTCAGTTTAAGGTATGGTTTGGCACTAGACCTTTTTAGCCCTTCCAAAATGCATGTGCCTTCCTCCGTCATGACATATTGTGTCATTGAGTCTTTCTTCCTGTATTTCATTTTGTTTTATTGTAAATATAAACCAGGCTGTATGTTTGCATATTTGCTTTTTTACACTCGTCGTTTTGGAAATTAAAAAGAAGATGTGGTATGATTGCCAATGAGACAACTCTCCACAAGAGACCAAAATGACACAGAAATTGACAACAATAGGAGAAGACGTTACTAAGTTGAAAACTTGTGTCTAATCCATTTGTCATTTTTAACAATACAATATGTTTAAACTAACAACTATAGGTCACCGTACGGCCTTCAAAGCTATAATACAGTGTTGATATTTACTGAATTTACTCTAGTAGTTCTTTATTGTTTTCTTGATGTTGGAGGTCCATAAGAATTTTTTGACGGTGTTGTCCATGTACCATTTTGTAGATCGTACTTCTTGAGCATATGTTTTATAGCGACAAGCAACTAGAACTTTGGCTATTTTTCAGTTTAAGTTGTCGTCAGCTAGCAATTTATCTATAATGCTTTTTTCGGGCTGATTACAGATGTTGTTCAATAGTTCAAGTACTCGGATATGTAGTTGGGCTTCTATTGGTAGTATTCCGTTTAGGATGTTGATAGTAACATCTGCTACATAAATTGGTAATGAGAGTATAAGCTTATAAGTAGCTTTTTCTGTAAGTTTTCGATTAATTCTGGTGAACTTGTTTTTGGTAATTTTTTAAGTTAGCTCTTATCCATAGAGAAGTACTGGAGATACGTAACACGAATGACCGAATGACACTTGGAATGACCGTATGACACATGAAATTTTAATCTTAAGTTTAAACAGTATTTATTAATGAAAAATTTTACAAGAATAAAGTATTAAAATATTACATGAAGTTTTAATCTTAGCACATATATATGTGAATTTTAAACATTGATTTATAAATAATATTACATTAAAAGTGTATGTTATAACTAAAACATGATTTATTAAAGCAGGCAAGTTCATAAAATGTTATAATTTCGTGGATACATCTGTTCCTGATTGCACATATACGATCGCCCAATGTGTTCAAGTTGGACTACCAAAGTGGGGCCCTCATTTGTAAAATATATTATAACTCACTGACACTCCATGAATTGAAATGTATTTCATTTAACAGTCAACAAAAATTATTTTAAGTAATAATTTTGCGGTACGTTTTAAAACCGCTCAGGGCCTCCTGAGTGCACTCAGGACATGTAATAGATATTTTAGTGGGCGTTAAGGGTATGCGTCCGATAAATTATTTAATTTTTATCTTAATATTTTTGTTTGAATAAAATTAATTGAATATTTCAGAAGTTATTGAAGTGTTTATTAACACACGCCGTTATTTGGAATATGTCATGCATGACCGATGATCATATTCAATACCAATTATCATGTTGATTAGGTCTATACAAATCCTTAATTAGGTCGTCTGATCTTAAGTAATTAGTGAAGGTAATCAACACATACTAGTTAACCAAACAAGAAAGGTTTTCTTAGAACAAAAATAAAGATCAAAGTTGCAAAAAATGTTAAATAAACGTTTCGTTTTGTTTGTAATAATATTAAAGTCATTTGAGAAATTTAAGAAATCCATTCAGTTTATTTAATTTGAAAACGTTAACAAATATAGATCCAATTCATTGCAAAGTGTGGCGTCCTTCAGGGATCAAAACCCCGTTTTAACAGCGTTTGTTTAAAGGTTAATTATGCATTGGCCATGTGTCGTTAAAAAAAATTTAGAAGTTTGTCTTGATGAAGATAGTGAAATATGTTACATAAATCTGGCATCCGCACAATTAACTAGGACAAATAACTAAAATGTTGAAATTAGTTTAGCATTTCGAAGTTCTAATGAGTTTCCTTTTAGAAAGTTATAATCTTTAAAAAAAAAAAAATATCACGCGCCGTTTTTCTTTCCTTAATTTTCTCTATTAAAAGAGTGAAATAGGATGCAGGAATTTATCATCCATTTTATTGCAAAGTGTTACATTTTAGTACTTACTTGGTAAGTTGAATTATAAAGTGTTTTTGTCAATTAGACAATCTAATCATGATAATGACAAATGCCCAATACCTGAAATATCTATTACCTTACAACTCTATTACATTGTTAATCAGATTCAACATTTTAGTTATTTGTCCTAGTTAATTGTGCGGAGGCCAGATTTATGTTATATATTTCACTATCTTCATCAAGACAAACTTCTAAATTCTAGATCCCTCTGGTCTTCATTATTATCAATACACTTGTCATACATGTACATCCTGAATAAATCAATTGTTATTTTTATCAAATTTGGAAATTTAAAACTTCTAAAACGTTTCCCGTAAGAGCGTAATCTTTCATTCTTCTCTATCTGTATAGATGCACCATTGTATCTATATCTTATCCCTTATGACCATTAAATTTTCCTCCAGTGTATCGTGGCTTTCTATTGGCTCCTTTTTTCAGTTAATTAATGGATTTTCTCAAAATTCTCAGATAATCCCGGATTATCTAAGAATTTTCAGATAATCACGGATTTTCTCCAGTTAATTATTTATCTAATTTTGTGAGGAATATAATGAATTATCTCAAATATGCATTAAGCTGAGAAAATCCCGGTTTATCTTAAAATTCTGAGATAAACCGGGATTATCTGAAAAAAATCGAGATAATCCAGGTTTATCTGAGCTTAATGTAAACTTGTGAGATAATCCTAGTTTAACTGAGATAATCCTAGTTTATCTGAGATAATCTAGGATTATCTATAAAAGTGGTTCAGGCGTGCCATACATGCTATATTCAATATTTGTTATTATTGTAATATTATCTTCTCTGTAACTATGTATTTGGTTTATGAGAATAAAGATCATTCATTCATTAATTTTCATGACTTTTGTATGTGTGTATATATTTTGTTATTCAGTCGATTTGAAAAGCTCACTAAAGCTTGAGTTTATGTACCTTATTGAATATCGACTTTAAATAAAACTTTGAATTTAATGATACAATACCAGTTTGATTGACAACTGCCATGACCACTAAACAATCAGAGACAAAGTGGTGCTTAATTACAATGTCCCACCTCCTTTAATGCCAATCATATTAACCAAATTACTAATCATCCTCAGTCTTATATAATTAAACAGACCCTTTATTATACATCTCAATACACAAATACTTGACCTCATTATTGAATACACATATATATATATATATATATATATATATATATATATATATATATATATATATATATATATATATATATATAGAAAAGATAGATTGATTTATTGCCTATTAATACTTTTGATCTACATACATAAAGTGATACTATAAATTATGTCTGAAAAATAAATGATTAAGGATTAACAAGATATATTTTTTTCAAAAGAAAAGACAAAATATGAAATCTAGATATAAAAAAGGTATCCAAGTAAGGTCTATATTTTACTTGATAAATCTGTGCAATCCTCATCTGTAATCAATCAATAATTTAGGTTACACTTATCAGTGATTGGCTTGAAACAGTAAGTAAAATTCCAATACTCTTTACCTGAGTAATACGATATATTTTGTAATTTATTCCCCATCAAATGTCTTTTAACAATATTAGTCATTTGATACAGGAAGTGTATTCTTGCAATTAAGAATGAATCCCCATTGCATTAAAAGAAGTTTTTATAATTTGTTTACGCTGAAAAAGTACATATATTTTTCTGTAAAATATTAATTTAAAAGTGAATTAAAATACACTCTACAACTTTAAACTTCATTGTCATATAATCATGATATTTTTTTTTTCAAAATCAATAAGCAATTGATAATAATAATAGTATACTTACGTTTCAACTTACAAAATGCAGCGAAAAACAACCTTTTTAGTTTAATTTTTGAAGACAATAAAGAGCTTAGTTTCAAGTCTACCTGTGGGTCCCATGTCCTACAAGGATGATTGATAAACTTTATTAGACGCATCTTTATTTGGTAATTTCTTCTGTTTCTAAAGATAAAACGTAAAAGGTGAAACATGTAACATGGAGGGTTATTTGGTTGATAGATGAAATGGCAATTTACACGAATATTTTGTGCAAATTAGGGGACCCGCTATTATCGATTCACATTTAGCTCATTTCTTCTACTGAAAAGTGCTTATCCGTCTAAAGACCTGCAGTAAATGCAATTATCAGCAATAGTGATATTTTGATATCCTTTTTTTTGTCCACAGCATACCAAAATATAATTTGAAATTATTCAAAATACTCTTCCAATCTTTCCATGAGTGAATTCCATCACTTTGATTTTCTAGGAGTTATGCCCCTTTGAACTCAGAATTTTGGCCTAAATATTTAAATATACTACTGCAACATTTTGTCATCGCAACTCCTCTGAAACCACTCAAGAGAATTTTATGAAACTTCGTAGATAATAATGACATAAAATGTAGATGTGTATATCTACAGGAAATTTTTATTAGTTGACTTTTGTAGGAGTTATATATAAGTCTTTGTCATAACCTGGACAGTGAAATTTGTGGCATAAAAGCAGAGATAAAGGACCATAAATCTAATATTGTGTCATTGGACAAGGGTTTTGGTGGTTTACACTTGAAACTACAAGAAATAGAAACACAAAATATGTCATTAACTGATGAAAATTATAAACTACAGGAAAAAATCATTGATCAGCAAAAAAGGTCTATGAGGGACAATCTAATATTTAAAGGCATTTCTGATGAGCATAATCTAACAGAGAACACAAAAGAAAAAGTAAAAGATTTATTAAAAGAGAACTGGGACTTGAAAGTAAAGAAATAAATTTTCATGTTGTGCACAGGCTTAGGCCCAGAGAGGACAGAGGTTCACGAAGTATAATTGCAAAATTTGAAAGGAGAAAAGACAGAAATAGAGTTTTGGAGGCAGCCAAAAACAAACTAAAACAAAAACCTGAATATTATGTACATGAACAATTTCCAGTTGAAATAATAGAAAGGAGGCGTAAACTAATCCCAATACTGAAAGATGCTCGTGAAAAGGGACATGAAGCAGTATTAGTAGAGGATAAATTGTTTATCGACAAAAGGCATTTCCTTCAACGTTAATTTGTGCCACAGATGAACCCACAACATCAACAAGGACCCCAACAACCACCTACTGATCATGGACCTCAAGAGCAGCCACCATCTGACCAAGGCCCTCCGATGTCTGTACCTGTGAACAATAAGAGGACCATGCCGAAGAGTCCAATGCAGTCTATTATCCATTTTTAGATGGTGACGTTCCTTGTCACCATCTTACGGTGTTTATATATCTCAACTTGTACGATTCGCTCGTGTATGTAACAACGTTTCAGATTTTAACGAAAGAAATTTATGTATTACTGAAAAATTATTACACCAGGGTTTTCGATATCACAAACTAGTCAAAACATTTACTAAATTTTATCATCGATACAAGGACATCATTCGTAAATATAGCTCAACATGCAGACTTCTTATACGTTCAGGTATTTCACATCCAATCTTTTATGGTAATATTCTTTATAAAGCACTAAAATGTCAGTATTCACCTCAGAAGCTAACAAAACCTTTAAATAGACTTATTAAGAAGGGATATAGTTACGATACTGTTGTCAGGTCATTAAAGATTGCATATTTTGGCTTTAATATTGATTCACTTATAGGGTCTTTGCATCGGAACTAAACACATTTATTTAAAACCAGTTGTTGGCATGACACGAGTTATGCTCTTCTCATATATTTTATGATGGTATGATACTAAACCCTAACGGGAGGGATTGTGCCTGATATTCATATGATGAAGACATAATCTTTCAATCAGTTTAACTGAGGTCTGGAGCTGGCATGTCAGTTAACTGCTAGTAGTCTGTTGTTATTTATGTATTATTGTCATTTTGTTTATTTTCTTTTGTTACATCTTCTGACATCGGACTCGGACTTCTCTTTAACTGACTTTTAATGTGCGTATTGTTATGCGTTTACTTTTCTACATTGGCTAGAGGTATAGGGGAGGTTGAGATCTCATAAACATGTTTTTATCATTAATTGTTTTGGCTTTTAACTAGCTGTCAGTAACTGCGAGTACTCTCAAATCGTACTTTCTTGTTAATTCGACCTGTTGATACTATTTTAATACTTTTTGTTATTTTATATTAATATGGATCTTGTCTGTATACCAGCTTTGATTATTTGGAATATCTACTAATTTTCACTTCTTCGTACTACATTTGTATTAACATCAAGATTATTCTCCTTTAATCTGTACAGGAAGTTTTATTGTTGATATTTACCCTTATGTATCTAGTGTTAAATTAGGTATTTATATGACAGACCTTTCTTGGTATTCCTAATTATTGGAAGATTTTATATAGACAGAAAAGTATACCTAAAACGACAAAGTTATTTTCATTTACCTGTATATATTATGAAAACCGGTTTTTCAAAAGTGATTATTTTCTAAGGGTTTAATATTTCGCGGTAGTGTTTTGCCATGGCTTTATTTGGACTTGTTTGTTTGCTTTTGGCCTTGAATGTTTGTCCCTAATATTTTATTAACTATGTATTTACTTTCAGGTATCACAGATCGAATTTATTCGTTCATAGTGTGTTAATTTACGTTTTGATTGAGTTAAGCCTTCCAATTGATGTTTTATCGTGTGTTTTTCTATGTTGTGATGTTATACTATTGTTTCAGAAAAAGGAGAAGGTTTGGTACCATTAAAACGTTTAATCCCGCTGCAAATGTTTGCACCTGTCCTAAGTCAGGAATCTGATGTACAGTAGTTGTCGTTTGTTTATGTAATTTATACGTGTTTCTCGTTTCTCGTTTTTATATATACAGTCCGTGTAACGTAAAGTTAACAATACGAACGATGCCCGAATCATGTACGGACGATGCCCGAACGATGTACGTACGCTTCCCGAACGGTGTACGAATGCAAACGAAACGCTGACCGAACGTTGTACGGACGCTGAACGAATGATGTACGAACGAAACCATGTACCATTAACCATACCATAAACGATAACATAAGCGCCCTTTATCGTACATCGTATGGTTTTGCTTACATCGTTTCGTTCAGCTTATACCTTATCGTTTAGCGTACATCGTTTCGTTTAGCGTATATCGTATGGTTTAGCGTACATCGTTTCTTGGCGTGCATAGTTTCGTTTAGTGTATATGTTTATTTTAAATATAAAACATGAATTGTGTTCTGTTAAACCTTTTATAAAGGTGATGATAGGCGTAAATTTAGATTGGATGCATATTTTAAATTTTAATCAATCATTAAATAAATTATAATTTAATCTGACTCGATGTTGATCCAAAATAATTTACATAAAAGTTTGAAAAATAAACATGATAAACACTGAAATAAATTTAAACAAATTAAAAGATATGATTATGAATTAAGTTAGCCGTGGAAATATATACGTACTTGGTGAATGTGCGGGTAAACTGCAGCCTGCAGGGTTTTCAGTCAACATTTTTTGAAAATAACCTTAGGTATTAACATTTTTTTTTTACCTAAATGAACAATTTATTTAGATGGAATTCGGAATTTATCTTATGTTCTTACAAAAGTATATTCGGGGTCTTAAGGTTGACCTTTTGTTCAAAAGGTTTGTTAATTATTTTTATGTATTCTCTTTTATCGCATGTATTTTAACATCGACTGAATAATAGTTATCAAAGGTACCAGGCTTACAAAGTTGAAGAGCATTGAGGACCTAAAATTCCAAAAAGTTGTGCCAAATACGACTAAGGAAATCTATGCCTGGGATAAGAAAATCCTTAGTATTTTGAAAATTCATACTTTTGTAAACAGGAAATTTATAAAAATGACCATATAATTGATATTCATGTCAACAACGAAGTGCTGACTACTGGGCTGGTGATACCCTCGGGGACGAAACGTCCACCAGCAGTGGCATCGACCCAGTGGTGTAAATAGTTATCAAAGGTACCAGGCTTATAATTTAATACGCCAGACGCGCGTTTCGTCTTCATAAGACTCATCAGTGACGCTCAGAATAACAGTTTTATCTATATATCGTAATTAAACCATTTTTAGATTATAGATATATTTTTATTCATCTATCAAATCAGTCGAAAAACAAATATTCGAGAAATTTCAAATGGAAACAATTACCGGTTATGTGCCTCATCAACCCGAAACATAAATCCCTACCAATGTACAAACAATTACGTATTATTTTTACTACTAATGCACTTGACTTTAGACAATCATCAAAAAAGAGCGTGTCCGGCAAATGAAACATTTCTAATTCGTAAGTGATATTATAATTTAGCGTTTTCATTTTTATATTTTCTAACAACAAAAAAACTAGACCATTCCCTCTATTCTTTAATTTTTTTAAGACCATTTTCCTCTATTCTTTATTTTGCCCGTTATACTCTATTCTTATTTTATATTTTATTTTCTTTATTTTCCTGTATCTATATACCTCCTTTATTCGGAGCAACCCCACCCTAAATATACATATGATACACAGGGTCTATAGGTCATCGCTTGTGCCGTGATACACATGTTTGCATAACAAAGGATGCCCTTGTTCATATTTATAACAAGGATGTCCTTGTTCATATTTATAACATTTTAAATGTCCTCCTAATAATACATCTAATAGTTGCCACTGGACGTCAAACAGCTAACTATAAATTCATCCGTCATCTTCTTAGTTTTGTTATAATGTGTAAATCAAACAACATGATGAAACAATTGAAGATTTTCACTGATGAAATAATGAGAAATAATTGTAAACAAAACCACTCAATCACATCCCTACGCCACAAAGTTTAGCCATTTCACATGTAATTAAATTATTTTCATTAATTTATTTCAAAATAATTTTATATAATTTTGAAAACAAACTGTCATTTTACTAATTTGCCAAAAAAAACCAACCAACCAAACAGTTATTTTCATTCCTTTTTTAAACAGATCGATTGTTTTCAATGGTCGGTGCCTGACAGCATTTATAAAATCTATCACCATGTTTGCCAGTAAGAAAGCTTCATAGAACAGGAAAACAACAATGTCTTATAGAAATACTTCCAGGCCCTATTTTCCAATTTCTGTTGTAATGTGGTTTAATGCAAAAAAGGTAACTCCTGAATACTGATTTGTACCGATCAAGCATTTGGGATTAATAACAAATCTATGGTAGTCTCTTTTTCCTTACTCTCAAAGTATTCGACTAAATCATGTTTTGCTTATGAAAATTGCTTATTGCTGACGAATGTAAAATATTGATCCCTAGATTTTCAATTGTTTAGTTGTTGGGTTATTGTCTGATCTCGCAAACCTGACATTTAATTGTCATTATTTTTTTGCATCCAATTGCACCAATTTATTAAAAAGATATTAATGCGACACCGTACGAGAGTCGTTACTTTACATAAACTACTAGTATATTTTTTTTTTCTATAACGAAATACGAAACCACTTCTCGCAATTCGCCTTAGATAATTGTGCTTCTCTTTTGACAAAATATGGTCTTGTCTCAAAAACAAAAAAATACAATATAATATAGAGTAATATATAAAACTGGACTAGAGTAAAGCGTTTGAAAGTAGGAATTCTGAATTTTAATTGAATGTTCTAAATCTTTTTGTATTTCTGATAAATGATTGAACAGACTCAAAAATTTATTTGTTTTTGCTAAAATGAAAGGTCAACGTCAACAGCCAATATGGATATAGTAGATCTTTCTAATTTTGAAAACAATATTTCTCTTGCTTCATTGTGAAAAGGGCACTAAAAAATAGTGAATACTATCCTCAACAGGATGACCACAGCTGCATTTGGTTTAATATTAACAAGGTTTAAATCTGCATTTGAAGAACTGCACATATATCTCAAACGTGTACATGTATCAATGATATTAAGATTTCTATCACCACAACTAAAATAGGAAGTGCGTACTGTGAATAAATACTCAGTTGACTATTGTTGTACTCAATCTTACTAAAGTTTTCTTTATTATATTTAATAAATATGTATCCTAGATACGATAATGTAGTTTTCTTTTTTATATTACACCTGATCATTTATGATGGGAAAATGTCTAATGAGAGAATTTAACCATAGACTGAATAACGTAGAAATGACCAATTAAAGGTCACTGTGCGGCCTTCAACAATGAGCAAATTGCATACAGCATAGTAAGATATACAAGGCTCCGAAAGGACAAATATAAAATACACTAAACGTCTTCTCAGCGGTTGCAAAGTACTTTTTCTAAATCAATTAAGTTTTGAATCAGGATAATACAGTCACAATAGTATACAGTAAATAGCCTTTCATGTTAAAAGACAATGTCATAATACTATGACAATGTCATTTACGTTGTTCAAACATCACGGCACGTCAAACTTTGTTCAACAGAAAAGATGATTGGACATTCGTGAATATGTGTCACGCCCTCATGAATTGGCGTACGTCCTATCAAATACCTTCAGAAAGATTCCATTGAAATAATTTTACACACAAGTAATTGTGTATTATATTTTCTTAACCAAAAAAAAAAATGTATTTTGCGTTAAATGTGCAATGAAGCCACGGATTCGTAATCTTCAAAAATAGTTCACAAACGGTTGATAAAATGTGGAAAGTCTAAAAAGAAAGATAACAATTATGTCCAGTGCGCGTTTATAAAACGGGCTCTATTTGGACATTTTGAGATACTATAAGTACTTGTTTTATGTGTATAGGATTTTAGAGGTGAACACAACTTTTAATCAGTTGGATTTTCAATTTTACTAAAAAAATGTGTTGGGTTTTCTTCTTTTCTTTCAATTTATATACTGATTCTTTGATATTTCCCATCATCTTCTGATTTTTTTTTTTAAGATGAATAATTTAAAACTTGTATACCAAACATTAAAAATATTACTCTGCGTTTATAAATAGCATTGAAAGTACAACATCTTATAAACGATAAACATTGATAGAGGTAAATGAGCCACTCTTTCTCAGGATGAGATGGAATATATTAGTTATTTGATTTAATGAGTTTAACAATCGAAACCCCTGAAATATCGTCTCATGACAAGCACGAAAAATTGCAAAACTGAACTTCCAACAGCGGGCGATGATTTCTAATTATACAATATTCTTGCAATGGATTTTTAATGCAATGTAGAACTTATCAATTTAGACATTTCTTATCCCGAATTACTTCTTTGTTAAAACTATAATGCATTATTTCATGGTCAACCGACCCGAGAAATCAAATGAAATACCATAATGGTAATTGTTTCATGATATATTTTAGCTATCGTTTGTGACTTTCAACAAGTGACATTCCCTGTTGACCATATTAAACAGTGCACAATAATAAATTAACATATACGTTTATACATGAGCTTAAGAATGATCGAATGGACTAATTTTATTGTTTCTACTGTTCCCTTTATCAATCGATGTGCATTCCATTCCTTTTGAAATTACTTAATCGAATATGAAGTCACATGCACGAAGATGTTTGTCTGACGTGAAAATACGTAGTCCCATATCTCACGGCTACATGGACACACAGAGTGTAAAATAAAAAGGCAGGACTACATTTACATGGTGATTATATACATTTAAAGAAAATGCAGGACAACATTATTTTTCATCCTAGACCCCGTAAAAATCTAATGGTAGCTTCCTAATGTTGATTTCGACAACGAGCTTCGTAACCGCAGAGAAAAGTCAAATGTAAGTCAGTGTGACTTTATCCACCAGCAACATATGTCCACAAGCTTCGGGTACGTGAGGAGACTTTCTTGCTATAAGACGGTTGATATTTTCTTCATTATGAGCTAGAACTATTTTCGACCTTGGCATCTTATTTTTAAAATTACGTCATTGATGATCTGATCACTACAACGTTTTTACAAAATATTCGTTCCCGTGAAAATTAAGATTTGTTTAACTTACAAATGTCATCAAGGTCTCTTCTCAGGATATAAGCCATCTGTCTGGCAGGCTTTGAAGTCGACAAGATAACAGGTCAATGTATTCAAGTGAATTTAAGATTGCTGCAATTCTAAAGTACAATGGGTAAATCAATCTTATCTTTGATGTGCCACATGGGCATCCCTATAAAGTAAGACAGTTCATGCGTGACCCATGGCATTAGAAAATTTTATGCATTTCATTGGATGTTTTCTATCACAATCCAGGCCAGCTATAGTAACCTATATAAATTTACGTGTCTGAAGACGAGTTTGTATAAAACATTTTGTTTGATTTTAATTTCTGAAAATTAAACTAAACTCTAGCACAGACCTTTTACGAACGTCGGGCTGGGACTTTATTATTTGTGTGAATTCGGGATTAACACGTATTAAACTCTGGAATATATGATTAACTTTTCGGGATTCGGTGAACAAATGCTTCAGCAAACACTGTTGAGGAAAAAAATCAAAACAATCATTCTGTATCATAATTTTAATTCGTTTATAATTTACAACTCTTAAAAAATTTCAAAACCAGCTGATTTTTTTTTTTTTTTTTTTTCTTTTACTTCATGTTGAATAACTTTTAAAAATGGGGATGTACACGACTTCCCAAATTTGATCTAAAATTCAACTACGTTACTCAACACTTTTAATACTGGAACAATACGAGATATCAATATATTTTTTTTCATTAAATTCGAATATTGGGAGCTATCTGAAGTCAGTTCATAGGACCTCAGTTTTAATATAGGCGTGGCCATCCATTACTTTTCTCCAATCAACTGTCCTTTATAATAAAGATTGGCGTGCAATTGTGTCTGTATCAATTTAGATAAATATATTCATATTTCTGGACGTACATATGTCGGGGTTGAGGCTATTTAATTCGATAGTAGTAGATGAAAAAAAAAAAGATTTTCTGGTTGTATCTATATATAACTGCATGCTGGGTATCACATAATTATTACTGTTTCGCAAATTATAATTAGATATTTGACCAAAAAAAGAGGCATTAAATCGTCGAGGCAGTCCCATTATGTGAAGAATAAAACATATTGAACTTTCTGGACTTTCTTCTGTCCACTAGCAGATGTCGGCCTGTGTCACTGAAAATATATAACTTCCCGACTAGCAAACACGGGCGACCCAGTGACTAATTATCCTGCTTCCGACTTAACGTCATGTTCTAAATTGTCGGAATCTTGTCGCGTACAACTATCCCTTAACTCACATGCATATTCCATAATTGGTCTTATAAGTGTTTATACGAGTAAGATAATTTCTAGTCAGTGCATATATTCAATTTTTAAGAAATTGAATCTTGTGCTTGCACAATTTAAAACGTTTTCTATATGTGTATATAATTTACCATTGGAATCAAATTTAAAGTAATCCCTAAGTGTTTATGACAGAAGACAATTCTTCTACTTGATTTTGAAGTTCTATTTTAATATCATCTGGGAAAAAATTACAGGAGAATAGCATATTTAGCATTTGTCTTGTTAGGATTAAAATCAATAAGCCAATCTTTAGACCATTTGTTCTAAATCGCTATTTAAGACATCCTCTATTGTGTAAGGATTATTACATAAATTAGAAAGGGATTTTTCATTAGCACACAATCGAGTTAGACTTATCAAATTACCAGCTATGTACATGTAATATATATGAATAAGGAATAGTAGGGGACCTAATACAGTGCCTTGTAGAACTCCTGCATTAGTATTCTCAAAAGGCGAATATGAACTTGAAACACAAACGCTTTCTTGTCTATTTGAAATATAACTAATTAAGTGATTAAATACATTTTTAAATACACTTTTTTTCAAATACTTTGCTCACTGCTGATAAAAATGAGATTGGCCTATAATTGGAAATCAGTGATTTGTCTCCGGTTTTAAAAATATATATATATATATATATATATATATATATATATATATATATATATATAACATTCTGTTGAAATATCATGTTAAAGGTAAACTGATAAGCATAACATCCTCGCAAATTCTTGTTGAGATCCAGGGACACAGATGTCGGCATGAATAAGAATACACTAAATTCTTAAACAATATATTGTAAAATGGACACCAAGCACATTTTGATAGTGTACTAATAAGTTTTCTTGTGTATTTTCTATGTTCTGAAACTTCAACATTTCATCAAAAACTTAAATTAAAGTCCTAAGTTTTATAAATTAAATGGTTTTTTTTAAATATTATCTGCGAGGCTGCATGCACATTGCACCTATTGTTTTCGTATATTTCTTTTCCGCCATGCATAAGTTTAATGTTTATATATATATATATATATATATATAATGTATTTCATAGATCAATTTATAAACTTTATGCTAAAAATAATTAACCGACACGGAGCGATAGCACGGAAACTGAAAAATGCTTCGGAAAGAGGATTGTTTGCAATTCATTTTGAAAAAAAAACTGTGAATTATTTTGATATCCTAATGATAATGTTTCTTTTTGACAGCATATATTTTGTTGATTATTCAATATATTTATATGGTATCCGGCATTTATATACATACATGCATAATAATTATCCCTTGGATATATTTTAGTTGATTGATTGTTGGTTGTTTAATGTCCAGTGTAAACTATTTCATACATTTCTATGAAGAAAGAGTTTCTCATTCCAAGGAAGATTTAAGGATTTTTGTGCAAAATGGAATTTAAAGTATTAATTCCGTGTTTCAAAGTCAAACAAGATTATTATTATTTTTCTTCATATTTCTTAAAAAAAAATATTTTTTAACTATATAATTCAAATCTGGTTTGGATTTGTTTTGTGCTCAATGGAATTTACTACGACAAATAAAATTTTGGGATCAAATGTGATGAGGTTTATTTTAGTGAGTGCCATACAGGAAACAATTAACTGGTAAGTTGGAGACAATTCAGACTTCGTTTAGATGAGACGCGTCTTCAAAATTAATACAGTTTAAATTTTGGGAGTTAAAAATTGAAAAGTGAACTTTTTTTTAATGTGTACTTTGCACTTAAAATTTATATACAAACGTCTTCTATTACTCTTCCCGTCGGAGCAAATTCTTCATGGAAATCTATATGCAATAACCCTTTCAAACATGATTTGTTTTAAACCGATTTAAACGTACATTAAACGGAACTTAAACTGTAGGAGATCACGATGGGTTTAATGTCAATAAGACAGCAATCAAACAACACAAAAAAAAAAAACACATAAGGACATCTAGTGGCCAACATATATAGTGTTCACCAATAGAAAGGTGTATACACAACGTGCCAATTTCTAATTCATCCTGAATTTCTGTATCATTATGAATAGATTTATCCAGAAAATATAATACATGTATTAGATGTCTTTGATTTAACCTGAGACTACTATAACACATATAGTAGTTTCAGATTTAACAGAAACAGTAATAAAACATCTGGCATTAAAACGCGATTCTCCATATAATGGAACAATTGAGGAGAAAGCCTGAATATGAAACGTTAAAAATTTAAAGGTTATCCATGCAATCTTAAAGTTTTACTAGAAAGAGGTCTAGTTTCCCTTCTTTACCCTACAAGAAAACTTTGCTGGGAGCCGTTGATTTACTATCTGGTGAATTTTTCCAAAACGCTCATGTATGATATTTTATGCCGTCATGTGTTTAAACAGTCATTGGCCAATCAAATCGGTATGCATGTTAAATAAATATTAAATATTATAATCATAAAATAATGCTTAAAAATGATTCAATTATATTATCAATCTAAAATTATTATACATGAACATAAACCCTTATTACAATACGACATTTATAAGCAATTATGACAAACCAATCAAAAATTTGTTGTTTGGGATTATTCATGGTTGACTAGTTGTATAACCAGTGGCACGTGTCCTAATTATTAAAGACAATATAAGGGACAGAAAAGTAATAACCGGTTTTTCAAAACCATATTTTCAAAAATAACTGCATGATTTAAACAGCTTAAAAGTGTTTTATTTATTTTATCTTTGTGCGTATACGATGAAGTGTCCTGAAAGGGCTCTCTTTACAAAACAATCTTACTACAACAATTGATAGCAAGTTACACCCCAGTTCTATTGTTATACTTCATAGTTTCTATTTCTGACACAATTGTAAATTGAATAGATCTATTGTTACGAATAACAATGGATTTTGAGCACAGGATGTGACGAGCGGGGTTTCTGGAAACCCCTGCTTCGTCATCCCGAAAACACAGTCCATTGTTGTTCATAACAATAGAAATTGTTTTATTTTAATAGCATGAACATAAGAGATTACTAATAGTGTTCACTGCAAGTTGTTTCAGACATAAAATGATATTAAAAACATATTTCAGGAAATTCCAATAGCGAAAAAATATTAGCATCTATTTTGAATAAAAAAAATCATTTAAATACTCCTTTGCTAGAAGCTACAATTTCAATCCCATATGGCAATGTCTTAAAGAACATGCATGTAAAGAACTTTTATTTGAATTATACATTAAAACATATAGTTTTCATTTGGAATAAGTCCTTTATCATAAAATAAATATTAATGTTTGGATTGTTGAAGACTAATGATGGCACCCAGTGGCGGATCCAGCCATTTCTAAAATGGGTGCCAACCTAGGATAAAAAGGGGGGGGGGGGTTCCAGCCATATGTCCCAATTCAAAAGCATTGGTCGTAAAAGGGGTCCCAACCCCGGAACCCCTTTTGGATTGCCCCAAAGGGGTTCCTAAATATGCAATCTGTATTTTAGTATGTTAAGCGTGTCCGGTCGTCGGGTTTCTAATCTAGACACACCTATCCCTTAATATGTTCGAATATGAATGTTTGTTTAATGTTGAGAAAAGGGGGCTTTATTTTGGTAAAACCGTAACATGTAAACTACATTTATGATTACCTTCATTAAACTGATACATTTAAGTATTTTGGGTTATAAATATTTCGTTATCTTCAGTCTCTTCTGCCAAATTCAATGCCTGACTCAAAATGTCGTCCGTCTTATACCCGTCCATATTGACAACTGCATACAAGGAGCATGATGTATTTTTTTTTTTTTTAATAAGAATCCACGATACGGGCAACCTTGACCTGCTGATCAATATTAGCACATGGACTTAACGGGAATATGCAAAACAGCAACTTTGACATTTTAAAATCTACTCACTTGTCAAAGTTTGAATGAAGAGCGTCAAAGTAAGGTTACTAGTGGGGTTTCATTTAAAAAAAACAAAACATTTTTTTCTTATTAATCATGGTTTGATATTGTCAATAAAAATGATATCCGTTCGTTTTCATTTAATATTCAATGTAAACAAATATAGGACTTAGCATCGAGTGTAAGTTAGTTATACACTTCGGGATACGGCGTGTCTGGATAAGAAACGCCGGAGTGTATAACTATTACTTATACGTTAATGTTCATGACTTACGAGTATTTTTCTCGTTAGATTTCTTGTGAAATTGATCGATGAGCGGCATTTTACAAATACCATAAAAAAGAATATGGCGTTAACGTCAGTGGACAAGCAACCCAACGAGAAAAATAAAATTTAAGAGGCATCTATAACTTGTTTTGAGTTGGAGAAATCATTCAATCATGCCATGTGATTCTTTTTAGGTTTGTGCGTTTTTCGATTTATGAAGAAGTCAGTTTTAGAAAAAAATTTAGTGATTGACGCCAAAAAGGAATACAAGATGTATGAAATAAAGTTAAAACATAAGTTTACAACTACGTACCTAGGTGCATGTAATAAAGTAACATTTGAACTTATTATATTATTATCATTCTTTTAATTGTCATTTTATTTCTATGTATATTTAATGTTACCCGATATGGAGTACTCCTAAAAGATAAAATTCACTTGAATGAGTATTTCTAGTGTATATGCATATTTCACATGTACAATATACGGAAATGACACGGCTGGGTATTGTAAAGTTACTGAAGGAAGATTACTGTCAAATTCATATCCCCGGGCGAAGAAATTACCGGTTCGTCAGAACGTTAGGTGTAATTTGTGCCAACTATCATATTGAAAAGGTTTGAATCGCGCCCATCTCTTCTTTTCTTGTAATATGAATTGCGCCAATAAATGGAACTTAATTGTGCCATATTTACCTCTCAATGATTAACTTATTTACATGTAACATTAGAATGCTCACTTGAAAGGATGTCTGATTTTTTTAAAGGTAGAGTCTGATAGAGGGCGTGAAACCTGTCGTGGTTGTGAAGATTATAAAGTCCGCCAGGCTTTTATAGAGCAAAATGGAGAAATTAGATGGCAAAATAATGCGCGCTGTTAAACCATGCTTTGCAAGGCTATTTTCAGATGACTCGTGCACAATCATTTTGAATGGTGAATAAGATCACATACACGAATTAAGAATTAAGCATTCAGAAACTGGCCCCCGTAAATAGGAGGAGGGAGTCCAGTTATTAAGTAAATATCAAATTTAAAGTATATAAGTCTATAACATTTGCGCAATTATATGCTTGTTTTATTGGCGCAAAAATGCTGCAGTTTTCAAAATATAGTGACGCAAAGAAGAATTGGCGTAATTAAGTTGTGGCGCAAATTAATTCTTTTTCAGCACAAATGGATATCGGCCTTTAAAACACCGTTTGTACACTAACAAATGTGTATTTATCTTTTACGCTGTCTATTAAAAAAAATGTTATTTCAACTGATCGGGCGGAGCTTACTTTTTAATTTGCATAAGGACAGTCTATTTGAAGATGTGTGTGATAAGGATGATTGTCATTATAATTATTATTTATTTCTAATCACCTATCAGTGTCTTCAAACGAATTTACAAAAGAATCAGTGTATGATATGGGACGAATAGAATCATTTAAAATAAAACGTATTTATATGTGCTATAGCTAAGCATTTTGAAGTATCGGCTATTGTATTATTCCAATTAAAAATAACTAATAGTGAGATTAATATTAATATTTGTTACATTTAATATTTAATATACATATAAAAGTGAAAGTAAAATCTTGAAGGAAAATTCTTATTGCTGTTCAATAAAGGAAATCAATTAGGTCTAAGTACCATTTTCAAGTTATCCGACTGCCCCGACCCCCTAACAAAAAAAAATCATTCGGAATAAAAAGAAGAAATAAAGTTTCAAAAGTTTTATAGAAATACGACTAATGCATATTTTGCAACTGCCGCCGTCTTAGTTATTATACTTTCATATCCACAATTTCCAAACTGTGGCAATTATTACATGTTTTAAACTCCGTTTTATAAAAATCAATTCACATAAGTTTACCTTTTTAACCGGATCAATGACCATAACTGGACACTTCATTGATGAGTTTATTCCAAAACACCTGTCTTTAGATGGATTGGTCTATGATAAGCGAACCGTTAAACCCCGCCCAGTCAAGTGAAATAAATCAAGTAAAATAGCATGAGATTAAAAGTTTTGGCAATTTGTGTAGGATTTTAATTTTAAAAGTAATGAGCAAGTAAGAAGATCGTCAAAACCTCAAGTGAATCGGAAAATGAGCTATGCACGATAAAAGGAAATAGTTTGATGCGTCGATATGAAATTTTACAGGTGAATGTAATATTTGTAAAATTGCATTAAGTCTTTCAATAACAACCGTTTGTAGAACTGATTATTTTGATCCTTCAAATATGTGTAAAATAATTAATATTTATATTTTTATATTATTTAGTAACTTTCATATATACAATTGCAGTATGTTTATAAATACTGTAGATTTGTATTTGATCATTGATTGCATGCATAACGTCCAGTGACAAATATTGTATGTATTCGTACAAAGAACAAATCAACAACTTTCAAAATACAATTGATTGGTTATTTCAGGTGATTCGATGTTTATGATTTGCGTTAAAGTTTGTGAAACTTGGACAGAAGCTTACCTCTAAAATAAAGAAATATAAAAAAGGAGTTATTTTTTTCATTCTGTATGTTACTCATACATGGACTTGAGCACATTTACAGTCAAATAACAATTTTAAAACCTACATCAGTAATCACAAGTGACGCTGGTTCGATAAAAGTCTTCACGAGTTTTTATATGTTCCTGGCAATCTTCGGTTTATATCAGACTCTGACATTGAGGGGAACAAATACCATGGATGTCTTGTCTTTTCTAAATTATGACACTTAAATCTTTGTTTTGTAAGAGTTACAAACTACATAGGTTTTTCGTCTTCGTCATTTAGATATAAAACGTGTATCTCATATAAAGCCTCATTTATAGAACATTATATATATAATTTATTGTGTCAAGGAAATATTTAGATCAAAGAATTATTTGGTGAAGGAGGAGGATTAAAGAGAGAGAGATTTTGCGATATCATGTTACTCATGTCAAAATGTGATGGAAGGAAATGTTTCCCCTTTGTTTTATATAGCAAGGTATTCCATAGTTTAATTATATTGGTTGCAGATTTTTTTCTATCGGTAAGAAATGGTATATAATTTCGAAATCTTCAAAAAGTTATAGTACATGTGAAGTAAGTTTTTTGCATTAATAAACGTTTCTCAATCAAGATAAAACGTTTACAACCAATACATTTTTTACGACTAATATAAATAAGGTTTATGTAAAATAGCGGCCCGTAAAATAGATAGTTCACGTTCCATTGACTATGGGTATTGTTTCGGTTAGTTTTTATGAACATTTTATAAGATATTTGTTTGGTTGTTTTGGATATACAAGTACGCAACCAACCATTAATCAATACAATCTAATAATATTTTTTTGTCCCGCATATTTTTATTACTATTTGAACTCAAAATAAGAATTGAAATTACTTTCTGAAATAAATCCTAACATATATCATACGCTCAACAAAACGATATACCATACGATAGATGAAACGCTGAACGATATCATATACCATACGGTAAACGAAACGCTAAACGCTAAACCATACCATGTACCATACGACAAATAAAACGCTTAACGATACCATGAACCATACGATATACAAAACCCTAAACGATGACATTTACCATACGATGAACGAACGATGAACGAACGCTGACCGAACGTTGTACGAACGCTATACGAATGATGTACGAACGATGCCCGAACGCTATACGAACGATTCCCGAACGCTGTACGTACGATTCCCGAATGAAAAAGTGTTAACTTTACGTTACAGGGACTGTACTAGACCGTTGGTTTTACCGTTTGAATGGTTTTACACTAGTACTTTTGGGGCCCTTTATAGCTTGTTGTTCGGTGTGAGCCAAGGCTCCGTGTTGAAGGCCGTACATTGACCTATAATGGTTTACTTTTATAAATTGTTATTTGGATGGAGAGTTGTCTCATTGGCACTCACACCACATCTTCCTATATCTATTAACCCGCCGCATTTTGCGCCTGTCCCAAGTCAGGAGCCTCTGGCCTTTGTTAGTCTTGTATTATTTTTACTTTTAGTTTCTTGTGTATAATTTGGAGTTTAGTATGACGTCCATTATCACTGAACTAGTATATATATTTGTTTAGGGGCCAGCTTAAGGACGCCTCCGGGTGCGGGAATTTCTCGCTGTATTGAAGACCTATTGGTGACCTTCTGTTGTTGTCTGTTCTGTGGTCGGGTTGTTGTCTCTTTGACACATTCCCCATTTCCATTCTCAATTTTATTACACCACAGAACACCACAGGACAATAGGACAGGCGTACAACAGGACAAAGGGAACGGAACAATATTGTATGTAATCAAAACAAACACTTATCTGGACTGAATGTTTATTATCTTAATGTATGTGGTTTACAGTCTAAACTAAAATTTACTGAATTTTCAAATATCTTTCAAACATATGATGTATTAGTTTTTGTTGAAACTAAATTAGATGATTTATATATAATTGATCTTCCTGACGGTTTTTCATATGTAACAAAGAATAGAAAGGGTGCAACTAAAAAGTCAGGTGGAATAGTAATTATATACAAAAATATTTTGAAACAATACATCAGTTTCATATAGAAAGTGAAAGTCAATATGTACAGTGGTTTAAATTTCAAAAATGTCTACTAAACTGTGAAAAAAATGTATTATTTGGTGCTGTTTATATACCACCGGAAAATTCGAAATATGCAAATACTGATGCATTTGAAGAAATTGAAAATGAATTATTGACATTTGCTGATAAATTTAATTCGTTTGTCTCTCTTATTCATTGCAGATTTTAATGCAAAAACTGGAACACGAGATGATTTTATTGTTCCTGATGAGTCATTGATTGGTATTTTTGAGTTAGAAAGTCATAATGAAATTTTGTCGTATATGTTAGACTATGAACAATTGAAGCTTCAAAATATACCGTTATCTCGAACATCAGAGTGTCATTGTAATATTAATAATTATGGTCATAAACTGTTGGATATGTTGATCATTCATTTTTCCACATTTTTCTGTCAGCTTTTCGAAAAGGATACGGATGCCAAACCGCTTTATTAAAAATAATTGAAGATTGGAAAAAGGCTTTAGATCAGAATAAATATGTAGCAGCTATATTAATGGACTTGTCCAAGGCTTTTGACTGCCTACCCCATGACCTCCTCCTACTAAAATTAAAAACCTATGGTGTCTCCGCCTCCTCTCTTAAACTTTTGGAAAGCTATTTAACTAATAGAAAACAGTGTGTTAAAGTAGGTACAAATTCAAGCTACTGGCAAACAATGTTTAAAGGGGTGCCACAAGGGTCGATATTAGGGCCGACATTATTTAATATTTTTTTAATGACATTTTCTATTTTATTTATAAAAGTGAACTTTATAATTATGCAGATGACAACACCCTTTCATATGCAGATAAAGATTTAGATAAATTAATTAATACTTTAGAAGAGGAAAGCAAAATTTTGATAAATTGGTTCTCAATAAATAAAATGAAAGCCAATCCAGAAAAATTTCAAGCAATAGCTGTAGGTAAAAAAACTAAAGACAAAAACCTAAAATTTAAATTAGAAGGTAATGAAATAGAATGTGAAGATAACGTTAAACTTCTAGGTGTAACAATAGATTTTAAACTAAATTTCAATGAACATGTCTCTATAATATGTAAAAAAGCATCCAAACAATTAAATGTATTAAAAAGAATAGGTAAACACCTGACTAAACTCGGAAAATTAACAATTTATTATTCTTTCATAATGTCCAACTTTAATTACTGCCCACTAGTTTGGCACTTTTGTGGGGAGGTTAATACAAAAAAGATAGAGAAAATTCAAGAGAGAGCACTAAGGTTTCTCTATGAAGACTATTCAGCAAGTTAAGAAGATCTACTCTGCAAATCAAAATTACCATCTTTAAAAATAAGAAGAATGCGATCATTGGCTATTTAAGTTTTCAAAATTATTAATAAAGATTGTCCTGTATATCTCCATGACTTAATACACCTAAAGGAAAACGCTTACTCTTTCAGATACCAGAATACAGCCGATTTACCACATGTAAGAACAACTGCATATGGCCTACAATCTTTAAGGTATGCGGGTGCTAAGCTTTGGAATGAGCTGCCAGATGAGCTACGTAAGCAATCGTCTTTAAATCAGTTCAAGAACCTGATAAATTCTTGGTCTGGCAGCTCATGCCAATGTTTTGCCTGCAAAACCAGTTAATTACTGTTCATTATTTTTGGTTTAATGCTTTATTTTCAGCATGGCAAATTTATTTTGTTATCTCTACTATAGTGCTTCTGATGCTTTGTGCTAATTTTAGTAACTTACTTATTAATTTGTGCTTTTAATGTGCTTTTTTAGGTGCAAACCATTTTATTTTTGCTTTTATGTTTTTATCTCATAATTGCATGTATCAGTGTGTGCTTAGCTTGTAAGATGCTTAAAGAACTTTTGTGCTGCATGTTTATATACTGATATGAACTCTTGCTTTATATGTTAATTTTGTGTGCATGACTTGATATGTATGTTTTGTTTTACTTGTTGTTATGTCGGTTTTAAAAGCTCTTCAGAGCTTATGTTTATACTTGCAATGTTTATATCGACTCTAAATAAAGCTTTATGTCTTATGTGTAAAAAACTCAATGTTTACATAGCTAACTCCAGACTTGGTTCTGACATAGGTATTGGATGTACTACATGTAAAAATGTCAGTGTTATTGATTATTTGCTTTTATCATCAGAACTGTTGTCTTTAGTAGATGAATTTGAAATACTTGATTTTGTACCACTTTTTTCTGATGTTCACAATGCAATACACATTATTTTTAAATCAGTATTGTCACATAATGAAATTACACACGATACATCACAAAACTCTACTTCAATCAAGTGGAACGACAATAACAGAAACGAGTTTGTAAATACATTTCACAATAGTCAAGATCAGCTGATCAATATTATGAATGACCTTGAAAACATATACACACGTGATGTATGTACCCAACAAGACATAGACAACGTCACCGGAGAAATAAATGAGCTTTTCCAAAATACTGCAAAGACGACACTTTCAAAAATGTACTACAAATCACGAAAGAAACCGAACTCAAAACCCTGGTACACTAATAAATGTCTTTCGTCGAGAAAAAAATTTCATAAAGCCAGAAAACGTTATACAACATTCATAAAAATGAAGTAACACGCAAACAACTACTCGAGACAAGTAAATCATACAAGATGGTTACAAACCAAGCATACAAAAACTATCTATTTGACTTCGAACAAAAATTGAGAAATACGTCAAAAAAAACAAGGGAAAGAGTTTTGGAAAATTTTAAATAAATTTGTTACAAATAAAGATGAGAAATGTGATATATCTGTAGAAACATTATATGATTATTTTAAATCCATGAATGAAAATAATATACATGATGAAATTGATATAGATATTGATGTCAATAATTTACCACCAGATATAGAAGAATTATTAAGTTCTCCAATAACAGTAGATGAAATTAAATGTGCTGTAAAAAAATTAAAGAATAATAAATCTGCTGGATATGATAACATATTAAATGAATATATTAAATGTACATTAGATGATATGATGAATGTGTATGTAATGTTATCTAACATTGTGTTAGATACGGGTATTGTACCAGAATGCTGGACCAAAGGAATAATGGTTCCAATTTTCAAGAATAAGGGTTCTAAATCTGACCCGAATTCTTACAGAGGTATAACTCTCAATTCATGTCTAAGTAAAACATTCACTGCTGTGCTCAATAACAGATTAAATAAATTGTCAGATGAAATAGGCTTAATTACAGGAGCACAGGCTGGGTTAAGAAAAGGGTTGTCTACTATGGATAATATTTTTATTTTACATTCACTTATTTCTATATATTTTTCATTTGGTAAGAAATTATTTTGCTCGTTCATTGATTTCAAAAGTGCATTTGATACAGTCTGGAGAGCTGGTTTGTGGTAAAAGATGCTACAGTATAATATTCAAGGCAAAATATTGAGAGTTATACACAACATGTATCAGAATATCCAGACATGTATTAGAATGGGAAAGGATATTTCTGCATTTTTTTAGTTGTGATATAGGAGTGAAACAAGGGGAGACTTTATCTCCCTTTCTTTTTTCTCTCTTTTTGAATGATTTGGAGAAATTTTACTTGATAATGATGTAAAAGACCTTGAAAATATATCAGATAAATGCCAAGAAATCTTATTATGTTATGTAAAAATATTTATAATATTATTTGCAGATGACACAGTATTTTATCTGAGTCAGAGGAAGATCTGCAACATGCACTGACAGTTTTTGAGCAATATTGTAATGAGTGGAAACTCACAGTTAATACAAGTTAAACTAAAATTGTAATTTTCAACAAAAAGAAATACAAGGTTAAATCAGAATTTGAAATTTATGGTAAAAATATTGATGTCTTAGACTCATATACTTATCTGGGTATTGTATTTAATTATAATGGCTCTTTTTGTTCAGCTAGAAAAAAATTATTGGAACAGTCCAATAAAGCATTGCATGCACTGTATAGAAAGATAAGAAATATTGCAATTCCCGTAGATATACAGCTAAAGCTATTTGATTGTCTTATTCTACCTATAATGATTTACTCTAGTGAAGTATGGGGATTCGAAAATAAACAGAGATTGGAACGGATGCACTTGCAGTTTTGTAAAAATATTCTGCACGTGAGAAAAAGTACTCCAAATTTTATGGTTTACGGGGAACTTGGTCGTTATCCCATTGATATTACTATTAAACTACGCATGGTTATGTTTTGGAAAGATATGCTCTCAAATGAGAATAAATTATCTAATACTTTATATAGACTTATGTTAAAACTTCACCAGAGTAAACCCACACATTTTAAATGGGTTACGTACATCAAATCCATTTTTGATGAATGTGGTCTTACTTTTATATGGAATGATCAGATACCTATGAATAGAGAAATATTAAAATCTCTTGTCAAACAAAAACTTGTTGATCAGTTTATACAACAATGTTTTCTGTAATTAATAATTCTTCAAGAGGAGAATTCTATGGTAAATTCAAAAGTATATTTGAATTAGAACCCTATCTACTACGATTGGGAAATACTGATAGATTGTATATGGCTAAATTTAGATGTTCAAATCTTAAATTCCCAATTGAAACGGGAAGATGGAAAAATATTTTAAAAGAAAATAGGATATGTCATCTATGTAATCAAAATATTGGCGACGAATATCATTACATGTGTATTTGTTCACATCCTAGTGTGTCACTTCTTAGACAACATCTTGTGTAAATGTCCAACAAATCTATGGCTTCCACGAATTATTTCGATTCTAATAGGACAAATACGGTAATTTAAAAAACTGAAGCGAAGGTAGGATTGCCGTGTGTATGGCTGTTCTATTTTACCCCCTGTAAGATAAAAGCTACAAATTTCAAATTAATCTAAGTCTTACATGAATTATTTCTTAAATAAGCACTAGAAAAATGTGTTCAATTCTCATAATTCTTAACCCAAACATTTTTTTTCCGTTAGTTACTATTTACTGTCAAATCCAGAGTTGACATGTCGTAACTAAGGAGTGAGCCGCCATGTTGACTTGCTAAAATCCACAAATGTGCGAATAATGCAATAGAATAGAAAATGAAACAACACCTACCTCAAAACTCCATTTTAATGCAATATTATCCGAACTTGGGCGTATACGTTACGGAAAACGTTCAGCTTGAGAGTTTTCATTCGTATGACGTCATGTTGTGACATGACGTTAATGCGCCAAGATCATTCATGAAATTTCGCGGAATTTTATTTTATTTTGATTTTATAATTTTTTTAAGCTTTTGTGCATTAATTCTTTTTGTTATGCATTATAATAGGAATAACGGTTCTGTAGTTTCTTTTTCAATTTCAATTTGAATACAACGAAATCGACATAGTGTTTGCACATAGGATACGATATATGTGGATTTACGTGGGAGGTAAATAGTAACAGCCACCAATATGCACATCTCTGAGTCTGCGCTAAGTATAGATGACCTTCTGTTGTTGTCTGTTCTGTGGTCGGGTTGTTGTCTCTTTGACACATTCCCCATTTCCATTCTCAATTTTATTATATATTGAGAATTTTATCACGGTGTTGTTTACAAAGCGAAAGAAGCACGTCATATTAGAATGGGTAATATATAATGTATATATCTCAATGTCATGAAAATCACGTGCTATTATACACTACTCTGCTGTCGATTTATATGTATACTTTATCATATTTTGACCTCTTGTACACGTTTGTGTCTGAGGAAATACAATATTTGTCTTTGTCTTTTGAACTTAGGTTGGTGATATTTTGTTTGTCCAGTGACAATATGGGGGCGTGGGATATGTAAGCGTGCTCACAAAGGTTCTTTAATTAGGTCTTTCCACTTTTCCGTGGAAAGACCTATTGATTTTGTTCTGATTATTTTTTTTTTCTTCCGCCTAATTTTTTTTTCTTTCGCTGTTTGGTTGTTTCGCAAGATGTCGATTTGATATTTGGTATATGATATCGAACAGTTTATGCGCTTTCAAAACTGACCCTGCTTAACCGAATACTTTTCTTTGTAAGAGTTATCTCCCAGAACACTGTTTTTCTTGTGTTTACTATTTCTTCGCAACCGTAAAAGATTACGACAAATTTATTTTACCAAATTGCTCGTTATATCTTCAGGATTAAGGGTATCATTTGAACCGAAGCTATCCGGAGACTCCATGTGAGAGTTATTTCCCCTTATGCATTTGATATAAGCAATTTGCATTGGTTAATGAAAAACCAAAAGTGTTAGAGACCTAGGGTCTTTGGATTTGAGGTCCTTGGTCCAAAAAAAAAAAAATGGGTCAAGGTCAAAGGTCAAGGTCAAATTCTAAATTTTGATTTTGGCTTATTCTCACTTCTTTTCATAAACCGTACAAGATATTGACAATATATTTCTATTAATTTGTCATTTGCAATATGTGGTAACTTCTAAATTTTGGTTCAAAGGGTGTGTAGACATTAAATGGGAGTTTTCGCCCGTCTTATATTTAGAATTATGCGTTAAGTGATATAACTCATTAACTATGCATATTAAAGACCTAGGGTCTTTTGATTTGAGGTGTTGGTTTATGACCTTGAAATTGAGGTCAAGGTCATAGATAAGTTTGACAGTCTAGATTTTGACCTTTGCTTTAAATTCATATTTATACATAATAAAGTCAAAGGACTTTGTGCATTAGGTAACAAGTCACGTGACCTTGAAAAAGCAAACCGGAAGTGATCTTGTGTAAACCAGAAGTGGCTATTTTTTGTACTTATTGCATGTAAAAGTATACATAGCAATATATTTTTGAAAGCAGTGTAAAATAAATAATCAAATAGTACCGGAAGTGACATTTTTCAGACCGGAAGTTACAAATTACCTCCCTTATTTCAAACAAAACAGTATAGAAACCATATATTTTTGGAATCAGCAAACAATGAGCTATCATTTGACACTGGAAATGACATTTTAAACCGATTTTTAATATTTCCGTATCAAAATACATCGTAAGAAGTGGAAAGACCTTCAATTGTTCTCTGAACAATTGGTTTTTAATTATCTATTCTTTTCTTTTTTGCCTCTTATAAGTCTCGACCTTGTGCAATGCTCAAAAACAAACGATACAGAAGATTAAAATAAACAATCAACATAAGTATATTGCTCCCAACTAAGAATGGGCGAATTGAGATTTATCCAAAAACATACCCATGTAATGCAATTGCAGTGAATGAACGACAACATTATCGTTACAAATTTTATCAATTACTCTAGTAAGCCAAATGCAAATATTGAAGGGCAATTGATAGACTAGTTGCTGAGCTTACACAGAATATATCTCTTAAATGTCTGCATATATTGGTCTAAAAGACAATTTCATTAAATAGGCTTTTTTTCTAAATGTATATACACGCATGCACCGTTCAAAGAAAGACGATCAAGTTTTACTCTTTACTGAAAATAACAGACGAGATTTTGACGTAAATGGTCAAAGGGACTGTCTTCATATGCATGCATTAAAATGAAATAAAGGGCTTGACTCTACAATATTACAAGAAACAGGATGGCATACATGGAAAATAAGAGTCATCGGTCAAGCAGAACACGATCGAAATTATATGAGGACAAGAAAGAAACAGTGACTTCCGTCGAAAACTTCTGTTTTAAATACCTGCAATCTAACATTGACCTGCCCGCAGTTGTCTTCTGTTTGTATTATTTCTATATTGTCGGACATTGCATGACAGTATTTGTTTGACGTTTTTGCACACTATAGTTATAATTTGTTTATATTACCCCGCAGCTCTGTTTTTCAATGCACAGATGTAATCGAAATCTAGCGAAGAACTCTACACCAACCGGTGCTAGGGGCCCTGCTGAACTTGCAGTGAGATGTGAGCGTTCAGTGCTCCATGTTGAAGACTACACTAGCTTTGAGATGAAGAACAGCAATACAAGTTGTTCCTTTACGTTTGGTTGTGTAAAATGCATGCATGTAGTGATTTTATGCCATACATTTGTACACCATATCTTATTGTTTTCAATCAAAAGCAATAAACCTATTACAGCTGCAGTACTGTTATATTTAAGGCTATATCAGTATATATAACATCTGCTCAGTGTGACGATTTGATATTAATAATATTATTCCCGGTAGTGACGTCGCCTTTGACACCAGGAACACTTCTTAGATCTTAGTTGTTGATACAAATGGCAGTAGACCCCCCTTGCACAACCATTTATTTTCAATCATTGGAATTTCACACCAAGATTGAAAGAAAAGTTTTAATTACCCATGAAACGACTTTCTCCATTTTCACCAAAACGTCAAACTCTGGTTTACAATAAACTAGTGAAGAGTTAGCCTACCGTTTTTTTTTTCACCAGAACAGCACGAAAGGAAGTCATGGTAAAGTTTTCCCCATCTTAAAATTTTGTTTGAGATTCTATGTTAGAAAGGCGTGTATTTGCAAATTGATTACTAGTATTTAATAAATGGTTTCAGCAATGATCAGATGTTCCAGACACTTTTATTTCAGTTGAAAGAATAGGTATGTCGATTCATTAGGTCACGATTAAGCTATGTTTGATCATTTATTATTGGGTTTACGCAGCATACTAGTATATTGGACGACCTCCGTAGTCTTTCGGAACACCGGAAGTCTTTTTCGGAATACATCTGTTCTTTTCAATGACCACCTGCGTAATAGGTAATTAATTGATCTAATGAATATTCATTACCGTTATACCGTTGTTGAAGAGATAAGTGTTTATCGAGACTTTATATATATTTGATATCCTCTGGGACTATTATACTAATATATTTTCTCACAGATATCCTACATCAGTAATTAATTGATAGAATTAAGATGATGTGTGAAGTTTTCTGAAGCTGAAGCTGTGCTACCATACGGGATAAGATTTTAAGCGAAAAAGTGACTGTCAGTCATGATTTTATGATTTCAAAATTTGTCCATTTTAGCGAAATAAAAAGAAAGAGCACAGTCCATTTAATCAGCCTTTAAATTCTTAACAGAATAAAGTACGGCCATACGGTTGCCAGTAATTGCTCACCTCCACTTCATTTGAACTCTAGTGGATAGTTGTCTCTTTCGCAATCATACCATATGTGCATATTTGTTATCAATCTTATATGAAAACAATGCCAGTTAACCCTTGAAATTAAGGCGAAATTAAAAAGGCACTTTTTGGGTGTATTAAATCAGTGAAATATAATACAGTATTATAAGTGTCTGGCCAATTAAATGCAAAATTATGTCATATCAAAGCAGTTGATTGATGAATACTCGGTAGACTAAGTCCTTAAAATTATTTTTTAGATCTATATAAAACGATTCACGAACACTGAATTCCTAATTCTTTAAAACTTATGGTCATTGCGATAAACAAAAATGGAGTTTGATATATTCCTCGATGTTTGCCATCGAAAACTATTGTAAATTACTACCGGTATGTGTTTTTTTGAGAAAAGATTAGCAATATTGTTTACGTACTTGTTTAGTGATGATTATCTTATCGAGTCAGAGATCCATTTGTCTTCTCTTTTGTTTTGTTTATTTTTTTTTTTTTTTGGTGGTGGAGGGGGGGTTTCAAACGGACACTGACCTGTGTCGACTACCATCTCCAAAAAATATAGTTATAAATGGAAAAATCCATTCTTTTGTTTTTGTTATGTGAAAGCCTCCCCAAATAAAGCTAGCTAAAACATAATGTAGCAGGTGCACAGCTTTGTGTCTTATAAGTCTTATAGATTACGTGTTGGGAATTCCGTCAATTCATTTACAAGGAGTTTCGGCAATCTGTTATTCATAAGTCAAGTCGGAGGGTCTAGTTGACAGAGGCCCAGAGCATGTTTGGCGAAAATTAGGACGATATGTTATAAGCAAAATAAAAACACACATAAAAACCCAGCTTAGTACAAATTATTTTTTCTAAAATGAAAATCAATGTCCGTATTCAACGGACAGGCGATTGCAAAAATAACATTTTTTTTTTAAATTGCGTACTGAACTACATGTATACTGCATTGGCCTCTTCATTCCTGCTTCCTTCTCAGTTTCTATCACACAGCCGTATAAAAACAGCAAAGCCACCGCTTCTTTTTATTTGGGCTAATTTGCAAAAGACAAGCTAGAAATAAAAGTGAGATACGTTTGAAAAGTATAAAGTACCGGTTTCAAACTGTTTCACCTAAAAGCTTGGTTTGAGTTTGTTGCCCGTGCATTGTATTTATAAATTGATCAAAAATATCGTGAATATGACCTAGCCAATGACCAAACAACAAAACAAAACCAATATTAAAAAAAGAAAACATAAAACTATAAGTATTTCGTCGAGGAAAAACAAAATTTGCTTCCGCAATGTACAGATTAAACATTGTTGTAAATATGATATTTAGAGTAATTATATGTATATAAACCATTAAAATATATATAAACCAGTTTGAAACGCTTTCAAAAAAGAAAATGGTTTTAGTTTGGGATTATCAAAAAAGAATGCAGCTTAGAATTTTTAACTATTTTCAAACTGGCTACAAAAACAAATAATCATGATTAATTGATTAAATTTCTTCACATTTGCATTTGAACTTTAGCCTGAAAACTAACTCTTATCTAAAAAAAACAACGTTAGAATGGAACATCCAGTGGGTGACTTAGCATGTTGTCTTTCGGGAGAGAGGAGATATAAAAATGATTCCTTTAACAAGAATATATTTCACCCCACATTGAACAGTAAATACATTAACAATCAATGTCAGTTTAAAATTCTTATACAACAAAAATAATGTAAAACAATGCATCTTTATTAAAAAAATATCTGATATTTAATGCCACACAAGCATTTAGGTTTACGATTGCATTTCTTTTTTTAAAGAAAGCAACTTGTTTTGCATGTTTATGGTTGTAATCAGAACCTCAATTCCTAGAACGAAGAAACTCAGCTATTGACCTTATAACATTTAATGACCCTAAAAAGTTTGCATGGTATATATAATGTTTGTCAAACAGGTGTCACATGACCATTCTCGTTTTTCAAAAAACTTTCATATGTGGGAAGAAACAAGATTTTTACACCAAACTTTCCAACGGAATAGGACAGACATTGAACAGTCAATTCTTATTTCTTCCATCGATTGATCTGCAATTGTTTTTCTGTGTTCTGTAATAATTTTTTGAGTTTGAGCTTTCGCTGAAGTATATAAAAATAAGGAAATTTGTATGATTAACAATAAGGCAACTATTCTCAAGAGACCAAATGAAGTCAAAATAAGCAAACATATGTCAACATAGGCCTTCAACAATGGGCAAAACCTACTAGTTTACCGTATAATAAGCTATAAAAGATATCGACATTACCAAATGTAAACAATTCTGACAAACGAGAAAACGAACGGCCTGATTTAGGATAAAACAATAAACGAAAACAAATATGAAACTAGAATTTAATCTGTTATAACGAATTCTTCAATTCGTGATAACGATTTAAATTCGTGATTTCGAATTCAAATATATATTTTTGGGAGGTCCTAAATGGGCTTCCGTATGAAACAGCAACCAACAACTCGTACTGTCACTGAATTACATGCTGTTGACTTTGGACAGGCGCATACCGGATGTGGAGAGGTAGCCTTTTTTCGCAAGCGCACAAAGGACAGGGGTGTAACAGCACAACAGAAGGACAATCTGAAACTTTGTTTATCAGATCGTCACAAAGCACACCAACCAACTTACAAAAAAACACAAAAGAAACAAATTATCGATCTAAGAGTAGTCGCAGTGACTGAAAGCTAGTTCAAAGCTAATTACAACTAATAAATATAAATGTTTTCCGTGCCTAAGTCTATATATTTTTTATTTCTATTCTAATTTTTCTGCATACAGTTTTGTTGTGTCAGGTAAATTAAACGAATCAAATCTGATTGACAAGTGAACTTATATATATATATATATATATATATATATATATAATACTGTACATGACGCTTATTACATTTCCATAAATCTATTACCAACTATGTTTTTAACATATATAATTATATATACATTACATTGTAAAAAGATTTATCAAATAGATTATCTAATATGTACCATTATAACAGATGCATTATATCACTGTTCAAGTTATATATTACAAAGTTTAACTTAAGCGTATTAAATTTAGCGGAGTGTTACAAGCTTTTTATTAAAATAAGGATGAGAATGCATATTTTTTATTATGATTCGCCTCTCATTACTTTTCCAGCAAACATCGGTTCTTGATAGTTTACAAAAGTGACTGTTTATACTCTTTCAAGACTTGTTCGCGCATTTCCCGAAATGTAAAGTCAGAATTGGGTAAAAACTCTTCAATTGTTGCGTTTTCGCTGATATAATCAAAATACGGCCAATGAGTGGTATCACCAGCATCGTAGTTGTAACACTGAATCGTTGCGCAGTAATCTTTGCTTGTATTTATCAGCTTGTGTGTTTGGTACCAGTTCCGATTTATCCATGTGACATCTCCTTCGCGCGCATCAAACTCTTTCATTGGTTTTGCATCGGGTGAAGATACGTGTTTGTTATAATTCATAATGTGGATTGAGCCGTAAAGAACTTTAATGACAGCATTGGCGTTACCGTGGTTATGAATTGGACTATAATGACCCTTAGGCCATATTTCAAGTACATACGGGATCCCCGGAGATTTTCCTAGACTGTGACCTAGAGTGATTCGAAGATATGTCTCCTCTTTCTTGCCACCAACGAATTCATCTTTCTTTTCTTCAAGCTTTTTGTTTAAAATACAGCCTTTAGTTTCTATGCTGTATCGTATGGCATCTGACAACAAGACTCCTGCGACCT
This sequence comes from Mytilus coruscus, assembly GCA_017311375.1. Lineage (NCBI taxonomy): Eukaryota > Metazoa > Mollusca > Bivalvia > Mytilida > Mytilidae > Mytilus > Mytilus coruscus. The sequence goes on along the minus strand of CM029606.1, from coordinate 24,979,765 downwards.
CTTCCGGATAATTTAATTGACATCCTTTGATATTTTCATACAGTTCTCTGCAAGCTGGCGGAAGACTAGCTGAGAATATATAATCTTCTTCGTCAAGGAAGAAAAGATTTACCTTGGAACTGTCCAGAACCAATGGCGAAACATTTGAAATAAGTGGATTCTTGTCAAACTCGACCATTTCCTCCGTAACAATTACACCTGAAACGAAGTCAAGTATTATGTACATATAAATGTATAAATAAGTTGGTATGGTATGAACACCAATAAGACAACTATCCACCACAGACAAAAGGACGTAGAGATAGATGTCACTTCAGCCAACTATAGGTCATCGTACGGCCTTCAGCGATGAGCAATATTCATAAAGTACCGGCATGGCAAAATGTTTTTTTTTTGTTTTTTTTGTCAATTTAGTTTGTTTTTTAAAGTTTAATCTTTTTACATATTTGACACAATTATCTAAATGTTTTACCTGTGTAACCTGCTTGTAAAATGAATACGCGCATTTGAATTGAATCTTGCACAAAGTTGAATAAGTATTTAATCTAAAATGATCCCGTCGTGTTTCTAGTGCTAGTGCATTTCCGGTGAAAAGTCTCATTCGGTGATTTCACAATTGAAGAAAAGAGGACGAGATTGTGATAATTGGAACATATCCGGGGTCATCTGTGATACTGATATTCCACAACGGTCAACCAACTCGTGATGGTGTCCGTAAAACTTTCGAAAGAATGATTTCAAATTTAGCCTTCAGTAATTTTATTAGAATTTGAAGCGTTGTTAGGTGTTTCCACCTCTGCGTGGAAAGATCTTTTGATTTTGTTCTGATTTTTTCAATCACTTTTGTTTCTGAAATGTTTCTTTTGTTTCGCAATATGTCGACAAGGTATTTGGTACTATATTAGTGTATCATCTTGTTATTGTTTCTCCTCAGTAAGCGTAAGAGTTCACCAAATATCCGTTACTTCCTGAAGATGATCTGTTAAGTTTGAACTGAAGCAGTCCGGTTATATGTAATAGAGTTATTTGTTTTGTGTTTGCCACAGACGAAATGTTGGGGCTATTTATAAACCATCAGTCACAGAGACCAAGAGGCTTTTGATACGAGGTCTTTGGTCAATATGCTGGAAATTGAGGTAGAAGTCAAGGGTCAAGGTAATCTCAGTTTTGACATTAGATAAGAAAATAAGCTGTTCGTTTGGACAACTTGTTAACCATACATAATATGGACCTGGAGTCTTTTGATATGAGATCCATGATATTAAGGTCAAGAGTGTAAGTTGAATTTGACGTTCTAGATTTTCACCTTTACTTCAACTTCATACTGGTACATTATTTCACAAGTATGGTAGACGACATAATTATGACCATGAAAATGATCAAACAGAAGTAGTAATTTTGCACTTATTTCATGTAAAAGAACATAGAAACCATATATTTTCAGAATCCGTGTGAATCAACTTTTCAAATGAACCGGAAGGGACATTTTGTAAAACGGAAGTTGCAAATTATCTCGTGTATAGAAACCATATATATATTTTTCGAATCAGTGAAATGAAAGCTATTTTAGACTTTTTGTACACCGGAAGTAGTCATTTATGTCACTTATTTCAAGAAACCATATATTTTTTCATCAGTGTAATGACACCCATCATATATAACCTAACATGGCCGCATTTTGTACACCAGAAGTAGTTAATTATCTCCCTTATTTCAAAGGGAAATACATAAAACCACATATTTTTGGAATCAGTGAAAAGTCAGATGACAACGGCATGACTATTTTTAACCAGAAGTAGCTGATCATTTTCCTTATTACTAAAAAGTATATATATTTTTTTTGGAATCTGTGTAAAATTTGTTATTCTTTTGAGACCTTTTGTTTAGTTTACAAAGGTCAACAAAAACCTTATGTAATATTAAAAAAAAAAGATTTGCATATCTGTTTAAAAGTTTATTTAAACCTTAGTTATCAAAATGTGAAGTGCAAAGACCTTCAATTGTTGACATTGTTTTTGTTTTGTTTTATTATTGGCTATTTAATTCCAAAAATAACTCACAGTTCAACAAAAATTACCAATCTAAAAAATGTTATTAAACTGCAAGTAAATTAAAAATATGAAATCTCGAAAATATACCAATTACAGCTCTTGTCATTCATATTCCTTTGCTTTTCTACTTACCTGTTGACATGTTGGCCATTACTTCATATTTTCTGATGTACTTTTTGTCTTCTGCATTGAAATACGGATACAATTCTTTCCTTATTTCTTCCTTTTTCTTCTCTGATGCATTTTTAAGAAAGTCGTGAGTTAAAATGGTGGTTTCCTCCATTCGGTATCCCTTTCCATACTTGAGAACGAGGTTGTCTCGGTCATAACTGTACCAATATGAAATCTTGCCTTTTTCTATGCCACATTCTTTTTCACGGATCTTAGAAAGTTCCTTTTTTTCATCACCTTTTCTCTTAATGAACACGACATGGTCTTTTTCAATCTGAACGGAAATCCCATAATGTCCCTTTTCGTTTTCCACTGAGATTAAGAAAGGGACCTCGGTGTCTTTGTTGAAAACTAAAGTCCCTTGTCCGTTGACCGGAAACTGTCTTTCCCATGTTGGCATGTCATTCTCTCTACGGGATTGTTTCACTATAATGTCAGTGAAATAGAAATACAATAACTACTCATCTGATCAGTTTAAACATTAAATTTTCATTTTTTATTTTTTGCAAACGTAATGATTTCTAGTCTACTTATCAAATTCACTATATGTGCACTTTTTGATCCATTATTAATGTAGACAACTCTGTTTGTATTGCTCATTTTTTGTTTTTATTCTATTCAGTAAACACATATATTCTTCTTCAGTCTCAAACATTATAGTAGGATTATTACTGCTCATGTTAACGGCGTACAGGTTTGGTGATGGCTGTTATTTTAATATCGATGAAATTTAAGATATACAGTTAGTGCTGCTTTATTCCTACATGGAAGATGTATTTTCATGTGTTTTGCGTAGCTTACTGCAATCGTCTGAAATTTTTTTTTATAGAAAAGTACTGTGGAGCAAATATTCCTTGACATTGGTAAAACTTGATTCCTTATAAAACAGTCAAAACATTGTTTTTATATATTAGTTCATGCAATGCTCTTCAGCAGTCGTTTTTATGCATATACAAAACAACTACGTATATATATATTTATCGCTATTTTGTGCATTTTTCCTTTGATCTTTTTTTGTGATAATTTTTCATATCATGCTACTCGCTTGAGATGGAAAATTATCGCTAGAAACTAAGGAGGCACATGGCGTCGCTAATGAAATTGACACGAAATTGACAACGTCGTCATAGGTAAAATAGCGATAAACAGATTATCATTGGTCATCTCAACTTGATTGCTTTTCTCGCTTGAGCCGGGACGGCGAAAGCGAGAAAATCAATCTCGTTGAGATGATCAACGATAATCTATAAATATACTACCTTGTTTGAGATTTTCATTAGCTGGTCTTTGTCTCTTAGATGACATTTCTGAAGAACCTCAATACTATAAAGCTGCAATATAAAAGGAATGCAAAAGTAAAATTATGAAATGAATACATGCCACTTGACGTTAAAAGATCCACTCTTTCCCACGGTCATCCACTATTCATATCAAATTACTCCTAAAGATATTGTATAATAACTGAAATAACCACGTTACCAGTTTTTACCAGCCTTTATTCTATCCAGTAATTGACTAACATATGTACTGCATAGAAACGTGGCGATATTGACTGAAAAGAACATAGCTTATGACTTTAAAAAGCTCTCGGCTCAATAGAATATTTATCGTGGCTAAATAATAGCCCATGGCTCAATTGAAAATAGCTCATGGCTCAATTGAACATAGCTCGTATCTCAGTAATGCATCAGTCGTAACTCAATAGAACATAGCTCATGGCTCAATTGAACACAGCTCGTGTCTCAAGAATGCATTAGTCGTAACTCAATAGAACATAGCTCGTGATTCAATTGAACATAATTGAACATAATAAGCTCGTTGCTCAATAGATAAAGACACAACAGAGAATAGTTTGTTACTTTATAGAACATAGCTCGCGGGTCAATAAAGCAGAGATGGTTCAAGAAAACACGGAAAATAGCTTATAGATACTTATTCAATCTAAACATGAGAACAAGTGATATTATGTTCTTTCAATCTAGCTGTCTCAATGTTTATATCATATTAATTCGTCATATGTGACTAGCCATATTATTTCCAGGTTTTTATAAGTGTATCTAGTCTAAAATGGGCTTATTGCATATTTATCTAGAACATACTGAAAGAAAACTTCCTGTCGAAGTTATTATGACAGATTTTTCTGGAATATTTTTATATCTTCCGGTTTCAATAGCGAGGGAATTATCACTAATTCTCAATTTGCATATAAGTTTTCTTGTATCAAGATTAGGGGGTATGTCAAGTAAAATTCTTGTTTATATTCAGTTTTTATATGTTTAAACAAAGGAAGTTTACTATTTTGATCAAGAGATGATATCTTATTGTCATATATTTCTTTATATCTTTGCTGAAGTTCATTTTTATAGTATTTTGTACTAAGATTCTTACAGGGTCTGTATTTGTTTTTAGATTCATCTTTGGGTTTGCATATATTATTGTCGGACCAAATATGATTTTATATGAGTACCATGAGTATATACATCGATCATGAAGTGACTTTGAAAGAGAATAATAACACTCTTTAAGTAAACAGGTGAGTTTTCACTCAAAAGTTGGTCTTCATACAAAAGTAACTGTGTGGCATTGAAACAATAAAGGGGGAATCTTCCTAATTCAGATCTAGAGGCAATTTACTGGCACATTTCTTTATTCCAAGTGTTAATTTACAAAACTTATTGTAAATTTTTTCAGGGGTACTCTTATCTATAAAATTGAATTTATCCAAAGGAGAATTATTTGTTCTAGCTGTAGCAAATTGCCAATTGCATTATAGTATGGTCTGTACACATCCATATACCAAATTTCATATTTATATGTAAGAATAGGACGAACCAAAGAATCAAATAAGAACACATATATTTCATTGACACTGACATTTTAAAAGAATACCACAATATTCTATTTTAAAATCCAACCGCATTCAGTTAGAACTATAACAGTCAATATTCTTTAAAGCTTCAGTTTTGATAGCTCAACATAGGAGTATCTCCCACTATAAAATTGAGAATGGAAACAGGAAATGTGTCAAAGAGACAACAACCCGACCAAAGAGCAGAAAACAGCCCAAGGGAACCAATGTGTACATACATTTAACTGAATGCAGTTGGATTTTAAAATAGAATATTGCGGTATTTTTTTAAATGTTCTTTAATGACATTTTGAAAACTGCAAAACCTACTATAAGTGCCAATTAGTAACGATTTGTCGTTTTCGCATGGGCATTTAATTAATTCGTGTCCTACAATGTACTTCCTAATTTAATTCTCTCACGGATTAAGGCCAGCTTTGATACCCTTTTTTTTCTTGGACGAATAATTTTTCCATTTAAGTTAGCACAACAGTTTTATTCAGTAAAATTGGGGGTATTTTTATTTACTAACGTTGTCATTTAAAAGATGTTAAAACTAATGAAATCATATAGAAAAGAAGAGATAACCAGGAAGCATTTTCAAAAGAGTTGGATAAAATAAGATACTTGAAAAGACATAAACATCGCAAGGTTACATTCATGATGGTGTATAGATATAAGAAGATGTGGTATGAGTGCCAATGAGACAACTCTCCATCCAAGTCAAAATTTATAAAAGTAAACCATTATAGGTCAAAGTACGGTCTTCAACACGGAGCCTTGGCTCACACCGAACAGCAAGCTATAAAGGGCACCAAAAATTACTTGTGTAAAACCATTCAAACGGGAAAACCAACGGTCTAATCTATATAAAAAACGAGAAACGAGAAACACTTATGAACCACATCAACAAACGACAATAACTGAACATCAGATTCCTGACTTAGGACAGGTGCAAACAATTGCAGCGGGTTTAAACGTTTTAATGGTACCAAACCTTCACCCTTATCTGAAACAATAGTGTAACATCACAACATAGAAAGACGCACTATAGAATATCAATTGAAATTGCTTAACTCAATCAAAAGACATATTAACACCCGAACACCTGAACAAATAAATATGATCTATGATACAATGTAAATTCAAAATAAATAAACTAAGGGAAGAACAATTAAAGTAACATGTTATACCGCTGTGAAATGTTAAACAATTTAAGAAAAACAATATGCTTGAACAAAAATTTCAGCCATTTGCAATTACTTTAAACAGGTAAATGAAAATAATTTTGCTTATAACTGTATTCTTATTATGATATACATACATTGCATGGTGAATGGCAAACAGAATGTTGTGCAGCATTGGTGATTGATACTTGTATTTAAAAAGTATGCTTAGGAAAACATTGATGAACAATGCACCGATAAAAGGAATACAGAATAAAAATTGTGCTTTACTAAAATGTTTATGTTTTTTAGACAAAGAAGTAAAATATACAGAATGTGAAACTTCATGTTGCCGTTGCTGATTTCTTCCTTATTTTTATCTATGAAAGTTTTTAACAATATTTTATATGTAATGCTAAAAAGAATCACCAATTGCAGTCCGTAATTGATCAACAGGTTGTCGACAACGTGGCTCCTTTGAACATATGTGAATAAATCTTTCGAACAATAAAAACTAGTTCAATCTTACCATGAATTCAGGGGGCGAAGAGTACAAAATAGTTATGTTAATATGTAATCAGATAGTGAACCTTCATTGGAAGTTTTGAACGTAGTGTTAATGTATTTAATGCATTTCTTCATTTCAATATATTAAGCGAAAAGTCACGAATAATAATAATGAAAAAAATATTTAAACTGAACTTTCAATGTTTGACGAAGACTGCTCGATATAACTAATAGTCACACGAATTCGCTAAATCTTATATACAAGATTCTTTTGACATCCATGTAATGACATAAACAATTAAGGAAATTGTGCGGATATACTTATATCACTAATAAAACCCGCATCCGTATATGTTAATAAAAACGGGAAGCTATGAAATTTAATTTTTAATATGGATCTATGATTCTGCAACCACAGCATATTGACATAGAAATCTTGTGGAATTGTAGACAAACTATATTCATTGTAATTCCTTTAAATAATAACAGTTCTGCTTTTTTTTTTGTACAGACTGCAATCCAGACTCGTTGACTTTTAAATATATAAAAGGGCTCAAAGTATAACTCTTTCAATAACGCAACAAAATAGGCGATATTTGAAGATCTAGTCGTTTTCTCTCCTCTCAGGCACTGACCTGTGTGTTATTAAAAATTATTTGTTTTTGATTAAAGTCGATGAAAATTGTTTTTCCCCGAGAGAAAAAAAAAATGCAGCCCTCCAAAGATGAATATTTGGTTCATAAGAAAAGATTTGAGGCGTGAAGTAGTAAAGGAAAGTATCTTTTAATAAATGTATAACAAGATAAACATTTATTTCAGTTATTTAAAAGTAATCTCGATATTTTCAGTCCTGTATAGGCATTATTCGGAAAAGACGATTTTTCCCACAACAAATACACCAAAGAAGACATTATCAAAACGTGTGACTTTTTGAACGACAACATATTTGTTGAGTGTGACGCATTGACATTTCAGCCGACAGTCGGTATTCCAATTGGTTCTGTGTGTGCACCACTACTGGACGATTTGTTGTTGTACTCATATGAAGTAGAATACAGATTCTTTTCAAAGACAAAAAGAAAAGGTCTCTTCCAAAGTTCTTCAATTTCACTTTCAGATACATTGATGATGTATAATCGCTCAATACCCAACATTTCAATGAATACTTATGAATAATCATATATCCCAGTGAACTTTGATACTTAGGATACTACCGAAGGTGGAAGGTCTGCTTCATATCTTGATCTTTTCATCGATATTGCCACAGTTGGACGACATTAAACTAGAATCTTTAACAAACCTTTGGATTTTAACTTTCCAACTGCCAACTTCCCTATTTCTCAGCAGTAAGATATCCGTCGTATAGCGCTTGCATATATGTCAGTGAATACGTTACACTCGTGCATTTTCACAGGAGCTTGCTTCTTAAACAAAAACTTCTCCAACAGATATATGAGGAAGAACGTTTGAAATTGACACTACCAAAGACCATCTGGAGGTTAACATAAAGTATTCAACAATAAACAGGTGTATTAAATACACTTTTCAATCGGAATCAGATTTTAGATAGTGCTTTATTCAGTATTTCATGTTTTGATTTATTTCTACTTAAATTATACTGAAAGATTTTTATCACATATTGTATGATATTCACGAGAATTGGATAGAATGTCACTGGTACAAGTATATATTTTTATGAATGGATGATTATGCCTTTCATAAAACAACAAAAATCCTTAATTTCCATTGGTTTCGTTATGTTAATTCCTAATACAGATCAGCAACACATAGAACTACCTCCATTTTTATTGTTACATGTAATAAAAAAAGTTTTGAGTACACTTAAACGGTAAGTTTAAAGTGGTTGTACATTGTAACAAGCAACAAAGCCGATTTTATAGATACAATATACAATTCTTTTTTAAACGGTTTAAGAGGAAATCAATTCACTTTTGATGTGGAAATTTAGATATTTTTTTTTAAATTTATAATTTGAGAAAACTTTATTTCAATACAAAATGTATTTATCCCGTAACAATGTTCAATATTAAGCTGCCAAAAAACCTTTATTTTCAAGGTATCCAGTATGGACATATCAGAAGCAGTGTCCATGAAATGTAATTTATTTCAAAGACTTTAAGACTCTAAAACTCTAAAACGCTTCTTATCGTTAGATTTATTACTCGGAGGTCTTATAATCTTGAACCGTGCACAACCAATATGTCAATTAATGTGGTAATTATGACACCATTCAGCTAACAAGACATAATCAAGTTTGGGAAATGTAATTTTGCATAAAACCCGTATGTTTTGCACACATATTTGAAGACAGATTGATATTGTTACGTTTATTTATTGAATATATAGATATGGATACATGTTTCAAGTAAAAGAAAAAATACAATACTTGAAGTCTTATCAAATATATGTCTTCATAATGTCTTTTGGACAAGAATTTTCGGAAATTGTCCTATTTATCTCATTTTGTTTTTTAATCATGTGTCTTCTCTCTTCTGTTGTCATATTGGGTAATTGACTTTCGTCTTGGTCTTAGTCTTACACATATTGAACCTATTATCACCTCTGCTACTCCTTGTTCTTTAATATCAGCAACTTGTGTACTATGTCTTTTGCACTAGCATCAGAAGTTGTTTAATTATCAAGGTCACTGTTTTCGTTATTTTTTATTTTTATTTGTTTAAAATTAATCTTGTTATTCACTGACATGCCGGTATTTTAAAGCAAGTACACTTAGATCATTTCACTAAGGAATGACCATTGAACTTTGAGGGGAGTTGGGTGGGGTATATTGGTTTTTTTTTCATTCTGAAAGATTTTTCGTAACACGCAGGCGTCAAATTATTTGTTTGTTTTTTTTTTGTTGGGCTTTAATTATGTCAAATTTAATGTCAAATACTCGCAATCAGAAATTTGTTTACTGTCTCCTTGATCAAAATACCTTTTCTTCAAATTTTGGGGAATCAGAATATATATTTTTAGAAAAAAAAACATAAAAGTTAAATGATCGTCCATTTACTCGCATGAAAAAATGTGATTACTCACACAGGATTATCAAATGAGTAAACTATATTTGTCATGCATCTTATTTTTCAGAATGTACAGACTGTTATACCTGTTCGGAAGAGGCAGTGTTGAGACCAGCAGGAATTGAGGAAGAAGTTTTTTCTTTTTCTTAACAAAGACGAAACACTTTATACTCATATAACATTATAGATTGAACATTCAATGATTTTTCAGATTGTAATAAATATATTTGACAGTATTGTGATCGTGGAAAAAGTCGAACCAAATTATGTATTTCTTATTTCGGACATTTGGACTTGTTTCTTACATTATTTACAGTTTTTGTTTAATCTTTTCAGACAATTTCATTCTTAATACACCAGACAATGTGTTTTGATTTGCATTCTTAAATATCATTCATGTGTGTCACTTTTTAATCTAAAATTGTATGAAAAACTTTACAAAAGACTATGTTTACTTATGCTTCACAACTATTTCATTTCCATCACATTTTTAATCCGTTAATGTTTACAGCGTGCATAGATAATTTCTATCAATATCTATTTTATCAGTTCTTGTTCAAGACATGTATGATAACAATGACATTAATCCGTTTTTCAATTACGGTCTATTGTTACTTTTAAGTGTTAATTGTATGTTTATTATTATGTAATCTTAATTCTTTGGCAACCTGTAAACATTGTCTATCTTTATAATTTGTCGACTGAAGTTAAGTCTTCAGTAATAATAATAATAATAGTAATAATACTAATATCTTTATTTAAAGAGAGTAACTCATTTGGGTTAAACCAATTTTCAATAAGGCTCTTTACATACAATATTAACTACATGAATAAAATATAATCAATCTACTATTACACACAAATAAACAATAGATGTATATATACACAAATATCACAACAACAACAACAAAAAAAAAAAAAAAAAAAAAAGAAAAATAATACACCAATATTATACAAAGTGGTTTAACTTATAAATTTCACAATTTAAAAATATAATGACTTGTAAGAGTATTTGAATGCAGATACAGTTTTGGATTTTTTAATTTCACTGGATAGTGAATTCCACACTTTTGGACCACTAAAAGAAAAACTTAATTTGTATAATTCTGTATTTGATTTAGGGACAATGAAATTATCTGATGATCAAAATCGAGTATTGTACGATTGTTTACTATTTGTAGGCACAATAAGATTTGATAAATATTTGGTGCCAGTTCATGTTTTGATTTATACATTAATAATGACTTGTGGTAAAGTATTCTCTTAGTAACGGGAATAATTCCAGAATCCTTAAATAGTTGAATAGATGGATTACGAATATCGTGTTCGTTTAAAATAATTCTAGCTGCCCTTTTTTTGCAATTTTAGTAAACTTTCAATTAAAAACTTGTTACAGTTTCCCCATACTGAACAACAGTAATCCAAATGTGGAAGAATATACGCATTGTAAATAGAATTCGTGCATTATGATTCAAGTATTTCTTGATTCGTTTTGATAAAGCTAATGAAGAATTAACTTTTTTGATTATATGATTAATTTGATCATACCAAGAAAGAGTGGCGTCAACAAAATACCAAGGACTTTTCACAGTGACTTTCACTAATATGTTGGCCATTAATGGCTATATTTAATGTGTCATTGTACATGACAGACAGTTTTTGTTTTGAACCTATACACATTGTTTTAGTTTTTGGCATATTAACTAACATTTTGTTTTCATCAACCCAATGACAAATATTTTCTAATACAACATTGAGTGCCTGACTTATATACCTTTTGTCTTTTCCCATAAGGGAAATAGTGCTATCATCAGCAAACAGATCAGTATTATGATTAGGACTACATAAAGGCAAATCATTAATAAATATTAAGAATAATATAGGACCTAAAACTGACCCTTGACGTACACCTGCTTTTACTCCTAATGTTATTGTATAATAACTGAAATAACCACGTTACCAGTTTTACCAGCCTTTATTCTATCCAGTAATTGACTAACATATGTACTGCATAGAATCGTGGCGATATTGACTGAAAAGAACATAGCTTATGACTTTAAAAAGCTCTCGGCTCAATAGAACATTTATCGTGGCTAAATAATAGCCCATGGCTCAATTGAACATAGCTCATGGCTCAATTGAACATAGCTCGTATCTCAGTAATGCATTAGTCGTAACTCAACAGAACATAGCTCATGGCTCAATTGAACACAGCTCGTGTCTCAGTAATGCATTAGTCGTAACTCAATAGAACATAGCTCGTGATTCAATTGAACATAATTAGCTCGTTGCTCAATAGATAAAGACACAACAGAGAATAGTTTGTTACTTTATAGAACATAGCTCGCGGGTCAATAAAGCAGAGATCGTGGTTGAAGAAAACAAGGAAAATAGCTTATAGATACTTATTTTATCTAAACATGAGAACAAGTGATATTATGTTCTTTCAATCTAGCTGTCTCAATGTTTATATCAAATTAATTCGTCATATGTGACTAGCCATATTATTTCCAGGTTTTTTTATAAGTGTATCTAGTCTAAAATGGGCTTATTGCATATTTATCTAGAACATACTGAAAGAAAACTTCCTGTCGAAGTTATTATGACAGATTTTTCTGGAATATTTTTATATCTTCCGGTTTCAATAGCGAGGGAATTATCACTAATTCTCAATTTGCATATAAGTTTTCTTGTATCAAGATTAGGGGGTATGTCAAGTAAAATTCTTGTTTATATTCAGTTTTTATATGTTTAAACAAAGGAAGTTTACTATTTTGATCAAGAGATGATATCTTATTGTCATATATTTCTTTACATCTTTGCTGAAGTTCATTTTTATAGTATTTTGTACTAAGATTCTTACAGGATATGTATTTGTTTTAGATTCATCTTTGGGTTTGCATATATTATTGTCGGACCAAATATGATTTTATATGAGTACCATGAGTATATACATCATTCATGAAGTGACTTTGAAAGAGAATAATAACACTCTTTAAGTAAACAGGTGAGTTTTCACTCAAAAGTTGGTCTTCATACAAAAGTAACTGTGTGACATTGAAACAATAAAGGGGGAATCTTCCTAATTCAAATCTAGAGGCAATGTTACTGGCACATTTCTTTATTCCAAGTGTTAATTTACAAAACTTATTGTAAATTTTTTCAGGGGTACTCTTATCTATAAAATTGAATTTATCCAAAGGAGAATTATTTGTTCTAGCTGTAGCAAATTGCCAATTGCATTATAGTATGGTCTGTACACATCCATATACCAAATTTCATATTTATATGTAAGAATAGGACGAACCAAAGAATCAAATAAGAACATATATTTCATTGACACTGACATTTTAAAAGAATACCACAATATTCTATTTTAAAATCCAACCGCATTCAGTTAGAACTATAACAGTCAATATTCTTTAAAACTTCAGTTTTGATAGCTCAACATAGGACTATCTCCCACTATAAAATTGAGAATGGAAACAGGAAATGTGTCAAAGAGACAACAACCCGACCAAAGAGCAGAAAACAGCCAAAGGGAACCAATGTGTACATACATTTAACTGAATGCAGTTGGATTTTAAAAAGAATATTGCGGTATTTTTTAAATGTTCTTTAATGACATTTTGAAAACTGCAAAACCTACTATAAGTGCCAATTAGTAACGATTTGTCGTTTTCGCATGGGCATTTAATTAATTCGTGTCCTACAATGTACTTCCTAATTTAATTCTCTCACGGATTAAGGCCAGCTTTGATACCTTTTTTTCTTGGACGAATAATTTGTCCATTTAAGTTAGCACAACAGTTTTATTCAGTAAAATTGGGGGTATTTTTATTTACTAACGTTGTCATTTAAAAGATGTTAAAACTAATGAAATCATATAGAAAAGAAGAGATAACCAGGAAGCATTTTCAAAAGAGTTGGATAAAATAAGATACTTGAAAAGACATAAACATCGCAAGGTTACATTCATGATGGTGTATAGATATAAGAAGATGTGGTATGAGTGCCAATGAGACAACTCTCCATCCAAGTCAAAATTTATAAAAGTAAACCATTATAGGTCAAAGTACGGTCTTCAACACGGAGCCTTGGCTCACACCGAACAGCAAGCTATAAAGGGCACCAAAAATTACTTGTGTAAAACCATTCAAACGGGAAAACCAACGGTCTAATCTATATAAAAACGAGGAAAGAGAAACACTTATGAACCACATCAACAAACGACAATAACTGAACATCAGATTCCTGACTTAGGACAGGTGCAAACAATTGCAGCGGGTTTAAACGTTTTAATGGTACCAAACCTTCACCCTTATCTGAAACAATAGTGTAACATCACAACATAGAAAGACACACTATAGAATATCAATTGAAATTGCTTAACTCAATCAAAAGACATATTAACACCCGAGCACCTGAACAAATAAATATGATCTATGATACAATGTAAATACAAAATAAATAAACTAAGGAAGAACAATTAAAGTAACATGTTATACCGCTGTGAAATGTTAAACAATTTAAGAAAAACAATATGCTTGAACAAAAATTTCAGCCATTTGCAATTACTTTAAACACAGGTAAATGAAAATAATTTTGCTTATAACTGTATTCTTATTATGATATACATACATTGCATGGTGAATGGCAAACAGAATGTTGTGCAGCATTAGTGATTGATACTTGTATTTAAAAAGTATGCTTAGGAAAACATTGATGAACAATGTACCGATAAAAGGAATACAGAATAAAAATTGTGCTTTACTAAAATGTTTATGTTTTTAGACAAAGAAGTAAAATATACAGAATGTGAAACTTCATGTTGCCGTTGCTGATTTCTTCCTTATTTTTATCTATGAAAGTTTTTAACAATATTTTATATGTAATGCTTAAAAGAATCACCAATTGCAGTCCGTAATTGATCAACGTGGCTCCTTTGAACATATGTGAATAAATCTTTCGAACAATAAAAACTAGTTCAATCTTACCATGAATTCAGGGGCGAAGAGTACAAAATAGTTATGTTAATATGTAATCAGATAGTGAACCTTCATTGGAAGTTTTGAACGTAGTGTTAATGTATTTAATGCATTTCTTCATTTCAATATATTAAGCGAAAAGTCACGAATAATAATAATGAAAAAATATTTAAACTGAACTTTCAATGACTTTGACGAAGACTGCTCGATATAACTAATAGTCACACGAATTCGCTAAATCTTATATACAAGATTCTTTTGACATCCTTGTAATGACATAAACAATTAAGGAAATTGTGCGGATATACTTATATCACTAATAAAACCCGCATCCGTATATGTTAATAAAAACGGGAAGCTATGAAATTTAATTTTAGATATGGATTTATGATTCTGCAACTACAGCACATTGACATAGAAATCTTGTGGAAGTGTAGACAAACTATATTCATTGTAATTCCTTTAAATAATAACAGTTCTGTTTTTTTTGTACAGACTGCAATCCAGACTCGTTGACTTTTAAATATATAAAAGGGCTCAAAGTATAACTCTTTCAATAACGCAACAAAATAGGCGATATTTGAAGATCTAGTCGTTTTTCTCCTCTCAGGCACTGACCTGTGTGTTATTAAAATTATTTGTTTTGATTAAAATCGATGAAAATTGTTTTTCCCGAGAGAAAAAAAATGCAAAAGATGAATATTTGGTTCATAAGAAAAGATTTGAAGCGTGAAGTAGTAAAGGAAAGTATCTTTTAATAAATGTATAACAAGATAAACATTTATTTCAGTTATTTAAAAGTAATCTCGATATTTTCAGTCCTGAATATGCATTGCGATAGGCATTATTCGGAAAGACGATTTTCCCACAACAAATACACCAAAAAGACATTATCAAAACGTGTGACTTTTGATCGACAACATATTTGTTGAGTGTGACGCATTGACATTTCAGCCGACAGTCGGTATTCCAATTGGTTCTGTGTGTGCACCACTACCTGACGATTTGTTGTTGTACTCATATGAAGTAGAATACAGATTCTTTTCAAAGACAAAAGAAAAGGTCTCTTCCAAAGTTCTTCAATTTCACTTTCAGATACATTGATGATGTATAATCGCTCAATACCCAACATTTCAATGAATACTTATGAATAATCATATATCCCAGTGGTCTGCTTCATATCTTGATCTTTTCATCGATATTGCCACAGTTGGACGACATTAAACTAGAATCTTTAACAAACCTTTGGATTTTAACTTTCCAACTGTCAACTTCCTATTTCTCAGCAGTAAGATATCCGTCGTATAGCGCTTGCATATATCTCAGTGAATACGTTACACTCGTGCATTTTCACATGAGCTTGCTTCTTACACAAAAACTTCTCCAACAGATATATGAGGAAGAACGTTTGAAATTGACACTACCAAAGACCATCTGGAGGTTAATATAAAGTATTCAACAATAAACAGGTGTATTAAATACACTTTTCAATCGGAATTAGATTTTAGATAGTGCTTTATTCAGTATTTCATGTTTTGATTTATTTCTACTTAAATTATACTGAAAGATTTTATCACATATTGTATGATATTCACGAGAATTGGATAGAATGTCACTGGTACAAGTATATATTTTTATGAATGGATGATTATGCCTTTCATAAAACAACAAAAATCCTTAATTTCCATTGGTTTCATTATGTTAATTTCTAATACAGATCAGCAACACATAGAACTACCTCCATTTTATTGTTACATGTAATAAAAAGTTTTGATAGATATAAGAAGATGTGGTATGAGTGCCAATGAGACAACTCTCCATCCAAGTCAAAATTTATAAATGTAAACCATTATAGGTCAGAGTACGGTCTTCAACACGGAGCCTAGGCTCACACCGAACAGTAAGCTATAAAGGGCCCCAAAATTACTAGTGTAAAACCATTCAAACGGGAAAACCAACGGTCTAATCTATATAAAACGAGAAACGAGAAACACTTATGAACCACATCAACAAACGACAACTACTGAACATCAGATTCCTGACTTAGGACAGGTGCAAACAAATGCAGCGGGTTTAAACGTTTTAATGGTACCAAACCTTCACCCTTTTTCTGAAACAATAGTGTAACATCACAACATAGAAAAACACACTATAGAATATCAACTGAAATAGCTTAACTCAATCAAAGGACATATTAACACCATTGAACATACACTGAACAAATAAATTTGACCTATGATACAATGTAAATTCAAAATAAATAAACTAAGGAAGAATAATAAAAGTAACATGTTATATCGGTATGAAATGTTAAACAATTTAAGAAAAACAATATGCTCGAACAAAAATATCAGCCATTTGCAATAACTTTAAACACAGGTAAATAAAATAATTTTGTTGTTAGGTATACGTATACAGTTACAATAGAGAAAGGAAATATTTTAACAAAATAAATAATTTTGATGTTCATAGTACGAAGTGGAAATTTATATTAGTACCAAACACTTATCAAAGCTGGTATATAGACCAGATATAACCCTGAATAACATTAAATAACAAAAAGGCATTACAATTAGTATCAACAGGTCAAATAAACAAGAAAGTACGATTTGAGAGTACTCGCAGTTACTGACAGCTAGTTAAAAGCCAAAACAATTAATAATAAAAATCATGCATCAGAGACTAAAATCAACTAAAACACATCCCAGGGATTTAGTATTTTAACGTCATGGACAGTCAAAGAAGACATGACTAGTGCAATGCCAAAATAAATGTATCGACAGACAGTAGGATAGTTAGGAGTTTAACCTCTTTACAGATCAAAATGAACGTGTGTGTGTCTTTAAACATCCCGTTTGAAAAGAATACAAATTTAGTTATGTTTTAATTTGCTGATGACAAAATCGATATTAGTGCCAATGTAAACTATATTCAAAGATCTAATTACAACATTGGTAAGATAACCTGAACTAATAAGTTTATTTAAAGGTTCGATGAGTTTACACGGATCATATAGTGATTTCCGCGCTTTAAGTACAACATTACCGTAAAATTTAGGATGTGAAATACCGTTTTAATCAGTTTTCCACAGGTACAGCCAAATTTACTAATCAAATCTTTGTATCTATGAAAGAACTTAGTAAAAGTTTTACGTAATTTATGGTAACGAAATCCCTGACTTAATAATTTACTAGTGATGCATTGATTACGTTCGTTAAAATCTATGACATCACTACACACACGGGTAGTGATGTCATAGTACACTTAAACGGTAAGTTTAAAGTGGTTGTACATTGTAACAAGCAACAAAGCCGATTTTATAGATACAATTCAATTCTTTTTAAACGGTTTAAGAGGAAATCAATTCACTTTTGATGTGGAAATTTAGATATTTTTTTTTAAATTTATAATTTGAGAAAACTTTATTTCAATACAAAATGTATTTATCCCGTAACAATGTTCAATATTAAGCTGCCAAAAAACCTTTATTTTCAAGGTATCCAGTATGGACATATCAGAAGCAGTGTCCATGAAATGTAACTTATTTCAAAGACTTTAATTGGACTCTAAAAACTCTAAAACGCTTCTTATCGTTAGATTTATTACTCGGAGGTCTTATAATCTTGAACCGTGCACAACCAATATGTCAATTAATGTGGTAATTATGACACCATTCAGCTAACAAGACATAATCAAGTTTGGGAAATGTAATTTTGCATAAAAACCCGTATGTTTTGCACACATATTTGAAGACAGATTGAAATTGTTACGTTTATTTATTGAATATATAGATATGGATACATGTTTCAAGTAAAAAGAAAAAAATACAATACTTGAAGTCTTATCAAATATATGTCTTCATAATGTCTTTTGGACAAGAATTTTCGGAAATTGTCCTATTTATCTCATTTTGTTTTTTAATCATGTGTCTTCTCTCTTCTGTTGTCATATTGGGTAATTGACTTTCGTCTTGGTCTTAGTCTTACACATATTGAACCTATTATCACCTCTGCTACTCCTTGTTCTTTAATATCAGCAACTTGTGTACTATGTCTTTGCACTAGCATCAGAAGTTGTTTAATTATCAAGGCCACTGTTTTCGTTATTTTTATTTTTATTTGTTTAAAATTAACCTAGTTATTCACTGACATGCCGGTATTTTAAAGCAAGTACACTTAGATCATTTCACTAAGGAATGACCATTTAACTTTGAGGGGAGTTGGGTGGGGTATATTGTTTTTTTTTCATTCTGAAAGATTTTTCGTAACACGCAGGCGTCAAATTATTTGTTTGTTTTTTTTTTTTTTTTGTTTGGCTTTAATTATGTCAAATTTAATGTCAAATACTCGCAATCAGAAATTTGTTTACTGTCTCCTTGATCAAAATACCTTTTCTTCAAATTTTGGGGAATCAGAATATATATTTTAGAAAAAAAACATAAAAGTTAAATGATCGTCCATTTACTCGCATGAAAAATGTTGATTACTCACACAGGATTATCAAATGAGTAAACTATATTTGTCATGCATCTTATTTTTCAGAATGTACAGACTGTTATACCTGTTCGGAAGAGGCAGTGTTGAGACCAGCAGGAATTGAGGAAGAAGATTTTTTTCTTTTTTCTTAACAAAGACGAAACACTTTGTACTCATATAACATTATAGATTGAACATTCAATGATTTTTCAGATTGTAATAAATATATTTGACAGTATTGTGATCGTGGAAAAGTCGAACCAAATTATGTATTTCTTATTTCGGACATTTGGACTTGTTTCTTACATTATTTACAGTTTTTGTTTAATCTTTTCAGACAATTTCATTCTTAATACACCAGACAATGTGTTTTGATTTGCATTCTTAAATATCATTCATGTGTGTCACTTTTTAATCTAAAATTGTATGAAAAACTTTACAAAAGACTATGTTTACTTATGCTTCACAACTATTTCATTTTCATCACATTTTAATCCGTTAATGTTTACAGCGTACATAGATAATTTCTATCAATATCTATTTTATCAGTTCTTGTTCAGGACATGTATGATAACAATGACATTAATCCGTTTTCAATTACGGTCTATTGTTACTTTTAAGTGTTAATTGTATGTTTATTATTATGTAATCTTAATTCTTTGGCAACCTGTAAACATTGTCTATCTTTATAATTTGTCGACTGAAGTTAAGTCTTCAGTAATAATAATAATAATAGTAATAATACTAATATCTTTATTTAAAGAGAGTAACTCATTTGGGTTAAACCAATTTTCAATAAGGCGCTTTACATACAATATTAACTACATGAATAAAATATAATCAATCTACTATTACACACAAATAAACAATAGATGTATATATACACAAATATAACAACAACAACAAAAAAAAAAAAAAAAAAAAAGAAAAAGAAAAATAATACACCAATATTATACAAAGTGGTTTAACTTATAAATTTCACAATTTAAAAATATAATGACTTGTAAGAGTATTTGAATGCAGATACAGTTTTGATTTTTAATTTCACTGGATAGTGAATTCCACACTTTTGGACCACTAAAAAAAAACTTAATTTGTATAATTCTGTATTTGATTTAGGGACAATGAAATTATCTGATGATGAAAATCGAGTATTGTACGATTGTTTACTATTTGTAGGCACAGTAAGATTTGATAAATATTTGGTGCCAGTTCAGGTTTTGATTTATACATTAATAATGACTTGTGGTAAAGTATTCTCTTAGTAACGGGAATAATTCCAGAATCCTTAAATAGTTGAATAGATGGTTTACGAATATCGTGTTCGTTTAAAATAATTCTAGCTGCCCTTTTTTTGCAATTTTAGTAAACTTTCAATTAAAAACTTGTTACAGTTTCCCCATACTGAACAACAGTAATCCAAATGTGGAAGAATATACGCATTGTAAATAGAATTCGTGCATTATGATTCAAGTATTTCTTGATTCGTTTTAATAAAGCTAATGAAGAATTAACTTTTTTGATTATATGATTAATTTGATCATACCAAGAAAGAGTGGCGTCAACAAAAATACCAAGGACTTTTTCACAGTGACTTTCACTAATATGTTGGCCATTAATGGCTATATTTAATGTGTCATTGCACATGACAGACAGTTTTTGTTTTGAACCTATACACATTGTTTTAGTTTTTGGCATATTAACTAACATTTTGTTTTCATCAACCCAATGACAAATATTTTCTAATACAACATTGAGTGCCTGACTTATATACCTTTTGTCTTTTCCCATAAGGGAAATAGTGCTATCATCAGCAAACAGATCAGTATTATGATTAGGACTACATAAAGGCAAATCATTAATAAATATTAAGAATAATATAGGACCTAAAACTGACCCTTGAGGTACACCTGCTTTTTACTCCTAATGTTATTGTATAATAACTGAAATAACCACGTTACCAGTTTTTACCAGCCTTTATTCTATCCAGTAATTAACTAACATATGTACTGCATAGAATCGTGGCGATATTGACTGAAAAGAACATAGCTTATGACTTTAAAAAGCTCTCGGCTCAAAAGAACATTTATCGTGGCTAAATAATAGCCCATGGCTCAATTGAACATAGCTCATGGCTCAATTGAACATAGCTCGTATCTCAGTAATGCATTAGTCGTAACTCAACAGAACATAGCTCATGGCTCAATTGAACACAGCTCGTGTCTCAGTAATGCATTAGTCGTAACTCAATAGAACATAGCTCGTGATTCAATTGAACATAATTAGCTCGTTGCTCAATAGATAAAGACACAGAGAATAGTTTGTTAGTTTATAGTTCATAGCTCGCGGGTCAATAAAGCAGAGATCGTGGTTCAAGAAAACAAGGAAAATAGCTTATAGATACTTATTCAATCTAAACATGAGAACAAGTGATATTATGTTCTTTCAATCTAGCTGTCTCAATGTTTATATCAAATTAATTCGTCATATGTGACTAGCCATATTATTTCCAGGTTTTTATAAGTGTATCTAGTCTAAAATGGGCTTATTGCATATTTATCTAGAACATACTGAAAGAAAACTTCCTGTCGCAGTTATTATGACAGATTTTTCTGGAATATTTTATATCTTCCGGTTTCAATAGCGAGGAATTATCACTAATTCTCAATTTGCATATAAGTTTTCTTGTATCAAGATTAGGGGTATGTCAAGTAAAATTCTTGTTTATATTCAGTTTTATATGTTTAAACAAAGGAAGTTTACTATTTTGATCAAGAGATGATATCTTATTGTCATATATTTCTTTACATCTTTGCTGAAGTTCATTTTATAGTATTTTGTACTAAGATTCTTACAGGATCTGTATTTGTTTTTAGATTCATCTTTGGGTTTGCTAATATTATTGTCGGACCAAATATGATTTTATATGAGTACCATGAGTATATACATCATTCATGAAGTGACTTTGAAAGAGAATAATAACACTCTTTAAGTAAGCAGGTGAGTTTTCACTCAAAAGTTGGTCTTCATACAAAAGTAACTGTGTGACATTGAAACAATAAAGGAGAATCTTCCTAATTCAAATCTAGAGGCAATGTTACTGGCACATTTCTTTATTCCAAGTGTTAATTTACAAAACTTATTGTAAATTTTTCAGGGTACTCTTATCTATAAAATTGAATTTATCCAAAGGAGAATTATTTGTTCTAGCTGTAGCAAATTGCCAATTGCATTATAGTATGGTCTGTACACATCCATATACCAAATTTCATATTTATATGTAAGAATAGGACGAACCAAAGAATCAAATAAGAACACATATATTTCATTGACACTGACATTTTAAAAGAATACCACAATATTCTATTTTAAAATCCAACCGCATTCAGTTAGAACTATAACAGTCAATATTCTTTAAAACTTCAGTTTTGATAGCTCAACATAGGACTATCTCCCACTATAAAATTGAGAATGGAAACAGGAAATGTGTCAAAGAGACAACAACCCGACCAAAGAGCAGAAAACAGCCCAAGGGAACCAATGTGTACATACATTTAACTGAATGCAGTTGGATTTTAAAATAGAATATTGCGGTATTTTTTTAAATGTTCTTTAATGACATTTTGAAAACTGCAAAACCTACTATAAGTGCCAATTAGTAACGATTTGTCGTTTTCGCATGGGCATTTAATTAATTCGTGTCCTACAATGTACTTCCTAATTTAATTCTCTCACGGATTAAGGCCAGCTTTGATACCCTTTTTTTCTTGGACGAATAATTTGTCCATTTAAGTTAGCACAACAGTTTTATTCAGTAAAATTGGGGGTATTTTTATTTACTAACGTTGTCATTTAAAAGATGTTAAAACTAATGAAATCATATAGAAAAGAAGAGATAACCAGGAAGCATTTTCAAAAGAGTTGGATAAAATAAGATACTTGAAAAGACATAAACATCGCAAGGCTACATTCTTGATGGTGTATAACTGTATTCTTATTATGTTACACATACATTGCATGGTGAATAAATTGAGAGTGAAGTATCAATATTGATGTTTTTTTGACAAAACGAATGTTGTGCAGCATTGGTGATTGATACTTGTATTTAAAAAGTATGCTTTGGAAAACATTGATGAGCAATGCACCGATAAAAGGAATACAGAATAAAAATTGTGCTGTACTAAAATGTTTATGTTTTTTAGAAGTAAAATATACAGAATGTGAAACTTCATGTTGCCGTTTATGATTTCTTCCTTATTTTCATCTATGAAAGCTTTTAACAATATTTTATATGTAATACTAAAAAAAATCACCAATTGCAGTCCGTAATTGATCAACAGGTTGTCGACAGCGTGGCTCCTTTGAACATATGTGAATAAATCTTTCGAACTATAATAACTAGTTCAATCTTACCATGAATTCAGGGATCGAAGAGTAAAAAATAGTTATGTTAATATGTAATCAGATAGTGAACCTTCAATGTTATTTTTGAACTAGTGTAAATGTATTTAATGCATTTCTTCATTTCAATATATTAAGCGAAAAGACACCAATAATAATAATGAAAAAAATATGTTTACTGACCTTTCAATGACTTTGACGAAGACTGCTCGATATAACTATAATAGCCACACGAATTCGCTAAATCTTATATACAAGATTCGTTTGACATCCTTGTAATGACATAAAGAATTGTGGAAATTGTGCGGATATACTTATATCACTAATAAAACCCGCATCCGTATATGTTAATAAAAACGGGAAGCTATGAAATTTAATTTTTAATATGGATTTATGATTCTGCAACTACAGCACATTGACATAGAAATCTTGTGGAAGTGTAGACAAACTATATTCATTGTAATTCCTTTAAATAATAACAGTTCTGTTTTTTTTTGTACAGACTGCAATCCAGACTCGTTGACTTTTAAGTATATAAAAGGGCTCAAAGTATAACTCTTTGAATAACGCAACAAAATAGGCGATATTTGAAGATCTAGTCGTTTTCTCTCCTCTCAGGCACTGACCTGTGTGTTATTAAAAATTATTTGTTTTTGATTAAAGTCGATGAAAATTGTTTTTCCCTGAGAGAAAAAAAAATTGCAGCTCCTCCAAAGATGAATATTTGGTGCAAAAGAAAAGATTTGAGGCGTGAAGTAGTAAAGGAAAGTATCTTTTAATAAATGTATAACAAGAAAAACATTTATTTCAGTTATTTAAAAGTAATCTCGATATTTTCAGTCCTGAATATGCATTGCGATAGGCATTATTCGGAAAAGACGATTTTTCCCACAACAAATACACCAAAGAAGACATTATCAAAACGTTGGACTTTTTGATCGACAACATATTTGTTGAGTGTGATGCATTGACATTTCAGCCGACAGTCGGTATTTCAATGGGTACTGTGTGTACACCAGTATTGGACGATTTGTTGTTGTACTCTTATGAAGCAGAATTCATACAGATTCTTTTCAAAGACAAAAAGAAAAGGTCTCTTCCAAATTTCTTCAATTTCACTTTCAGATACATTGATGATGTATAATCACTCAATACCCAACATTTGAATGAATACTTACATCTCATATATCCCAGTGAACTTTGATACTTAGGATACTACCGAAAGAAGAAGGTCTGCTTCATATCTTGATCTTTTCCTCGATATTGCCACAGTTGGACGACATCAAACTAAAATCTTTAACAAACCTTTGGATTTTAACTTTCCAGCTGTCAACTTCCCTATTTCTCAGCAGTAAGATATCCGTCGTATAGCGCTTGCATATATGTCAGTGAATACGTTACACTCGTGCATTTTCACATGAGCTTGCTTCTTACACAAAAACTTCTCCAACAGATATATGAGGAAGAACGTTTGAAATTGACACTACCAAAGACCATCTGGAGGTTAACATAAAGTATTCAACAATAAACAGGTGTATTAAATACACTTTTCAATCGGAATCAGATTTTAGATAGTGCTTCATTCAGTATTTCATGTTTTGATTTATTTCTACTTAAATTATACTGAAAGATTTTTATCACATATTGTATGATATTCACGAGAATTGGATAGAATGTCACTGGTATATATTTTTTTTAATGGATGATTATGCCTTTCATAAAACAACAAAAATCCTTAATTTCCATTGGTTTCATTATGTTAATTCCTAATACAGATCAGCAACACATAGAACTACCTCCATTTTCATTGTTACATGTAATAAAAAAAGTTTTGAGTACACTTAAACGGTAAGTTTAAAGTGGTTGTACATTGTAACAAGCAGCAAAGCCGATTTTATAGATGGAATATACAATTCTTTTTTAAACGGTTTAAGAGGAAATCAATTCACTTTTGATGTGGAAAGTTAGATATTTTTTTTAAATTTATAATTTGAGAAAACTTTATTTCAATACAAAATGTATTTATCCCTTAACAATTTTCAATATTAAGCTGCCAAAAAACCTTTATTTTCAAGGTATCCAGTATGGACATATCAGAAGCAGTGTCCATGAAATGTAACTTATTTCAAAGACTTTAATTGGACTCTAAAAACTCTAAAACGCTTCTTATCGTAAGATTTATTACTCGGAGGTCTTACAATTAATTGTCAATTAATGTGGTAATTATGACACCATTCAGCTAACAAGACATAATCAAGTTTGGGAAATGTAATTTTGCATAAAAACCCGTATGTTTTGCACACATATTTGAAGACAGATTGAAATTGCTACGTTTATTTATTGAATATATAGATATGGATACATGTTTCAAGTAAAAAGAAAATAAACAATACTTTAAGTCTTATCAAATATATGTCTTCATAATGTCTTTTGGACAAGAATTTTCGGAAATTGTCCTATTTATCTCATTTTGTTTTTTAATCATGTATCTTCTCTCTTCTGTTGTCATTTTGAGTAATTGCCTTTCGTCTTGGTTTGAGTTTTTTTATTCTTATTTGTTTAAAAAAAAAACCTAGTAATTCACTGACATGCCGGTATTTTAAAGCAAGTACACTTAGATCATTTCATTAAGGAATGACCTTTTAACTTTGAGGGGGGTTGGGTGGGGTATATTGGTTTTTTTATTTTTTATTCTGAAAGTTTTTTCATAACACGCAAGCGTCAAATTATTTATTTTTTTGTTGGGCTTTACTTATGTCAAATTTAATGTCAAATACTCGCAATCAGAAATTTGTTTACTGTCTCCTTGATCAAAATACCTTTTCTTCAAATTTTGGGGAATCAGAATATATTTTAGAAAAAGTAAACATAAAAGTTAAATGATCGTCCACTTACTCGCATGAAAAAATGTTATTACTCAGACAGGATTATCAAATGAGTAAACTATATTTGTCATGCATCTTATTTTTCAGAATGTACAGACTGTTATACCTGTTCGGAAGAGGCAGTGTTGAGACCAGCAGAAATTGAGGAAGAGCGCTTTTTTCTTTTTTCTTAACAAAGACGAAACACTTTGTACTCATATAACATTATAGATTGAACATTCAATGAATTTTCAGATTGTATTAAATATATTTGATAGTATCTTACTTCTTTCACAGTCAATGGCAGTTTATAAATTATTTGATCTGGACTATAGTGTTTCTGCAGAATGCTGTTTTCTTAATTGTGATATAAACACACTTTCATACTATTTTTTGATAAGAACTTTGCAATACTGCAGTAGTTTGTGATCAGAAACTTATACACACAGTGGAAATCTTGCAACTGGATAAACTTTTCCAAACATAAGAAATAAATTAAAATCAATTGAATAGTTTTTTTATATTTTGATTTAAATAATGTCCTATTTTCTCAGCGGAAATATAATCTGTATGTAATGTGAGACCCGTGTTAAATATAAAGAGATTGGTGTTCATGTACATGAGATAAAATGGATTGATTGTTGTTTGCTTAGTGTTCATTGCCCTAAATTATTCATTCATATTCAGCACAATAAATGCAAAAAAAAAATCTTCATTTCCTAAAAACTTAAAATGTCAATGGATCTGTACAATGATTAGTCTTTCTTTACAGTGAATGCAGAATTTCATTTGATTAACTTCCAAATGAGGAAACAAAGAAATATTTTAAAAAAAACTAAAGCCTATGCATTGTTAGTTATAAACTAAAATTAGTTTTGTTAAACACTTGTGTTTTCTTCAGGTTAGACACATTACATGTTACAAACACATCCATTAGGATAAACATTTCAAAGGAGTACTCTAAGATCCGTACTTTGTGTGTTACATCTTTCTGTTTGTTGTTTTTTATGTGCTTTGTATAAATTTGATGGGTCAATACTTCTACAACTGATTTTTAAAGTTTGTTATTATGTTCTGCTGTTACACCCCTGTCTACGGCTGGAGGGAGAGTTTGGCATAACCCCGCAACACTATGTTGTTATCTTTAAATCACCATGGCTTGTTAGATTAACAACATATTACATGTAAACTAGTTGCCAAGTTTAAACCAGCGAAAATTTAGAGAGAAAGAAAAAGTTGGAAAAAAAACATATTCCAGTTAGGATTTATATTGATTAGATCGATTCAAGAACCTTTATATGTGTTATTACTTGTGGGATTATATGTTTCTGAACTGAAAAAGTGCAATAATGAGTAGTTTCGATATGTCAGAATTTGATCCACTAAATATGATCGCAGCAGACACATACGTACAGTCGGTGATGGTTCTGCAGAAAGTAAATGAAATCGTCACAAAGGCTGATGTTCACACAGAAGGAATCGTGAGTAACTTAAACTATAGTAATGGAAAGGAGAAAAGGCGATTGGAATCAGATTCCCCCTTAAACAGTGTCAAAAAATTGAAACCGACAACTGTAGATAATGCGAATGATATTATTCGACTAACGGATTCACCACACTGCAGTATGAATTTTGTTTCAAGTGAACACTCTTTAAAGTCTAATAAAAGTGATATAAGTGAATTAAAAGGTCTAGTGGTCGGATTAACAGGTAGCTTGAATAATTTTGTTGACATTATTACCAAAAGGATGGATAGTATTGAAACTAGTATTCCTATTCAAATTGCAAATTAATTGATATCAAAGTGTCTGAGGAATTAAAAAAAAAAGGTAACCCATAAATTTCAAGAAGATATTAAAGTAGTGTCGGATAAAGTTACTAGTCTGGAAAAATCTCATGCTGATGTATTGAAGCAGAAATCCGTTGTAAACGACGAAAAGCTGCTTATTGTTGTGCGAAATTTACCGCAGACCGAAACCGAAAATGTGTTGAAAAAAGCTACTGCATTAATCAAGGATGGTTTGCGACTAAAGGATGTTAAACCTGTATGGTGGAGCGTAAATTTGATAATCGGTCAGGAAAACATGGTGTTCTTGTAATTGGCTTTGCCTCCTCAGAAGACAAACAAAAAGTGATGGAGAAAAAAGTAGCTTAATAATCAAAAACCTGGTAATAAATTGTTCAAATAAGGCTTTTGAAAATAGTGGAATTAATTACTTTTGGAGTGTCAAAAATTCGTTGGAAGTACTTGATAAATTGCATGCTTATATTGGTGATTTCGAATTTGTTCAAAGTTTTGATTTTTCTACCCTATATACCACTTTGTTTCATAATCTTATTAAGAAAAAATCACCTGATTAAATGGGGATTTAAAAAGTCGGAATGCGAATATATATGTTCAAACTCTTTTAGATCATTTTTTAGTAACAACAAACAAAAGAACTATGTCAATTGGAGCTGCTTTGATACTATAACTGCCCTTGAATTTTTACTAGATAAAATTTTTGTTTGCTATGGAGATTCCGTATATCGTCAGGTTATCGGAATTCCCATGGGGACTAACTGTGCACCACTTACTGCGGACCTGTTTCTGTATTGTTATGAGTTACAGTTTATGACTAAAATCAGCAAAGACCCATCGAAACAACATCTGATTCAAAAATTTAATAACACTTTTAGATATTAGATGATATATTGGCTCTCAATAATGACGACTTCAGTATCTACACTAAAGAGATTTATCCTGCCGAACTGACTTTAAATAAAGCTAATACTAACAATGAACACTGCCCTTTCCTGGATCTTGATATCTATATCTTTAACGGGAAGCTTAATACCAAAATTTATGATAAAAGAGATAATTTTTCATTCCCGATTGTTAATTATCCATTTTTAGATGGTGACGTTCCCTTGCCACCATCTTATGGTGTTTATATATCCCAACTTGTTCGATTCGCTCGTGTTTGTAACAACGTATTTGATTTCAACGAAAGAAATCTCTGTATTACTGAAAAATTATTACACCAGGGTTTTCGATATTACAAACTAGTCAAAACATTTACTAAATTTTATCATCGGTACAAGGACATCATTCGTAAATATAAATCAACATGTAGACATCTTATACGTTCAGGTTTTTTACATCTAATATCTTATGGTAATATTCTTTACAAAGCACAAAAATGTCGGCATTCACCTCAAAAGCTAACCAAACCTTTGAACAGACTTATTCGGAAAGGATATAGTTACGATACTGTTGTCAGGTCATTAAGGATTGCATATTTTGGTATTGATATTGATTCACTCATAGGGTCTTTGCATCGGAAATAAACACTTTTATTCTAAAACCAGTTGTTGGCATGATACGGGTTATGTTCTTCTCATATATTTTATGATTGTATGATACTAAACCCCTAACGGGAGGGATTGTACTTGATTTTCATATGATAAAAACATAATCTTTCAATCAGTTTAATTGAGGTCTGTAGCTGGCATGTCAGTAACTGCTAGTAGTCCTTTGTTAATTTATGTATCATTGTCATTTTGCTTAGTTTCTTTTGTTACCTATTCTGACATCGGACTCGCACTTCTTTTAAACTGAGTTTTTTGTTCGTATTGCTATGTGTTTCTTTATTCTACATTGGCTAGAGGTATAGGGGGAGGGTTGAGATCTCACAAAACATGTTTAACCCCGCCGCATTTTTGCGCCTGTCCCAAGTCAGGAGCCTCTGGCCTTTGTTAGTCTTGTATGTTTTTTTTTAATTTTAGTTCATTTATATGTTTTGGAGTTTAGTGTGACGTCCATTTTCACTGAACTAGTACAAAATTTTATTTAGGGGCCAGCTGAGGACCACCTCCTGGTGCGGGATTTTCTCGCTGCGTTGAAGACCCATTGGTGGCTTTCGGCTGTTGTCTGCTCTTTGGTCGGGTTGTTTTCTCTTTGACATATTCCCCATTTCCATTCTCAATTTTAATAGAATCTCGGAATTTTAAAAATGTATTCATTGAAAATTCAATTCCTAAAGCGCAGCGGATTTTAAATGCTAGCCTGAAGCATATTATGAAAGCTATTGGTGAACATAAGTTAGATATCAAGGGAACAGTTGTGAAACCACAGTCAGAGAGGTGAAGTAGATAGGTCCGTAAACAACACATCACTAAAACACCTTTAAAATCAACAAGACAGTAATGCAAAATCGAACAATAACGATCGAAGTCGAAATTATAACGGTCGTGGTCGTGGGCACTACAGTCAAGGTAGAAGTCAGCATTTCGACAGAAGTCAGAATTTCGAAACAAATACTAGAGGAGGTAGATATTAGTTATCCTGCGGATTTTGGAATGTAAATGGATGGAATACCAATGTACATAGTGACAAATTTAAATTTTTAGATTCATGTTTTAAATATTATAATCTGCATATGGTTGGAATTGCGGAAACGCATTTGACCGGTAATAAAGGCATTGAAATCGATGGTTACAACTGGTTCGGTTTTAATCGTAAAAACGTTCAAGTGCGTGCGAAAACTGGTTCTGGTGGGGTCTGACTTTTAATACGAAATGATATTTGCAGTCAATTTAATGTTGAAATGATTGACAATGATACAGATGGAATATTGTGGGTGAGGTTGGAGGATAAAAACTGTTTACAGAACGCTTTCTGTGTTTGTGTGGTATATTTGCCACCTAAAAACTCCACACGTGCAGTAAACGTGAACGAATTTTTTGAAACCTTAATGACAAAAATCTACACCCTTCTTCAAGGGTCTCCGTTTTATTTGTGTGGCGATTGGAATAGTAGATGTTCCGATTTATCAGATTCGATTGCAGAAATAGACAGTTTACCCGAAAGACATCTAATTGACTTTTATCATATGGTTATGGTAGTACTTTTTGTGATTTCTTAATTGACGTAAACTGTTGTATTTTAAATGGACGTAAAACAGTTAAAAACTACTTTACATTTGTATCTTCACGTGGTAGTAGCGTCGTAGATTATTGTGTGGTACCATACGAAATGCTTGATTGTTTCGATAATTTCAAAGTAACTAGAACAAGTATAATGATCAATGAAACTTGTGCCATCGGTAAATACGATCTGACCAGAATAGTTCCGGATCACTCCTTCCTGTCATGGGATTTCTCGTTGAATTTTAGTTTTGGAATTGAAATAAACAATATTACTCAAAATGTACGTAAAACAACCAAATACGATACACGCAATCTACCCGATGATTGGCTTTTAACTAGTTCTGCTATTTCTGACATTAATGGGTTTATTCAACACTTGGCATCTTCTGAGGCCACTCAAGACAACATTGAACGTGTGTACGAAGATTTCGTGAGCGTTATAAAAAACGAAATGTCGTCAAAACTTCCATCTAAAACTATACGAATACTTAATGGAGCTAGTAATAAAAAGAGAAAGTGTAGGAAACCATGGTGGAATGATGATTTAACAATTCTCTGGAATGAAGTGTGTGATTCTGAAAAAAAAAATGGATAAAATGTAAAAATCGAAATCAAAAGAAAGAGTTTCGCAATTACTTTATAAATAAACGGAAAGTATTTGATAAAGCTGTGCAAAGATCAAAACGTCAGTACTGGTATTTGTTATAAGAAGATTTGGATAATTCTTGTAAAAATCAAAAGGAATTTTGGAAAAAGATTGCTAGAATTGGTGTTGGAAACGAGCGTCAAAAGGTATTCCTATGGAGGTGAAACTTAGTGATGGATCTATTTTGTGTAATAAAAATAATATATATTTTATAAATGGAAATCTGAGTTTTCTAATATGTTTAATAGAAATTGTAATAATTATGATTATGACTTAAATAATCAATCTTTACTTGATGATATGCTTGACTGTGAAATTTCAGTTGAAGATTTTTGAACGCTCTACTGCCTTCTAAAAGCGGAAAAGCTCCTGGTTATGATGAGATTCCCGTTGAACTTTATAAGAATCAGACAACGTCAATGGCATTAACTAGAATCTTAATTGTTTGTTATAACTCCGGGAAGGTACCTTTTAAATGGTCAAAAGGTGTTATTACTACAATTCCTAAGAGTTCCACGTCAGATCCACGAGACCCTCTGTCGTATCGCGGTTTGACTTTAGCGTCAACTTCTTATAAACTCTATTGTGGTGTTCTAAATGTATGTTTAACACACAAACTTGATGACATCGACTTCCTGCATGATGAGCAAAATGGCTTTAGAAAAGGTAGAAATACATTGGACTATATAAGTACTTTA
The DNA here is from genome assembly GCA_017311375.1 of Mytilus coruscus. Taxonomy (NCBI): domain Eukaryota; kingdom Metazoa; phylum Mollusca; class Bivalvia; order Mytilida; family Mytilidae; genus Mytilus; species Mytilus coruscus. The sequence continues at coordinate 24,946,992 of CM029606.1, read as the reverse complement.
ACAAACATTATTGAAACACGAAAACTTCGAAAACTTTCAACTTATATTGCATTTATTGACTTTAAAAAGGCCTATGATTGGATTAATAGAGATTTATTGTTTTGTAAATTACAGTCATTAGGAATTAGTTCGAAAATGCTGCAGGCAATACATTCATTGTATAATAATGTTCAGTCTTGTGTTAAGATTAACGGTAATTTTACTGATTGGTTTAACGTAAATTGTGGCTTAAAACAAGGGTGTATATTATCGTCATTATTGTTCAATATTTTTATTAATGATCTAATTGATGATATCAAAAGGTTAAATATTGGTATCAATATTGATAATGATAAAGTTTGTATATTATTGTATGCAGATGATGTTGTATTTTTAACTGAAAATGAAAATGATTTACAAAAACTGTTAGATACACTCAATACATGGTGCAATAAAAATGATATGACAGTTAATTTAGATAATTTTAGATAAGTCAAACATTGTACATTCTGTGCCTAGAACTACTTTTCCATTTTATTTAATGGTAACAAAATAGATAATGTATCTCATTATAATTATCTTAGTTTTCTTTTTACTGAATTTTTGAGTTATGATGATATGGCAAAAGCGGTGGCAAAATCCGCTAGTAGATCATTAGGGTTGTTAATATCCAAGTGTAAAGCAGATGGAGGTTTTCAGTACTCCACATTTACAAAACTTTTTGATTCATTAGTTTGGTCTGTAATTGAATATGGTGCTGCCTGATGTGGTACGAAGGATTTATCATGTATTAATAGTGTGAAGAATAGAGCCATGCGCTTTTTTATGGGTGTCGGTATATACACACCTAATCTGTCATTATATGGTGATATGGGCTGGATGCCTTGTAGTATTAAACAATGGTCTTGTGTATTTAGAAACTGGTCACGATTAACAAAATTGTGTGATGAGAGGTTGAATAAAAAAGTTTTTTTATGGAGTTATTCCTATCGAAAGGGTAGAGTAAATGCCAAATTTATAAGTCTTGGTATGAATAATTTATGTAATACTAATTATATTTTAAGTAAGAATGACATAAAAGATTTCGTAAATGTATTATTTGAAAATTTTAAGAAGGATTGATTAAGAAAATTGATGTCTAATGATACAAGTAAATTACGAACTTACAGAGAATTTAAATGTATATATGGTGTTGAGAATTATTTGATTAAAAATATGCCTGGTAAATACAGGAGTGCTATGTTTAAATTTCGGTGTGGTATCGCACCTATTCGAATAGAAACAGGAAGATACGAGAATATATGTTTAGAAAAAAGGTTGTGTTTTAATTGTAATGATATTGAAAACGAAAAACATGTTTTATTGCAATATCCAATATATGCAGATTTACGTGATAGCCTTTTTAATCGTGCTAGTCATTTTAACGATAGCTTTATGAATATGCTTGATGATGAAAAACTTATATTTATTTTTAATAATGATGATATGCAATTTTACACTGCCAAAATCTGCCACGATATACTATTAAAAAGAAAAAGTGTTTTATATGTTTAATGATTGTATATACATTACTTTTATGTCAAATGTTTTAATCCTTTTTAGAGTGGCTAATGTATAAGCTGGTGTTTACCTTTTATATGTGTCGATGTAACAAATAGGTTTAATGCTTGTATATACATTTTTTTTATGCATATGTGTTTTAATCAGTCTCTCATAGCTCTTTTCAGAGTGGCTTATGTATACGCTGCTGTTTATATATGTCTAAGTTTTTTATGTATGTACATGAGGTGAGACTTTAATAAAGTATTTATCTTGTCTTGTCTTGTCTTGTCTTGTAAAGTATATTAGCTACAATAAACCGAAGCATAATGGGTACTTCGCATTGTGTTTCTTATTTTTTTATCGAACTGTAAAATTATCATTGTTATTTGGGTATCCATCTGAGAAATTTACTGTCATCTTTTAATCCCCAGAGTTTTTGATAAAACTACCTGTTTGAACAAATAAAATAATTTTATTTATATATAAGCAACAAAAAAAGAGACATTGGGGAAATTTCCCTGACTTACCTTTTCCATCGAACTGCTAAATTTTCGTTGTCAGTAAATTTGAAGATTAATTATATGTTCCGGTTAAAATTTCAACCAAAGATGAAGAACCGCGTCAAATTTCATAAAGTGTGAAGTAACGAAATATCATATTTCGAGGACAAATCACGTTAAAAAAGTAACATACAAAGGATAACAAGAATTAATTTACCAATAATATTGGACAGACAAAACAAACTACCAACACCCAACTCCTCCGAAAACACCACTCCCACAAACACCAATAGACAACAAAAGACTAGCTTCACGTATGCACAAACCTTCCCCTCTGCATATCTATATAAAAAAAGGAGATGTGGTATGATAACGAATGAGACAACTGTCCACCAGAGTCCAAATGACGTGGATGTAAGCAATTATAGGTCACCGTATGGCCTTCAATAAAGAACAAAACCCATACCGTATAGTTATATGTCAGTATACCATATGTCGTAAATACACAATAACACATGCACCGTGCAGGTAAAAACTGATACCTTGAACAAGGAACTAAATGATAGCACATATTTGGAAAGCAGTGTCAAAATGTGTTCGCTACTACAGGAATCAAGCTAAAACACCAAAAGGTGTTGGTTAAATACTGCCGCTCAAGAAAAAAAAAACAAGCGCCTTTAATACAGGTTTCATGTGGTCTCTTCATAAAATCTATAACTCATTACTTTTATACTTCGATATACAGCTTTAAGATAAGTTCAGAGTTTCCATTGTACATTCTTATTTGATTGTTCAACTATTCTATGTGATTCATAGTGTCCATAGGTTCTTTATATTCTCTCCTAAGAATGTTTTGCAAATCATGAAAACTGTATTTTTGAAATCTTTTTTATTTCTTAGTCGCACCTTCGCATTTTGTTTTGTATCTTTACGTACGTACGGGTTAGAGAATATACATGGTAATGCTATATTTTCATGTTAACAATTACGACAAACCAAACACAATTACACGTTTACACAGCAAAGGAAGAAAAACGAAAAATGTCTATAAAAAGTAATTTCATTCTCCTGGTTTAATCACTTATGACTTTTGAGTGTAGTACCCGGTGGTTTCTTATTCTTTTGCTGTTGATGGACGTATTCTTTTGTTGTTGATGGACTTATTCTCTTGTTGTTGATTGACTTATTCGTATTACCTCCACGTTCTGTATCTCATAAGTTAGGAGCTTGTAATACAGTGGTTGTCGTGTGTTTCTGTATATATCGTATTGGTCTTTCGTTTATTGTTTTGTACATAAACCCGGCCCTTAATTTTATCGTTTGAATTGTTTACATTACTCATGTTGGGGCCTTTTTTAGCTTGCTATGCGGTATGTGTTTTGCTCATTGTTGAAGGACGTACGATGACCTACAGTTGATTACTTAACGTCATTTTGGTATCTGTATGAAAGTTGTCTATAGGAAATCATACCAGATCCTCTTATTCATATATTGTATAATACCAAATATTTAAATTGTGCATTGTGTCGGGTCATATATTGAAATTGTATATGTGTAAAAACTTTTATTATGCATAATAAATGTATTGCATCATCAATGAGACTACAAAATACTTCGTTAGTCTATCTAAGAATAACAAGAGATACGTGGTATATCTCTGATACAGCAACATAACAACAAATAAAAAAACACCTAGATGGCTATATACAGTTTTTAACAATACACATGATCTATAACGTCTGTCAAGTTGTAAAATGTTCAGTATATAAATATTTTGAATAAATAAAACAGAAACAATCGAAGATCTGCCATCAACACAAAGTTTTGAGTTTAGCAAATACATTAAGGTATGACAGAAGACAACCACAAAGGAGGTTCATGGCTTTGTGCAGGTATATTAATAGTAACACGCCCTCAAGGTGTATCTAATACTTAGTGGATCTGGGTTTTAAATCTCAACTCGCACCCTCTTAAACTGGATCAAACACTAACATTATGTACATAAAACAAAATACAATAAATATCAGTACAGGAAAAACACTTAACTGTAAAACAATGTATAGGAAAAAAATCAAATGATCAACTAAATAAACTCCTCACAGATACCAGGGTTACGATGTTGTACGCAAGACGCGAGTTTCGTCTACAAAAGACTTATCAGTGACACTTGAATAAAAAAAAAATCGTAAGGGGTTCCATGGAACCCTGTGTCTCGCCTGTGGTTGCTGCTGTCAGTGTAAAAGTATAATGTTGACTTAAAAAGTGAGTCCATTTATCAGTAATATACAGAATTTTAAAAAATCAACAATTTGCTCTGGATACTGTATTTTGGTCATAAACAAGCTTCTGTCCAAATTTCATAAAATTCCATGTAGGTTTGACAAAGTTATTGATGTCTAAAAAACTTTAACCCCAGATTGAACCTAAATGTTGACCCCGCCGCCAACGCGGACGATGGAATCTAGGATCGCTATGTTTCGCTTTCGCGAAGTAAATGTCGCAGGCTGGACAAAAAAGTTTTTAAAAAAAAGGACGAGGTAAAAGAGCATTGAAGACCTTAATTTCCGAACGGTTTTGTCAAATGCAGCTGAGGTAATTTTCTGGGGAAGAACATCCTCAGTATTTCGAAAAACTCAAGTTTTTTGTAAACAGTTAATTTATAAGTATGACCATATCAATGATAATTCACATCAACACAGAAGTGCTGACTTCTAGGCAAATTTTACAGTAATAAATAATGCTTGCAGCTACAGAAAGCAAACTCAAATTTGAAATAAAACCTTTCCTGTCTGATAAAGCTCTTCTATTCTAAATATGAATTGTAAAAGTTAAACTTTTAAGTAACAAAGCTATAACTATTAAAAATATAACGTTTTAGGTTAGATCTACACGAAACAAAATATAAGTTCACTCAACTGTTTGGTCAATATTATAGAATTACGGACATGACCACCAGTTTCGGAGGGAATAAAATTACAAGCACATTCATATTATCAACGTTTCCTAAATACGACCTTGAAAGTAATTTGGCGTTAGGATTGAATAATTGTTTTGGCGTAAAATGTCACATAATTAATTGTGAAGATACGAAGTCGCTCTTTTTCCGTGATTTTTCCGGTGTTTCAGATTTATGGTGTATAATCCATTTTTCCCTCAGAAACGAACTTAATGACAGAAAGTCAAATGTTAAGCTTTTCTAATTTCTTGTTATCGCTGCACGAAATATAAAATTTCGTAAAAATCAGGAATGCACGAAGTTATTCGATTTTCGAAATATGTGCTCAAGTCATTTAACATCAGAATTTAACTTTAATACAAGCCATTATCATATATGTTTGGCTATTATATGGCGGCCTGTTTTCATTGGTGGCGGAAGCCGGAGTGCCTGGAGAAAAATACCAACCTTCGGCAGGAAAACTGGCGATCTTAGTCAATTAAGATTGGAGTCGAACGCACCTGCCACGTGCGAGATTCGAACTCATAACATCAGTGTTGACAGGCTAGGGATACAGTGTTGAACTATTTGACCACTCGACACCGAGGCCCCTCCTTCTGTTTTAATTTTTAAGTCTAGAGAGCATCACACTGTCTTCAACGATAGACAGGTGTCTTGTCAATGTGTCTATCTCTCATTCGTCTAAAGTATATAAATTCAAGGCTGTAGTATTATATCGATTTTAAGATAGTATATACCATTAAGAAGATACAAAATAAGGTAAAAAGCAGAAACTGAAGGAACCACACGAATCCTCAAAAGATTGTTGAGAATATATTATATGAAACAACAAGCCGTCAACAACAAATTCTCAATACAACTGAAAAAAAAAATTACGGTCGACATGACATAAAAATGAAATATCAAGAATAATTTTATTAATATAAAATCTCATATATATGTAATTAACAACAAAACAAAACGGTACAAAACATAGACATAAGATAATAAGACATATCTTGAAGTTATCAAAATATAGAGTAATAATGAAACATCTCTATATGGTTGGCTGTTTAACATTACTATGTCAATATAATTACATTCTAAAAGCATGTTTCGATAATTATTGCATCTTTTATCGTTTATCATTCAGACAAGTCCTGGAATCAAGATCAATATTAATATATTAATATATCAAGATATAGGATACCAGTTTATTATTGATTGGTTCTAATTCTTTGCATTTCATGACAAAATGAAATTCGTCTTCAATGCCAGACTTGCATGAAGTAAATAAGACGGGATGTATATATATATGTCTGAAGAGACATTAATTGTCTAAATCCGGATATGGTGCACAAATTTTTGCACCTCATGTTTGCGGTCTACCATTTTTTCCGCAAGTTTATTGTTTTCTGTTTGGTATTAATTAATAGTTAAGATCCATTTTGTTACATCTGATGATCCGTTTATTTGGCAATCGCCATGGCAGTCAGCTGGGTTTAAGAACATCCGTTGTTCGACCTGCTAGTCAAATGCGTTTTGTTAAAATATACTTTTCACTTTTTGGTCTTTTGGAAAATGTTGTTTGTGCTGTATTTAAACCCCTCTACCAAGAAATTTGTTTTGCATGCACACGTATAAAAATTGCGGTTTTTATCCAACGCAATCATAGGTTTAAACGTTGTTTTCAATTTAGACTTGTTTATATTTTTTCGTTTGGGCTTGTATTATATTTGCCTTCGGGTTTATATGATCCGTTCATCCTATTTCGACTCTTCAAAATTCAAGAGTCTATCCTAAATTAAGGTAAATTATATGGCCTTCCAATTACCGTTTCGATTGCTAACATCACTGAAGAGACATTAATTGTCGAAATCCGGATATGGTATACTAATTTTTGCACCTTTTGTTTGCGGTATACCATCTTTTCCGCAAGTTTATTGTTTTCTGTTTGGTATTAAATTAATAGTTAAGATCCATTTTGTTACATCCGGTGATCCGTTAATTTGGCAATCGCCAATGGCAGTAATCAGGGTTTAAGAACATTTGTTGTTCGACCTGTTAGTCAAATGCGTTTTGGTAAAATATACTTTTCCACTTTTTTGGTCTTTTTGAAAATGTTGTTTGTGCTGTATTTAGACCCCTGTAACAAGAAATTTGTTTTGCATGCACACGTATAAAAATTGCGGTGTTTATCCAACGTAATCATAGGTTTGAACGTTGTTTTCAATTAAGACTTGTTTATATTTTTTCGTTTGGGCTTGTATTATACTTGCCTTCGGGTTTATATGATCCGCTCATCCTATTTTGACTCCTCAAAATTCAAGAGTCTATCCTTAATTGAGGTAAATTGTATGTCTTTCCAAATACCGTTTCGATTCCTAACATCACTGAAGAGACATTGATTGTCGAAATCCGGATATGGTGTACAAAAACCTTTGCACCTTTTGTTTGCGGTATATCATCTTTTCCGCAAGTTTATTGTTTTCTGTTTAGTATTAAATTTATAATTAAGATCCATTTATTACATCTTGTGATCCGTTTATTTGGCAATCGCCAATGGCAGTCAGCAGGGTTTAAGAACATTTGTTGTTCGACCTGTTAGTCAAATGCGTTTTGGTAAAATATACTTTTCCACTTTTTTGGTCTTTTTGAAAATGTTGTTTGTGCTGTATTTAGACCCCTGTAACAAGAAATTTGTTTTGCATGCACATGTATAAAAATTGCGGTGTTTATCCAACGTAATCATAGGTTTGAACGTTGTTTTCAATTAAGACTTGTTTATATTTTTTCGTTTGGGCTTGTATTATATTTGCCTTCGGGTTTATATGATCCGTTCATCCTATTTTGACTCCTCAAAATTCAAGAGTCTATCCTAAATTGGGGTAAATTGTATGGCTTTCCAAATACCGTTTCGATTCCTAACATCACTGAAGAGACATTAATTGTCGAAATCCGGATATGGTGTACAAAAACCTTTGCACCTTTCGTTTGCGGCATATCATCTTTTCCGCAAGTTTATTGTTTTCTGTTTAGTATTAAATTTATAATTAAGATCCATTTATAACATCGGTGATCCGTTTATTTGGATATATATATATATATATATATATATATATATATATATAAGTATATAAACAAGTCTAAATTGAAAACAACGTTCAAACCTATGATTGCGTTGGATAAAAACCGCAATTTTTATACCTGTAGATGTAAAACAAATTTCTTGGTAGAGTGGTCTAAATACAGCACAAACAACAATTTCCAAAAGACCCAAAAAAGTGAAAAGGTCTATGTAACAATACGCATTTTAATTTTATAATTTTATATATATATAAGAAGAGCAATTCTAAAACTACAAAAGCTGTAAACTTATTCAAGCTTTGCAAAATTGTGTAATTCTATTGATAAATGAACAAGTATCTTTAATCTAGAAACCTTCGTACAAGATGATCTTTTGTAATGTCACTATCTCGTCACAAACATGTTGAAATTTACCTTTGTTCGTTGTTGCATAAAACGGTCATTTCACGCTTAGTTTTTGGTCAAATATATATGAGCCACGGCTCTACCTTAATTGATTCGAGCGTCTGGCGTTTAAAATTATAAGCCTGGTATATTTGGTTAGTTTTTTTAAAATCACTGGTCGATGTTACTGCTGTTGGAGGTTTCCTCCCCGAGGATATCACCAGCCCTGAAGTCAGCACTTCGGTGAAGACATATTTTAACTTTTTTGATTCGATATTCACTGAAGAGTTTTTAGTAGACGTCTGGCATAAAAATTACAAGCCTGGTATCTTTGATGAATTTTCTTTACAACCACTGGATTGATGCCACTGCTGGTGGAGGTTTCCTTCCTGAGGGTATCATCAGCCCAGTAGTCAGCGCTTCGGTGTGGACATGTTTAAACTTTTTCCCAAAGGGACAGACAAAATGCATTAATCAACAAAATCCGTTGCAAAAAAAAAAAAAAAAAAAAAAAAAAAGACGAAAATACAAACAACGCTCGACAAAAGACTACATATAAAACTAAAAACTGAGCAACATGTACCCCACAAAAAAACCCTGAATGTAATCAGGCGTTTGAGTTAACAAATATACAAAAACATTAAACATCCGCAAAAGCATATTTCACAGAGGGAAGTCAAAATCAATTTTAAGATGTCACTTTAATCTAAAAGTAATAAAACTAACAATTTATTCGTCAAAAACACAACAGAAAGCCAGAACCAGTGACAAATGAGGTCAAGGGAAAATTAATTGCGAGCTTTATTTTCACCACGCAAACTGAAAAAATATCTTGACAAAAGACCAAAACATGGACCTATATATTCATTTGACTATTTGACTTTAAGAAGATACCTTTTACATTGGTTTGCTCTGGTAGGCGTAAAAATTAATAAATATATTTCAAGGTCACTTTCGCTCTCCTGGCTTTCACAGAGGGGAGCAACTGAACGAACTCGCATTAAATGGTTCCCTAAGAAGGATAATACGCGTAGATGGAAATCCAATGCTTATGAACGATGCATTCGTTAATAAATGTATCTGCCATGAGCTAAACATTCTTAAATATTTTAAGGATCGACAACTCTTTGGAGTTTAAGCTCATCACTAATTATTTGGGCAAAATAAAAAGCAAGCAGAGTCATGAAACTTTCAAAATGGGGTTATTGTTTGCTGGATTGGTCCAAAGGGGTCTCTTTAAACCAATTGATGCGTTAAACAAGCAAGTGCTTTTTGTTTTTAAAGGTTGGTGTCGGTCAATCGGCATAACATAAATTCAAAAGCAAGCAGCTCTCTCAGTCTGCCTAGTTAAAGTTAGTAACCCTGCCTTCTTGGGACAGCCAGCCTACTTATATAAGTGAAAGAGTGATCTTTATGGTTTTGTCACCTTAAGTATTGCAATTAATATAGATATATTAATTTAACATGATATGTGGTGCATTTTGTCAGTGATTGCTGTTTTTTTGTGATTTATCATTTCCTATTGTACCAATTTGTTTCGGTCATGTGTTAACATTCACTAATTCCAAAGACATGAAAGGTCAAATTTAAAGGAATGAAAGAATGTATTCCCTGTATATTTATCTATGAAGACATATACCTCTTTTATTGGTAATGTCAGGAAAAATGTAATTGTTGGCATCATTACGTGCTATTAAATAATTGATTACAAGTCAATGCAATGTTCCATAGAATAAAAACCATCCTTATCAATTACCAATTCTCTTTTAACTATAAAACGTCTTCATAATTATTTTTGTAAGGCTTCTTTCTGTGTTTTCCCTAAAATGAAAAAAAAAACAACAATCTAAAACGGATTTTAACATGTTCAATGTTTTTTGTTTGTGATCTAACCTTTGATGTTTCTACTGACGTCTTCATCTTGCATATATGTTTATTATCAGCATTACTCAATAATATATTCATTCCCCCAATATTGAACTTAAAAAATGATTCCGTTGTGATTTTGCTTTAAAAAAAAGATTATTGGAAATTAATTATATTTATGCCACTGTTGTTTAGCGCTTGTACTTTTGGAATTGAAATTTCTTTATTTTTAGTTTGAATGATGATTTTCTCAGTTTTACTATTTTACATTGTTATTTTGTTCTACTCACATTTTTATACATAATGCATTCTATCAGAGCTTGTTTTCTGTAATACTGAAGATGATGCTATTTATTATCCACTAGGATATAATGAAAGATATTGGATAGCTATATTCTCAAATGTTTATTTGAACTATTTTGGTCTGATTTTGAGTTAATATAAGCAATCTACGATTAACTGTAGTTTTGCTTTCCAAGTAGCTTCGATCTGTAGTCTTTAATACTGATATTGAGTTTATTGAGTAAGGTTATTAATTATGCTTGTCGCAAGTCACACAACTCGTCTATGGGTCGTTATCACATGTGTTTTTATTAAACCAGAAAACTGTTGCTGACGGCAGATGTTTTGTAGTATCTCTTGATTTTATTACAAACATTAGTAGACCCAAGCAATTTGAAGTTTGACATATGGTATAAACTTTGACTTTCATTTTGACTTCTCGATCTAATAGTATGTTGTTGTCTTGAAGTCTAGTGAAGTTATTCAGATATTTACTTTTATGGAAACCGTGTTTTGATTGTAACTAGTTTTTCCTTGACTTCTTCCAGATACAAACGCCAAGCTGTTTTTTTTATCAAAAAAAGTAAAACTGTTCTTAGAATCGATTTTAATTAATAAATACAATACTAAACTATATACTGAAAATTCATACAATGGCAATTTACTATATGAGTTTGTAAATTATTAATTTTCGAAGATAGTGTTGCAACATTTCACAATTATATTTGAAGTATATTCCTTAATTTATGTATGGTTCTGCTATTACACCATCTCTCCGCGTGCTCTCTCTTACTTTGATATAAAGATGGCAGTAGTTGTCTGTTTTTTTTTTTTTTTTTTGTGTAACTTTTCTTTTTAAATTTGTTACCTTCTCCATTAAAGTATACTTACATGTAGTTGTTATTTATTTATTGCACGTCTCTCGTGTTTAATTTTAAAAATATTTAATTGTTAAATTCATTCCACTTAATAGGCAAAACACTAGATTGTGTTTTAATAACACTATTTGTGACGCTGCTGAATTAAAATCTTGAAATCTAATATGTCTGGGTTTTATCTTTCGGAACAAGCAACATTTCATAATCAAGGCATTAACATGATTAAGTTCATTCCTTCAGTTTCAATAAAGTAGAACATAAGGAATTGTATAAAATTGAAATGATAAAAGTGAGTTTTCGTCATCTCGTCCAGGGTTGTCGCAATTCTTTTACCTTTAATTAATTTTATTTCGTGTTCTTGGCTTTGTTTTTGCATTTCATATTGATATATATTTTTTATCCTTTTAGCTGCTTTCAAATTTTCTTTTATTTTCGCTTTGTATCTATTTTTTTATAACTGTTATTGAAATAATGAAATAATGGCGGATTTTCTCTACTTTTGACAACTATGAAAAGCATTTTTCTTTTTTATAAAGATTGTTTTAAAGAAGAACGTTTAAGGTATTTAAGCTGTTTGCAGGAAATTACTTGATAAGCAACAAAAATAGAATAGTAATATTTAAAAATAGCATACCTTAAATCGAATCAGCATCGATCAAGCAGTATTTGGGTTTTGATTGTAATTTTGTATAATTATATTAAATATCGGAATCCTCTGAGCAATATAATTGGTCTGTTATGTTCGTGTAGGCGAAGCTAATGACTTTTAATTAAAACAAACCACAAGTTGATTAAAAAAAATAATCAACCGGTCAGAAAAGGGATAAATCAGCTAAGAATTAGTTGATTAATTTGATGCAACACAAAATGGTGTTTTAAAGCTTTGCAACCGATTAATGAGACTTATTTAATATATGCCCATAAACGAAATACAGAACAATGGTTTATTTTTTTACCAATTAAAATTTGATTATCTGTAAAAGAACATAGAATCACTTCTACGCAATTGAAAAAAAAATGTAATGGAGCAAATTTCGAATTACATAATAACATTTAAAAACGTTTCTTAAAAAATGTAGTTATCATATCACAGTTATGCCAACATTTAAAGAAAAAATGCTTAATTCAAGTATAAAAGTATCTTTCCAGCATCTGGTAATTGCTTCCTTGAAGTATTAATGAAAAGCGTTGATATTCAGAACCCACAAATCTGAGAGAAACTGACAACGACACTGCGAAAAACAAAGACGTCGAAAAGACAAACAAGCCCACAAAACACCACATAGAAACTTAAGACTGAGCAACACAAATAAAGGGAATATACACTGATATATAGATAAAAAAATACAAATAGTTGGTTTTGGAGTTTCGTTGTACCTGAAGAATCCTCATTATGAACGGGTAATCGCATACTAATTTTTACGGTTGAATCGAATAAGATTCGTATAAACTTATTTATCTTTAGAATAAACTTATTCGGGAAAGTTGGTATTATAACATGTAGTTAGATCTGTGAATATTGTCTTCGTTGTTACTTGAATTAGTTTTGTTTTTAATTAATTAAAACATAACTAAATAGGTATTGCTATACCATTGTTAATACTCATGACCCTACATTCTGTCGATACTTATATTTTGGCATTGTACAATGTCTTGCTTTTTATGATGTCTTTACACTAAATCCATTGAATGTTTATTGTGCGATTTTTTAAGTCTGGGAAAACGTGGTGAATTTATTAGGTGAAATTGATTTTTTTAAAGTTTGTTTTAAGTGCTTCGTACCTATCTGATGAGTTAAGCCCTCTCAGACTGATTTCTACAGTTTTAGGATTTCACTTAAATGCCTCCCTCATTTCTCTCTTTTCAGTGCTCACACACAGTTACATACATGTTTTATCAACTGGCTACTATAAACTATTTAACGGTACTCTTGCTCTCACGTCAGGAATCAGGAAGGTTAAACTTGCCCTTTTGTGCTTGTTTAAGATGCAGTGTCGTTATGGTTACCCCGTGTTGTCTTAGTATTAGATTGTTCAATCTTTTGCCTTAAGACTTTCAAATTCACTGTAATATTTTCGCAGAAAACCTTCCTAGTAAGGTTACAATTTCTTTTTCAATATTTGGCTCTCTTCACAAATGTACCTGTAGTCTGACCAATATAATTGTCATCGTCTTTTCCATATGTTGTGTGGGACATATTCTCTCGATTGTGTTCGACCTCAAAAGGTATTAAAGTGTTGTTTACATGCAAAGTACACTTAACCCCGAGCAATGTGCGATTGTTCTTACTTGCTTTATACTGTACAATTCCAAAGATTATGAGTGGCCAAAGGATGTTTGTCAAAAAAAAAGATGATAGATATTCCGAATTTCCAAGGTACCTTCTTGTTAAAATTGAATAAACTGAATGGCGATAGCTTTACGGCTGTGTAATATATAGTTGAACTTTAATATGAATTCGTTATATATTGTATAAAAACTATCGATTTCTTTATATCAATGTTGAATAAAAATTTATCATTTCATTTTTAATTTAAAAATACATTATTAATTGTCTTATTGGGGGACAGATCTTGTGCCAGATCAATACCGTTATGTTATCGATAGAAAGAATTGGTTTCATGGTTTCTGTATTTTGGTTAAGTTTGTATAAGATTGAAGCCCGGAGTTCCTTTGAAATCTTTATTGATCATTGATTCAATGATTGAAACTTTGTCACTAAAGATCAGCGGGTGTTAAATCTCGTGATTGTTCGTCTTATTGCGAATAGAAAATTATCAAGTGACTCCGTATGGAGAGAGGTCGGGGTTATCGTACTTGGTATTAGTGACTGACTTGTTTCCAAATTTGGTTATCTCCCTTAAACAGGACTTATTTTTGACAATGTCTAATTCTTTTGCTCTTCAGAATTTAATATTTGTGTTCATTTGTTAAGGCTTAAGTTGATTTAGACCTTACACTTTAGCGTTGAATATGGTATTGTGACGGACGTATTCATGAATGTCTTTTGTGTAATTCATATCTGCGCAAGAACTTCTGTATATCATACATGCCATATAGATAGGATGACAAATTATATTGTAACTATCGTATCTATTTAGTTGGCCTAATTTGTTTTGTGTGGCCTATTATACATGTTTACATTGTGTACAAAATAAAATACATTGTGTTACATCTATGCAGTTTAGAAATCACTGGAACAATCATTGATACTAATGGAATGATTAGAACTTTCTATTTCACTTACATAACGGTTCCAGAATGATCATAACAAAAGATGCGTAATTTATATTTCTAGCGTTGTCTAGAAATTTCCGTTTGAGTATTTAAATGCAGACCCAAAAGTTAGTTGAACATAGAGATTTGGACATAGACATAGATAGACTTAGACATCGATAGACATCAACATTCTCAGCAGTTGGATTGACACTTTTATTTACAAACTACATCATACTAGATTGTGACCAATTGAATATAATATTCTGTGGATTCCCGTGAAGATTTCCGGATAAAGAAAAGATAAAAGATTGGACTCATATTTTGACAGTTAAGTTGACATTTCTTTTGTAAACTAGTGTATAATAAATCTTGTTAAATTTTATTATTGATTTGTGTCTTTTGTTGGCTACAATTAAAAAGCGATATTTCTGTTCATAACAGAAATTGGGGGCTCGTGTTCGGGATAACGTAAATATCTCATTGAAAATTTTTCAGTATATTTTATTAGAATTAGCCAACAAAATTCTACAAAATGGCATTTGATGCCGGTAAATTTTTGAAAACGCTAGACCTGGAAGGGTTTGATAAATTAAAGAAAGAGGAATTAGTGTTGTTTGCTAGACATCTGAAATTAGACTTTACAGTATCTATGAGAAAACAAATTATAAAAAATTTGGTAATAGACAAACTAGTTGACGCAGAAATTTTAGGTGAAGAGGCTCTTGAACTCAAGGTCGAAAATGTTGATGCTTTCAAATTAAAACAGCTTGAATTAGAACATGAACTTAAATTAAAACAATTGGAAAAAGAAAAAGCAGAACTTGAAGTGACGGAAAGGTTAGAGATGGAGAAGATGAAAGAAAAAGAAAAAGAAGATGATTTTAAATTAAACCAGGCAGAACTTGAAATGAAGGAAAGGTAAGGGATGGAGAAGATGAAAGAAAAAGAAAAAGAAGATGATTTTAAATTAAAACAGGCAGAACTTGAAATGAGGGAAAGGTTAGAAATTGAGAAAATGAAAATTGAAATGGCAAAAGAAGAAAGCAACACTAAATTCCAATCAAAGTCAGAACATTTTAATTTTGATGCAGCAAAAAACATACGTTTGGTTCCCAAATTTTGTAAAAACAGTTGATAAATTTTTTCCACAGTTTGAGAAAATTGCTCAAAATTTGAAATGGCCGAAGCCTTTTGGACTGCAATGCTGCAAAGTGTTTTTGAGGGCAAGGCCGCTGAAATTTACTCAGCACTTTCATCAGAAAATAGTTCTGATTATGACAAGGTTAAAAAAGAGGTTTTGAAAGCTTATGAGCTAGTGCCAGAAGCATATAGACAGAAATTTAGGTCTTATAAAAAGTTTGATTCACAAACCTATGTTGAATTTGCTAGGGAAAAAGAAGATCTATTTGATAAATGGCTTACGTCAAAGAAAATAGATAAAAATTTTGATAACTTAAGACAATTGATGTTATTAGAAGAGTTCAAGCAGTGTGTTCATTTAGACTTAAAAACACATTTAGATGACAAAACTGTTGAGACATTACAAGATGCAGCTGTTATTTCCGATAATTATACCCTTTCACATAAGAGAAGTTTCAAAGGTCAAAATACTTGGAGTGGAAATTACAAGAATCAAAGCACTGAGCGTACTGATAGTAAGCCTGTTGCACAGAATAAGAGACAGTCTAGTTATAATATGTCTAGTCCAAAGTTTGAAACTTTTGAAAAGAAGTCACTGACTTGTGCTTATTGTAAGAAGAATGGTCACCTGATGGCTGATTGTTTTAGACTCCAGAAGAAGAATGAAAGAGATAATAAGCCCAAGACCAGTGCTTGTACGACACCCCGTTTTACCCATACGTTGGAATGTCCTGCGAGTCAGGCTTTTAAGTCCAGTTTTTGTGATTACATGGAGGATTATATACCCTTTATGTCTGATGGGTTTGTTTCTATTGTTGATAATACTACTCCTCAGCCTATTAAGATTTTACGGGACACTGGAGCTTCTCAGTCTTTATTGTTAGAAGGTGTGTTGCCTTTGTCCGAGGAGACTTCTGTTGGTGCCTCCGTTTTGTTACAAGGTGTGGAGTTAGGTTGTATAGATGTTCCCCTCCATCGTATTTATCTGAAGTCAGATTTAATAACTGGACCAGTTGTTGTGGGTGTTCGTCCTAATCTCCCTGTTGAGGGTGTTTCATTATTGCTAGGAAATGATCTAGCTGGGAACAAAGTGGTTGCTGAACCAATTGTTACCAGTGAACCAGTGATGGATGTTAAATCACCTGAAGATGATGCTGAACTGTATCCAGCTTGTGTCGTTACTAGGGCGATTGCTAGAAAACAACAAAATGAGGATTTGCAAGAAGACCAGTTTGATTACATGGACCTTTCTGACACCTTTCTAGCCAACATTGAAGGTCCCTGTAGCTCAGAGAAGGCCGTAATAAGACCACCTAGTATTAGCAAGAATGTAATTATGCCATGGCCAGACGTAAACAGCCATTCATTAGACCGAAGGAAATTAGTCGAAGAACAAAATAAAGACCCTGAGGTTCTTCAGCTCTGCAAGAGGGCTCAACCACAGGAAGAAGCAGACAAAGTGGCCGAATGCTATTACCATCAAGACGGCATTTTAATGAGAAAGTGGAGGCCCCCTAATGCTACCCCAGAGGAGGAATGGAGAGTAGTATACCAAGTGGTGGTGCCTAAAGTCTATAGGCAAGACATTATTGGTCTTGCCCATGACACCCCCTTGGCTGGACACTTAGGTATAAGGAAGACTTGTCTTAAGATCTTACAGCATTTCTACTGGCCAAGACTAAGAAGTGATGTCGCAGAATACTGCAAATCATGCCATATATGCCAGGTTGTTGGTAAGCCTAACCAGAATATGCCAGGTTGTTGGTAAGACTAACCAGAATATGCCAGGTTGTTGGTAAGCCTAACCAGAAAATACCACAAGCACCACTTCTGCCTATTCCAGCCTTTGAAGAACCTTTCAGCCGAGCACTCATTGATTGCGTTGGACCTTTACCGAAGACCAAGACCGGAAATGCGTATTTATTGACAATCATGTGTACCTCCACTCGCTTTCCTAAGGCTATTCCGTTAAGGAATATCAAGACACCTACTATTGTCAAAGCTCTGATCAAATTTTTCACGCTAGTAGGACTTCCGAAGTCTATACAGTCCGACCAGGGTTCAAATTTCATGTCAGGTTTATTTCAGCAAGTCGTGTACCAGTTAGGGATTGCTCAGTATAGATCAAGTGCTTACCATCCAGAATCTCAAGGTGCCTTAGAACGTTTTCATCAAACATTGAAGAACATGATTAGAACTTTTGTCTTCAGTTTGACAGGGATTGGGATGATGGTGTTCACTTTTACTTTTGCGGTCCGAGAGGCTGTTCAAGAATCCCTTGGTTTTAGTCCCTTTGAGTTGGTATTTGGTCATACTGTAAGGGGACCTTTAAAATTGATTAAGGAAAATGGCTTACTGAACACACTGACTTGAATCTTCTAGACTATGTATCTAGATTTAAAGAAAAATTGTATACTGCTTGTCAAATTGCTCAGAACAATTTAAAACTGTTCAGAATAAGATGAAAATATGGTATGATAAAGATGCCAGGGACAGAGTTTTGAGCCAGGTGATAAGGTACTTGTATTTTTACCAGTCCCTGGACATCCATTACAAGCTAAATATTGTGGTCCTTACACCATAGAGAGTAAAATCAATGATTTGAATTATATTGTAAAAACACCAGGTCGGCGTAAACAAAATAGAGTGTGTCACATTAATATGTTAAACCCATATTTTGAGCGTACTGATGAAGGTGAGAGTTAACCAGTTGCCACTTTAGCCATGGTTAAATTGGAGAACAATCATGACAAACCAGATGTAATTGAACCACCTTTTAGTTCTAAAACTATGGAAGAGACAGTTAGATTGAAAAATTCAGAAATTTTGTCAAATTTAGATTCAAAACTTGCACATCTGTCTTTTGATCGTAGAGAAAAATTAAAAGCTTTGGTATTTTCTTTTAAAAATCTTTTTCCAGATGTGCCAAACAAAATCACTGCTGTTTGTCATGATGTCGATGTTGGTGATGCTTCTCCAATTAAGCAACATCTTTACCGGCTCAATCCACTCAAACTTGAATTTATGAGACAAGAAATTAAATATATGCTTGACAATGATATTATTGAGCCGAGAAACAGTGAATGGAGCTCTCCTTGTCTGCTTGTGCCCAAACCAGATAAAACTTTTCGTTTCGTAACTGATTTCAGAAAAGTAAATTCTGTTTCAAAATCTGATTCCTATCCGATTCCAAGGATAGACGATTGCATTGATAATATTGGAAAAGCAAAATTTGTGAGCAAATTTGATTTATTGAAAGGTTACTGGCAAGTCCCATTGACACAGAGAGCTCGAGAAATATCAGCTTTTGTCACACCAGATGGCTTATTTCAATATACTGTAATGCCGTTTGGCATGAAAAGTGCTCCAGCTACATTTCAAAGAATGATCAATAATGTTATAAAAGATTTAGACTGTTGTTATGCTTATATTGATGATCTTATTGTATGTAGTGATAGCTGGAAGAGCATTTAACACATTTATATGATACTTTTGATAGATTGTCACAATCAAATTTGACTGTAAATCTTGGAAAAAGTGAATTTTGCCAGGCCACTGTTGATTATTTAGGGCATACAGTTGGCCAAGGTCAAGTGAAACCTATTACGGCTAAAGTGGATGCAATTACTAAATTTCCTCCTCCTACAAATAAAAAACAACTTATGAGATATTTAGGCATGATTGGATTTTACAGGAAATTCTGTTCAAATTTTGCTACTGTTGTTCAACCATTGACTCATCTTTTATGGAAAGATTCTAAATTGATCTGGAGTGAAAATTGTCAAAACGCTTTTGAAAATAGCAAATCACTTTTAATTAATAGTCCAGTTCTGATCACTCCAGACTTTGAAAAACAATTTAAACTTGCCGTTGATGCAAGCAATGTAGGAGTTGGAGCTGTTTTATATCAAGAGACAGATGATAATGTTGAAAAACCTATATCATATTTTTCTAAGAAATTAGATAAACATCAGAAAAATTATTCGACTATTGAAAAAGAGTGTTTTGCACTGTTGTCTGCACTTCAACATTTTGATGTATATTTAAATCCCACTGTGCATCCTATTCTTGTTTATACTGATCATAATCCTCTCACCTTCATACATAAAATGAGAAACAAGAACCAGAGATTGACTAGGTGGAGTTTATTGTTACAGGAATATGATGTTATTGTAAAACATATTAAAGGTAAAGATAATGTAATAGCAGATGCTTTATCTAGAACTTATTAAAACACTGTGTATTTTGAAAATACTTACTATATATTACTATGTGTTTTGTACATATTATTCATGAAATGTTTTGTTACACTCAAACTTTTTAAGGGGGTAGGTGTTATGATATTGTAACTATCGTATCTATTTAGTTGGCCTAATTTGTTTTGTGTAGCCTATTATACATGTTTACATTGTGTACAAAATAAAATACATTGTGTTACAACTATGCAGTTTAGAAATCACTGGAACAATCATTGATACTAATGGAATGATTAGAACTTTCTATTTCACTTACATAACGTTTCCAGAATGATCATAACAAAAGATGCGTAATTTATATTTCTAGCGTTGTCTAGAAATTTCCGTTTGAGTATTTAAATGCAGACCCAAAAGTTAGTTGAACATAGAGATTTGGACATAGACATAGATAGACTTAGACATCGATAGACATCAACATTCTCAGCAGTTGGATTGACACTTTTATTTACAAACTACATCATACTAGATTGTGACCAATTGAATATAATATTCTGTGGATTCCCGTGAAGATTTCCGGATAAAGAAAAGATAAAAGATTGGACTCATATTTTGACAGTTAAGTTGACATTTCTTTTTGTGTAATACTTTTTGTAAACTAGTGTATAATAAATCTTGTTAAATTTTATTATTGATTTGTGTCTTTTGTTGGCTACAATTAAAAAGCGATTTTCTGACATAACAAAAATCAAATATGACAGACATCAGCCAACAGCAACCCCTGAATTACAAGCTACGGACACTTGGAACAGCCAGATACAGAATGTGGCGGGGTTAAACATGTTTGTGAGCACGGAAACCCACCCCTAGCTTACACAACATAAGGACAAACCGTAAAAATCCGTTGGTAAGAAAAACCCGCCAGATCGGCACGTAGAACAAAAACAACTAACAATTAAAGGTCAATTGTTCACGAACAAATGAAAGGTCTTTCCGTCCATATTTTTTTCTTAAAATATACTGTCGTACACTTGTCGAACCAACATACTCTTGATAGGAGGAATTTAGTGGTATATCTAAGACTAACGCTAAAATCATATTACACTCCCCTACATCATGGGTCCCCAGTTTGTTTACATTTCACCGGGAACTTTTTGAAGATAGTACTACTACAAGTAGTAAGAATAAAAATCTGTGAGGTTCATAATTGGATGATATATGCTTTTAATTGATTAATTTTATGAAAGATCAATCATTTATGTGCCAAAATAACTATAATTTGGAGTGATACATTTGAAAGTTTCTGTGACATTTTATTTCCTATTGGAATAGGCATACTGACAATTATGCAGTGTCATTTAGTGCGGAATTTGAGAGCGTCCTTAACCACTTCTTGTCGAGGATATTTCCAGTGCATAAGCATGCTGTTTTTTTTTTTTTTTTTCATTGAAATAATTATTATATATTATTCACCTCAAAAGCTAACCAAACCTTTAAACAGACTTATTCGGAAAGGATATAGTTACAATACTGTTGTCAGGTAATTAAGGATAGCATATTTTGGTATTAATATTGATTCCCTCATAGGGTCTTTGCATCGGAAATAAACACTATTATTCTAAAACCAGTTGTTGGCATGATACGGGTTATGTTCTTCTCATATATTTTATGAGTGTATGATACTAAACCCCTATAGCTAACGGGAGGGATTGTACTTGATTTTCATATGAAGAAGACACAATCTTTCAATCAGTTTAATTGAGGTCTGGAGCTGGCATGTCAGTAACTGCTAGCAGTCTTTTGTTAATTTATGTATCATTGTCATTTTGCTTAGTTTCTTTTGTTACCTATTCTGACATCGGACTTAGAATTCTTTTAAACTGAGTTTTACTGTGCGTATTGCTATGTGTTTCTTTATTCTACATTGGTTAGAGGTATGGGGGAGGGTTGAGATCTCACAAAACATGTTTAACCCCGCCGCATTTTGCGCCTGTCCCAAGTCAGGAGCCTCTGGCCTTTGTTAGTCTTGTATGTTTTTTAATTTTAGTTCATTTATATGTTTTAGAGTTTAGTGTGACGTTTATTTTCACTGAACTAGTACACAATTTTATTTAGGGGCCAGCTGAGGACCACCTCCGGGTGCGGGATTTTCTCGCTGCGTTGGCCCATTGGTGGCCTTCAGGTGATGTCTGCTCTTTAGTCGGGTTGTTGTCTCTTTGACATATTCCCCATTTCGATTCTCAATTTTATTTCAGCAGATGTTGAGTTGAATTTCAGAATCTATTCAGAATTTTATACCTTTTTTTAATTGTCAGGTTCCAAACAGACAATGTATTCCTAAACGGAAGATTTTATACACACAGAAGAAGAAGTATACTTAACAACAAAATTATTTTCATTTACCTGTGTATAATATGACGCAGGTTTTTTTAAAAGTGATGATTTTCTAAAAATTGTTTTACATTTCACAGTGGTATTATACTTTAACTTTGTTTAAACCTGTTTATTTACTTTTGACCTTAATTATTTATCCCTTATAATTTTTATTAACTATGTATTTGCATTCAGGTATCACAGATCAAATTTATTCGTTCATTGTGTGTTAATTTACGTTTTTGATTGAGTTAAGCCTTAGCTCAATTGATATTTTATAGTGCAATCAAAGCACTATACAACTCATCTGTTAGACAAGGTCTATCTTTGTATATAGGACACAACCACCACCTTAAATTTATCCACAACACTGAGGGCAGTGAGGCCTGTTTATCAAACTTTCCACATGTTCCAGGAGGACATTTTATACACAGTACATGAAATTGTTTTCTGTTGATCGTGCTGCTATAACATTGTCAATATGTCCATGCCGATGGCACAGAGACTTTTTGCTTTTTCATCCTGCTGACATTAAGGCAAAACTCAAAACTTGCAAAGGCGAAAAGCTGATAGTGATGGAGGAACCACACCAACCCTGTCATAGGAAAACTGACTTTTGTAATGACAACTAATTCCAAAAGGGTCAGGTAAAGGACAAAAATAAATTAGTTTGTTATGACAGGGATGGATCTACCCAATTTTAAAGGGGGAGAGGGGGTTCTTAGCAGGATAAAATGGGAGGTCCATCCATATGTCCCTATTCAAAAGCATTAATCAGCAAAAAAAGGGAAGGTTCTAACTGACTGGTCTCCTACTGGCCCTAGTCCAAATATATATGACGTCTTGAAAGGCTATTTTATTTTTTTGCTTTGAAGCCTTACTGTGACGCAGGCGCCATAGCCTAAAAATAAAATGGCCTTTCGAGACTTCATAATTATTTTGACCACCTGTCCCTCCTGGATGGATCCACCTATGTATTATGAAAAGATTCATTTTAAAACTGCCGCATACATGTATGCATGATATACATGACAAAGTGGCGAGGTATTATGTGATACAATGAAGCTATATATATATCAGTGATTTTCCTAGTGCTTAGGGAAGGGGCCCAATGCCCATGCAATTGGGAATAAATGTTCGTGAAATGTTGGGTTTGGGAAAATATATTAGTCTGTTTATATGGAGGGCACACAACATCACCTGTGTGCAACTTGCTAGAGGGTTTGGGTCATGCCCCCCTAGAAAATTTTGAAAAATTAGGTACAAAATTCTGCATTCTGAAAAGGAATAACTGCATGAATTGCAAACAAGATTCAAGAGATTTGTAAACAAAAAACCATGATACGACACCAACAAAATCTGGCGACGATGTCTATATACAATTGGGAATTTTAGAGCTGAAAATTGGGAAAAAAAAAGAGCATATTTCTCAGGGATTAGGGCCCAAATTCGGACCCAAAATGAGGGTTGGAAAATCCCTGTATATATATATGCAAAAAGGCATTTATTTCTAATACATGTAGATATGTGATATATACAACACACACAACCACCATCTAATTGCGAGATGTAAATTACCAGAAATGAGTCAACAAATATAAAAAAAAACCTGCAGTACATGTACATGTATATATATATGTCAAGATACAAAAATTGTAAATTATAAATTTATAAAATTTTTTATTTTTTATTTTTCTATTGAAGCAAGGACATACCGGTACTACATGTAAAACCAACCTACAATATATTCCTTAATTGGAAAGGGCACACATAAATGTAGTGAGGTTAAACTTGTTTTGTTTTTGTCACTAAAATTTCAATTCCCCTTTTATTTGTCTGAAATGAAAGCACACAATCTAGGTTTTTATAGGGTGTGAGTTTCTCACTTGTACATGTATGACGTTTTACATGTAGTCTTGATGTTCATTCTGCTTATTGACTTTAGTAATGTCTCCATCAAGTCCATGTTTTCGAATGAGGCATGCCTTTTTGTAAATAAATTAGTTTTAACCTTTAATTTGATAAAACAGATTTGTCTATTATAATTTATTCACTGGCATTATGCCTTACAACAACAGGTTTATAAATTGATTGATTGTTCACACCTGAAACATTGTTCATCTGGACATTGACATGATTGTGCTTTATTGATGTTTTAGTGTGTATGGTACCATTGACTGCCTGCATTATTCCATTTTTACAAAAGCATAAATTTTAGGTCTCTGTAAGCAGTGTTTTACTAAGATTAGACAGTAGCTGATGGAGGAATCAAAGCTGATACAAAAAAGATTATGGTAAGGAAACATACATGTATGAGAATGTTATTGCATTTATAAAAAAAAGAAGTGATTTGAATTGATTGCAAATGTGACAATGCTCCACAAGAGACTAGATGACATAGAAATTAACAACTATAGGTCACTGTATGGCCTTCAACAATGAACAAAGCCCATACGGCATAGTCAGCTATCAAAGGTCCAGAAATTGCAAATGTTAAACTATTTAGAATGAGAAAACTAACGGCCTAATTTATGTACAAAACAATGAACGAAAACAAATATGATATACAGCAACAAACAACAACCACTTTGAGGTTAAATTCGTTTGAAGGCGCCAACCTCATCTAACTTGGGACAGTAGTGTAACCATAACAGTACCACATAAATACAAACTTTAAAAATCAGTCATGTGTCAGTTGAGGCTTAACTCATCAGATTGATACAAAGCAGAAATACCTCTAACAAAATCAGAGATCGGATGTGGCAGGGTTCTTTATTTACATCCCACATAGTTTATTTACAGGGGCAATTGAAAGGCATTTTGAAAATTTTAAACTGATTGTAAAATTTACAGAGATACATTTAGTGGGAGGGTGGGGTTAGGGAATCATGAGACGACCAGTGGTAAAAAATTTAACCATTACCAAAAAGGGATAATAATTATCAAAATATTACTGTAAATTCTGAAATTATTGCTATGTTTTTATTATTGCGAAAATGCAACAGGGTTATAACTACAGTAATTTAAACTCGCATTTTGAAATTTTTATATTAATTAAACAGGATTGTTCTCAATATGGCAAAATTAAATTCGCATTTCAGTCTATAATTACATTTCATAATCACAATTATAAATGCACGCAATAATTTCTGAATTTACAGTACTTGGTATAGCTTTGTATTAGTGTTATCATGGACTCGGATTCAATCAAGGACCTCATATTAGTTCCTAATAAACATTTATAATTAGGTTATTATGACCTACATTGTCACTTAAGTTACACTATATATAGTCATGTCGTATAGCAATGATATTTGACCAGTGGATAGGTTTTGGGCAATAAGAATAATAATAAAATTTAGGTCACTTTGACCTATATTTTCCACATGAGTGACATGCTTAAGTTTTTGCATTAAAGTCAATATCCGGGTACACAATTGTATAGCTTTGATACTTAACCAGTTGATAAATTTTGGATAGTCCAACATGATTCACTTTTATAAAGGTAATGTTGACCTAAGTTTTCCACTTGAGCAACTTGGTTAATTTTGTGTGTTTAGGTCTCTCTAAGATTATAGACATAGTATTGCATTGATACTTGACTAGTGGATAAATATCTTGGGTAGTACAACATGGTTACTATTGATAAGGTCACTTTGGCCTACAATTTCTGCTTGAATGGTTTGGTTAAGTTTTGCATTAAGACATTGAGGTCTTATCAGATATACTAGATGTGGTAAAGCAATGATTGTACTCCACCAGTTGAGCTATCTTATGTATATCTTTCTGTGGGTCCCAACCAAATAGATTTCATAGTTATCTCATATATCATGGACATTGTATATTTGAAAATTCATTTATCTTTAATTTGGTAAGGATATATAACTTTTTTAAGTAAATTTGTAGATTTATTTTTTATCTTTTAGATGGAGATGAAATCCAAATTAAAGATGCTTAGATTCTCATAGGAGTATATTCACAGCATCAACTAACTTTTCATAATATTTAGCATAAGATTGGGAAACAGATAATATTTATGACCGGGACAAACTCAACAGAGGCTTGCATTTCCTTTGAAATGGAAAGTATCCACCATTTAGAAACCAACTGAATCTGGCGTGGGATGATGTATCAAAAAGTACAACGGCTTTTTATACAAAATTATCATCAGAAATTATTGATTTGATTTTGAATTATATTGTACCTGCAAAATACAAGTCGGTAAAGTGTTCTGATCTGTAGTAGAAAAGAAGACAACAGATAACACAGTCAATATTACAAAAGGATATTTTGACTGAAGCTCTTATTGATGCATACTTAGACCTGAAGAGTCATCCGACCTGGCTTCAGATCTTATCACTGTTTGCATGTATTCAGACCGTTTTGCATGTTTCTCTTTATGGCAGACTTCGCTAATATTATATGACAGTAAAATTATAAGCAAACAGCCTGAATAATTATATAACCATTTTAATGAAAATATCTGCACCACAGTTGAACCATTTATCTGTATATTTGTTTTTATTCATGTAGGTATAAAATAAATTTTATTTCAATTTGAAATATTTTTGTTTGTCTGTGGTAGTAATAGGCTAACTACATCTTACATGTCTTATTCACATGCCTCAAGATGTTGGAGATTACATTCTATGAGGAAACTTAACATTGTTGTTATGTCGACTGTTATCCCAGAAGCTACATAGGGATCACTATCTGTCATTCATGTCAGCGTCACAAAATTTAAGTAACACTTTTCTCAGCATCTGCTTGATATTTGACATATCACTTATAAAGATTAATTCCAATATAAAAAAATGGTCCCCTTTTCTAGGTAAGAAGCACTCAGCCTCAATCTTTATATGTGTATGTAATATCATCAAATACAACATGTATGTAAATATCAAGACTAAGCAAAGTGGCCATATCCATTTTAGACAACAAACGTCTAAAATTAGCACAAATGCTAAAATTGTGAAGATTTCAGAAATTTTACATGAATTAATGATGATAGTACCTGTTGAAAGTTCATAGTATTGTAAAAAAAGCCCTTTTAAAAATGATTTTAAAGTAACTGAAGTATTCTACTTTTGAAAAGTGACTTCAATAAGTAGCGATAAGTTAATACATGTATTTTAAACAAATTGTAAAATGCTAAATTTTGGGACTGAAAAGGGTCTTACCAGGACTACTTCCGTAGTATATTTTCAATTAAAACTAAGTTAAACTGCGTTTGATAAAACAAGATAAGCAATAAACATTAGTTCTGTCATTATTTTCTTATATTTTGACTATTACATACATTTGTAAAGTTTCTCACGTAACCAATAAAAAAAATCTTAAATACGGCAAAATTGCCATCATGTCCATCTTAAATTGTTATTTTATCGTAAGAAGGTATTATTTGCCGAGCACCATTTTCTTGTATTTTGTAGATAAATATATAAGCTTCATGCTGTATTACATTTTATTAAAACAAAACATGATCTTACAAGATTCAGGTCTTTAAAAAGACAAATTTTGCTGAATCGGCACTTTTTCAAAACCATGCAATATCAACCTGCCAGTAGGGTATTGAGAAATGTTAAAACTTTGAAAACTATCCTAATTTTATTTCATTTTAAGTTGTTTGTTAAGGTATTAGTTATCATTAAGCTGCAACTTTTCTATAATAATACAAAAAACAGGTCAAAATACCCTAAAATAGGCTTAAAATGGCCTTTGTCAGTACAGAAATGGACAAATATCGAATGTTCTGCATACACAAATAATGGCTGAATATTTTTCAAAATATTTTGCACAAATAGTTATTACATATAAGGTATCAAAATACAAAATATCAGTCTGATTGGATAATTTTGATTCGGACCATTTGCATGGTTTTACCACAGACTGGCTCTTAATTATTTATCCCTTATAATTTTTATTAACTATGTATTTGCATTCAGGTATCACAGATCAAATTTATTCGTTCATTGTGTGTTAATTTACGTTTTTTGATTGAGTTAAGCCTTCCAATTGATATTTTATAGTGTGTCTTTCTATGTTGTGATGTTATACTATTGTTTCAGAAAAGGGAGAAGGTTTGGTACCATTAAAACGTTTAATCCCGCTGCAAATCTTTGCACCTGTCCTAAGTCAGGAATCTGATGTACAGTAGTTGTCGTCTGTTTATGTAGTTCATTCTTGTTTCTCGTTTCTCATTTTTATATAGATTAGACCGTTGGTTTTCTCGTTTGAATGGTTTTACACTAATAATTTTGGGGCCCTTTATAGCTTGCTGTTCGGTGTGAGCCAATGCTCCGTGTTGAATTCCGTACCTTGACCTATAATGGTTTACTTTTATAAATTGTTACTTGGATGAAGAGCACTCATACCACATCTTCCTATATCAATGTACCCTATTGATAATGCATTGTGAATAATTGAGCAATTGTACCCTATATGACCAATCATGACCTTGACCTTTGAACTTGACATCAATTTTATAATCATGTATCAAGGACCTCAAATCAAAAGGTCCTAAACCTTAACGACTAACGGTTTATTAGATTAAGCAACATACCACTTTTAAGCGGAGATGACTCCTATTAATAGTCAACGGATAACTTCTACTTAAATGTATCAAAGTTGCGCCATGTCCCAAGGAACAGTTAAAAAACCATTTTGTCGATATTTGTAATGATTTTTGAGAAAAAGAGATAATAAAGTTTTCGGTGTTAGGGGAGACAACTGATATAAAGAAAAGTTACTGTATAGTGCCCTAACCGCTAGATGGCTTCGGTCAACTGATACTTGATACCTAATATTATTTCAACATGTCACAATTTTTTTTTGGGGGGGATGTTAAAGTTTGGTGGAAAATATAATAATAATTATTATCTATACTATTAATAATCTTCTAAGTTCAAAAATATATGGTTGCTAAGGACTTTCATGTACATAACAAGTGGTTACTAAGGACAAAAATCATTGCTAAGGACAAAAATCATTGTTAAGGACAAAAGTATTACATCCAGTATTAAAAATGTCATATCTACTATTCATAGCCTTTAAAGTTAAAAAAAATAAGTAGTTGCTAAGGATTTATATGTCGTTGCTAGGGACAAAATGTAATTTCCAGAATTAAAAATTTCATTTTTATATTATTCATAGCCTTGTAAGTTCAAAAATATATGGTTGCTAAGGTTTTTATGTCGTTGCTAGAGATATTGACCTCTGACCTTGACCTAATTTTGTAGATCATATTATGCTGAACATTTTTGCAGTTCAAAGTTTCTTTCTATCTCGAACCTTGTTTGAGTTATAAGCAAAAAATCTTTATTTCGGACCCCGAAAAACAGTTTTGGTGCCCTACGTCCATAATAGTTGGTCCAATAATTTTGGACCCACATAGCAAACGTAGATCTCGATAAGACACACATTTTATTCATTACATTTTATCAGCCATCTTTTACGGTTATTGAGTAAATCCGATAACAAGCTAAGGTCAAAATCTAGGTCATGACCTTGACCTTTGATCTTAAGGCATTATCATGGTCATATGAATTGATGATCATTGGTGAAGAATCTAGGTGGCTATAACTTACGGTTTCTGAGTTTTAGTGGCCAACCGACATAGGTTAATTTTCAAAGGGATATAACCCTTCCAATGTCGTTAAAGTTTGGAGGAAAGAATAATAATAATAATTAAAATGTCAATTGTTCTTGAACAATTGAGAGGTCTTTCCTTTTCATTATGTAAATTATATGTTTAAATAAGCGTATATTGCATTGAAAAGCTCTCAAACGCACACAAAACTCTTAAAATATGGTCAAAAACACATAATTCGGAATTTAGGACATGACATTGACTTTTGACCTGATGACCTTTGTCAAGGTCATTGGTCCACGATGTCATAACTAAAGACCCCATGGGTCTAGGACCTTTGGTTCACGAGTTAAAGCTTATTTTGTCTTTCCTAAAACAGTTAACAGGGGTTATGCCCCTTAGAGATAGGTCAAATCTCTTCGGTCAAATGTAAAAAAGTTGCGCCTTTATGTCCCAATTATTTTTCACTATTTACTATTTCTGTAATTATTATCGTTTTTGAGATATCGAATAAATAAGTTTTAAGGTCAAAGGTCAAGGTCAACCTCAAAAAGCTTTAAAACACACTAAAAATCCTTTAGAAAAGATCAAAAACACATAATCAGCTATCTGGGACATGACCTTGACCTTTCGCAAGGTCATTAGTCCCCAATGTCATTGCTGAAGACCCCGTGGATCTAGGACGTTTGGTTATATAGTAAAAGCTCATTTTGTCTTTTCAGAAACCTAAAACAGGGGTTATGCCCCTTACAGAATGGTCAAATCTCTTCGGTCAAATGTAACAAAGTTGCGCCTTATTGACCCAAACATTTTCCACTATTCAAAACTTCTGTAAGTATAATGGTTTCTGAGATTATCCCATAACAAAGTATAATGGTTTCTGAGTAGGTCAAAGGTCAAGGTCAACATACAAATTTGACCTTGAGGCATTTTCAAAGTCACATAAATTGATGATCATTGGTGAAGATCCTAGGTGTCTACGACTTACGGTTTCTGAGTTTTAGTGGCCAACCGACATCGGTTAATTTTCATAGGGGCATAACCCTACCAATGAGTCGTTGAATCTTTTCGATCCAAATGTAACGAAGAACCGGGGTCTGGTCCTGAACAAATTTCACCCTTCTTTTTTTCTACCTATTACGGTTACGGTGTTTGAATGATAACAAGGTTTTTGGTTTCGGAGGATTACTCCGAACCGACAAAACTTTTTGACTCACAGGCCTAGGCCAGATAGGTATTCATGACACCGATACAAAGTGTGAACATGAAAGCGACACGTCTTACAGTTAAGGCTGCTAACTTCGTCAAAGTTTGGCGGAAAAAAGAATAATAATAATAATAATAATCAGAAGAAATACAGTAAGGTCTTTCCTTTTGAAAAGGAAAGACCTTAATTGTCAATTGTTCTTGAACAATTCAGAGGTCTTTCCTTTTCGTAATGTAAAATATATGTTTCAATAGACGTAGAATGCATTGAAAAGCTCTAAAACACACAAAACCCTTTAAATATGACAAAAACACATAATTCGGAATATCGGGACATGACCTTGACTTTTGACCTTATGACCTTTGTCAAGGTCATTGGTCCACGATGTCATATACAATAAAAAAGGCCCCATGGGTCTAGGACCTTTGGTTCATGAGTTAAAGCTTATTTTGTCTTTTCTAAAACAGTTAACTAGGGGTTATGCTGATTTTGCCCTTTCGGATAGGTCAAATCTCTTCGGTCAAAATGTAAAAAGTTGCGCCTTTATGTCCCAATTATTTTCACTATTTACTATTTCTGTAAGTATTTTCGTTTTGAGATATCCTAATAAATAAGTTGTAAGGTCAAAGGTCAAGGTCAAGCTTAAAAGCTTTAAAAGACACTAAAATCCTTTAAAAAGGTCAAAACACATAATTCGCTATCTGGGACATGACCTTGACCTTTGACCTTGTGACCTTTGTCAAGGTCATTGGTCCCAAATGTTATTGTTGAAATCCCCATGGGTCTAGGACCTTTGGTTTAACAGTAAAAGCTGATTTTGATTTTTTATAAACATAAACAAAGGGTTATGCCCCTTATAGAAAGGTCAAATCTTTTCGGTCAAATGTAACGAAGTTGCGACTTAATGACCCAAACATTTTCCACTATTCAAAACTTCTGTAAGTATAATGGTTTCTGAGATTATCCCATAACAAGGTGGAAGGTCAAAGGTCAAGGTCAACATACAAATTTGACCTTGAGATATTTTTCAGAGTCGCATCAATTGATGATGATTGGTGAAGATCCTAGGTGTCTACGACTTACTGTTTCTGAGTTTTGGGGGCCAACCGACTGCGGTTAATTTTCATAGGGCATAACCCTACCAATAAGTCGCTGAATCTTATCGATCCAAATGTAACGAAGAACAAGGGTCTGGTCCTGAACAAATTTCACCCTTCGGTTTTTCTACCTAGTACGGTTACGGTGTTTAAATGATAACAAGGTTTTTAGGTTTCGGAGAGATAACTCCGGACCGACAAAATTTTGACTCACAGGGTGAGTTCCTGATAGGTATTTATGACACCGATACAAAGTGTGAACCTGAAAGCGACATGGCTTCTGGTTACGGAGGAAATTTTGTCAAAGTTTGGCAGAACAAAAGAATAATAATTAAAATGTCAATTGTTCTTGAACAATTGAGAGGTCTTCCTTTCATAATGTAAAATATATGTCCCAATAGGCGTAAAATGCATTGAAAAGCTCTCAAACACACATAAAACTGTTAAAACATGACAAAAACAACAAATTCGCTATTTAGGACATGACCTTGAATTTTGACCTTGTGACCTTTGTGAAGGTCATTAGTCCACGATGTCATTATAAAGACCCCATGGGTCTAGGACCTTTAGTTCAAAAGTTAAAACTAATTTAGTTTTTCAGAAAGCGTTAACGGGGTTATGCCTCTTATTGATATGTCAAATCTCATCGGTCATATGTAAAAAGGTTGTGCCTTAGTCACCTAAACATTTTCACTATTTACTATTTCTGTAAGTATAATCATTTTTGAGATATCCAATAAAATGTTGAAGGTCAAAAAAAGGTCAAGGTCAACCTTAAAAAGCTTTAAAACACACTAAAAATCATTTAAATACGGTCAAAAACACATAATTCGCTATCTGGGACATGACCTTGATTTATTTGTTCAGTGTATGTTCAATGGTGTTACTATGTCCTTTGATTGAGTTAAGCTATTTCAGTTGATATTTTATAGTGTGTCTTTCTATGTTGTGATGTTACACTATTGTTTCAGAAAAAGGGTGAAGGTTTGGTACCATTAAAACGTTTAAACCCGCTGCATTTGTTTGCACCTGTCCTAAGTCAGGAATCTGATGTTCAGTAGTTGTCGTTTGTTGATGTGGTTCATAAGTGTTTCTCGTTTCTCGTTTTTATATAGATTAGACCGTTGGTTTTCCCGTTTGAATGGTTTTACACTAGTAATTTTTGGGGCCCTTTATAGCTTACTGTTCGGTGTGAGCCTAGGCTCCGTGTTGAAGACCGTACTTTGACCTATAATGGTTTACATTTATAAATTTTGACTTGGATGGAGAGTTGTCTCATTGGCACTCATACCACATCTTCTTATATCTGTATAATGCATTGAAAAGCTCTAAAACACACTCAAAACCCTTAAAATATGGTCAAAAACACATAATTCGGAATTTGGGACATGACCTTCACTTTTGACCTTATGACCTTTGTCAAAGTCATTGGTCCACGATGTCATAACAAAAGACCCCATGGGTCTAGGACCTTTGGTTAATGAGTTAAAGCTTATTTTGTCTTTTCTAAAACAGTTAACAGGGGTTATGTCCCTTACGGATAGGTCAAATCTCTTCCGTCAAATGTAAAAAAAAAATGCGCCTTTATGTCCCAAACATTTTTCACTATTTACTATTTCTGTAAGTATTATCGTTTTTGAGATATCCAATAAATAAGTTTTAAGGTCAAAGGTCAAGATCAACCTCAAAAATCTTTAAAACACACTAAAAATCCTTTAAATAAGGTCAAAAACACATAATTCCCTATCTGGGACATGACCTTGACCTTTGACCTTTTGACCTTTGTCAAGGTCATTGGTCCCAAATGTTATTGTTGAAATCCCCATGGGTCTAGGACCTTTGGTTTAACAGTAAAAGCTGATTTTGATTTTTTATAAACATAAACAAAGGGTTATGCCCCTTATAGAAAGGTCAAATCTTTTCGGTCAAATGTAACGAAGTTGCGACTTAATGACCCAAACATTTTCCACTATTCAAAACTTCTGTAAGTATAATGGTTTCTGAGATTATCCCATAACAAGGTGGAAGGTCAAAGATCAAGGTCAACATACAAATTTGACCTTGAGGTATTTTCAAAGTCACATCAATTGATGATCATTGGTGAAGATCCTAGGTGTCTACAACTTACGGTTTCTGAGTTTTGGGGCCAACCGACACCGGTTAATATTCATAGGGCATAACCCTACCAACGAGTCGTTGATTCTTTTGATCCAAATGTAACGAAGAACCGGGGTCTGGTCCTGAACAAATTTCACCCTTCGGTTTTTTTCTACCTATTACGGTTACGGTGTTTGAATGATAACAAGGTTTTAGGTTTCGGAGGATTACTCCGAACCGACAAAATATTTTGACTCACAGGGTGAGTTCCAGATAGGTATTCATGACACCGATACAAAGTGTGAACCTGAAAGCGACATGGCTTACGGTTACGGCTGCTAATTTTGTCAAAGTTTGGCGGAACAATAATAATAATAATTAAAATAATCAATTGTTCTTGAACAATTAAGAGGTCAGAAGAATACAGTAAGGTCTTTCCCTTTTCATTATGTAAAATATGTTTAAATAAGCGTATAATGCATTGAAAAGCTCTAAACACACACAAAACTCTTAAAATATGGTCAAAAACACATAATTTGGAATTTGAGACATGACCTTGACTTTTGACCTTATGACCTTTATCAAGGTCATTGGTCCACGATGTCATAACAAAAGACCCCATGGGTCTAGGACCTTTAGTTCATGAGTTAAAGCTTATTTTAGCTTTTCTAAAACAGTTAACGGGGTTATGCCCTTACGGATAGGTCAAATCTCTTCGGTCAAATGTAAAAAATTGCGCCTTGATGTCAGCAATTATTTTCACTATTTACTATTTCTGTAAATATCGTTTTGAGATATCGAATAAATAAGTTTTAAGGTCAAAGGTCAAGGTCAACCTCAAAAAGCTTTAAAACACACTAGAAATCCTTTTAAAAAGGTCAAAAACACATAATTCGCTATCTGGAACATGACCTTGACCTTTGACCTTTTGACCTTTGTCGAGGTCATTAGTCCCAAATGTCATTGATGAAGACCCAATGGGTCTAGGACCTTTGGTTATTTAGTAAAAGCTGATTTTGTCTTTTCAGAAACCTTAAACTAGGGTTATGCCCCTTACAGAAAAGTCAAATCTCTTCGGTCAAAATGTAACGAAGTTGCGACTTAATGACCCAAACATTTTCCACTATTCAAAACGTCTGTAAGTATAATGGTTTCTGAGATTATCCCATAACAAGGTGTTAGGTCAAAGGTCAAGGTCAACATACAAATTTGACCTTGAGGCATTTTCAAAGTCACATCAATTGATGATCATTGGTGAAGATCCTAGGTGTCTACGACTTACGGTTTCTGAGTTTTAGTGGCCAAACGACATCGGTTAATTTTCATAGGGCATAACCCTAGCAATGAGTCGTTGAATCTTTTCGATCCAAATGTAACGAAGAACCGGGGTCTGGTCCTGAACAAATTTCACCCTTCGGTTTTTCTACCTATTACGGTTACGGTGTTTGAATGATAACAAGGTCTTTGGGTTTCGGAGGATTACTCCGGACCGACAAAATTTTACGACTCACAGGGTGAGTTCCAGATAGGTATTTATGATACCGATACAAAGTGTGAACATGAAAGCGACACGTCTTACGGTTAAGGTTGCTAACTTCGTCAAAGTTTCGTTGAAAAGGAAAGTTAATCAGAAGAAAACAGTAATGAAAAGGAAAGATAATAATAATAATAATAATAATAATAATCCTTTTGAAAAGGAAAGAAGAAGAAATACAGTAAGGTCTTTCCTTTTGAAAAGGAAAGACCTTAATAAAATGTCAATTGTTCTTGAACAATTGAGAGGTCTTTCCTTTTCGTGATGTAAAATACATGTCCCAATAGACGTAAAATGCATTGAAAAGCTCTCAAACACACATAAAACCGTTAAAATATGACAAAAAACAACAAATTCACTATTTAGGACATGACCTTGACTTTTGACCTTGTGACCGTTGTGAAGGTCATTGGTGCACGATGTCATTATAAAATACCCCATGGGTCTAGGACTTTTAGTTCAAGAGTTAAAGCTTATTTAGTTTTTTCAGAAAGCGTTAATTGGGGTTATGCCCCTTAATGATATGTCAAATCTCTTCGGTCACAATGTAAAAAAGTTGTGCCTTAGTCACCTAAACATTTTTCACTATTTACTAATTCTGTGAGTATTATCGTTTTTGAGATATCCAATAAATAAGTTTTAAGGTCAAAGGTCAATCTCAACCTCAAAAAGCTTTAAAACACACTAAAAATCCTTTAAATAAGGTCAAAAACACATAATTCGCTATCTGGGACATGACCTTGACCTTCGACCTTTTGACCTTTGTCAAGGTCATTTGTCCCCAATGTCATTGCTGAAGACCCCGTGGGTCTAGGACCTTTGGTTACATAGTAAAAGCTGATTTTGTCTTTTCAGAAACCTAAAACAGGGGTTATGCCCCTTACAGAAAGGTCAAATCTCTTCGGTCAAATGTAACAAAGTTGCGCCTTAATGACCCAAACATTTTCCACTATCCAAAACTTCTGTAAGTATAATGGTTTCTGAGATTATCCCATAACAAGGTGTTAGGTCAAGGGTCAAGGTCAACATACAAATTTGACCTTGAGGCATTTTTCAAAGTTACACGAATTGATGATCATCGGTGAAGATCCTAGGTGTCTACAACTTACGGTTTCTGAGTTTTAGTGGCCAACCGACATCGGTTAATTTTCATAGGGGCATAACCCTACCAATGAGTTGTTGAATCTTTTCGATCAAAATGTATCGAAGAACCAGGGTCTGGTCCTGAACAAATTTCACCCTTCGGTTTCTTTGTATCTATTACGGTTACGGTGTTTGAATGATAACAAGGTTTTTAGGTTTCGGAGGGATAACTCCGGACCGACAAAATTTTACGACTCACAGGGTGAGTTCAGGATATGTATTCATGACACCGATACAAAGTGTGAATCTGAAAGCGACATGGCTAACTTCGTCAAAGGTTACGGAGGAAATTCTGAAATACAAAGTTTCCCTTTGAAAAAAAGAATAATAATTAAAATGTACAAGGTCTTTTGTTCTTGAACAATTGAACAATTGAGAGGTCTTCCTTTTCGTAATGTAAAATACATGTCCCAATAGACGTGAAATGCATTGAAAAGCTCTGAAACACACATAAAACCGTTAAAATATGACAAAAACAACAAATTCACTATTTAGGACATGACCTTGACTTTTGACCTTGTGACCGTTGTGAAGGTCATTGGTCCATGATGTCATTATAAAAGACCCCATGGGTCTAGGACTTTAGTTCAAGAGTTAAAGCTAATTTAGTCTTTTCAGAAAGCCGTTAACGGGAGATATCCAATTATAAGGTCAAGGTCAATCTCAACCTCAAAAGCTTTGAAACACACTAAAATCCTTTAAATGTCAAAACACAAAGTTGCGACCTTGAATGACCTTTGTCAAGGTCACATTTTCCACTATTCAAAACTGATTTTTCTGTAAGTATAATGGTTTCTGAGATTATCCCATAACAATGGTGGTAACAAGGGTAGATTAAGGTCAAGGTCAACATACAAATTTGACCTTGAGGCATTTTTCAAAGTTACATCAATTGATGATCATCGGTGAAGATCCTAGGTGTCTACAACTTACGGTTTCTGAGTTTTAGTGGCCAACCGACATCGGTTAATTTTCATAGGGGCATAACCCTACCAATGAGTTGTTGAATCTTTTCGATCAAAATGTATCGAAGAACCAGGGTATGGTCCTGAACAAATTTCACCCTTCGGTTTTTTGTATCTATTACGGTTATGGTGTTTGAATGATAACACGGTTTTTAGGTTTCGGAGGATTACTCCGGACCGACAAAATTTACGACTCACAGGGTGAGTTCAGGATAGGTATTCATGACACCGATACAAAGTGTGAATCTGAAAGGGACATGGCTTAAGGTTACGGAGGCAAATTTTGTCAAAGTTTGGCGGAACAAAAGAATAATAATTAAAATGTCAATTGTTCTTGAACAATTGAGAGGTCTTCCTTTTGTAATGTAAAATAAATGTTCCAATAGGCGTAGAATGCATTGAAAAGCTCTCAAACACACTTACAACTGTTAAAATATGACAAAAACAACAAATTCGCTATTTAGGACATGACCTTGACTTTTGACCTTGTGACCTTTGTGAAGGTCATTGGTCCACAATGTCAATTTAAAAGACCCCATGGGTCTAGGACCTTTAGTTCAAAAGTTAAAGCTAATTTTGTCTTGTCAGAAACCGTTAACGGGGTTATGCCCTTAAGAATATGTCAAATCTCTTTGGTCACAATGTAAAAAGTTGCGCCTCAGTCACCTAAACATTTTTCACTATTTACTATTTCTGTAAGATTAACCGTTTTGAGATATCCAATAAAATGTTGAAAGGTCAAAGGTCAAGGTCAACCTTAAAACCATTAAAACACACTTTAAACCTTTAAATAAGGTCAAAACACATAATTCGCTATCTGGGACATGACCTTGACCTTTGACCTTGTGACCTTTGTCAAGGTCATTGGTCCCATATGTCATCGTTGAAGATCCCATGGGTCTAGGACCTTTGGTTTGACAGTAAAAGCTGATTTTGTCTTTTAGAAACATAAACTAGGGGTTATCTTAAAGAAAGGTCAAATCTATTCGGTCAAAATGTAACGAAGTTGCGACTTTATGATCCAAACATTTTCCACTATTCAAAACTTCTGGATGGTTTCTGAGATTAATAACAAGGTTTTCAAAGTTACATGTCACATCAATTGATGATCATTGGTGAAAATCCTAGGCGGCTTCGACTTACGGTTTCTGAGTTTTAGTGGCCAACTGACATCGGTTAATTTTCATAGGGGCATAACCCTACCAATGAGTCGTTGAATCTTTTCGACCAAATGTAACGAAGAACCGGGGTCTGAACAATATTTCACTCTTCGGTTTTTTCTACCTATTACGGTTACGGTGTTTGAATGATAACAAGGTTTTTAGGTTTCGGAGGGATTACTCCGAACCGACAAAATTTTTCGACTCATGAGTTCCGGATAGGTATTTATGACACCGATACAAAGTGTGAACATGAAAGCGACATGTCTTATGGTTACGGAGGAAATTTTGTCAAAGTTTGGCGGAACAAAATAATAATAATAATAATAATAATAATACAGTAATAAAAGGAAAATAATAATAATAATAATCAGAAGAAATACAGTAAGGTCTTTCCTGCTGGAAAAGGAAAGACCTTAATAATCAGAAGAAATACAGTAAGGTCTTTCCTTTGGAAAAGGAAAGACCTTAATAATAATAATAATAATAATAATAATAATAATCAGAAGAATCAGTAAGGTCTTTCCTTTTGAAAAGGAAAGACCTTAATAATAATAATAATAATAATAATAATCAGAAGAATACAGTAAGGTCTTTCCTTTTGGAAAAGGAAAGACCTTAATAATAATAATAATCAAAGAAATACAGTAAGGTCTTTCCTTTTGAAAAGGAAAGACCTTAATAATAATAATAATAATCAGAAGAAGAAATACAGTAAGGTCTTTCCCTTTTGGAAAAGGAAAGACCTTAATAATAATTAAAAACCAATTTTTCAGAGAACAATTGAAGGTCTTTCCACCCTAAATATACATATCTAGACAGGAAAATATACAGTTTTGGTTTAAAATGTCAGTTCTGGTGTCAAATAATAGCTTCATTTATGCTGATTCCGAAAATATATGGTTTTTATAAACTTTTGCCAAAAATAAGGGAGATAAGTAGGTACTTCCGGTTTACAAAATGCTACTTCTGGTTACATTTCAACCTTACTTCACGATGATTCCAAAAAATAAAGTTCTAGTAAATTGTACATGAAAATAATGCAAAAATTGGTACTTGGTTTACAGAAGGTCACTTCCGGTGGATGTAAAAGACCCTTTGAGTTTATCTTGAACCAATAAGAAGTAAGAGCAAAAATCGAAATCTAGAACGTCAAATCAAACTTTGACCTTGACCCCAATATCAAGGTCATGAAAAAAGGACCTTAAATCAAAAGACCCTAGGTCTCTACTACCTGGGTAATGAGTTAAATCACAATACTTTTACTTTAAAATGTAAGAGGGGAGAAAACTTCCATTAAATGTCTACATACCCTTTGAACCGAAATTTATGTGTTCCGATATGTCGCAACTAACAATTCAGTAAAAATATTTTGTCGATATCTTATAAGATATCTGAAAACTAGTGATAACAAGCCAAAATCAAAATTTAGAACATGATCTTGACCTTTGACCTTGACCTCATTTTATTTTTCATGGACCAAGGACCTCAAGTTAAAAGATCCTAGGTCTCTAACACTTTTAGTTTGCCTTATGCAAATACATTTCACTTATATCAAATACAGAAGGGGAAATAACTCTCATATGGAATCTCTATACCGCTTCGGTCAAAATTAATCAAAACATCCTCAGGATATAACGAGCAATTTGGAAAAATAAATTTGTGTGTTTCTTAAACGGTTGCGAAGCATTAGAAATAACAAGAAAACAGTGTTCGGGGAGATAACTCTTACATGGAAAAGTAATCGGTTAAGCGGTGTCAGTTTCAAAAGCTTATAAACTGTTCGATATCATATACCAAATATCTAAGCGACATTTTGCGAAACAGCCAAACAGCCAAGTAAAAAAATTAGGCGGAAGAAAAAAAAAATTAAAAACCAATTGTTCAGAGAACAATTGAAGGTCTTTCCACCCGATACGATATATTTTGATGTTAAAAATAATAAAACTTGGTTAGAAATGTTATTTTCAGTGCCAAATGATAACTTTTGTACGTTGAATTTAAAAATATATGGTTTCTACACATTTTTATTTGAAATAAGGGAGATAAGTTGTTACTTCCGGTTTGAAAAATGTCAATTTCGATATAATTTGATAGTTTACTTGACACTGATTCCAAAAATATATGGTTGTATGTACTTTTACAATAATTAAGTACAAAAAATGGCTACTTCCGGTTTACAAAAGGTCATTTCCAGTTGATTTCTTCAAGGTCATATGACTTGCAACTTAGTGCACAAAGTCCCATAGGTTTATTATGCATAAAATAAAAGTTAAAGCAAATGTCAAAATCTAGAACGTCAAATCAGGCTTTGACCTTGATCCCAATTTCAAGGTCATCAAACAAGGGTCTCAAATCAAAAAACTCTAGACCTCTACTATATATTGTTATTGAGTTATATTACCATACGACTAATATTAGATATAAAGGGGAACACTCCCATTAAACGTCTACGTACCCTTTCAACTAAAATGTACATGTTACGACATGTCGCAACTAGCAATTGTGTGAAGACATTTTGTAGATATCTTATAAGATTTCTGAAAATAAGTGATAACAAGCCAAAATCAAAAATTTTGAACATGACCTTGACCTTTGATCTTGACCTCATTTTCATTTTTTGAACCAAGGACCTTAAATCAAAAGACCCTAGGCCTCTATCACTTATGGTTTTCCAGTTACAAATACATTTCACTTATATCAAATACAAGAGGGGAAATAACTCTCATATGAAATCTCTATACGGCTTCGGTCAAAATTAAACGAAACATCCTGAGGATACTACGAGCAATTTGGAAAAATAAATTTGTCGGTTTCTTATACGGTTGCGAAGTTTTAGAAATAACAGGAAAAACAGTGTTCGGGGAGATAACTCTTACATGGAAAAGTATTCGGTGACGCAGTGTCAGTTTCAAAAGCGTACAAACTGTACGATATCATATTCCAAATATCTAAGCGAATTCTTGCGAAACACCAAAACAGAAAAGGAAAAAAATTAGGCGGAAGAAAAAAAAATAATCAGAACAAAACCAATAGGTCTTTCCAGGGAAAAGTGGAAAGACCTAATAATGAGAACAAAAGCAATAGGTCTTTCAAAGGAAAAGTGGAAAGACCTAATAATAATCAGAAGAAGAAAAACAGCAAGGTCTTTCCTTATAGTGAAAGTAAAGACCTTAAAAAGATATAAGATACAAAGTACCGATGTAAGAGTACTCGCAGCTACTGAAAGCTAGTTCAAAGCCCATTACAATTGATAAAATACTTTTGGTTTCCCAAACACAGATATCAATTAGAACAGATTATATTGGTTATTTTACTTAAACATATGTTTTAATAGATCGCTGAGATCGGAATATCTTACTGGCTTACAAGCTAAATCTCACGCAGCGCTTCATCATATTAAATAAGTTGAAATTATCAACATAAAACCAAATCATTTTAGTTTTTAGATAAAACTTTAAAAAAATGATTGAAACTCTTCAGATAGCTGCATATATATAATGTTGTAATGTGAATGAATAAAAGTACTTAAAATGAAACGCTAACAAATCTACTTTGAAAATGTAAATGTCTTTAATTTTTAAAAGAGTACCGGTTTGTTGCAAATATATTTTTTTGCATCAAATATTGTATTGCTACATGATAAATGTATTGATAAAGAAATTAAATAAATGTCTTGAAGATTTAATAAATGGTTTGAAAAGATTTTGAAAGACAGTATTAAATGAAGAAATTTTTTTAAAACCGCATCCTGGTATGTATCCAAGTGACATCCCCTTCGCGCGCATCAAACTCTTTCAGTGGTTTTGAATCGGGTGAAGATACATGTTTGTTGTAATTCATGATGTGGATCGAGCTGAAAATAACTTTAATAACAGAATTGGCGTTACCACACTGTTTCAAATGGTTGACTGAGTCGGACTGCTTTACTGAATTAGCAACATTAAAGGGAAACTTCGTTCAAAAATTAAAAAATATAATGAACTGATATTTAGTCTGTAAAAATATGCATATATTCATAAATATAAACGTTTTATTCTTCTGAATTAGTAAGCGTAATTGATTTTTTTTAAACTGACTATCGGTTCTTCACATGTCGCCGTTTTGACAGCATCTGCATACAAATAATGTTGCTTCTTATGATTTCGTAACCATAGTTACACAGATGAAACATTTAAAGATAACTTCTTATCAATTTGCTGTTGTTTAAAAAAATCGAAATTGATAGAGTAAAGATGAAACGGCAGTCTCATTTAAGTGGGCATGTGCTTCGGTCAAATACAATAGAATGCATATCCCTCATTCTGTTATTCAATTTACTAGTATTGTGTTGTTATACAAGACTGTCATCGAATTAATTGATATACATGCTGTCGTTAAGAGAGCTTTACACAGGTTAAAGTCATATGAAACTTCAAATCTAAAAAAAATAGTTGAATGTGTTTTATATACTTGAAGGACTACGTTTTACTATAAAACAAGTGTACGTGAACTTTCTTGTAAAGGAAATCTTTCATATTACTGTGAATTCAGAAATTATTGCGAGGTTTTTATTATTGCGAATAATGGGACTAGGTGAATATCGCAATAATTAGAACTCGCATTCTGATATCTGAATACATACATCAATATGCAGATATTTCTGAAATCGCAATAATTAGACTCGCATTTTTGTCCATTCTTCAAAAATCGCAATGATGAATGCACGCAATAATTTCTGAATTTACAGTATCAAAATCTTCATAAATGCACTGCTATTGAGTTATTGTCTTCCCGTATATTTAATTCTCGGATATTTTCTCTTATGCAGTGACCTTAACTACGAGACATCTCGTTAGAACTTCGTCCACCGCATAGCGCAAGTGCGAGGGGAATACCGTGATGAAAGAATGTAAACAAACGAGCACAGGAAGGTAAATAGTATTCTATTGCAACTATTATGTATCAATGGTTCTGATTTGATGACATTCAACATAAAATTCTCTATCTATCTGACTGCAACCAAGGGAGCCAACATTTTGAATTTCCGAAATGTATTGACATGTAATTTCTCCAATGATAAGCAAAAAACTCACATTTTGCACCTAGAAATCTTCTTTCAATCAAATGTTGTTACAATCTGAGGCAAACAAGAAGCTAGAAAACGTTCGGTGTTTACGTTTGACCTATAACGTCACCTAGTTTAGGTGCCAAAGAAGATAACATCATTTCAAAGAATTTTCGTTTAATGAAAATTTTACAACGATTAGATGACTAAAATTGAATAATTCATTTAGTTTGCATTAGAATAGAGATAACTGTATTGTATTTGAAGCTTTGCGAACATCCATCGGTAGTTTAACGGTCGCAAATATCCGTTTACCTGTCTCTGCGTACCATACAGTTATCTCTTAAATAACCGATTCTTAAAGAACAAATTTAATACAACAAATCATTAAACAACTATAAGGAAAAGTTTAATTAACAAATGGGAAACCGCCTTGGTAGTCTCATGGTAGCGTGTTCGCCTCGAGTGCGGGAGGTCATGGGTTCAAACCAGGCCGGGTCAAACCAAAGACTTTAAAATTGGTATTTGCTGCTTCTCCGCTAAATACGCGGCATTAAGGAATAAGATCAAAGACTGGTCGGCTCGGAGTCAGAATAATGTGTCCGGGTAAGGTGACATGTCTTCCTGCGGACTGTT
The DNA here is from genome assembly GCA_017311375.1 of Mytilus coruscus. NCBI lineage: Eukaryota > Metazoa > Mollusca > Bivalvia > Mytilida > Mytilidae > Mytilus > Mytilus coruscus. The sequence continues at coordinate 24,902,140 of CM029606.1, read as the reverse complement.
AACTTGTGAACTAGCACGTTAAAAATCCGGCTTAGCGTGTCGGTCTAGTACAATGCAGGGTACATATTCATATTACATTAACATGTTCTCGTCCTGTATATGCATATTAATTTGCCGCTGGACCTTAAGCAGTCATTCATCATCATCATAATCAAATGGGAACGCATGGAAAATAAAAAAAAAAAAATGTTAAGGTTCAATCAATTCCCTTATTTGTCACGTGCTCTGTATTGATTGCGTATCAATGTCACGATCCTGTAAACTTCTGCAACAAACTCGAAAGCTAAATAGCTTGCGATCAACAATCACTGAATGAAATATTATGTGTCGATAATACGTTATAGATTCGTATTAAATATAAAAAACGTGCATATAGGACTTACTTTAGTATATATGCACTGATTCAATAATTTCGATAATATTAGAATTACAAGAAACTTGTTTCATTTGACTTCATTTAAAAACCACAATTGCAGTCAGTAGAGCTCATATTTTCGGCAGTTTAAACTCACTTTATAATCGTTAAGGAAATTTTTAAAAGAAATAAGTAACAAAGTACGTATAGTGTGTGTGGCAAGTATCGTGTTTGTTCGAGCAAATTGATCTGGTTTTCGAGTGTGACCGGGTTTTTTCGTATGAATATGACGCGAAACTGAAGCTTAAGATAAATATCAGAGGTAGTTTAGTATATTGGATAAATGGATATTAACCACACATTATTTGGAGTTTTACAAATATAATATATCCTTAGAATGTTTTTATTTCCAAAATGTGAAATAAAGTCAATTAGATACACATACGGAAGTAAAAGAATTTACAAATATAAAATATCAAACTGAAATTAAGAATAGCACAATATTCATCAATTATATATAAAAAATAAGTAGAGTGTTGTAGAGCTTTCTGCTTATGATGCCAGTTAACGCGTTCTTGAAGAATTTCAAAGAATTTAAGACAAATACAAATAAGAACTGGGTCGACAAATGCCCGGTTAGTCCATATTTTAAATAGTTCGTCACACTTATTTCATCTATTTTCTTCTTTACAAGAGGTTAATACTATAGACAAAACATGTTTTATAACCGTTCTTTTCTTACTTTGACGTCACGATTACATTATGCTGCAGGAATTTTTCTGCAAAATATTAAACAATCATCAAAAAACAGATGTTTTGCTGTTTTTTCTTCACCCAATTAAATGGCACTAAATTGAAAACCTGTCCCGCGAATATATTTTGTCAACGCAGCACTATACATGTCAATATAAAGTTGAAGTACGAGTATTGATGTGTGTCACGCAAGTATTGACATTCAGAACAATGAAAAAGTACGAAACCTTCAATACTGTTATTACATTTTGAAGTATTGTTTTATTCTTGTCTATTAAATTCCGAAAGAAACCAATAGTTCCTCAAAAATTTGTAATAATCTGTTATGATTTTTGTTCATTATCAATCTAAAAATGACATTAAAGTGCAAAAATATTCAAAATATAGAATCTCGAAAATGTGCCAAATTCAGCCCTTATAATTCCCAGTTATTTGCTTTTCTACTAACCCTTTGATTTATTTGGCATTGCTTCATACTTTCTGATGTACTTCTTTTCCTCTGCATTGAAGTAGGGATACAAATCTTTCCTTATTTCTTCCTTTTCTTCTTCTGAAGCTGCATTTATAAGAAAGTCGTGAGTTAAAATGGTGGTTTCCTCCATTCGGTACCCCTTTCCATACTTGAGAACGAGGTTGTCTCGGTCATAACTGTACCAATATGAAATCTTGCCTTGTTCTATGCCACTTCCTTTTTTATGGGTCTCAGAAAGTTGCTCGTTTACTCTTAATGAACACGACGTGGTCTTTTTCAATTTGAACCGAAAGCCTATAATCTCCCTCTTCATTTTCCACTGAGATTAAGAAAGGGATCTTGGTGTCTTTGTTGAAAACTAAGATCCCTTGTCCGTTCACTGGAAACTGTTCTTCCCAGGTTGGCTTGTCATTCTCTCTCCGGGCTTGTTCCACTACAATGTTAGTACAATACTATTTATCTGAACAGTTCAGACTGTTTTAGACATTAACCCATCTTTTAATTTTCATTGTTGTTCATACTTCATGACTATAAGTCTATTTTTATCAAATTCTGTATAATTCTGTTATTTGGATCCATTTTTGATATAGACAACTCTGGAAAGTCAAAGTCTCTATTTTTTATATATTTTATTTTATTATAGTCAGAAAACAAATATTGTTTTCTTCTTCGGACTATTTGAACACTGGGATTAGATTATTACCGTCATGCGAACGGCATATAGATTTGATGATGGTTGTCATTTTAATATCAATTAAATGTCATATTTAAGACATAGAGTTTGTGCTTCTTTATTGCTATTTTGGTAGATGTAAGATACATATTAATATGGGTTACTTAGCTTAACTGCACTAACCTTACACGTTTTGTCAGGAAAAGCAGTATTGACCAAATATTCCTCGACACGTACAAGTGGTTATTACATTATAACATTATGACTCCCGGTCTATTGCTTGAGTTATAGCTTAAAACAGACTAGCCACCCGTACTATTTTATTTTTGTTGTTGATTGCAAATGTTTTGCAGTCTTTTTTATGCACACAAAAAACCTACCTGGTTTGGGATTTTCAATAACTGGTCGTTGTCTCTTAGCTGACATTTCCAAATTACCTCTATACTATAAAGCTGCAATATAAATAAGGAAATGTAAGTGTCACATTATTGAATTGTGAAAAGCGACCGCTCTCTCTATCTCTCTCGTTGTGACATTGAGCAATTTATTAATAGGATGGCTGACAAAACACCAATCGGTACAAATACTCCTCTGCTTATTACAAGACAAGAAATTTATAATCCTTGTATATATACAGATGTTAATCATGCTCCTAGAAATATAGAGTCGTACCCAAATTGTATAACCCAAGGCCAAGCGAATATGTTTATTCCTCCTGCCGTGGTGCCCCTACCACCATAAAGTCAGAGAGCCGACACGTAATGAAAGGAACCAGATAATTCTGACAGAAATAAAACAGTATGGGTCGACCACATACTTCACTTTGAACAGGTTTACACATTAATTAGAAAGCACAACAGCTATCCATTTGCTTGCGGGGTCCCGCAGAGAAGATATTTAGCAATTCAACGTTGGGGCATTATCAGATTATACTGGAAATAAATCTAAGTTGGCGCAGAGGTTTCATCCTAAAAAAAAAGTAAAGTTGCGTAGCTCTGTGATTTTTGGAATTTAAAGCGTTAAAAGTGTGAAATCTCGAAGAATATGGATACAGGCTCCGAAGGTCGACACAGAAAGCCTATCCAGCTTTAAAACATTCTGATATTAAACCAACAGTAAGTAAAAGATCAGTACATTCTCGGCTAAAAATTACGAGTTAAAACACACGTACAATTTCATCTCCCTCAAGCATTCATTCAGGCTATTCGCTAACGACTTCGATTCTTCTTAGGTCCTTCTGATAAAATATCCTAATTAGACAGAAAACGAGTAGAGCGCCTTCGCTTTACAACTAAAGTGTAAAAGAAGAGAAAAGTAACCCTGAAAACATGATTACGAATGAAATTTTAAAATTATAAGATGAAAAGCTTGAAAAATAGTTCAAGAAGGAAAATAGGGTAGCTAAAGATCAGCCTCATAAAATAGTTGAGACAAATTTTCCAAATAATAGTAAATATGATTTACAGAAACGTTATGGTCCACTAAAGAAATAAGATGCTATTACTGTAATGAAAAAGGCATGACCGAAACCGGTGTAAATATTTTCATCCACAATTTGATAACCAGTGGAACATTCAGGCACAGATAAGCTGAAAAAAGGGGAATTGTTCAATTATTGATGTTAAAGCTAATGAAGAGAGGTTAACTGCTATCGAAAATTACAGTGTCTCTGGAAAAATTAAACTAGAAAATGATGAAAATGAAAAGAAGAATCAAGTTTATTCAAATAGAAATGTTGCTTCATGCTTTGATTTAGAAGCTGAAATCAATGGGTTGAAGTGCAAGCTATTTAGTAGATGCAGGTTCTATTTGTATTTTGTTAGCAGATTTGTTTGCCAAAGATAAGGATAAATTTTTAAAGACAAAAACTAGCACTTCCGTTTATACAGTGGACGGTACTGCCTAAAAAAATAAAAGAAAAATTGACGTTAAACTGAAAATTTGTAAACTCTGTTTAGGCCAAGAGTTTATAGTTGCTAAAATTGATAACCTTTCATGTACTAGTATCTATTGTATGGGATCTTTCTTGCTAAGTATGATGCAGAAATACATATAGGATAAGACGTACTAGTTAAGGTGAACAGATACATTTTAAGAAGAAAATAGTAAGGTACGCGCCAAGGTTAGGTTAACAGAAAAGTTTTCTATACCACAACTATAAAACAATTATGCAACTAAAGCAAATGGACAAAGAAAGATTGGAGAAGTGTAAACAAAGTATGTATCACAGTAATGTGAGCCACATAAAGTTAACCAAACAAAAATCAATCAGACATGTAAGCCACTAGACATTAATCAAACAACAATCAATCACACAGTCATGTGCGATATTAATTGATTAATGGTTGGTACTTAATGTACAGTTTTAAATATTTGATCCATAGTTATCACAATATTTATTGGTAACACGTACGACCTACAGTGTAGGTTGAGTAAACCAACAGATACTTTTATTTTGTCAAAGTCAATTAAGGGCGTATAAGTTGGATCAAACGATTTTCTTCACGAGTCTTCTCCAGTCTTTGATTGAATGATAGTGCTTTTTGTTTAACGGTAGTTTCAGCACTATTGGCCAGTTTTTATTGGTAGAAGAAGCAGGAGTGTCTTAAAAGAACCACAGGCCTTCGGCTGGAAAACTGGCAATCCTAATCAATTAAGATTGGAATCGAACGTACCTGCCACTTGTGGGGTTCGTACTCACAACCTCAGTGTTGACAGGCTAGTGATACAGTAGAACTACTTCGACCACTCATCCACCTAGGCCCTTTTCCCGTCTTTGAACTAGGTCATTTAGTGTAACGTTCCCATTCAGATAAGGTAAATAAAGGTAACAGTAGTATACCGCTGTTCAAAAAGGTACACACCCAGCACAGTCCAACAGGCATTTCCTTTCAGTATGAATCTTGCAGCCGGACGTAAGAAATTAAAGTAAGATTGTTTCTACACCAAAGCTACTTCAATCCAATTCAAAGGATTATTTTTTGTACTCATTTTTAACAACATATATCCAGAAATAATTAACTTTAAAAAGTCTGTATCCCGAAAAGTATCAAAACTTTCGACAGTGGGACATTTAAAGACAATAGCTGTTGATGTTACTCTTTTGTTTTGTTGTGTTATTATTATTTTTTTTTTTTTTTTCATTTTATCAATTTTTTATTTTATTTTTTTTGGTTATTTTTTTATTTTTTTTTTTAACATTTTTGTCTCTTCTATTTTGACACTTAAATAAAATTAAAACAGAAAAATCAATTCTTAATTACATTGTGATAGTCTGATCAATAAAACGAGAAATGTTCATTGGTATTCCGTTTAATAATAAGAGTTCTACTTTTTAGATAAAATCTTGTCATTTCGCCTATAAATCGGCCCAATTGCTCTTTTTTTTTTAGAATGCATTGGATTGACTTTTTGATTTCTTGAGAAAAAAAATTGTATCAGGAGGGTAGTTAAATGAAGATTTTTTATTGAAAATCAGGGCCCAAAAATCAAAAATCTAAATACATGGTTAGATTCAGCATATCAAAGAACCCCATATATTCAATTTTTGTTGAAATCAAACAAAGTTTAATTTTGACCCTGATTTGGACCAACTTGAAAACTGGGCCCATAATCAAAAATCTAAATACATGTTTAGATTCAGCATATCAAAGAACCCTAAGAATTCAATTTTGTTAAAATCAAACTAAGTTTAATTTTGGACCATTTGGACCTTAATGTAGACCAATTTGAAAACGGGACCAAAATTAAGAATCTAAATACACGGTTAGATTCGGCATATCAAAGAACCCCAATAATTCAATTTTGATGAAATCAAACAAAGTTTAATTTTGGACCCTTTGACCTCATTGTGGACAAAGTTGATAACGGGGCCCAAAATCAAAAATCTAAATACATGGTTAGATTCAGCATATCAAAGAACCCCATATATTCAATTTTGTTGAAATCAAACAAAGTTTAATTTTGGACCCCGATTTGGACCAACTTGAAAACTGGGCCCATAATCAAAAATCTAAATACATGTTTAGATTCAGCATATCAAAGAACCCTAAGAATTCAATTTTGTTAAAATCAAACTAAGTTTACATTTGGACCCTTTGGACCTTAATGTAGACCAATTTGAAAACGGGACCAAAATTAAGAATTTAAATACACGGTTAGATTCGGCATATCAAAGAACCCCAATAATTCAATTTTTGATGAAATCAAACAAAGTTTAATTTTGGACCCTTTGGACCTCAATGTGGACCAATTTAAAACAGGGCCCAAAATCCAAAAACTTAATACACGGTTAGATTCAGCATATTAAAGAACCCCAAGAGTTCAAGAATAAAACCCCATTGAAATTGGTCAAGAAATAAGCAATTTATACAAAGTATCTTCTTTGCACAATACTGTGCAATTGAATATTTCTTGCAATTGCGCAATACTGTGCAATTGAATATTTCTTGCTATTGCGCAATACTGTACAATTGACAATTTCTTGCTTTTGCGCAATATTGTGCTATTGGATATTTCTTGCTATTGTGCAATACTGTGCAATTTAAGATTTCTTGCTATTGCGCTATTGCGCAATACTGTGCAATTGAAAATTTCTTGCTATTGCACAATACTTATTATATAATAATTTACACATCCTGTTTGGTGTGTATCTCCTGCCATATCATTATTATTTGCTTTTAAATATAAATCAGAAATAACCAACTTAAAATGGAAAATTTTAAAGAAAATAAAAGGACAAAAGGAAAAAAAAAAATCACCCCCAAAATTTTTGAACCCCTTATGATCCATCACCCCAAACTCAATCCCAGCCTTCCTTTGAGGTATGGTACCTTGCAGTACAATTTCAGAGAGATCCATACACTTGAACACAAGTTATTGTCTGAAAACTAGAAAATGCTTATTTTGGCCCTTTTGGCCCCTAATTCCTAAACGTTTCAGGCAATTACCCCAAAATCAATTCCAGCTTTCCTTTGTGATATGGAACCTTGTAGTACAATTTCAGAAAGATCCATACACTTACACACAAGTTATTGTCATGAAACTAGAAAATGCTTGTTTTTGCCCTTTTTGGCCCCTAATTCCTAAAATTTTGAGGCAATTACCCCAAAAATCAATCCCAGCATTCCCTTTGTGATATGGAACCTTGTGGTACAAAGTCAGAGAGATCCATACACTAACACACAAGTTATGTCTGGAAGTTAAAAATGCTTATTTTGGCCCCTTTTGGCCCCTAATTCCTTAACTGTGTTGGTACCATAACCCCAAAATCAATCCCAACCTTCCTTTTGTGATATTGAACCTTATAGTAAAATTTCATAGAGATCCATTCACTCAAACTAAAGTTAGAGTGCGAAAACCAATGCGTCTTCGGACGACGACGACGACGACGACGACGACGCCAACGTCATACCAATATACGACCACAAAATTTTTTTGCGGTCGTATAAAAATATGTTTCCATTAATTTAATTTTTTTGGTGAATAAAGAGCGGCCTGGTGAGGAGCTCTCATCACGATTCACGAGTTGATTTTTTTGTCAATCACGATTCACAGAAAATAAATTTCCATGATCACGGATCACGAAAATATATAAAAAAAAATAAATCTGTAGAAAAATTAAACGGATCACGATAGGGAAAATGCGCCGATCACGAAGAACGAAAATAATCCATCAGGACCCTCAATAAAAATCAAATCCCCTCCGTGATGTACGTAAATCAAATCAATGAATTTGATCAAAATGAAATTATTAGTTAAGTCAGAGAACTTTTACTTAAGTGAAATAGGATATGAATAATTTATTATGTACTATTCAAGATATCACTTTAATTCATGTTCACATGGGTGATGTTTTACCTTTTCTGAGAAGTGCAACTAATTGGCACTTGAATTGTTATGATACAAAATAGAGGCGTGTAAACGATAACACTGATTTAAATTGCCACTTTTCTGCACAAAATCCGACAAAGGATGAAGTCAATTTTCTTTTATCAATTTCCTGATATGAAAAAGTTTTTGCCTTTTTTTTTTGTAATTTTGGTCTTTAGAAGTGGTAATGCCCATTTTTCTTGAATTTGGTTCAACCGCAAGGTCAACAAATTAGAAAGTTGCTAAACTAGACTGGAATTCGAATATTTATGAGCCTATATAATATTTATAAAAATATCAACAATTTTACATATTTCCATACGATACGATTGTTATTAAGCTCTACGTAGTATTTGTTTTGAAGACAAAAATGCCAAATGTACATGCTTTTTGTAAAAGTTTTCATCAGAGGACATTACTGACCAAAATTGCTTATTTTCCAAAGGAAAGAGAATATATAGAATTAATTCAATATAATTTTGGTTTTAGTTAAAGAACATCCTTATACTTATTCTATATAATTGCTTAAATTTTGCATGAATATGACAAAATCACAGTTTTTAAAATGTATAATTTAGTCACAAGTTCGGAATATGCCAAATGTTGTTAAAACCTTAAAGTACACATATGAAACAAGTATGATACTATGAACTATAGTAAAACTTTTAGAAAATGGCCTTAGCGATAAATAAATATATAATATATAACCAGTCTAAAAGGGTACAACATCACCAAAAAATGACAATAAACGAACAAATGTAACTATAAATATTTCGGATAACAGATATCCTTCATCAATATGAGCACGATATAAAATGAATCAGATCAAACTATTCTGGGTATTAAACTAAAGCAATCTTGATTTCTATACAATAAAAAAAGTGAAACAGTTTACCCGAACATCATATGTAGAGACGCTAATAAATTTTAAAATTTCCAAAAAACGACTCAAAGACATGCCTAAAATGAAAATAGTAATTAGAGATATGAACTGGCACAACTCTAAAATTCCAAAGTGACGTCAGTTAAGATGTTACAACAACTGTGTGTAAATTCATTCCCCAAAAAAAAAAAAAAAAAAAAAAAAAAAACAGCACTGATCGATATAAGCTGGTAAAAATATGTCAAACAGAGGTTGCGTATTTATCATCCCAAATAAATAGCAGTTTTATAATGATAAGAAAATATAATAGTAAAATTTGGCTAAGGTTAAATAATTGGACGTGGATGCGTACTTGTACATCCCTCCCAAATGAAAAAAAACCCTGATATTTAAACTAGTAAAATTCCAAAAGAATCCTTAAAACTGTAAGAGTCAAGTAAGGAAGCCGGAGTAACTGGAAACAAATGATGTCAGGAAAATGAGTGATGGTAGGAAAATGAGTGACTCATTCTATGTTTTTCATTTATGCCCTCTGGAAACTGTCCTTAGCTTTCTCATCCAAAACCTTTCCGAGCAAGTCTTTCGGCCCTTGACCAACCCTCGTTGTGGTCTATGATTGTGATTGTAAGGTTTTTAAGATCAGCTTGGCGTGCCCAGGTGATCTCAAATGACGACTTACGGGAGGTCGGGCTTGCAGGTGTAGTCACTTCGATGACCATTCATGCGTTTGTTGAATGGCTGTTCTGTCTCGCCAATATACTGCATGCCACATCGACACTGAAGAAGGTATACAACATTCTGTGTTTTGCAAGTTACATTACAAAATATAGTGTACACAGACCCAGTGGAGTGGCAAGTAAATGTTTGAGTATTCTGTATTTGTTGGCAAGTCAGACATCGTCTGTTACCACACGACTTGCACCATCCTGCAGTTGAACAGCTTTTATTAGAGGAGACGTCAGCTCTCACAAATAAGTCTTTGAGACTTGCTGGTCTCCGAAAAGCTAAGACAGGAGGATTGGGAAAGATCTTGGACAATTGTGGGTGCTTGGCAATAGTTTGCCAATTGGCACGGATCAAACGTGAAAGGTTAGTAAAGGCGGGATTGTATGTTAAAACAAACGGAACTATTTTGCTGCGCCTCTTCTGTTTGTACTGTAATAGGTCATTGCGGCTGTTGTTATTAGCACGCGCAAACCCCTTATCTATGTCCAATTTCTTATAACCTCGTTTGGTCAAAAAACCGCGAAGTTCCTGTAACCGTTTAGTGACAGCCTCCTCAGAGGAGCAAATCCGCTTTACTCTGAGAGCTTGACTGTACAGGATACTTTTGTACAGTGTTTGGGGTGACAGCTTTGGGGAGAAAGGTACTGATGTTTATCTGTAGGTTTACAGTAGAGATCTGTTGATATGACACCGTCCTTAATAGATGTAGTAGTGTCTAAGAAAGATATTTTGAGTCGGAAATTTCATATGTAAATTTAATTGACTGGTGTGCGTTGTTTGCATGTCTGATAAAATCATCCAATTTTGTTGGGATTCAATCCATTTCATGTCAACATCATCGATGAAACGGAACCAAGACAGAGGTTTGGATAAAGATGTTGAAATAATTTCTTTCTCTAATTTTCCCATGAAAATATTGGCGTATGACGGTGCCATTTTCGTCCCCATCGCTGTTCCGTTTATCTGAAGGTAATGTTCACCATTAAAAGTGAAATTGTTGCATTTCAGAACCAGAGTGAGCAGCTGGACTAAACATTCGGTAGGTGGTTCTAAGGTGTTGCGAGAGTCCCATATTTCCTTACACGATTGTATTCCGTCATCATGAGGTATGTTGGTATACAATGAGGTGACATCTAAAGTGACAAGGAGGGTTTCCGGAGGAAGAGGGTTCATGGATTCCATTTTACGAAGATAATCTGTAGTGTCTTGAATGTGAGAAGGCAGATTTTCTACATGAGATCTTAAATGAAAATCTACGAATTCCGAGATTTTCTCAGTCGGGTGGCCGTTTGCGGATACAATGGGTCTACCAGGGTTGTTAACCTTGTGTATTTTGGGAAGAAGATACAATCGACCAGGCTTGGCGTTCTCTGGTTTTAAATATCCGATTGTATCCTCATCTATGTGACCGTCATCGTGCATGGTTTGTAACGCAGTGATAATTTTGGAACTAAACTCGGAAGTAGGGTCATAGTCAAGCTTCTTATAAAATCTCTCATCAGAGAGCTGACGCTCTGCTTCCGCGATGTAGTTAGCTTTGTCCATTACCACTACGGCACTTCCCTTGTCTGCTGGTTTTATCACAATATCATCTCGGTTTCTCTGCGATTGTATGGCTTTTTCTCGTCAGAAGAGGTGTTATAAAATGACGAGTACTTGTTGCTAGCTAGATGAACAACATCCGATTTGATTTTGTCGATAACATCTTCCAGTGTAGCAGATTTACTAGGTTTTGGAATCCATGAACTCTTCTTTTAAAATGCGGAATTCTGATTTCTTCCTCCGAATCAGACGTGTCTGAGTCTTCCTCATTATCCTTGTTACCAAAATATTCTTTGATTCTGAGGGTTCTGGCAAAGTTATTAAGGTCATCTTCAAGTTTCATATTATCTATGTTACTGGGAGTAGGGCAAAATTCAAACCCTTAGATAAGACTTTAATTTCGTCCTCAGTTAAAGAGACTGTTGATAAATTGACAACCGTGTTGTTGGAATTGACCGGAATTTGACTTTTCTTCGAAATCTACGGTTGCGAGGCTTTTATTTGAATTTTTGAAGGTCTGATTAAAGGGTGAATAATTTGCACACCATCACGTTTAAATTTGTTAATCTGTTTGACGTGGAGCTTATGTGATTCAATACGTTTGATATCACCAAGACGTACTTGAATTTCGTCAAGTTCAAGATCAGACAATTGTTCACGAGATCGGCAGTGCAAGTTATCATGTAGTTTATATAAATAATTTACTTGATGAATTGCTTCTTGGTGTAAAAGATCCATCAGACTAAAAGAACTGTTGAATAGAATGTTATTCCATCTATGGAAAAATCTGTTTGACTTTTCTCCTGTTGTAAGTGGCGAAGCTTTTAAAACTAACCCTTTCGGAATAATTCCTTGATCAATGTAGGTTTCTAAATTTGAAATATGATGTTCTGTTTTGATAATTTTGATAGTAAAAGATCTTAATTTCTTAAAATAAAATTGCAAATGCATGATGGAATATGCAGTAAGAATATCGGATCAGTGAACACACTCAATGCAGACTACAAAAAGGTAAAAATATTAAATGACTGAATAATAGTCAACGATAAATCTTACGGGGCGATGGATCATATAAATATGATACAGTACACTACAAAATATAATATATAACCAGTCTAAAAGGGTACAACATCACCAAAAAATGACAATAAACGAACAAATGTAACTATAAATATTTCGGATAACAGATATCCTTCATCAATATGAGCACGATATAAAATGAATCAGATCAAACTATTCTGGGTATTAAACTAAAGCAATCTTGATTTCTATACAATAAAAAAAGTGAAACAGTTTTACCCGAACATCATATGTAGAGACGCTAATAAATTTTAAAATTTCCAAAAAACGACTCAAAGACATGCCTAAAATGAAAATAGTAATTAGAGATATGAACTGGCACAACTCTAAAATTCCAAAGTGACGTCAGTTAATATGTTACAACAACTGTGTGTAAATTCATTCCCCAAAAAAAAAAAAAAAAAAAAAACAGCACTGATCGATATAAGCTGGTAAAAATATGTCAAACAGAGGTTGCGTATTTATCATCCCAAATAAATAGCAGTTTTATAATGATAAGAAAATATAATAGTAAAATTTGGCTAAGGTTAAATAATTGGACGTGGATGCGTACTTGTACATCCCTCCCAAATGAAAAAAACCCTGGTATTTAAACTAGTAAAATTCCAAAAGAATCCTTAAAACTGTAAGAGTCAAGTAAGGAAGCCGGGTAACTGGAAACAAATGATGTCAGGAAAATGAGTGATGGTAGGAAAATGAGTGACTCATTCTATGTTTTTCATTTATGCCCTCTGGGAAACTGTCCTTAGCTTTCTCATCCAAAACCTTTCCCGAGCAAGTCTTTCGGCCCTTGACCAACCCTCGTTGTGGTCTATGATTGTGATTGTAAGGTTTTAAGATCAGCTTGGCGTGCCCAGGTGATCTCAAATGACGACTTACAGGGAGGTCGGGCTTGCAGGTGTAGTCACTTCGATGACCATTCATGCGTTTGTTGAATGGCTGTTCTGTCTCGCCAATATACTGCATGCCACATCGACACTGAAGAAGGTATACAACATTCTGTGTTTTGCAAGTTACATTACAAAATATAGTGTACACAGACCCAGTGGAGTGGCAAGTAAATGTTTGAGTATTCTGTATTTGTTGGCAAGTCAGACATCGTCTGTTACCACACGACTTGCACCATCCTGCAGTTGAACAGCTTTTATTAGAGGAGACGTCAGCTCTCACAAATAAGTCTTTGAGACTTGCTGGTCTCCAAAAGCTAAGACAGGAGGATTGGGAAAGATCTTGGACAATTGTGGGTGCTTGGCAATAGTTTGCCAATTGGCACGGATATTACAAGCCTTAGAGCATTTTTTTACTCCTAAAGTTAGCTTATTAAACTTATTTAGTACTTTATCAGGGGACCTCTGTCAATGAAAGAGCGCCCACTTTTTTATTGTTCTTATCTCCTCTAATTGAAGCTTTATAAAAGGATGAGTATGTATCCATATACCACATTTTACTGTTTTAAGTTTATGTTGGTCTAACTAGTGAGTTAAATAAATGTTTTGACAAAACAACAGGTGTTTGATAAATTGAATAACAATATGTTTTATACAATACATAACTTTCATATATTGTTTGGCTAATTCTTGTGCAGAATGAATAAGATTTCTATTCTGACTAATGATATTACCAAGAAATTTAAACTTTTGCATTTGCTCTAATTTCTCGCCATTATAATCAAAAGAATGGTTAAGATGTTTCCTATTCTTACCAGTACTTAAAATCATAGTTTTAGTTTTTTAGAATTTACTGTTAACTGCCATATATCACAGTATTGTGATAAATGGTTTAAACTTGACTGAAGACCCTCTTTAGTTTCCGACACTATTAATATATCATCTGCAAACAAGAGGCTTCCAATATTTGTGTGCCTTTATTTTCAAAGGATCACCGTCATTTTGTTTCAAAATTTCAGGTAGATCGTTTGTAAAAATATTGAATAAGGTGGGACTTAAAGTGTTCCTTGTTTTACCCTCTAGTTACTTCAAACTAGTTAGTGCGTTTATCATATATCTTAATTGAAGATTTGTAGTTGAATACATATTCTCTATTACTCGATACATTTTACTGCCAATACCCTGAGATAATAATTTATATAACAAAGCAGTTCTCCATATAGAGTCAAATACTTTGCGTAGGTCAACAAAGCATATATATAATGGTTTCTTTTTGCATTTAAAAATATTTATTAATTAGTTTTAAATAAAAATATACTATCTGTTGTTCTTAAGTAAGGAAGAAATCCAAATTGTTCCTTATTAAATTTGTTTTCCGTTTATGTAATTATTCTGTAATTTAAAACTGAACTAAATATTTTGGCAATTCCATCTATAAGAGATATTCCTCTGTGGTGTTTGGATTTTAGGTATATTCAGAATTAAATATTGGCACAAGCAGGGAATATTGTCATGCTTAAGGGGAATATCTAGAATCAAGAACAAGGTTATATAACTTTGTGTAACATTTAATTGTTATTGGACTACAATATTTAATCACCTTATTTACAATTGAGTCTGGACCTGGAGATTTTTTCATTCTAAGGGATTTTATAACTTTATTTACTTCTTACACTGTTATTGGTCTATCATTTATTTCATTATGATTGTTTTCATTCTCTTTATAGCCGACTATACGTAATGGATTTTTCTCAATGTTGAAGGCTGTACTGTTGCCTATAATTGCTTACATCCACTTCATTTGAACTCTGGTAGATAGTTGTCTCATTGGCAATCATACCACATCTCCTATTTTTATACACTTAAGATAGCATTTTAGAAAGAAATATTATAAAAATAATTTATTATCTAACTAAATAAGCCTCATTTCTGAAAATATATGTCACTATATGTTTTATTGGTAATCATGACAGGTTCTCCTTTATTTAACTGATACTTGTTTTCATCTATACACTTTGCAAATTCACCAGAAACCTGTAATAGATAAAATGATAATTATAAATATATTTCATTTGTATATATCCAGGTTGAAAAGTACCAAACCAGTACATATACCAGCAAACCTATGTTCGACAAAACACATCTTTTAACCCCATCGCAGTTATTTTTAATGTTTCTTGACCGTTTACACATCATCATTTTTTATGTGGGTCACATCTATCATTTTATTTAAATGTTTATTTTAGGAAGGACTAATTTTATTAGTTGACAAACTTTTCGATCTTAATTAATGAATTGTTATTCAACATGCTCCAGACTGTATCTTAAACTGCAATAGTATATTACTTTATATATATATGTATACATCATGTGAAGTTACGATGACATTTTCCCGCAAATACAACCAAAACTAATGTTTTCGTTGTAAAGTTATGATTTCAATTCATACAAAAAGGAACAACTTAGGTGAAACGTTTCTGTAATATCTTAAAACAAACTGTAATAAGGTTTTATTATCAAATGATTTACCTTTAGTGCACATTCTGCTCTGAACACGAAATTGCTTTACATATATCAACAGAAACTCCCAAATACCAACAAAATCGCTGCATATACCAACCACGACTGGACCTGTATGCAAACCTGTTAAATAACGAGAAAAGCATGCATAAACCAAGGTGCGTTGTATATTATAATAACGAAAGTGATGTTTAAAGGAGGTAGTGAAGATAACCTTTAATTGCTAGTTTATCTTAACTTGTGATATAGATCTAAAGGGATATATCCCGCTAATCTTGCAATTTGATTTGTTACCTTGACAGGGTATATTAGCCTATATGTAAATTTATGCAAAATGAGGACTCTCCAGTATGATATAACTGTTTTTGGGCTCCACAGGAATATGGGCTCATATTCTCTGTCAATATCTCGAATAACATATAATGTATATGTCTTTTCGGTCAACGAATAATTTAGGTGAATAAGTAGGTTAACTAAAGCAGCTATACATGCAGCTTGTTGATTGCTACCGCATTTGTTCTTCTAAAGGCAGTGGGTTATTGACGAATACCAAATACTACAACTGAAATCGGACTATTCTTACCAGTACTTAAAATCATAGTTTTAGTTTTTAGAATTTACTGTTAACTGCCATATATCACAGTATTGTGATAAATGGTTTAAACTTGACTGAAGACCCTCTTTAGTTTCCGACACTATTAATATATCATCTGCAAACAAGAGGCTTCCAATATTTGTGTGCCTTTATTTTCAAAGGATCACCGTCATTTTGTTTCAAAATTTCAGGTAGATCGTTTGTAAAAATATTGAATAAGGTGGGACTTAAAGTGTTCCCTTGTTTTACCCCTCTAGTTACTTCAAACTAGTTAGTGCGTTTATCATATATCTTAATTGAAGATTTGTAGTTGAATACATATTCTTTATTACTCGATACATTTTACTGCCAATACCCTGAGATAATAATTTATATAACAAAGCAGTTCTCCATATAGAGTCAAATACTTTGCGTAGGTCAACAAAGCATATATATAATGGTTTCTTTTTTTGCATTTAAAAATATTTATTAATTAGTTTTAAATAAAAATATACTATCTGTTGTTCTTAAGTAAGGAAGAAATCCAAATTGTTCCTTATTAAATTTGTTTTCCGTTTATGTAATTATTCTGTAATTTAAAACTGAACTAAATATTTTGGCAATTCCATCTATAAGAGATATTCCTCTGTGGTGTTTGGATTTTAGGTATATTCAGAATTAAATATTGGCACAAGCAGATAATATCGCCATGATTCAGGGTAATATCCAGTCTCAAGAACAAGGTTATATAACTTTGTGTAAATTTCGATTGTTATTAGAATTCAATATTTAATCACCTCATTTACAATTTAAGTCTGGACCTGGAGATTTTTCATTTTAAGGGATTTCATAACTTTATTTACTTCTGACACTGTTATCGGTCTATCAATTAATTCATTATGATTGTTTTCATTCTCTTTATAGCCGACTATACGTAATGGATTTTTCTCAATGTTGAAGGCTGTACTGTTGCCTATAATTGCTTACATCCACTTCATTTGAACTCTGGTAGATAGTTGTCTCATTGGCAATCATACCACATCTCCTATTTTTATACACTTAAGATAGCATTTTAGAAAGAAATATTATAAAAATAATTTATTATCTAACTAAATAAGCCTCATTTCTGAAAATATATGTCACTATATGTTTTATTGGTAATCATGACAGGTTCTCCTTTATTTAACTGATACTTGTTTTCATCTATACACTTTGCAAATTCACCAGAAACCTGTAATAGATAAAATGATAATTATAAATATATTTCATTTGTATATATCCAGGTTGAAAAGTACCAAACCAGTACATATACCAGCAAACCTATGTTCGACAAAAACACATCTTTTAACCCCATCGCAGTTATTTTTTAATGTTTCTTGACCGTTTACACATCATCATTTTTTATGTGTGGGTCACATCTATCATTTTATTTAAATGTTTATTTTTAGGGAAGGACTAATTTTTATTAGTTGACAAACTTTTCGATCTTAATTAATGAATTGTTATTCAACATGCTCCAGACTGTATCTTAAACTGCAATAGTATATTACTTTATATATATATGTATACATCATGTGAAGTTACGATGACATTTTCCCGCAAATACAACCAAAACTAATGTTTTCGTTGTAAAGTTATGATTTCAATTCATACAAAAAGGAACAACTTAGGTGAAACGTTTCTGTAATATCTTAAAACAAACTGTAATAAGGTTTTATTATCAAATGATTTACCTTTATGTGCACATTCTGCTCTGAACACGAAATTGCTTTACATATATCAACAGAAACTCCCCAAATACCAACAAAATCGCTGCATATACCAACCACGACTGGACCTGTATGCAAACCTGTTAAATAACGAGAAAAGCATGCATAAACCAAGGTGCGTTGTATATTATAATAACGAAAGTGATGTTTAAAGGAGGTAGTGAAGATAACCTTTAATTGCTAGTTTATCTTAACTTGTGATATAGATCTAAAGGGATATATCCCGGCTAATCTTGCAATTTGATTTGTTACCTTGACAGGGTATATTAGCCTATATATGTAAATTTATGCAAAAATGAGGACTCTCCAGTATGATATAACTGTTTTTTTGGGCTCCACAGGGAATATGGGCTCATATTCTCTGTCAATATCTCGAATAACATATAATGTATATGTCTTTTCGGTCAACGAATAATTTAGGTGAATAAGTAGGTTAACTAAAGCAGCTATACATGCAGCTTGTTGATTGCTACCGCATTTGTTCTTCTAAAGGCAGTGGGTTATTGACGAATACCAAATACTACAACTGAAATCGGATCTGAATTCGACCTCAACTGGTTTTTTTTACACTGTTTTGAAAGAATTTTATCTGTGTACAGTTGTATTTTGCAACTTCAGACTTCATTTATCGATAAAAAACCAGAATGTACGTTGTTTTGATTTTAAGTCTACAAGAAGTATCTTCATTAAATAAAATATCAATAGAAGAATATAAGCCTCGGTAATATATATATATATATATATATATATAAATTGCCTAACAATGTAATTTTAACACACTATTTAGTATGTAAATATTAAAATGTAAAACATATTTACAATGCGAAAAAAACCGCAATATTTCGCTAGACAAACTAGCTTCAGACTGCAAACAACGATTGATTTCCCCATAGGCGACAATAGTAGCCTTTTTCGAGATACAGACTTTAGAAAGCTGATTTTTAAAACGAAACCTTGCTCTCTGAATTTTGACAATTTTTTATTAGAGGTTATCAATGTCTAAAATGAAATATTTTCCCCCTCATTTTTAGAGTAAATGCGGTACTGTTAAACAAGCTCAGAAGATAATGTCTATCTTCTCGCGTGATTCTGTATAGGTCATCAAGTACTGAATATATTGATCACAAAACCGATTTAATATGTAACTGCTACGATGAATTTTGAACAACAATTTTAAATGGAACCATTTTCTTATAAAAGTGCATTTTTGAAAGAGACTATAGTAATCAAAATATCAAACGTCTGGAAATATTTGTATTTTAACATTGAAAGCTATTCTTCAAATTCAAAATTTGATTGCTATTCTATTTCATTCTACTTGGTAATTAAGGTGATATCTTAATGTTTAAAACGGGACATTTCTGTCAATTTTCACTAAATATGGTAATTTCAATAACAGCACTTTGGTCGAGATCGTCATGTTTAAAAACCGATTTTTAAATCCAAACTCTAGATGTGTACATGTTTTTGCAAACAAATCAGCAGAAATTCAGAAAACGTCATATTCTCTCCACAGTAACTCAAAAGTCGAGTCCACTCTTTTTCCAACGGTGAATCACAATACAAATATGAAACAGACTATAGCTTAAAAACTCGGTGATCAATAATTTGTTTGACACCAAAAAATACGGTACACATCAAATATCACATAAAATGACTGTTTTGACACTTTTTGAGCATTATGATAAAGAAATGTCGACGCTGTATAGATTGCAAACAATATTTGATTTCCCCATAGGCGACAATAGTAGTCTTTTTCGAGATACAGACTTTAGAAAGTTGATTTTTAGAACGAAACCTTACTAGAATTAAAGAAAAATTATTCGGACAGTATGTTTTAGTCCATAAAATATAGGTTCCCGTTGCTTTTCTTAACGCAATTTGTACTTATCTCCCTTGGCTATCAATTCTATACTTAAAAATACGTATCTCGTCATAACCCAGAAAAGGCTCTCAGGCCCTTTGGTTAAGGAAAATATATTATTTTGCCTTTGGTATAATGCACTATCTTCACTACCTCCGTAGGAAACAATGACAAGTTTTGAAAGGGCAATGAAAACAGTTGGACTACCTGAGTACCCCTACATCTAATATTTTTAACATTTTAATATTAACGTACTAAATAGTGTGTTAAAATTACATTATATTATTAGGCATTTTAAAATTTCATTTGTGTAATTGTATTAATGTTTGTACTGATTAATCCACGCTCAAATAGATTTGTATGTTATGCGTAGCTATTTATAGAAACTTATATATATCCCTCCCAAATATATATATATATATATAGTATATATATATATATATATATAGGTTTGAACGTTGTTTTTTCAATTTAGACTTGTTTATATTCTTTTGTTTGGGCTTGTATTATATTTGCCTTAATCCGTTCGTCCTTTTTCGACTCTTCAAAATTCAAGAGTCAATCCTAAATTGAGGTAAATTATATGGCCTTCCAAATACCGTTTGATTCCTAACATCACTGAAGAGACATTAATTGTCGAAATCCGGATATGGTGTACCAATTTTTGCACCTTATGTTTGCGGTATACTATCTTTTCTGCAAGTTTATTGTTTTTCTGTTTGGTATTAAATTAATAATTAAGATCCATTTTGTTACATCTGGTGATCCGTTTATTTGGCAATCGCCATGGCAGTCAGCAGGGTTTATGAACATTTGTTGTACGACCTGCTAGTTAAATGCGTTTTGTTAAAATATATTTTTTCACGTTTTTGGTCTTTTGGAAAATGTTGTTAATGCTGTATTTGTTTGCATGCACACGTATAAAAAATGCGGTTTTTATCCAACGCAATCATAGGTTTGAACGTTGTTTTCAATTTAGACTGGTTTATATTTTTTCGTTTGGGCTTGTAATATATTTGCCTTCGGGTTTACATAGTCCGTTCATCCTATTTCGACTCTTCAACATTCAACAGTCAATCCTCAATTGAGATAAATTATATGGCCTTCCAAATACCGTTTTGATTGCTAACATCACTAAAGAGACATTAATTGTCGAAATCAGGATATGGTGTACCAATTTTTGCACCTTATGTTTGCGGTATACCATCTTTTCCGCAAGTTTATTGTTTTCTGTTTGGTATTAAACTAATAATTAAGACCCATTTTGTTATATCTAGTGATCCGTTTATTTGATAATCGCCATGGCAGTCGGCGGGGCGGGTAAATATGATACAGTACACTACAAAATTAAGTACAACATCACCAAAAATATATGTTGTTCGACAACTCTGCAACTGTGTGTAAATTATTCCCCAAAAAAAAAAAAAAAAAAAAAAACAGCACTGATCGATATAAGCTGGTAAAAATATGTCAGTTTTATAATGATAAGAAAATATAATAGTAAAATTTGGCTAATGCATCCCTCCCAAATGAAAAAAACCCTGTTCAAGTTGTTAAAATATACATTTTCACTTTGTTGGTCTTTTGGAAAATGTTGTTTGTGTTGTATTTTTTGCATCCACACGTATAAAAATTACGGTTTTTATCCAACGCAATTTTTTCGTTCGGGGCTTGTATTATTTTTGCCTTCGGGTTTATATAATCCGTTCATCCTATTTCGACTCTTCAAAATTCAAGAGTGAATCCTAAATTGAGGTAAATTATATGGCCTTCCAAATACCGTTTCGATTCCTAACATCACTAAAGTGACATTAATTGTCGAAATCCGGATATGGTGTACCAATTTTTGCACCTTATGTTTGCGGTATACCATCTTTACTGCAAGTTTATTGTTTTCTGTTTGGTATTAAATTAATAATTAAGGTCCATTTTGTTACATCTGGTGATCCGTTTATTTGGCAATCGCCATGGCAGTCAGCAGGATTTAAGAACATATGTTGTTCGACCTGTTAGTCAAATGCGTTTTGTTAAAATATACATTTTCACCTTTTTTGGTCTTTTGGAAAATGTTGTTAGTGCTGTATTTGTTTGCATGCACACGTATAAAAAATGCGGTTTTTATCCAACTCAATCATAGGTTTGAAAGTTGTTTTCAATTTAGACTTGTTTATACTTTTTCGTTTGGGCTTGTATTATATTTGCCTTCGGGTTTATATAATCCGTTCATCCTATTTCGACTCTTCAAAATTCAAGAGTGAATCCTAAATTGAGGTAAATTATATGGCCTTCCAAATATCGTTTCGATTCCTAACATCACTAAAGAGACATTAATTGTCGAAATCCAGATATGGTGTACCAATTTTTGCACCTCATGCTTGCGGTATACCATCTTTTCCGCAAGTTTATTTTTTTCTGTTTGGTACTAAATTGATAATTAAAGATCCATTTTGTTACATATGGTGATCCGTTTATTTGGCAATCGCCATGGCAGGCAGCAGGGTTTAAGAATATCTGTTGTTCGACCTGTTAGTCAAATGCGTTTTGTTAAAATATACTTTTTCACTTTTTGGGTCTTTTGGAAAATGTTGTTTGTGCTGTATTTTTTGCATGCACACGTATAAAATATGCGGTTTTTATCCAACGCAATCATAGGTTTGAACGTTGTTTTCAATTTAGACTTGTTCATATTTTTTCTTTTGGACTTGTAATATATTTGCCTTCGGGTTTACATAGTCCGTTCATCCTATTTCGACTCTTCAAAATTCAAGAGTCAATCCTTAAATTGAGGTTAATTATATGGCCTTACAAATACCGTTTCGATTCCTAACATCACTGAACAGACATTGATTGTCGAAATCCGGATATGGTTAACCAATTTTTGCACCTTATGTTTGCGGTATACCATCTTTTCCGCAAGTTTATTGTTTTCTGTTTGGTACTAAATTAATAATTAAGATCCATTTTGTTACATCTGGTGATCCGTTTATTTGGCAATCGGCATGTAAGTCAGCAGGGTTTAAGAATATCTGTTCTTCGACCTGCTAGTCAAATGCGTTTTGTTAAAATATACATTTTCACTTTTTGGGTCTTTTGGAAATGTTGTTTGTGCTGTATTTTTTGCATGCACACGTATAAAAACTGCGGTTTTTATCCAACGCAATCATAGGTTTGAACGTTGTTTTCAATTTAGACTTGTTTATATTTTTTCGTTTGGACTTGTATTATATTTGCCTTCGGGTTTATATAATCCGTTCATCCTATTTCGACTCTTCAAAATTCAAGAGTCAATCCTTAAATTGAGGTTAATTATATGGCCTTCCAATTACCGTTTCGATTCCTAACATCACTGAACAGACATTGATTGTCGAAATCCGGATATGGTTAACCAATTTTTGCACCTTATGTTTGCGGTATACCATCTTTTCCGCAAGTTTATTGTTTTCTGTTTGTATTAAATTATTAATTAAGATCCATTTTGTTACATCTGGTGATCCGTTAATTTGGCAATCGGCATGTAAGTCAGCAGGGTTTGAGAACATGTTGTTCGACCTGCTAGTCAAATGAGTTTTGTTAAAATATACTTTTTCACATTATTGGTCTTTTGGAAAATGTTGTTAGTGCTGTATTTAGACCCTCTACCAAGAAATTTGTTTTGCATGCACGCGTATAAAAATTGCGGATTTTTATCCAACGCAATCATATATAATATAATTATTTCTGTGACTGCATCTTACATTAATTTGTAGGATCCTTTACAATAGATAATTCAGCTGATCTGTAACAATTCCATCTTCATGCCTTATATATCATGTACTGTGTTACAACGCTAGATGAAAACTGACGAGGAAAGGTAACACCCGGCCACCGAAAGCTTTATTTTTATAGAGCCTAAGTGGTCGAGTGGTCTAGCGTGAGTTCGAATCCCGACCAGGGAAGACCAAAAAAATTGCTTCTGCAAATTTACTGATCTAACATTGTTAGGCTGTTGTTTAGACGAATTATATAGTATATATATACATATATATATAAATACATATTCATAATTTTTCTGAATATCAGCGCAACAATGTTAAATCTGCAAATTTGCGGAACAAGATTTTTGTTCTTCCATCGACGGGAATTGGAACTCATACAATTTGGATATCGTAACAACACCGCCTGCACTGTGTCCAGCGCTCTAGACCACTCGGTCACCTAGACTGAACTTAAAAATTTAGCTTTCGGTGGCTTAGTACAACCTTTCCTCGTCAGTAGAATCTAGAGTTGTAACACAGTACATGATATATTAGGCATGAAGATGGAATTGATTGCAGATTAGCAAAATTAGTTGTCGTAAAGGATCGTCTAAACAAGTGACAGCTCTACGACAGATCCATCTATTGGATCACCAATATATATATTTATTCATATACTAAAGCTAGGCTGTAACTTCCTGATGCAAAGTTTATACTAGAGATTTTGGCTGTCCAGTATAGGTCTTTTTTATTTAAATATTATTTACATGTTTTTCACAAACCTTTTGTATCGAGAGTATAAAAAGTTTTTGGAAAACAAACTAGCTGTCAGTAACTGAGAGCAATCTCACATCGGCACTTTGAGCTTTTAATGGTTTTGTTAGTTCTTTGCGTTAAATCTCAATCTGATGAGTAAAGTCCTTTTCAACTGTCCCAGGTTAGAGGAGGTTTTGGCACCAGAAAACATGTTTAACCCCGCCACCTTCTGTAGTTGCCTGTCCAAAGTGCAGAGCCTGTTGGTTATTGTTTGTTGTTGTATTTGATATTTGTTATTCGTTTGTAGATTTGTACATAAATCAGGCCGTTTTCTCGTTTTGTTTTACATTTTGTCATGTAGGAGACTATCATTTTAACCCTAGTCGGTATCACTGCTGGGGGTACAACTTACCAAGTAGACAGTTATTCGGTATTGGCATTATTAGAATGATACATTTTCTGATACATTTTCCGTTCATCGTATTATGAAAATGTGGAGCAGCTAAGTTTGGACAGCTATCAGTGAAAGTTGACTTTGGACGGTAATTTCTTTGTTCTGTTTATGCTCTTTTTTCTGGTTTTTCAAGTCCGATGAAGATTATTCAAGAAACACGAAAGCACTGAATTTTGTATCTTACATTAACAATATACTACTAAGTACAATGTATATGAGATTAAAAAAACAATTGTTTTTCGTTGTTACTTTTTTTATCATTTTTAAGATTAAAAAGACACCATTGACGGGGACAGTTGTTATTCTGCTATCGACAAATCATCTTGTAGTTGCGATACATTGAAAGTGTCATTTGACCATTTTGTATTGATACAATTACCTATTCTAAATGCCGGGTTTTCAGTACAATCTGTTTGACCTTTTCTTATTTCTCCCTGCATTGACATGGCAAATAAAATTAATGATTCATGTCTGGTTACCATCTGCAAGATTCAAAGTAAAGAATCTTTAGCATGTGAAGTGATAAAATGATATGTTAATTTACGTTTATATTTTTAAAAGATATCTCTTTTTATTCATTAAATAGTTGTCTTCAGGATGCAAATTTAAAGTACTGTCGTTCCAAAGTGTCACAACTTTTGATCAGTTTGAACTGATGAAAGTATTCATATATTTTTGAGTTTCCAAACGCGGATATGACAGTTCTTAATGACGATTAATTCTCGAAGTGAATTATGATGCTTTAAATTACCTGAAGTGACTGAGAAAACAAAACTGTTATCGGAATGACAATACTTGTATTGATTAATATTTTAATTTTGGTTGAAGGAATAAATTACAGATTTTTTTTCTTCATTAAAATGTTTTGGCATTTGTTTACTTATTTAGTCCATTTTGTTCCAGTTAAAATTTATCATTTGTAGGCAGCGGAAAAACAATTTGAGAATTTCAAGGGTAGATGACATCTTGTTTATCACACAGATACCAAAAGAGAAAAAGGAGCAAGGAGTGACGATGGTCAATAAAGGACTTAAGAACAACGAGAACTCAACTGAAAAGATAGGAGATTTAATTGTGCAACAAGTGTACGTAGCTAATTGATAATATAAATCGATCTGATGAAAGTCTATTTATATATTCTTATTTCCTAATGTATAGGATATTTCCTTGATTATATTTTTAGTACCTGGATTTCTGAAGGAATGCCACATACAACAATGTAAGTTGACGAACTCCCATTTATTTTTGTTAAACCTTCAAACTTTTTCTCTCGTAACAACTGCAATAATAAACATTGTATATACATTACATTTAACTGCATTGGAAAAATCAATCTTTATTTCCTTGATGTTTTTACAGAATAAGATACGTTTAATATTAAATCGATCTGTAAAACTGCAGTCGTTTCAAGACTCAAAAGTTTATTATCTTGTTATCAATTGTAAATTAATTTATTATTCATTGTACTTTTTATATCTAGTAGCATGGAACAGAAGCGTATATATTTTTTTTCATTGTGTTCCTATCTTATATGATGAATATTTTTGTTTTTGCAAATAAAGTTGTTTCTGTAGCAGTGAATTAAAATTTAACTAAGTAAAATATAAACAATAAATGAATTTAGGTTTTCTATAATCAAATACTTACAGAATCGAAAGATCTTATCATGGTATCTAGTGAGCGAATATTGTTCATACTCCAGTCAGAATTCTGTAATGTATAGCTGACCATCAGAATTCCAATGTTGGAATATGTCTCATAAGATGAAACCTGCAATGACGTGTGTAGATGGACATTTATTTTTTTGTGTTCCTTTTTTAAATAGTTTATCTTCATCGAACAGAGCGTTTTCAATGCTATTTGGTTTCTTCAACAAGTATGCATATTGTAAAGGTAATCAGACTGCCATGTCTGGGTCAGGTGACCAAAAACTTTCAAGTCAAACGGGTGAAAACAAACACATCTAGGAACATTGTAGCATGAACAAAAAGGATGCCTATATACCATTTTGTCATGATAACCTGCGAGGGATAAATCTATGCTTTATTTTCAAACTCCGCATTAAGTTTCTATAAACTGTTTTTATATTGCTTGATGAATGATGAACATCAATTTTAAACAGCGAAATAAAATATTCTATATGCTTATATTCATCGTGTTGAGAGAATGAAAAGGTCACTACTGTTGAGAAAATGCAAAGCTCACTGAAGTTTTTGTGAGAATGCAAAGTTTTGTGCTGTGAGAGGATGAAAGCTAACTGCACATAAACGAATCTTTCAATAAGCTTTTGAGTGGCCATATGTGATACTGTAAGAATAATGTATTTGTCTTCCTATTGCACAATCTTTTATCAATGACAAACCAAATTTTGCATTTTGACTTTCCTTATCGACCCACTTTACATCAACCTACTTAAATTGTTTAGTTTGTTCTTTTCTTAAATATGCATGATGTATTTGTCTCTTTATACCAACTAATCATTTTCACTTTATTGGGAATTATAATCAAACAAAGAAACTTAATTTGGTTCCTACCAAGTGTTTGCGGATGGTGACTGGTGGCTCAATTTTTTTTACTACAGACTTCATTTTGCTTTCAATATGAACGATTTTGCTGTTTTGTGTCTGTATAAGTGTGGTATCAGCTTTAATCTGCTGTAGTATAATATCAAGCTGAAAAATAAGTCAACTCTTGAAGCTACAATACTCAGAATTTTTTTTACTCAAATGCAATTCACAGTTTTTAAAGCAATCCATTAAACGTTCAATATGTAATCGGTAATGGTCAAACAGGACTTGTCTGATGCTTTAGCTTGTATTATAAGAATCAAATCAATTTGTCTGTAAACAATTGCAGAGAAAAGGAATTAAAATACATTTAAAAGATAATTTGAGTTGTTAAAAGTTGTGTTTTAATGATTCGTCTGACATCAGTTATTTACATGAGAGGTATATGATTGTAGATTTACTCACCATCTTTTGAAAATAAATCAAACATGTTGCTATTCCTGTGATGTTGATTAGCGATTTAAACTCAGTGTGTTGTCTGAAACATTGGAAATACATTTAAAAACAAATCAAATAAATGTCAGCGCAATAAGATCGATACTTTTAATAATCACTCAAACTGCATGCATTCGAAATGAAAATTGTATCCAAAGATTTACAAATGAACGTTTGTTTGTTAATTGTTTTTAAGTTGTCTTGTGCAAAAACGAAGAAATGGTATATCATGTTCAAACAGTGCTTTCGGTTTTGTTTCTTATGGTTGTGGCCTGTTTTCTATATATCGCATCACACTGCACGGATTAAAGATCAACCATAAATATGTTTAATGAATTATGTATTTGTCATTTCAATTTTTTTGTGGCCTGTTTTCTATATATCGCATCACACTGCACGGATTAAAGATCAACCATAAATCTGTTTAATGAATTATGTATTTGTCATTTCAGATTTTTTTTCTAACAACCACTCTAAGTCTTATTAAAATAAGCGTGTTCTATTGTCTAAATGCTTTTATATGATTTTTTTTAATGCATTTTGTACGTACGAAGCGCTTTTCAGGATGTCACTAAATCAGGAACGCTGAAATATAATATTTGAAAGACAGGGATGTCTAAATATGTAGAAACGTTATGAGCTGAAAAAAAGAAAAAAATTGGTCGAGAAAAAATCGTTTTCAAAATAACTGCAAAATTAATTGGATAGTCTTGCAGATGTTGTTATGCCATATTTTTGGTAATTTCTGCAGAAATAAGTCACAAGCTGACTAGACTGACAGATTGACATTTGATAATGAATATAACATTTAAATTTTAAATGTGATCTTAATAGAAACATAAACTTTACAAATTGTACTGCACCAGATGCGTATTTCATCAATTAATGTCTATTCAGTGATGCTCAATGCCAAAATATCTGAAATCCAAAACTAATACAAACGTTGAGTAGGCTTATGTTGTTGATTAAAATATGAATGAAGTTTATCCAACATCAACATTCATTCATAATTGCTACATACCCATTTTCATATCCATGGTAATGATATGAAGTCAACGTAATGAGCCAGATAATTAGTACATATCCTATTATACATAAATAATTGACGACGTAGTTGAACATCATGTGAGAAATGATCAAGATTGTTAAAACCATATTGTTATCCTGTAAATGCATCAGGTACTCTTCAGTATTGTTTGACATATTTTGATCCAAGTTCACGTTAAGGTTATCCACCTGAAACGATAAACATTACAAATTATGGAGCACATAAAATACTCGGTATGATAGATGTTATGACTTATATCAATTGTATAGTATGTATTTGTAAATAAAGTAAATAACTCTTTCTTTGTTGGCGCTATGTGTGAAATATAGGTAAAGCAAACAAATTTATGTATTGGTCTACGTTGAACTTTTCTTACAGTGGTCATTTAGTGTAGTCTCAGTTTATGCAGTGTTTGAAACGCTCTGTTGACCCTAAGTGTACAAGTGAATATGACCAAGCTGTAGATGTAAAGTAAACAATTTCATATATTTGGCTACGTTGAAGTTTTCTTACATTGGCCATTTAGTGAATTCCCAGTTTATGTTTGAAACGCTCCTAAGTGTACAAGTGAATATGACCGAGCTGTAGATGTAATTGATGTTAAGATATCCATTCGCTCTTTCTTTCAGTCTGTGTTGTTAAGTTGCTAAATTGATATTGACATAGCAACCCATTCCGGGTGTTTATATTTGACTGCCGATTCTTTTAGATGCAAGTATTCGTAATGAATGTAACTGAGGGACTTAGAACTAGAAGCTATAAAAACAGTAGGTTCTACTTTTTATACGAGACGGGTTCTAGAAGGGTACTTTGTATACAGTAAAGAACTGGTCTATGATTTAAATTGAACTTGCTTTTTGAAAATTTACCCGGCGTTAAAACAATTGGCAGAGCTGCGTTTTATTGTTTGTTTACTCTTTTTATTGTTCTAACTTGCCTGATAACACGCTTGCTCATAAATCGATCCTTAGTCAAATGTATTATTTCCAAGCATGTTAAGAATGTTTTACTATTGATCTCAGTTTGCTTAGTGTATGTTTTTTTTCTACTAAATTCAAATATTTATCTTTAATTTGTTTGGCAAACAGTTTTGCCGTTTTCTAATAAGGGACATATATGTCCCTAGCGCGGTAAAGGTAAATGAAGTGATCTGAGTACTTTGTATTCTGTAGAACGATTACATTCCTGGTAAGCTGAGTTGTACTTCTATTCTTCATGAAAGAGAGGCGAGAAGCGTGCTTACTGAACAAATTTAGTCTACAATACTGATTGTGTCCCTTTCTTTATCTAACTAACCGTATGTACTACATTGCATAGCAAAAGTAAGCCAGCGGATAACACAGAATACAGCAGACAAAATGTTCTGCTTGATACTGACGTTGTCACCATTTTAAACATTTGGAATGCTGTCTGAAATTACAACGAAAAACCTTTATTGTATTTATAGAAATGTGGAGTAGGTTTTAAAGAAAAATACAACAAAATCAAATCGTTTGGCTATCAAGTGATTTTTATGTAAATATTTTGACATTCAAACAGAGGATGAAAGTTATGTCTACTTTGAAACCATAATGGCAATTATGTCATCAATGCAAATATCTCTTTTGTGATATATTATCCTGAACAACAATTATGTCATCAAAAACATATCTCTATTGTGATTTCTGATCCAGATATGAAGACAAATTAGATCCAGTCATATATAATAGTATTTAAGACATTTTTATATATAAGAAATTCTCTTTCGCATATATTTAGTACATCCCGTTACAGAATCTGCTTTTATAACTTTTGTAGAGAATATTCTTGCAGCAGATCTTACCTTCCGTTTTGTCTTCCAAATAACGCAGATTGGAATAAGTAGTAGGAGTGTTATTGTTATTGACAATACAACAGCTTCAGATAATAATCTGTAAAAATATAACAACATAAAATGTCATAGCAAGTGTCCAAATTTATAAATTATCGAAGGTTTTTCTAGGCTGCTATTTCATGAAGAGAGACAGCTCTGAGTTGAGATGTAGCCGAGGAACATCCTCGAGTTTTAAAGATCATTGATGATCTGTTTTTCGCTATTTTTCTAGACAACGTCTATGACGTAGGCTTATGATGTCATTGTGTTCTCACTCTACTCGACTGAGAGAAAAAAATCTCATTCGAGTAGCATGATATGAAAAATATTGTCACAAAAAAATTAAGACAAAGTTTAAGAAAAGAGCAATAAGTTACAATACAACACATCTGTCAAATAAAAAAGCATATCTTTCTTTTAACATGTATACACTAAAATAAACATTTTCATGTGTTTACTAGTATGCGATTTAGGTCTTTAAACTATCTATACTCTTTTTTAAGCTCAAGTTGTTTCTCAACCTGATCAAATTACATGTATTTCTTATTTCATTTTTTCATTTGGTTATGTATTGATGTTCTGTTTGTATTCCTGTGTTATGTTAATATTAACCACAGAAACTGAAGATTGATGGACAAATAATATCAAACTTGCATCCAGCTTTTGGTTTTAATGATCAACTTACAATTGTCGTGTAACAATGACCAAACATAACTGAAAAAATAAAACGATTGGAACAGCCGACAATGAACCAATATTGATGTCTCCCCATCGTCGTTGTCTTTCTCCATATTGCGCTTTATTACCAAAAGGAATTATTCTACTAAGAAATAATGATAGATAAATTCATTTAAGTACAGTACAACTCAGCAAAGAGCCCATCATTTAGATTAAAAGATGCAGGGAAATGTTTTGTGTGTGCACAAACTACATTTATTGTAACACCTCTGCACTATATTTTCGCCATTAGATAATCCAGGCACCGGCTTAACAGAGCGTTCGCTTACAAGTAGTTTTACGTCTTACCATCGCCCGACCATATTTAGAGTCGTTTTTGAATATGCAAATAAAAATCGTCACCTCAGCGGGATTATAATTCACGCTATTAAGACATCAACAGCCATATCTCCTTTACTGTGCTCAATGACCGTAACCACTCGTACAGCTAGCTATTTGAAAAATATTATTGTCAAGGTCGGTAGATGCCTTATCTTGTCGGCTGAATGATGATTTTAGCTTCAACACTTAAACATAGAAATGGAAAGTTCATAATTAGAAAGCTGAAATCATCTCGTGTGTCGTAAAGTTTTGTTCTCAACCGACCCTCATTGTCAATTTTTAGATGTAATTCACGATATGAGGCAGTGACAGTATATGATATGGAAAAGATATTCTTTCATGTTTTAATACATATTTTAAATGACCATTAATTACAAATTCGAAAATGATTAAATGTGATTTTTGTTTTTGTTTTAAACTAGTTTTAAAAAGCGGAATACAGAAATAACATTTCGCTATTAGTAGCCAGTTTTGTCCAATTTCGTCAAAATAAGATTAAAAAAAAAACCTCACTGGTGTATTTTTGATTTGCACATCAATAGGTCAACTCATTTGAATCCGTATTCATGCAACCTTTTAATTTGACCTTTAGAGGAGATAGGTGAGCATGTGTTCATTGTGTTGCTCATTCATTAAAAAGAATGTCAACATTAAATCTGAAACTTGGAAGCCACCAGGAATAACTATTTCGTTGACTGATCCAGTCCACAAAAATCATTCTTATTCAGGTAAAACGATGATTTAAATATATATATATGATGAACTTATAATACAAATCAAACAGACATCGACAAATCCGATTGCACGTGCTCTACATTTATTTTTATACTTATTACGGGTTATATGACCGTCGGCAGTTTTCGGAGGTCATCTCGATTAATAGTAACATGGAGTCTGGATCTTAAATACGTAGGAAATGCTGATACATTATAGAGAGCCTATGCATAGGTAATTTTTTTCTTTTGAATGTTCATTTTAGTATGTTTTGCATAAAATATGAGGATTTAGGTCAAATTGATGAACATGAATTTGACAGTTAATGCCCCTCTAACATCACGAGTTGTATTTTTCATTTAATACGTAAATGGAACACCAATTTCAACACCAATCTATTCCAACAGGTGGTAACACGGAAATGGAAACAGTGTGAGTGGCATGAACTCCAAGTGAAAATACCTTTCGGGATAAGCTTCTGCTCATCCATCACCGTCATACAATGGAAAACGCAAGATTAGCAACAGGTGCCAAGAAAGGAAGATGTCAATTTCATAAATAACTTGAGATAGACAATCATACGAAAACTAGAATCTAGGAACTAACATATCCAAATACGCTGACACGCAATCGTGTACGTCATATATAAGTAAAGTTATTGTGAAAAGTACTAATGAAAACTTATGTTACTAGTAATCCTTTAAATTACTAAAATATAGCATCCACTTACCAGAATCGTGTAGAATAAATATCAGGTTGCTGAATTTCACTAATGTCAAGCTTATGTATCTGAAATGTATAGGCTATTTGCGTTTCTATATGAACAAAAAATAAATTATTATATGAAATTGTACAATAAATCGAGACATACATAATTGGTAATCAAAAGGGAGGTGATGTGTAATAAGTACCAGTCTTCTACTAGTACGAATGCCATCATTTATTCATCATTCCAAAATAACATTTCCTCCAAACTTGCATGGACATGTGTGGTTCTGCTATTTGAAAACTTGTAAGAAATTATGTTCATTGATTTTTTTCTGTATTTGTGTAACAGATCTTTCAACTAGTATGTCGGAACTGACTTTTCCCGTTTTCTTTTCTGCTTTTTAAAATTTGTTATTTCAATGCTTCTTTTTAACTCATGTTCCTACCCCATGTATCATTAATTTCTCCAGTGTGAATATTTTTGTTGTGAAATGTACCTAAACATTAAACCTTTTCTATAATTTGTTTCAATAAAAGAAATTATATATATAATGTGAGTAACTAAAATACAAACCGAGAGATTTTAAAACAAATTCAATTTAATGTAGTGCGAAGTTGAGCTGATCTATGAAACTTGTTCTCTCATATAAGAAATATCAATATTTTAGTACAGTAAATACCGTTTTCATCGGATATGAGTTTACACTTTTAGAACATTAGAAGGAAATTATCGAAAGTTAAGTTTGTAAATGATGAATTGTTTCCAGACGAACTTCGTAACTCTGTGCACTTGTAGAGTATAAAACATCGTTTATGGAAGAAATCTATTTTAATTATAAACCATTGTAGAAACATATTCTTATGCATGTCAATGAAATTTAAAATACAAAGATTACAATATATGCATACCTGAAATATCTAGCAACTTTTTTATAAGGGAGATATATGTACATATGGACCAAAAGATAATACCTCAAAGGAGTAGAAACGCAAAACGCATAAAATATGAAAATACTTGTGATTTTGATGAGTTTCAATGGTACTCCAAAACTCATCATATTCATAGAAAAAAGGAAAATAATACTTTTAAAATTTCGAGGGTCCGAAGCGGTTTTCTATAATAACCCTTATCAGGAACGCTCAAATAAATTGAAGGCAATGGATACATAAAAATGGAAACGTAAGTATCAAAAAGCGCCTCATTTCATGTAGGGACCCTTAAATATTACATTGTGGAAATATATGAAAAATTAAACGATAGGCAACTTTTGGTGTTACCCAGGCCGACCCTTAAGATATCAGTTAGAAATGGTAAGCAGTAACAAGAAATGGGTTATTCTCTTTTACTTACGGTCATGCATGTTGATATTGTTCGTTTAAGGTCTTAGATCTTTAGATACCAGTGTATTGTTCTGATTTGTAATTTGACCGATTTAGTCCTATTCCGATATTGAATGTTTTACATGAGTGTGAATTCGCATGGCTGGTGATGCATGGTAATAGGAGACGCATACCTGTCAATGTACCGGTCTCGCTCCTTTTGGTGTTTATACAATTCCCTCACTTTGTGTTTGTTACCTTGATTTGTCTCTTCATAATCGATTTTCGAGATTTTAACAAAGATAAACTACTGTCGCCTTAATTGTACTTGCTTACGTCATTTAAAGTTCCAGTTACTTCAAAGCACTGAATACATCGGCTATAAAGGAATTCGTCTGAACTCTCATGTTGTGTTTCCTCTAGTTGAAATTGATATCCAATACAGTTCTTAATGTTGTGAGAACACTGCACTGTACTGAAAATATTTTGTTTGGGGTATTTATAAAATAAAACATTATGACTACAAATGACACTGTCATAAAAATCTAATTCATATAGAGATTAATAAACATCAACACATTCAATAATATTGGAATCTCCTCCAATGAAATGTGTCGACAGTTTTGTTTAATTCAGAATTTTCAAAATCTGGTGATTAATATTGATTTGAGTAAAAGACTCAAATAAAATTTTACCCGTTTTTTTTCTGTTTTTACTATTTGATATGGAAATATCAAACTTTCACAATAAATATGTTTGTTAATATGAAAAACGCAAACTAAATCTCACCCATAAACCCCGGTTTCCAGTATTTGTTTTGCAATATTCATATCTCCTCCAAAAGCATCAGCCGAAGCATGGATCTGTCCTAAAAGTGCAATTTGAATGTCTCCTATGTGTATGCCAGCTCTAGCGTTTATATCCACCCCTTGTTCCATAGAAAATTGCCTATTTGACAAAATTTAAATATAAAGATTTTAGTTACGACAATTGATATCAATTTCTGGAAAAGTAGAAATAGGCTTTGCTTCTGTCACCAAATTTTACTTTATAAACGCCTCAATGGTCTCGTGGTAGCGGGCTTGCTTCGGTGATAGGAGGACGTGGGTTCAATCCCGGGCCGGGTTAAACCAAAGACTTGAAAATTGGTACTTACTGTTTCTCCGCTAAGCACGCGGAATGTAGAAGTTAAGCAACGATTGGTCCACTCGAGTCGGAATAATGTGTTCGGCTAGGGTGACATGTCTTCCTGTGGACTGTTACCTTGTGCACTAGCACGTCAAAGCATCAGCGTGCCGGTCTAGTTCAAAGCAGGGTCTTCATTCATATCACAGTATCATGTTCTCGTCCTAGATGTGCATTTAATTTATAACTGGACGTTTAACAGCCTTCCATCTATCCATCCTAATTTTACTACGCATGGACAATGCCAACACATTTTCAAGCAGTCCTTCAACCATGAGAATGCATGGTTGTCAAATACTTCTGATAAGGAGATATTTCAGTATCCAATAAAATGGACTATGAACTGTCAAGTTTTAGACAAAAATTGACAGGCATTCAATAAGGAATATGTTATGCATTTGACCTGCATTCCCAGGCATGTCCGAAAACGATTGAGAACGTGTGCTTATGTTTCATTTCTTTCACTATCAACGGTCTTTTTTTTCTCAATTCATGCTTTCGACCACGAAAAATTACTATATTAACTTTGTTTGCATCCGCAAATTACTTCTCTTTTCAACATCGTATTACATAAATGCTCTTTGAATGCCTTTTTTTTCTTCTTCTCGAAAATGGCTTTTATAAATGAATATTACAAATATAAATAAGGCCGTTTGTTTACTGGTTTGAATTGTTCCACAACTGATCATACTCGGGAGGGTGCTTTTATATCTTTTATATGGGATGGGTTTGGTTGTTGTTGACCTGTAGTTATTAAAATGCTTGTCCTTTGATCTTTAATGGATATTTGTCTTATTGGCAATCATACGTTTTCTATATACACGGAGCTAGTACTTTATGTGATATACATTTAGAACTCTGAACCGCCATGGTACTCCGAACCGCGATGATCACGCTGAAGTCGGATGGTTTGACACTAAAGTGCGATGGTGGCTTTGTGACTTTATCGTGTTGATATCTACGCCGAAAGTGCGTTGGTGGTAACGGTAAAGTGCGATGGATTATATAAACTATATTTTCAATGTTTTTCATGTTCACATTTCGAAGTAGAAGTCAATTTGTTCGTTAGAAGCAGCTTTTCATGTGTTTAAGTAAATCTTAGAGATTATGCAGCGAAATAAAATAAGACGATCTCTCATTTAGTATGAAACTGTAACTAAGGACATATATAAACCCTCACTTTGTGTTTGTTACCTTGATTTGTCTCTTCATAATCGATTTTCGAGATTTTAACAAAGATAAACTACTGTCGCCTTAATTGTACTTGCTTACGTCATTTAAAGTTCCAGTTACTTCAAAGCACTGAATACATCGGCTATAAAGGAATTCGTCTGAACTCTCATGTTGTGTTTCCTCTAGTTGAAATTGATATCCAATACAGTTCTTAATGTTGTGAGAACACTGCACTGTACTGAAAATATTTTGTTTGGGGTATTTATAAAATAAAACATTATGACTACAAATGACACTGTCATAAAATCTAATTCATATAGAGATTAATAAACATCAACACATTCAATAATATTGGAATCTCCTCCAATGAAATGTGTCGACAGTTTTGTTTAATTCAGAATTTTCAAAATCTGGTGATTAATAGATTTGAGTAAAGACTCAAATAAAATTTTACCCGTTTTTTCTGTTTTACTATTTGATATGGAAATATCAAACTTTCACAATAAATATGTTTGTTAATATGAAAACGCAAACTAAATCTCACCCATAAACCCCGGTTTCCAGTATTTGTTTTGCAATATTCATATCTCCTCAAAAGCATCAGCCGAAGCATGGATCTGTCCTAAAAGTGCAATTTGAATGTCTCCTATGTATGCCAGCTCTAGCGTTTATATCCACCCTTGTTCCATAGAAAATTGCCTATTTGACAAAATTTAAATATAAAGATTTTAGTTACGACAATTGATATCAATTTCTGGAAAAGTAGAAATAGGCTTTGCTTCTGTCACCAAATTTTACTTTATAAACGCCTCAATGGTCTCGTGGTAGCGGGCTTGCTTCGGTGATAGGAGGACGTGGGTTCAATCCAGGCCAGGTTAAACCAAAGACTTGAAAATTGGTACTTACTGTTTCTCCGCAAAGCACGCGGAATGTAGAAATTAAGCAACGATTGGTCCACTCGAGTCGGAATAATGTGTTCGGCTAGGGTGACATGTCTTCCTGTGGACTGTTACCTTGTGCACTAGCACGTCAAAGCATCAGCGTGCCGGTCTAGTTCAAAGCAGGGTCTTCATTCATATCACAGTATCATGTTCTCGTCCTAGATGTGCATTTAATTTATAACTGGACGTTTAACAGCCTTCCATCTATCCATCCTAATTTTACTACGCATGGACAATGCCAACACATTTTCAAGCAGTCCTTCAACCATGAGAATGCATGGTTGTCAAATACTTCTGATAAGGAGATATTTCAGTATCCAATAAAATGGACTATGAACTGTCAAGTTTTAGACAAAAATTGACAGGCATTCAATAAGGAATATGTTATGCATTTGACCTGCATTCCCAGGCATGTCCGAAAACGATTGAGAACGTGTGCTTATGTTTCATTTCTTTCACTATCAACGGTCTTTTTTTTTCTCAATTCATGCTTTCGACCACGAAAAAATTACTACATTAACTTTGTTTGCATCCGCAAATTACTTCTCTTTTTCAACATCGTATTACATAAATGCTCTTTGAATGCCTTTTTTTTCTTCTTCTCGAAAATGGCTTTTACAAATGAATATTACAAATATAAATAAGGCCGTTTGTTTACTGGTTTGAATTGTTCCACAACTGATCATACTCGGGGAGGGTGCTTTTATATCTTTTATATGGGATGGGTTTGGTTGTTGTTGACCTGTAGTTATTAAAATGCTTGTCCTTTGATCTTTAATGGATATTTGTCTTATTGGCAATCATACGTTTTCTATATACACGGAGCTAGTACTTTATGTGATATACATTTAGAACTCTGAACCGCCATGGTACTCCGAACCGCGATGATCACGCTGAAGTCGGATGGTTTGACACTAAAGTGCGATGGTGGCTTTGTGACTTTATCGTGTTGATATCTACGCCGAAAGTGCGTTGGTGGTAACGGTAAAGTGCGATGGATTATATAAACTATATTTTCAATGTTTTTCATGTTCACATTTCGAAGTAGAAGTCAATTTGTTCGTTAGAAGCAGCTTTTCATGTGTTTAAGTAAATCTTAGAGATTATGCAGCGAAATAAAATAAGACGATCTCTCATTTAGTATGAAACTGTAACTAAGGACATATATAAACACTGTGCGGGACAAATTTGCCATTCCAGAATTGGCAAATCTGACTTTGTCGGTTTACAAGATATCAAAAATATTTTTTCCCCAAGTGATAGATAATCAAAAAAATTAAATTTCCCCATATGTCCCAACATGTCACCGTTGTCACTATTGTCACCACAGCTGATTAAAAGTACATTTCCATGGGAAATTTAAACATTCCATGGGAAATTTAAACATTCCATGGGAATATTCGAAGTTCCCATGGAAAAGTTAAAGTTCCCATCGGAAAAGTACTTTTCCCATGGAATTTTAAAGTTCCCATCGGAACTACAGTTTCCCATGGAACATTAGTAGATAGTTTCTTCCCATGGAAATTCTAAATTTCCCAAGGGAATTTTGTTCCCATGGGAACTAATTTTTCTTCCCATGGGAACACCTTTTCCCTTGGGAACATTTATTCTTCCATGGAACTAAAATTCTTCCCATGGGAACATTATTTTTATTTTTATTTTTTTTTCAGAATTTGTAAAGAGCTATGACATATCACAATGGACTGACAGTTACTAGTAACCATGACTGGAACAGTTTAACAAGCATTCCATTTGATAAAAAAAATGTAATTTCAATAAATTAAAAGTATTTCTATCATACTTTTACACTCAAAAGTCTTTTATTATCGTTGAATGATTGATAGAAATTCTACCGTCCAGCGGCTGATTTTACAATTTGAATCTCTCCCCTTTGTTTTCGATCAATAGCATCGTGCATTTCATGTAATAGTGTTCGCTGAACTGTCAAGTATCAGAGCCATGCCTTTGTATTTCAGAATTTAATTTAAGAATAAAAATTATAAATCTGTTTTAATCTATATACATGGGGAATCACGAATCATGTTTAAGATTGTTTTCTAATTATAATCCTATAATTTCATGAAAATGACTTCATAATTATTATTAATGTACCTATTCTTGTTCGTCGACGTAACTCTCGATATGCGTGGTTTTCGCCACTAGAAAGATGTGCACTTACTTTTTTAAAGTTTATTTCATTCATTTGGTCAAATTTCCTAATCATGCTAATGCAATATTGTTACTCGTCTACACAAAAATCTTTTATTTCAATTCATTTTTGGCAAACACCTTTGAAAGTCTTGTTAGATTTGTCTTTTATGATCTCTCAGGTAAATATCAAAGAGAATCCAGAGTTTTGCATTTACAAGGACGGATGAGGATTTAATAAATACTTTATGATATATCCACTTGTACTTTACCGGTAGGCTGTCTTCGTGTAATTTATAAGACTTTAAACATGGGTTGAAAATTGGCATGTAGAAAGGTGATACATGTACAATTCAGGATATACCTGGTTTCTTTAAAGTTAAACTTGAGGTAAAATATTTAGAAAGCTGTGAAAATTGAAAATTTTGGTTGAACAGATCGGATTTTTAATTGGTGGTCTGACACCTCGAAATAGGCCGGAAATTGCTAGTAGACAGAAGAAAGTCAATAAAGCTCATTGTGTTATATTCTTTACATAAAGAGACTGCCCTTGATTATCTCTGCGATTTAATGCTCCCAATTATTGGTCAAATTCAAATTATGATTTACGAATTACTAACAACTATATATGTAGTACCCGCGTCATAGACTAGTATAACCATGGAAGTATTATATTGAATA
Source organism: Mytilus coruscus (assembly GCA_017311375.1). NCBI lineage: Eukaryota > Metazoa > Mollusca > Bivalvia > Mytilida > Mytilidae > Mytilus > Mytilus coruscus. The sequence continues at coordinate 24,861,396 of CM029606.1, read as the reverse complement.
TAATACTTCCATGATATAACCAAAACATCTTTTTTCCCAACTACTTCTATTGAATGGAATTTTAAACCCCGACATATGGACTTTCTGAAATATAAAACAGCCACCCTTCTTCTTTAGTTGTGGTGTTAGAAAACTTAATATCTTTCATGGTTCGGGAGTGTCTAAACACCACCTAGGCCGCCTTGGTGCACTAAGATCCTGAAACTGCACTTAGCCCATGATGGGATGGTGTTATGAATAGAACAAACATACCATCGGATGTAGTTTTCCTCAAGATAATATATCTGACATTTTTGTCAGTACATTTTGTTGTTTTGTCGTAATATGATTTTTCTGTCATCAAAGGGTTTGTCCGACGGCACGTGCCAGTAATTAACAGGTAATAAAACCACTGATCCATGAAGAAATAAAGAAAGGTTAATATATAATAACGGTGTCTTCCTCAAATGCCAACATTTTATATAATACCTATACCTTAAATGCCAACAAAAATAGGATTTTTTTTTTTTTTGATAAGAGATAATGGCAGATTTTGGGGTTAAAATTAGTATGAATTTTAAGAGATAAAGAAAATCAAAACATTTTAAAATATTTTAATAAAAAATTTGGAATGAATTTTTATTCTGACACATAAGGAATTGAAATATTAAAGAAATTTAAGTTAAATATTTTAAACTTTAATTAAAGTGGGTTGTTCGGTGTGAGGCAAGGCTCCGTGTTGAAAACCGTACTTTGACCAATATTAAATGGTTTACTTTTATAATTGTGACTTATGACTTCGATGGAGATTTGTCCTATTGGTTTTCATACCACATCATCTTATTTGTATAAAAAGGCCCGGAAAATAAGAGATTTTTTTTATTCCATATCATCATGATTAAGGCAGTGGCTATTTTGCCGACTCTGATTAAATATATTTAGTTCGGTAAAATACAGGAATTTGTTATTTTGCAGGTTCTTTGTAAACAGCTAACAACATTTGAAACACATATAATCGTTTAAAACTGTTATCAGTCAAATTTACATTATGACAATATTTCCTTTAAGTTTTAAACTTTTGGAACAAAAAAACCAATGAATATACATAAAGATGACTAGACGGTATGGATTTTCTCGTCGTTTAAGGTCGTACTGCGACCTGTCATTGCTTAAATCTTCGTCATTTCAACTCTGGTGGATATTTACATTTCTCAATGGCAATCATATCATAACTCCCAAATTATATCATGTATATATGAAATATAGATTTAATTATAATTACATGTATCCCTTGTAGAATTACCAGCGATCTGTCATACTTGTTGATATTGGGTTTCACTGAACCCAAAGGACGCCACATTTTACACTCTTATAATTGAATTTAGTCTATAATATTTTATAATTTTAAGTCTTGAAACAGTAAATTGAGAAGAATAAAAGAAACAGAATACAATACACTTGGCTTCGTAAACAAGTCAATCTCCATTGTTTTACTGTTATTTTCTCAAAATTTTATTTCCAACACTTTTCCCCAAAAAAATTCTAACAAAGCATCAAAGAAAAGATCAACAGTCCTTTTAGAATTAATGATTATAAACAAAGAAGAATGAGTTACTGGTGAAAAGTTAACCCTTCAAGATTGATTAGATTAATTATCAAGGTAATCATACATTACAGAGGGGGCATTACACAAGAAGAGCGCGTGTCATGTTAAAAATGTTAATAACTTTTAAATCTATTTAGATCTTCGAACCAACTTTGACCATAATTTTTTTTTATCATAATAAGAAATCTTAATTTATGATCTTGGTGCATATTTAACCTTTCATTCATCTCCTTAGTGCAGTTTTTATGAATTCATCAAGCTTCAGTGGATTCAATCAACACTATAATAACTGGACACAAACAAAAGTTGGCGCGTGCCACGTAAAATGTTAATAAGTCTTTAATTTCTGAATATATTTACACCAAAATTTAAATATATGCTCTTTATTCAAAACTTTATCGTACTGAATGACCTTGGTGCTTATATGACTGTTCCATCATGGGCTTAGTGCAGTTTCAGGAGCTTAGTGCACCAGGGCGGCCTAGGTGGTGTTATGACGTACCGCATGGTTCAGAAGTATGCGAAGCTCCTTAAATGCAGATCTGTGTTAATATTAAACTAAATCCCGAATGCAGATCTGTGTTAATATTAAACTAAATCCCGCATGCAGCTGTAGCCATGCTGTTGAGGATTGTATTTACAATTTTTCAGTGCCCATTTCACAATGAAGCAAGAGAAATATTGTTTTGATTTTAAAAGATATTTTATACCAATTGACCTTATATTGGTTGTTCACGGTGACCTTTATACATTTCAGCAAAGTAAAGCAATTTTGAATCTGTGCAATCTTATATCAGAATTATACAAAGATTCAGAACTTCGCATACAATTAAAATTCTGAATTCCTACTTTTCACGCCAGTTCATATTACAAAAATATTATATTGCATTTTCGTTTTTGTTTATAGTTTGTATTACATCTATTTCTATTTTGTTTTCGTTATTATCTTATGTATTTTGTGTTCAATCCCATATGCTACTTTTGAAAATAAAATGTGTTTAAACAAAACAAAACAAAACGAAGATAAGTCACACAAAAAACCTCAAAGTAACAAACTTGTACATTTGGTACATGTACATGTATATGTCACAGAAATCACTAATCCATGTCAATGTTAAGTTTTAAAACAATACAACGGAGACTAATAATATGACTTCAATTTACTTTTTTTTCTGTTCTTGTAATTCATCTACATAAACTGCCTAAACAAAATATAATACGAAAGGAATCAAAATATTGAAATAAAGACGTCCGTAGAAATACCACAAATGACCACATCAATAATACGCACTAGGGACTTGATGTGATGATACAGTTGCCACAAAGGACATGAAATATAAAAGTAGGCTATGTTAAATTAAAAAATAATTCCAAATTATATAATCACATCTTTAGTAATTACCATGTAAATGTTTTAACGACACGTGCCACACTCTATTTATCGTCATCTGTGTGTAATCGATCGAAATTCATGTTCATTCAACCAGAACCCGTTAATTACGCACGTGTATACAGATTGTAAATGAATATAAATAAATTTAAAATGGGGTATTTTAAGCACCGGAAAAAGTTGTTAAACATTTATTATCTATTTTCCAATAAGTTCAATAATAGAAATTTGTATTCACAACACACACGCACAACTTATTTAAAAACTTACTTGCCATTGCATAATATGAAAAAAAGGAAAATAACAAAAAAACCGAACTCCAAGGAAAATTCAAAATGGAAAGTCCCTTATCAAATGGAAAAATCAAAAGCTCATACACATCAAACGAATAGAAAATAACTGTCATATTTCTGACTTGGAACAGGCATTTCCTCATGTAGAAAATGGTGGATTAAACCTGGTTTTATACCTAACTAAACCTCTCACTTATATGACAGTCGCATAGAATTCCATTATATTGACAACAATGTGTGAGCAAAACAATCAGACATAATAGATACTATCTGTGAAAAATTGGGGTACAGCAGTCAACATTTTATTATAATCTTAAACACTATAAAACAAACAACTATGTCAACACAGAAAAACAAAACGGCATATCAACACTCTATAGACAAAAGCACTTAAGCAAAAATGAAAAACAAGAATACAAAAAAGGACCATAGCACAATAACACAATGGCGGAATCTATAGATACCGAGCCACGCCAAAAGGATATTACCAAAAAAGGACTAAACAGTAAAGGTTTAAATATACAAAGCCGATTAAAAAAACACACTATAACACGTAACTAAGATGATAAACATCGTCAGTATCCATCATGTATTATTTGTGAAGTTGATACGGAATATTTATTAACAATGTCTTGGTATCTTTCAATGAATATATTCTTGCATTTCAAATATTGCAAAAACCGTTTCAAGAGATGAACATGAAAGCTGAAGATGAAACCATAACATTAGCAGGGTACTTAAAGATGACATAACAGTATACGATAATTATATAATCCTTATTTGTATGGTAAACAGGCTTATTGCAGGATGCTAATTATTTTTAACCGCGGATTCTTTTATTTCAACCATGAACATATATATTATCGATACCGCATGACATAAAGGTCTTAGAGACAACAATAAATGAAAATTTATATACTAATAAAAAAATCTACTTTGCATGATACTTGCACATCTGTAGATTTCACACTAGCCTTCCACGCGTCATCTAAACTATCGCACACAAGTGAAAGGACCATCACACTTCAGCGTGAGCATCACACTTTAGAATTCCCATCGCATCTTCGAGTCCTACATATTTGTTTGTTAGAAGCTTGAAAATGATTTCGTGATTTAAAAAAAAATAATTTAAAGCAGTAATTATGTTTTTATTAGACAAGCAATATTCTGCAGCGGAATACTTGTGATACTAGTCCCTTATGCCTACAACCTTTTGAAGAGAAAAGCCTCTTGCATATCAGAGAACTACTTGCTGTACCTAGACGGTTGAGAAAAATGTCAGGATGTTATCTTTGAAAATAAAAAATCAGATTTCATAGGATTTCATATTGTTAAAAGTAATGTTTTAATGTGTGTAATTCAGAAACATTTATTTTGGGTCGCTTGAAATGAACCATTCACAAAAACATATTGCAACGATAACAAATAACCAGACTTATTCTATACTTACCGTACTTTATTGAGTATAGATAAACTCATATTGACAGACATTTCTGCTGGTCTGTACCCAGAATCCAACACGTCACTTATGAACACAAATTTATTCAAATGTGATCCTATCATTCTTTGTTTAAATCTCTGCAACAAAATATATACTGACATCTATGGTTATTAATTATCAGTATATTTCGTATGATTTCATTGTTTTTCCCTAATACAGTTGATTATTTAGCAGCGATCAATCTTTAAGTTTTAAGTTCGCCAGTCGTAAATTGAACATGCTGAATGTATTCGAGACACTAGTATGGTGCTCCTTTAGAATCGATATAGATAAAACCAGGCGTAGTAGTTTAGATTGATTAGGTAAACAACATACTCTGATGGAATCACATGAAAACCAAAAGGATTGCGACGAAAGGGCAATCGTCGCCTGATATGCACGCATCACTCACCATGATACCATCATTAAATTCTATTATTGTATAATTATAATGGGATGTGGCAAAATTCCTATCCACAAAGAAAAGGCACACGTGTATTTTATATGTCTGTGATATTTTAGAAATTTGCAATGCCTTTTTTCGTGATCTTGTTTCTCTTGATCTTAAAGTAGTTTTTTTTTAATACATGGCATTGTGAATCTCCGAAGTGATCTTTGTCATATATGGATCATGGATGTATATTTTTTACATACAAAAAGTTATAATAGACCTGTAATTGGAATATGAGCAATAAGTATTTTAACATCTTACAAAACTTTAGACAGATATCAACAGATAACCATTAATCGATTCGGACCATTAACTTCCTGGAAAGCACGCAATAGACTATATATAGTTGGGGCTAGAATATTTCTATGATATATTGGATAATCCTTGCTATACGTGTTATAAATATGATAAATGTAATGATTGTATAACTTCTGTCTATGCACACCTTTGACAAAACTTCTAAATAATCTAATATCTCTTTTAGGGCCGTGAATGTTGACATTTCTTTAGTTGGAAATAAGTCATCCAACATCACCAGCTGAATCACTGAAATACTAAATAAAACATTCATTAAGTAAAAACCAACTTAACATTGGAATTAACTGTATAAAAATCTCAACAATAAGCCGCACTACACGTTGTAGTAATGTTCCATATTAAGCTGAATCAACTTTTACGAAGTCAAGTATTTACCATAAAAAGTATCTACCCATTTAAGAAAAACAGAAAAGTACCATGTAATTATCACAACTGTCATATTTCTGACTTGGAACAGGCATTTCCTCATGTAGAAAATGGTGAATTAAACCTGGTTTTATACCTAACTAAACCTCTCAATTTACTATACTTAAATTTGCTCTCACTGTGTCATGTTAGTACTATGCATATTTCAATTTCGTACATCGGAAGACTCTACGCATCAACGAATATAATATTTAGTATAATTTAGAAATTGCCTTGATGAGCTGCATTCTCAACTTTATTCTTAATCTCTATTCACATCTGTTTATATATATATATATATATATACAAACAACATTTTCCAAAAGACCAAAAAAGTGAAAAAGTATATTTTAACAAAATATTTATATATTATTGAATAATTGTCTTCTGTTCTCGTGTATAATTGAATTGCAATAGAAAAAAAATCTGATTAGATGTGAAAAGTCTTGTAGCATGACAAAATTGTACTAAATCAAAGTAAATGTTACGTTGATCAAACATATGGCGGATACCACCATCTATTTATTCTTACCTAACATTTTTGTAGCAACACGTGTACATATTCTTTTCGAATTCGTCTTTGGTGCCTTCTGATTTAATGTCCTGGAGCATTATTGAAGCTAATGTGAGTGGCATTTTGGTAAGAAGAGTCTTTTCCTGCAATGCATTTTAGATCAAATTAAATATATATGACATTATTTACTATAAACAAATAACACGTACAGAGAGTTTTCTTCTGTTATATCCAATTATTCATGACTCTTTATGTAGAAACTCTGATCGTCGTTCTGTTTTGAAGTAACATATCCCTCCAGGTTAAAAAGCAAACTATGAAGAAGAAAATTATAATTGATTCGTGACAGAAAGTTGGAATGTTATAACCATTTTGTGCTCAAACTTTTGAAAAACTCATAGCATTGTAAACAAGAATTTGCACTTTTGTGTTGCTCAGCATACCCCGATTCGTATTTCAAAGTTTCGGGAAAAAGAAAGTACCTGTCTGACAGATCCAAAAGTGCTTAACATTACAACGCATCATTTTCAAGCTATTGACAAATTATGAGGCCATTCTGTTGAATAGTTTCTGCCAATGGTTTGACGAACGGACGAACGAACAAAAGGATTGCAATATGGCCGCCACTCCTGGAAGTTGGGGTATAATTAAATCAATTTCAATTGATCAAATATCAAATAAATAATTTTCAAAAGTCAAACGTACCATATTGATGTATTGGATGCGTATATCTGTATAAGTTGATTTAGATTTGAAAAATAACAGGAATTTCCAAACATATATGAAAGTACAACAGACAAACACCTACACTCGACTACTCCGAAACAATACAGGTATATATTAACAAAATGACAAGAAAATTATAGTACACACATAGTCCAGATAGCCTGACTTACTAGTAGAGGCACAAAATATAAATTTTCTATTAGTGTGACCGGGTGATACCTCAGAAAACCAAGAAGACAGAGATCTCATATTATACTGACATAACAAGCCATTCTTGTTTATGATTTTTACCTGCTCTATTAAAATGTTAACTGTGATTTCGGTTTCTTTCTTTGTCACGATTTGAGCTGAAAACGACTTCCTCATGTCTGTATCTAAGTATAAGTTCATGGAAAATCCTAACAGAAATATTGGTATCATGAGCAGGAAAAATAGGATGGTCTGGAAATATATTAAAGAAATAAACTGTTTATTGTTATGAAGTATTTAATAAATATGAATAACATAATATTTAGGATATACGCCAATTAAACAGAACCCTAATGCCATAGTTAATCAAAAGATATCACGAGAGAAATAAATATAAACATTAGAATACGTGATATAATTGACAATGACACAAATATCCACCGAAGATGTAAGTATTTACATGTCATCGTATGACCTTCAACGATGAGCAAAATTAATACCGTATAGAAAGTTATAAAAGGTCCTGACATGATAAAATGTAAAAAATAAATGTGGATTGTAGCGATATGTGGACACAGATGATGCCCCCGCTTGCATATCATATAGTTATAAAGGGACATAACTGAAAAACGGTTAAAGTGACGCTACCCAAATTTGAACTTGATCTGAGTTTTGTGGTAATAAGCATTGTGTGTAAGTCTCATAACATTTGGTTAAAGCAAACTTAAGTTAGAGAACGGAAACTAAAAGTTTTGCATTTTATCCATTTATAAAGGTGCATTTCTCTAGAACGGTTTCAGTGACGCCACCAAAATTCACCCTTGATCTGTATTTTGTGATGATAAGAATTGTGTATAAGTTTCATAACATTTGGTTGAGGCAAATTTAAATTAGAGAATGGAAACTAAAAATTTAGCAATTTTTCCATTATAAAGGGGCATAACTCTAGAACCTTTTTAATTGACGCCACCAAAATTCAAACTTGATCTGTGTTTTGTGGTAATAAGCATTGTGTATAAGTTTCATAACATTTGGTTGAGGCAAACTTAAATTAGAGAACGGAAACTAAAAATTTTGCAATTTTTCCATTTATAAAGGGGCATAACTCTAGAAGGTTTGAGTGACGCTACCAAAATTCAAACTTGATCTGTATTTAGTGGTAATAAGCATTGTGTGTAAGTTTCATAACATTTGGTTGAGGCAAACTGAAGTTAGAGAACGGAAACTAAACGTTTTGCAATTTTTCCATTATAAAGGGGCATAACTCTAGAACCGTTTAAGTGACGCCACCAAAATTCAAACTTGATCTGTGTTTTTGTTGGGATTCAATCCATTTCATGTCAACATCATCGATGAAACGGAACCTTGATGTTGACATGAAATGGATTGAATCCCAACAAAAATTGGATGATTTTATCAGACATGCAAACAACGCACACCAGTCAATTAAATTTACATATGAAATTTCCAAAATATCTTTCTTAGACACTACTACATCTATTAAGGACGGTGTCATATCAACAGATCTCTACTGTAAACCTACAGATAAACATCAGTACCTTTCTCCCCAAAGCTGTCACCCCAAACATTGTACAAAAAGTATCCCGTACAGTCAAGCTCTCAGAGTAAAGCGGATTTGCTCCTCTGAGGAGGCTGTCACTAAACGGTTACAGGAACTTCGCGGTTTTTTGACCAAACGAGGTTATAAGAAATTGGACAGAGATAAGGGATTTGCGCGTGCTAATAACAACAGCCGCAATGACCTATAACAGTACAAACAGAAGAGGCGCAGCAAAATAGTTCCGTTTGTTTTAACATACAATCCCGCCTTTACTAACCTTTCACGTTTGATCCGTGCCAATTGGCAAGCTATTGCCAAGCACCCAAAATTGTCCAAGATCTCTCCCAATCCTCCTGTCTTAGCTTTTCGGAGACCAGCAAGTCTGAAAGACTTATTTGTTAGAGCTGACGTCTCCTCTAATAAAAGCTGTTCAACTGCAGGATGGTGCAAGTCGTGTGGTAACAGACGATGTCTGACTTGCCAACAAATACTGAATACTCAAACATTTACTTGCCACTCCACTGGGTCTGTGTACACTATATTTTGTAATGTAACTTGCAAAACACAGAATGTTGTATACCTTCTTCAGTGTCGATGTGGCATGCAGTATATTGGCGAGACAGAACAGCCATTCAACAAACGCATGAATGGTCATCGAAGTGACTACACCTGCAAGCCCGACCTCCCCGTAAGTCGTCATTTGAGATCACCTGGGCACACCCAAGCTGATCTCAAAAACCTTACAATCACAATCATAGACCACAACGAGGGTTGGTCAAGGGCCGAAAGACTTGCTCGGGAAAGGTTTTGGATAAGAAATCTAAGGACAGTTTCCCCAGAGGGCATAAATGAAAAAACATAGAATGAGTCACTCATTTTCCCTACCATCACTCATTTTCCTGACATCATTTGTTTCCAGTTACTCCGGCTTCCTTACTTGACTCTTACAGTTTTAATGATTCTTTTGGAATTTTTTTAATTTTACTAGTTTAAATACCAGGGTTCTTTTCATTTAGTAGGGATGTACAAGTACGCATCCACGTCCAATTATTTAACCTTAGCCCAAATTTACTATAATTTTTCTTATCATTATAAAACTGCTATTTATTTGGGATGATAAATACGCATCCTTTGTTTGACATATTTTACCAGCTTATATCGATCAGTGCTGTTTTTTTTTTTTTTTTTTTGGGGGATGTATTTACACGCAGTTGTTGTAACATCTTAACTGACGTCATTTTGGAATTTTAGAGTTGTGCCAGTTCATATCTCTAATTACTATTTTCATTTTAGGCATGTCTTTGAGTCGTTTTTTGGAAATTTTAAAAATTTTTAAAAGTTTATTAGCGTCTCTACATATGGTTTTCGGGTGAAACTGTTTCACTTTTTTTATTGTATAGAATTCAAGATTGCTATAGTTTAATAATCAGAATAGATTGACCTGATTCATTTGACATCGTGCTCATACTGATGAAGGATATCTGTTATCCGAAATATTTATAGTTACATTTGTTCGTTTATTGTCATTTTTTGGTGATGTTGTACCCTTTTAGACTGGTTATATATATATATATATATATACCGTTTCGATTCCTAACATCACTGAAGAGACATTAATTGTCGAAATCCGGATATGGTGTACAAAAAGCTTTGCACCTTTTGTTTGCGGTATATCATTTTTTCCGCAAGTTTATTTTTTTTATGTTTAATATTAAATTTATAATTAAGATCCATTTGTTACATCGGTGATCCGTTTATCTGGCAATCACCAATGGCAGTTCGACCTGTTAGTCAAATGCGTTTTGTTAAATTATACTTTTTCACTTTTTTGGTCTTTTGGAAAATGTTGTTTGTGCTGTATTTAGACCCCTCTACAAAAGAAATTTGTTTTGCATGCACACGTATAAAAATTGCGGGTTTTATCCAACGCAATCATAGGTTTGAACGTTGTTTTCAATTTAGACTTGTATATATACATGTATATGTATATATATATATATATATAGTTTATTCACTTTTTGCACCTCAATATTTGTATTTCTATGCATGGAATGAAAGAAATAAGACCAAAGTCTTTTTTTAAATAAGTAAAAATGAATGTACCCGGTTTTGAAAATGTGTAGGACCCGATTTCGTTTTAAAATTATACACAGCAGGACCCGGTGTCGTCATATAGATTAGTGCATACTGTTATTTTGTTAATGAAAACCTGATATTCAACAGGGATTTAATTGCTCGTTGCACAACTATTTCTGTAAAGGGAAACTATTTATCTTTTGGAACCGTAATCACTTGAATTCCTGTTCTATTGAAACAAAAATAATTTTAGTTTTGCATTGTGTGAAAATGAATATTTTAACGGCGAAATACAGACAAAAAATATTGTAACTTAATTTGCTTTTCGGTATGAATAATATAAAATTTAACTTCAACTTCGAACTTTATTTGGCTTTTTATAAAACTTCTTTTATTCTAATGTCACTGATGAATCCTTTGTAAACGAAATGCCCGAATGGCGTACAAAATTGTACGCCTGGTATCTATGATGAGTATAAGTGTTCAGAATTGAATAGTGTACAGCCTTGAAAATTGAAGGAAGCCTATTTGATATTTGATTTTCTTCTTGGACCACAGGATGGTTATGTAAGAAACAGTGATATTCCACTCTACCGTGTGGGGATGGGGAGAGGGGAAGTGACAAATTTGTTAATATGATCGTTTGAAAATAAATATCCTGAACACAAGAGATTGAACATAATTAAGCAAGGAAATAAGATAAAATATATATCATTCAGAATTACTTGAAAATGAATGTTTGTTAGGCGCTAAAGATGACAATAATCATGCGTTGAGGAGAGACAAATTAACTCTAGGGGGTCTTTTTTACAACTTGGAAGAAAAAAATAGTTTTAAGTAGGGAGGAGGCAATAAATCACTGTTTGAGAATTTTTGATATTAAATTTAACGTTAATTTCTTAAAAAAATCTTTAAAAAATAAATAATTTGATGCGTGGTAAGAACCAAATTTTAGTTCATAAATGAGTGCAATAAAGTATCCTAGAGGCATTTTGATGAGACAAAACGTATTTTACTCCCTTTTTTGGTGGAATATGTTCCGATCTGTATTGCTTTGCATAAATTTGTGGTTTTATAACGAAATAAAACTGGGTCCGATGTTGTAAACAACATTTACAAAACCTGTTTTTCCATTTTATCATGACCAATTTATTTCGTTCCATGTATAAAACTCGAGTATTGAAGTGCGTAAAGTTACTAATCTTGCAATCTCCATGTATATATATCTTTCTTTCCATACAATGTGCACAATTTAATGAAATTTAATTTGCCGTGCATGTTTACTAATTTCTCAATTAATCTAGACCGGTTGTAGAAAATATAACATTTCACAATTGAAAAAAGTGATATGTGTATTTATATTCTACAATTTCATACAAATAACAAATAAATAATCAGAAATACTACCTGTATCATTTACAAAACCATTCAGGATATAAATGCGAAATTATCTGGAATGTTTTCTTTAAGGAAACGTGATGCATTCGTCTTATATTTAGTTTCTATATTAAACAACTGAAACCTTATATAAAACACATCTTGATAATTTCCTTCATGTCTCTGTTGCCAGGAAATAAAATTGAGAATGGAAATGGGGAATATGTCAAAGAGACAACAACCCGACCAAAGAGCAGACAACAGCCGAAGGCCACCAATGGGTCTTCAATGCAGCGAGAAAATCCCGCACCACCCGGAGGTGGTCCTCAGCTTGCCCCTAACTAAAATTGTGTGCTAGTTAATGAAGGGAAAAAATGTCTTCGGTCCGTGTCTGTTATGTAAAATCAATGAAACAATTCAATTTTTTCACTTTGTTTTTTCTTTGGGTATCTCGATCTTTTCTATCTATTTTCAGTTGCTTTCCTTAAGCGTAATTTTATTGAAAATGCCCACGTTATTTATAATTCATTAACTGTTTTAACAGAGCTATGCCTCGCCTATGTGATTTAATTACAAACCTTAAAAATTGTTGAACCTCCGACGCCGGAAACACTACGCATAAGTTTCGCTTCCTCGACTTTCCTTGCAGGCGAGACAAACACGAAAATTGTTATAAGTATTGTTTTCTAACTATACGATGAAAAAGATATCACATGTTTAATAGTTTGTATGTGAATTGTAAAATATAAACAATTTTATACCATCTTCAAAGCTTCTTGGGATATTAGCATTTACATTATTGATCTGATTTAGTCAAACAATTAATATATGATTGAATCAGTTGGACAATCATACCACAACTCCTTTTATTAACTATATCAATTTGCTATTGAGATATAAAAATGATAACAAATAAATGAATACACATCACTAACCTTCTGTAGTACTGTTCCATCTAGTTCCTCGTATTGTGAAGTATCCTTAGTAAAAACTATATTTGGCAAAATCATCGTGAATGCTAAGATGAACCGATATCTCAAACGATGAGGAAGGCAACCAAACATGACAAATACTAAAGTTGTTGGCCAATAATAGTTGTACTCGTAGTACATGTCAAAGATGTAGAATTCAGTGGTTTCTAGTATTATAACTCCAATCACTATATATTTACTATAACTATCTTGAATTTGTCTTATCATTGATGTTAAATAAAATGCTACTAAAACTAATAAACATATACATAGCACCGTTATAGTTGTCATTGATGACGAGTCCCAGATGATTAATGTTAAAATCTGTACGATGTTAAATACAATTCCGACGAAGATGAGGCATTTAGATAATCTTCTGTATACGATCCATTTGAAGACATGATATTGAATTTCCGTTTGATGATTTCTAAACCCATTCCATGACATAGGTTCTAATTGCGTCCTGGAAGAAATTGGTTCGACTGAATTATGTGTCATCGTTTTTTAATTGTTACTATTATATTACAGAAATGCAATTTTGTGTGGTCTTACACATATCCATGTATATAAATATAAATTATGCTTAAGGAAAAAATACCCGGTATGTGTTTCCTGGTATAATCCATAGTTATTCGTTGAATTGTGTCATATTCGTTGCCCCTGTTCATTGTTATTCGAAAATGCAAAGTATCCTTCTATAACAAATTTGATACATCTATCTTTTTTCTCTCGTCGAATATGGTCCGGTAACATACCAATTATATCACTACTGTTGATGCTTAACACAAAGACTTTACATACTAGCTAACAATAAATGTCTCTAATGTATTTATTCCGACAATCAGCATTGTGACGTCCGTTTTAATCTCTGATCAATACTAATTACGACAGATTCATATGTTCTATTGTCATGTTATCTTTCTATAAATTCTTATTCTTAACTTTAATTTGTTTCTATTACAAAAGAAAACAAATCAAAGTCTGTGCATGAAACCATCAGCCATCTATCAGTGTTGACAACCACACAACGTAATGAAATTTAAAACAAAGGTTTCTAATTCTGATAACAATTCAATAATGCACATATCAAAAATTCAAGCAAGATAGTAACAATTATAAAAAAGTTTCGTCGTTCATTTTTCGAAACAGGAAAATTATCAGCTAGCGTCTGATTTTAATAGCATTCAATATGTATTTTTATTAGCACATTAATTTCCTATTAGCGGATCCATATCAAAATTGGTCTGAATATTTCTAAATGTCGTTTTACTGGAAGGTATGTCTCCTTAATGAAGTTTCCTCTTTGCGTTGTTATATTTTACTTTAATCTAGAACCCGTCCTCATCAACTTCCATTGCTTTTATTACCCTAAATTAAATTCTGGCAGATATTAATAGTTAATTAAAACATAATCGATAGTTATTTATTTCAAATGTTTAGAGTTACTACAGCAAGTTTATTTTAGATAACGACATTATACAGGGTGTTCCCAGGCAGAAAATAATTGCTTGCAGAGCCATTTATCGTATTTGCATTTGATTTCTATCTCTTTCTACTTTGGCAGTATTGAAAAAAATCCAATAACAACAAATTCTGCTACAAAAATGAGAGTTATTGGTCTATTGGGCCAGGTGTATTTTTGTCGGATTATATTTCGTATATACAAATATATATTTATGTTTATTACACAGGTCACTATAGTCAACAGTTTACTTACTTATACTTATAATATTTTCGTTTATTATACTTCACGTTGAAATGCCATATTTTGATTGGTTTATACGAGGAGACATTTTATTCTATCCTATGGCTTAGAGATAGACAATTTTGTGAATGTCACCCTCTCGTGCAGACCAATCAAAAATCGATAATTTAAAAGACTGATTTGAAATTACATCAATGAGTTTAAAGACAATGCTCATACATATTTCTTCATTTTGTTATATTTCTAATGACTGTATTGTTGTTATGTACATGCAGTCATAGTTTATTAATTTCAATTTGAAATCTAAGAGACATTAATGACAAAACATTTAGTGAAATAAATTAAAGGCGTATTTGTTACAGAAAACTGGTTTTAGTTTTAGGTTTTGGTTTAAAACTGGTTTGGTTTGGTTTTGGGTTAGGTTTCAAAACTGGTTAAGGTTTAGATATTTTTCAACAAATGTAAAGTTTATTTAAAACTTGTAATATTATGGTTCTAAATATATCTTGTTACCTTCGTTTTTGTATCATATTTATTGTTATTGTTTCATATTTACCGAAGTACTCCCACAATACTCTGTGGAAATTATAAGTATCAAGCAATCAAATTGTTAGTTTGTCAAGGTCTTCTCCTGTCTAATTAACATTCGAAAGGAATGATCACAAAACATGCCCTCTATTATATAGCTGAAAGACAGCCGACTTACTGTTAAACCAAACAAATAGCAGCCAGGTTTGTAGCAAAATATTTGAAAATGCCTCAAATCTTCCTTTTATTTGAAAGAGAACTACACACAAAGTGTGGAATGCTTTGGTATTCATGTGTGATCTGTGAATGCTTCTTTAATAGTATTGACCTAGCAAGTTGAAGAATTCAAACCATTTAAATTTTTATTTACTTTGCGCACTGATTGATTGATTGTTAGTTGCTTAACGTCCAGTGGCGGCAAATATATTATGCATATTCAGGACGACTTTGCGCACTGATAATGTGGGAAATATCCATTACAAATGTTGGTTTACTGGCAATGGTAATCAGATAGAGAGTTTAATACCTTACGTTGAAATAAAAGTACAGAAGCTGCACGTCAACATAAGTTACTATTCGAAGTATGCATTACTTAATTCTTGGTGTAAAATGCAAAGATGTGTTCTACCCTCTGCATGCCTAACTTTCTTCATATTTTTTTTCTTTTTGAAATTATTATTTTTTGCCAGAAATTCAGACGAGGCTCATCGGTAGTTACAGCCCGGTTTAAAGATTTAGGTGTAATTGATGGGACACACATTCCTATTAGCGCACCTAGAGAGTTCCACGGGAACTACATTAATCGCAAATCTTTCCATTCAATAAATCTACAGGGTATACGTGATAGCAATAAGCATTTCTTGTATATTTGTTTATGTATTTTGTGGATGGCCTGACTCAGTTTGTTTCTCTCAGTATTCAACAACGCAAAGAGGTGTTCCCAGGTAATACACATTAACTTGGTGATTCCGTTATACTACATGTGCTTTTGATTTTGTATGTACATTGTATCATAGATCAAATTTATTCGTTCAGTGTATGTTCACTAGTGTTTTAAAATATGTCTTTTCATTGAGTTCAGCCATTTCAATTGAAAATTTATAGTGTGTCTTTCTATGTTGTGATGTTACACTATTGTTTCAGATTAGTTGGTGCCTATTAAAAGTAGCTTTGATCTGTTGCTTGCTTCACGAGTTATGCCTCATACAAAATGTACATGAATGAGAACATTGAAGAGGGGTTAGGGAGATTGAAGAAATAAATAATTTTTGTAATGTATATAGTCCGTCTGACACTGCAGAGTCGAAGATGTGATTTTTTACTTAAAATTTAGACATAAAATTAAACTTAACCAGTTTCTGAATTCATTATTGGTAAGATACTGACAGACGCACCAAGTCAAATTATAAAAATCTCTGTTAAAATGAGATGTGCAAACTGCATACCAATATCAATGAATTATCAATGGTGGTTTCCATCAACATACCTAATCATAAACTCTTACATGTTACCTGTCAAATGTTTCAGTGTTCATAGACCAATTGGAGAATGGAGCCTTTTTAAATTTAACATGACAATGAGTTATGCTTAATTTAATGCAACAACATATAGACCAGATATCACGGACCTAGAAATGTAGACCTAATCACAAATTTTAACAATTCTAACAATTTCATTTGCTCATGTTTTCATAGGCTATTTCCATTTACTTCACAGTTTTGAATTATAGCATGTATAGAAAGGTTTACATATTTTGTTATGTTTTATCGGATTTTTATCTCATAAACATTTATTCGTCATCTCAGTATTTTCCAATTCACAACAAATAAAATTAACAATTTAAAACGTGTTTTTAAATTGCCAATTCATACAAAAGACAACTAGATCTAACTGTCAGACTAGAAAAAATAGCAATAACAGAAACAAATGAATAGTGTTTATAATGAACATTAATTATCTATACAAAACGATGTGTAGCTAAAAACACCAAACACAAAAGGTTATACATATAAGTATTGAAAATCCATTAGAAAAATCAATTTGATCATAGAATCTGCATAAATTTTTCGCGACTACTACACTGCATCAACATTGCCTCCATTTAAATCCTAAACCGAAACCACAAACCACCCATGAACGTAGTTTGAATAGTTTATTGAACCAGTTTCGGTTTGAGAATAACAAACGGCAAACCAGTTTCAGTTCGAAACCAGTTTAAAACCGGTTCTCATTAACAAATGGAAAGTTTATCAAACTAAAACTGGTTATGCACTAACAAATACGCCTTTAATAACACATAGCTGAGAGAGTGATAAAGCAGATTGTTACCCCTCGAAAACACATTGTCAATTTTGGCTTCGCCTCGGTTGAAAATGTTTCCTCGGTGTAACAATCTGCTCTATCACCCTCTTAGCTATGTGTTATTTATATAATACATGTATAACGTTAATAGTCCTCGATTGTTGTCGACCTAAAACGAAAAATATATATACAAAATATAATCCGACATTTCCTTTATTTCTGTGTCTGCATATTTATTGAGGACAGGAGATTGTGGGTCCGATCTCTTGATCAAACCTAAGAATTTAAAATTGGCATTTGTTGTTTCTCAGCCAAACACGTTGCATTTATGAGTAAGAACAAAGACTGGAAATAGTTGGCTTGGAGTTAGAATGAACCGTTTGTGTAGGGTGATATGTCTTTCTGCGGTCTATTACTGTATGAGTTCGCCTATTAAAACCGAATCAAAGTGTAGGTTTAGTATAGGAAGCAGACTAAATTGATATCTCATTAACAGTTTATCCTCCTAAATAAGCTGGTAATATTTGCTACTAGACAATCTAGAAATATAATGAAAGGAATATTTACAAAAAAACCTGTTTATCACTGTATATGCACCTTACCAACAGTATCAATATATAACTATACTATTTTATAAATCAAATGAATCAAATGAATGATGTGTTTTTGAAGAATAGAATATAATCATATGGCTATTTAAAATGGGGTTAAAATTATTTGAAATCTGAACCGTCTAAACAAAATTAAAACTAATATGTCAAAAGTCAAGCTAATTTTACAAGCCTCAAAATGAAATTGGATAACAAATAAGCGATTGTTAAGCAATGACTATTAGACGATTAATGACAAACAAAGGGAAAAAAAGGGGAACCATGCTTTAATGTGTATGATTAAATTTTTCAGGTTAGCATTTATTACCTTTACTAAGAACATTTTCTAATCGATCGATGTAATCTAAGTTTGCTTCTGGTTTAGTAGAGAATAAAATCAGTTTTAATAAAATTTAATATGATAGACTTAGAGGTCACCATGGCTATCATCGTTACCAAGAGATACCAATAAACCTGAAGATAAAGCTTTTGTCTTAAATTTCAAATGAGATGTTGTTTTCTTAAATATCACAGCACTTAACAAAATTACTTCTGAGATGATAGGTCCATAGAAGTAAGTTTATATCATGTATTTCATGCAATCAAGCGCTATTGTGAGTTCAGTTTTGCATTAAACGCACCCATTTGTGGAATTAAACCGAAAAAGCTTATAAAATTTAATGATATTATACAATATGAATCGATGCAGACTTTATTTCCAAACCATTAGATAAGGAGTACGATTATCATAGGCATATTTTAGAGATACATTAATGATAGAGTCGTTATAAGTACGACACTTTTACATAATTTACATAAGTACAGTATTTTAAGGATTTTAACACACTTAAGACAAATTTTTAAAATATTAAGCTCTGAAGTAATAATTCTTATTTTATTCATTTGTAAATTAAATCATGTTTGGGGTTCATGTGCATTCGGTTGTATCGTGGTGATGTCTGTTATAGAACAAAGTGAAATTCATTATTTTGTACATAAATCAGGCCGTTAGTTTTCTCGTTTGAATTGTTTTACATTTGTCAGTTCGGGGCCTTTTATAGCTGACTATGCGGTATGGGTTTTAATCATTGTTGAAGGCCGTGCGGTGACCTATATTTGTTAATTTCTGTGTCATTTAGTCTCTTGTGGAGCGTTGTCTCATTGGCAATCATACCACATCTTCTTATTTTTATATTATTTACAAATTGTCTCATAACTCGAGACTAGTCAGAGCTTGCCATTTTGTATTGAAGCTTGTCTTTAAGTGGAGACAGTATATTACGTTTCTGTTGTTTTTTTGTTTTGTTTTTTTTGCGGGTTGTTGTCTCGTCGATGTCCTTTCCATTTTTCAATATCCGTTTCATATCATTAACTTTAGTATTATAAATATGGAATAACGACGCATTATTATGCAAAGAAATAAGCAGTTATTCGATCGATGCTCTCCGACCATTTAGTTGATAAATTATTTCAAAATACTACTGCGCTTTGAACTAATCAGAAAAATTTAGAGCCGAAATTGTAAATTGTAGACATGAAGCGAACGATGTTAATATGTGGAAGCCTATTCTCCTTTGAACGCCCATATTATTTATTTTTTACAATAAATGAAATACTTTCGATGACCTTATAGGTAACAAATATTTTTGTTTCTGTCAGGGGTTATTGTTTTAGCTTATAACATTAGGTAAACTTAGGGGATTACCATTTGATTATCAGGGAGGGTGCGAACAAAAAAATCCTTTTCACCTGTTGCTTTTCAGGCTTGTTTATTTCGCACGGCAAAGCTGAGCGAACATTTATTTTTGATTCCGTACACAATTGTATACGTGGCATAATATTCATCTTCATCCTGTCTTGGACAAGATTATTTATTTTCAGTTCTTACCAGGTAGGCATCTTCATTTCCAAAATCCTCCTGCTTACCCTACCCCCGAGAAAAATCAAAATATCAAAGTCGTCCCTAAAGGTATAATAACTGCCCAAATTAAACTAGTCAGAGTTCATTTGGATCTGTTAATAATTTTCTATCAAAATTACTCTTTGACGTACAAAGAATTTGGTGTTATTATTTTTTTCTAATATTGGTTATCATAATTGTTTAAGATTGCTTCGGAAAGCTTTAACAAAGCCTAATTTGATCAACCGAAACAAACTGAATATGTTTTATATATACATTTGTATATTATCAAAAACCATTAACTGCTTAGATATGACCATCCATTGACCCATTGGCTGGGTCGGTTCAGGTTAACGTTCGTCCGTTATGCCTACTTATTACGTTGGTTTTAAACTGGACATTTTACGTCTAATACAAATAATTTGAAAAATACTACAGGAGTAAACATGTGTTTTGATTAATATTGAATGCTTGAACATTCTTTAATGTCGTATCAGTTAAGTTTTGATATACAAATATATATGTTTTTGCGTAAAAACATTGTTATCGATAGCCAAAGACAAACAAATTGTTCGGTGTTATTAACAAAATACGGGTTACGTTTTCGGAGCTGCTACGATATTCGTTTTTCATTTTTGTTTTTGTTTGTTTTTGTTTTTGTTTTTTTTTTTGGTGGGGGCATATTGATATTAAAACTGCAAATATGAAAATCAATTACAAATAGTAAAATGAGTAACTGTTTCAATATACATGCATTAAATAAAATATGTATAATACAGAAACACAAGATGATTTAAGGGTTATTATGTCAACATAAACCTGTAACATTGCAATAATAAGCATGATTTTTTAAAGTGTGACTACATAAGTTTTTTGAAAATGTTTTTTTAATACAATGTATATAGCCAGACTTTAAGTATTAGATGCAGTTAAACTTATTTACACATATAATATTTGAAAGTTCTAACTAGGTTTAAGGAAATTACGAGCGACCTGATGAGACAAACCCTTTCAACCGGTTTTGCAGTTTATTCTTTTGTTGTGCTATGACAACATTGTACCAGGTTAGGAGAAGAGAAGATGGCCCACAATAAGCATTTTTAAACCGAGTCTTCTTGTTTGGGGGCAGCCCCTATATTCCATATTCCAACACCTATATAGTTCTAAACCCGATTGGTCCGACATCCCAATAATCCGACACCCCAATTTTTATATATGATATTGTTTGCTAAGCTCAAAGTAGGTGAAAGAAATATAAAATAATTTTATTATTTATTTATCAATGTTTTATTTATTTCACATATATAGCTTTGGCTTTTTTTATATAATTGACACTGGGCAATCGGGAAGCAAGATCTAATCTCCATCTTTGCGATGGACATTCAGATTCATTCGTTTTTTCTATTTTTATTTAGTTTTTACATAAGTACAACTTCACAACATAGTAAGGACTTCACAAAAACTCACAACTCCAGAACTCACATGAAACAATACGTAACACTAAGGGAATTTTTATTTTTCACACAATAAGTGTTAAGTAGGGCGCAAGTTCCATACCAGGAAAGCGGCCTCCCAAAACATCAATGATAATAATAATAATAATAATAATACTTTTGTAGCATTTATTCTAGCATCAACGCCATTTAATTAGAACATAGTCTGACTACGAATATTTACAAAAGTTAATATCTTGGTATATTAGAAAGCCTGATAACGTGTTCATTTTGTATTATCTAAAACTGCGTTGGAACAGAGAGCCCTGTCCATCGGCTGATCAAGAACAAATTATATTTCAGTCTAGTCATATTCAATTAGGACTAGACATAATTTTTTAGACTAGTCCCAATTAATTAAGGCTAGACATAAATAGATTTTAGGCTAGACATTATACTAATTTTGACAAGACATAATTCTGGTTAAGGCTCAACTAGACATTTATAACTATTTATGACACGCATACCGCGCCATACTCTTCTGTCTAGACCTTTTGCCAGATGAGCTTAACTGTAACAATAATGCAATTGTTTAAAAGGAGCGTCTATTTACTTTGCCTGTATTATGTGCACCGACTTTTGATAAAGAGGAAGTTTATTCCTTGAACACTGGAGACAGTGGGAAATAGAACTCTGTTAAGTTTGACCGTTCTTCATTTGTACTATTAATCTTTTATGATCATATGAGTTCACAAAAAAAAACGTTAGATGGTAAATTGTAAAGAAACCATTGTAATTGAAATATGAAATGATAAAACTATGTATTTCAATAAATAATGTAATCATTTTCTCGACATCTATTAAACAAACGGAGAGATCAGGAGGTAACAGAGTTTTGTATGAAATCGGTTATTTGCTATGCAATGAACAACTCCAGAACCTTGCGGAATAGGAACAGTATCTTCCTATTTCTCTAATAGGTGTGTACGAATGTATATCATAGGAACATGTCAGTATGACATTTCTCTGTTGAAAGAAAAGCCGTTTAAGAGAAAGACTAATAGGAAAATCTAACAATATGATGCAAAGGTTAACTCTTTAGGAATTCAGTCACTAAGGCAAATTCAATGGAATGTCATTCGGATATGACAAATCTGAATCGTCAGTAAATTAAAACCATACTGAATATTATTGTTTAACACGTATGCACATTCACGGTTCTACAATATGTCGATACCTATAGTGTGGCATTGCACAAGGTCATGTTTTCTTTGACTATTAATGACGTCTTAACACTAAATCAATTGGATGTTGGATGTGTACTGATTGATATTGTAGTCTTAAATACATGAGATTTTTTTCAGTTGTTATTGGCTTTGAACTAGCTGTCAGTAACTGCGAGTTCTCTCAGATGAGTACTTTGTGCCTTTTGTGTTTTGATGGATGTAGAAATACCCTGCCACGTCCGGTATGTGTTTTTGTTATGTTTTATGCTCTGTATCGATCTGATGAGTTACGCTCTTTTCAACTGATTTTTATAGTTTGTTCTTATGTTGTTCTGTAACCCCACTGTCCCAGGTTCGGGGAGGGTTGGCGCTCAAAAACATGTTTAACCCAGCCATATTCTATAAGTGCCTGTCCCAAGTCAGTAGCCTGTTATTAAGTGGTTGTCGTTTTTTGTTGTTTTGTATAGTTTTGTATAGTTTGTTCTTGTGTTGTGCCGTTATACCACTGTCCCAGGTTAGGGGAGGGTTGGCGCCTATAAACATGTTTAACCCCAACACATTCTTTATGTGCCTGTCTCAAGTAGGGAGCCTGTAGTTAAATGGTTGTCGTTGGTTCATGTCTGTCATATTTGTTTTTTTTTCCGTAAATTGTTTTGTTATGAATTAAGCCGTTAGTTTTCTCCATTGAATTGTTTCATATTTTTCAAGTCGTAGCCTTATATGGCTGACTATACGGTATGGGTTTTTCTCATTGTTGATGTCGTATGGTTGCCTATAATTGCTTGCTTCCACGTCATTTAAACTTTGGTGGATAGTTGTCTCATTGGCAATCATACCACATCTCCTTTTTTTATTGGTCTGCGTCAAAAAAAAAAAAACAATCTGTCACAAAGATAACTGCTTGAGAAGAAGAATATCAACTCGAAAAAGAACAACACAATGCTTTAAAATGGGTATTTGCTGCTCTGTCAGATCAAATAACATTAGTGAGAATAAAGACTGGTCGACACGCAGTCGAACAAACCATGCCTGTTTAATTCCGATCGGTGTATTGTCGGTCTATATAAAGCAGCTACAGGGTATCTTCATTTCGGAAATTAATTTTGGGTCCTCAGTGCCCTTCACATTAGTACTTGATTTGGCCTTTTAACTTTTTTTGATTCGAGTGTCACTGATGAGTCTTTTATAAACGAAACGCGCGTCTGGTGTACAAAATTATAAGTCTGGTACCTTTGATATTTTGTTTTTCATATCATATTAATATGAGGGGATGGATGGGGGTCCTTCATTTCTGTATTCTTTAATTTTTAAGCTCATTATTTTTTATCTTTAAAAATAATGGCTATTCTGTAATTACTTAATAACTGTATTCTGGACATTGTTCTTTTCTGTAATCAGTATATTTTTACTCAATTCTTCTTCAAGCACCCCATCATTCTCTTTTCTTTATTTTTTTTTTTTTGCCCATTTTTCTCGATTCTTTTTCTTTTTGGCCCATCATTCTCTATTCTGTTAACCCCATCCACACCCTCTAATATGTTATTGTTCTGAATATAAGATATGTTTGCCGTTGGATGTTTGGCCGCCATTAAACTATATCATATTTTACTTTATACTAGTAGTATGCATAAAACGCTTTCGAAGAAAACATATTAATTTATCAAACTAAATATATATCATTACAAAGACCGGGGATTTGTTTGAAATTATCAATAAAATGACAATAATAGAATTAATAATGACTGTGCTAAACTTCAAGGTTAATTTCTGAATTGAGGAATACAAAGTTTTTTCAAAAACAGGAAAACACTTATTATATCAACTAAACGATAATGACAGTCAATAAACATTTTTGGAAACAGAAAAATGAAAAATAAATCAAAATAAACAATAATGCAGGATATGAATTGAAGTATTTCCTCATTTTTCTACAGAAATTGTACTGGAAAGAACCCAAATAGCTAATACTCAGAAAACTTTTAGTCAAGAATAGATAAAACAAATTCCGTTTACGTAGGTTGGCGTGTTTTTGTCCTTTCATTGTGGTATAGTATCGCATAAGAGACATGGTAATATGGCCGTATAGGTAGGCAAATGTTCATGTTTCCCAAATTTTACGAACGTATTTTTTTTATAGATATGATAATAAATTAGTACGTTAGAATTTGTACCCCTGAAGCAGCCCTAAGTCTAACTTTTCATGTCATTCCTGTGTCGATGTAAGAGAAGTGATGTGAGTTGCTAGAGTTATTTTATCTCAAAGTTTTTTTGTGTGTGTGCTGTTCAATCGAACAGGAATGACATTCACAATGAACAGAAAAAGAACTTATTGTTTTATGAATATGCAATAACAAATCTAACCACTTATGTTAAGTATGAATTCAAATGGCCATAAGTTCATTCTGACCAAAAATGTTCGTTATCCGTTTTATCGGAGTTCCAACGTAAAAGTCATATGATCCTTCAAAGTTGACCGAAAAAATAATATATATTTTATATAACTAAATGACTTATTTGTATTATTAGACACATGTACATCGACTTTTTTAAAAGATTTTTTAAATATTATATTATATATTGTATTGTATTGTATTGTATTGTATTGTATTGTATTGTATTGTATTGTATTGTATTGTATGATATTTTCCACTCAGGTATTAATTGTATTGTATTATATTTTATTATAATTTGCAATTCAATACAATATAAAGCAATACAATGCAAAACAATACACTAGAGGGACAATATATACTACCAGAAGAGGTAACTTGTGTATTTCTAAATATATGGGTAAGATTTCGATGTCTTGATTTTGTCACGTCACTAGAGTAGGCAAATACAATAAAAAACATCCATTGTAACCAAATCAAAGAATACGTCACCACAATAATGCTTGGTAAAGTTCTTTAGTGTCAATTACTAGAGTTCTTTGCAACGCTAAATCTTGCTTGGTTTGGCGAAAAGATGTGTCTTATTCATACAAAAATGTCTATTTCGTTATTTAGGAATTTAAGAAATGTTTAAAAGTGTAAATTTTCATGTCGGGTGATCCATGCATGACACGAGACGCTTATCCTATCGACGTACCGGGTCTCGTTCATTTTGGAGTTCATGCGATTTCTCCAGATTTTGTTTGTTACCTTAAATTGTCTTCTTAATCAATTTATGAGATTTGAACATTGGAAACCTACTGTTGCCTTTATTTACACCCACCTCATTACGCAAAATATTGACACTTCAAATATCGTGCGCTCGAAAATAGAAAAAACGAGCATATGTTCAAGAATCATGCAAAAATTGATCGATTGATTGATTGTTGATGCTTAATGTTACTTTCAGCACTATTGGCTTCTTGTGGGGTCAGTTTTTATTGGTGGAGGAAGCCAGAGTGCCCGGAGAAAACAATCCTAGTCAATTAAGTTTGGAATCGAACGCACGTTGAACTACATAGACCACTCGGCCACCAAGGCCTCTCGTGTCGAGTTGATCGTCAAAAGGATAATTTTAACAAGATTTTGTCACATTAAAATTTGTAATTTGTAGTTTTAAGTTTGTAAGTTTAATGTAACTTTTTAGAAGGCACACATTTTCTTTTTTCCCCTATAATGTATCTGCTAAACATTAAGTGATTAAAACAGTGTAACTGAGTGGAGAATATCACATAAATCCACATGTTTGTTTATTTTTTTATGAACAAATTGAAACTCGAATTCCAAGGTAGTATTTAATTTTCTGAAATGCAATATGCATTTAACTTTTATATGTGGATTTTCAGTTATATTGTATACTTGTTTTGTACTTGTCACAAACATACTATTTAAAGTTTATATGGCAATATTTATATGGCAATAACTTGACATTTGAATTGAATTGAATTGATGTATTCTTGTTCCTGTTAAATCTTTAAAAAAATCATTTTCACAGTTTTTTCTGTACTGTATGAATATCGTGGCTAAACAAAGCCACTTTTGCCAAAAGGTTATGGTGAACTTTAACTTAGTCATGACCGAACCAAATCACAACAAAAACAGTGCAACACTTGAAGTGACGTTCCATCACGTGATAACCTAGATAGTAAAACGTCTATTTAAAGTCATCATCATACATATATTAAACGTAACAATATTTTTACCTACAAAAACTTCCTGCTTTCAATTACCTTTTCTTCCTGTTTTCCAAAATATATGTTCAATAAATGAAAGTAATGCGAAATGGCAACATCGAAGCCTACGTCTACGAGGGATTACATTTGTGAGATTAACGATGCAGTACATCATATGAACAATCTTCTTGGACATTGTCTAGTCGATCTTAATGACCTTTTAAAGAAGAAAAATTCTACAGATGAAATCCAGGCAGTTTTAAACATAGACGATATAGGATTCCGCGGTGAAAAAGACAAACTTAAAAATCAGCTGGATGAATTTACTAATATATATGAACAATTAAGATCAACCATAATCAGGAATAAGAAAGGGCGTAAGTGTTTATCAGTAATTCAAACTTGATTAATAAATATTCGTTTGAATTTTTTTTTTTTACATCAATCAGGAAGTAAACTTATCAATACACATTGATATTTCATCGTTCACTTAATTTAAATCGGCCATTACATTTCGAGTAAGTTAGACATGTACACTTATACTACATAAGCTCCGTATACCTGTATCTCTGTCTGTCACTGTGTCTGTAATTTTCCAATGTCATCTCAGTTAAGGACTCCCCAAAAAAAAATCACCAAAAAACATTTGTTAATATTATTTTTAAAACACGAATAAAACAGGGAAGTATGTTAACAGATAAAAAGATCAAAACATTTCCTGAATGAATTATTTATCATAAAGGAAAGTTATATTAATATAGTGGAAATCGTTCGATCATATCCATCATCATAATTTCCCGTACCAATTGCGTTAACAGCCGAAATTGGCAATTCGTTTCATTAATTTTAAAAAAAAAAGGAGATGTGGTATAATTTCCAATTTTACAACTATCGTTAACGACCAACAAGGATGTGACCAGTTACAGGTCACCATACGTCCTTCAAAAATAGTTTGCCTTGAAACAAAATCTAATACACACATGAAGTTTGAATTTCTCATGCTAATATAAATATAAACATTTATGATACACGGGACAACTTTTCATCATAACGCAGTTGTTTATATGTGCATAATTTTGCAATGAAGTCTCGGATTTCAATAAACGTAGAATGTTCACTACTAAAAGCTTTTAAAACAGGGATATAGATATGATAACATTGGTCAACACTTTTGTTTAATTTTGTCATAAATATAGAGTTTTGTTTTTGACGTAATGGTTTCACTGCAAGAATTTAATAAAATATGGCAGTTTGCATCAACATTTCTACGGGTCATTTTTTATAAAGCAACAATTAAGTGTTTATGAATTTTACTTCAAATCTTTCTCTTAAACTTCATATGATTACTGTGAAAGTTTAATATTGAACTATTATCTGTTGCTGTTTAATGAAAAAGACAATTCTAAAACACTCAGAATATCTAAACAATCAAAATTATCATATTAAGTACACATGGAACGGATGTGAACTCTCAGCGGAGATTGATAAGGAATATTTTCAACAAAAATTGACGCAAATAAGCACGAGGAAATAGAGATTGTATTGTATTGTATTGTATTGTATGTATTGTATTGTATTGTATTGTATTATGATATTTTCCACTCAGGTATTAATTGTATTGTATTATATTTTATTATAATTTGCAATTCAATACAATATAAAGCAATACAATGCAAAACAATACACTAGAGGACAATATATACTACCAGAAGAGGTAACTTGTATTTCTAAATATATGGGTAAATTTCGACGTCTTGATTTTGTCACGTCACTAGAGTAGGCAAATACAATAAAAACATCCATTGTAACCAAATCAAAGAATACGTCACCACAATAATGCTTGGTAAAGTTCTTTAGTGTCAATTACTAGAGTTCTTTGCAACGCTAAATCTTGCTTGGTTTGGCGAAAAGATGTGTCTTATTCATACAAAAATGTCTATTTCGTTATTTAGGAATTTAAGAAATGTTTAAAAGTGTAAATTTTCATGTCGGGTGATCCATGCATGACACGAGACGCTTATCCTATCGACGTACCGGGTCTCGTTCATTTTGGAGTTCATGCGATTTCTCCAGATTTTGTTTGTTACCTTAAATTGTCTTCTTAATCAATTTATGAGATTTGAACATTGAAACCTACTGTTGCCTTTATTTACACCCACCTCATTACGCAAAATATTGACACTTCAAATATCGTGCGCTCGAAAATAGAAAAACGAGCATATGTTCAAGAATTATAAAATTGATCGATTGATTGATTGTTGATGCTTAATGTTACTTTCAGCACTATTGGCTTCTTGTGGGGGTCAGTTTTTATTGGTGGAGGAAGCCAGAGTGCCTGGAGAAAACAATCCTAGTCAATTAAGTTTGGAATCGAACGCACGTTGAACTACATAGACCACTCGGCCACCAAGGCCTCTCGTGTCGAGTTGATCGTCAAAAGGATAATTTTAACAAGATTTTGTCACATTAAAATTTGTAATTTGTAGTTTTAAGTTTGTAAGTTTAATGTAACTTTTTAGAAGGCACACATTTTCTTTTTTCCCCTATAATGTATCTGCTAAACATTAAGTGATTAGAACAATGTAACTGAGTGGAGAATATCACATAAATCCACATGTTTGTTTATTTTTTTATGAACAAATTGAAACTCGAATTCCAAGGTAGTATTTAATTTTCTGAAATGCAATATGCATTTAACTTTTATATGTGGATTTTCAGTTATATTGTATACTTGTTTTGTACTTGTCACAAACATACTATTTAAAGTTTATATGGCAATATTTATATGGCAATAACTTGACATTTGAATTGAATTGAATTGATGTATTCTTGTTCCTGTTAAATCTTTAAAAATCATTTTCACAGTTTTTTCTGTACTGTTGTATATCGTGGCTAAACAAAGTCACTTTTGCCAAAGGTTATGGCGAACTTTAACTTAGTCATGACCGAACCAATGGCAACAAAAACAATGTAACACTTGAAGTGACGTTCCATCACGTGATAACCTAGATAGTAAAACGTCTATTTAAAGTCATCATCATACATATATAAAACGTAACAATTTTTTTATATACAAAAACTTCCTGCTTGCTTTTCAATTACTTTTTTCTTCCTGTTTTCCAAAATATATGTTCAATAAATGAAAGTAATGCGAAATGGCAACATCGAAGCCTAACGTCTACGAGGGATTATATTTGTGAGATTAACGATGCAGTATCATCATATGAACAATCTTCTTGGACATTGTCTAGTCGATCTTAATGACCTTTAAAGAAGAAAAATTTACAGATGAAATCCAGGCAGTTTTAAACATAGACGATATAGGATTCCGCAGTGAAAAAGACAAACTTAAAAATCAGCTGGATGAATTTACTAATATATGAACAATTAAGATCAACCATAATCAGGAATAAGAAAGGGCGGTGTTTATCAGTAATTCAAACTTGATTAATAAATATTCGTTTGAATTTTTTTTACATCAATCAGGAAGTAAACTTATCAATACACATTGATATTTCATCTTTCACTTAATTTAAATCGGCCATTACATTTCGAGTTAGTTAGAGATGTACACTTATACCACATAAGCTCTGTATACCTATGTCTCTGTCTGTCACTGTTTCTATAATCTTCCAATGTCATCAGTTAAGGACTCCAAAAAAAAACCAAAAACATTTGTTAATATTATTTTTAAAACAGGAATAAAACAGGGAAGTCTGTTAACAGATAAAAAGATTAAAACATTTCCTGAATGAATTATTTATCATAAAGGAAAGTTATATTAATATAATGGAAATCGTTCGATCATATCCATCATCATAATTTCCCGTACCAATTGCGTTAACAGCCGAAATTGGCAATCCGTTTCATTTAATTTAAAAAAAAAAGGAGATGTGGTATAATTTCCAATTTTACAACTATCGTTAACGACCAACAAGGATGTGACCCATTACAGGTCACCCTACGTCCTTCAAAAATAGTTTGCCTTGAACCAAAATCTAATACACACGTGAAGTTTGAATTTCTCATGCTAATATAAATATAAACATTTATGATACACGGGACAACTTTTCCTCATAACTCAGTTGTTTATATGTGCATAATTTTGCAATGAAGTCTCGGATTTCAATAAACGTAGAATGTTCACTCCTAAAAGCTTTTAAAACAGGGATATAGATATGATAACATTGGTCAACACTTTTGTTTAATTTGTCAAACAGAGTTTTGTTTTGACGTAATGGTTTCTACAAATTTAATAAAATATGGCAGTTTGCATCAACATTTCTACTGTCATTTTTGTAAAGCAACAATTAAGTGTTTATGATTTTTACTTCAAATCTTTCTCTTAAGCTTCATATGATTACTGTGAAAGTTTAATATTGAACTATTGTCTGTTGCTGTTTAATTATTGAGTCTTTTTTAAACCTCAAATCGCTTATTTATAGTTTGAAAGATTCGTATGGGGTTCTTCTGTTTCTTTTGTGTTGTTTTGTTTTCCCTAATTTCTTGTCTGCATTGATCTTTTTGAAAAAGTTTTCAAACCTATTCTGTTATCTATTATATGGTTCGAAATTATGGAAAAGGTGCATCTAATATGTTGTAAGTTGCTCCTTAATCTGACTCCTCCCACTCCATACTATATCATATATGGTGAGCCCGGACTTATATCCACTTTATATTGATGTAAAACTTAGGATGATGGTCTCAATTAATTATGGGAAATCAGTCAAAATATTCCTCTATCATATAATAAATTATTGTAGCACTTGTATCATTACTAAAAAATCTATTTCAAACGGTTAAGATTTGTCAAACAGATTTTTATGAGGGCGGATTTTCTTATTTTTCAAACACACAGTACGCAGATCTTCAATAATTTCTGCTTAATTTATTCATTAACTATAGACTCGGGACGATTTAGAGCTTGAAATATCGTATAGACACTTGTCTTTTGTTGAAAATTGTATGTTTCCCTCTAAATATCTTTTGTTTTTGTTTTTTTTTTTTTGGTTTGCTGTCTCATTGACTTTTACGCCACATCTCCTTTTATTCACGTACCGGTACAAAATCAGAACACTTTTGTTTTATTAATAATGCATATATTAAACGGAGTGATGGCAATCAATTCAAAGTGAAAAACCAACTTTACAATTTTAGAAAATATAGAAAAAGAAATTCTAAAAAACACTCAGGATATCTAAACAATCAAAATTATCATATTAAGTACACATGGAACGGATATGAACTCTCAGCGGAGATTGATAAGGAATATTTTCCAAAAAAATGACGCAAATAAGCACGAGGAAATAGAGATGGGAAGACACAGGACAATAATGAGAAAAAAATTGACGATCGCCAAGAAAACATAATTCACCAACAACAGAAATACACATGGGCGTTTGAAGCTAAAATATGCGTGCGAGATTTGCAAATCAAAACTGATGCATTTGTTTTGTCTTTGGTTTATTTCTTGAAATTAGAAATATATATCTATATTCCGAGTAAAAACAATGATATGAATTCCATGTACACAACCGTGAAGTGTATCTGGATTTCCATTCTTCAGTAACGCTCAAGCCCATAAGTTCGGATGTTAAACAAAATATTGGAGTGGACAATAACATTAAGTCCATAAAAACACCCTAAGTCGTCTATGGTTTAATTTGCCTGGGGAGTTGCAACCAAAGCTTTAATCACATGTTCATACGTTTATGTAATAAAACTTTGCACATAAATACGTCAATTGAATGATGACAATACTGAAGCACTGACTTCTAGAGGGATGGTACCACCAGGAAACTGGCCGTCGTCAAGCAGCGATACCAACCCAGTGGCCGATAAACATAGAATATGATCCCTTCAGAGGTTACGCTCGAGTTCAAGGTACAACTAAATAATTTTCGCATTTGTCAATACATTGAGGTTCACAATTTTGAGTCACACTATGTAATTTCTATTATATAAAATGTTAACAGATAAAAGATCAAAACATTTCCTGAATGAATTATTTATCATAAAGGAAAGTTATATTAATATAGTGGAAATCGTTCGATCATATCCATCATCATAATTTCCCGTACCAATTGCGTTAACAGCCGAAATTGGCAATTCGTTTCATTAATTTAAAAAAGGAGATGTGGTATAATTTCCAATTTACAACTATCGTTAACGACCAACAAGGATGTGACCAGTTACAGGTCACCATACGTCCTTCAAAAATAGTTTGCCTTGAAACAAAATCTAATGCACACATGAAGTTTGAATTTCTCATGCTAATATAAATATAAACATTTATGATACACGGGACAACTTTTCATCATAACGCAGTTGTTTATATGTGCATAATTTTGCAATGAAGTCTCGGATTTCAATAAACGTAGAATGTTCACTACTAAAAGCTTTTAAAACAGGGATATAGATATGATAACATTGGTCAACACTTTTGTTTAATTTTGTCATAAATATAGAGTTTTGTTTTTGACGTAATGGTTTCACTGCAAGAATTTAATAAAATATGGCAGTTTGCATCAACATTTCTACGGGTCATTTTTTATAAAGCAACAATTAAGTGTTTATGAATTTTACTTCAAATCTTTCTCTTAAACTTCATATGATTACTGTGAAAGTTTAATATTGAACTATTATCTGTTGCTGTTTAATCACTGCAGTGGCGTAGCTTGCCTTCTGTTATTACCGAGGCAGGGGGTCTGGGGGCGCAGCTCCCCAGACGCTATCGAGGTTTTTACAATTTGAACAAAAAGACTGTATTAAAAATAATGGCTGTTGTTTAATTCATTTCATCAAAATAATGTTAGTATGCTTTAAACTAAGTAAAACTACAAATTTAATAATTAATTACTGGTACCTGCATCATTTTTAATGTTCAGATGAATACATAAATCTTCTCAAAAGCATTACCACTTTTTGAAATCGAATTCTTTCAGTGAACTTCCCAGATTTAAAAT
Source organism: Mytilus coruscus (assembly GCA_017311375.1). Lineage (NCBI taxonomy): Eukaryota > Metazoa > Mollusca > Bivalvia > Mytilida > Mytilidae > Mytilus > Mytilus coruscus. Next base: position 24,827,310 of record CM029606.1, on the reverse strand, counting down.
TCTTTACGAATAAAGGAGATGGATATGTCAAAGTTCAAAATTGTCCTGACTGAGTCTATATAAAGTATAAAGTTGTGTATAATTTAAACCGATACTATATAATCTACGGTCAACTCAAAGTTATAAAAATAACAAAACACGTGAAGTTATCACAGATGACAACCACTGACAAGTTTCCTGACTTTCTAGCAGTAACAGTAGTTACAGTAACTGAAAGCCAGCTCGAATGCCTAATCTGCCGATATATTTCCAAGCCGTCGTACACTCTAATATGGGTAGCTGTACCTCACTGTGACATAAGATTTAACGTCATTTCAGAAGGAATACAGGATCTTGTTCGATGGCCATAGGAAACTTGTACAGAATTTTCAATGCAGAAAAACAAACCCAACGATTAAGGTTGATTCAAAATAATTTTTGTGATGTTCATTTACTCGCTTGGTCGTGGGTCACGAATCAACGAATAGATAATCATCACAAAACGACGGACGGATTGAACAGAGGATTTTTTTGATAAAATAGGAAATAAACACATGCTACATGAAAAGTGCACCAAGGTACTTGTATTGGTTGTGTTTCGTCTTGGTATTTCTTGGACGGTCTTCAAATTCTTAAATGGCTTTGAAGTTTTTCCCATTGTGAAAATGACAACCGGCGAAGTACTAACATTTACGTTATTCTGAAGTCTTCATGATAAATGAAAACATTTTGGTTGACATCTTTATATATAAACTGACATTATGTATGAACTAACTTACATATAATAAATATTTCTCTGGAATTAGAGACTCCTTTAAATATTTTTAATTCCCTGCTAATGAAAAACTATAAATTTAAAATAGCGAGAATAAAACTTGAGAACCGCAACATATAAATTATTTTCTGTACATGTTGATTGATGTATATTTTATTTTGATTGGTACCAAAGTCAGTGAAACTTTTGTGTATTTGAAGTACTACACGTAGGGGAAAATGTCAACACACAACGATGGTTCAATTTTAGACGTTACCGGTTATATATGGGGGTCTCCAAATATTTATCTTTAATTCTTTTCGCCCATAATTTGATTTTCCTTTCTTCTATATTTTAGCACCATTTTAAATATCTATTCTTTAGAATTAATTTCAGGGCATTTTTCTGTTTTCTATAAACCTCATATACTAGAAATTATTCTAACATAAAATTGAATAATTTACCTGATTCAATGGTCAAGTGATTCGATCGGGGAAGACTGGGGTAGGATTCAATCAAAAAAAGCTGTCGGCTTCAACTGTGTCATTTTTTTTACTCCGACATATTTAGATTACAGAAAACTACCGCAAAGGAGATATCCAACTATTATATATATATATATATATATAAAATGACTGAATAATAGTCAACGATAAATCTTACGGGGCGATGGATCATATAAATATGATACAGTACTCTACAAAATATAATATATAACCAGTCTAAAAGATTACAACATCACCAAAAATGACAATAAACGAACAAATGTAACTATAAATATTTCGGATAACAGATATCCTTCATCAATATGAGCACGATGTAAAATGAATCAGATCAAACTATTCTGATTATTAAACTAAAGCAATCTTGATTTCTATACAATAAAAAAAGTGAAACAGTTTACCCAAACATCATATGTAGAGACGCTAATAAATTTTAAATTTCAAAAACGACTCAAAGACATGCCTAAAATGAAAATAGTAATTAGAGATATAAACTGGCACAACTCTAAAATTCCAAAGTGACGTCAGTTAAGATTTTACAACAACTGTGTAAATTCATTCCCAAAAACAGCACTGATCGATATAAGCTGGTAAAAATATGTCAAACAGAGCTGCGTATTTATCATCCCAAATAAATAGCAGTTTTATAATGATAAGAAAATATAATAGTAAAATTTGGCTAAGGTTAAATAATTGGACGTGGATGCGTACTTGTACATCCCTCCCAAATGAAAAGAACCCTGGTATTTAAACTAGTAAAATTCCAAAGAATCCTTAAAACTGTAAGAGTCAAGTAAGGAAGCCGGAGTAACTGGAAACAAATGATGTCAGGAAAATGAGTGATGATAGGGAAAATGAGGGCCGAAAGACTTGCTCGGGAAAGGTTTTGGATAAGAAAGCTAAGGACAGTTTCCCCAGAGGGCATAAATGAAAAACATAGAATGAGTCACTCATTTTCCCTACCATCACTCATTTTCCTGACATCATTTGTTTCAGTTACTCCAGCTTCCTTACTTGACTCTTACAGTTTTAAGTTCTTTTGGAATTTTACTAGTTTAAATACCAGGGTTCTTTTCATTTGGGAGGATGTACAAGTACGCATCCACGTCCAATTATTTAACCTTAGCCAAATTTTACTATTATATTTTCTTATCATTATAAAACTGCTATTTATTTGGGATGATAAATACGCAGCCTCTGTTTGACATATTTTACCAGCTTATATCGATCAGTGCTGTTTTTGAATGAATTTACACACAGTTGTTGTAAAATCTTAACTGACGTCACTTTGGAATTTTAAAGTTGTGCCAGTTTATCTCTAATTACTATTTTCATTTTAGGCATGTCTTTGAGTCGTTTTTGGAAATTTAAAATTTATTAGCGTCTCTACATATGATGTTTGGGTAAAACTGTTTCACTTTTTTATTGTATAGAAATCAAGATTGCTTTAGTTTAATAATCAGAATAGTTTGATCTGATTCATTTACATTGTGCTCATATTGATGAAGGATATCTGTTATCCGAAATATTTATAGTTACATTTGTTCGTTTATTGTCATTTTTGGTGATGTTGTACCCTTTTAGACTGGTATATATATATATATATATATATATATATATATAGACGATACACGTCGGTATATTAGCGTTTAGTAGCGAGTCTGCTGCATTAAGTGGAAATCGTTTAAAAGATTATAAAGGTTTTTTTTTTTTTTTACTCGGTTGCCTCAACGTAAGCTACGCCAATGCACTGAGTCTTTTTAAACCTCAGATCGCTTATTTATAGTTTGAAAGATTCGTAAGGGGTTCTTCTGTTTCTTTTGTGTTGTTTTGTTTTCCCTAATTTCTTTTCTGCATTGATCTTTTTGATGGAGTTTTCAAACATATTCTGTTATCTTTTATATGGTTCGAAATTATGGAAAAGGTGCATCTAATATGTTGTAAGTTGCTCCTTAATCTGACACCTACCACTCCAAACTATATCATATATGGTGAGCCCGGACTTATATCCACTTTTTATTGATGTAAAACTTAGGATGATGGTCTCAATTAATTATGGGAAATCAGTCAAAATATTCCTCTGTCATATAAAAAATTATTGTAGCACTTGTATCGTACCGTAAAAAATCTATTTCAAATGGTTAAAATTTGTCTAACAGATTTTTATGAGGGCGGATTTTATTATTTTTCAAACACACAGTACGCAGATCTTCAATAATTTCTGCTTAATTTATTCATTAATTATAGACTCGGGGACGATTTAGAGCTTAAAATATCGTATAGACACTTGTCTTTTGTTGGAAATTGTATGTTTCCCTCTAGATATCTTTTGGTTATTTTTGTTTCTGGTTTGCTGTCTCATTGACTTTTTACCCCACATCTCCTTGTATTCACGTACCGGTACAAAATCAGAACACTTTTGTTATATTAATAATACATATATTAAACGGAGTGATGGCAATCAATTCAAAGTGAAAAACCAACTTTACAATTTTAGAAAATATAGAAAAAAGACAATTCTAAAAACACTCAGAATATCTAAACAATCAAAATTATCATATTAAGTACACATGGAACGGATGTGAACTCTCAGCGGAGATTGATAAGGAATATTTTCAACAAAAAATTGACGCAAATAAGCACGAGGAAATAGAGATGGGAAGACACAGGACAATAATGAGAAAAAAATTGACGATCGCCAAGAACAACAAAAATACACATGGGCGTTTGAAGCTAAAATATGCGAGATTTTCAAATCAAAACTGATGAATTTGTTGTGTCTTTGGTTTTTTCTTGAAATTAGAAATATATATTTATATTCCGAGTAAAAACAATGATATGAATTCCATGTACACAACCGTGAAGTGTATCTGGATTTCCATTCTTCAGTATTGCTCAAGCCCATAAGTTCAGATGTTAAAAAAAATATTGGAGTGGACAATAACATATTAAGTCCATAAAAACACCCTAAGTCGTCTATGGTTTACTTTGCCTGGGAGTTGCAACCAAAGCTTTAATCACATGTTCATACGTTTATGTAATAATACTTTGCACATAAATACGCCAATTGAATGGTGACAATACTGAAGCACTGACTTCTAGAGGGATGGTACCACCAGGAAACTCGCCGTCGTCAAGCAGCGATACCGACCCAGTGGTCAATAAACATAGAATATGATCCCTTCAGAAGGTACGCTCGAGTTCAAGGTACAACTAAATAATTTTCGCATTTGTCAATACATTGGAGGTTCACAATTTTTGAGTCACACTATGGTAATTTTCTATTATATAAAAATACAATCTAGGTAAAACGATTTTGAGTCACACTATGGTAATTTTCTATTATATAAAAATACAATCTAGGTAAAACGAGAGAAATCATATTTAAAATAAGGTCAAATATTCGGAGCGACCAATTAAAAGGTACAGAAAGTTCAACAAGGAAGAAAAGCCTTTTGTTTTCTTAGCGGATTTTAATGAATAATTTGCATCGTCTAGAAAAATCCGAACATGATTTTGTTTAGTTCAGCCTTCTCAATCTTCAATGTCTGTTGAAATGGCTTGAAAGTTGTTAGTGTATATTTTTAATTTACAGATTGAGTACTAGTGAAACGATGTGAACGATTGCATAATTGCCCTTTTTCTATTTATTTTACAAGATTGGAAACCATATATATTTTATGTAAACTTGATTCTGTCCTTATAAGTAATATGAGAGGCCAAAATCTGTTCAAATCTCACTGATACTCAAAGAAACCGTTGTAACAGTATTCATAGAACGACCGACGTACATTTTGTATATATTCAGAAGCATTCCTTTTTTTCACTTTTATGTTGTTTTGTTATCAAATAGTAAAATCTGAAAAGTCAAGCTCATATTGTTTACTACCTATTGTAAGATAATATCTGACAAGCAGTAAACATGCATACCTTTCTTTTATTTCAGTTTGCATGTACTGCATGATTAAGTCATATTATATATATATTACATTGTTCAACTTCCTTGATTTTGTTACAGAAACAAACACATATCATTTGTCAAAAAATGTATCAAAACTTAAGAGAGGGCAAAGGGTGGTTTTTAAGATATGTTTTTCCCATGGCATATGATTGAATGACTTTGTCCTTCCCTTAGCAAATCGGGAATTCTATTTTTTTTTAAATACATCTCCGCGATCTCGGAATTTTCTTTTTCATCTATTTATATCAGTTTACATAATGAAAAGAAATATTAATCATAGTATCCAGTACTTATAGTTTCTGGTTTTAAATAGAATAATATAAAGATCTATATATATAAACGCCTAAAAAGTGTACACAACAACACCAATAACAAAAAAGGAACTATAAATTTAATCATTTATAAATATTTCGGATAACAGATATCCTTCATCAGTAAATATGATTGTGATGTTGAATGAATCATGTATCAGTCTACTTAGATTAAACTATAACAATCTTGAAATTTATACAATAAAAAATTCAAACCGAACATCAGGTAAAACGCTTGTACAATTCTAAATATGTGTTAAACACGACATAGGTTATATGACTAATTACAACAGAGAGTTCAAATATATGCTTTAAATAAAAATAATAATAATGTGCGATATGAACTAGCACAATTCTAAAGCTTTAACGGTAACGACAGTTATGATGTTACAAGAACGATTGCGTCAATAAGAATTCTAAATAAACAGCACTGAACGATCTAAATTTGTAAATATTTCAAATTTGACAATGGTAGAGTAGTTACAACAGACATCGCAAACAAACGGCCGTCAAAATATAATAATAAATTTTGACTAAGGTTAACTAGTTGAACGTGGCTTGGTACTTTTACATCCCTCAAAAAATTAAGAAATTTAAATTGGTATATTCAACAGATTTATTTTAGAGATGAGTAAGGTAAAGAAATAGAAACAGAGACTGTAATAAAAGTAATATAACCCAAATGTGAAGCACTGCATGGCGTCGAACTACATCTTTTCATTTATCCCATTTGGTGCCAAAGTTGTTAATTTTCTTATCCAAAATCTTTCCCGAGTGAGTCTATCCTCCCTAGACCAAGCAGAGTTGTGGTCAATGATTGTAATGGTCAGTCGATTGAGATCTGCCTTAGTGTGGCCAGGGGATCTCAAATGTCGACTGAGAGGGAGGTCTGGCTTGCATTGGTAGTCGCTACGATGACCGTTCATTCGTTTGTGAAACGGCTGTTCTGACTCGCCAACATACTGTTTACCACATTTACACTGTAGGAGATACACAACATTTGTAGTCTTGCAATTAACATTGCAAAATATGGTGTATTCTGTACCAGTGGAGTGACTGTTAAAAGTCTGGGTTAGCAGTATTTGTTTGCAAGTCAGACATCGTTTGTTTCCGCAACCCTTGCAAGAGCCCACATACGAAGAGCCTGCTTGAGAGGATAAATCAGCTCTCACCAGCAAGTCTTTAAGGCTTTTGGGCATACGGAAAGCCAGTACAGGTGGCTCGGGAAAGATCTTGGATAGTTTAGGATGTTTTTCGATTTCTTTCCAATTTTCGCGGATAAGGTGAGATAAGTTGTCAAATTTTGGATGGTAAGTCATCACAAAAGGCACCCTTCTGTTGACCTTTTTGACTTTATATTGTAAAAGTTCAACTCGGCTGATGTTGTTAGCACGAGAAAAACCTTTATCAATGTCTTTTCTTTTGTAGCCCCGATGTTTTAGGTGACCGCGAAGTTCTTGTAGTCGTTTTTTTGCAATATCGTTGGTGGAGCATTTATATATATATACTAGTATATATGAAGTCTGCCTTAAATTTATAGTGCAAAAACTATTGTTTTTTTTTTCAGGCAATGGGGAAGAACAAGAGGACAGTGGATACATCAGTAAAGGTTCAAATCTTCTTGAAGGCGGTAAAAAACATACGTCACGATTATTTGCATGCTCCGTATTAATCACAAATTTTCACTTAATAATTGGTATTCCTCATAGATATAGACAGCTTCGATTATGGTTTAATCAAATTGTTTAATTTCTGAATTTGTTCGAAAGTTGAATAAAACCATGAAATAATTTGGAATGACAACTAAGGCAGAACTTTTGACAGTCATAAAAATACGCAATTGGGAGTTAACGAAGACAGATTTATGATTATAACCGCAGGATCTTCTTATGATTCATCTATTTAGAAAGTTTAAGTTCTCATGATGACACTCATCTACAATCTTTATTTTAGATGACATACCTTGTTCAAACGGCGGAATACAGGACGCTACACCACATGATACTTCACAGGTAATTGAAAGTCTTATTGATAGCATAGGAAATCTATTATTTAGTTTGGCATGTTATGGGTTGTTTTTTTTTTTTTTTTTCGGAAGATTTGTCCGCTCTATTTAGTTTTAATATACCCATTAATGTCGTAAAGCATAAATACAGGTTGTGACATATACAAATTACAAACATATATACAACAAATTTTACAACAATCAGATAATCAAGAGTACCTTTTCATCAGTTCCTTCGACCGTTTTAAAAAGTAACATTGTACTTTGTACTGTTGGAAAAGTGTTGGATTGAGTATATGTTGTAGCTTTATTTTTGTAAGTTAAACTCATTTAGTCAATATTTTGAGAGACCAGTTCAGAGTAGAAATTGATTTAAATGGAAAAAGAAATGGAATTCATCATCTTTAACCTTACTAGAAAAAAAATGCAGTCGTCTAAGATTATGAAGTACTTTTTTTTATATCTACCCATTGTCGAGATTATGATCGCATAATTATTTTAAATTTCGTTATAATTTTACAAATTCAAAGTTTGAAAGTGATGAGTAAAATTATCTCTATGTAGCCATTTTGTTTAACTGATGATGTTTTGTGAACTATTGTTTGTCATTCGTCTCCTTTTCCTTTTTATACGCCCGACGATTTTTGACGGGACGTATTATGGTATACAAATGTCCGGTGTCCGTCCGTCCGTCCGTCCGTCTGTCTGTCCGGCGTAAACATGTCGCACCGTAACTTGAGAACGACTTATCCAGATTTCATGAAACTCAACATAGTTGTTTCTTATGATGGTCAAATGATCAGTATACTTTTTGGGGAAATAAGATTAAAACTTTTTGAGTTACGGGACTTAGTAACTAAAACAGGTGTGGTTTTTTTTTTTCACATGTCGCGCCGTATCTCAAAAACAATTTATGATTATTGCTTAAAACTTTACACACTTCTTAGTTATATTAATCTTAAGATCTGTATACTTTTGGTGATGATTCAAAATTTGATTTTAGAGATATTGAGTATTTTGTTAAAAAAGGGGGAGGGGTTTTTCACATGTCGCGCTGTACCTCAAAAACAGTTTATGATTATTGCTTAAAACTTTACACACTTCTTAGTTATATTAATCTTAAGATCTGCATACTTTTTGGTGATGATTCAAAATTTTATTTTTTAGTTATTGAGTATTTTGTAAAAAAAGGGGGAGGGGTTTTTCACATGTCGCGCCGTATCTCCAAAAACGATTTTGATTATTGCTTAAAATTTCACACACTTCTTATTTATATTAATCTAAAGATCTGTATACTTTTTGGTTTTGATTCAAAATTTTATTTTTGAGATATTGATTTTTTTTAAAGGGGTTTTCACATGTCGCGCTGTATCTCAAAAAAGATTTATGATTATTGCTCAAAATTTTACACACTTCTTAGTTATATTAATCTAAAGATCTGTATACTTTTTTGGTTTTGATTCAAAATTTTATTTTAGAGATACTGAGTTTTTTGTAAAAAAAGGGGGTTTTCGCATGTCAGGCCGTATGTCAGAAACTATTTATGATTATTGTATAAAAATTCACACACAAGACGACGGGTGTATCATGCGCTCATGGCGCAGCTGTTTATTTTGGTTACCTAACCCAAAGCGTCAAGAGAGCTATATTCATCACTTGCCGTCCGTCGTCCGTCGTTGTCGTCCGTTTACTTTTATAGATATCTTCTCCGAAACTACTAGGTCACAATTATCATTTGGGAAAGTTATCCAAATATGACTAACATGGCTAAAAAAGAACAAAGGGGTTTTTGAAATGAAAGTGTTGTCTATTATCTTGAAACCTCCTATAGAAAGAGAAAATCTAACACTCACGGCAGAAATGAAAACTTTTATAGATAGAAACTTTAAAAAGCATAAGTGATTAGCCAGACAAGATCTACAAATTAATCAGCATGTCCGAAATTGTAAGCTGATTGGAGTTATTCCCTTTAAATGACCAGTTTTGCCAATGTTTTGCGTTTTGCCTATTGTCTTGAAAACAGAAACTTTAAATAGCAAACATTATAAGCAAGTCAAGATTTATTAAACAGTCAGCATTTCCGAAATCGTAGGTTGGTTACCAATAGGAGTTATTTACGGTTTTCCTTGTTTGCCTTTTATCTTGAAAACCATAATAGATAGATAGCAACGTTAAATATAAAAAATGATAAGCACGACAAGATCTTCAAACCTGTCAAAAGGTCAAAATCGCCAGTCAGCTCCTTATATGACTTATTACTTTAGATGACAATGTTTACCAATGCTTGCGTTTATGTTTTTTTTTTTTTTGAAATTTATAGCAGATAAAATGCAAACATGATGCAAGAAAGATCCTCAAATTAGTTAAACATGACTGAAATCGTCGACTGGTCGACTTTTATATGAGTAATTGCCCCTAAATGACGATTGTTACTATATTTTGCGATTTTGTTTTGTTTTTTTTTTTTATTTTGAAAACCATAATAGATAAAGAGACATTAAAATGATCACCAGGACAACTCACAAAATTAGTCAAAATGTCTAAAATGTCAGTTAACAATTTATATAATTGCTTCAAAATGACGATTTTTAACTGGGTTAAATCCAGTTATCAAATTGGTAAGAAAATCGGCGGGCGGGCGGCGGGAAGAGTCAAATTTAATATTGACGAATTTCCCTTTTACCGTTCACGAGTTATGGCCATTGATAGATTGGAAAATATAGGCATAGAATGTGGCAGGTCAGAAAGCCTGAAGCACCTTTCAAAATACAGAAAACCTAGTTTGCTGTCAATTTGACAGCCTTTTCCTTGTGGCCATTTGTTTGCTTTTTTTCGTAAAACAAAACTATAACAGATAAAGAAAACCTGTATAAATCAAAAATGATAAGCAAGAAAAGATCTGCAAATATATCAAACTGGCTGAAATTGTCAGTCGATACTTATAGGAGTGTTTGTACAATAATTATGATAAGTTCCCCTTTTTTTTATATGTTATGCAAAATCTGTAAAAGATAAAGAAAAACGTAAACAGGAAAAATGATCTGTAAGACATGATCAACAAAAATTAGATCTAAGCCATTCTGAAGGTTGAAAATGTACATACATTCAGGTGATCGTCTGTAGTTTAACAATTCTTATTTGCTACCCCCTTTTCCCCTTTGGACATGTATCTTTTCGTTCTTTTACAGAAAATAAAATAATTTTCTATTTTCTTATTTTCAAGGTAAGAAGAGCAAGAATTTTGACCAAATCCGTCTTGGAACATCTAGATATAGCATACAACAAAGATTCCTGATTGTGCAGCAACACTTTTCGAACATCTATTAAACTGACAAAGGAACACTTTTTACCAACGTCCAACACAGTTAGATTTTCTAAGCTTGTATTGTAACATCGTTTTAATATTGTAATATTCGATTTGTTGGATCCCTTGTAATGCAAATATTCGTTGTTATGAGGTGGACGGCTAATTTGGCTCCTCAAAATTTTTATAATCAGAATGACGAGCTGATATTTAAAAGACTCTTAATTCACCGTCCGATAAATACAAATATGCCTATTTTGCCATATCTGTGAACATAATTTATCAAGTTTGGTTGGAGTTATAGATACAACCAATCCACACTTATAGTCAAACTCATATAACGAGTTTGTATTTTTATGTTTCTATATCGTGCCAGTTATACATTTTTTGTGATAGATTATTTGTTTGTGATGTATCTTATACATTTTTTGTGATAGATTATTTGTTTGTGATGTATCATACCGTTATACATGTAAATAGTTTTGTTCCTGTTATGAATCATTTTTATTTATTCAAATACCTCATTTTGTATCATTTATTTTTTTATTGTAACTGTTGTATTTTAGGGTGAGTCATCTGCTCTACTTACATACGTTTTGATACTTTAGCATAATCCTAATTGCAAGACCTATAGGCATAATATATATATTGATAGTTCTTTTTTTAGTAGTATATTATGCTAACAAAACGGTGCCACTAAAACATTTACTATAAAGATTCTTAGATGGGAAATCAGATATCTCATCAATATTGACAAAAATACATCGTGACTAGGAAAGAATCATTCAAAATAGGATTTCCTGTATTTGTTTCAAGTTTATTAGAAAAATAAAATTCAATTAATTAAAGTGTTATCAACTAGCTGTTTATGATTTGGTCCTGGTATAGATTCTCGTTCAGCTGTACTGACCGTCGACTTTTTGACTTTCGGGGCCAATACAGCTAACCTCGAATTTATAACAGGGCCAATACAGAAACATCAAGTTAATAACACTATATTAATGATCTAACTGAAAAAGAGGAAACGAGAAGGTATACATGGTATAAAATGTTGAATAAACAGCTGCGCCACGAGCACATGATACGCCCGTCGTCTTGTGTGTGAAGTTTTATGCAATAATCATAAATAGTTTCTGAGATACGGCGCGACATGTGAAAAAAAAAAACCTTTTTTTACAAAAAACTCAATCACTCTAAAATAAAATTTTGAATCATCACCAAAAAGTATACAGATCTTTAGATTAATATAACTAAGAAGTGTGTAAAGTTTTAAGCAATAACCATAAATCGTTTTTGAGATAAGGCGCAACATGTGAAACCCCACCTTTTTTTTACAAAAAAACTCAATAACTCTAAAATAAAATTTTGAATCATCACCAAAAAATACACAGATCTTTAGATTAATATAACTAAGATGTGTGTAAAGTTATAAGCAATAATCATAAATCGTTTTTGAGATACGGCGCGACATGTGAAAAACACACACTCCTGTTTTAGTTACAAAGTCCCGTAACTCAAAAAGTTTTAATCTTATTTTCACCAAAAAGTATACAGATCGTTTGACCATCATAAGAAACAACTATGTTAAGTTTCATGAAATTTGGATAAGTTGTTCTCAAGTTACGGTGCCACATGTTTACGACGGACAGACGGAAAGACGGACGGACGGATAGACGGACATTTGTATACCATAATACGATCCGTCAAAATTTTGACGGGCGTATAAAAACAGTAACCCCAAAATAAGACCTAAATGGACACCCAAAAAAAACAAGCTAAGAAACATCTATCAATCGGGAGGATAACCTGAGATGCTAACACATATGTTGTCGTTATACAAGCGGATAAATTCTAAACTATCAAAATAATGTATGTATTAACCTAGTACAAAAGTACTGATTCATCGATCTTGTGAGGCAGCAGTTCTTTTGTGCCAATTGTTGTTTTTCAGCTGTTTCATTTGCGCTATACATTATTTTTCAAACCCAGAATACAGAATTCATTTGTGTAAAATAACTTATAGTATAATATAATATTTATCAGAGTACGTTTGAGTACCGTCATGGAATGTAATCCACCAGCAGTGGCATGAACCCAGTAGTGATCTTACAGAATTACAAAATACACAATTTTATAGAGACATTTCGAAAATTGTGTGTATTTGTTCCACTCATAGGATCAAATTCCGATAGTTATTAAAACCTACTGGAATTTTCATATTGAAGATACTTTTTTAGAATAGATGCAACAGTTTTATATATTTCCATACAATCAAAATGATTTCAGTGCTACATATTGCTGTTGAAGACAATATTGCAAATGTTTTCATGTTTTTGTAAAATATTGCATCGAAGGACATCGTTTATCAAAACACATTGTTTTGAATCTGAGATATTATATATAGAATTACTTCTTACTGAATTTAAATTTTGATAAACAGTGTCCATCCTTTTCATTTTATATCATTACGAAAATCCGCCAAAATGTAGTAAAATCTTCTAAGAAAAACTTATACAAATCTTTAATAGAGCGAATGTTAGCAAAGATTGAAGGAATTTTAAAAATGGCCTTTTGTCTGAAATAAATTCAGGGGACTTGGTCCCATCTCTTTCGTTATTATAAGAGGTGCATTTTTCTATGGCTTTGTTAACATAGTGTGTGAACGTTAATCAAGTAAAGTGATTGTATGCAATATAATTATTATAAGCATTTAATAAATCTTGTTCTCTCTCAAAATAAAATTTAAAACTAAACAGTTGGTTTTAATCTAATTTGATTTACGGTACTGATATCAGAATATTAAATGTCGACTGGGGGCAGTAATACATATTTTTCTTTGATATCATATGAAATTAAGAAGAAGAGTTATTTTGGTGTGGACATAATGTAAATGTACTTTGTTGTAAATATTACAGTATTACATGTACTTTTTATTATTATAAAAAATGAAAATATTTGTTTTAGTATTATTGGTTAAAGCTCATCACGAACAAAGTTGCCCTGTTTGGTACGTGCATCATTAAATATTCTAGAAAGATGTACAAGTTTGTTTGGCTTGATATTTTCCAACTGCTCTCTGGTCAGCTTTGTCTGTCCAGGTTTATCTGTTAAAACATCGAATGCTTCTCTGGCTGATACATGGTCGGGATACTATAAATAGAAACAAGAAAAATTATCGTTTCAAACAAATTAACAACAGATCTTGAAAAAGAAATCTGACATTAATCATATAAAAAGGACAAAAGTTTATATGTTGATTAAAATGCACCAAAATACTTGTGTATAGGTAAACATCTCCTTGTCTCTGGTTTATATATTTTTTCTATTCATTTTTTATTTGTTTGAACACACTTCATTTACAGTCGCTAAATGTTTTATGAATAGCAACATTTGATATGATGCAGACACATGCAATAGTTATATGAGTAATGTGTAAAATTCAGTGAGAGAGCAATTCAACGACTTATGATTATACAAAACAGACATCTCGGTTATATAATGCCTATTGTATACTCTTCATTGTAAAGTATACAAAAGCCGTGTAAAAAAAGCATTGCAGATCTACATCTAAAATTGAGAATGGAAATGGGGAATGTGTCAAAGAGAAAACAACCCGACCAAAGAACAGAAAACAGCCGAAGGTCACCAATGGGTCTTCAACACAGCGAGAAAACCCCGCACCCGGAGGCGGGCTTCAGCTGGCCCCTAAACAAAAATGTGTCCTAGTTCAATGAAAATGGACGTCACACTAAACTTCAAAACATATAAATGAACTAAAATTAAAAAAACATACAAGACTAACAAAGGCCAGAGGCTCCTGACTTGGGACAGGCGCAAAAATGCGGCGGGGTTAAACATGCTTTGTGAGATCTCAACCCTCCCCAATACCTCTAGCCAATGTAGAATAAACAAACACACAGCAATACGCACAGTAAAACTTAGTTTAAAAGAAGTCCGAGTCCAATGTCAGAAAAGGTAACAAATGAAACTAAGCAAAATGACAATGATACATAAATTAACAAAGGACTACTAGCAGTTACTGACATGCCAGCTCCAGACCTCAGTTAAACTGATTGAAAGATTATGTCTTCATCATATGAAAATCAAGCACAATCCCTCCCGTTAGGGGTTTAGTATCATACCATCGCAAAATATATGAGAAGAACATAACCCGTATCATGCCAACAACTGGTTTTAGAATACATTTAAATGTGTTTATTTCCGATGCAAAAACCATATGAGTGAATCAATATTAATACCAAAATATACCATCTCTAATGACCTGACAACAGTATCGTAACTATATCCCTTCTGAATAAGTCTGTTTAAAGGTCTAGTTAGCTTTTGAGGTGAATATCGACAATAAGTGGTGCACAGTTTGTCCCCATTGGAATTTCGATAACTTGACGATATACGTAATCTCCATAGCGAACAAAAATGTTATCTAGTAAAAATTCAAGGGTAGTTATCGTATCAAAGCAGGTCCAATTGGCATAGTTCTTTTGTCTGTTGTTACTAAAAATGACATAAGAGTTAGAACATGTATATTTGCATTCTGACTTTTTAAATGCCCATTTAATTAGGTGTTTGATTTTTTTCCTAATAAGATTATGAGGCAAAGTGGTATATAGTGGTATATAGGGTAGAGAAATCAAAACTTTGAACAGATTCGAAATCTGAAGTAAACATTTACCTGTTCCAAGGCATCTTCAAAAAAATGTTCAAATTTTTCATAGTGAATTTCATCATCAGACCTCAATAATAAATCAAGGTATTTCTTCAAAATAGATGGTTCCATGTTCATTGCAGATATTTGCTGAAATATACGAATTATTGGGTGAAGTATAGAAATGTCCAAATTGTCTATAGTAAGTTAGACATATAATCCTACGCATAGACATCAAAGTTGATATCTTATTAATGGTTGATTAGTAAACCTTTTCTCAGAGATTTCTTATTTTATTACAATGAGAAAAAAACTAAAGGGTTGTACATTATTTTTGTGAAATGTCTTATTGATTTTTAAAGTAGACTGACAATTAAATTACAATTTCTATTCTCAAAGCTATTGTACCTTAATGGCAAATATGAAAAGAAATATTGTATTTCAAATTCTTCAAAGACATATCGGGAAAACATTTTACAAGAATTATAATATCAATTAACTTACCCTTTCAGAATCTCGAACAACCCAAACATATGCTGCATCAGACAATTTTTCTTCTTTCTTCTGTCCATTTACTTCAGTGGTTAGCTTACAGTCTGATGAATCAAAAACTCTAGACGGAGCAAATAATATGCTGAATGAAATACCACGACCATATGACCTGACCTGATGTAAATAACCTAGAAAATATTTGTTTCACTATATTTTAGTAGAGACTTCTGCAATGATAGGTAGTCAGTTTTGTTTTGTTTCATAGATGTTAGTACATGATTTTCAAGAGCACTTACACCAAATTTTGATCACTTGTAATTTTTTATTAAAGAAATGCACATGTTTACCCCTAGGGGTTGAAGGCATATGAACAATAGAAATATATACAGAAGGCAAAAATTATAAAATATTAAAACATCATAAACCGGTAGTAAAATGTTTGTATATGTGTAACATTAATTTCTTACCATCTAATCCCTCAGTTTGTGATTGTTGTCTTGATTTTTCTTTTTACCAAACCTAAGAGTTTTCGATTGACCTATTTGAGTAAGAGTTATTTCCCTTCGCCACCATTTCGGATGTCAACGTGCACAAATTCCTTCATAATTCAAACAAATTAAACTTGTTATACTAATCGGTAAACCTAAAAGTTGCTTAAGCCTTGGTATATTCAAAAATTCTGCTTGATAAAGATCTTTTATCAGATATGCTTGTATCCCATCTTTTAATTTGGTTACACAAATAGGAGAATCAACTAGACTGCCTTGAAACCAATATGGCGGCCATGGGAAATGACTTCAACTCAATTAGGTGCCTTTACTCTGAGCTTGCATTGCTGTTATCATGCTAGCATGTCTCTGTGAATAATTATTGACATCTTTTAATTGTATCCGTCTTGCCTTGTCCCATTGATTGTAATTTCTCTGTTTTATACAAATATCCGATTGCATTAAAGTTTACTGAACTGCTCGTCTCTTCTTTCCTTTATATGTCTATTTATAGTAATAAATAATACGTAATAACATACCAGCTGGGATGAGTATACAGTCTCCCTGATTTATTGTTGCATACGACCATGGTATATTAGCAATGTCTTTATTTTTGAACATGTTTATCATATCCATGTCTAACTTTGAGAATCCAGACCCGGCATTGTGGTACTGACAATGATAAAAACCAATATGTTAAGGTTCATTCTAAATAAATTGTAAAACTTCATGAATTCGTCTAAATAAAAAAAATAAATAACACGACCAACGGGTGCAACTAATTGACAATGATCCGCTTACTCTTTCGAAGCACCTACAGCCACCCTACTTCTTTGTGGGGTTCGTTTTGATCGGTCTTTAGTTTTCTATTTATTGTTTTTTTTTTAACTTGTTTGTCTTTTATCATCTTCCGTTTTCTTGATATTATGGCGTTGTCGGTTTCTCTCGACTTGTCAGTTCTGAATGTCCCCTTGGTATATTCCGCTCTTTTTTTCTCTCTTACGAACATGTTTAAACCAAGAATATCTATTTCCTCTAAAGGTGAACAATTTATCCTGATGTTCATAGCGTATGTTCTTAGAAATGTTAACAAAACCATAAAGTTGTTAAGCGGCCATGCAAAATTACGAAATCAAAGTCGTTAATATAAGGAGTAAAAACAAGGTACTTAATTTTTGAGACATAAAAGACCGCAATATCATTTTACCTTCTCTGTATAATCAAAAGACGATTTATATTGTCCATCTATCACAATAAAATCTTTCCTTCCAAATAAAACACAATGGATGTTATGGTCGTCATGGCTATGGAGTAATGAAGCTGTGCCACCACTGCTCATCCACAGTTCT
Source organism: Mytilus coruscus (assembly GCA_017311375.1). Lineage (NCBI taxonomy): Eukaryota > Metazoa > Mollusca > Bivalvia > Mytilida > Mytilidae > Mytilus > Mytilus coruscus. The sequence goes on along the minus strand of CM029606.1, from coordinate 24,809,498 downwards.
GCTTCCTGTAATCTTTGTCTGTAGGAGCCACATCGTAAACAATCGGGAAGCTAAGGAAAAGAAGTTTCAAAATTAAACAGAAACGTTTACATCAAAAGTAGCTACAAAAACAAGGAAAAACTATTTACATTAATATTTACTTGACAAAAATAATCATGGAAAAACTATTTACATCAATATTTACTACAAAAACAAAGGAAAAAACTATTTACATCAATATTAACTACAAAAAAAAAACTATCTAACATACATTAATGTTACACAAAAAATGTTTTACTCATCGAACATAACAAGCAAAAATTATAATAATTCATTTTATTGATAACTTAGTAAACTTAAAAAAGTGCAAAGTGCAGTGCTCAAGATAAAATTGTTATAAATGTTTTGAAACAATTCTTTACGTCAAGCACAACAGAATCTAAACGCGGTTTTATTTTTATAATTAAGACCTATAAAATTAGTATTACAAGCAATGTTTCCTTTTGTACACTGGTACTTTCTTCAAAAATAAAAGGCTATAATTCAAAGATTAAGTACAAGAAACTATTAGAAAGAACAAGGTTACTTACAGGAAGTTCATCTGCCATTTCTTTGGGCATTGTGGTCGCAAGCCACCAATCATCGTACATATAGTCTAGAAGAAATTTTTTGAACTGCATAAGGCTCTGAACTCGTCTCTGTAACTGTTTCTTTATTGTCGTTGTTATACTCAGATTACCAAATCTACAACCATTAGAATTTCCTATGAATAAAAGTACTGACGTACTGTTTAAATAGTTTTACTCGGATGATCAGAAGAGTTGATGGCTGACGAATGAAGGATACATTATTGTTTAATTATTATTTGGTCCACGTCCAGTGGCAAATATACCATGCATGTTTAGGTCATAACAATTAATAGGTAGGTTCTGCTAGCGGAAAGTGCAATTTTATATGTGCGTAATGTAATGTGTGCTATCTTTAATTTTTTCAACTCTTTTAATAACATTTAATCTTATGTTAAGTTTAAAACCTTTGATATCAATAGTTATGTTCGTTAAAAATTGGTTAATTCGTATATAGTGAACACATTAAGGTTAGATTAACTACAATGCGACGGGATTTATAGTTATTGTCACTCGAAGGTGAATATGCTCTTAATTGGCCAGGCAATGCTATTTTAATTATATGAACCTTCGCCTCGGTCTTAAAATGTGAATCAAATATGTCCATGTATTGTCTAACTTATAATTGAAAAGGGAAAGAGTGTTAAAGTTGGTAAAAAGGAAAAGTTTTAGCCTTTTTTTTTTTTTGCTTATTTTCATGCGATTTTTAATCTATTTGAAAATGTGGAATTTCAAACCCCGTACATTTTTATCAGTTTTCTAAGCAAATTATGCATTTTCCTAATCAGAGAAAAAACTCATGTGCTAATACTGCTTAAATTTCCGTTGATTTGAAAGTATAAATGGGTATTGATTTTTTGATATATACGTTGTAGTCTTCTACATTTTGTATTCTCTATTCTTAATGTCTAGTGAGTCACTGTAATTTAACATAATTTGATAGATAATAATAAGAAATTGCATATTAGGTAAATCTCTACTCGGATTATCCTCTAAGAGAAGAGGGTTGGGATGGTACAAATAATCCACACACAATGTGATTTTGTGTTGGTAAAATCATAAACACAAAATAAAACATAAGGAAAATAAGCTGAAATATGAGAAAATATTTTACAAAATATCTGTAACACAGAAAATGGATTCATTTCCCTAAATGCATTTGAGTAAAAGGGGGCTTGTTTAACCACATACCTCCAATTACGAGGGTCTGGATAGGGTCCTTCATTTCTGTATGTTAAATTCTTTAGGCCATTTTTCTCTATTCTTTATACTTTTTGCCCATTATTCCCAATTCTTTATATTTTAGCACCACATTATTCTCTATTCTTTATTTTTTTGGTCCATTTTTCTCTATTCTTTATATTTTTGCCCGTTTTTCTCTATTTTGTAAACCCCCATCCACACCCTCAATTATACCTGAACATGCCTTTATTATTACTGTAAAACACATCGTTAAACAATAATTCATTATTGGTTAAAGAATTTCTTGATCTTGTAACTGAACATTTCATTAACCTTAGCTTTACAGATGTGTGTTGTTTGGAAACAGACAATACAATAAATATGCATCAAACCGGAATAAACTTAAAATGCACATCTACAGATAGTTAAATGTACATCTACAGGTAGTTAAATGCACATCTACATGTAGTTAAATGTACATCTACAGGTAGTTAAATGTACATCTACAGGTAGTTAAATGTACATCTACAGGTAGTTAAATGTACATCTACAGATAGTCAAATGCACATCTACAGATAGTTAAATGTACATCTACAGGTAGTTAAATGTACATCTACAGGTAGTTAAATATACATATACAGGTAGTTAAATGTACATCTACAGATAGTTAAATGTACATCTACAGATAGTGAAATGTACATCAACAGGTAGTTAAATGTACATCTACATGTAGTTAAATGCACATCTACAGATAGTCAAATGCGCATCTACAGATAGTTAAATGCACATCTACAGGTAGTTAAATGTACATCTACAGGTAGTTTAATGTACATCTACAGGTAGTTAAATGTACATCTACAGATAGTCAAATGCGCATCTACAGATAGTTAAATGCACATCTACAGAGGACGAGAAAGCACTTTAAACAATTATCAGCTCGTAAATTCTAAAGATCTTAGATATATTTTAACTAGACTATCATATTTTAATTATTATTACCAAAGATATCAAGTTATACTTAGGATATACTTAATTCCCATGGTCATAATTCCCATGGAAAAGTAACTTTTCCATACAAAACAGTCAGAGTTCGATCGGACATCGTATTTAAACTTGACTTACTTGTCCTTTAAATATTTATCTTCATTCCAAGTAGTAAATACCGGTAAGTCTTTCAGTGCTTCTCGTATTACAACAGGTCGATTTTGTTTGATATATTTCATCTCAAATGAATGTGCATCAGGCATGTCTAAGATTTCTTTCACTTTACCAGAGGGTTTCCGTTGATATCCTATAATAGAAAACAAACAAAATTGAAAATATAGAATGCATTTCACTTAAGAACGCTGGGAATCAATTGAATATGCAACAAAAAGAAGTATTCATATCGATAGCAGATGTGTTACCAACAATACCCTAACACGAATATTCTTTTCCTTGTCCCAGGTAAGGGGAGGGCTAATCGCTCAAAAACATGTTTAACTCCGTTGTAATTCAGTGGTTATTGTCAGTTATATCTATTTTTCGCTTATTGTTTTGTGATTAATGAGGTCGTATGTTTTTCCCTTTGAATTGTTCCACATTTTTAATCTAGGGGCTTTTATAGCTGACTATACGGTATGGGTTTTGCGACTTGTTGAAGGCCGTACTGTGACCTATAGTTAATTAAATCGTCGTCATTTGGACTCTAGTGGATAGTTGTTTCATTGGCAATCATACGACATCTCCTTATTTTATATAAGATCTATTTACTAGATCAAAACCACGACTTCTAGAACTGAAGACTAGTAATCTACCACGACACCACCGTGGCGGTTCGTGTAGCAATTGGCCTTTGCGATGCCATAGAATAACATTGACTAAAATTTACTTAGTGGTGCCATAGAATAACATTGACTAAAATTTACTTAGTGGTGTAATAGAATAATATTGACTAGAATTTACCTAATGGTATCATAGAAAAATATGGACTAAAAATTACCTAATGGTGCCATAGAAGAACCTTGACTAGAACTTACCTAATGCTGCCATATCAGAACAATGACTAGAGCTTACCTAATATTGCCATATCAGAACATTGACTAGAACTTGCAACTTGCAGAACATTGATTAGAACTTACCTAATGTTGCCATAGCAGAACATTGACTAAAATTACCTAATGTTGCCATAGCAGAACATTGACTAGAACTTACCTAATTTTGCCATAGCAGAACATTGACTAGAACTAACCTAGAGATGCCATATCACATCATTGACTAGAACTTACCTAATGGTCTCAGATGTCCGAGAGGGATGGAAGATGATGTTGTATGCTTGATAACCGGTGGGAATACAATATCCATAGACATGTCTTTATGAAATCCTACTTTGCATTCAAAAATGTTCAAAATATCACTAATGATAAAGAAGTAAGTACAAATGGCCGCAAACGAATTCATTATAACTGTTAAATTTTAACAAAACTGATGGTTGTCTGTTAAAATGTCTACTGAATCGTCAGTTCCGGTCTTACGTTGATATTTTTGTATATTTTCGCCACGTAGATCTCTTATATGCAGTTGATTTTATTGAATTTGAGATAAAAAGACAAATTGTTATATTATTGACTCGAGTGATAGATTTCGTAGCAACAGCTTGTATGGTGTGTAAAGGTTTGAAAGAGATTTAATTTTATCAGTCAATGTTTGTCGCTCCGGTTGTAACCAGTATAAATCAATTAATTATGATTGTCTAAAAATATTTCTATTTTGTATGTAAGAATTAGACAAATATCGTGAAACTATCGAATTCTAAAATGTACGGATTGAAAAGAGGATTATTTTATCTATAATATACCAGTAATACTTTTAATAAAATTTCGGATTTTTTTCATATAAGAGGCATCATGTATCGTATTGGAACTTAATAACACATTTTTGTTTTTGTATTTTACAATGACAATGTCGGGCAAATTATGACAATATTTAAAAAAAATTCTTTGGCTGTTATAGTCTGTTATTTGTTGCATGATAAATGCCCAACAGCTATACAATTCTTCAATGCACATGTGTCGCGCTAGCACGATCTAACAAATACCTCCGCTAAAACTGGTGTTAGGGGCCGTCTTAAACTTGTAGTGGGGATTGAGCTTTTGCTCTGTGTAGAAGACCTCATAGTAACATTGAGATGTAGAAAAGCCATAAAAAGTGTTGCTTCAGTTGTTTGCTTTGTTGGTTTTTAAAAATTATTCACCAAATCCTGTGTTTTCCATTTATTGATGCAGAGATTGAGGCCTACCAGAGATATATAAATCAAGCAATTTATCTTTTAAATTGGAATCGTTTTTCCTCAGAATACCATGAATGTTTGGAACGGTAGGGTGTTCATGACTTTAATCATTACTTTTAAACAATATCTAACATCAGTTTGAATAATGAGTTTCTGAAGTCAACATCAATTTGCAGCAATATCTGGTTCTTTTTTTAAGTTTTATAAACACAATTTCTTGAATTCAAAAGCATTTTGAATTTGTTATTTGATAAGCATTACACGGTCAACTTATACTTCTGCTGAAATAGAATAAACCGATCGAGTTATCTCTCATTGAATATGAAACTTGAGGACAATCCGGTCTAATATCCAGGCTCCACAATTTTGCCAGACCCCATCATAATATTCTGCAAATTGTATTTAAGTGAATTCAAAATAGAATGAAATAATAAAAAAAAAAAAAAAAGAAATTCCCCAATTATGATCCCCAATAATCATTTTTGATTACTCCCATATATATCTAATCCTGATTTCAATACAAGGTACAAGATACAAGATATTTTATTAACCAATCATGGTGCCCAAAATTTGAGCTATACAATCAAATGAATTACAAAAAAAAAAAAAAAAGCACAGTAAGTGATTAGAATGATTAGAGTGATTAAAGTACATTTAAACAAAAACATGTATACACATTTAAACAAAGTAACATAATTATAAACAATGTCATTGACAAAACATTAAGTCCTAGTCGTATGGAAGACAACTCCTGATCGACTTTTTTTATTTAACTACATTGATATTTTCTGGAAGTTTCTTTCGTTCTTCAAAAAGGGAGTGCAATAATTTAGATAAATTTGAAGTAACAAACAAATCTTCAGATGAATGAATCCAAACAAATTTCATTTCATCAGATAACTTTGAAAAATTTTTGAATTTAGAATTTAAATTAGACAGATGTTGAGATGTTGTATCTTTTAGAACAGGACATTTTAAAAGAAAATGTAGTTCATCTTCAACTACGTTCTTACATAGCTTACACTTTCTGTCTTCAGCTTATATACCAATATATCTCCCTTTTTCAATTTCAAGGTCATGACAGCTAGTTCTACATCTTGTAATTATTTGCCTGTCTTTTTTTGAATTTATTGTTAAATATGGTTCAAACATAAAAATATTTTAAAATTTTCTGCAAGTTCTTAATTTATTGCCCGACTGTATATTAGTACTCTTCCCAGAATTGCTTTCTAAACTAGCTACTCAAATTTCTTTAAATTTTATTGTTAGAGATTTTTTTTTTTAACTTTTTTTAATATATGGTTTTGTTTAACTTTTGACTGGTTTACAAATACTAGTAGATAGTCTAAATCTAGGAATTTAAATATATGTTTAATGTTTCCTATCCAAGATTCCTGGTTAGATTTGTTCATAGACTGGGATAGATTTATAGCCTCCCATAGGTTTATATTTGAAGGTTCAATTTATTTCATAAGATGAATCCAATATTTTATCATATTCATAATTACAAAAAAGTGTAGGGAGTGAACCTAGTTCCCCTCTACATGCCATATTTGATGTCAAGTGAAAATTTACAAAGCTTAGTATGGATTTTCTCTAGTACAAGATAATCAGTTTCTTTTGATATCCATATGTTTTTGTTTCTTATATGGTATATAACCCCAAATTTCAGATCGATACAACAAGATGGGTCGGATTGTATGGTTATGAATATGTAATAATGTACTAGGTTTTGGGCTTTCAACTGAAAAGGTCTTCCTTAATTTGAAATAAGCTTTCATTCCTTTATTATAAAGCTCTTTCTTTGCCTTTTGGAAGCTCCCAGATGCTGAAGAATTTATTCCTAAGTATGTGTAGTTCTGTACACATTCTAAAGTCTGGTTTCCTAAGGATATTTTAATTTTTTATGTCGTCCTGAAATACAAGAACCTTGGTCGTTTTCATTTTACAATCTACTGTAAATTCAAATAATTTATTAACACAATTTTGAAGTTCTTGCTCAGATGATGATAATCAGCATACATTAAAATATTTAAGGGGTGTGTTTTCAATGGGATTGGGTCACATGTTTGGTCAAAATAAGTTGGCAAACCATTTTAATATATGTTAAAGAGGCAGGGACTAAGATTATCCCCTTGTCTTGCTCCTATATTTGATTTAAATAGGTTTGTCCTGTGTTGGTCTATTTTTACACAGGTTTCTGTGTTTCCATACATACATTTTATAATGTCATACAACTTTGTTCCAACACCCGACCTATACATTTAAGTTTATAAAAAGGGTGGAAATGTGAAACAGAATCAAATGCACGCTTAAAATCTACAAAGCATGCATACAGAGGCTTCAAGTTATTTTTACAAAATTTTGAATAATGGTATTTAACACAAACATATGGTCTGTTGTGCGACATCCTTTAGTAAAACCAATTTTTTCACTTCTAATTATATCTCTAGTTTTTAAAAATTTTGTCAACCTGTTATTTAAAATTAGATAAAATTACTTGCCTATTTTATCTGCAATGGTTATGCCCCTGTAGTTTTCTGGATCATGTTTAATCAATATGTTGAAACTAAAATTATAGAGAGTCCCCCTTTCATTTTCAGATGATATGAAGATGCGAATGTCTGATGCTGGCAGTTTTGTTTAATTGACTTCTATGAATGCTCGCGATTTTTTGTATTTCCTACTCTTTTTTTCAAATGACAGCCACGAAAAGCAATAGCTAGTACTGATATATTAGTCTACAAGAAACAAACGTCATTGTTGTACGTTATAACTAGCATAAAACTAGATATTTCCTATATTAATTTGCAAAGCCTGAAGGTCTTACGTTGTTAGTATACATGTATTTGTATTATATATTTTTCTTTTGGCTTTCTGTTTCCATTTATATTTTGTCGTTTACTATATTATATATGTTATTGATGCTATAGCATTTTCTGATGTGCTGATTGAAATAAACTTATCATAAGCCTTTGTTTTCACCCGACTCTTATCGATTTCCCCTATCCAGAAGGCAGTAACTTTGATTTCATTTTCTTAAATTTCAGTATTCAAAAATCACGAGATTATAGTCCAGACGTTGAAAATATCCTTATTTCAAAAAGGTGACCGATAGCAACCAGAATTGGTACTTGATTTTTACGAATCGGTCTTTTCTAAAACTATACTCTTAAATTGAAGTTGTAAAAACAGTGAACTTACTCAATGATTCTTACCTTTATTGGCAAACGAGTTAATTTTTACATTCCAGCTTTGACAGATATTTTATCAACGATTAGTATAGATTATCGGATTAAGTGTACATTGATACCGTAATTTTTATACGTGTGCATGCAAAACAAATTTCTTGTTAGAGGGGTCTAAATACAGCACAAACAACATTTTCCAAAAGACCAAAAAAGTGAAAAAGTATATTTTAACAAAACGCATTTGACTAACAGGTCGAACAACAAATGTTCTTAAACCCTGCTGACTGCCATTGGCGATTGCCAAATAAACGGATCACCGATGTAATAAATGGATCTTAATTATAAATTTAATACTAAACAGAAAAAATAAACTTCCCACATCTTCCTATATCTATTTGCAGAAAAGATGGTATACCGCAAACAAAAGGTGCAAAGGTTTTTGTACACCATATCCGGATTTCGACAATTAATGTCAATACAAATTCAGTAATGTTAGGAATCTATATATATATATACTATTCGTTGCCTTTGCGTTGCCTAGATCTGTGTATGTTTAAAACGAAAGATGACAAAGTTACAAATGAACCATTAAAAACATAATTCAAGTGCACCATGGTTGAAAACCTTATTGAAAAGTACATCTAGTACATGATCTAGTTAGTAGCTCGATAAGAATACAATATAATTATACTTTTACAAAATAATGACTCTTCGTTTGGTTCCATGCCAAGAAATTGCCTCCGTTGAAATTTTGCAAACATCCCATAGAGCAAATTACATGGATGATTAATTTTGACCATTTGGAATATGGCTGTGTTTTAAGTGAGACGTACACGAGGGTCGTAAATTAATTTATTGAATGAAATCAAATCTTTAACTACTAATGGATGCCGTAGGAGGTCGACCGGAATTTTAGCGAGGATTTCTTGGCATGTAACAGATAGAAAACTCAGGGTAAACATTCATAGAACCGAGACAAGGGCAGTGGCAAATATTTCATGTATATTTTGAACACAGAGAGGATTACCCGGTACCCTTTGCAAAAATAATCTTCTTTTTCTTCTATGTGCCAACGGACTTTATGTTATGAATTGTAGTTTCACTTTCCATATTCGGTATTTATTCTAATTTAAGCTCCACGTAGTAAAAATCACGTGATTCGGGAATATAGTATCTTGGAGTTAGACTATTTCTTTCTTTTCGGGCGGGGACTCCAAGCAATCAACATGCATGTGTATAACGGCACTGTAGATTTTCTTATTAAATAAAGAAAGTTGCCGGTCGGTACATGAATAGATCGGTTAGAAATCAAAGTTTTAATTTTAATTAGATTAGAGGGTTGAAAATAGAGAGCACAAAAAAAGGGGGTGTTCCACAGGAATATTTCCTTCTTATGAACTCTACATCTGAAAGGTTTAATTTTTTTATTTAATTGAAAGAGAGAAAACAAATGTAAGACAAACAAATTGTGAATGATCTTTCTTCCTTTCTCCCATGCCAAGAAATTGCCTCCGTTGAAATTTTGCAAACATCCCATAGAGCAAATTACATGGATGATTAATTTTGACCATTTGGTATATGGCTGTGTTTTAAGTGAGACGTACACGCGGGTCGTAAATTAATTTATTGAATGAAATCAAATCTTTAACTACTAATGGATGCCGTAGGAGGTCGACCGGAATTTTTATCGAGGATTTCTTGGCATGTAACAGATAGAAAACTCAGGGTAAACATTCATAGAACCGAGACAAGGGCAGTGGCAAATATTTCATGTATATTTTGAACACAGAGAGGATTACCCGGTACCCTTTGCAAAAATAATCTTCTTTTTCTTCTATGTGCCAACGGACTTTATGTTATGAATTGTAGTTTCACTTTCCATATTCGGTATTTATTCTAATTTAAGCTCCACGTAGTAAAAATCACGTGATTCGGGAATATAGTATCTTGGAGTTAGACTATTTCTTTCTTTTCGGGCGGGGACTCAAGCAATCAACATGCATGTGTATAACGGCACTGTAGATTTTCTTATTAAATAAAGAAAGTTGCCGGTCAGTACATGAATAGATCGGTTAGAAATCAAAGTTTTAATTTTAATTAGATTAGAGGGTTGAAAATAGAGAGCACAAAAAAAAGGGGTGTTCCACAGGAATATTTCCTTCTTATGAACTCTACATCTGAAAGGTTTAATTTTTTATTTAATTGAAAGAGAGAAAACAAATGTAAGACAAACAAATTGTGAATGATCTTTCTTCCTTTCTCCCATGCCAAGAAATTGCCTCCGTTGAAATTTTGCAAACATCCCATAGAGCAAATTACATGGATGATTAATTTTGACCATTTGGAATATGGCTGTGTTTTAAGTGAGACGTACACGAGGGTCGTAAATTAATTTATTGAATGAAATCAAATCTTTAACTACTAATGGATGCCGTAGGAGGTCGACCGGAATTTTAGCGAGGATTTCTTGGCATGTAACAGATAGAAAACTCAGGGTAAACATTCATAGAACCGAGACAAGGGCAGTGGCAAATATTTCATGTATATTTTGAACACAGAGAGGATTACCCGGTACCCTTTGCAAAAATAATCTTCTTTTTCTTCTATGTGCCAACGGACTTTATGTTATGAATTGTAGTTTCACTTTCCATATTCGGTATTTATTCTAATTTAAGCTCCACGTAGTAAAAATCACGTGATTCGGGAATATAGTATCTTGGAGTTAGACTATTTCTTTCTTTTCGGGCGGGGACTCAAGCAATCAACATGCATGTGTATAACGGCACTGTAGATTTTCTTATTAAATAAAGAAAGTTGCCGGTCGGTACATGAATAGATCGGTTAGAAATCAAAGTTTTAATTTTAATTAGATTAGAGGGTTGAAAATAGAGAGCACAAAAAAAGGGGGTGTTCCACAGGAATATTTCCTTCTTATGAACTCTACATCTGAAAGGTTTAATTTTTTTATTTAATTGAAAGAGAGAAAACAAATGTAAGACAAACAAATTGTGAATGATCTTTCTTCCTTTCTCCCATGCCAAGAAATTGCCTCCGTTGAAATTTTGCAAACATCCCATAGAGCAAATTACATGGATGATTAATTTTGACCATTTGGTATATGGCTGTGTTTTAAGTGAGACGTACACGCGGGTCGTAAATTAATTTATTGAATGAAATCAAATCTTTAACTACTAATGGATGCCGTAGGAGGTCGACCGGAATTTTTATCGAGGATTTCTTGGCATGTAACAGATAGAAAACTCAGGTTAAACATTCATAGAACCGAGACAAGGGCAGTGGCAAATATTTCATGTATATTTTGAACACAGAGAGGATTACCCGGTACCCTTTGCAAAAATAATCTTCTTTTTCTTCTATGTGCCAACGGACTTTATGTTATGAATTGTAGTTTCACTTTCCATATTCGGTATTTATTCTAATTTAAGCTCCACGTAGTAAAAATCACGTGATTCGGGAATATAGTATCTTGGAGTTAGACTATTTCTTTCTTTTCGGGCGGGGACTCCAAGCAATCAACATGCATGTGTATAACGGCACTGTAGATTTTCTTATTAAATAAAGAAAGTTGCCGGTCAGTACATGAATAGATCGGTTAGAAATCAAAGTTTTAATTTTAATTAGATTAGAGGGTTGAAAATAGAGAGCACAAAAAAAGGGGGTGTTCCACAGGAATATTTCCTTCTTATGAACTCTACATCTGAAAGGTTTAATTTTTTATTTAATTGAAAGAGAGAAAACAAATGTAAGACAAACAAATTGTGAATGATCTTTCTTCCTTTCTCCCGTAACAGATAGAAAACTCAGGGTAAACATTCATAGAACCGAGACAAGGGCAGTGGCAAATATTTCATGTATATTTTGAACACAGAGAGGATTACCCGGTACCCTTTGCAAAAATAATCTTCTTTTTCTTCTATGTGCCAACGGACTTTATGTTATGAATTGTAGTTTCACTTTCCATATTCGGTATTTATTCTAATTTAAGCTCCACGTAGTAAAAATCACGTGATTCGGGAATATAGTATCTTGGAGTTAGACTATTTCTTTCTTTTCGGCGGGGACTCCAAGCAATCAACATGCATGTGTATAACGGCACTGTAGATTTTCTTATTAAATAAAGAAAGTTGCCGGTCAGTACATGAATAGATCGGTTAGAAATCAAAGTTTTAATTTTAATTAGATTAGAGGGTTGAAAATAGAGAGCACAAAAAAAGGGGGTGTTCCACAGGAATATTTCCTTCTTATGAACTCTACATCTGAAAGGTTTAATTTTTTTATTTAATTGAAAGAGAGAAAACAAATGTAAGACAAACAAATTGTGAATGATCTTTCTTCCTTTCTCCCATGCCAAGAAATTGCCTCCGTTGAAATTTTGCAAACATCCCATAGAGCAAATTACATGGATGATTAATTTTGACCATTTGGAATATGGCTGTGTTTTAAGTGAGACGTACACGAGGGTCGTAAATTAATTTATTGAATGAAATCAAATCTTTAACTACTAATGGATGCCGTAGGAGGTCGACCGGAATTTTTAGCGAGGATTTCTTGGCATGTAACAGATAGAAAACTCAGGGTAAACATTCATAGAACCGAGACAAGGGCAGTGGCAAATATTTCATGTATATTTTGAACACAGAGAGGATTACCCCGGTACCCTTTGCAAAAATAATCTTCTTTTTCTTCTATGTGCCAACGGACTTTATGTTATGAATTGTAGTTTCACTTTCCATATTCGGTATTTATTCTAATTTAAGCTCCACGTAGTAAAAATCACGTGATTCGGGAATATAGTATCTTGAGTTAGACTATTTCTTTCTTTTCGGGCGGGGACTCCAAGCAATCAACATGCATGTGTATAACGGCACTGTAGATTTTCTTATTAAATAAAGAAAGTTGCCGGTCGGTACATGAATAGATCGGTTAGAAATCAAAGTTTTAATTTTAATTAGATTAGAGGGTTGAAAATAGAGAGCACAAAAAAAGGGGGTGTTCCACAGGAATATTTCCTTCTTATGAACTCTACATCTGAAAGGTTTAATTTTTTTATTTAATTGAAAGAGAGAAAACAAATGTAAGACAAACAAATTGTGAATGATCTTTCTTCCTTTCTCCCATGCCAAGAAATTGCCTCCGTTGAAATTTTGCAAACATCCCATAGAGCAAATTACATGGATGATTAATTTTGACCATTTGGTATATGGCTGTGTTTTAAGTGAGACGTACACGCGGGTCGTAAATTAATTTATTGAATGAAATCAAATCTTTAACTACTAATGGATGCCGTAGGAGGTCGACCGGAATTTTTATCGAGGATTTCTTGGCATGTAACAGATAGAAAACTCAGGTTAAACATTCATAGAACCGAGACAAGGGCAGTGGCAAATATTTCATGTATATTTTGAACACAGAGAGGATTACCCGGTACCCTTTGCAAAAATAATCTTCTTTTTCTTCTATGTGCCAACGGACTTTATGTTATGAATTGTAGTTTCACTTTCCATATTCGGTATTTATTCTAATTTAAGCTCCACGTAGTAAAAATCACGTGATTCGGGAATATAGTATCTTGGAGTTAGACTATTTCTTTCTTTTCGGGCGGGGACTCAAGCAATCAACATGCATGTGTATAACGGCACTGTAGATTTTCTTATTAAATAAAGAAAGTTGCCGGTCAGTACATGAATAGATCGGTTAGAAATCAAAGTTTTAATTTTAATTAGATTAGAGGGTTGAAAATAGAGAGCACAAAAAAAGGGGGTGTTCCACAGGAATATTTCCTTCTTATGAACTCTACATCTGAAAGGTTTAATTTTTTATTTAATTGAAAGAGAGAAAACAAATGTAAGACAAACAAATTGTGAATGATCTTTCTTCCTTTCTCCCATGCCAAGAAATTGCCTCCGTTGAAATTTTGCAAACATCCCATAGAGCAAATTACATGGATGATTAATTTTGACCATTTGGAATATGGCTGTGTTTTAAGTGAGACGTACACGAGGGTCGTAAATTAATTTATTGAATGAAATCAAATCTTTAACTACTAATGGATGCCGTAGGAGGTCGACCGGAATTTTAGCGAGGATTTCTTGGCATGTAACAGATAGAAAACTCAGGGTAAACATTCATAGAACCGAGACAAGGGCAGTGGCAAATATTTCATGTATATTTTGAACACAGAGAGGATTACCCCGGTACCCTTTGCAAAAAATAATCTTCTTTTTCTTCTATGTGCCAACGGACTTTATGTTATGAATTGTAGTTTCACTTTCCATATTCGGTATTTATTCTAATTTAAGCTCCACGTAGTAAAAATCACGTGATTCGGGAATATAGTATCTTGGAGTTAGACTATTTCTTTCTTTTCGGGCGGGGACTCCAAGCAATCAACATGCATGTGTATAACGGCACTGTAGATTTTCTTATTAAATAAAGAAAGTTGCCGGTCGGTACATGAATAGATCGGTTAGAAATCAAAGTTTTAATTTTAATTAGATTAGAGGGTTGAAAATAGAGAGCACAAAAAAGGGGGTGTTCCACAGGAATATTTCCTTCTTATGAACTCTACATCTGAAAGGTTTAATTTTTTTATTTAATTGAAAGAGAGAAAACAAATGTAAGACAAACAAATTGTGAATGATCTTTCTTCCTTTCTCCCATGCCAAGAAATTGCCTCCGTTGAAATTTTGCAAACATCCCATAGAGCAAATTACATGGATGATTAATTTTGACCATTTGGTATATGGCTGTGTTTTAAGTGAGACGTACACGCGGGTCGTAAATTAATTTATTGAATGAAATCAAATCTTTAACTACTAATGGATGCCGTAGGAGGTCGACCGGAATTTTTATCGAGGATTTCTTGGCATGTAACAGATAGAAAACTCAGGTTAAACATTCATAGAACCGAGACAAGGGCAGTGGCAAATATTTCATGTATATTTTGAACACAGAGAGGATTACCCCGGTACCCTTTGCAAAAAATAATCTTCTTTTTCTTCTATGTGCCAACGGACTTTATGTTATGAATTGTAGTTTCACTTTCCATATTCGGTATTTATTCTAATTTAAGCTCCACGTAGTAAAAATCACGTGATTCGGGAATATAGTATCTTGGAGTTAGACTATTTCTTTCTTTTCGGGCGGGGACTCCAAGCAATCAACATGCATGTGTATAACGGCACTGTAGATTTTCTTATTAAATAAAGAAAGTTGCCGGTCAGTACATGAATAGATCGGTTAGAAATCAAAGTTTTAATTTTAATTAGATTAGAGGGTTGAAAATAGAGAGCACAAAAAAGGGGGTGTTCCACAGGGAATATTTCCTTCTTATGAACTCTACATCTGAAAGGTTTAATTTTTTTTATTTAATTGAAAGAGAGAAAAACAAATGTAAGACAAACAAATTGTGAATGATCTTTCTTCCTTTCTCCCGTAACAGATAGAAAACTCAGGGTAAACATTCATAGAACCGAGACAAGGGCAGTGGCAAATATTTCATGTATATTTTGAACACAGAGAGGATTACCCCGGTACCCTTTGCAAAAAATAATCTTCTTTTTCTTCTATGTGCCAACGGACTTTATGTTATGAATTGTAGTTTCACTTTCCATATTCGGTATTTATTCTAATTTAAGCTCCACGTAGTAAAAATCACGTGATTCGGGAATATAGTATCTTGGAGTTAGACTATTTCTTTCTTTTCGGGCGGGGACTCCAAGCAATCAACATGCATGTGTATAACGGCACTGTAGATTTTCTTATTAAATAAAGAAAGTTGCCGGTCAGTACATGAATAGATCGGTTAGAAATCAAAGTTTTAATTTTAATTAGATTAGAGGGTTGAAAATAGAGAGCACAAAAAAAGGGGGTGTTCCACAGGAATATTTCCTTCTTATGAACTCTACATCTGAAAGGTTTAATTTTTTTATTTAATTGAAAGAGAGAAAACAAATGTAAGACAAACAAATTGTGAATGATCTTTCTTCCTTTCTCCCATGCCAAGAAATTGCCTCCGTTGAAATTTTGCAAACATCCCATAGAGCAAATTACATGGATGATTAATTTTGACCATTTGGAATATGGCTGTGTTTTAAGTGAGACGTACACGAGGGTCGTAAATTAATTTATTGAATGAAATCAAATCTTTAACTACTAATGGATGCCGTAGGAGGTCGACCGGAATTTTAGCGAGGATTTCTTGGCATGTAACAGATAGAAAACTCAGGGTAAACATTCATAGAACCGAGACAAGGGCAGTGGCAAATATTTCATGTATATTTTGAACACAGAGAGGATTACCCCGGTACCCTTTGCAAAAAATAATCTTCTTTTTCTTCTATGTGCCAACGGACTTTATGTTATGAATTGTAGTTTCACTTTCCATATTCGGTATTTATTCTAATTTAAGCTCCACGTAGTAAAAATCACGTGATTCGGGAATATAGTATCTTGGAGTTAGACTATTTCTTTCTTTTCGGGCGGGGACTCCAAGCAATCAACATGCATGTGTATAACGGCACTGTAGATTTTCTTATTAAATAAAGAAAGTTGCCGGTCGGTACATGAATAGATCGGTTAGAAATCAAAGTTTTAATTTTAATTAGATTAGAGGGTTGAAAATAGAGAGCACAAAAAAAAGGGGGTGTTCCACAGGGAATATTTCCTTCTTATGAACTCTACATCTGAAAGGTTTAATTTTTTTTATTTAATTGAAAGAGAGAAAAACAAATGTAAGACAAACAAATTGTGAATGATCTTTCTTCCTTTCTCCCATGCCAAGAAATTGCCTCCGTTGAAATTTTGCAAACATCCCATAGAGCAAATTACATGGATGATTAATTTTGACCATTTGGTATATGGCTGTGTTTTAAGTGAGACGTACACGCGGGTCGTAAATTAATTTATTGAATGAAATCAAATCTTTAACTACTAATGGATGCCGTAGGAGGTCGACCGGAATTTTTAGCGAGGATTTCTTGGCATGTAACAGATAGAAAACTCAGGTTAAACATTCATAGAACCGAGACAAGGGCAGTGGCAAATATTTCATGTATATTTTGAACACAGAGAGGATTACCCCGGTACCCTTTGCAAAAAATAATCTTCTTTTTCTTCTATGTGCCAACGGACTTTATGTTATGAATTGTAGTTTCACTTTCCATATTCGGTATTTATTCTAATTTAAGCTCCACGTAGTAAAAATCACGTGATTCGGGAATATAGTATCTTGGAGTTAGACTATTTCTTTCTTTTCGGGCGGGGACTCCAAGCAATCAACATGCATGTGTATAACGGCACTGTAGATTTTCTTATTAAATAAAGAAAGTTGCCGGTCAGTACATGAATAGATCGGTTAGAAATCAAAGTTTTAATTTTAATTAGATTAGAGGGTTGAAAATAGAGAGCACAAAAAAAGGGGGTGTTCCACAGGAATATTTCCTTCTTATGAACTCTACATCTGAAAGGTTTAATTTTTTTTATTTAATTGAAAGAGAGAAAAACAAATGTAAGACAAACAAATTGTGAATGATCTTTCTTCCTTTCTCCCGTAACAGATAGAAAACTCAGGGTAAACATTCATAGAACCGAGACAAGGGCAGTGGCAAATATTTCATGTATATTTTGAACACAGAGAGGATTACCCGGTACCCTTTGCAAAAATAATCTTCTTTTTCTTCTATGTGCCAACGGACTTTATGTTATGAATTGTAGTTTCACTTTCCATATTCGGTATTTATTCTAATTTAAGCTCCACGTAGTAAAAATCACGTGATTCGGGAATATAGTATCTTGGAGTTAGACTATTTCTTTCTTTTCGGGCGGGGACTCCAAGCAATCAACATGCATGTGTATAACGGCACTGTAGATTTTCTTATTAAATAAAGAAAGTTGCCGGTCAGTACATGAATAGATCGGTTAGAAATCAAAGTTTTAATTTTAATTAGATTAGAGGGTTGAAAATAGAGAGCACAAAAAAAGGGGGTGTTCCACAGGAATATTTCCTTCTTATGAACTCTACATCTGAAAGGTTTAATTTTTTATTTAATTGAAAGAGAGAAAACAAATGTAAGACAAACAAATTGTGAATGATCTTTCTTCCTTTCTCCCATGCCAAGAAATTGCCTCCGTTGAAATTTTGCAAACATCCCATAGAGCAAATTACATGGATGATTAATTTTGACCATTTGGAAT
The DNA here is from genome assembly GCA_017311375.1 of Mytilus coruscus. Classification (NCBI taxonomy): domain Eukaryota; kingdom Metazoa; phylum Mollusca; class Bivalvia; order Mytilida; family Mytilidae; genus Mytilus; species Mytilus coruscus. The sequence goes on along the minus strand of CM029606.1, from coordinate 24,791,037 downwards.
ATGGCTGTGTTTTAAGTGAGACGTACACGAGGGTCGTAAATTAATTTATTGAATGAAATCAAATCTTTAACTACTAATGGATGCCGTAGGAGGTCGACCGGAATTTTAGCGAGGATTTCTTGGCATGTAACAGATAGAAAACTCAGGGTAAACATTCATAGAACCGAGACAAGGGCAGTGGCAAATATTTCATGTATATTTTGAACACAGAGAGGATTACCCGGTACCCTTTGCAAAAATAATCTTCTTTTTCTTCTATGTGCCAACGGACTTTATGTTATGAATTGTAGTTTCACTTTCCATATTCGGTATTTATTCTAATTTAAGCTCCACGTAGTAAAAATCACGTGATTCGGGAATATAGTATCTTGGAGTTAGACTATTTCTTTCTTTTCGGGCGGGGACTCCAAGCAATCAACATGCATGTGTATAACGGCACTGTAGATTTTCTTATTAAATAAAGAAAGTTGCCGGTCGGTACATGAATAGATCGGTTAGAAATCAAAGTTTTAATTTTAATTAGATTAGAGGGTTGAAAATAGAGAGCACAAAAAAAGGGGGTGTTCCACAGGAATATTTCCTTCTTATGAACTCTACATCTGAAAGGTTTAATTTTTTTATTTAATTGAAAGAGAGAAAACAAATGTAAGACAAACAAATTGTGAATGATCTTTCTTCCTTTCTCCCATGCCAAGAAATTGCCTCCGTTGAAATTTTGCAAACATCCCATAGAGCAAATTACATGGATGATTAATTTTGACCAATATGGCTGTGTTTTAAGTGAGACGTACACGCGGGTCGTAAATTAATTTATTGAATGAAATCAAATCTTTAACTACTAATGGATGCCGTAGGAGGTCGACCGGAATTTTTATCGAGGATTTCTTGGCATGTAACAGATAGAAAACTCAGGGTAAACATTCATAGAACCGAGACAAGGGCAGTGGCAAATATTTCATGTATATTTTGAACACAGAGAGGATTACCCCGGTACCCTTTGCAAAAAATAATCTTCTTTTTCTTCTATGTGCCAACGGACTTTATGTTATGAATTGTAGTTTCACTTTCCATATTCGGTATTTATTCTAATTTAAGCTCCACGTAGTAAAAATCACGTGATTCGGGAATATAGTATCTTGGAGTTAGACTATTTCTTTCTTTTCGGGCGGGGACTCCAAGCAATCAACATGCATGTGTATAACGGCACTGTAGATTTTCTTATTAAATAAAGAAAGTTGCCGGTCAGTACATGAATAGATCGGTTAGAAATCAAAGTTTTAATTTTAATTAGATTAGAGGGTTGAAAATAGAGAGCACAAAAAAAGGGGGTGTTCCACAGGAATATTTCCTTCTTATGAACTCTACATCTGAAAGGTTTAATTTTTTATTTAATTGAAAGAGAGAAAACAAATGTAAGACAAACAAATTGTGAATGATCTTTCTTCCTTTCTCCCGTAACAGATAGAAAACTCAGGGTAAACATTCATAGAACCGAGACAAGGGCAGTGGCAAATATTTCATGTATATTTTGAACACAGAGAGGATTACACCGGTACCCTTTGCAAAAATAATCTTCTTTTTCTTCTATGTGCCAACGGACTTTATGTTATGAATTGTAGTTTCACTTTCCATATTCGGTATTTATTCTAATTTAAGCTCCACGTAGTAAAAATCACGTGATTCGGGAATATAGTATCTTGGAGTTAGACTATTTCTTTCTTTTCGGGCGGGGACTCCAAGCAATCAACATGCATGTGTATAACGGCACTGTAGATTTTCTTATTAAATAAAGAAAGTTGCCGGTCAGTACATGAATAGATCGGTTAGAAATCAAAGTTTTAATTTTAATTAGATTAGAGGGTTGAAAATAGAGAGCACAAAAAAAAGGGGTGTTCCACAGGAATATTTCCTTCTTATGAACTCTACATCTGAAAGGTTTAATTTTTTATTTAATTGAAAGAGAGAAAACAAATGTAAGACAAACAAATTGTGAATGATCTTTCTTCCTTTCTCCCATGCCAAGAAATTGCCTCCGTTGAAATTTTGCAAACATCCCATAGAGCAAATTACATGGATGATTAATTTTGACCATTTGGAATATGGCTGTGTTTTAAGTGAGACGTACACGAGGGTCGTAAATTAATTTATTGAATGAAATCAAATCTTTAACTACTAATGGATGCCGTAGGAGGTCGACCGGAATTTTAGCGAGGATTTCTTGGCATGTAACAGATAGAAAACTCAGGGTAAACATTCATAGTGAGACAAGGGCAGTGGCAAATATTTCATGTATATTTTGAACACAGAGAGGATTACCCCGGTACCCTTTGCAAAAAATAATCTTCTTTTTCTTCTATGTGCCAACGGACTTTATGTTATGAATTGTAGTTTCACTTTCCATATTCGGTATTTATTCTAATTTAAGCTCCACGTAGTAAAAATCACGTGATTCGGGAATATAGTATCTTGGAGTTAGACTATTTCTTTCTTTTCGGGCGGGGACTCCAAGCAATCAACATGCATGTGTATAACGGCACTGTAGATTTTCTTATTAAATAAAGAAAGTTGCCGGTCGGTACATGAATAGATCGGTTAGAAATCAAAGTTTTAATTTTAATTAGATTAGAGGGTTGAAAATAGAGAGCACAAAAAAAGGGGGTGTTCCACAGGGAATATTTCCTTCTTATGAACTCTACATCTGAAAGGTTTAATTTTTTTTATTTAATTGAAAGAGAGAAAAACAAATGTAAGACAAACAAATTGTGAATGATCTTTCTTCCTTTCTCCCATGCCAAGAAATTGCCTCCGTTGAAATTTTGCAAACATCCCATAGAGCAAATTACATGGATGATTAATTTTGACCATTTGGTATATGGCTGTGTTTTAAGTGAGACGTACACGCGGGTCGTAAATTAATTTATTGAATGAAATCAAATCTTTAACTACTAATGGATGCCGTAGGAGGTCGACCGGAATTTTTAGCGAGGATTTCTTGGCATGTAACAGATAGAAAACTCAGGGTAAACATTCATAGAACCGAGACAAGGGCAGTGGCAAATATTTCATGTATATTTTGAACACAGAGAGGATTACCCGGTACCCTTTGCAAAAATAATCTTCTTTTTCTTCTATGTGCCAACGGACTTTATGTTATGAATTGTAGTTTCACTTTCCATATTCGGTATTTATTCTAATTTAAGCTCCACGTAGTAAAAATCACGTGATTCGGGAATATAGTATCTTGGAGTTAGACTATTTCTTTCTTTTCGGGCGGGGACTCCAAGCAATCAACATGCATGTGTATAACGGCACTGTAGATTTTCTTATTAAATAAAGAAAGTTGCCGGTCAGTACATGAATAGATCGGTTAGAAATCAAAGTTTTAATTTTAATTAGATTAGAGGTTGAAAATAGAGAGCACAAAAAAAGGGGGTGTTCCACAGGAATATTTCCTTCTTATGAACTCTACATCTGAAAGGTTTAATTTTTTTATTTAATTGAAAGAGAGAAAACAAATGTAAGACAAACAAATTGTGAATGATCTTTCTTCCTTTCTCCCATGCCAAGAAATTGCCTCCGTTGAAATTTTGCAAACATCCCATAGAGCAAATTACATGGATGATTAATTTTGACCATTTGGTATATGGCTGTGTTTTAAGTGAGACGTACACGCGGGTCGTAAATTAATTTATTGAATGAAATCAAATCTTTAACTACTAATGGATGCCGTAGGAGGTCGACCGGAATTTTAGCGAGGATTTCTTGGCATGTAACAGATAGAAAACTCAGGGTAAACATTCATAGAACCGAGACAAGGGCAGTGGCAAATATTTCATGTATATTTTGAACACAGAGAGGATTACCCGGTACCCTTTGCAAAAATAATCTTCTTTTTCTTCTATGTGCCAACGGACTTTATGTTATGAATTGTAGTTTCACTTTCCATATTCGGTATTTATTCTAATTTAAGCTCCACGTAGTAAAAATCACGTGATTCGGGAATATAGTATCTTGGAGTTAGACTATTTCTTTCTTTTCGGGCGGGGACTCCAAGCAATCAACATGCATGTGTATAACGGCACTGTAGATTTTCTTATTAAATAAAGAAAGTTGCCGGTCGGTACATGAATAGATCGGTTAGAAATCAAAGTTTTAATTTTAATTAGATTAGAGGGTTGAAAATAGAGAGCACAAAAAAAGGGGGTGTTCCACAGGAATATTTCCTTCTTATGAACTCTACATCTGAAAGGTTTAATTTTTTTTATTTAATTGAAAGAGAGAAAAACAAATGTAAGACAAACAAATTGTGAATGATCTTTCTTCCTTTCTCCCATGCCAAGAAATTGCCTCCGTTGAAATTTTGCAAACATCCCATAGAGCAAATTACATGGATGATTAATTTTGACCATTTGGTATATGGCTGTGTTTTAAGTGAGACGTACACGCGGGTCGTAAATTAATTTATTGAATGAAATCAAATCTTTAACTACTAATGGATGCCGTAGGAGGTCGACCGGAATTTTTAGCGAGGATTTCTTGGCATGTAACAGATAGAAAACTCAGGGTAAACATTCATAGAACCGAGACAAGGGCAGTGGCAAATATTTCATGTATATTTTGAACACAGAGAGGATTACCCCGGTACCCTTTGCAAAAAATAATCTTCTTTTTCTTCTATGTGCCAACGGACTTTATGTTATGAATTGTAGTTTCACTTTCCATATTCGGTATTTATTCTAATTTAAGCTCCACGTAGTAAAAATCACGTGATTCGGGAATATAGTATCTTGGAGTTAGACTATTTCTTTCTTTTCGGGCGGGGACTCCAAGCAATCAACATGCATGTGTATAACGGCACTGTAGATTTTCTTATTAAATAAAGAAAGTTGCCGGTCGGTACATGAATAGATCGGTTAGAAATCAAAGTTTTAATTTTAATTAGATTAGAGGGTTGAAAATAGAGAGCACAAAAAAAGGGGGTGTTCCACAGGAATATTTCCTTCTTATGAACTCTACATCTGAAAGGTTTAATTTTTTTATTTAATTGAAGAGAGAAAACAAATGTAAGACAAACAAATTGTGAATGATCTTTCTTCCTTTCTCCCATGCCAAGAAATTGCCTCCGTTGAAATTTTGCAAACATCCCATAGAGCAAATTACATGGATGATTAATTTTGACCATTTGGTATATGGCTGTGTTTTAAGTGAGACGTACACGCGGGTCGTAAATTAATTTATTGAATGAAATCAAATCTTTAACTACTAATGGATGCCGTAGGAGGTCGACCGGAATTTTAGCGAGGATTTCTTGGCATGTAACAGATAGAAAACTCAGGGTAAACATTCATAGAACCGAGACAAGGGCAGTGGCAAATATTTCATGTATATTTTGAACACAGAGAGGATTACCCGGTACCCTTTGCAAAAATAATCTTCTTTTTCTTCTATGTGCCAACGGACTTTATGTTATGAATTGTAGTTTCACTTTCCATATTCGGTATTTATTCTAATTTAAGCTCCACGTAGTAAAAATCACGTGATTCGGGAATATAGTATCTTGGAGTTAGACTATTTCTTTCTTTTCGGCGGGGACTCCAAGCAATCAACATGCATGTGTATAACGGCACTGTAGATTTTCTTATTAAATAAAGAAAGTTGCCGGTCGGTACATGAATAGATCGGTTAGAAATCAAAGTTTTAATTTTAATTAGATTAGAGGGTTGAAAATAGAGAGCACAAAAAAAGGGGGTGTTCCACAGGGAATATTTCCTTCTTATGAACTCTACATCTGAAAGGTTTAATTTTTTTTATTTAATTGAAAGAGAGAAAAACAAATGTAAGACAAACAAATTGTGAATGATCTTTCTTCCTTTCTCCCATGCCAAGAAATTGCCTCCGTTGAAATTTTGCAAACATCCCATAGAGCAAATTACATGGATGATTAATTTTGACCATTTGGAATATGGCTGTGTTTTAAGTGAGACGTACACGAGGGTCGTAAATTAATTTATTGAATGAAATCAAATCTTTAACTACTAATGGATGCCGTAGGAGGTCGACCGGAATTTTAGCGAGGATTTCTTGGCATGTAACAGATAGAAAACTCAGGGTAAACATTCATAGAACCGAGACAAGGGGCAGTGGCAAATATTTCATGTATATTTTGAACACAGAGAGGATTACCCCGGTACCCTTTGCAAAAAATAATCTTCTTTTTCTTCTATGTGCCAACGGACTTTATGTTATGAATTGTAGTTTCACTTTCCATATTCGGTATTTATTCTAATTTAAGCTCCACGTAGTAAAAATCACGTGATTCGGGAATATAGTATCTTGGAGTTAGACTATTTCTTTCTTTTCGGGCGGGGACTCCAAGCAATCAACATGCATGTGTATAACGGCACTGTAGATTTTCTTATTAAATAAAGAAAGTTGCCGGTCGGTACATGAATAGATCGGTTAGAAATCAAAGTTTTAATTTTAATTAGATTAGAGGGTTGAAAATAGAGAGCACAAAAAAAGGGGGTGTTCCACAGGAATATTTCCTTCTTATGAACTCTACATCTGAAAGGTTTAATTTTTTTATTTAATTGAAAGAGAAAAACAAATGTAAGACAAACAAATTGTGAATGATCTTTCTTCCTTTCTCCCATGCCAAGAAATTGCCTCCGTTGAAATTTTGCAAACATCCCATAGAGCAAATTACATGGATGATTAATTTTGACCATTTGGTATATGGCTGTGTTTTAAGTGAGACGTACACGCGGGTCGTAAATTAATTTATTGAATGAAATCAAATCTTTAACTACTAATGGATGCCGTAGGAGGTCGACCGGAATTTTATCGAGGATTTCTTGGCATGTAACAGATAGAAAACTCAGGTTAAACATTCATAGAACCGAGACAAGGGCAGTGGCAAATATTTCATGTATATTTTGAACACAGAGAGGATTACCCGGTACCCTTTGCAAAAATAATCTTCTTTTTCTTCTATGTGCCAACGGACTTTATGTTATGAATTGTAGTTTCACTTTCCATATTCGGTATTTATTCTAATTTAAGCTCCACGTAGTAAAAATCACGTGATTCGGGAATATAGTATCTTGGAGTTAGACTATTTCTTTCTTTTCGGGCGGGGACTCCAAGCAATCAACATGCATGTGTATAACGGCACTGTAGATTTTCTTATTAAATAAAGAAAGTTGCCGGTCGGTACATGAATAGATCGGTTAGAAATCAAAGTTTTAATTTTAATTAGATTAGAGGGTTGAAAATAGAGAGCACAAAAAAAGGGGGGTGTTCCACAGGGAATATTTCCTTCTTATGAACTCTACATCTGAAAGGTTTAATTTTTTTTATTTAATTGAAAGAGAGAAAAACAAATGTAAGACAAACAAATTGTGAATGATCTTTCTTCCTTTCTCCCGTAACAGATAGAAAACTCAGGGTAAACATTCATAGAACCGAGACAAAGGGCAGTGGCAAATATTTCATGTATATTTTGAACACAGAGAGGATTACCCCGGTACCCTTTGCAAAAAATAATCTTCTTTTTCTTCTATGTGCCAACGGACTTTATGTTATGAATTGTAGTTTCACTTTCCATATTCGGTATTTATTCTAATTTAAGCTCCACGTAGTAAAAATCACGTGATTCGGGAATATAGTATCTTGGAGTTAGACTATTTCTTTCTTTTCGGGCGGGGACTCCAAGCAATCAACATGCATGTGTATAACGGCACTGTAGATTTTCTTATTAAATAAAGAAAGTTGCCGGTCAGTACATGAATAGATCGGTTAGAAATCAAAGTTTTAATTTTAATTAGATTAGAGGGTTGAAAATAGAGAGCACAAAAAAAGGGGGTGTTCCACAGGAATATTTCCTTCTTATGAACTCTACATCTGAAAGGTTTAATTTTTTATTTAATTGAAGAGAGAAAACAAATGTAAGACAAACAAATTGTGAATGATCTTTCTTCCTTTCTCCCATGCCAAGAAATTGCCTCCGTTGAAATTTTGCAAACATCCCATAGAGCAAATTACATGGATGATTAATTTTGACCATTTGGAATATGGCTGTGTTTTAAGTGAGACGTACACGAGGGTCGTAAATTAATTTATTGAATGAAATCAAATCTTTAACTACTAATGGATGCCGTAGGAGGTCGACCGGAATTTTAGCGAGGATTTCTTGGCATGTAACAGATAGAAAACTCAGGGTAAACATTCATAGAACCGAGACAAGGGCAGTGGCAAATATTTCATGTATATTTTGAACACAGAGAGGATTACCCGGTACCCTTTGCAAAAATAATCTTCTTTTTCTTCTATGTGCCAACGGACTTTATGTTATGAATTGTAGTTTCACTTTCCATATTCGGTATTTATTCTAATTTAAGCTCCACGTAGTAAAAATCACGTGATTCGGGAATATAGTATCTTGGAGTTAGACTATTTCTTTCTTTTCGGGCGGGGACTCCAAGCAATCAACATGCATGTGTATAACGGCACTGTAGATTTTCTTATTAAATAAAGAAAGTTGCCGGTCGGTACATGAATAGATCGGTTAGAAATCAAAGTTTTAATTTTAATTAGATTAGAGGGTTGAAAATAGAGCACAAAAAAAGGGGGTGTTCCACAGGAATATTTCCTTCTTATGAACTCTACATCTGAAAGGTTTAATTTTTTTTATTTAATTGAAAGAGAGAAAAACAAATGTAAGACAAACAAATTGTGAATGATCTTTCTTCCTTTCTCCCATGCCAAGAAATTGCCTCCGTTGAAATTTTGCAAACATCCCATAGAGCAAATTACATGGATGATTAATTTTGACCATTTGGTATATGGCTGTGTTTTAAGTGAGACGTACACGCGGGTCGTAAATTAATTTATTGAATGAAATCAAATCTTTAACTACTAATGGATGCCGTAGGAGGTCGACCGGAATTTTTATCGAGGATTTCTTGGCATGTAACAGATAGAAAACTCAGGTTAAACATTCATAGAACCGAGACAAGGGCAGTGGCAAATATTTCATGTATATTTTGAACACAGAGAGGATTACCCGGTACCCTTTGCAAAAATAATCTTCTTTTTCTTCTATGTGCCAACGGACTTTATGTTATGAATTGTAGTTTCACTTTCCATATTCGGTATTTATTCTAATTTAAGCTCCACGTAGTAAAAATCACGTGATTCGGGAATATAGTATCTTGGAGTTAGACTATTTCTTTCTTTTCGGGCGGGGACTCAAGCAATCAACATGCATGTGTATAACGGCACTGTAGATTTTCTTATTAAATAAAGAAAGTTGCCGGTCAGTACATGAATAGATCGGTTAGAAATCAAAGTTTTAATTTTAATTAGATTAGAGGGTTGAAAATAGAGAGCACAAAAAAAGGGGGTGTTCCACAGGGAATATTTCCTTCTTATGAACTCTACATCTGAAAGGTTTAATTTTTTTTATTTAATTGAAAGAGAGAAAAACAAATGTAAGACAAACAAATTGTGAATGATCTTTCTTCCTTTCTCCCGTAACAGATAGAAAACTCAGGGTAAACATTCATAGAACCGAGACAAGGGCAGTGGCAAATATTTCATGTATATTTTGAACACAGAGAGGATTACCCGGTACCCTTTGCAAAAATAATCTTCTTTTTCTTCTATGTGCCAACGGACTTTATGTTATGAATTGTAGTTTCACTTTCCATATTCGGTATTTATTCTAATTTAAGCTCCACGTAGTAAAAATCACGTGATTCGGGAATATAGTATCTTGGAGTTAGACTATTTCTTTCTTTTCGGGCGGGGACTCCAAGCAATCAACATGCATGTGTATAACGGCACTGTAGATTTTCTTATTAAATAAAGAAAGTTGCCGGTCAGTACATGAATAGATCGGTTAGAAATCAAAGTTTTAATTTTAATTAGATTAGAGGGTTGAAAATAGAGAGCACAAAAAAAGGGGGTGTTCCACAGGAATATTTCCTTCTTATGAACTCTACATCTGAAAGGTTTAATTTTTTATTTAATTGAAAGAGAGAAAACAAATGTAAGACAAACAAATTGTGAATGATCTTTCTTCCTTTCTCCCATGCCAAGAAATTGCCTCCGTTGAAATTTTGCAAACATCCCATAGAGCAAATTACATGGATGATTAATTTTGACCATTTGGAATATGGCTGTGTTTTAAGTGAGACGTACACGAGGGTCGTAAATTAATTTATTGAATGAAATCAAATCTTTAACTACTAATGGATGCCGTAGGAGGTCGACCGGAATTTTTAGCGAGGATTTCTTGGCATGTAACAGATAGAAAACTCAGGGTAAACATTCATAGAACCGAGACAAGGGCAGTGGCAAATATTTCATGTATATTTTGAACACAGAGAGGATTACCCGGTACCCTTTGCAAAAATAATCTTCTTTTTCTTCTATGTGCCAACGGACTTTATGTTATGAATTGTAGTTTCACTTTCCATATTCGGTATTTATTCTAATTTAAGCTCCACGTAGTAAAAATCACGTGATTCGGGAATATAGTATCTTGGAGTTAGACTATTTCTTTCTTTTCGGGCGGGGACTCCAAGCAATCAACATGCATGTGTATAACGGCACTGTAGATTTTCTTATTAAATAAAGAAAGTTGCCGGTCGGTACATGAATAGATCGGTTAGAAATCAAAGTTTTAATTTTAATTAGATTAGAGGGTTGAAAATAGAGAGCACAAAAAAAGGGGGTGTTCCACAGGAATATTTCCTTCTTATGAACTCTACATCTGAAAGGTTTAATTTTTTTATTTAATTGAAAGAGAAAAACAAATGTAAGACAAACAAATTGTGAATGATCTTTCTTCCTTTCTCCCATGCCAAGAAATTGCCTCCGTTGAAATTTTGCAAACATCCCATAGAGCAAATTACATGGATGATTAATTTTGACCATTTGGTATATGGCTGTGTTTTAAGTGAGACGTACACGCGGGTCGTAAATTAATTTATTGAATGAAATCAAATCTTTAACTACTAATGGATGCCGTAGGAGGTCGACCGGAATTTTATCGAGGATTTCTTGGCATGTAACAGATAGAAAACTCAGGTTAAACATTCATAGAACCGAGACAAGGGCAGTGGCAAATATTTCATGTATATTTTGAACACAGAGAGGATTACCCGGTACCCTTTGCAAAAATAATCTTCTTTTTCTTCTATGTGCCAACGGACTTTATGTTATGAATTGTAGTTTCACTTTCCATATTCGGTATTTATTCTAATTTAAGCTCCACGTAGTAAAAATCACGTGATTCGGGAATATAGTATCTTGGAGTTAGACTATTTCTTTCTTTTCGGGCGGGGACTCCAAGCAATCAACATGCATGTGTATAACGGCACTGTAGATTTTCTTATTAAATAAAGAAAGTTGCCGGTCAGTACATGAATAGATCGGTTAGAAATCAAAGTTTTAATTTTAATTAGATTAGAGGTTGAAAATAGAGAGCACAAAAAAAGGGGGTGTTCCACAGGAATATTTCCTTCTTATGAACTCTACATCTGAAAGGTTTAATTTTTTTTATTTAATTGAAAGAGAGAAAAACAAATGTAAGACAAACAAATTGTGAATGATCTTTCTTCCTTTCTCCCGTAACAGATAGAAAACTCAGGGTAAACATTCATAGAACCGAGACAAGGGGCAGTGGCAAATATTTCATGTATATTTTGAACACAGAGGATTACCCGGTACCCTTTGCAAAAATAATCTTCTTTTTCTTCTATGTGCCAACGGACTTTATGTTATGAATTGTAGTTTCACTTTCCATATTCGGTATTTATTCTAATTTAAGCTCCACGTAGTAAAAATCACGTGATTCGGGAATATAGTATCTTGAGTTAGACTATTTCTTTCTTTTCGGGCGGGGACTCCAAGCAATCAACATGCATGTGTATAACGGCACTGTAGATTTTCTTATTAAATAAAGAAAGTTGCCGGTCAGTACATGAATAGATCGGTTAGAAATCAAAGTTTTAATTTTAATTAGATTAGAGGGTTGAAAATAGAGAGCACAAAAAAAGGGGGTGTTCCACAGGAATATTTCCTTCTTATGAACTCTACATCTGAAAGGTTTAATTTTTTATTTAATTGAAGAGAGAAAACAAATGTAAGACAAACAAATTGTGAATGATCTTTCTTCCTTTCTCCCATGCCAAGAAATTGCCTCCGTTGAAATTTTGCAAACATCCCATAGAGCAAATTACATGGATGATTAATTTTGACCATTTGGAATATGGCTGTGTTTTAAGTGAGACGTACACGAGGGTCGTAAATTAATTTATTGAATGAAATCAAATCTTTAACTACTAATGGATGCCGTAGGAGGTCGACCGGAATTTTAGCGAGGATTTCTTGGCATGTAACAGATAGAAAACTCAGGGTAAACATTCATAGAACCGAGACAAGGGCAGTGGCAAATATTTCATGTATATTTTGAACACAGAGAGGATTACCCCAGTACCCTTTGCAAAAATAATCTTCTTTTTCTTCTATGTGCCAACGGACTTTATGTTATGAATTGTAGTTTCACTTTCCATATTCGGTATTTATTCTAATTTAAGCTCCACGTAGTAAAAATCACGTGATTCGGGAATATAGTATCTTGGAGTTAGACTATTTCTTTCTTTTCGGGCGGGGACTCCAAGCAATCAACATGCATGTGTATAACGGCACTGTAGATTTTCTTATTAAATAAAGAAAGTTGCCGGTCGGTACATGAATAGATCGGTTAGAAATCAAAGTTTTAATTTTAATTAGATTAGAGGGTTGAAAATAGAGAGCACAAAAAAAGGGGGTGTTCCACAGGAATATTTCCTTCTTATGAACTCTACATCTGAAAGGTTTAATTTTTTTATTTAATTGAAAGAGAGAAAACAAATGTAAGACAAACAAATTGTGAATGATCTTTCTTCCTTTCTCCCATGCCAAGAAATTGCCTCCGTTGAAATTTTGCAAACATCCCATAGAGCAAATTACATGGATGATTAATTTTGACCATTTGGTATATGGCTGTGTTTTAAGTGAGACGTACACGCGGGTCGTAAATTAATTTATTGAATGAAATCAAATCTTTAACTACTAATGGATGCCGTAGGAGGTCGACCGGAATTTTATCGAGGATTTCTTGGCATGTAACAGATAGAAAACTCAGGTTAAACATTCATAGAACCGAGACAAGGGCAGTGGCAAATATTTCATGTATATTTTGAACACAGAGAGGATTACCCGGTACCCTTTGCAAAAATAATCTTCTTTTTCTTCTATGTGCCAACGGACTTTATGTTATGAATTGTAGTTTCACTTTCCATATTCGGTATTTATTCTAATTTAAGCTCCACGTAGTAAAAATCACGTGATTCGGGAATATAGTATCTTGGAGTTAGACTATTTCTTTCTTTTCGGGCGGGGACTCCAAGCAATCAACATGCATGTGTATAACGGCACTGTAGATTTTCTTATTAAATAAAGAAAGTTGCCGGTCAGTACATGAATAGATCGGTTAGAAATCAAAGTTTTAATTTTAATTAGATTAGAGGGTTGAAAATAGAGAGCACAAAAAAAGGGGGTGTTCCACAGGAATATTTCCTTCTTATGAACTCTACATCTGAAAGGTTTAATTTTTTATTTAATTGAAAGAGAAAAACAAATGTAAGACAAACAAATTGTGAATGATCTTTCTTCCTTTCTCCCGTAACAGATAGAAAACTCAGGGTAAACATTCATAGAACCGAGACAAGGGCAGTGGCAAATATTTCATGTATATTTTGAACACAGAGAGGATTACCCGGTACCCTTTGCAAAAATAATCTTCTTTTTCTTCTATGTGCCAACGGACTTTATGTTATGAATTGTAGTTTCACTTTCCATATTCGGTATTTATTCTAATTTAAGCTCCACGTAGTAAAATCACGTGATTCGGGAATATAGTATCTTGGAGTTAGACTATTTCTTTCTTTTCGGGCGGGGACTCAAGCAATCAACATGCATGTGTATAACGGCACTGTAGATTTTCTTATTAAATAAAGAAAGTTGCCGGTCAGTACATGAATAGATCGGTTAGAAATCAAAGTTTTAATTTTAATTAGATTAGAGGGTTGAAAATAGAGAGCACAAAAAAAGGGGTGTTCCACAGGAATATTTCCTTCTTATGAACTCTACATCTGAAAGGTTTAATTTTTTATTTAATTGAAAGAGAGAAAACAAATGTAAGACAAACAAATTGTGAATGATCTTTCTTCCTTTCTCCCATGCCAAGAAATTGCCTCCGTTGAAATTTTGCAAACATCCCATAGAGCAAATTACATGGATGATTAATTTTGACCATTTGGAATATGGCTGTGTTTTAAGTGAGACGTACACGAGGGTCGTAAATTAATTTATTGAATGAAATCAAATCTTTAACTACTAATGGATGCCGTAGGAGGTCGACCGGAATTTTAGCGAGGATTTCTTGGCATGTAACAGATAGAAAACTCAGGGTAAACATTCATAGAACCGAGACAAGGGCAGTGGCAAATATTTCATGTATATTTTGAACACAGAGAGGATTACCCCGGTACCCTTTGCAAAAAATAATCTTCTTTTTCTTCTATGTGCCAACGGACTTTATGTTATGAATTGTAGTTTCACTTTCCATATTCGGTATTTATTCTAATTTAAGCTCCACGTAGTAAAAATCACGTGATTCGGGAATATAGTATCTTGGAGTTAGACTATTTCTTTCTTTTCGGGCGGGGACTCCAAGCAATCAACATGCATGTGTATAACGGCACTGTAGATTTTCTTATTAAATAAAGAAAGTTGCCGGTCGGTACATGAATAGATCGGTTAGAAATCAAAGTTTTAATTTTAATTAGATTAGAGGGTTGAAAATAGAGAGCACAAAAAAAGGGGGGGTGTTCCACAGGGAATATTTCCTTCTTATGAACTCTACATCTGAAAGGTTTAATTTTTTTATTTAATTGAAAGAGAAAAACAAATGTAAGACAAACAAATTGTGAATGATCTTTCTTCCTTTCTCCCATGCCAAGAAATTGCCTCCGTTGAAATTTTGCAAACATCCCATAGAGCAAATTACATGGATGATTAATTTTGACCATTTGGTATATGGCTGTGTTTTAAGTGAGACGTACACGCGGGTCGTAAATTAATTTATTGAATGAAATCAAATCTTTAACTACTAATGGATGCCGTAGGAGGTCGACCGGAATTTTTATCGAGGATTTCTTGGCATGTAACAGATAGAAAACTCAGGTTAAACATTCATAGAACCGAGACAAGGGGCAGTGGCAAATATTTCATGTATATTTTGAACACAGAGAGGATTACCCCGGTACCCTTTGCAAAAATAATCTTCTTTTTCTTCTATGTGCCAACGGACTTTATGTTATGAATTGTAGTTTCACTTTCCATATTCGGTATTTATTCTAATTTAAGCTCCACGTAGTAAAAATCACGTGATTCGGGAATATAGTATCTTGAGTTAGACTATTTCTTTCTTTTCGGGCGGGGACTCCAAGCAATCAACATGCATGTGTATAACGGCACTGTAGATTTTCTTATTAAATAAAGAAAGTTGCCGGTCGGTACATGAATAGATCGGTTAGAAATCAAAGTTTTAATTTTAATTAGATTAGAGGGTTGAAAATAGAGAGCACAAAAAAAAGGGGTGTTCCACAGGGAATATTTCCTTCTTATGAACTCTACATCTGAAAGGTTTAATTTTTTTTATTTAATTGAAAGAGAAAAACAAATGTAAGACAAACAAATTGTGAATGATCTTTCTTCCTTTCTCCCGTAACAGATAGAAAACTCAGGGTAAACATTCATAGAACCGAGACAAGGGGCAGTGGCAAATATTTCATGTATATTTTGAACACAGAGAGGATTACCTCGGTACCCTTTGCAAAAATAATCTTCTTTTTCTTCTATGTGCCAACGGACTTTATGTTATGAATTGTAGTTTCACTTTCCATATTCGGTATTTATTCTAATTTAAGCTCCACGTAGTAAAAATCACGTGATTCGGGAATATAGTATCTTGGAGTTAGACTATTTCTTTCTTTTCGGGCGGGGACTCAAGCAATCAACATGCATGTGTATAACGGCACTGTAGATTTTCTTATTAAATAAAGAAAGTTGCCGGTCAGTACATGAATAGATCGGTTAGAAATCAAAGTTTTAATTTTAATTAGATTAGAGGTTGAAAATAGAGAGCACAAAAAAAGGGGTGTTCCACAGGGAATATTTCCTTCTTATGAACTCTACATCTGAAAGGTTTAATTTTTTTTATTTAATTGAAAGAGAGAAAAACAAATGTAAGACAAACAAATTGTGAATGATCTTTCTTCCTTTCTCCCATGCCAAGAAATTGCCTCCGTTGAAATTTTGCAAACATCCCATAGAGCAAATTACATGGATGATTAATTTTGACCATTTGGTATATGGCTGTGTTTTAAGTGAGACGTACACGAGGGTCGTAAATTAATTTATTGAATGAAATCAAATCTTTAACTACTAATGGATGCCGTAGGAGGTCGACCGGAATTTTTAGCGAGGATTTCTTGGCATGTAACAGATAGAAAACTCAGGGTAAACATTCATAGAACCGAGACAAGGGGCAGTGGCAAATATTTCATGTATATTTTGAACACAGAGAGGATTACCCCGGTACCCTTTGCAAAAATAATCTTCTTTTTCTTCTATGTGCCAACGGACTTTATGTTATGAATTGTAGTTTCACTTTCCATATTCGGTATTTATTCTAATTTAAGCTCCACGTAGTAAAAATCACGTGATTCGGGAATATAGTATCTTGGAGTTAGACTATTTCTTTCTTTTCGGGCGGGGACTCCAAGCAATCAACATGCATGTGTATAACGGCACTGTAGATTTTCTTATTAAATAAAGAAAGTTGCCGGTCGGTACATGAATAGATCGGTTAGAAATCAAAGTTTTAATTTTAATTAGATTAGAGGGTTGAAAATAGAGAGCACAAAAAAAAGGGGGTGTTCCACAGGAATATTTCCTTCTTATGAACTCTACATCTGAAAGGTTTAATTTTTTATTTAATTGAAAGAGAGAAAACAAATGTAAGACAAACAAATTGTGAATGATCTTTCTTCCTTTCTCCCATGCCAAGAAATTGCCTCCGTTGAAATTTTGCAAACATCCCATAGAGCAAATTACATGGATGATTAATTTTGACCATTTGGAATATGGCTGTGTTTTAAGTGAGACGTACACGAGGGTCGTAAATTAATTTATTGAATGAAATCAAATCTTTAACTACTAATGGATGCCGTAGGAGGTCGACCGGAATTTTTAGCGAGGATTTCTTGGCATGTTAAAAAGTACACTTATGTTTTTTAATTGTTCATATGAACCTTTGTCATCTTTTGTTATATATATATTCATAAATATTGTTAAAGTTGTGCACTATGTGAAATCCAAGTTTCGTGTCCATCAAATAATGTTTGAAAGGGGTCGATAAATTTAGATATTCACTCAGTCCACTTGGTATGAATGTCAAACTGAAAGAGAGACTGGTTTTGTTGTTTTACTTCAGTTTTCTCAACTGACATAATTCCGTTTTCCTCACACCAAAATACTAACATGACTAAGCTGTTAGAATATCGGAAATAATTTGATTTGAATAGAGAATCTGCAGACCCTTTCTATTTAATGAAAATAAAATTTATTCCATGGTGAATAAATACGTAACGTGTAAATAGGTTTGTAACAATCAAGTTAAAAATGTTCATCATTGTAGTGATGTTTACTGGTCAGATCATAATAAATAAATATATTTTTTTTATTTAACGCACATCATCGCTTACAAATTCTGGGACCAATCGCTATTAGAGTATTATTCCCACAAATTATTAATAATGACCATCTTTTTGTCAAATTAAATGTTTGTGACAAAAACATATATATAAATCAATGCAAAATAAAGCAACATTGGAATATATAAATGAGGCAATAGAAATTTATCTTCAATTTATTTTTGTACAAGATTCATTCACTTTTTCACTTAATCGTTCATAAATAATAATAATAATAATAATAATAATAATAATAATAATAAAACAAATTCCCACTGGTCGTATAGCATACAACACTTACATGTTATGCATTGTATTATGATTACGTTTGTCAGTGCTTTTTACAATAAGAATGCATATGAACTATTTTTAAACCATATGTGGGTCAGTTATGTACGCGTAATTCTTATTGCGTTACGACACACCCAGCTGGGAGTCGTATCGCATTAATCTCTATCGATTTGATCAAAGTTAATCTATGGTCTTTTAAAGGTGTCACAGTAAAATTTGTACATAATTGCAGGTAAACTACATTTCTTTACTTTCTTGTTACAGGTAAACACCGATAGATTTTAAACATTCAATCATGCATGGTAACTAAGTGTGGTTTGTTATGACAAATGTATGTGTACGTAGTAAACATATCCATACATGAGATATGAATGGAGTTGTGAAATCCTAGTATCTGAAATCCATAAGGAGACAAAAGGGAATACAGCTGGTGTAAACTGACTAGGGAATGAATTCCGATTCCATATTTCATCAATGTTTCTCACAACAAGGGCTTCATAAATCACAGAGTGATTGTTCACTTGAATTCAAGACCTTGAGACGAAATGACAGTTTTTTCAAACCGAAAGATAAGGAAAAAGAGAAGATACGAAGACATCTCCCTATTGGAACAGGAGAATATTCTGTAGGATGTCTGGATATTATGTGTGATCATTCTGAAAAGGGGTCTTTCTTCCGGTTGTATTATCCTATTGAAAAGACAGATATATACGTAAGTTTATTCTTTATTTAACAAAAAATGTTTAAAAAATCGTTTTAAATAATACATGCATGACCTGATAATTATTCGTGCATACTTAAAATCAATTTAAGGAACTTGTTGGATTATTTGGTTATTCGGGGTATCTATACAGCGATATATGTGCATGAAAACACGTGGTAATCAAGTTTAACCTAGTTTATCGTCGGTTTTAGTGTGAAAGTGCAGTTAACATGGTTAAACCTTTTATTTAAAAAAAGGGCCCTATACATACTCTCTCCGCTGCCATCTCTGCATTCTTAAAAATATATTTCACAAAAATACCGGGATTAAAATAATCAAGCTCTAAACTGTTCGAATTTTGAGAATTCTGAAAAACTACATCGCGTTGCACATTTTATCGGTCAAAAGCAGCATGAATCATTAGTACAAAGTCTATATACTTACTATAGTTTATAGCAGTTTGCGCATGTTGCGTAACCATAATAACAGTTTGATGGCAAGATATTGATGCTTTTTTAATTACTCATTTCCTATTTCATTCATTTTTCAAGTGCAGTTTATTTTGATCATTATCATAATCTAATTCAATTCCAAATCGGGTAGGTTTTAGGGGATCAACTTGCTAAGTTGAAATGGAACTTACATATACAAAAGTTTGCACATTTTTGCAACTCACGGGTCCCTCTCCTTTTTTGAAAAATCTGGATTCACCTCGACATACATGATTGACTCTCGGCAATTATATGCTTGATAGTCTAGTACCTTCGTCAGCGTATATATCTGTTCCTCCTAACAGAAGTTCGTATGGAAACTTTGTTATAAACAATGCTATAGATCTGTTTCTGTTGGAAAAAATATTCTATACCCAACAAATAATTAAATATTACTTCCAGTTGAAATAATATTCCAGAATATTTCGTGGTTCAGCATTGACGG
The DNA here is from genome assembly GCA_017311375.1 of Mytilus coruscus. Lineage (NCBI taxonomy): Eukaryota > Metazoa > Mollusca > Bivalvia > Mytilida > Mytilidae > Mytilus > Mytilus coruscus. Next base: position 24,771,237 of record CM029606.1, on the reverse strand, counting down.
TAAAAAAAAAATCGATAAGAACGTTGTGGACCTACGGAGTCTTATATTATAGGACTAGTTTGGAACTATAATATTAAGAAAATTCAATTCCATGACATAATATGCACTGTGATTGGAAACATGTTTTACTTATAGGTTAGTTAATATTGAAAGTTTTCTAAATGTCATTGTTCTTTTAACACTCTTAACCTTGCATAAACAATAATGTTGTGTAGAAGATTTATAACGGTCGATAAAAGAGGGACGAAAGATACCAGAGGGACAGTCAAACTCATAGATTGAAAATAAACTGACAACGCCATGGCTAAAGATAAAAAGACAAACAGATAAATGGTTCGATTTCTGCTTTGTACTACATATTAATGTTGTTACTTGATAGATAAATTAAAGAACGAAAATTTAATGAATTCCTTAGCTCATTGTAGCCCGTTGTAGCTATTGCACAGATTCAGATAATACAAATAATTGTAAAATTTAAAAAATAAAGGATATGGGGAAATTCACGTAAAATAACTTGCAAGTTTGGCATTCTTTGTATTAAAAGTTTCTAAAATTAGAACGGTCGCGTGAGAACGATGTACCATGCACATACGATGACATCTTTATCCTTCGGTCTCATTGGCATTCATACCTTGTATTCAGATCAAGTACATGAATATCCCTTATTTTGTTCAATTATTGGAGTATCATGCAAGGGATTGGGTGTGATTTTGAAAAAACCTACGTACAATATTTTGAATCACGGTTTCCTCATTGTAAATCGATCCCTATCTTTGGTGACTGGTCCGTATACAGTTATGAGGGATCTGGTCTGACTCTAAGCTTATCAAATTTCCAGTCTAAGTTGAATTCCGACTTTACTGCAGTGTACAAATGCACATATTGTACATTTACACCAATTACGTAACTTACTATCATGGTTCATCGTCCTGAAATAAGGTCAAGTTCACGAAAGACTTCCTTCTAAGTTATTTTACATTAATTATAATACTGTAGTGTAACTTGATTAGACACATGAATACCCTGTAGGGCTATCTTGCATATCTCTTACTTATATTACCCTTTTTATTTGGATAATTGATGTTAGTAAACGTAAGTTAGGTGTACACATGAATAAAGTTACACACCATTGATGTTAAATTGCAACTCAGTTCATAAGATATCATTTTGACAACATTTCTGAATATTTCAATTTTCCTCAAACATGTCAAATGTCAGTGATTTCATATTTAGCTTGCAGCAATTCTAATGATATCAAATAAAATATATTCATAACTTATTGTCACACGTAAATATCAAAACACATTTTATGTTGATAAAGACCATGAAGACGTCGTGTGAAGTTAAAATTGTTACATTCTTGAGTTGAAAAGTTGAAATACGCCCAAATACTTTAATGAAAATTCATCGACCCACGCTGATAATTAGTGTATCAAATACCAACATACACATGATCTTCTCGTCTCAAGTTTACAAGTATACAATTTTCCTAGATATTGTTTTTTGCCCACGTGGGATCATTTATCATTTCTATAACTTTGTAAAATTTCGATAAAAAAAAAAAATGATAACCACACTATCAAATTTGTTACCTATTATCATAAATATTTTTGTGTTTTGTCTCGGATAACATCATGTTGAGTCAGCATATTTTACTGCTAAACTCGGAGTTCGGAAGCAGTCTTAATATCAGATTCGAATTATAATTCCATGTTAAACATTGACAAACTTTTATTAGATAGTTAGTCTGTTTGGGTGTATCTAAGTTACACCAAGATATTATTGTCAATACAAAATGATAGTTTTCCATGATTTAGGAGGGGATCTTTCATCGATTTGACCATATGTTATTGAAACGCATGATCAATGCATGCAGGATATGCAATTTCATTTAACGAAATCTTGGTGTAAATTAAAATACATGTACATTCGTTAAAACACGGATTACATTTCTCCCACGCATTCAAATTTTTAGATAGAGTAGGGTTAACAGTTCAAACTTGACATTTGGTAAGATGTATACATGTTACACTGTGCATGTTTAGTACATTGAGTGTCATTAACATTCGAGCGTATGCTGTTATATTTTTTATTTCAAATATTAAAGGAGTACTATTAAGCTTTTATAACTTTTTTTATTCGGGTAAAATAGTTTACCGGTAACCCTGATATATAATTAATTTATGATAATGTGTTTGTCCCAAGATAAAAACCTTTGGTTAACATGATGTTTTTTGTTCTTCAAGGAGTTTAATGTCGGGAGAATTTCCCTGTGTTTAAGAATTTAACGCTTTTTATACTTTTTGCGGTCGTATGTTGGTATGACGTTGGCGTCGTCGTCGTCGTCCGAAGACACATTGGTTTTCGCACTCTAACTTTAGTTTAAGTGAATGGATCTCTATGAAATTTTACCATAAGGTTCAATACCACAAAAGGAAGGTTGGGATTGATTTTGGGGGTTATGGTACCAACAGTTAAGGAATTAGGGGCCAAAAAGGGGAAAAAATAAGCATTTTTGTAACTTCCAGACATAACTTGTATGTTAGTGTATGGATCTCTCTGACATTGTACCACAAGGTTCCATATCACAAAGGGAATGCTGGGATTGATTTTGGGGGTAATTGCCTCAAAATTTTAGGAATTAGGGGCCAAAAAAAGGGGCAAAAAACAAGCATTTTTCTTGTTTCATGACAATAACTTGTGTGTAAGTGTATGGATCTTTCTGAAATTGTACTACAAGGTTCCATATCACAAAGGGAAAGCTGGAATTGAGTTTGGGGTAATTGCCCAAAATGTTTAGGAATTAGGGGCCAAAATTAAGCATTTTTCTAGTTTCCAGACAATAACTTGTGTTCAAGTGTATGGATCTCTCTGAAATTGTACTGCAAGGAACCATACCACAAAGGGAAGGCTGGGATTGATTTTGGGGGGTAATTGCCTCAAAAGTTTAGGAATAAGGGGCCAAAAAGGGGGGAAAAACAAGCATTTTTCTTGTTTCAGGACACTAGCTTGTGTGTAAGTGTATGGATCTTTATGAAATTGTACTACAAGGTTCCATATCACAAAGGGAAAGCTGGGTTTGAGTTTGGGGGTAATTGCCCTAAACGTTTGGGAATTTGGGGCCAAAAAGGGGCCAAAAAACAAGCATTTTTCTAGTTTCCAGACAATAACTTGTGTTCAAGTGTATGGATCTCTCTGAAATTGTACTGCAAGGAACCATACCACAAAGGGAAGGCTGGGATTGAGTTTGGGGGGTAATTGCCTCAAAAGTTTAGGAATAAGGGGCCAAAAAGGGGGAAAAACAAGCATTTTTCTTGTTTCAGGACACTAGCTTGTGTGTAAGTGTATGGATCTTTATGAAATTGTACTACAAGGTTCCATATCACAATGGGAAAGCTGGGTTTGAGTTTGGGGGTAATTGCCCTAAACGTTTGGGAATTTGGGGCCAAAAAGGGGCCAAAAAACAAGCATTTTTCTAGTTTCCAGACAATAACTTGTGTTCAAGTGTATGGATCTCTCTGAAATTGTACTGCAAGGTACCATACCACAAAGGGAAGGCTGGGATTGAGTTTTAGGGTGATGAATCATAAGGGGTTCAAAAAATTTGGGGGGGGGATTTTTTTTTACTTTTTTTTACTTTAAAATTTTCCATTTTAAATTGGTTATTTCTGATTTATATATAAAAGCAAATGATAATGATATGGTTTGAATAGGTAAATTAAGAATTTTTAAGTTCTTAGACCACATTCATTCTGTGTCAGAAACCTATGCTGTGTTAAATATTTAATCACAATCCAAATTCAGTGCTGTATCAAGCTTGAATGTTGTGTCCATACTTGCCCCAACTGTTCAGGGTTCGACCTCTGTGGTCGTATCAAGCTGCGCCCAGCGGAGCATTTTATTTCAGGTTATGTTATTGGGGTGTAAAAGTGTTGACCAAATCCTGTATTTTTATGAAATACCAGAAAAATGTGAACAAGTTCCCGGGACAAGTTCAACGCTTTTACAACCCTATAAAATTACCAAAACGAAGCATTCAACTCGTATAATTACATATTTTCCATAACCGTTGAATTTCTAATTAAATCAGGCCTTTCGTTTGATTTTCTGTGAATTATTTTAACGGATAGCACGTGCAGTCATAGATGTTGCATATTTTATTGAGAAATAAATGATAACTTTGAAATGCCTCGGTCAATCAAAATTACGGAAAAAGTAAAATCACAAAAATACTGAACTCCGAAGAAAATTCAAAAAGGAAAGTCCCCAATCAAATGGCAAAATCAAAAGTTCAAACACATCAAACGAATGGATAACAACTGTCATATTTCTGACTTGGTACAGGCATTTTCTTTTATAGAAAATGGTGGATTGAACCTGGTTTTATAGCTAGCTAAACCTCTCACTTGTACGACAGTCGCATCAAATTCCATTATATTGACAACGATGCGTGAACAAAACAAACAGACACAATAGGTAAAAATGTCAAAAATAGGGGTACAGCAGTCAACATTGTGCATATACATCAAATTTAACATCCTCATTTTGCTTATATTATACGATTTTATATATCTATGTAAAATCCACCCATAAAGGATGGAAGGTTTTAAGTACTGGCGTAAAATCGCGCGTTTGAAATTCGCACAGGTAGACATAAAATATTCACGGAATAGACCATGATAAACTATGGACTAGATGTAGCTTGATATGGTAGTGTCTCAAAAATGATGCCAACCAACTATAACTACCAAAAAAGAAATCGTCAAATAGTTTAAGAAAATGCCAGTGATGAGAGACATCCGCGAGTCAACTAAATATACGTTTATTATCTGATTTTCCTCCTTTAGGAGAGTATGACATATGCACAATGTATACAGATACAATACATAAGGAGCGTGTTTGACGGATTTTATTACATGTATGACGTGCTCTCTTTGCGGTAGATTTAATTTGTGTAAATAACCCGAGCAACAGTATCCTTCTGATCGTATGCATGTATGTTTTAGTGTAACGTTGATCGAAATTGTAAACACCATCTGCTTACAGTCTACAAACTGTATCAAATTACACAAATTGCTATTGATGTAATAGTATCTTGTTCTCTCGTTCTGAATAAGCATGGAATATTTCCACTAACAATTAACTAATTAGCAGGTCAAAAGGAAAATGTCTCTCTTTTCATTCTTTAGATAAATCATGTAAATTAAACCTTGGACCATTTATGACAATAATTCAAAAACCACTACATACTATATACATGTACTAAGAGAACGTATACATATATGTATTGGTTGTTATGACGTGTAACCACATTTGGTATAATACTAGAACACCCATTGATATCAGTTCAATTTGAAAATGTTTATCAAAAATCCAAGGACTTATGTTATAATATCGACATATTACATGATAAAATCCATCCTCTTCTTGATTAAGAAATAACTAAGTACAGGATTTGAGGAAATTACAGTGTGACTCAGTAAACATGATGATATCTATGAATTCAAATTCAACTGCTTTTGCAAAAGTCGGCTTTACTTGCATATTTAACCTCCTTTCATGCCAATCGGTTCCATTTTCGTTTATTTTACAAATGTGTATTTTGTGTGCACTATTTGACACACAGGAAATGCTTTTAAGTTTCAATCGGCAAACCTTTTTAAATCGTTGCTTTCCACCTTGTTATAAACATGATAAACATCTGATGATTCTCTCCTCTGGTTACCTTCCATGGGCATGGTTAAGGCAACGTTTTACTCAAAACACCAAGAAGAAAATCTTTTAGAACGATCGCACCTAATTAAAAGAAAACTGTACCAAAAACTGATTATTTTCACATAAAATGTTTTATGGATTTTTTCGGTCATTTTAGGAGGGAGGGAAAGGAGACACAGGTAATATAATTTAATAACTCGTGTAACTTGGTCAAAGTTTTTTCAAGGATTTTTGACATTGTCACTGTCAAAAATCCTTGAAAAACTTTATAATCAAAAAATTTTGGTTGACTTTGATGGAATAGAATCTCATCATATTTTCTTGAAACGTATCATTTTAGGAAGGGTGTTTAATGCAGAGCATTGAATGATTTGTTTGCCTACATTTTTTTATATGAAGGGCGTAGGCCTATAATATGGAAAGGAAAAACGTCTCTGTGAGATTCATATTTTTTATTTTTAATTCCATTTAATTGGTGTTTTATAAATCAACTTTCATAAGTTTTGAACAACCATCCTTAATAGTATCCTTTTAAACTATAAATAGTTGCCCATGCAAACGTTTGCTTTCACATTATGCTCTTTTTCGCCAGGTTCCTAACAAATCTCTACTTAATCATTTATACGAAAGAGCATGTTTATTTAATAAAAGAATATTGGCTATTGATTGTGTCGTTGTTACAATATATATTATGTTTTAGTTTTTCAACGCTGAAAAATTGATGACCAATGATTGGCACAATAAATTAAAATCATGTATATTTAGAAACAAATAATGCTTTTAATTAGAAGACATTATAAATCACTGTTAATTGTTTTGGTTTTTGTCTCGCCTTGAAGGAGTCAAAAAGCGAGACATAGGTATGCTGTTTCCGGCGTCGGCGGCGGCGGCGGCGTCAACAATGTATTAGTTTGTGATTAGGTCTAGTTTATGGTGAACCACTAGTGGTAGGTCAAAGATATTTGGTATGCAGTTGTATTAGAATTGGCACATCTCATTACCATGGAGAATATTTGGCCCCGCACCCTCAGTTATGGTCTATTGACTTTGAAACTTTGCTTAGTTTACATGTATTAGTTTGTGATTAGGTCAGTTTATGGGGAACCACTAGTGGTAAGTTAATGCTTATTGGTATGTAGTTGTATAAGTCTTTGCACATCACATTTCCATGGAGATTATTTGGCCTCGCCCCCTCAGTCATGGACTATTGACTTTGAAACTTTTGCTTAGTTTTCATGTATTAGGTCAGTTAATGGGGAACCACTAGTGATAGGTCATTGATATTTGGTATGCAGTTGTATTAGCATTGGCATAACTTATTACCATGGAGATTATTTGGCCACACCCCCTCGGTTATGGTCTATTGACTTTGAAACTTTTGCTTAGTTTTCATGTATCAGTTTATGGGGAACCACTAGTGGTAGGTCAATGATATTTGGTATGCAGTTGTCCTAGAATTGGCACATCTCATTACCATGGAGATTATTTGGTCCTCCTCCCTCAGTTATGGTCTATTGACTTTGAAATCTTGTTTAGTTTACATGTATTAGTTTGTGTTTAGGTATGTTTAAAAGGAACTACTTATGATAAGTCAATGGTATTTGGTATGCAGTTGTATTAGCATTGGCACATCTCATTTCCATGGAGATTGTTTAGCCATGTACCTTCAATCATGGTTTATTGACTTTGAATATTGGCAAAACTTACATGTTAATGTGTTGCTATTTTAATTTCAACATTTGCATTATCGAAATTATAAAAAGGCGAGACATATCTCTGTGTTAACAGTTTATTTTTTGAAGAAACAACTCCGTTTTCCGTATAACATTGCAAGAATATCAAAGGCTATCATGTTATAACGGTGGTCTTTATGGGCAATGTAGGGTAAAGACAATGCTTGCCTGGTTTCATAGGCAATGTAGGGTAAAGACGATGCTTGCCTGGTTTCATGGACGATGCAGGATTAAGAAGATGCTTGCATATTATGGACGATGCAGGGTAAAGACGATGCTTGCATGGTTTCATAGACAATGCAGGATAAAGACGATGCTTGTCTGATTTCATGGCCACTATAGGATAAAGACGATGCTTGCCTGGTTTCATAGACAATGCGGAGTAAAGAAGATTCATGCATGGTCTCATGGACAATATAGGGTAAAAACGATGCTTGCCTGGTTTCATAGACAATGCGGAGTAAAGACGATGCATGCATGGTCTCATGGACAAAATACGGTAAAGACTATCCTTGCCTGGTTTCATAGACAGTGCGGAGTAAATTCGATGCATGCATGGTCTCATGGACAATATAGGGTTTAGACGATGCTTGTATGATTTCATGGACATTGTAGGGTAAAGGCGATGCTTCCATGGTTTCAAAAACATGTTTTGTTAGCGGATCGATTTCAAATATTTGGATATCACTAAGGAATTATTGAAATGTACGTTGGAGTAAAGTACTATTGATATTTAAAGGATTTATATACCTTTTATTTGACTGTATACACATTTCACTTTGCCTTTGAATGATTTCATACATTAGTATTTATCAATTAAAATATATCAAGCAGACCTGTGGTTAAGCAATCTTTCAGACATGTTTCTAATAAAACTTCTATGTAAGACATGTTTTGTAGGACTGTCAAAATATTACTTAATGCCATTTATTTATTTAATACACAATTTTATGTGACGATTAATATCTTCACATACCAAGGTCCAGTTTAACAGAATCTGGAAACTAACGACACATGTTTGTTTGTTACTTATCATACTGCCTATATCCAGTTTTACTACTTGTCGTTGATACGAGCCTTCAAAATATTATAACTAAATCTAATGATATAGCAAATTTTGTTATTCACATTTTCCCTTTAAATCTATATTTAACTGTTATTTGTGTTTTCTTTGGACTTAAATATGAGAGAGGTTAAGCTGACCATTTACAAATATATCGACCAATGATCGAATGGGATACTAGTAGTTAATTTTGTCTCAAACTTATACATAATATTTGTAAATCTCAAGCTTGCTTAGATGTTAGTTGTTGTATGCTTGAGCCTCTGTATTATAAGCCCAATTTCCTCTTTATTATTCAACTACTTTACATTTTTTAAATACACAATATATATAATCATGATGATTATAGCTTCATGCTTGACGACACTGTGTTATATTTAAAATGTCATAAACTGAATAATACTGAATACTGGTAGATAGTCCGTACTGAATTTTTGATTATTAATGGTAATATTTTGTTTTATTGTTTAGCTAGAATAAGGAAGAGAAAGGTTATATTCTAAATAAAAACCAAAATTGTATCAGAAATAAAACATAGGACTCTTCCGATTCCTATTTCATCTATTAACACTCATAGTGACTTGGTGAGCGAAAAAAAATACTGGAAAAGTGTCTTGACCTGGAAAATTTAGTCTACTTTTATGTTATTTAAATGTTGATTCTTGGTTTTCTATGAGTAAACCTCTACGGATTTCACATTTGTAATAGAACGAAAACGACAGTAAACATTATAGATCTTCATAAACTTAACTCTTAATGGACTCTTCTATTTTCAAAGAAATTAAAATGTTGTTCATATTTTTTTCCTTTTGAACTTCATTAATTACAAAGGTCTTAAAAATCTTCAGAGTAAATTATATAAGATAATGGCCTTTGAAGGGCTATATATCTAAATTATATTGATTTATAGTACAGGTTCTTGTATTTGAAGCGATAAAGTTAATCCGTGACTTTTAAATTATTATCACCACAACAAAGTGATTGATTTTCATTTTAGTGAAAAAATGCGAGAAAACGTCCACGTATTCAAGATTTAGGAACAAAAATCAAATCAGTTATTTGACATTATGTATCACCACCAAAACTGTCGTCCTCCGTATTTTGTAAAGAAGTGTGGTGTTGCATCAGCAATTGACTTCTGGATTTTTGGAATTGTAAATTCGTGAATTTTATTGGAAAGATTGGAATTGTTCCAATTCTTTCCTAAGGCACCGGCCTCCCAAACAGAAAGTAGACAGATTTGCTACTAAATCAGTAACTAAATCTATACACACTGACATATAGTTCCCAATTGTTCTCATGTCTGTGTGCATATGCAGAAATGAACAGTAAAATATTTGGTTACAATTTGGTTACATCGTAATTAAGAGCATTTTTTCAAGATTAATAGTCTTTACTTTTTTTCAATTTACTGGCTAGTTTTGTCTCTTTGATTAAGTAAGAGTATTGGTACACTATCAGTATGATTGACAACTGTCATGATCAAAGAACAATTAAACACAAAGGGTGGAGCAATAATTGGAATTGTATGTAGACCTCTCCTTTTAATACCAATCACAATTGACCAAATTACATAACTTGAGTTTATTCATAACATGACAGATCACGAAAAAGGTGGAGCAATAATTGGAATTGTATGTAGACCTCTCCTTTTAATACCAATCACAATTGACCAAATTACATAACTTGAGTTTATACATAACATGACAGATCACGCAATACACAATAACTTGACCTCATTAGTATTAGATAGATGTGTGATCTATATAGGTCAGTGTCATTAGGTGGTCTCTGTCTTCATGTGTAATTGATACATTTGTACATATGGTTAACATGATTTCTTTAATAAAATTGAATATAGATGATAGATTTTAATCATTAAAATTGAGAATGGAAATGGGGAATAAGTCAAAGAGACAACAACCCGGCCAAAGAGCAGACAACAGTCGAAGGCCACCAATGGGTCTTCAACGCAGCGAGAAAATCCTGCACCCGGAGGTGGTCCTCAGCTGGCCCCTTAATAAAATTGTGTACTAGTTCAGTGAAAATGGACGTCACATTAACCTTTATATAACTTTTGATTTACACTGCATTAAACAAAAAAATAAGATGAATTTAAATTTGGGAGATAAAAAAGGACTAGGTTTCAAGTCTCTTTGTCCATTGGTCCCAGGTTTAATGAGAAACTACATTTTTTTTATTAGGTAATTTCTTCTGTAATTTAAAAGAAATTATTATGCAAATTAGTGACCAACCGACATTGACCTCTATTAAGCTATTTTATGCACCGAAAAATGGATTATCGTTCTAAAAAATCTGCAGCAATGTAACTAACAAATATGCAATAGTGATATAGCAAGTTTTTCTTGTCCAGCACCAATGCTATGGAAGAGCAATTATATATGATTGAAATTATACACACAATTCTTCCAATCTTTCCATCAGTGATTTCAGATCACTTTGATTTTTTTCTTTGCTGTTGGCAGTGGGTTATTCTGTGGCTGTTTAGATGATTAGATGTTTATTTCAAAATACAGCTCAGCTGCAGTAACTGCGTAACAGGAGCGAAAATACATACATGTTTATTTCGCTGCATTTGTTTGCATCTGTCCTAAGTCAAGAACCTGATGTTCGGTGGTTGTCGTTTGTTGATGTGGTTCATAAGTGTTTCTCGTTTCTCGTTTTTGTCGAGCCTTCGACTTTAGTCGAAAAAGCGAGACATAGCGATCCTACATTCCGTCGGCGTCGGCGTCGTCGTCGTCGTCGTCGGCGGCGTCCACAAATATTCACTCTGTGGTTAAAGTTTTTGAAATTTTAATAACTTTCTTAAACTATCCTGGATTTCTACCAAACTTGGACAGAAGCTTGTTTATGATCATAAGATAGTATCCAGAAGTAAATTTTGTAAAAATAAAATTCCATTTTTTCCGTATTTTACTTATAAATGGACTTAGTTTTTCTGCCGGGAAATATTACATTCACTCTGTGGTTAAAGTTTTTAAAATTTTAATAACTTTCTTAAACTATTCTGGGTTTGTACCAAACTTGGACAGAAGCTTGTTTATGATCATAAGATAGTATCCAGAAGTAAATTTTGTAAAAAAATAAATCCATTTTTTCCTTGTTTTACTTTTAAATGGACTTAGATTTTCTGCCAGGAAACAACACATTCACTCTGTGGTTAAACTTATTAAAATTTTAATAACTTTCTTATACTATTTTGGATTTGTACCAAACTTGGACAGAAGCTTGTTTATGATCAAAAGCTAGTATCTAGAAGGAAATTTTGTAAAAGAATAAATCCATTTTCTCCGTATTTTACTTTTAAATGGACTTAGATTTTCTGCCAAGAAACAACACATTTACTCTGTGGTTAAACTTTTTAAAACTTTAATAACTTTCTTATACTATTTTGGATTTGTACCAAACTTGGACAGAAGCTTCTTACAATCAAAAGATAGTATCAAGAGGAATATTTTTATTGATTTATTTCCTTATTTTTGTTGAGCCTGCGATTAACAGAAAAAGTAGGCGAGACACTGGGTTCCGCGGAACCCTTACGAATTTTTTATATATATTAGACCGTTGGTTTTCCTCTTTGACTGGGTTTACACTAATCATTTTGGGGCACTTTATAGCTTGCTGTTCGGTGTGAGCCAAGGCTCCGTGTTGAAGACCGTACTTTGACCTACAGTGTAACTTGCCTAATCCGACACACTGGGGGACCAGATGAAAATGTTGGAGTAAGCAGGGTGTCGGAATACTCAGGTTTTTTCTGCAAGGATAGGCATATTTTGGGACCATGAAAATGTGTCGGTTAAAGCAGGATGTTGGAATACTCAGGTGTCGGATTAGGCAGGTTACACTGTATAATGGTTTACCTTTACAAATTTTGACTTGGATGGAGAGTTGTCTCATTGGCACTCATACCACATCTTCTTATATCTATTATATATAGCAAACGAATTGAGTAGAACATGATTAACTTATAAATATACAAACTGTAAAGGAGGGGTGGTATTGAGGGACAAACTAGATGTATTACCTTATCAAAGGTAACGTTCGCAAAAACAAAATTTTAGTGAAGAAAGATGCATTGAAATACGTTGTTACTAAGGGAGCTACCATTTGATTTTTAGGGGGCTAGGTAGGATGAAATTTGAAAAAAAATAGGCAGGACAGGAGTTTTGAGTAAGAAAAAAAAGGCAGGATGAGCAACTTGGTGAAAAAAAAAGGCAGGATGACAATTTGTGTAAAAAAAATCAGGATAAACTAGTAAAAAAAAGGCAGGACCGAATAGAGTAAAAAATAAAAAGGCAGGACAGAGATTACAACTTAAAAAAAAAAGCAGGACAAAATTTTTCATCCTACCCCCCAATATAAGTTGCCATTTAGTTGTTCTTATTTAACCTTTAAAAAAAATGTGAGGGCAATTTTATACAGCTGCATTTGTAATTTTTTTTTTTTGGGGTGGGGAGGAGTTGAACACCATTTTTATTATAAACTTCGCCTGTTTCCAATTCGCGACGTCATTTATACATTGTTAAACTTTATTTTTTATATATCGATATCTACTTTAGTGTGTGGTTTCGAATTAAATTGTTTTGACATTTATCATTGGTCGTATGGTATATAGCTAAATCTATATTATATAAAAATAAGAAGATGTGGTACGATCCAGTTAACAACTTGAGATCACCGTACTGCCTTCAACAGTGAGCAAAACCAATACCTCATAGTCAGCTATAAAAGGCACCAAAATGACAAATGAAAAACAATTCAAATGAGAAAACTAACGGCCTCTCAAACAAATATTTGTATATTTCATTGATTGATTTGATTTGGTTTGATCGATTGATTGATTTTATTTATTTCGTAGTCCCCTAGTCTATTTACATTTAAAAGTTCTGTTTTGTACAGTTAAAATTGTAAACATGGGGTCCCTGTCTAGTAACTGGTTGGCCTAACTCCAAGGTTAGCCCTAAACTCCTCTATGGACGTGGCCATGGTGGCTGCAGCGACTGTGCTGCCTGGTAGGAGATACCAGTCTTTGACTGTTCTTAAGAATGAGTTTCTGTATACTTCCTTGTTTGATCTTTCTTGGAAGAGACGGTGTTGGCCTCTTGTTCTGCTGTCATTATACCTAAGGTATAGGTTACTGTCGATTGCTATAAGCTGGTGTTGTATTGTGTATAGCATACAAAGTCTACCGTTGAATCTTCTCTGTTCTAGACTTTGCCAACCTAGTGTTGCTTTCATGTTGGTCACGCATCCAGGTGTTCTGTCTGTATATCGCTATTGGTGACAAACCGTGCCGCTCTTCTTTGCACATTTTCCGGGGTCTTGATTTTACTTTGACTTCGTAGGCCCCATCTGGTTGATGCATATTCGATGGTAGATCTCGCTATGGTTGAATTTATTGACCTATTTTCTTTTGGTTTTTTTATACGACCGCAAAAAATTTTGCGGTCGTATATTGTTATCACATCGTCGTCGTCGTCGTCGTCGTCCGAAGACATTTGATTTCCGGACAATAACTTTAGTATAAGTAAATAGAAATCTATGAAATTTAAACACAAGGTTTATAACCACAAAAGGAAGGTTGGGATTGATTTTGGGGGTTATAGTCCTAACAGTTTAGGAATTAGGGGCCAAAAAGGGGCCCAAATAAGCATTTTTCTAGTTTCCAAACAATAACTTGTGGAACGGTGTATGGATCTCTCTGAAATTATACCACAAGTTTCAATACCACAAAGGGATGGTTAGGATTGGCTTTGGGGGGTAATGGCTCAAACCATTTAGGAATTAGGGGCAAAAAAGGGGGGAAAACAAGGGTTTCCTTGTTAATGGACAATTACTTTTAAGTACAATGTTTTGTGTTTGGATTACATCCCTTACACTGCTTTTAAATTATGTTTAAAGAAATGTTTATTGTCTTGAGGTGATTAGCTGTCAATTTATTTTAGAAGTTACTATTAAAAATGCTGATTAAGGAAAATTAATTTTAGACATGATTATGTATGTCATTTTCTATTTTAAGACTTTTATGATGTATTTAAATGGGTAATTATGGTTGCAAACTCCATTTGAAATTTGAATTGAGATAATAACCATAACTTGAGGAAAAAATTTTTTTTGGAAAAGGAGGAGGGTGAAAAAAATTGTGTGTGTGTGTGTGGGGGGTAAAAGAAATTGCAGGGGGACATTTTTTTACTCATTTCAGATTTCAGAAATTAAAAGAAAATTTCTTCAAATTTTTTTTGGGGAGGGGGTCAATTCGCAAAAATAAAAGGGGGGTAAAAATTTTTTTTGGGGGGGAGGAGTATAATTCGCAACAGCATAGTGTATTGCACAAAAGCAAAAAATTGAATATAAACGCAAATCATATAACCAATTCTAAGTTCTTTGACTACAGTTATTCTGTGTCCGAAACCTATTATGTGTCAAATATTTAATTACAATCCAAATTCAAACCTGTATCAAGTGTGAATATTGTGTTCATTTTTTCCCCAACTGTTCAGGGTTGGACCTCTGCAGTCATATCCAGCTGCGCTCGGCGAAGCAATTTATTTAAGATAAGTAGAATTTTTTTAAGACGCAGATACCTCTACGACATGTGTCATTTTCTGCCTTAGATACTCACACATGACAAGTGTAAGATGTAACCATCCATAAAAAAACCAGTTGATCAATTACAATAGTTCACTGAAGTTAGTCCAAAAATTGGGGAAACAGCGGTGAAAAATGTTTTTAACACAGGGATTCCATTAGTGAATACACATACATCTTATAAATTTGTTGTATATATGTTGTAATTTGTATTTTGTTTGTCACAAATTGTATATCATATGCTTTACGAAAATAAAGATTATTATAATAGTGAAATTCAAAACAACAATGATTTAAACCTATTTAAATCAGCATCAAAGAGCAAATTATTAATTCTTTATATTTTAAATTGCCTAAGGCATGTAGTGGTCTAACTAATGGTACTACCCATAGTTCTAAAGTTTACAAGATATCATCATTTCTTTTCAAGTCGTATGGTATATAGCTAAATCTATATTATATAAAAATAAGAAGATGTGGTACGATCCAGTTAACAACTTGAGATCACCGTACTGCCTTCAACAGTGAGCAAAACCAATACCTCATAGTCAGCTATAAAAGGCACCAAAATGACAAATGAAAAACAATTCAAATGAGAAAACTAACGGCCTCTCAAACAAATATTTGTATATTTCATTGATTGATTTGATTTGGTTTGATCGATTGATTGATTTTATTTATTTCGTAGTCCCCTAGTCTATTTACATTTAAAAGTTCTGTTTTGTACAGTTAAAATTGTAAACATGGGGTCCCTGTCTAGTAACTGGTTGGCCTAACTCCAAGGTTAGCCCTAAACTCCTCTATGGACGTGGCCATGGTGGCTGCAGCGACTGTGCTGCCTGGTAGGAGATACCAGTCTTTGACTGTTCTTAAGAATGAGTTTCTGTATACTTCCTTGTTTGATCTTTCTTGGAAGAGACGGTGTTGGCCTCTTGTTCTGCTGTCATTATACCTAAGGTATAGGTTACTGTCGATTGCTATAAGCTGGTGTTGTATTGTGTATAGCATACAAAGTCTACCGTTGAATCTTCTCTGTTCTAGACTTTGCCAACCTAGTGTTGCTTTCATGTTGGTCACGCATCCAGGTGTTCTGTCTGTATATCGCTATTGGTGACAAACCGTGCCGCTCTTCTTTGCACATTTTCCGGGGTCTTGATTTTACTTTGACTTCGTAGGCCCCATCTGGTTGATGCATATTCGATGGTAGATCTCGCTATGGTTGAATTTATTGACCTATTTTCTTTTGGTTTTTTTATACGACCGCAAAAAATTTTGCGGTCGTATATTGTTATCACATCGTCGTCGTCGTCGTCGTCGTCCGAAGACATTTGATTTCCGGACAATAACTTTAGTATAAGTAAATAGAAATCTATGAAATTTAAACACAAGGTTTATAACCACAAAAGGAAGGTTGGGATTGATTTTGGGGGTTATAGTCCTAACAGTTTAGGAATTAGGGGCCAAAAAGGGGCCCAAATAAGCATTTTCTAGTTTCAAACAATAACTTGTGGAACGGTGTATGGATCTCTCTGAAATTATACCACAAGTTTCAATACCACAAAGGATGGTTAGGATTGGCTTTGGGGGGTAATGGCTCAAACCATTTAGGAATTAGGGGCAAAAAAGGGGGAAAAACAAGGGTTTCCTTGTTAATGGACAATTACTTTTAAGTACAATGTTTTGTGTTTGGATTACATCCCTTACACTGCTTTTAAATTATGTTTAAAGAAATGTTTATTGTCTTGAGGTGATTAGCTGTCAATTTATTTTTAGAAGTTACTATTAAAAATGCTGATTAAGGAAAATTAATTTTAGACATGATTATGTATGTCATTTTCTATTTTTAAGACTTTTATGATGTATTTAAATGGGTAATTATGGTTGCAAACTCCATTTGAAATTTGAATTGAGATAATAACCATAACTTGAGGGAAAAAATTTTTTTGGAAAAGGAGGAGGTGAAAAAATTGTGTGTGTGTGTGTCGGGGGGTAAAAGAAATTGCAGGGGAACATTTTTTTACTCATTTCAGATTTCAGAAATTAAAAGAAAATTTCTTCAAATTTTTTTTGGGGGAGGGGTCAATTCATAAAAATAAAAGGGGTAAAAATTTTTTTGGGGAGGAGTATAATTCGCAACAGCATAGTGTATTGCACAAAAGCAAAAATTGAATATAAACGCAAATCATATAACCAATTCTAAGTTCTTTGACTACAGTTATTCTGTGTCCGAAACCTATTATGTGTCAAATATTTAATTACAATCCAAATTCAAACCTGTATCAAGTGTGAATATTGTGTTCATTTTTCCCCAACTGTTCAGGGCTGGACCTCTGCAGTCATATCCAGCTGCGCCCGCGAAGCAATTTATTTAAGATAAGTAGAATTTTTAAGACGCAGATACCTCTACGACATGTGTCATTTTCTGCCTTAGATACTCACACATGACAAGTGTAAGATGTAACCATCCATAAAAACCAGTTGATCAATTACAATAGTTCACTGAAGTTAGTCCAAAATTGGGAAACAGCGGTGAAAAATGTTTTAACACAGGATTCCATTAGTGAATACACATACATCTTATAAATTTGTTGTATATATGTTGTAATTTGTATTTTGTTTGTCACAAATTGTATATCATATGCTTTACGAAAATAAAGATTATTATAATAGTGAAATTCAAAACAACAATGATTTAAACCTATTTAAATCAGCATCAAAGAGCAAATTATTAATTCTTTATATTTTAAATTGCCTAAGGCATGTAGTGGTCTAACTAATGGTACTACCCATAGTTCTAAAGTTTACAAGATATCATCATTTCTTTTCAAATTTTCTTATAAAGGAAAGAAGGTACAAATTTTCTTATAAAGGAAAGAAGGTATCTTTGAACTTTTTATGGGCCCATAACAAAGTTGTCAGGGCCATATAATTTACCCTTGTCCGTCATTCCGTCATTCTGTCATTCCGCAACAAACCATTATCATGATTATACAGAGTTTTTCTAAATGCCTTCAGATATTGGGCTGATTTTTGGTATGTGAGTTAACCATGATGAGTTACAGATCAAGTTTAAGTTTTGTTGTGCTCCGCTAATTTTGTCGAAATTACGGGCTTTGGACTTTGATTAATTGTTGAAAATCACAGTTATACGATTTTTTTTCTAAACACCTTCTGATATTGGGCTGATTTTTGGTATGTGAGTTAACCATGATGAGTTACAGACCAAGTGTAAGTTTTGTTCCGCTCTGCTAATTTTTGCCGAAATTACTGGCTTTCGACTTTGAAAATTGTTGAAAATCACAGTTACACAGACTTTTTTTCTAAACGCCTTCGGATATTGGGCTTATTTTGGTATGTGAGTTAACCATGATGAGTTACAGATCAAGTTTAAGTTTTGTTGTGCTCCGCTAATTTTTGTCGAAAATTACTGGCTTTGGACTTTGATTAATTGTTGAAAATCACAGTTATACGGACTTTTTTTCTAAACGCCTTCAGATATTGGGCTGATTTTTGGTATGTGAGTTAACCATGATGAGTTACAGATCAAGTTTAAGTTTAGTTCCACTCCGCTAATTTTTGCTTAAATTAAGGGTTTTAGACTTTGAAAATTGTTGAAAATCACAGTTATACAGACTTTTTCTATATCGCCTTCAGATTTTGTGCTGTTTTTGATATGTGAGACTACCATAATGAGTTACAGATCAAGTTTATGTTTCGTTCCGCTATGCTGATTTTCATGTCGTTTCAACACATCTTGTTAGATCTGCAGTACATCCACTTCCTGTTTGCTGATAGTTTGAAATTTAATTACTCATTGATCAATGAAATTTTTCATTAAACTAGTATTGGTCTTGAGAGCTGGATACTATCCATGCATGTTTGTGTCCACATGTGTTGTTGAAATTGCAGATTTTTCAACTTTTTGAGACGGGGCCATTCGTGTCGTTCCGACACATCTAGTTTCATTTGATATCTCATAAAATATATAAGATAATTTATAGACTATCACTAAGTCCATTGCCTCTTCTCTTACTTCCAAAATGTAAGAGTATAAGAACAGCACTGAAAAATTACTTTCAGATATAAATATGACTGACTGAATACTTAAAAAATGATAACAACATTTCATAAATTTAATGCGTCTGAAGCGCTTTTCTGAATGCAACTTCATCATGAATGCTCAAAGCTGAACTGTTGAAAGCCAAGTATGTATAAGAACTGAAACAATTACAGAGCTAGTTGAGGCAAGGATTTGATAGTATACTATACAAGTCCTTGTTTGACCCAAAAGTAAAAAATAATAGCCAAATCCATCTAAGGTCAGCTTTGCCTTGTTGAGTTGAAACCTTAGTTTCTGAACAATTTCTTAATAATGAGCATAAGAAAATATACTAGTGTTTGATAATTATATTATTTTTCTTATTTTCTGTATTTTTTTCATTTTTACTTCCTTAGATACTCACACATGACAAGTGTAAGATGTAACCATCCATAAAAACCAGTTGATCAATTACAATAGTTCACTGAAGTTAGTCCAAAAATTGGGGAAACAGCGGTGAAAAATGTTTTTAACACAGGGATTCCATTAGTGAATACACATACATCTTATAAATTTGTTGTATATATGTTGTAATTTGTATTTTGTTTGTCACAAGTTGTATATTATATGCTTTACGAAAATAAAGATTATTATAATAGTGAAATTCAAAACAACAATGATTTAAACCTATTTAAATCAGCATCAAAGAGCAAATTATTAATTCTTTATATTTTAAATTGCCTAAGGCATGTAGTGGTCTAACTAATGGTACTACCCATAGTTCTAAAGTTTACAAGATATCTTCATTTCTTTTCAAATTTTCTTATAAAGGAAAGAAGGTACAAATTTTCTTATAAAGGAAAGAAGGTATCTTTGAACTTTTTTATGGCCCCGCAACAAAGTTGTCAGGGCCATATAGTTTTACCCTTGTCCGTCATTCCGTCATTCTGTCATTCCGCAACAAACCATTATCATGATTATACGGAGTTTTTTTCTAAATGCCTTCAGATATTGGGCTGATTTTTGGTATGTGAGTTAACCATGATGAGTTACAGATCAAGTTTAAGTTTTGTTGTGCTCCGCTAATTTTTGTCGAAATTACGGGCTTTGGACTTTGATTAATTGTTGAAAATCACAGTTATACGTATTTTTTTTTCTAAACACCTTCTGATATTGGGCTGATTTTTGGTATGTGAGTTAACCATGATGAGTTACAGACCAAGTGTAAGTTTTGTTCCGCTCCGCTTATTTTTGCCGAAATTACTGGCTTTCGACTTTGAAAATTGTTGAAAATCACAGTTACACAGACTTTTTTTCTAAACGCCTTCAGATATTGGGCTTATTTTTGGTATGTGAGTTAACCATGATGAGTTACAGATCAAGTTTAAGTTTTGTTGTGCTCCGCTAATTTTTGTCGAAATTACGGGCTTTGGACTTTGATTAATTGTTGAAAATCACAGTTATACAGACTTTTTTTCTAAACGCCTTCAGATATTGGGCTGATTTTTGGTATGTGAGTTAACCATGATGAGTTACAGATCAAGTTTAAGTTTAGTTCCACTTCGCTAATTTTTGCTTAAATTAAGGGTTTTAGACTTTGAAAATTGTTGAAAATCACAGTTATACAGACTTTTTTTCTATACGCCTTCAGATTTTGTGCTGTTTTTTGATATGTGAGACTACCATGATGAGTTACAGATCAAGTTTATGTTTCGTTCCGCTATGCTGATTTTCATGTCGTTTCAACACATCTTGTTAGATCTGCAGTACATCCACTTCCTGTTTGCTGATAGTTTGAAATTTAATTACTCATTGATCAATGAAATTTTTCATTAAACTAGTATTGGTCTTGAGAGCTGGATACTATCCATGCATGTTTGTGTCCACATGTGTTGTTGAAATTGCAGATTTTTCAACTTTTTGAGACGGGGCCATTCGTGTCGTTCCGACACATCTAGTTTCATTTGATATCTCATAAAATATATAAGATAATTTATAGACTATCACTAAGTCCATTGCCTCTTCTCTTACTTCCAAAATGTAAGAGTATAAGAACAGCACTGAAAAATTACTTTCAGATATAAATATGACTGACTGAATACTTAAAAAATGATAACAACATTTCATAAATTTAATGCGTCTGAAGCGCTTTTCTGAATGTAACTTCATCATGAATGCTCAAAGCTGAACTGTTGAAAGCCAAGTATGTATAAGAACTGAAACAATTACAGAGCTAGTTGAGGCAAGGATTTGATAGTATACTATACAAGTCCTTGTTTGACCCAAAAGTATGTAAAAATAATAGCCAAATCCATCTAAGGTCAGCTTTGCCTTGTTGAGTTGAAACCTTAGTTTCTGAACAATTTCTTAATAATGAGCATAAGAAAATATACTAGTGTTTGATAATTATATTATTTTTTCTTATTTTCTGTATTTTTTTTCATTTTTTACTTCAGAAACGTGACAAGCAGTGGCCATTGTGGTTACCAAGGAAACAGTATGGAAACGGATATGCATATTTTATCAGACGCTCCAAGTCAGTCCTAGGGAAAATGTTTAATTGGATGGGAGGTTTGTATAATGGTTCCAAATGTTTATATCTAATTGTAATTGTAAAGATCTACATACATTATATTAGAAAAAATACATGCATTATAATCTAAAAATTTGACTTGACTGTTATACTTTTAACAGGATCTGAATCAAGTATATCTGTTCTATTGTTGCCTAGGATATAAAAATAAGGAGATGAGGTATGATTGCCAATGAGACAACTATCCACCAAAGTTCAAATAAAGTAGATGTAAGCAATTATAGGCAACCATACGGCCTTCAAAAATGCGAAAAACCCATACAGTATAGTCTGCTATAAAAGGCCCAGACATGAAAAATATGAAACAATTCAATTGAGAAAACTAACCTCCTAATTTATAACAAAACAATTAACGAAAAAACATGAACCAACGACAAAAGTTGGTTATTTTAGCAAAAAAATATATTGCATATGTCTCTTCTGCTATCTCAATATTAGAAATTTTTGATCTGCCTGATTGAGTGTGTGACTAGTCACTTGAGATATATTTCATAATCAAAATAAAATAGAGGTCCAATTACTTTTCTAAGGCAAACAATATTGAGTTTACAGTTATTCTTTTATATTTGCTTTATGTGATAATTTTGTTGCTTACATTACTTTTTTTTTCAAACTTTTGGGCTATTCTGGATGTATTTAAAAATGGCAGTGGGTCAGTCCAAAATAAAGCATTTCAAACACCAAAAAAAAACTGTATATGTGATGTTTTAGTAAACCCGCAGGCAAGTCCCTGTACACATTTCTATAAAACCAGATTTATTTTATAAATAAATTACAAATGTCCAAATTGTATTTGTTTCTGCAGGTGATGTCTATGTACCTGCACTGTGGCAACACTATCCCCTTCCTGGTAAACGGTACCCAGTGGTGATATTCTCTCATGGTATTGGTGGTAACAGAACATGTAACACTACTGTCTGCTGTGAACTGGCTTCTCAGGGTTATATTGTGGCAGCTATTGAACACAGGTATGTAGCCATGGTTTTCCATGAAATACAATTAGGAGTACCAATTAATTTATTAAGAAATGCACATTTATACCCAGAGGGGTTGAAGGCAAACAACACAATAATATATACAATGCAAACATTATAAAATATTAAACATCATATACCAATAGTAAAAAAACACACAAAAAACTAATAGTGATTATGCAGGTGAGGTGTCCACTCTTCTCAGTGCAAAAGACTTTTTAATGAGCGGAACAGTAAGCTGCATAATATTAAATGATGATAGAAATTAATGAATACAGAAATAATTGTAATCTGTTGTTACCAGTATATCTTTTATGAAAATTTACTGTTTTTATCAAGAACACTTTTGATTCCAGGTGTACTGTTATCTGAAAAATTAAGCAAACATACATACCAGTTCATGTATTGATAAATATAGGTGTGGGGTATTGCTTCATGGAGACAGCAATACAATGACATTTAAAATTAAAAGACATATAGAGGTCAATATATAATGACCATCATTAATAGACCAGTATCTATTATACACTATGTCAAACTTTAAGTATAGATGTTTATGGTTACATGTACATTAGTTAACAGATTAACACTGGTAAACATTTTGATATTTTACCAAAAATGTTGTATGTAAACTGTACAGGAGGTTTTTATACGACCGCAAAAAAATTTTTGTGGTCGTATATTGGTATGACGTTAGGCGCCGCCGCCGCCGTCGTCCGTCGTCGTCGTCGTCGTCGAAAACGCATTGGTTTTCGCACTCTAACTTTAGTTTAAGTGAATGGATCTCTATGAAATTTTACCATAAGGTTCAATATCACAAAAGGAAGGTTGGGATTGATTTTGGGGTTATGGTACCAACAGTTAAGGAATTAGGGGCCAAAAGGGGCCAAAATAAGCATTTTGTAACTTCCAGACATAACTTGTGTGTTAGTGTATGGATCTCTGACATTGTACCACAAGGTTCCATATCACAAAGGAATGCTGGGATTGATTTTGGGGTAATTGCCTCAAAATTTTAGGAATTAGGGGCCAAAAGGGCAAAAACAAGCATTTTCTAGTTTCATGACAATAACTTGTGTGTAAGTGTATGGATCTTTCTGAAATTGTACTACAAGGTTCTATATCACAAAGGAAAGCTGGAATTGAGTTTGGGGTAATTGCCTGAAACGTTCAGGAATTAGGGGCCAAAAAGGGCAAAAACATGCATTTTCTAGTTTCATGACAATAACTTGTGTGTAAGTGTATGGATCTTTCTGAAATTGTACTACAAGGTTCCATATCACAAAGGAAAGCTGGAATTGAGTTTGGGGTAATTGCCTGAAACGTTTAGGAATTAGGGGCCAAAAGGGCCAAAATAAGCATTTTCTAGTTTCCAGACAATAACTTGTGTTCAAGTGTATGGATCTCTGAAATTGTACTGCAAGGTACCATACCTCAAAGGGAAGGCTGGGATTGAGTTTGGGGTGATGAATCATAAGGGGTTCAAAAATTTGGGGTGGGGGGTTCTTTTTTCCTTTTTTTCTTTAAAATTTTCCATTTTAAGTTGGTTATTTCTGATTTATATTTAAAAGCAAATAATAATGATATGGCAGGAGATACACACCTAACAGGATGTGTAAATTATTATATAATAAGTATTATGCAATAGCAAGAAATTTTCAATTGCACAGTATTGCACAATAGCAAGAAATCTTCAATTGCACAGTTTTGCTAATAGCAAGAAATGTCCAATAGCACAATATTGCTAATAGCAAGAAATTGTCAATTGTACAGTATTGCGCAATAGCAAGAAATATTCAATTGCACAGTATTGTGCAATTGCAAGAAATATTCAATTGCACAGTATTGTGCAAAAGAAGATACTTTGTATAAATTGCTTATTTCTTGACCAATTTCAATGGGGTTTTATTCTTGAACTCTTGGGGTTCTTTAATATGCTGAATCTAATCGTATTAAGTTTTTGGATTTTTGGTCCCGTTTTCAAATTGGTCTACATTAAGGTCCAAAGGGTCCAAAATTAAACTTAGTTTGATTTTAACAAAATTGAATTATTGGGGTTCTTTGATATGCTGAATCTAAACATGTATTTAGATTTTGATTATGGGCCCAGTTTTCAAGTTGGTCCAAATCGGGTCCAAAATTAAACTTTGTTTGATTTCAACAAAATTGAATATATGGGGTTCTTTGATATGCTGAATCTAACCATGTATTTAGATTTTTGATTTTTGGGCCCGTTATCAATTTTTTCCACATTGAGGTCAAAAGGGTCCAAAATTAAACTTTGTTTGATTTCATCAAAATTGAACTCTTGGGGTTCTTTGATATGCTGAATCTAACCATGTATTTAGATTTTGGATATTGGACCATAATAGGTGAATGTCCAATTTAAAATTTTAAGTTCTTAGACCACATTCATTCTGTGTCAGAAACCTATGCTGTGTCAAATATTTAATCACAATCCAAATTCAGAGCTGTATCAAGCTTGAATGTTGTGTCCATACTTGCCCCAACTATTCAGGGTTCGACCTCTGCGGTCGTATCAAGCTGCGCCCTGCGGAGCATTTTATTAAATTTTGGTCTTAAAAAGCACTACATGACAAAAACATCCTATAAAATGTGTTCAAATGTAATTGAATGCACTAAACTTAGGGTTGAAAGGAATTAATACTCTATAAAGAAATTTATATTTCTCATGGTCTAATACCCAAAATTGAAAAAACACAATAAAAATTGATTAAAAATCATTTCTTTTCTTCACAGTTTGCTAATTTGACAGATCAGAACTTTATTTTAGAATGTTAACTTAACTTTGTAAATTTGAAGTAAAACTTATGATACTTCATGTGTGACCAGATCAGCTAATAAAGCAACATTTCAATAAGCTTTCACAGATGGGTGAACATAATGAATTGCACAACTCAAGTCATGTACATATGAATAAACCTTTTAAAACCTTAAAATCACTTATTTCCACTTCAATATTATTATTATCAATATCAACGAAAATAGGATCTTTCCTAGTCATTGCTTGTATTACACTGGGTTTTTGTTATTTACATAACTACTGCAAATACAG
The DNA here is from genome assembly GCA_017311375.1 of Mytilus coruscus. Classification (NCBI taxonomy): domain Eukaryota; kingdom Metazoa; phylum Mollusca; class Bivalvia; order Mytilida; family Mytilidae; genus Mytilus; species Mytilus coruscus. Next base: position 24,745,435 of record CM029606.1, on the reverse strand, counting down.
TCTGTAGCCAGGATGTCCCTGAGGGGGCTATTTGGGGTCATGATGTTCAGACTTAAATAGTCAAACTTCAATCTGAATTTCCACTTCGCTAGTCTCCATTTAAAAAAAGTGTCATCTGAACCCTCTAGCAATGGGTGTGAAATAAATACAGTATCTTCAGTGACAGGAGTGAGTAAATTAAAGTTTATGAAAGTAATATTGTGAATGCCTAATATCATGAAAAGTGAAAAAAGATGATCATGCAGTTTATTTTCTTTAGCTGAAATGGTTTCATAGAAAATGTTTACAATATGTATTGACAAATATCGTTACTTTTTAGGCAAATGTAAAGTTCATCAAATATGAATTAATACTTTGCACTGCTATCCATACTGTTCACTTTGAATAAAAGGTGATGTACATGTGGGACCTTAATTAACTATAGAGCATAAAAAACTAAAAGGTATGTTGGCATATAGTCTTCAAGAAAAAAAAAGTGTCTATACAATATGCCAAGCTGAACTTAATGCCCTGAGTACTGAAAAGCCAATAATAAATGTACTATCAACGATCTACCATTAAAGCCAAATTCTTAATGAAAGTTGATACTCACATTGATTACGCTTTGAAAGATGCATACTAATATTTTTTTTTAATAGGGATGGGTCAGCATCCATGACCTTTCAACTCAAAGAGGACATCAAAAGTACAGTAAATGTATCCAATAGTAACAGTACCCAAATGCACAGAACACATAGTTATACAGAAGAATGGATGCCATTTGATTTTTCACCTCCTCGGTGGGATGATTATGAAAGTAGAAACAAACAGGTGAGCTTTACCGTGAAAACATAATTTTTTTACACAGTTTAAGAACTGTAAAGTTAAATTTATAGTATTTATTTCACAAACACAAAACACCAACATGATGTAGAAAGGGCTATTTTGAAATTGAAACTTTAACATAGATATGATTTATTATTATAGTTTTTTTAATGCATTACCACAATGCAGATGTATTCAGCTAAAAGATGGGGAAAAAGACTGAAAATGACCACTTTTTTAACCTTGCTATGTGAGCACTAGTTTTGAATTAAATGAAAAGAATACTTATTTGAACATTCTTTATTTTGTATACTAAGGTGTATCAAAGGGCTCAAGAATGTACACTAGCACTGAATGTATTAACGGATCTCGATACTGGAGTAACAATACTAAATCAACTTGGGGGAAATTTTAACCTCAAACTGTTTAAAGTAAGTATTTGGTTATGTAATACATTGATATATGTTAGTATTACTGTGAAAGAACTTTTATTCGTGGGGAACCAATTTTCGTGGTTTTTCGTGGATGACTTTATCCACGAATTTAAGTGTCCAACGAAATATAACAACTGTTGTCCAAATCACGACATGAAAAGATTCCCATGTAGGTTTGACTACCGATATGATCTAGAGAATACAATGAATATCGGCAAATCTGAGACTACTATAATAGTAGTCTGGGGCAAATGCACTATGAACTACAACTGAAGGCAGGATTATACCCATTTAATCTTGAAAAACCTAAACTGTACAACTTCTGATCTTTTAATTCTCATAAAAATATTTTTGATCGATGAAAGTCAGATTTCGTGATGATATGCTATGATAAAGTGTTCATTTATTATATCCTCATAATTTTGTAATGGAAATAACAATTTCATGCTGGGCTTGCTTTTGATAAGAATTAATTTTACAATTCAATGTACATTTAAAGCATTTGTTTATGTAACTGTTTTCTTTAAGTGACATGTTTATGGCCTAATTAAAACCTCTGATTGTCTTTAATCTGTTAATCATTCGATCTCAGGTTAATTAGTGTCATCACTACACGGGAGCAATAATTTAAATGTTTACTTTGCAATTTCCTTCAATCGAGACAATTTGTAACCTTCGTTTCTAATGGCTTCAAATCTACGCTCTATTCGTTTTTTTTTTTAGAAAACTAAAATCCACGAAATTAAAAACCCACGAACATGTAACTTTTGCTCTAACCACGAAAATTGATACCCACGAATTAAAGTACTTTCACAGTAGCTGTAAACTGGAAGGCCATACAGATATAGTGATAGAAATATTTACCATATAATATAAAAATAAGCTCAAGTCATGTACATATGAATAAACCTTTTAAAACCTTAAAATCACTTATTTCCACTTCAATATTATTATTATCAATATCAACGAAAATAGGATCTTTCCTAGTCATTGCTTGTATTACACTGGGTTTTTGTTATTTACATAACTACTGCAAATACAGTCTGTAGCCAGGATGTCCCTGAGGGGGCTATTTGGGGTCATGATGTTCAGACTTAAATAGTCAAACTTCAATCTGAATTTCCACTTCGCTAGTCTCCATTTAAAAAAAGTGTCATCTGAACCCTCTAGCAATGGGTGTGAAATAAATACAGTATCTTCAGTGACAGGAGTGAGTAAATTAAAGTTTATGAAAGTAATATTGTGAATGCCTAATATCATGAAAAGTGAAAAAAGATGATCATGCAGTTTATTTTCTTTAGCTGAAATGGTTTCATAGAAAATGTTTACAATATGTATTGACAAATATCGTTACTTTTTAGGCAAATGTAAAGTTCATCAAATATGAATTAATACTTTGCACTGCTATCCATACTGTTCACTTTGAATAAAAGGTGATGTACATGTGGGACCTTAATTAACTATAGAGCATAAAAAACTAAAAGGCATGTTGGCATATAGTCTTCAAGAAAAAAAAAAGTGTCTATACAATATGCCAAGCTGAACTTAATGCCCTGAGTACTGAAAAGCCAATAATAAATGTACTATCAACGATCTACCATTAAAGCCAAATTCTTATTGAAAGTTGATACTCACATTGATTACGCTTTGAAAGATGCATACTAATATTTTTTTTTAACAGGGATGGGTCAGCATCCATGACCTTTCAACTCAAAGAGGACATCAAAAGTACAGTTAATGTATCCAATAGTAACAGTACCCAAATGCACAGAACACATAGTTATACAGAAGAATGGATGCCATTTGATTTTTCACCTCCTCGTGGGATGATTATGAAAGTAGAAACAAACAGGTGAGCTTTACCGTGAAAACATAATTTTTACACAGTTTAAGAATGATGTGGTATGAATGGTATGATTGCCAATTGAGACAACTCTCCACCAGATGACATAGAATTTAACAACTATAGGTCACCGTACAGCCTACAACAATGAACCATACCACATAGTCTGACATGGATCTTTACCAGAATATCATGAAAAATGCAACAATTGCTATATAAAGAGCAGGACATACATTTCTTTATCCAAATATCGATGGGTTCTTGGTCATAATCTAATTTACTCAGTAATTTGTGATTGAATATTGTTTGTCTGATTTAGCCGGTACTTTGTTGTTGCAGTGTCCATATAAATTATATACAGAGGCTGTGCCTTGAGTTTGTTAAATTCTCCCCCTCCCCCCTTTTAAAAAAACCCAAAAAAACTGAAATGGTATGACTAAGTTACACTCTTATTCTGTTTCTTTTGAGTTAGTTCATATTATTCTATAATTGTAAACACTTAGATGCACAACTGTTATATATATATTTAAAATATAAGATATTCTGGCAAAAAAATAGGTACAAATGCCATTTTTAACTGTGGACATAAAATTGTAATATTTATCTTGATATTTGATTGTGACTCAAATGTTTTATCTTTTTACATGTTGCTTTCTGAAAACAAGTGAACTTTGACTTTTGTAATTACTTTATAATTTAGTACCACTATTATATGTCTATTTCTACATTGTAGAATTTATTTGATCTGTCAAAAGTATCACTTGTTGGGCATTCATTTGGTGGTTCTACCACTGTATGTGCTCTATCAAAAGACACAAGATTCAAGTAAGTAGATGTCTATGATAGACATAATTTGAGTAAGAGTTGGAGTTATTTCCTTGTCTGCCATGTTTGAGGGCAGACTTAACCAAAATAATCCGGTTCCTTATCAATATTTCCTACTTGCGAGGGCCTGTATTTCTTTTACCCTAAACACTTCTCAGATGATTGATTGATAATTTTTCAATGTCTATGCATATTTCGCCATCATAGAGCAGTGGACTATAATGACTGAATTATTTGTTTTAGAGCAGACTGGTTGATTTGACTTACCAAATGGATAAACAAATTTCATTCCCCAAAAACGGTAGAGGTAGTTTTGAAAAAGACAACAATATCACTGAATTTTTTTGGAGGCTTTCCTGTTAAAATACCATATGTATGCCATTCAAAACATTATTAAAGGCATTTTGTTTCAGGAACTTATCCACTAAATGGATTTCAATAGTGATGATGAAGATGACCTCTACTACACAAACAAAGACATTGTATCACTTCAACAAAAATCTTATAAACTGTTTGAAGAATTAATGAAAATTAAAGCATGTGGCCGATTTTTATCCTTTTTTCTAAATAATTCTGGAATAAAAGGTCAAATAACTCCTCCAAACAAGGCCTTAGAAATTGTCTCAGATTGCAGGATTTTGCATCTCAATTTTCAAAATTTTCTTATGGGGAAAGTTCAGGAAGAATAAAATTGATTCACTGAATGTTAACTTTTATCTGAAAAAACAAAATATTTTCAAATTCAAATGAACATTTGTGTGCTTTTGAGGTGCTCAGATGGCAGGAAATTGCATCTTATTTTGAAAATTTCGGGGCATGCCCCAAACCCCTATAGATCTTGCCTAGCCCTCACGATGATAGAGGTGGCCTACCAGGACTACCCAAATTTTTCTTGGTAGTCCTGTGGACTACATATCCTCTAATGTTAGTGTCTTACCCTGCATCATGTGGTACAAGTATGTTTGATAAAAGATTGCACTGAAGAATTATTCAAGGCTTAAACAAAAGAAAATGAATTGTTCAGAAAACAACCTTTCTCAAAGTCTATTTGTTGAATAACAAGTTGAATTTGATTGATTTATGAAGAATTTTGCACAAGATGCCCTCCAACATGATTACAAAGGGAAATAACTCTTACTTATATTATGTAAATGGAAAACTATCTAATATAGAAATAATATTTTAATGTAAGATTAATCAAGAAAGAGGAAACATTGTATTTTTGTGCATACTTGATGCAGTGGTTTTGTACAGTTTTGCTGAACATTTTGATAAAGCATGTGGCCGCAGGGTTCGACACTAACGGTAGTCCGGTAGTCCGGTGCCCCCCTAAAATCTAGGAGGACTACCCAAACATGGTAAATCAGTAGTCCTGTGGACCACCTGAAATTTTGTGTATGATCTGGCTATTTCAATGCTAAAAAATGGCATAAAAGTCCTCCTAATAATTTTTACATTTTTCCAAAACAGTGATGGCATTGGTAGGAATGTACGTAAATTTTTTCATATTTATGTTTTGATATTATGAAAGCACTTTTGAGATCCAGATTTCTGATTAGAATCATCACAGTGTTTGTAACGCACGTGGTTTTCAATGTAATAAGTACCATCATTGTTTCCGTTTCTTTCCCCTCCCCGAAAAGTACCTTTCAGGTTGAAAATGTCTGACAACCAAAATATACGTGAAAAAACTGCAAAAAAGACAGCAAAGGTCAGCAATAAATACGTAGATGTGTTAAAAAAACATCCCAATTTGGATAAACAAATTTCATTCCCCCCCAAAAAAACGGTAGAGGTAGTTTTGAAAAAAGACAACAATATCACTGAATTTTTTTTTGGAGGCTTTCCTGTTAAAAAAAAACCATATGTATGCCATTCAAAACATTATTAAAGGCATTTTGTTTCAGGAACTTATCCACTAAATGGATTTCAATAGTGATGATGAAGATGACCTCTACTACACAAACAAAGACATTGTATCACTTCAACAAAAATCTTATAAACTGTTTGAAGAATTAATGAAAAATTAAAACATTGACTGATTTTTATCCTTTTTTTCTAAATAATTCTGGAATAAAAGGTCAAATAACTCCTCCAAACAAGGCCTTAGAAATTGTCTCAGATTGCAGGATTTTGCATCTCATTTTTCAAAATTTTCTTGCGGGGGAAAGTTCAGGAAGAATAAAATTGATTCACTGAATGTTAACTTTTATCTGAAAAAAACCAAAATATTTTCAAATTCAAATGAACATTTGTGTGCTTTTGAGGTGCTCAGATGGCAGGAAATTGCATCTTATTTTGAAAAATTTTCTTGGGGGGGCATGCCCTCAAACCCCCTAGCTAATTCGGGCTGCGTTGCTGCCCTCACCTGTGATAGAGGTGGCCTACCAGGACTACCCCAAAATTTTTCTTGGTAGTCCTGTGGACTACATATCCTCTAATGTTAGTGTCTTACCCTGTCATCATGTGGTACAAGTATGTTTGATAAAAGATTGCACTGAAGAATTATTCAAGGCTTAAACAAAAGAAAATGAATTGTTCAGAAAACAACCTTTCTCTAAAGTCTATTTGTTGAATAACAAGTTGAATTTGATTGATTTATGAAGAATTTTGCACAAGATGCCCTCCAACATGATTACAAAGGGAAATAACTCTTACTTATATTATGTAAATGGAAAACTATCTAATATAGAAATAATATTTTAATGTAAGATTAATCAAGAAAGAGGAAACATTGTATTTTTGTGCATACTTGATGCAGTGGTTTTGTACAGTTTTGCTGAACATTTTGATTTTAAATTGGTTAACCAAAAATTATGCCAAATAAAACTCTTTAAATTATAATAAATCCACATTGTACATTTGAGGAACAACTTTTAATAAAAAGTTTTATTTTTACTTGGTAATTATAGTATTCACAAAAAATGAAATAAAATTGATATTTTTACAAACAAAGAAATCTTAGCATCAGTGGTATTGTATATTCTAAGCAAATAATGTATTAATTACAATGACAGGGTATGTGTTTTAGAAAAATAGTCCAGCCAGCAATGACTGTTATGTATTTATAAGATCAACTATAGTGTGAAGTAGGTTTGTATGCAGACAGACCAGGAAATTAAATATACATTTGTACATGAAAATGTAAGTTTTCCTCAATCCACGAAAATTGATATCCACATTAATAAATGAATCCACAGTAACCTAACTTTGTACAAGCACAAAATGTGGACAAGAAAATATGATTTCACAGTGCATGTTTAAAATATCAAATTTACAATCATTAATTCTTTTATAAATCAGATAAATAATGATATAATCCTTTCAATTTCAGAGTTGGAGTTATGATGGATGGATGGATGCATCCTCTTGATGAAGAAATGTATAAAAACATTACACAGCCTGTACTGATGATTAATATGGAGACATTTCAATGGCAGGAAAATGTGGATCAAATGCAACGGCTCCAAAAAGATCCCAAGGTTCAGAGACCTATGATAACAATTAAGTAAGAGAGTTAATTAACATTATAAGACTTTGGATAGTTTTTTTTTTATTTGTAGACTGTGTAGTATTATTATATGATTTGATATTTGGTCTGGAAATTTATAATGTTAAGTTGAACTGTGTAGAGATTTAAGAAAAAAATAAAATGTCAAAACGTCTAAAACAGGATATAGCACATTTTTGAGAAAAAGAAATCTGACATCCTAAGTATCAATTCAACATTCTATCTCACAATCATAATTCACTTAAATTAACAAGGTCCTAATAGCAAGGAAATGGTCAAACCTAAAACTTTTGTCATCAGAATTGTTTGAGACTCACTAAGAAATTGTTCTATTTTATTTAGTTTCAGCATTTCAAACTACATGCACAATTTTAAAGAAAACTTTTTGCTCATGTTTTTTTCTGCATGCGGTAATCATTGAAGGAAAATGAAATGATAAAAACCCTTAAACAGCAGTTGAGTTTTGTTATGTCTGAATTTGTAAATCTTTTAATTTCCAAAATAACAATATACTTTCTCTTGCAGAGGAACCTGCCATCAGAGTGTTACTGACTTTCAATTTTTAGTAAAAAAACCTCTTGGTATGTTTATGGATGTTCGACACACATTATCTCCAAAAATTGCCATAGATGTCTCAAATAAAGCTACACTAGGATTTCTTAGGAAGCACCTTGGTAAGTTTACTTCTGTTTCTGAAACTGAATTATATGATTACCGAAACTATAAGAGGAATGTATAAGCTAGTTTATTTATTCAAGAGCTATTACAGTCAGTTACGACTTACTGTCATCTGGTATTAAATGCAGGCACAGACATATGCATAAGTGTGCCATACTGATATTGACAATTCCTTTTATTTTATTTCTAAAACTTTGTTTTGTTTAGTCCAATTTAGGAAAGAAAATGCTGAGTTTTCTGATTCTTGGACCTTTCGTTACAAGATACAGATGTAGGGACATGATCTTATTGACTTTTGAAAACTAACTGTTTTTAGACAAAGAAATATCCAAGCTTGCATTAGACAACAAATTTTAGTCAAATAATTTTTAAAAAAGGTTTTGAAATTTAAATATTGAATTCTACACTGTCCTCAACACAGTATAAAATGTTGATTTCAAGTGACTTAAATTCAAGATAAGTTCAAATTTAGCAAAGAAAGAAGACCTGAACTTACAGGCAGAATGAAGATGTGTTTTGTTCATTTGACATGTCTCCTTCTGTTTTTGCTCATAGATATAACATTGATGTTTAGATCAAGAGGAAATTTCTTTCAAGTTGCTAGTTTCATAGAAAGGGTAACTAGGTCCAAATGTGGATATCATGTGGCACAATCATTGATATGCATCACAAATATATAAAGGAAAACAGAGTTCCCTTTTATTCTTTCATTTTCGTTGTATAACTTCTTTGGCAAGTAGCTCTAATAACTATGTGGTAATTAAATCAGTGACTTTTCACTACTATTGCAATCTTCCTGTATTGTGCATCAAAGTTATGGACCATAGTTGATTTCATAAAAAATAGATTAAAGAACAACACTTGAAAAAAATCTACATTTTATCTCCTACTTCAAAAATCATTTTGGCTTAAATAGAAGTATTTAAAACATGCCAGTCTTTTATTGCAAATGATATTGCAATTTTAAAATGTTGATACATGTATCTCTATATATTGTAACTTGATTCAGATTAAGAATTACAACTAGATAATTTTTGTATATTTTCTTCTTCTAGGACAAACAGGGGATACTTACGATAGTATCATATCTGGTGAAAATGAATATACTGTTTCGGGTCCAATCATTGCACGAGAAAGACCAGCTTGAGGGTTCCAGTACCTGAAAAGGACAAAAGCAAAATCCATAGATAAATCAGGAACTCATGATCTCATTTACTTGGCATTCATTGTTCAATCAATGCACAAGTTACGAAAAAAAATGCAACAAGATCCAGCCATATTTACACTGTTTTTAAATACTATAGTTTGTACATTCCTTTTTTTTTTTAAATGAATGTAAATTACATGTACCTATTGTCCTACTATCATAAAGGTACTTATAGTCCTACTATCATAAAGGTACTTATAGTGACCTGCTATCATGAAGGTACTTATAGTCTTACTATCATAAAGGTACTTATGGTCCTACTATCATAAAGGTACTTATGGTCCTACTATCATAAAGGTACTTATGGTCCTACTGTCATGAAGGTACTTATTGTCCTACTATCATGAAGGTACTTATTGTCCTACTGTCATGAAGGTACTTATTGTCCTACTATCATGAAGGTACTTATAGTCTTACTATCATAAAGGTACTTATAGTCCTACTATCATAAAGGTACTTATTGTCCTACTATCATAAAGGTACTTCTTGTCCTACTATCATAAAGGTACTTCTTGTCCTACTGTCATAAAGGTACTTATTGTCCTACTGTCATAAAGGTACTTATTGTCCTACTATCATAAAGGTACTTATTGTCCTACTGTCATAAAGGTACTTATTGTCCTACTGTCATAAAGGTACTTATTGTCCTACTGTCATAAAGGTACTTATTGTCCTACTATCATAAAGGTACTTATTGTCCTACTGTCATAAAGGTACTTATTGTCCTACTATCATAAAGGTACTTATAGTCTTACTATCATGAAGGTTCATATTGTCCTACCATCTTGAAGGAAGATTATTGTTTGAGGGTATTTCAAACTACTCTTTTGTAACGTCTATCATGGCCAACGCTTGAGAATCTCGTGTGAAAAAATACTACAAAAGATCATCACTCATTAATACACAATTCTGTTTCTTTTTTGCTGTTGTATATTTAGCATAGAAAGATGAAGATAACAGTGGTAACTATAAATACAGGTGTGGCAAGCATTCTGATGGTCTAGCTAAAAATTTGTGTCACCTTCTTGTCACAGTAATATCCATAGAAAAATGGTTATACTTAAGTCCAAGGGGTAGGATTAAAAAAAAGATAGATTGGAATAAAAATCAACCTGTTTTGTTTAAAGACATTACTTGAGTCCCAAGGACTAAATTTCATGTAAATTTGAATTAAGCAAAAATGTTGAATACATAACTTTTAATAACTTGAGTTAATACATCATACCTGCCAACTTTTCAAAATCTCTGAAGGGGGTGGGATTTTAAGCGCAAGAGGACCTAATGCTTCTCTTTTATTGTCATAAGTGTTTTTAATCTACTTCTATCATGTTTTTATTGCTTGAATGAGTATGTAAGTATTTAAATACCCTTTTAACTCATTTGAATGCCTGTTTTAAGGTGTACATATATATATTAGAAACCAGATCAATATTGAACTAACCACTATAGCAGGAAAATGAGTGAAATCAACTGCGATTTACCCAGGAAAACTAAAACCCACCTCCAACTTTGCTGGTAGGGGACTAATAAAAGTACCTCAGTGATTCAATAATAACAGCGAACTTGGAAAAGATGTGACCCTAATATAAAAACAAGTGATTAAGTGCAGAATTTTTAAGAAGAAATTTGGGAATTGGTAAAATCACTTGTAGCCTTACATTTTAAACCTTAATTTAATAGAAACACATAAAATCATGATGGAAGAGTACATTTGAATGTTTCTATTATATGATAGAATTGGCTAACACTTTATTAAAAGGGTTATATTTGTTAAATCCATATTTGCTTGATTAAAATATACCTTACAGGAATAGGTATTCACAAATGTTCACATGTAAAATTTGTCTTAGAGTTGTTTAGGCCCCACATGCATTCATTCTTCTGTGGAAACCTTTACCTACTGTTACATGGTATTGTTTCACAATCTGCACAGTGAAATGAAATTGTTGCTTTTGGTTTGACTTTGAAAAATCACAATTTGCCTTATTGCTTACAGCTGAAGCTATTTTATTTATTGTGGAAATGACAAATTTATACTTGACAAAAAAGAATATATGAAGAATATTGGGATATTGTAATGTTAATTTTATATATGCACGAGTGAACATTTGATCAAATGACTATGACATAACTGTAAATGTGCTTTGTTAAATGTGCTTTGTTAAATGTGCTTTGATAAATGTACTAGCAATTTTGTATTTGTACATATATATGTTTGCATTTTTTATATATTTTTATTTGCTCAGCAAAAAGTGCAAACTTTTAAAACCATGCCAAGTGTCTTTCATATAATCTGTGATATTTTGTCTTTTGTAATATGGTATATATTTTTTATCTGTACTTACATGGATTTTGTATGTATATGATTAAAGTGCAAACAAAAAGTGTAGCATAAATGTTATATGTTTAATATTTCATCAATTTAAGGTCTATCCTCTAGTTGTAGACATGAATGAGATGTCAAAATTTTTCGTCCTTAGCCCCCCCCCATAAAAATCAAATGGTAGTCCCTAATTTCATAACTTTTTTTGTGCAATTATTATTGTGATTGTTGGACAATAGATAAAAATGTGAGATTAATTATTGTGATTTCAGGCAATGCTGCATACGAACAATGCATTCAAAATTTAAAATGCAAGTTTTTATTTTCTCAAAACTATCTTATTGCAGTATTCGCAGTGATAAAAACATAGCAAAGATTTCTGAATTTTTAATATATATGTTTAAAATATTCTATTGTGTACATGATATTTTATATAATGTTTTGGCATTTGCAAGTTTCATTTCCATGGAGATTATATAACCCCACCCCCTAATTATGGTTCATTGACTTTGAAACTTTTACATAGTTTACAAGTTAATGTTTGTGTTTAGGTTTGTTTAAAGGGAACGACTTATGAAAAGTCAATGGTATTTGGTTTGCAGTTGTATTAGCATTGGCACATCTCATTTCCATGGAGATTGTTTAGCCCTGTACCTTCAGTCATGGTTCATTGACTTTGACTATTTGCATAACTTACATGTTAAAGTATTGCTACTTGAATTTCAACATTTGCATTATCAAAATAACAAATAGGGGAGTCATATCTCTGTGTTAACAGTTTATTTAACACAATTTTTTTTTCAGGTTTAAACTTTTAATGTCTTTTGTTTTTGCTCCCTTACTGTTTCTTACTTAAACTTTTTCACTGGAGTATTTTTATCTTTTACTTTTGTCTTAAAATATTTTTGTTAATCTTATATTAGAGTTACTATTTCATTCTTGTCCTGAAGTAGTTTTTTCATCCATTTTATTATTGTTTTGGGGTATTTGCTTTACTCTTACACTGGAGTATTTCTTTTGGTCTTGTGTTGGAGTATTTATCTTCTTACCAAGAGTGTTTCATTAAATTTTGCATTAGGGTGATTTTTATATTCTTGCCCTGGAGTGTATCTCTTATTTCTGGCATTTCTCATTACTATCAAATTATAATTTTTAAAATTATATGTAACCATATCCAGCTTGTTGTGAATACTCTCTCATTTAATGGTATGTGTTTTCATAGTGTTCAATCCAATATTTTTGTCAAAATATATACTGATTAAATGTTGGTGCTAAATCTTTGTATTGGTTATTTATGAAGTGAATTAGAATAAGTTATTTTTGCTATTCACAAAAATATATGAGATATTTTTTGTCTCAAATGCAGTATTGCTGTAGATTTTTTTCCAGACTGTATCTCTTTGTGTTCTATTCTCTGTTATTATATTGAAGTTTCCTTTGCATTCTAAACATTTATATACATAAGTGTCTGTTTAAATAGTTTGACATTATTGAATTTATTTTGAAATTCAGCTGTGTGACATTGAAGTTCTTTGATATGGGTAATGATGACTTTTCTTGTTTTGAACCACAAAAATTCATTGAATAACTGTATTTTTTTATTCTGGAAAATTGTGATTTTTGTACAAGTGCCTTACCATAAAGGGGATTTTTTAAGTGTCTTCACACATATAGTCTCAGATATTTGAATGCATGTTATTTTTTTTTAGATAACAGATTGAATCATTATCATTTTATACAAACAAAAAGTTAGAATAGAAAGTCTCAACACAAAAAATATATATTTAATTATCATCTACATATATTTGATGTCTATAAATATGTACTGCTGTATTCTCACAATCTTATTTTGTTTATTAAAGAAGTTTACCACTTGCATGTTAAACTTTACTTAAATTTCATAACCTCTCAGATTTTCCATGACAAGGCTATAAGTTTTTCTCAATATTTTTTATGATCTTACATCTCAAATAGACTTAATCTGATAAAATAATACAAAATTCAAACTATTTTTGATATAATTTTGAACAGATTAACACTTATTTAATGTAATGCATTACAAATAAAAATACAGAGACAATTTTAAATAATTAGATTTTTCAATTGCTTGTATATTAAAAGCAAGTACACAAACCTATCTGTATTTATCCATAATTTTGTAGTATATTACAATATCTTTTTAAAAAGATGGCAATAATGAAAATGTTGTTATTAAAATGTCAGCATTGAACCTTTAAAAGAATTGAAGAAAATATTGTGTTCATTTCATGTCATATTATAAACTAATTCCATATTCTTACAAAATAATCTAGAATAACTGTATACTTTGTACTAGTATATATTTTTACACAAGATTTTAAACAGTATTTTTATGCAAGACATTTCATTTTGTAAGAATGTGACAGTTGGGAATAAGTAGAGTCAGTTAAGAAAATCTTGCACAGTATTTGTCTTTGACAAACTTTGATTATAGACATCAATCATTCCACTATGTTATGATTTTCTGTCTATTTTTACTGGTACTTATTGTAAGATGCTATACTGTTACTATTTCATGATTTTTGTCTAGTCCAGTGCTCTTTGATGCCATATATTATTACCGGTAATACTTTAATACACACTAAAAAGAACTCCTGGCCTTTTAATAACTTTTGTATTTGCTGAATCCTGATTTGACCCTAACATTTTTATATGAGTTTTAAGAGGTAAATGCTGTTAACTGTAATGTGATTCACATATAATTATATAAAAGCCTTGATAGAAAATGTGATTCACATTTTATTATATAAATGCCTTAACAGAAAATGTGATTCACATTTTATTTTATAAAAGCCTTAACAGAAAATGTGATTCACATTTTATTATATAAAAGCCTTGACTGAAATTGTGATTCACTTAAAAAAAAAGCCTTGATCGTAAATGTGATTCACTAATAAAAGCCTGGACCAATAATGTTATTCACTTATCAAAGCCTTGACTGGAAATTGGATTCACTTATAAAATTGTAAAAGCTTTAACTGAGATGTGATTCACTTATATAAAACCTTGACTTAAAATTAAATGTATCATGTCAGAGCTTAAACCCTTATAAGAAAACACAATAGGTCCATTCATGTTTCAGTAAAAACAGATTTAAAATGTGTCACCGTTTATAACTTATGTAGTCGACCAGGAACATATATATTAACGGGACTTGACACTACCTAATTGTAGCCGATTTTATCGTCGGGTGATAGTTAATAAAGATACGATAAGGAAACGGACATGTGTTAGAAACGTACTCACTATTATCCTAATAATTTCTGATAATATCAATAAAATGTCTTTCAAACATAGTTTTAAAGTGATGCCAGTGTATCGAACTTGTTATCTGTCACTTCAAATTTGTTATAATCGAATTCATTTCATCACAGAATGGTACAGAATGCAAACAGGGTAATAAAAAAATGGCGCCGATTGCATTCCCAAATTCTCACACCATTTTAAAACACTTCACATTAAATACATCACACTTATTTTGGTCATTTAATTTGACAAAATATGTCTACTTTATGATAAAACTTGTATCTATTTACGACTAGAATTATGTGGTTAATTTATTGCGCAGTTCCGATAGTTTTTCAGTCAGACGCTACCAAAATCCATAAATCTCGCAAAGTCTCGTTGAGTCCGAGATTTTATCAATTTTATACTGAAAAGCCTATCAGATTCATTTCCCGTTAGATATACTGTTCCCAGAGTCGACCAATGCAAAAATAACCATGAAGCTTGCTTCAGTATTACTAACATATTAGCAATCCCTCATTTATCATAGAAGGGTAACTTGAAAGATTTATATTTCATTAAACCATTCATTGTTTGTTATTATTTTTTTCTTTGTTTCTTTTACAACTAGAATATTTAACTATTGTTTTGTTACTATGTTTTTTATGTTGCACAATAGAAGTTTGTTTTGTTACTACAAATAACCCATTATGTATGTGTCATATTGTATGACCGTGGAAATAATTTAGAAATCCCTTTATATATGTAGTTGGTATTTTCCTTTTAAGCACATATTTTGTATAGCTTTGATAAAAATTTATCTTCGTTCCCACTTAGAATTTGATTTTTACCTTGCACAATTATATTTTTACCTTCGCTGTAAAATTATTTTATAGTTCCTAAATCACAAATGGATATGAATTTTAATATATTATATACCCAAACATGGACAGATGTACAAATTAGAGTTCCTATGACAACTGTCAGAGACCTGCTGCAGATACAACTTACATTTTTTCTGCTTAAAAAATCTAAAACTAACACCATTGAACACTGTTTGGTAAAATAAACATTCAACAAGATATACTTTTCAGAAAGGGAGACTAATCTTGTAAATTAAAGAAATTGATAACAACATTTGAAAGTAAGGAATACAATATTTCCATGGTACAACATTTAAATTATAATAGTGCTTGCAATCACATTGCAGGGTTAGTAATTTACCTGTTTGGTTTTCAAGTAAATTAGACTGTTATTGTCTGTGAATGAGAAACTAATGATTGTTATTTTTTTATGAAAATAAAAATAATTTCTATCTGCAGGGATATATACAGCATTTTATTCACATTAGATGTAATATTAGTTTTGAACAAAATCAAACACAGTAAAAGAATATTAAAGTCAAGCTTTATTTAGTTATGTAGATAATTTTGTATAAAGAAAGTGAAATAGTTGAAAAATTGAGATTTTTTCTAAGTTTGTACAACTAAATATCGGTTTAGAAATGTCATAGCTATAATAAAGGTTTAAAAATTGGAAAGTTTTATTTAAATTATTTTATTGTTTATCTGCCACCCAATTAATTGTTTAAGTATAATTTGAATTAGTGACTATAACATCATCACACTATGATTGGCAAGCATGACTGTGAGGTTACAATTGATTATGATATTATTAATCAATTGTAACCAATTGTTAGCATTGCATTGTGCACACCAAGATGTTTAACTATTTTTGCAATAAAACTAAATAAAATTGTTAGAAGTGTCTTCATTATTAATTTTAACACTTAAGTAACACTTTCACATGAAAGGATGGATATGTATGTACTGTGGATGGTGGTTAGCATTAAACCAAAAGAAACAATTGTTAGAAAAAACTCTTATTATCTATACTCAAAAGCTAAACCTCCAGCTAAGAACACCAATGTGAATTTTCAGACAGCCCATTACATGTGATAGACACTAGATGTTACTCTTTTCATGTAATGCAACTTTGCAATATAGCCATTTGCAATTATGCGGCGTATAGCAAATATTAAAATCCAATCAATCATGAATTTACATCAAGCATAAATACTGTATACCAATATACATATAATAACAAACTAAATCTCATATACACCTGATTCTGTGTTATGATTTAACCTTCATTGATAGTAAAGGTTGTTCAGGAAAACACAAAGAAACAATTTTTGTCTCACAAAAGTCATTGAAAAATAGGGATGTCCCATGTACATTTACTCCATATCCTTTCATTTTCTATTGATTCTAGAGTTTGTCTCTAGTGCTGTGTGGAGGCAGTAGAACGTTTCCCGTGCTTGAGGTGTATGCTCTTATAATATTTACAGTTATGGTGTGCTTGTTCATGTGAGAATTTCTCATATTAATACACCGTCAAAATTTCATGTTTGGTTAAATTTGTTCAAAATACTGGTCTGGTCATATGTTTTGTATATTGCCCTTTCATACTATTTTAAACTACTAGGTTTTCTTACATAAATTTCGATGTGCCCGTGCTGTCTATCATTTGTTATTTAGTTTTATATGTATTGTCTATCATTTGTTGTTTCAAATTATTGGTCTTTTGTTGGGCAATGTATGACAAATATATGTTTAAAACCTCCCGTAATTATAAATTATGTAATTCATTGACCGCTCCTTTCAAATTACTTTATTTTTATCAATAGTACCGCTTAAGTCGACGCTAGGGCCGTCTTGACCTTGTTGTGGGGTATGAATGATTTGTTCATTGTTGAAGACCCTACATCAACTGTCAAGATGAAGAACAGGAATAAAAGCCCTGTTCATTGATAATTTTCTATGTTTTCTATGTATTGTGTGCGATTTTGTCCCATGTACATTTACTCCATATCCTTTCATTTTCTATGGTAATCCAGCAGTGGCAAAAGCGTTAGCTATTTGCATAAGATTTATATATCAGAAAGTAGAAGACCTTGAATACAGATGCCTTAATTTATGAAGTTAATATCTGTCATATAAAAATAAGGAGTTGTGGTATGAATGCCAACGAGACTATTCACCAGAGTTAAAATGAAGTGGATGTAAGTAATTATTGGCCACAGTATGGCCTTCAACAAGGAGAAAAAAACCCATATCATATAGTCGGCTGTAAAAGGTCCCAACATTAAAAATGTGAAACAATTCAAACGAGAAAACTAACAGCCTAAGATTGTCATTTGTTGCTGTATGTCATATTTGTTTTTATATGACCGCAAAAAATTTTTGCGGTCATATATTGGTATGACGTTGGCTTCGTCGTCGTCGTCGTCGTCCGAAGACACATTGGTTTTCGCACAATAACTTAAGTCTAAGTGAATGGATCTCCATGAAATTTTACCATAAGGTTCAATACCACAAAAGGAAGGTTGGGATTGATTTTGGGGGTTATGGTACCAACAGTTAAGGAATTTGGTGCCAAAAAGGGGCCAAAAATAAACATTTTTGTAACTTCCAGACAATAACTTGTTTGTTAGTGTATGGATCTCTCTGACATTGTACCACAAGGTTTAATATCACAAAGGGAATGCTGGGATTAATTTTGGGGGTAATTGCCTCAAAATTTTAGGAATTAGGGGCCAAAAAAGGGGCAAAAAACAAGCATTTTTCTAGTTTCATGACAATAACTTATGTGTAAGTGTATGGATCTTTCTGAAATTGTACTACAAGGTTCCATATCTCATTTCAGGGCCTTTTATAGCTTTCTATGCAGTATGGGTTTTGCTCATTGTTGAAGGCCGTACAGTGACCTATAGTTGTTAACTTCTACATCATTTGGTCCCTGGTGGAGATGTGTCTCATTGGCAATCATACCACATCTTATCTTAATAACTTATAACAAAACAATTTATGAAAAAAACAAATATGACAGACATGAACCAACAACATCCACTGATCCACAGGCTTCTGACTTGGGACAGGCACATAAAGAATGTGGCATGGTTAAACATGTTTGTGAGCGCTCAACCCTCCCCATACCTAATGAACCTTTAAAAATCAGTTGCTAGTCGCTTAACGCAAAATATTGATATGAGGCACAAAAACAACTAACATAAAAACAGTAGACACAAAGAGTACTCACAGTTACTTAAAGCTACTTTAAATTCAGAAATTATTGCGAATTATGCAACTGGGTGAGGAGCACAATTATAAGAACTTGCGTTCTGAAATCTGATATATATATCTTTAAGCAGAATTTCCTGAAATAGCAATAATTAATATCCCATTTTTTGTCCATTTTTCAAAAATTGCAATAATAAATGCATGCATTAATTTCTGAATTTACAGTAGTTCAAAACCAGTTACAACTGATAGATAAATTATGTTCTCCCATATTGAGATGTGCGAATATTATGTGAAGTTTCATCATTATCTGAGTTGACTGAAATTGCAGGAAGAGTTGATTACACAAAGTTGGTGGTGTCTTGAGAAAATTTTGATAAAAAATTTAATAAGTTCAGAAGTCTGAACAAGAATCAATTAAACAGCAAATCAGCAACACATAAGAAAATGCCTAAGGGTTATTTTTGAACATGTGTCGATAACAATTGCTGTTCCCTTAAGACTTAAGTAGATATGTCGTGCCAAAGAGACATATCTGTGACTGTGTCAATAATTTTTAGAAAATTTATCTCAGACTTGCTTCTTCGATATGGCCAAATATTACTTTCTGACATTATGTGATCTATCATTCAGAAACAAGATTCGCCTAACCTTGGAACTCTTTTCATGGAACAGTGAACAAGGTTCAGCTTTCGTTATTGGGTCCGTTTTCAATTACTATAAACTAGGCCGCCTTCATTTATAATTGGCGTACTTACTGATAGCCCTCTGGCTGGTTTCAGCCTACCAAGATTGATCTCATTTTTATTTCATGGTTCGTTGTTAAGTTTTTGTGGTTCGAAAAATTTTGGTAGGGGGTCTGGGATAAATGGTATAAAATCCTGCATTCTGGGCATTTCCAGAGAGCTTGATTCGTTGCATAGATTGATGATGTCACAGTTTGATTTCAAACCGTTTCATTGCGGACGGAGCTTAATATAAATTTTCAGCTTTAATGCATATTACAGGGTATATTGGGATCTACTTTGCAATTTCGCCTTCAGGAATATCAGATCATCATATCTTTGTCTTCTGAATTCACTGAGATATGGGGTACCCCCTATGTCATTTTATGTTATTCTAGGAATATTATTTTTAGTTTTTCTTTTCGCCACATGCTACCTTTTAATGTTATGGATACGGGAAATTGGATATAACTATATCATTTTATGTTATTGTAGGAATATTGAATTTTAGTTTTTTTGATGGATACGGGGAAATTGGACTGGAGTTTTCACTGTTTACATGTAGGTCCGTGATTTCAGATTATTTCTGGAAATAATCAGTGGTAAGATATTTTAGATTGACAAACGAATAATGAGGGGGTAGGAGGGGTCCGATCCCGAAAGCCCAAATTGAAAGACACGAAATCCTGTTTTAAAGGTCCTACCGTCCCTCAAAAATGTCAAATTGGAGTACGGGATGTTCTTTAAAATTTTTAGAATGAATAAAGTTGGGGAAAACGGGGAAATGAATACTCAGACAGGACTGCTCCAGTGCGGTGCCCCAGTACTTGATTTGTCAGTCTATTTATAGTTTTTGGATTAGTTCCAATGAAAATATATTCAATACTGGAACTCTTTTAAAACACCTGTTGTGATCACAAATAACATCTATTAGTTTACTAGAACTATCAGTATCGCTTTTCCTTTTTCTCCAAGAGCCTGTTTTTAACCAGAGATCCATGACAATTACTGGTTACTAGGTTAATGTAATCGAGAAATATCAAGCACTGACTGATATGCTGAGTTTTATCCGGGAAGAATAATTCAAAAGGAACAATGTCAAGTTATGGAAATTAAGTTTGAGACAGAAAAACACAAATGACTATATTTTGTATTTAATTACCATAAACAAATACACAAAAAAAAATTTCAGTGTCGAAATTTTAGTCAGGCAATTACATGTAGTTATGGCCTTGGTTTAGGCTGAGTGAGGTCACTTAAATTTTCAAATCATGTGATTTTCCATTTTTCATCAGATTTATATGTTAAAAGTGAAGTCTTAGGTGATAATTCAGACCTGAAAATATAATAAACTGTTGACACAGAGATATGTCTCGCCTGTCCGCATAAATTTCAGAAAAAGACAATCTGATGGACAGCAACATTGCTTATTTATTCAAAGTTGCTGGACCATGATCTTGTGGGCAGGCTAGAGTTGGTTGACAAACTGAGATGTACCGATAGAAATGCAACTTTATACAACATATCATTGATCTGTCACAAGTATGTCTTATCAAACGGACTTAGACCACACCACATCTTCCTATATCTATTAGAAAACTTAACATTGAAAATTGCTAATTAATTCAGTCACTGGACCATGACCTAGGGGGCAGGGCCTCAAAATAGTCGTTAAACAGATATGTACTGATAGTAATGCAACTTCATATAAAAAATCATTGATCTATCACAAGTAGATCCTATCAAACTAACTCAAGCAGAAAACTTACTAAAACAGAAAACTTAAAATTGAAAATTGCTTATCAATTCAAAGTCACTGGATCATGACTTAGGGGGCAGGGCCTACAAAAATAGTCGTCAAACTGATATGTACTGATAGTAATGCAACTTTATATTAAATATCATTGATCTGACACAAGTAGTTCCTATCAAACTACTTTGGATTCATCATTATTCGTTGGATACTAATTTTCGTGTATTTCCTGGATATAGAGGAACCACGAATTCAAATGTTCAATGAATGAAGAATTTTCAATTGGAAAGTATACAGAATTTGTCAAAACCACGAAATCAAATATCAATGAAAATGCAGATTTTCCTCAACCCAATGTTTTACCACTCGCTGACTCACTCTGTTAAACTCCACTTGGTATAATGTTTTCAAGAAATTACAGCCTATTCTTTGTCAAACATCCAATAAAACACAGGGTAATTATTTCTATCATTAAGTCAAAAAACAAAGTCATTTACTATCAAAATTTGTGTTTTATTCAGTTTTATTCCTGGATTACATCAATTAAAGACTGATAACAATAATGATATTCTCAATAATATCATTCTAATCTTAAGAATGAAATTCTGATTAATGAAAAATGAACATAATTGTATAAATAGGAACTTATTGATATGTAAAGCTAAAACACTAAAAAGACTGTCTACAAACATTGTATTGCAATAGATCTATCTGTACACCTTGGAAATCCAAAACAACTTGCCTCACATCATCAGGAATAGGTCAAGAACTTTTTTTTCAAATACAAAATATGAACTCTATTTCAAAAACAACTAAAAAAATTAAAAAAAACAAAAATACAAATTCATAAATTCCGAAAAATCTATTAAGTTTTACAATGCCAAATGAAGCTAAACCATTGATGAACTTTGAACTGTATATAATATGTATGAAATAAATCCTATTGGACCGAATCACTGAGGTGGGTGTCACTCTTCAGTACCTGTCAACAGCTAATTGTACAGGACATTTGGAGTTATCTCCCATTATTAAACATAATATTTAACAAAATATGTATATATACATTATGTACATACATTTAATTATTTTTTAAAAGCATTAAAAATTGTTTTTTTGTCCATAACATCTGATTACTAAATCTATGAGATGCATCTATAGACATAATCAGAGAGACATTCTTTTTGGACTTGAAATGAAAACTTAAAAAACTAAGATAAGTTACATTCTTATAAAATGATTTATTTAACGGTTGGTCAGCTAACGAAAAAAACAAACAACCCAAATCAACAAAATAATTTCAATAAAAAACGACTATGAATTCATTTTCAATGAACATTTATAAATACAATACTAAAACTACAAATAAATAAATAAAACTATCATGTCTGGTTAAAATTGAAACCAAACAATTATTAATTACAGATACATTAAGTTTTTCACAACATTAACTATAGATATAATTCTATCTATTTCTTACTTAAAGCAATACATATGTGTAGATGCTGGTTATTGCACTTTACATTCATCCATGGCAACTCTAAAGTAGGTATTTAAATTATCAATAATCACTAGCCATGGTTTCAACTCAATGAAAAACTTGACAACACAGATCAGAACAAAAATCTTATTTTGTATCAGAAACAAAATAAAACATGCTAAAATTGAATCATTGCAAAGTGTTAATATTTCAGCTTTATTTATCCATTAAAACCAGTGTTATATATCCGAGATTTAAATTTTTTACTTGACCATGAACAGTAGTAAATCCAATTCTACTATATAAAAATTTGGATTTTTGTTAATCAATGTTTTATTGTTGCAGCATTACCTTTGAACTGTCATCTTCCCATCTCACTAAATGAGACAAAAAAAACACGGTTTGTTCTTAGTGGAGGCCATTTCATTTATAATATTATTTTCAAGTTGCACAAATTGAAAACTTGATAATTTCTACAATCCAGTTTAGACAAAACTGACAGATCTTTAACTAACTACTCTGATACAGATTATAAATATGATAATATATAATTCTTAGCTTATCAACAAAATCTGATTTATTTCATCATCTGACTTTTTCTGGCAATTGTTTTACTGAGTCAATTAAATTGGGTTTTTTGGCCAAAAATTTGGACCTTATACAACTTTCAAACAAAATCACTAGGTACTTTCTCAAGCAACTAGAAATAGCTGAGAGTTTTAGGCTAGTTGAAAATTTGCTGCTATAAAATAGGGAAGATCAAATGATGCCAAGTTTCCCCTTCAAAAAATACTTGGATCTCCAGGAAGGCACTTAAAATTAGCCACATATAACAAAAATTCTGATACATTCTTTTCTGGACATGATTTTACTTTGTTGCTTCGGTTGGAATGCACTTTTCAATAAAACAGCTTTTTTTGTAGAAGATAGCGTAAATGCTGCATGATTTCCTGATGATTTTTGTAGTCACAGAGAACTGTTGTTGTCCAGTATTTTAATTATTCCCTACTAATGATTAATGGAAATGTACCTAAATATATTTTTTAATTAAATTTCCGTATTAAGTTTTCATTTTGATAAGTAATCTTAGGGATTCATGAAGATTTCAATAAAATGTCCATATAAATGATATAAAAAATACTTTCTGGTGCCTTACTCAATACAAATAAAAGGTCATTATAAAATGCCAATATTTCAGGTTATTTTTAGAAATAATTCTGAGGTTTTTATATTAGCTGCAAAACATGCTTAAGAATTAGTATCGCACAAATCAAAACTGGCATTTTAAATTTTAATTGTCATTAATGTTACATTTTTGTTCACTGAACAGTTCCAACAATAAATACAAGCAGTAATTTCAAAATTTACAATAACAGAGAATTACATACTTTTAAGCCTTAAGATTTACAGTTGTAGACCTTATGACATGTTCAAAAATATTGTGCAAAATAAAGTTATATCATATAAATGTTGGTATAAACAGTTTGTAGAATTGGACATAGTACAGACTGATCATTGTCACATTTTGTAGAATATGATTTATTTGTTGAACATATTGTTTTTGATAAAAACTACCATGTCATAAATACAAAATAAAATGCTTCGCTGAGCGCAGCCTGATACGACCGCAGAGGTCGAACCCTGAACGGTTGGGGCAAATTTGGACACAATATTCAAGCTTGATACTGTCTGAATTTGGATTGTGATCAAATTTTTGACATAATATAGGTTTCTGACACAAAATAAATGTGGTCAAAGATCTTAAAAATTTGAAATGGGACATTTAATTTATCTAGAATGGTCTGATCTCCAAAATCTAACAACATAGTTAGATTCAGCATATAAAAAAACACCAATAATTTAATTTTAGTTGAAATCAAACAAAGTTTAATTTTGGACCCTTCGAACCTTAATATGAACTAATTTGAAAACAGGGCCCAAAATAAAAATCTAAATGCACAATAAGATTCAGCAAATCATACAGCTGCAATAATTCAGTTTTTGATGAAATCAAACAAAGTTTAATTTTGGACTCTTTTGACCTCAATGTAGACCAATTTAAAAATGGGGCCCAATATCCAAAAAAATTATACAAGGTTAGAACCCCCAAAAATTAAAGACTTAATTAATCCCATCGAAATTGGTTAAAACATTTGTATTTGTTTTCAGTTGAAAATTTCTTGCTATTGCACAATACTGTGCAATTGAAGATTTCTTGTTATTGTGCAATACTGTGCAATTGAAGATTTCTTGCTACTGCGCAATACTGTGCAATTGAAGATTTTTTGCTATTGTGCAATACTGTGCAGTTGAAGATTTCTTGCTATTGCACAATACTGTGCTATTGCGCAATACTGTGCAATTTAAGATTTCTTGCTATTGCGCAATACTGTGCAATTGAAGATTTCAAAAATTTTGAAAAAAAAATGAACCCCCTCCCAAAAAAAAAATTGGAAAAAAAATTCCCCCCAACTTTTTGAACCCCCCCTCTTTGGAGGAATTACCCCCAAACTCAATCCCAGCCTTCCCTTTATAGTATGGAACCTTGCAGTAAAATTTTAGAGAGATCCATACACTTAACACAAGTTATTATCTGGAAACTAGAAAAATGCTTGTTTTTGGCCCTTTTTTTGCCCCTAATTCCTGAACGTTTGAGGCAAGTAACCCCAAACTCAATCCCAGCCTTCCCTTTGTGATACGGAACCTTGTGGTACAATTTCAGAGAGATCCATACACTTACACACAAATTATTGTCCGGAAACTACAAAAATGCTTGTTTTTGGCCCCAAATTCCTAAACTGTTGGTACCACCACCCCCAAAATCAATCCCAACCTTCCTTTTGTGGTATTGAACCTTCTGGTAAAAATTCATAGAGATCCATTCACTTAAAAGTTATTGTCCGGAAAGCAAATGTTTCTTCGGACGACATCATAGCATTATACGACGCAAAAAAATGCTGTCGTATAAAAATTGTTCTTATAACCATGTTAGAATTGTTTAAACCACCGGTGATGTCAATTAAAATTCATTGCAATTCATTTTCCCATACAAAAACTATAGGTTGAGAATATCACGGACTTTATAACAATAAAAAAAGTGTGGCATGACAAAAAATATAATTCCTCCATAACTTCGCTGTTGTTGAAGGCTGTAAGGTGACCTATAGTTGCTAACCTTGTACGTCATTCTGTGTCTGGTGGAGAGTTCTCTCATTGGCAATTATACCAAATCCTCTTTATTCTTATTTACAAAATATTTCTCTATGACTTGTAATTATTGAATCTACATCATTACACACACTTAACAATGACAAAAGACTGCTCCAAGCGGTAGTTGCACTCAGGTAGGAGTAAATTGAAGTCTAACATTACAAATACAAGTTCATCAGTATATCCAATGCTCACAACATTCAGTCATTGCAAAAGTTGCAAAAGATGTTTAAAATAAATGAAAGCAATATTATCTAATTGGGCTAAAACTGTCCAAGGTCAGCATTTATTGAATAGATTTTGTACATGTATACCAAATCTTAAAATTATTCAGAAATATTTACATTCAAAATGAATAGTTGAGTTATCTCCCCTATATGATTTAATAACTTAGACATTAAAACAATATTTTTCAGTTAGCAAAGAAATTCATTTTATCATGTTATTACAGTATTAATATCATAACCACACTATCATAATAAATAAGGAAAGATTAATTGATTGTATTTCCCACAACACTATCAAAATTTTTGGAGTATTAAAAATAAGGAAAGAGAAAATTGTTATGTCTCACAGAAAAACACAGCTTGTGATGTTGCAAATATTTGTCAATGAGAAGATGTTATTCAAATATAAAATATAAGATTTTAAAGTAAATCAAAGAATCCCATAGAAAAAATTAATGCATAAAAATTACCAAAAAAATATATTACATTTGTAAAAGACTTATAAAACAAAAACAACTTATTATGCAAAAAAATAAATCACTGAAAATATTGATGTAAAAATTACAGAAGATGCAACCAGGAAACAAAATACACTGTGAACATTGGTCATCAAAAATATAAATAAAAATTTTTAAAATGCAGTATTTCATTTGTGCCACAAGGTTATATTTCAGTTGTGCCAAAAGTAAATACTTATTTTGAGCCATTTTTTAGGTAATATAAATGAAGATTAAATGTAATCAGTGTCCCAAATATCTTATAGTTTTTTATTTACATAGCATCCCCCTTGGTATTTAAATGAGTTCATGTCCATTTGTCATACAAAACTGAAAGTCACTTATAAATTTGTTGGCATGTAAGAGGAGACAAGATGAACATAATTCAACCTGAAACAAACAGAGAAATGTATCCTTAATCTGTTATGATCATACATACAATGTATTGAAGAATGGAGACAAGTCTTATAAATGTAAAAAAAACCAACTTACAAAGTAAAATAATAAAATGAACACAACCATGTTGTACAGCAGAAAACAGAATCTCAACAATGAAAAAGAGTTTGAAAAGCATCTTGTGAAATTTCTGAAAGACGATCAAAGATTGTGGATGAAACTTTCCCATCCATACTGTTGCATACAAGTTTTGTGCCACAACAGACTTGTAATTTTAGTCCTGTGTGGTGTTTTATAATGGTTTTGTGAATAAAATACAGTTTTATGCTGCAAACAAAAGCTGTAGAAGTTGTGTCAACAAATTTATTAAGAGTAAAAAAGAACTCATCATGCTCAAAATCCTGCTCTAACCTTCCTGCTTTACCAGGTGCAAATGGTGAATAGTCAAAACCAATTATTCTTATTTATACTATTTACCTGTACAATTGGTGCAAACGAAATATGGTTTGTGGCACAAAACTGTTTGGGGGCACATATGAAATGCCAAATGACCCAAAGCTACGTCCAATTCAAAATGTTAGATAATTCATATTTTCAAAATATTTTGACATGATTTATTCATTTTTTTCTATGTTTTAATACAATGAGTAAGTAATTTAATATTTTCTCCTATACTACACTATTACTACATTTTTGCAAAATTCTTCTTTTTAAAATGAAGCAGATTGGATGTCCAAACTTTCTTTACTTTCTGTTTTTTTCCCCTAAATTTTAAAGTACTATATTCAATTACCATACAGATAGTCTGATCATTTTGTGTAGGTACCAAAATAAATATTCATTTTGAAAGAGCTATCCCAATACTGTAAGTTTTAAAGGTAAAGAGGCACTTTTTTATAAACACAACATCTCAAGATAATTTTTTTTTTTCAAATTATAAATTATTCTTAAAGCTTAATTATTCATTATACTACCATCCATTAAATTATATTTAACTTTTTCAAAACACCCTAACAACATTAAATTATCAAACAAACCCAATCAATTTAAAACCTGCAGTTTCTATACTTCCTAAACAATTTGTTCTTAAATAAGCATATTCCCATAGTACTAAAAACAACTATTTACCATAGTCTGAATAGCCTATGTAATTTTAAATAAAAAAATGATGAAATGCCATTGAATTTAACAACAAATATCAAAAGTAACAACCAATGTTACATATGTTACAAGTGATTATGACAGTTAGAAAAACTAAATATTTGTATTCTAAATAAAATTTTCACAGATAACACTTAACCTTGTAAGTAAAAGTCTAAACAGATTTTGATCTACTGTACTTATATTCTGAAGGAACCAAATATTTTCAGTTATAATTTTTATGCAATTTTTAAAAATAAGGAGATTTGATAATTTTTAATGTCCACAGGATAAGGATGTACAGATCTACATAATAAACAAGATTTTAGAATATACACCCTTTGCATTTTTGTCCAGAAAAAAAAAAACTCCATTCTCTGTATATATCTAACAGAGTAATTTTATTCAAAATCAAGAAGATCCCAGGACTTATTTCTTTAGAATTGAAAAATAAAAATGTTTAATTCAGAGAATTTTGAAATTTTACAGTCAACCTTGATTGATTTTCCGTCAACATAATAATAATTCAAATCCTAAGCATAAATTGGCAACACTACTATTAAACTATTAAAAAAAGAAGTATATAAATAAAAGTGACTTTGAAATTCAAGGAAAATTGAATAATAAGTTTTCAACCTTTATAAATACAAAACCATATTGCTTTTACTGCACAGCAAAATGTTATCTAATATAAAACAAACAAAATTCCGCTGTATCACTTCAAATAATAAAGTTGTCCTCTGGAGAGAAAGAAGTTTTCATCATTCTGAAGGTTACACTATAAAAGGCTATCATACAAAGTTTATAAACCAAATTTGATTGATATAACCTATACTCACATTTTAAAGAGTATAATATTCTTCTAGAAAACAAATTTGTCATTTTTTTTAAATATCCTTTCACAGAAAATGCTTAAATTTAAAAACCCATTGTTCAACAACAAACAAATATAAATGTTAAATGTGAAAACCAAATATTTACTCAAACAACCAAAAATTTCTTTACAATATACTAGTTTTTTTTAAATTGTTAAATTGAATATATTTTTTTAAATAAATACAATTAATTATTTTCTGCATCAGATCTTCTTTTCCACACATCATCATGTTTGGGATTTTTTTTCAATTGTTTCTTTTGCTCCTTAACATCATCAATGTCTTCATACATATGACTCCTCAGAACTCTTTTTTTCACATTGTCTGCTTCACTTGCAGGCTTGACTTCCTCATAAAAGTGTTCCCTAATTAACTTGGTTCCATTTTGTTTTGTCACAATACTAAAAGGTCTTCTAGATTCTGCTTCTTGAACACTTTCATAATTAGGATCTGATGAAGCTGCCATGTCAGAAATACAGTCTCTCACAGTCTGGTAATTAGGATCAAGAGTTACGGTCTCCTGGTTTGACAAGGTTCTTCTGTGATTAGAGTTACTCTCCATTTCTACAGGTGAGCCAGCTCCATTTGGTAGTCTTCCATCAGCTGATTTGGTCATAATGTGTAAACTGTCTAGAGAAGGAGGCGCAGGAACATTATGAGAGCGTCCACCTAAAAAATATAAGTTGAGATATGAAAGAATTAAAGATGCACATAATGATCATTATCCAAGATGAAAACAGTTCTGGTCAGTGTTAATAAATCAGTAAATGAATTTTCCATATGGCAGAGAACAGTCGCCTTTCCACAAATTTTTCAAAATTTCAAGTCCTGGTCTTTTCGGCTACTTCTAGATAAACAAGTTTTACTGTGAGCTATTGCTCACAAATGATCTCCTTGCTTTAAATATATGGTTTAAGTAAGTTGATGAGCGAATGATTTGAAAAATGCATCACACAGCATACTAACATGAAGCTTGATTTTAAATTTCAAAAAGCCCTGTTTTTAAGTTCCTGAGAAAATTGCAATGAAAATTTCATATATTGCCATATCATGTGTAAGAATATTTAAGTACTTTGTGAACGGGAAGTTGTTGAGTCCTGATTCTGAGTCACACAGTAAAACATGCTCACATCAAGCTTGTTTTCAAATTTCAGAAAGCCCTGATTAGTACCGGGTAATTCCTGAGAAAAATGCAACAAAAAATTTCAAACATTACTATTGTGTAAGAATATATAAGTATTTGGTTACAAGGAAATGGATAAGTGATTAATCTGAAATCTGAAAATGTATCAAACAGTTTAGAATGTTTACATCAAGCTTGGTGCAAAATTACAGGAAGCTCTGATTTGTAGTTTCCAAGTAAAGAGCAACAAAAATTTCATGAGACAAATGGACGGACAGACCGGCGTAAACCAGTACATCCCCCTCCTTTCAGAGCAGGAGTATAATACATAAAAGCCAAAATTGTTGCTAAATAAATGGTAAAAGTTCACAAAAATATAGATTATTTTGATTTAACATTCACTGGACAACTGCAATTTATTAGAAATAATTAATCTTTAAATTCATAAAGCTGTCAGTAAAGGTATCATATCAATGTCAAATCTGAAATGTCCTTACCAAGATAGGGCTACTAATAAAAAGGGAGCCACTGTCCAAACTGTCAGTCTATTTTTGCCATTTAAGGACTTGTTTTTTGACCAAGTGACTTCAGAATCAATTATGATTTTTCATTTCCCAAAGGGCCTTTTATTCAGGAGGTGAACTTATAAGTAATGATGTCAATTGGAACCCAAATTTTACTAAAATTTCATAATATATCACACAGCTCAATGGAAAAAGATACTAAATCCTAAATTATATGATCTAATATTTTGCATGGGCCAGAAAAGAGCCCAGAAAAAAAAAATAGATGACAAATTTTTAAGGCAAATGGATCATCTGTCAAGTGTTTCTAACACAAAACATAATGACTAGGAACTTCAACAGATTGTTTTTTTTTATATATGTATATATTGAAGTTCAGGCCATAATCTTGCCGGCGAAATGACGATTTAAGTCGCCAAAGAATTTTGAAAATCGCTAAATCTCGCTGGCCGACTGACTTCATAGCGAAGTCAAATCGCTATCAAAATCGGTAAAAGGGAGGCTACTTGTGATTTACAAGTCGCACAGGTGAAAAAAAATGGCGACTAACAAGGAAAATCGAGATTTACGAAACGACCCAGGACTAATACTGTCGACGATCAAATTAAATAAATACAACGGCGACTTTGAACATCCTCGGATATAAGATTCAAAACTATTCAAACGGAAAACTGACCGTCTGTTTAATTTATCATTTTACGACGATTTTCATCTGAGGATGTTGCGTAATCACTCAGCTGATTGTTTTATTTTTATTTATTACGAGTCGATCAATAGTACTATTCGGTAGGTTTAGGATGGGAATTAACGGTAGATTTATTATATTCATTGAATAAAAATTGAAATATAAAAGGTAGAAAGACAGCTGATGGATAATGTGATTGCAAACGTACGACACTCTACCAGCTTGTGATCAGCAGTTGATTTTTTTTCACGACTATTTCGTTGATATGGAAGATATCTTTAAAAAATGATAGAAATTAGCTCTTTATCGGTTAATTAATATGTGATTGACAGATATCTTCATTTATAGGCTTACAATCTTTAAAGAGAATCTCAATTTACAACTAACGTGATGTCCTGGACATTCAATAATGTTTTACAAAATAACGACAAGTGGTGATATAAATTAAATTCCCAGTCAACTGAAATTCATCAGGTAAACTGGGAGTCATATTTTCTGGACTTTGAAAAATAAATTGAGGCAGATGCACATGAATTAATGCATCATCATATTACTAGGCTACTCACTCATGTCCCAAGCAACAAATTTTATTTAGACATAAGTTCAAGTTGACAGTACAAATGGTATCAATAAATAAATAACAACTATATTGTCTAAACCTTTTATTAAGAACTTTCTATATATACATTTTGTACAATAACATAAAAAACTGCAAGTATATCTTTATTGCATCCAAAACAATTTACTTAGTGATAAGCATGAAAACACTATGCAACCGAAACGGTAATGGAATCTCACTTCTCCAAGAAACTGACCACTTCTCCCTCTCCAAAATCCTAGATTAGGCCCTGGAAGTTTCCTTAAAATAAGGCAGGTTAAGTTCAAAATTTTTAGAAATAAGAAGATGTGGTATGAGTGCCAATGAGACAACTCTCCATCCAAGTCATCATGTATAAAAAGTAAACAATTATAGGTCAAAGTACGGCCTTCAACACGGAGCCTTGGCTCATACCGAACAGCAAGCTATAAAGGGCCCCAAAATGACAAGTGTAAAACAATTCAAACAGGAAAACCAACGGTCTAATCTATATAAAAAACGAGAAACATAAAACACTTAAGAACCACATCAACAAACAACAACCACTGAAATAGGTTCCTGACTTAGGACATGTGCAAACAAATGTCTACTATATAATTCATTTCAGCTGTAATGTAATATACTATTTTTATACTTTTTAACCTTTGTATATATATTGAATAATTTTTAAAACAAACCTGTGGCACCTATTTCAGCATAATGGTCCATACATGGAGACTGATTTAGTCTATTCCTGCTACCATGGTTACCTTGATTTGTAACAACACCATCTCCAGAGCCACCCTCAACCTGTAAAACACAATCAAATATCAACTAATGTTAACAATTTTTTGCTCACTAAATCAGCAAATTTTAAGCTTAGGTTAACTTTTTTCTGGTATTTTTATCAATGTGGATTCATTTATCATGTTAATATTTTTTGGGTAGAAATTTTTCATGGATTAAGAAAAATTGTATTTCTGTTGATTTTTGATCTGGTGTTTTTTCAAAAGTCTGTAAATATATAAGCCTAAAGGAAATCTATACTTCATTTAACACTCAAATTTGTGGTTTTAAATACCTAAACCAACAAATCTGCAGATAATAATGAATCCAGAGTAACAAAAATTAGATTAAAAAGATTTAAGAATTCTGTATGTTTACAATTGTTGTAAATGTGTTTATAGATAAAAGGAACTATACAAAGATGTTTGTCAAACAATACTTTTTTTCACACTCCCATTCTTTCTTATTTCAATTTCTGCTGAATGCTTAATACACTGTTGAAATATAGTAACTAGTTATATAATCTTAAGTCAACTGCCTTAAAGTAAACAACATGATGGGTTATGGGTTTTTTGTTTGTGAGAGAGCTGTCTACTGTTTGATTTTATTACTGCATTTGTTCTATTTCTTTAAATTTAAGTTTAGTACATACACTTCCATTTAAACTTTGGTGGATAGTTGTCTCATTGGCAATCATACCACATCTCTTTATATTTATAATGATATTTTTACAACTTTGACATAGCTAAACTGAAAATAACATTAACAGCATAAAAAGATGTCACTGCAAAGGTATTGATATATGATCCCTAAATAGCATGCCAGCAAAATAGATAAAATCAAAATTGACTTTATTTTACAAAAGATAGTAATGCCACAAAATTATAAGATCCTAACTCATTTTTGTAAGATCCAAGCCCAGAATGTAACAACGTCATGCAGAAACCAGTAATTTACCAATTCGAAAAAACACAAGTCTCAAACAGAAAATGTAGAACGATTATTTCCATGGTTGGCAGTCAGGTAGCAAAGTCATATGGTCCTATTTGAAACAATCAGTTAAGTAATCAGTTAAAACCGTCAGTTATTAAATCAAAATAACTCAGGAGAGAGAAAATTGAAACTGAATTCCATAGGATGGTAGATCATAATATTTCAAATTAAAAGATCTTTATAGATCAAATCAAAACAAATATTCTTACAGTTAAATACAACTCAAGGTCAAAACTCTGGAATGCTAATTGTAACAAATGTTAAATTAAAACTTGTCCTGCATTTCATGGTAGGTAGAAGTTATGCTTAATAAGGTCCTTCTCAAAAATTTTTAAAACAATTTATCCAGAAACCTTTTATTTCAAACAGACACACAGATTTAGATTAATCGTAAACTGCCGGTATTTCTCTCTCAAAATATTTTGCAATGATTAATAAAATTTTTTAATTTACTGTTGCGTAGAAGTTTTCCAATAATGGTAAAGTTGCAGCTTCTGCCTGTTGATCAGCCACCGTTTCTGCTACAGTTTCGTAAGTATTTCTGGCCAATCTTTGGTTGATACTAGCTAAGGATTCTCTAGCTGTTATCTTGTGATATGGTGGTTCTCTTTTCTGTGTTGTCTGCTGTGTTGTTCCTAAAATTACATTTATATAAATAAAAGAAGAATGTGTCTGAGGATACTAATGCCCCTGCTCAAGCTTGCTTGAAATAAGTGAAAATACGTTTTGAAAGCAGTCTTAGGTATTTTTGCTGTGTGTTATTTTCATATTTTCTTGAATGTCTTATAACCGTCTGACAAGTTCAACATTAAATTTGTTGTTATGAGTTTAGGTATTAAAAATCTGAGTATTGTGCTTAGCATTGTGTATTAGTTTCATAAACTTTAAATGAGGCAAACTTAAGTAAGAGTGCGGAAACAAAAAATTAGCAATTTTCCAAGTTTTAAAGGGCATAACTCTCGAGTAAGTGACTCACTGTTGTTATGTTGTAGTGCCCTAAACATGCTAGATGCGTTTTTTTTTCATGTTGATTTTTTTTTTTCAACATTAATCCCGGAACATGTGGTAAGAAATCTATAATTTGAAAACAGATTTAGACCATGATGACCATTTTCTTATATACTACATTATATACATGTATAATATTAGTTTTCAACATTTCAGTCTTTACCTTACATTGCAAAAAAGTCCAAGCAACATGAATAGTCAATGACATCATTTTGTCCAATGAAAAATAAGTATTGTAAATAGGGAAATTTGAGCACAGTCATTTTTCACAATTTACCTACAAAATCTTATTTAGCACTATTTTAAATACACAAAATCCTGGTGTCCTTATTAATTAATTTTTCATAAATGATTCTGAAACTCTTCATGTACAGTTGTACATGTATCATAGACCAAGTGATTAAATCAATCAGAAATGCTTTTGTTCGTTTACTAATTTAAATTAAAGATTTAGTCAACAAAAACATCCACAATTATCAGAGAAAAATTACTAATAAGAGTGAATTAAATGCTGACAGGATTACCGCTAATCAATCAATATTTTGATCTGTGTAGCAGCATAGATGTATTGATACATCATGTACATGTATGGTAGCAGGAACAATGTTGTCATCATTTTAAAACTGATTGACAGGTGTCATCTACCTAACTGTAAAAAGTATAACCATGATAACCATATCCGTAATTTCCACTTGATTGAGATGTCTTCCGTGTAAATATAAACATTTGATTATTTTCATTTAGATATACAGTTATAATTTGAGGTAAAGATCTGTTGCCTGTTTAACTGTTGTTATAAATAGTTCCTCTACATATCCTATTCATCAAGTTCATATTGGTTTATGTCAGGGCCTAATCTAGGATTTTGAAGAGGGAGAAGTGACTTCTCCTTCCATGAGAGAGAGAGTAGGGAGAAGTGAAATTCCATGACCATTTTTGGTTGTGTTGTGTCTTCCAGCTGCTTTAAGAAAATTGTTTTATATATGCAATAAAAAATATACCTGCAGTATTTTTATATGATACTATATATATGGAAAACCCTTAATAAAATAGTATTGACAATGTAGTTTTTATTTATTAAGTCATATTTTGTACTGTTATTGAATTCGAATTTAAAAAATTTTCTAGTATAGTACATGTATATCATGCATTAGTCTCTTGTGCATCTACCTCAATTTGTTTTAAAATGTCCAGCACTTTATAAAGACATGCAAGAACTGCTTGAGAATGATTTACATGATTTAGCAATTTAATTTAAATCACCACTTGTCATAATTTGGTATACATTTGTAATATTATTGAATGTCCAGGACATCATGTCAGTTGTAATTTGAGAATCTCATGAATGATTGTAGGCCAACAGGCAATATCAACATGATCAATTAACTGATGAATAGCTAATTTTAATTTTTTTTATAAATTGTCTCTCTTATTAAAAGAATTGTTCCTAGAAACAAAACATGCTGCTGACCACAAGCTGACCATGTGTTGTACATTTGGAATCAAATATCCAGCACCTGTTTTCTTACTTTTTACTTTTCATATCTTATTTTGATTCAATGAATAGCAAAGCATTTGTTATGATTTACTACCTTGTGTACATCAACTCCAAGTCCCTTCTTTTCATTGACAATATTGTAATTTTTAGTTTACCTGCTGCACCTGCACCAGCTGCACCTGCACCAGCTGTGACTGCTTGATCTGGTGATGACAAATCATTCTGTACTAATGATGACCTTTGTGAACCTATCTGCACCAGTGAGGACCTTTGTGAACTTATCTGCACCAGTGATGACCTCGTTGAATCTACTTGAACTGATGACCTTTGTGAACCTGCTCCTCCAAGTAAAGCATCGTCAGGCTCAGCATATTCATTATATCTTCTTGGAGGTTCTGGTGGTAACATGTAAGGATCAGTTTCCTGGGACTGGAAAGTAAATGGATGTTGTGAAGTAGGTGTGGGTGTTGTGTCAGACCTCGACTTCATCACCACAGCATATTCATTTGTTGTATTTTCCACAACATTAAACTCTGTTCCATTGTGTGATATATTTGCACTCTTTGTAACATTTATTCTTGTGACTTGATTAGTTCTTGTAGACCTTGGTTCTACTGATGCATATGCATCAATAACTGTAGATGTTCCTGAAGCACCACTTTCCATGTCTCTTTCATTCACTTTATTATACGGATCCTCAATCTGACTATTGGCTAGTGAATCCATATCATCATCAACCCTATTATAGGGGTCATAATCTTTGACTCCAGAATATTGAGGGTCATCCTTCACTTTTGAATAAGGATCGTCTTTTACTTTGGAATAAGGATCTTCTTTAACTTTGGAATAAGGATCATCCTTTACTTTGGAATATGGATTAAAACTTTGACCCGAATCTGATTCAAAGTCATCTTTAAACTTTGAGTAAGGATCGTCCTTGACCTTTGAGTAAGGATCAATGTCAGTACAGCTTCCACCAGAACCTTCTTCTTTCAATTTTGCATATGGATCCTCAACTGATATAACCTTAACAACTGACACTCTTTTGACCTCAGCCATTGAGCCATCACTTCCTTCATTTAGAGTATCATAATCTCCTTCTTCATCTTCAGCACATGTATTAGCACTAGATAATGGCCGATCAGTTATCACATTGGCTTTCTCTTTCTTGGATTTCACTTCACTGTAAAAATGTTCTGGGGTTTTATGTTCTTCTACTAGAACTTTTCCCTCGGCAGACATCTTAATGTGGTCATAATTTGAGGCACGCTTGGCTAAACTTTTAGATGTAGTAAGATGATCATAATCTGCATCTTCCTCATCATCATCATCTGGTGTTTTGAGGGATGAATTTAGAGAGGATGTAGGTGGCGCTGGCAATTCCCTGTGTCCACCAGGCTGAGGTGAAGACCCAGAACTTCTGTAGGAGCTTCTGGAAAGCAAAATACATTGCTGTTACTTAACTTTTATTAATGAAGACAGTCTTAAGGGTTTGTGGAAAAATCATTAGTTTACAAATAAATATTTACAGTAGGTCTTCATTAAATTCATACAATCTTGTGTCATAAGTGTGGCAAAACATTACATCAGTACATTTGATTTTTTTCCCCTTTATTTCATAACATTTATATAAACTAAATGCTTTAGCAATTATGGTAGCCATGTCTACATTTACTCTGAATTGAATCTAAGGAAATTAATTTTTTTTTGTAAGTTTTAAGCAATATAAATGTGATGTGGAATGTTTTTTTAAAACCTCCCAAGCTTTAAGCAAATGAGCTGTCACTTGCTTTCATATCTGTTGTACTTTACAATGTTATTGCTAATTTCTGTTATCATTCTTATATAAGAACGTATATGTATAATGATTATATAATTCTTTTGTCGTTATAATTATTTAGCTTGTTCCCATTTCTTTAAACTTGGTATGTAAGGAAGTTACTGGTAATACTTTTATCAGCATTGTTAACTTAGTATCAAATATTGTTTATGAAAGCTTGTTAGGTGCTGTTTGAGTTTAGTTTGAAAAACGTGGCCATACCTTGACCCAGGTTCTGGAGGTAAACGCCCATTCTCTACTGGCTGTACCCCATTCTCAACATTTATAACTACACTGTGTGGGTCCAACGATTCCTGTAAGAAAACAAGTATACCTAATAACTTCTACTATGAATATGTGTTTTTTCTTTTGTTTCCATAAGCTTTATCATGTATTAAGTCAGACACACTGTCAACATCACAAAAAGTGTTTGACCTGACAATCTGAACTTAAATTTCCATTTCTGTCAAAGTATTTTGGTTTGAAATGATATATATCTTATGTCATTTGTGCATTTGTTGGGCATAAAATCTATGTCAGTATGTTGAGCCAAGGGATGTTCATCTTAACGGGAATATTTTTCATATCACGGCTTAGATGTATCTGATAAATGATCATATTAATATATTTTTGTAGGAAGGGTTGAAAATGTACTTTAAAATGTCAAGCTGGCATAATGACCTTGTCAGATCAACATTTAAATGTCAGAAATCAATGAATAGTAAAAGTGTTTATCTGGTAATGAAAATGTTATGAATCCAATGTATTCTTAGTGATCCTTCTTTTATTTTGTATGGAATCTGACTTGCCAGCTTTTCCGCTTTATTGGGATAACTCCTATGAGAGTTGTTGACTAGACTAGTACTCATAATACACACTAAATAGTCTTAATATATTTGAGCACATGCATACTCATTCAAAACCATAGATTTTCAGATTAAGTAAATTTATGACATTTATAAGAGATGCATAAGGTTTTCTTGTGCTTAAAATCCCCAGGAAGATTTTTAAAAGTTAGTACACTTAGATCTTTGTGACCTTTGTCTTTATCATGACTTTATGTAAGTTGTTTTTTGTGCTTCGTGCCAATCAAATGAGTCAATCAATTTCTAATTGATTTTTACTGTCTGCTCTTATGTTGTACTGTTACACTTTTGTCCCAGGTTACGGTGAGGGTTGAGCACTCACAACATGTTTAACCCCTCCACATTCTGAAATCTAATTTACTAATACTCTGGTGATAGTTGTCTCATTCCGAATCCTACCATATCCATAACATTTTTATGCCCCCGCAACTAAAAGTTGGGGGCATATTGTTTTACCCCTGCACGTCCCTCTGTCTGTCTGTCCGTCCATCCGTCCGTCCTTCCTTCTGTCCTTCCGTCTGTCCCATTATGGGTATATAGTTATTCGGCATAACTCCTCCTACAGTTTGAATCATAGGAAGTTTTCACTTTGCTGGCTGTTTGTACATATATTGAAGGTGTGCATGTGGCCAGGGTTTTGATTTTTATTAATATTTGCTCTTTTTTTGGGAGATAGTTGAACTTTGTCATTTTTTGGAGTATTTACTTGCATAAGAGGAGCCTTTCCAGATAACTCCTCCTACAGTTTGAATGCTTGGAAGTTTTCACTTTGCTGGCTGTTTGTACATATACCGAAGGTGTACATGTGGTCAGGGTTTTGATTTTTATTAATATTTGCTCTTCTGAGAAATTGTTGAACTTTGTCATTTTGCGGTTAAATGTTTTTTTGCATCTGCGGGGGCATCTATTGTGTCTCCTAGACACAATAATATCTCAAAGAAAGTCCTACATTGACTTTGTTATAATACAGTTACTTCAGAGTGGAGTGCGTCACTTCGTCTAGTTTTGTAATGGTTTATTTGATATGTTTGTATCAACTTCTTAAATGAAAGTCTGCACTTTCTGAATTGCAGGCTGTTTATGTACATGTACAATGTATTATTAATATTACTTTTATGCACAGAATTTTCTCTTACATTTTTTATAAAAGTACCACCTACACTTTTGCCAATATCTGCTATTTCATCTTCTTTCCTTTTTTCACTGAAAAATATATTTTAAATGTTCTAAACTTCTATAATACATGTTACATGAATTGCAAATGAATAGAGAAAACAAACTACACCAGGTTAGACGCCAACAAAACTGTGTATACACTGAAATTTATACTGATACATTTAAGACATTTCACAAGTTTAAGGAAATTGAATTTAAAACTTGGCTAAAATCTTCATCACCAGCTTTTTGGACCAGTATGGATGTGTATATATATACCCCAGAACAGATTCAACATACATAATGTACATAGTCATATTCTTTCAGGAGCTGA
This sequence comes from Mytilus coruscus, assembly GCA_017311375.1. Lineage (NCBI taxonomy): Eukaryota > Metazoa > Mollusca > Bivalvia > Mytilida > Mytilidae > Mytilus > Mytilus coruscus. The sequence goes on along the minus strand of CM029606.1, from coordinate 24,704,796 downwards.
ATATGTCAGTAATATAAAATAATGAATGATTTGTTCAAGTATTAGTAAGTGTACATAATGTTGGTATTATTACTTGACATTAATTGGTTTATTTTACATTGCATGGATAGGTAGAGTTGAGGTTTGTGCATCATGAAACTAGTTTAATCCAATCACATTTTACCCTTTTACCATTTCAGGCTCTTTTTCTAATCACATTATTTATTATTTGTCTGTATGGACAAGTTGAATGTTGATGGTTTGTGTACTTTTGTTTTATTATCCAATATTTCCAGTAATTGATTCCTGTTTTTTAAAATATATATAATTTTTACATTCTGTCCAGTAAAGTCTCCAACAAATTCTATTAACAAAATTAATGCATTCTGCACAATTCATAGTTCTATGTACTAAATTATTCAGGAATAAATGATGCTCCCGCTTGCATATAACGTTATAAAGGGACATAACTCAAGAACGGTAAAAAGACGCTACCCAAATTCGTACTAGATCTGAGTTTTGTGGTAATAAGCATTGTTTATAAGTTTCATAACACTTGATTGAGGCAAACTTAAGTTAGAAAACAGAAACGAAATATTCAGCAATTTTTCCATTTTAAAAGGGGCATAACTCTAGAACGGTAAAAGTGACACCACCAAAATTTATACTTGATCTGTGTTTTGTGGTAATAAGCATTGTGTATAAGATTCATAATATTTGGTTGAGGCAAACTGAAGTTAGCGAACGGAAACGAAAAAATTCAGCAAGTTTTCCATTTGTAAAGGGGCATAACTCTAAGACAGGTAAAAGTGATGCCACCCAAATTCAAACTTGATCTGTGTTTTGTGGTAAAAAGTATTGTGTATAAGTTTCATAACATTTGGTCAATGCAATCCAAAGTTAGAAAACGGAAACCAATTTTGGGACGTACAGACGTACGGATGTACAGACAGACAAGGGTAAAACTTACAGCAGAGCATAACAAAAAGCAGTACATGTAGTTTGAGATGTTTCAATTATTTGTTTATTAACATTGTTTACCAACCTGTTTCAACAGACACATAATTAAGATTACTGTCTATAGTAATTTACCTGTCTCCACAAACACAAAGTAGAACCAGTACAAACAGTACAATACAGGAAACCAAACCACCAACAGCTACAGCAGTCGACTGGGACAACAAACTTGTTGTCACAGCAACAGTCATCTTCACATACAAATTTTACATTTTTGGCTCTCTAGTTTCAAAAGCTGAAAAAAAAAACATTGAGTGTGGAAATAATTATAATTAACATTATAATGTTAAGCATTGAAGTCAATTACTAACATGACTAAGATATATTAAATTGCAAGCATGTATATATCTAAAAAGTGTTCAATAATATATTGTCAATCATTTTTTATATCTTTTATAAATGAACTTTAAGCTATTTAAAAACAACTGATCACAAGGTTTATGACATGAATATGTGACCAGGTTACTTTTTTGACAATCAAGCCCCTTTTTTAAATCTCCATCAGTGGATACCAATTCATGTATAAAGATAAATGCACAACATTTAAAGTACAGAGGATGCACATAACTCTGATCTATTATACTGAATCTCAGACATAATACATGTTATATTAAAGAAAAACAATACTTAATAATTATACCATAATCAAGACTCATGACAGTAACTGAAAGCTGACTCAAAGTACTTAAACTAATGATATTGAAATCATGCCATCCTACACCTTAATATGGACAGTTAATGTACTTAGGAGTAAATTTCATTTAGCAATGTTATTAACAATGTAGCTTATTATTTTGTTGTCAATTCTCCCATTAAGAGGTGGCAGAGACTCAGAGACAATTGTAAATTTGGTGTAAAATCTATATATATGCAAAGTTGTCAATAGTGCTCCACAAAACTTACATGAGTGAACACGATAAAATGTCTTGCCTGATTTACTGATAATGATTGAATTTAATGTTGAAATTCTTAAAGGTATCTGACACATAAATTTAACATTTAATATCAATGAACCATTTGTAACTTGAACAAGAAACATTATTCAAGAATTTCTCCCTTTCTCTCAGTCTTTTTAGCAATAAAGAGTAATTTGAGTATCAATGTAACATGATTTTGTGCATCCTAATTTCTGTCTTCATTTTACATGTATATCTCCACAACTGTTAAAGTTGGTAATATGAGTTTATTAAAAAAAAAAAGAAAAAAGATATATATTTTTTTCTCTCACTTATCGGGGTTACTCCTTCATTGCCAGTTTACGTAACAGTTACATGTAAGAATTTACCAACAGATACATGTACATGTATTGCTTTAAAACCCCAAATCCCATAACAAATAAGATGCAACAGTTAAGGACAAAGTTTAAACGATATAAATTTCCAAGATTTCCTCTCTTACTAATGAAGCTGCAGTCACCATTAAAAAACTGATTTTGTAAATTTTTACTTATGAGAAATTAAAACGAAATCAAATGTTACCTTAAATATGCAAGTAATTTCCTGAAGACACAGGAATAATTTTATCTGCTACCAGTAATTATTTCACTGACAGAAAAAATGCCAAGGGATGTTACTTCCTGATGTTTGTATCCCTAACAATAAAGCTATTCAACAAAAATCCAGTTTATCTATTTACAGTAACACAAACTATTTTTAAATTTTACTTCCTCCTTTAAAATTTGAAATTGAATCAGGTGTTTACATCCAAATTATTCATGCTCTATTGGAATGTAAACATTAAATTTAATGTTTGTTTTTTGACCATATAAAAAATATCTTCAAATCAGCTGTTTTCTATGTGCATGAAAATGACCTAAAAAATACTTTTAACTTCATTTTTAAGCAATTGAAACATTTTAGAGAGCGAAAACTAATCAAAGTACATGTATGAAGTCTTTTTGGGATTTCCATCTTCCTTCATCCTTTTTTAATTATATATATTACTGTTCTGATATGACATAAAATGGGCCAGTAAATGTCAATGGTGATGTAATTTAAGGCTTGGCTCAAACTGCTCAACATTGTTCAGTTTCTATTGATATATGTGTAGGTGTAATTAAATCAAGGTATGAAGCAGATCTAATTGTTTTATTACTGTACTTAACTTCTAATCCATGAACTGACATTAAGATAGCTACATGTATATATGTAAATTAAATCTTAACCTACTATTGGTAAAATTACATGATCACTTGTATGTACAATGTAGATGTATATTTGTTCATTGTTGAAGACCCTACATCAACTGTCAAGATGAAGAACAGGAATAAAAGCCCTGTTCATTGATAATTTTCTATGTTTTCTATGTATTGTGTGCGATTTGTCCCATGTACATTTACTCCATATCCTTTCATTTTCTACATGATGTATAGTGGAAGCTAACAAAATGGACCAACTAGATATTTTTGTTAATGTGCAAAAGGAATTCTTCTTCATACAAGCAAAGAAATTAATTTGCTATGAGTGATACTATAAATATATCTATTGACATTTCAATTGTCTATTGAAAACTTTCCAGCAAGGGGCTCATGATGATCTATGGAGTTGTTGCAAGAAAAATTTCAGTCTAGTTTTTGTCACTAGTTTTTTTAACACATATTGATTATTTCTTCTTCATGTTCTTACACCATCATTTTTTAAATAAAACATTGATGTATTACAGATTGAGAAAATCTTTTAAATTTATCATGAGGAATGGAAACTTGCATCAAGGGTAGAAAGGTCAAAACTGTAAATACACAAAAAAAAATGTACAACAATGTCCTGTCAATTTTTTTTATTAAAAGAATTCCAAAGTTGGTCTTCCACAGATTTTAAGAATAATTTGTACATCTAGATCTGATTCACAATAATAGTATCCTAAAATTTGTCACAGAACTTACAATTTGTAGACCAATCAATACATTTTTAAATTTGATAATGTAGTATACTGTTGTTCCTATGAAGACTAGTAGTTCCTCATTGTCCCCAGCCATGCCAGTAATTGAACAGGAAAAATTTAAGAATGAAAAAAATAGCATTAAAGACACGTACATGATTGTAACCTGGAAACTACCGCTGATATTATTCCAAACTCTTAAAGAAAATCATTTGTATATGTGAGGGGGGTCCATAATCTAAAAATTAAACATTCCTTTAGTTAAGTATCAGAAACAGAGACATGTTCATGCATTCTTACCTTATTTATACATATCCTTTTCAAAACATCAATACTTTATAATCAATATGTTAAACACCAGTTTGACTTAATTAGTCATCATACCCCCAGGTATTCCCTTCATGTTCATTCACAAATGTCCAAACATTCATCAGGATACAAGAATTTCACCTGTAACAAATAATGTTAAATGATCAAATTATGGCCTTCAGTTACATCTTACTATCACTATTGATAATCTATCTTGTTTGAAAAAATGTTAATTTTCATGTTTACATTATTGAAATACATGTACATAAGGGCAAGGTCTTAACTCAAGATAAACATACATTTTGTACTATGTGTGAAAATTATCTCTCATATTTCTCAAATAGTTTATTTTATTTTTAATTAAAGAACCTTTGTAAGCACGCTCACATACCCCACGCCCCCACATTGTCACTGGACAAACAAAATCTCACTAGATTCCTAAGTTCAAAGACTCATAACTGTACAAAAGTCAACTGATAAAAATTTTCTTGTGGATATGCACATTTACATATTATGTCCTCATTAACTACAAACTTTCAAGAACAGGACTGGCCAAAATTCTAAGTTAAAGGGGCATAACTCCTAGAAAAAAAATGCATCTTAATTTCCTGTCAATATGCACATCTACATAGTATGTCCTTATTATCTACAAAGTTTCATGAAATTCTGTTGTGCGGTTTCAGAGGAGTTGCGATAACAAAGTATATTTTGGCCAAAATTCTAAGTTAAAGGGGCATAACTCCTAGAAAAATAAATGCTTCGCTGAGTGCAGCCTGATACGACTGCAGAGGTCGAACCCTGAACAGTTGGTGCAAGTTTGGACACAATATTCAAGCTTGATACTGTCTGAATTTGGATTGTGATCAAATTTTTGACATAATATAGGTTTCTGACACAAACTAAATGTGGTGAATTATCTAAAAATTTTAAATGGGTTAAAAAATTTGTATTAAATTTCAATTGAAGATTTCTTGCTATTGCCAGTACTGTGCAAAAGAAGATTTCTTGCTATTGCGCAATACTCTGCAATTGAATATTTCTTGCAATTGCGCAATACTGTGCAATTCAATATTTCTTGCTATTGCGCAATACTGTGAAATTGAAGATTTCATGCTATTGCGCAATATTGTGTTATTGGATATTTCTTGCTATTGCGCAATACTGTGCAATTGAAGATTTCTTGCTATTGCGCAATACTGTGCAATTGAAGATTTCTTGCAATTGCGCAATACTGTGCAATTGAAGATTTCTTGCTATTGCGCAGTACTGTCCCAAGAGAAAATGAAAACGGGATCCATCGGGATCCCAATGAAATCCTGGTGAAATTGGCAGGATAAGTCGGGATAAGCATCTGAAGTCGGGATCCCATTCGGGATAAATATCTGAAACTGGGATCCCATTCGGGATAACTGTCTGAAGCCGGGAACCCATTCTAGTTGAAACAGGATAAATATCTGAAACTGAGATCCCATTCGGGATAACTGTCTGAAGCCGGGATCCCATTCTAGTTGAACGGGAAAACATAAACCAGAATTTTGTGTGGAAAAATATGTAAGTGTTTGGTAAACAGGAAGTTGTTGAGTGCTGAATCTGAAAACGCATATGGATCTATTCAAATAGCATGGTTGTTTTAACAAATATGTTTTTTATCCATTTACAGCCATGTAAGTAGTCCAAATAATTATGACGTCTGGCAAGGCTAGTATTTTAACTTTTTTCTGGGACGCCTTCCTTTTTTGTCAAACATTTTTGAAATACACAATTATTTATGACATAAAGCAAAGGTTATTGGTGTTAATTAACAATGTGTATGACACCAAAGCTGTCAGGTGAAGCCAATCACTTAATGGGTCACTTAATTTGACAGTTTACACAGCTACATGTAGCTGAACTTCTTGTTCATGGATGAATTACAATTTCAGTTTGACAGTATTTCTTAGTCCAAATAATTATGACGTCTTGGAACATGTGGAAGGCTATTTTAAATTTTTGCTTTGACGCCTTCCTGCGACGATGTAAGGCGTCAAAGGAAAAAAATATAATAGCCTTTCAAGACGTCATAATTTATTGGACTAAGTATTTCTAAGTCAGAAAAATGCCGAGATTTTCGCGAAAAAAATGGTAGGGCGTCCGAAAAACGTCAACGGCTGTTTGCCAGACAAGCTGGGGCGTTTCTGTCTCAAGTTCACATAATTGTTCTATTAATTGTTGTCCACCAGATATCAATGATAGGCCAATGATTGACATCCACTGGACAAAATGCTATCCGAACAACTCCCGTTGGTTTCTCAACTTATGTGAAATGTAAACAAGTCATGACCACATGTTTCTTTAGGATGAAAATTAAACATATTTAAGACAGGAAAACAGGATATTCCCGTATTTTATATTCATGAATTAAAAGTGACATTTTTTTGTAATTGTACTTGATAAATGCTTTCTTTCACGTCCGCATTTCTATCAAGTATGGCGTGCCAAGTTAACATTAAAGGCATCTATTATCATTGATGGCGAAAATGATTACAAAACGTCATCAAAATCTGATTCGCTGAATATGGAGGAATACGATGCAGATGTTTTCAGATAAGTGCATGCATTTCTAACAATTTTGATTTAACAGTTGGAAAAATTAAAGTTAACATTACACAATAACAAACAATGCAACAGTAAAAACATATGAGGCAAATTTTAATGGGTGTGGCAACTGAATGGTAGCTTCTGTGAGTAACATCACAGTACCCAAATTGCACCTATTCAACAAAAGCGGTGCGGAATTTTACAAGTTTTACTAAATAATTTGTAATTTTGTGATTTGACATTATACACGTCTTTCAACAAAGGTAAATATATTTAAATATACACAAACGTTCACAGTATATATCAACAGATGAAACATTCACTGAAAAAGTAAATCTCGAAACGTCGCCATGTATCTGTTATTATAATTTGATTATTGTTTGGAGGTAAAAATAATTCATTGAGGAACTATGATTATTTTATGGACAAATTATTTTTTCTCCGAAAACTGAAACAAACTTTTTTCCAAAAATCCATATTTGAGCAAATCACGTTGGTTTCTCAACTTATGTAAAATGTAAACAAGTCATGACCACATGTTTTTTTTTTGTAATTGTACTTGATAAATACGTCATCAAAATCTGATTACGCTGAATATGGAGGAACATCATGTGTATATGTGTATATAATGATTATAAAAATAATTCATTGAGGAACTATGATTATTTTATGGTTTTTATTTGAGCAAATCAACATCAGAAAGTCTGAAAGCATAAACTGAAAATATATTTATTTTTAACATAAAACAATGAATAATCTTGTTGTCACATAACAGGCATAACTGGTAGATATGTAAAAATTTAATTGAGTTGTGTGAATGGTTATTTGGTGAAAAAAATAAGTCGCTAGTTGTTTATCTTCAGGGGATAAAAAAGGGAGAGGTTAATTAATTTGATTCCAAATGACTTCCAATCTACTGTATAAACATGTATTTCTATTGAATTTATTGCTTCAAAACGTCTTGAACAATTGATTCCTTGTGGATTTTTTTTATACTTTTAGGGGATTTAATGATTTGATTAAATGGAGCTGCAAATTTTGATAGTAAACAGATTGCATGCAGATTCCAGTTACCTTTACTCAGCAATACAAGTTGGAAGTACAGAGACAGAAAATTTATTTACAGAAAGGAGAAGAACTTTACATCATGTATCCTTTCGCAACTTGCTCAAGGGTAACAAATAAATAAACCAGGAATCCCAGTGGAGTCAAGTACGAGCATGGAATTCCATTATATCCTGCTGGGATTTATTGCGGGATCCCCCCTTTTTTTCCGGGAATCCCAGTATATTCCAATCAAAATCCCACAATATCCCAGTATATTTCCACTGGGATTTATTTCAGGATCACAATTTTTTCCCGGGAATCCCAGTTTATTCCAATCAAAATCCCACAATATCCCAGTGGGATCCAAGTATATTTCCACTGGGATTTACATGGAAATCCCGCTTCTTTTGCGGGAATCCCTAAATTTTATCCCAGTGGAATCAGGTGGGATTCTAGCTGGAATTCCAGTGGGATCCCAGATTTATTTTCTCTTGGGGTGCCATTGAAAATTTCTTGATATTGCACAATACTTAATATAATAATTTACACATCCTGTTTGGTGTGTATCTCCTGCCATATCATTATTATTTGCTTTTATATATAAATCAGAAATAACCAACTTAAAATGGAAAATTTTAAAGGAAAAAAAAAGGACAAAAAGGAAAAAAATCCCCCAATTTTTGAACCCCTTATGATTCATCACCCCCAAACTCAATCCCAGCCTTCCCTTTGTGGTATGATAACTTGCAGTATAATTTCAGAGAGATCCATACACTTGAACACAAGTTATTGTCTGGAAACTAGAAAAATGCTTGTTTTTTTGCCCCTTTTTCGCCCCAAATTCCTAAACGTTTATGGCATATACCCCCAAACTCAAACCCAGCTTTCCCTTTGTGATATGGAACCTTGTAGTACATTTTCAGAAAGATCCATACACTTACACAAAAGTTATTGTCCTGAAACTAGAAAAATGTTTGTTTTTTGCCCCTTTTTAGCCCCTAATTCCTAAAATTTTGAGGCAATTACCCCCAAAATCAATCTCAGCCTTCCCTTTGTGGTATGGAACCTTGCAATACAATTTCAGAGAGATCCATACACTTGAACACAAGTTATTGTCTGGAAACTAGAAAAATGCTTATTTTTGGCCCCTTTTTGGCCCCTAATTCCTAAATGTTTAGGGCAATTGCCCCCAAACTCAATTCCAGTTTTCCCTTTGTGATATGGAACCTTGTAGTACAATTTCAGAAAGATCCATACACTTACACACAAGTTATTGTCATGAAACTGGAAAAATGCTTGTTTTTTGGCCCCTCATTCCTAAAATTTTGAGGCAATTACCCCCAAAATCAATTCCAGCATTCCCTCTGTGATATGGAACCTTGTGGAACAATGTCAGAGAGATCCATACACTAACACAAGTTATTGTCTGGAAGTTACAAAAATGTTTATTTTTGGCCCCTAATTCCTTAACTGTTGGTACCATAACCCCCAAAATCAATCTCAACCTTCCTTTTGTGGTATTGAACCGTATGGTAAAATTTCATAGAGATCCATTCACTTAAACTAAAGTTATTGTGCGAAAACCAATGTCTCTTCGGACGATGAAGACGACGCCAACGTCATACAAATATACGACCGCAAAATTTTTTTGAGGTCGTATAAAAATTGAATCGTAATTTCCTGTCGATATGCCCATCTACATAGTATGTCCTTATTATCTACAAAGTTTCATGAAATTCTGTTGTTCAGTTTCAGAGGAATTGCGATGACAAGAACAGAACTGACAGACGGACGGACGGGTGAAAAACATTATACCCTCCGCAACTTCGTTGAGTGGGGTATAATAAGAATTCCCTTCTGCAAGACAATACCTGACATAATAAATTTAACATTACTAACATGTCCAAGGGGTCTGATCTCATTTCATTGACATTGCTATATCTAGCTGGACTTCCTTCATTGAGAACTAATATCTGTGTTGAGAAGGCATCTATTTGTCTTTGGTGGATGCAAGATTATGTACAAATTTTTATTTCAAAATACACAGTCACACAATGCAAGTTTGTAGTAAATGAATGTACACTTGAATGGTTACATGGCAACTGAAATGTTGCTGAGTCTGGTAGCAATTACATTAAAGCTCATGTGAATATGATCATTTCCTACCGTCCATGGTTATATATAATGTATGGAAAAGGATGGGCTAACTTATAGAAAGTCCCCTGTGCCTATCCTTTAGATTGGACATATCATTTGAATTATTTTTTTCAATATACATAATATAATACATGACCCATTTTAATCAAATAAAGGCATCAATGCATTCAGATGTTCATTGTTGTTTTGTTTTTTCAATATGGTCATGTCTCTGTTATATTTTGTATGCATATATACATTGTGTTCTGATGTCATAGATTTTAACGAACGTAATCAATGCATCACTGGGAAATTATTGTGTCAGGGATTTCGATACCATAAATTACTTAAAACTTTTACTAAATTCTTTCATAGATACAAAGATTTGATTAGTAAATTTGGCTGTACCTGTAGAAAACTTATTAAAAATGGTATTTCACATCCTAAATTTTACGGTAATATTGTACTTAAAGCGAGGAAATCACTATGTGATCCGTGTAAACTCATCGAACCTTTAAACAAGCTTATAAGTAAGGGTTATCGTACCAATATTGTAATTAGATCTCTGAATATAGTTTACATTGGCACTAATATCGATTTTGTCATTAGCAAATTAAAACATAACTAAATTGCATCTTCTTTTGAGGCGGGATGTTTAGAGACACATAGCGTTAATTTTTATCTCTAAAGAAGTAGCTCCTCACTATCCTACTACCTGTATTTTTGGCATTGCACAAGTCATTTCTTCTCTGACTGTTCATACTAAATACTAAATCCCTGGGATGTGTTTTAGTTGATTTAAGCCTCTGATGCATGATTTTTTATTATTAATTGTTTTTGGCTTTTAATACTCATTCTCTGTAACCACTTAAACTTTTTCGGCACACATAGTCACCGATCTTCCTGAAAATTGGCTGATATGTAGATCCTATTAGACTAGTCAGAAAAATAATGCCAACCGATATATATATTGGTTGGTTACCATGGTAACAGCAGAGAAAGTTGGGATTTTTGAGAAAAATACAATATTTGGTGTAGTGTTGTGAAATTATGCGGCTACATCTATTAAAAAGAAACACAAAAACAATTAATTTCAGTCTTGTTTTAGTTAAAAGTTAAAAGAAGTTACGGGTAATCTACATAGAAACATATGAAATTAATTTCTAAAAAATGATCATTGTGCAATATTCCTCACAATACGAATTATCTCCCGTTGGTGGGTTACTCTAATGACTGGACCAAAACCAAAATGCTAATAACTTTTTTATTTCTAAAAGGATTGATGTCAAATTTAAATTATTATAAATTTAGACCATTCAATACATAAATATAAGAAAAAAATATAGAAAACTTTTTTTAAATCTTCATAAAACGTGACCTGACCAACGCTGACAATGACAGGACCAAATGAAAATGCTAATAACTTTTTTATTTCTTTAAGGATTTATGTTAAATTTGAAATATAATAAAATTTGATCATTTAATATATAAATTAATGAATAAATATTGAAAAAATAATAAAAATTCAGAAAATGTTACCTTCCTAACGTTGACAATGACCTGACCAACAACAGCAAAAACCTGACCGATGAAAATTTCTGTGTTATTTAATATTATTAAAAAAGAACAGAGAAAACAGTATGTTTTGGGGTAAAAAACTTGACCTGACCAACGTTTTACTGTGTCCTGGTCGTTAATGTACTACCTAAAACTTATTTATATCTTATAGGACAAAAATGTAGGATTTGCTTAAAATTTATGAAAAATTAACATTAAGATTAAATGGTAAAAAACTGGGAAAAACAGTTTAGGGTACTTTGACGAGCAGTGGATTATTTAAACTGTTTATGGTATTGAGTAGTATATTGTATTTAACTGTGTTGTAAATTATGTTGTATGTTACTGGTTATAATTTGACACGTTTGATCACAAATATAAAGTAACACACAAAAGGTGTGATTGAAGTAGGCCATGCATAAATACATATGTAAGTTGATAAATCCAATATAGTTTGTTTTTTAATATTTTCTTACAGTAAATAATTATTTCCACGTACTACTTAAGGCATGCCGGAGCCTTGTGTTGGATATCTTGGTAGTTTTAAATATTTTCATAAAAAACAAATAAACATTTCGCGGACTACTTGCGGTATGCTTGAGCCCCTGCATGCACGATATCCTGGTAGTTTAAAATATTTTCATAAAATATAAGTATACATATTCGCTGACTTTACTTGAGGGTTGCCAGAGCCTTGTCTTAGTTTTAAATGTGCCCGAAAGTCAATACATTTATCGTTTGCTAATATGTTTGTAAGCATTTTATATTTCTTATTTGAAAAAAATAATTGTTCAATCTAAGTGTTTCTATAAATTTGATGCAAAGCCAATTACATATAAATAGGTATAAAGTCATTTTTCCTGGTCATGATAACGGTCAGAATGAAGGACAGAAAGTCACAGACAAAAAGTCGCGGACAAAAAGTCACATATATAATATGTTATCTATAAACATTGACTCCTGTTTCAAAGTAAAATGTTTTTTTTTTGTTAAAAGAAAGACAATATACTAATTTTGAGAAGCATCTTTCTGTAATGGGCTTTCAGTGAAAATCAAAGTATATGTACATGTATATAATTCTTTTAAAGTTACCCTGTGTAAAGATCTAGAGTTATCATATTGTCAATATTTTTTAATTTGCTGCTAAAAATCCATGAAGATAATTGTTATTTTCTCAAATTTTCTCAAATTTCAATAATCCAATGCCTATTAGTAATGTTAATATAGTGCTACCATAGGCGGATCCAAGGGGCCCCCTCCTTTCATTGGAACATTTTGTTGATTACATATGGAATCAATGAAGCATGAATGTAGCGGCCCATCTCTTAAGACAGTCAGTGGGACCCCTTATATGAAAATTGTCTTGATGGTATATTTTCCCCCTGTTGCTCGTTGTAAGACCCGCAGTCACCCACTGTCAGATTTTCCAAGGGTCCTCGTAGGGAAACCGTATTTTTTTGAAAATCTCGAAAATTCTCCCCAGCCAGAACGTCAAACAAGAAATGTGTCGGATGGATAGCAGGGACCATCGAGTAGCCGACTATAACCGCCCTTGCTTGTTATGCCCTTTGTTTGCTAAAGGACCCTTGTGTTTATTCTTTTAGGGCTCCCTAGTTAACCTATTGAAATTTCTGTCCTTGTCCAATTGATCCCGATTTCCAGTGATATTTTAAATTGTCCTCCTTCATCCCAGCCTAGCCCTATTGCAGGACCTTTTTGAAATTTTCTATTTTTTATAACTTCACCTCAAAAATTATCTTCATGTAGATACTCATCATTCAATAATACAATATTATTCAAAACGTATAGCTATACATGCTTTGCCATTTCAACATTGAGATTAAAAGAATGAATAAGAAAAATAAACAGCTCATAATAAAGGTATTTTTTCCTTTATAGAAAGTTTAGATGGTCATTTATCATTTATTTAGAGGATCAACGTCTGATTCTTTTGGTTCTATTTTTTATTGTGTTGAATTGTATCAAATTATTGACTTTAATTAATTTTTGGTCAGTAGACTAGCACAGAACCTACAATGTTCCTATTAAATTTATTGATTTTGTTCTCTTCTGAAATATGCATGAGATGTTTGACATGTGGACATAAAGCAAACCACAACTAATCGATCATTTCTTTTTTACAAAATCTTTCCAGCCCCAAATATTGCACAATTGAATATTTAATTTTTTAAACGATTTTACTAGTATTTGTTTTTTCTAGTTTTTCTTGTATATTTTTCATGATCATGAAAACAGAAATTTCTTCATAATCAGCAATTTTATCCACATTAGAGAAATTGTATTTGTTTCCTTCCAGTGGTAACACCATTATCGATATACTATACTAGCAAAATTATTTATACATACACATGTGTGAATGCAGTGAAACTTAATAAGTGTTTTAGTTTTCCTACTTTTGTGCACATTTAAGAAACTAACTGAAACTTTTTCAAAATTGTTTTAAACTTGTGTATCATCATGAAATTGTTTCCATAGCAACAGAGTTAAAACTATTATACCTATATAAATGAATATGTTTAAAATTTTATGATTACAATAATTTCCACAAATTGTATATTTATTTATTCTTTTCTGACTGCAGAATTAGGTTTTAAAACATTTTTTTTCAAAATTTTTCAAAATTTTTTTTTCAGAAAAAATGAAAACTAAGCATTTTGTATCCATGGTAACAAAAAAATGAAACATACTTCCCCATTACTTTTTCGCATCATTGATAAGATATGACTATGGTATTTATGAATTCATGGTTGACTTTAACTGAGGTGTCCGCAAAAAATTATGGTGAGCATTCAAAAATGACCTCAAAAGGGTATTTTTCACCTAATGCAAACCACATAAAAAGGGGGGTATATGTAATTATGATTGAAAATGAATATGAAAATATCAGTTATTAAATTACATTAGTAAAATGCTTATATTTAATAAAATCATGAAAAATTAGTCTTTCTCTTAATCATTTATTATGAAAAATTATGTTAAAAATAGCCATTTTCAGCTTAAATCATAGATATCCAGAAGAGGTAAAACTGGTCATCGGTTGCTATGGCAACCGATATGCTTAGCAACCAAATTTTTGCCATTTTTTGTTTGTTTCATCAAAACTAGTAAGTGTGTGAAGTTTGAAGAAAATCCATGACCATGCGTGCCACACTCCCTATGTAAGAGTTTAAATAGTTACAGAGAACCAGTATTAACTAGCTGTCAGTAACTGCGAGTACTCTCAAATCGTACTTTCTCTTTAATTCGACCTGTTGATACTATTTGTAATACATTTTTGTTATTTTATATTAATATGGATCTTGTCTATATACCAGCTTTGATTATTTGAAATATCTACTAATTTTCACTTCTTCATACTACATTTATATGCACATCAAGATTATTCTCCTTAAATCTGTACAGGGAAGTTTTAGCTAGCTCTAATTTTATAGTTTTATTGTTGATATTCACCCCTTATGTATCTAGTGTTAAATTAGGTATTTATATGACAGACCTTTCTTGGTATTCCTAATTATTGGAAGATTTTATATAGACAGAAGTAGTATACCTAAAACGACAAAGTTATTTTTCATTTACCTATATATATTATGAAAACCGTTTTTTTTTCAAAAGTGATTATTTTCTAAGGGTTAAATATTTCATGGTGGTGTCTTGCCATGGCTTTGTTTGGACTTGTTTGTTTGCTTTTGGCCTTGAATGTTTGTCCCTAATATTTTATTAACTATGTATTTACATTCAGGTATCACAGATCGAATTTATTCGCTCATATTCTGTTAATTTACTTTTTGATTGAGTTAAGCCTTCCAATTGATATTTTATTGTGTGGTTTTCTATGTTGTGATGTTATACTATTGTTTCAGAAAAAGGGAGAAGGTTTGGTACCATTAAAACGTTTAATCCCGCTGCAAATGTTTGCACCTGTCCTAATTCAAGAATCTGATGTACAGTAGTTGTCGTTTGTTTATGTAATTTATACGTGTTTCTCGTTTCTCGTATTTTATATAGACTAGACCGTTGGTTTTCCCGTTTGAATGGTTTTACACTAGTAATTTTGGGTCCCTTTATAGCTTGTTGTTCGGTGTGAGCCAAAGCTCCGTGTTGAAGGCCGTACATTGACCTATAATGGTTTACTTTTATAAATTGTTATTTGGATGGAGAGTTGTCTCATTGGCACTCACACCACATCTTCCTATACCTATTGTATATATTATACTTATTTAGTTATTCAGTTATTTTTCTTGATTAGTTGTACTAAAAGTGTATAATAACAAGAATGTGTCTATAGTACACAGATGACCAACTCGCACTATCACATGTATCATTTTCTATGTTCAGTGGACTGTGAAATTGGGGTCAAAACTCTTAATTTAGTGACATTAAAATTAGAAAGATCATATCATAGGGAACATGCAATTATATTAGTACTAAGTTTTAAGTTGATTGGACTTCAACTTCATCAAAAACTACCTTGACCAAAAACTTTAACTTGAAGCAGGACAGATGGACGAACGGAGGGACGGACGAACGAACAGACACACAGACCGAAAAACATAATGCCCCTCTACTATCGTAGGTGGGGCATAAAAAGATTTTTAAAAAAGTTGTACTGTGTTTTCTTATCATGTTTCTTATCCACTATTGCAGGGTTCTCAGTAATGAACCTTGATTAATTCTGGACTCACCATTTGTGGCTGGGACTCACCAAAAATTTCTGAAAACATGCTTAATTCAATGGTGGGACTAACCAAAATTTTGAAATATGGACTTTGGATTTACCAAAATAAATTCCTACTGAGAACCCTGTTAATGTATTTCCCAAATGGTCAATGTCAGACATGTATGGTAAAATAACGATAAAAATATGCACACTGAACTTGGAACTTTTACATGTTGTACAGCTACAAAATAATGTACAGGTACATGTATATAAGACCAGGTATATATATATATATAAAAGGAGTAATAAATAAACATATATCTATTTTATTTTCTTATTCAAATATCCTGCTAAATACATGGAATAACAGTTTGCTACAGATGACATTGTTTCAAATGCTTCCATAGGGACAAAAAGTGAAAATAATCACCAGAAAGGATTGCTTAAAAAAAAAAGAAGATGAGGTATGATTGCCAATGAGACAACTCTCCACCAGAGACCAAATGACATAGAAGTTTACAACTATAGGTCACTATAGAATGTTTATGTTATCCCTAAGTCTAGGTTCACCTGTGACTCTCAAGAGGCCTTTGAAATGGAAAGTTAGTTTCCCCTAACTGTTACACAAGAAAATTTTAAATGGTTGGCAGGCTGGAAAACTGTTATACTGTAAATTCAGAAATTATTGCTTGCATTTATTATTGCAATTTTTGAAGAATGGACAAAATGTGAGATTAATTATTGTGATTTCAGGAAACATGGGAAAAGCAGCAATATCAACAGATATATGTATCAGATTTCAGATTGCGATTTCTTATTATTGTACATGATATTCACCCATTTGCATTACATGTATTCATGGTATTTATAAAAACCTTGCGATAATTTCTGAATTCACATTATTTTATTTGCATTTCTTTGGGCGAAAATGCAGTTTTTTCTTACAGTGATTTCTTAAAGGGGCACTAACTGTCAAATTCATATTCACTGATTTGATTCAAATTCTCATATTTGATTTATAACATACTAAAGAGTATATACAAATTATAAAATGTCTAAAATAAACAATTTATGATGCATGTACTTGATAATTATGCATTAGCATTTTGTGTGTATTTTAGTCTAGAAGCCATCTAATTAACCATTAAGCATGTTAAGGTGACCTCCGAAGACTGCCAACCGTCATATAACCCGATATAAACATAACTATAGATATAAATAGGTAGTGAACATGTGCAATAGGATTTTTTAGGTCTGTTTATTTCACGTTATAGTTTAAAACAATATGTTAATCATATTTGTAACCTGTATAAGAATGAGATTTTGTGGATCAAGTCAAGTCAACCAAATGGTTTACCCTTGTTTCACTTCTAATGTTGACATTCTTTTCCATTTCATAGCTAAACACACCTAGTTTAGACGTAAAACATCTCTAGCTAAGGGGTTAATTGAAGGTCACATGAATACAGATTCAATGAGGTCGAATTATTCACTTGCAAGTGAAAAATTCATCAGCGATGTTTCCTATCTTATTTTGACAAAGTTGAACAAAACAGGCTGCTAAAAGGGAATTATTATTTCATTATTTCACTTTCATTATTGATTGAAAAAAAAAAAATCATATTTGATTTCATTTATATCTCGTAGCTAAATGCCCCTTTAAACCACTGACCATGCTGACAGAAAATTCTTAAAAAAAAACTTGTTTGACATCAATATTGATGTTGTGATATACATCATGTACATGATATACATGTACATGTAAGCTATTTTAAACTTTACGAATGATAAATGAAACATTTTTTAAGAAATTATCAGACAATTTTAGCATCATTGATAATTGTCTTAAATTAGAGACTTGCTCTTTTTTTTATTGATCTTTGAAAAAAAAAATAACTCAGAGGATAAAAAAACAGACCTGACAGGGTAAGGGGAAACCAACAATCTTATTGTCATGGCCAGATCATTGTCTGGTTTTCCACTGAAAAATAGTGGTTACTGTTCATGTTGGGTTGTTATGTTGGTAATTTATCTCATGAATGCCCTATTATTTTCCAATAATTCAAAGCCATCAAATTGCTTGTTCATGCAAGATCTAAGTTGAACCACTCAAACAGTGTTTTTGAATTCAAGTTTTTTTTTTTTTACTTTGGTAATTAAAATTACTAAAAATATATAGTGTACATGTACAAAAACATGTTAAAAAAAAAATAACTGTCAACAGAGGACCAAATGAGTGAACAATAAATGGGGAATGTGTCCATGGGACACAGATGAGCTTGATATGACCGCAGAGGTCGAACCCTGAACAGTTGAACAGGGCAAGTATGGACACAACATTCAAGCTTGATACAGCTCTGAATTTGGATTGTGATTAAATATTTGACACAGCATAGGTTTCTGACACAGAATGAATGTGGTCTAAGAACTGAAAAAATTTTAATTTACCTATTACGGTCCAATATCCAAAATCTAAATACATGGTTAGATTCAGCATATCAAAGAATCCAAAGAATTCAATTTTTGATGAAATCTATATATATATCAGAAATAACCAACTTAAAATGGAAAATTACAATGAAAAAAAAAGGCCCCCCCCAATTTTTTGAACCCCCTTATGATTCATCACCCCCAAACTCAATCCCAGCCTTCCCTTTGTGGTATATATGACACCTTGCAGTACAATTTCAGAGAGATCCATATACTTGAACACAAGTCATTGTCTGGAAACTAGAAAAATGCGTTTTTTTGCCCCTTTTTGGCCCCTTATTCCTAAACATTTAGGGCAATTACCCCGAAACTCAAACTCAGCTTTCCCTTTGTGATATGGAACCTTGTAGTACAATTTCATGAAGATCCCTAAACTTCCACACAAGTTATTGTCCTGAAACTAGAAAAATGCTTGTTTTTTGCCCCTTTTTGGCCCCTAATTCCTAAAATTTGAGGCAATTACCCCCAAAATCAATCTCAACCTTCCCTTTGTGGTATGGTACCTTGCAGTACAATTTCAGAGAGATCCATACACTTGAACACAAGTTACTGTCTGGAAACTAGAAAAATGCTTATTTTTGGCCCCTTATTCCTAAACTTTTTGGGCAATTACCCCCAAGCTCAATTCCAGCTTTCCCTTTGTGGTATGGAACCTTGTAGTACAATTTCAGAAAGATCCATACACTTCCACACAAGTTATTGTCATGAAACTAGAAAAATGCTTGTTTTTTGCCCCTTTTTGGCCCCTAATTCCTAAAATTTTGAGGCAATTACCCCCAAAATCAATCCCAGCATTCCCTTTGTGATATGAAACCTTGTGGTACAATGTCAGAGAGATCCATACACTAACAAACAAGTTATTGTCTGGAAGTTACAAAAATGCTTATTTTTGGCCCCTAATTCCTTAACTGTTGGTACCATAACCCCCAAAATCAATCCCAACCTTCCTTTTGTGGTATTGAACCTTATGGTAAAATTTCATAGAGATCCATTCACTTAAACTAAAGTTATTGTGCAAAAACCAATGTGTCTTGGGACGACGATGACGACGACGACGCCAAACTCATACCAATATACGACCGCAAAAAATTAAAAAGGGACATAACTGAAGAACTGTAAAAGTGATGCTACCCAGTTTGTACTTGATCTGAGTTTTGTGGTAAAAAGCATTGTTTATAAGTTTCATAACATTTATCATGTTTATATACCGGTAATTAGTTGATGCAAACTTAAGCAAGAGAACGGAAACGAAAAATTCAGCAATTTTTAAATTTGTAAAGGGGCACAACTCTAGAGCAGTTAAAGTGGCACCACCAAAATCGACCTTGATCTGTGTTTCGTGGTAATTAGCATTGTGCACAAGTTTCATTACATTTGGTTGAGGCAAACTAAAGTTAGAGAACAGAAACGAATATTTCAGCAATTTGTAACGAAAGGAGCATAACTCTAGAACAGTAAAAGTGACACCACCAAAATTCAACCTTGATCTGTGTTTTGTGGTAATAAGCATTGTGTATAAGTTTCATAACATTTGGTTGAGGCAAATTAGAGTTAAAGAACAGAAACGAGAAATTCAGCAATTTTTCCATTTGTAAAGGGGCATAACTCTAGAAATGTAAAAGTAACACCACCAACATTCAAACTTGATCTGTGTTTTGTGGTAATAAGCATTGTGTGTAAGTTTCATAACATTTGGTTGAGGCAAACTAAAGTTAGAGAAAGGAAATGAAAAATTCAACATTTTTTCCATTTGTAAAGGGGCATAACTCTAGAAAGGTGAAAGTGACGCCACCAAAATTCAAACTTGATCTGTGTTCTGTGGTAATAAGCATTGTGTATAAGTTTCATAACATTTGGTTGAGGCAAATTAGAGTAAAAGAACGGAAACGAGAAATTCAGCAATTTTTCCATTTGTAAAGGGGCATAACTCTAGAAATGTAAAAGTAACACCACCAAAATTCAAACTTGATCTGTTTTTTGTAGTTATATGCATTGTGTATAAGTTTCATAATATTTGGTCAGAGTTCGCGAAAACTTGTTTTGACCTGTCGGTCATGGGACCGACAAAGCAAGAATATTTGTCAGTCCTACAAAATTTTAGCCAGTCCTAAAAATCTGTCAATTTTATTCTGAAATAAAAATAATAACATATTTTATCGAAAATAACTTTATGAATTAGTTTTATTTTTCACAGCCACGGACAAATAAAAATGAATGACCAGTTCTTTTCTTCTGATTGTTCTTATTTAAAGTAATCTTCACTATCCATTTCATCATCTGAATCACTTTTCAGTATTTGTTATCTCCATCGAAGGGTTCAGTCGCCGATTGTTTGCCTGGGATGGCTACATGAACAAATTTAGCAGGCCACGTGTAGATCGGCGCTTTTTCCGTAGGTTTCCGTTTGTTTATAATGGGAAACCAGTACCGGAAATAGCAGCAGGTACATCTGATGACCAATGTAAACGCGTATTGGAATTAGTTGCGGTACAACTAATTACCGATAAAAAGGCACTGCAACGGTCGTTTTACATCGGTCATCAGGACCGGCACTAGCTTTCAAAATACTGGTCCGAGCCTCATTTTGACCGACAGGACCGACAGGACCGTTTCGCGAACTCTGTTTGGTTGAGGCAAACTAAAGTTAGAGAGCGGAAACCAATTTTGGGACGTACAGACGGACGGACGGACGGACGGACAGACGGACAGACGGACAAGGGTAAAACTTAATGCCCCCTCCGCTACAGCAGGGGCATAAAAATCAGACACCTGCATGTTTATGTACATGTATGCAAACTATTTGGGTGTATCACAATTAGGATCAAAATCTAACCTTTGATGGCATGAAGAAAAGGAGATACTAAAGAATGGGGTATACATCAAGGAATTGTAACTTATTTCATCATTACTGTTGCTGGATATATTTTGCACCAGCAAGCACACAAAAGGTGAGACATTTTATATGCAAAAATTTCTGGCATCAGTGAAGATTTCATGGCAAAATTGGGTCTCAAAGTTGAAAGCAAATTTTCCTTTCAAAGTCCAGATAAAACTAGAGACTCTTAAGAGTCTGTGTCACTAACCTTAGTCTACATATGGTCTATGTGCATATTCAACAAAAGGACACTCTCCAACATTGTAGACAAGAATAGAATTCATGACAAAAATCTCTGTTTTGTTGATCTTGTATTGCTGATCATTTAGTCTGTTTAGTTTCTATCTTTAGTTTTTGCTCAAAACACATTAGAGGGTAAAAAAAAAAAACTCATTTAAGGGCAATCACTCCTATAAAGAGTGACAGTCTACTAACTATATTGTTAAAATTTAACTTGTCAGTAGATCTTGCCTTGTTGATCATTATTGTGATTTAAAGTGTCTATTTATCTATTAAAATTATTATCATATAAGGCAACACGCAAAAAAATGGTAAAAGTCGTCATTAAAGGGCAATAACTCCAATAAGGAGTCGTCGCACGAATTCCTCCATCTTGTCTCAACTGTAGATCTTGTCTTGCTGATCATTTTTGCCTATTTAAGTTTTAATCTATCTATTATAATTTTTAAGATATAAGGCAAAACTAAAAAATTGGTAAAAATCGTCATCAAAGGGCAATAAGTATAATCATGAGTCGACTGACGATTTCGATGATGAGAACTTATTTGTAGAACTTTTTTTGCTAATCATTTTTGCGATTTGAAGTTTCTCTCTATCTACATGTATTACAGATTTCAAGATAATAGGCAAAAAATAAAAACAAAATGGTAAAATTTGTCTTTTAAGGGCAATAACTCCTATAAGAATTCGTCTGACAGTTTTGACACATATGGACAATTGGTAGAGCTCAACATTCTGAACATTTTTGCCCTGTCAAATTTTCTCTATTCATAACGGTTTTCATAATAATCATGATAATAGACAAAACTTGCATTTTACCCTATGTTCTATTTTTAGGTTAAATTTGGCCCAATAGTTTCAGAGGAGAAGATTTTTGTAAAAGTTAACAGACGACGGATGCCAAGTGATGAGAAAAGCTCACTTGGCCCTCTGGGCCAGGTGAGCTAAAAACTTTAGCATTATGTTGAGGAACCTGAGGAAGGCGTCACAGCAAATATTTAAAAAGCCTTCAAAGACATCATGGTTATTTGGACATAAGACCATCAGGAACTAGGGCATAATGTGAATCAGGGCAAACAGACCAAGATTCATTGCCCCTGAGACAACTTAATTGGTATAAACACATATTGTATGCAGTTTGTAATGTGCATCAATACAGTACATTTTGATGCTAATAATGTGTGCCATAACAAATGTAACAGACAAAAAAGCAAAAATGTGATTTTTTAAGCTTATTTCAACACAAAATAGTAAAGACTTGTTGTAGTTTCATAGTATTATAGCTAAATATATACAATTTATACAGTTAACCATTGAGAGTCATTTCTAGAAGATTGGAAATTCAATTTCTTTCTCTTCTCCACTAATTCTATGTAGGCAGAATAGAAGATTTTCACATTTTATGATACCTTGTTTTAATTTCCAAGCATTGTTTCAATAATCAAAACTTTGAAAAAAATGCATTTATTGCAGTGTTTAAGTGAATTGTAAATTTAAATTACTGTGCAATCATATTGCTAAATAAACACCCTACAGCATGTACAGGGTCATGTCATTAACACTTATAGAAATGAAAAGGCGGATTATTGTTATATAAACATATCTGTGTTCTAATCTGAATAATTACTTATTAATTAGTGATGTACATATAAATTATTTAAAAGTAATTTTTCTTACATTGTTAATTCTTTATATTAGTTATATTTATTTGAAAAAATGAATTCTTTGGCTTTATGTTAACAGTATGACCAATCTAGACAGATGGGTGATTTAATAGATTTTGCATACATGTGAACCTCCCGACGGGAGTACAATAATCCCGTTTTCAGGGGTCTCCTCCCGTCCTCCCGTTTAGGAGAAAAAAATCCCGTGTATGAAATATTTCATGAATGAAAATTTTAAGCTTCCATTTTTGATAATTTCTTACTACCGTGCGGGCGTAATTGACACCGGTGTTAAATTTTACCTGTAAATCAGAGAAGATGTATAATTATATGGCTTCACTTGACAGCTTGAGTGTCAAACATACTGGTTATCAACGATGTTTACCTCTAGCTAACTGCCGTTGTGTAATAAAAACTTTGTGTATTGAAAAATAAATTTTGGTTACTTCCTTTGATTTATCCTGTTTTAACTTATTTTTCTTTTAAAATGTAAATTGAAAAAGAATATAAATGAATCATATTTTAATCAAATAATCATAAAAGATGGTAATTAAATGAATTAAAATTTTTGAGACAAATAAAAAATATAAATTTAAAAATTATTTTAGGAATCTAGACTTTTTTCAAGGATTAAATTGAAATTTATATAGAAAGTCTGACCCAAGTACAGGAAATTAACAAAATTTTAAAATTTTAATTGAACAAAATTCCTTGTCAAATTTAATTCTTATCAGACCCTGACATTGAGATATGTGTAAATAATACTTATCAGTATAGTAGATTATCAGTGATTCAGTTCATTAAAGCAAAATATTTTACACTGGTTGAGTGTTAAGCTTTCTAGAAGTATGACTATCATAATACTATTGTTATTGTTTGTTATTTTTTAATTAATTTATCATGTTATAAATATACGTGTATAGCATATTTCTTTCTTATTTGCCTATACAATTACCAATGATAAGGAGATGGAGACAAGAATACAAATCTATACACAAAGAAAAGGTCATAATGATTTATTTGCAAGCAGTGAACAATCAATTATCAAAACAAAACAAAACAAGAAACAGATTCTTCTCAATATTTTTTTTAATAATGTGACATCATTCAAATAGAAAGGCAACAAGGGTACTATAAACATATTACATTCTGATGGAAAGTTGATAAGAAAACACTTTAAAGACAATTTCTACATCATAAAGTTACATTTACGACAAAATTTATGTCGATAAAAACCTCCTGATCTGAGTCCTAATCTCCTGACCAAAATTTCCCAATCTCCTGATCTGAGTTTCACAGTCCATCACATGTATGTTTTGTGAGAAGTATTCAGAAAGGCTTTTCCATTAATATTTGTCTAATGTGTCTTCATGTACACTTGTCTCAGAGTTGCTAGAATAATACTTTCTCAAATGTATACACTTGTATTATAAGACTCTCGAACAAATAAACTTATTTATAAATCAAAATATGTTCATAAATATCTTACATGTATTGCTTTTGTGTTTGATCACTGAATTTTCTTTAAAATTCAGGCCCTTATTTTATATTACCCAGTATTGCCCAGTATTGCCCCGTAAAACCCAGTAAAACCCAGTAAAACCCGGGTTTTCCCAGTATTTCCCACTGGGCAGGGCAATACTCATAAAACCCGGGTTTTTGCCAACCCTGCCAACAGACAAACAACAGTACATGAAACACAACATAGAAAACTAAAGACTGAGCAACACCTGGGACTATTATACTAGTTACCCGGATTAGAATCTCTAGATTTTTTCATTATGATATGACCTTATTACCAGACTCCACAAGATTTTTTGAGAATTGCAAGGATTTAGAGTGAAAGATGTCAACGGCTGTGTAAATGTACGGAATAATTATAAACGATCGCCAAACATGTTTTATTGTTAATTATTATACGAAACAAAATATAATTTGTTATTTAGAATAACACATAAAAGAGATTTTCAGGTTGTGAAGTGATTTAAAGCATTGTGAAATGGTCACTGATTTATGGCCCCCGTTTTTATCCCTTTGCATTTAGGCACATTTTGTAACGAAATATATTCTTATATGACTAAAATAGAGCAACAAAGTTAAAATTTATTGTTTTTTCTTATGAAAGAAATCAATTTAATGACATACCATCAATAATTACAATAATAATTTTCTACTAAGAAAACAATTTTTGATCAACACACATAATATTTAACAAAATTATTAAATTTTAGGTTTAATTTTCAAATGAAAATGGTAATTAATTTCTCATTTGAATATACACAATCATGTCTCTGAGACATACATGTATAATTTCACAGTATGACATGTATATTAGGTGTGAATTATTTGATTACCAGGTAAATCACAACACGTTTTAATGAGTTTATATTAATTGACACCTTGTACACAGAAGTTGAATGGTTACTACACCACAGGAGTTCAAACTCTTTGAAAACAATTAAAATTCCCAATGTGAAATAAGATATAAATAACTCTTTAAATTTGTATCATATAAATAATAAGGTTTTATTAAATGGAGGGGCTAGCTTATATTTCGCATAACTTGTTTCCTCAATGAACACAATTTTTACAGAAGAAAAGAATTCTTGTAACAACAACAATTAAAAGGTGTTTCGCCGAGTGCAGCTGGATATGACCGTAGGGGCAGAGGTCCAAGTTCCGTCCAACCCTGAACAGTTGGGGCAAAAATGGACAAAATATTCAAGCTTGATACAGGTCTGTATTTGGATTGTAATTAAATATTTGACACATTATAGGTTTCTGACACAGAATAAATGTAGTCAAAGAACTTGAAATTGGTTATATGATTTGAATTTATATTCAACTGACGATTTCTTGCTGTTGTGCAATACTTAGTAAATCTGTTTTCAGACTATATACAAAGAATTAGCAAAATAAATTGTGACCTCCAATTTTTTTTTTGGAAAATTGATAATTTCTTTCCCCCTTTCCAAAAAAAATAATATTTGAAGAAATTTTCTTTTTGTAAAATGTGGTACAATTATAGAAACATCCATACACTTAAACACAAGTTATTGTCTGAAAACTAGAAAAATGCTTGTTTTTGGCCCCTAATTCCTGAACGGTTTGGGCAATTACCCCCAAAATGAATCCCAACCTTCTACTTCTGGTACAATTTCAGAGCAATCAAAATACTTATACACAAGTTATTGTCCTGAAACTAGAAAAATGCTTGTTTTGGGCCCCTCTTAGGCCCCTTATTCCTAAACAGTTGGGACCATAACCCCCAAAATCAATCACAACCTTCCTTTTGTGGTATTAAACCTTGTATTTAAATTTCATAGAATTCCATTCACTTTTACTAAAGTTTTTGTCCGGACACCAAATGTCTTCGGATGACAATGACGACGTGATAGCAATATATGAACGCAATATTTTTTAATAAAAATCAAAGTGCTTGTAAGCACTGAAGGGTAAAGATTGCTTTAATTTATCAGTGGGAAGTAAAATAAAACATGCATTGTATAAAGCATTGGTTAAAGGAAGATAACTCCAATTATAAAGATTACCTTAACAATGACATCATTGATATTTTTAGAACATATATTAGATTCCTGCACCTTGCACAAGTTATGTAATTTTCTTGACAAGTATAACATCATTTTGTAACTTGAATATCTGAGCATATATTTCATTGATAAATTTCTGGATAGGATGTTAGAATGTTATGATCAATGCACTACATTTTGTGTATCTCAAAAGTATTGATAAACCTTGGAAGATTTAGATATCAAGTCAGTACCATAGGGTTTTGATCGCATTTCATGCAATCTTCACCCAAAAACATAAATTGCTGGACATAAGGTGATATTATATATTT
Source organism: Mytilus coruscus (assembly GCA_017311375.1). NCBI lineage: Eukaryota > Metazoa > Mollusca > Bivalvia > Mytilida > Mytilidae > Mytilus > Mytilus coruscus. The sequence continues at coordinate 24,677,488 of CM029606.1, read as the reverse complement.
TTTAATTTAATTTTTTCTAATTGTACAGTATGTCAAAATGTATGTCTCAGTTCATAATAAGAAAATAGAAAAAAAAAAAAAAAAGAAAGTTATAATCGGAATAACAGCTTTCTCTAATAAAATAAACTGTAGTGTCTGTCTTATTGTTTATTTTATCATTTTGGAATTAATAAGATATACTTTACATTATTAAGACAAAGAAGAAACATTCTTTGCTGTACATGCAAAATCAAAGAGTAAATATTGTACCAGACAAAATGAAAGACAACTCATTCATTGTTAAAAATTAATAAAAATCAGGTACCTTGATTGGTAAATGTATAATAATTCTAATAATACTTTTCTACTAACAAAATGACTAAGAAAACAATTTGTGATCAAGACAAATAAAATTTAGTGAAATTATTAATTTTTAAGATTTAAAGCATACACCCACATTTGAGCACTTTTTAGCTGAAAGTTCATTTTTCATTGTTTCATAAATAAGAAAACAGAAATAAAAAGGAAAGAAAGTTATAATTGCAATTGCCATTTTCTCTTTTAAAAACAAATCTAGCTTCAGTATAATTGTCCGTTGTATCATTTTGGAATTAATTAAATATTTATACATTATTGTTATAAAATACAAGAAATTTCCAATCATTATTTCAAAACTGTTTGGAATTGGTAATGTAGAGCTGTTTGTTATGGTCAATAATAGCGAGTGCGTATTTTGACACATCTCCATTTCCTTCCATATTGGTAATTAGAACTGTCCCGACAAGGTAATTGATACGATAATTGAGTGTCAAGTCCCTTCAATATATTATGTCCCAGGCAACACAAACCCCACCAAAACTAGGGGTGATATAAATTAGACCATAAAAATAAGGTTTCTCAATTGAATTGTTTCGTATTTTTCATGTCTGAGCCTTTTATAGCTGACTTTACAGTAGGGTTTTTCTCATTGTTGAAGGCCATATGGTTGCCTACATCCACATAATTTGTACTTGGGTGAATTATTGTCTCAATAGCATTCATACGAATCCAAGTCCGTTCACCCAAAACACGTTCGCTCCCATTCACGTTTGCCCCCTTTCACGTTCGCACCCTACACATTGTGCACCCCGAGTCCGTTCGCACCCTTTTTATTGGTTTTGTGTTAAATAATTTTTAAATCGCTTTTTGGTTAGTGTATTGCTATAAATATTTTTTTTGTTCATTGTTTCAAAATGAAGTGACTTTCTAAAAACGATTTTTGTGTTGAATATTTTTTTAATCATGTTTTGGTTATTGTATTGCTATAAATAAGTTTTTTTTTTCATTGTTTCAAAACAGGGACAGTCTATACTAGTTAGTCCCTGTTCAAAATAAAGTGAGGTTTTTTGTGCTGAATATTTTTTTAATCTTGTTTTGGTTAGTGTATTGCTATAATTTTTTTTTTTTATGGTTTCAAAATAAAGTGACTTTCTAAAAGTTTTTTTGTGTTTAATATTTTTTTTAATGTTAAGATACCAAACCGCTATTAAACTCAACAACAATAACATTTTGAATCTTCATTGTTTTTACTCATACCAAGCTAAATACATGCGAACTACATGCAGAATTTACATCAAAGCTAGTAAAAACAATAATCACGATTTTCAAACACATAACAATAACTTAGCTGTGTAAACACAATATTAACAGTAATCATACATAATTAACATATAATAATTAATCATCAAATCAGTTTAAAACAATATTTTATTTAAAAATTCCGAATTTTTATTTATGAAAATAAAAATATTTTGATATAAACATCAAAAACACATCTAATAATTCATCAGGTTTTTGAATAAAAAAAAGGGTGCGAACGTGTAGAGTGCAAACGGACCCAGGGGCGAACGTGTAGGGTGCGAACATGTATTAGGCGCGAAAGGACCCGATAGTCGATACCCATTCATACCACATCTCCTTATTCTTTACTCATATAAAATTAATCAGTGTAAGCTGATGCTTGATTTAGGGATAATATTCATTGATGAGGATCCTTCCCAACCAGGTAAAAAAAAGGTAGTAAAAAACTGGGGCGCGGCGAAAGCATCAGACTCAGTGGTCAGGTGGTACTGGTAGGGAGTCTGACATTTAATATTTATATATTCATTTTCATTTAAAATTATGAACGGAGATTCAAAAAAATATTTTCTATTGGTGTGTTTGGTAAAATCTCTTAGTACCTGTGTATTTAGTGGTAAGGTATTTGAATAAAATTGCAAATTAAACAAACTTACAATTTTACCTTTCAAAACAGGAAGTTATCTATTATTCACGAGTACAATATTATGCAGCTCCGGATGAAAAAGAAAACAGTTTCGGTAAAAATAAGAGCGTATTTTCCGGAAATAAAATTCATATGAGGAATTTCGAAGCATCAGAAGGGTAAGTGAAGCGTGGACACTAAGCTGATTCTCGACTGACTACTACACTTTGTTCAGCGTTAAGTACAAGCGGATTCCAGTTCGTGGACACATGATATGTTTTTCAACTAGACTGGCGGAGGAATTTATAAAGACTAAAATGATATAACTTATGATAAAAATAAATTGAATAAAGATGGTAACTCAATTAGGAGTTGTCGTCTTTCATGAACAGTCTCATTATTTCACATTTAACTGATGTTCTGTTCACCCTTAAGGACATGTGAAAAAATTGGCTACCCTTATCTAAGTTATTTTTTTCTATTTTACTCTCTGTAGAAATGATAACCATTTAAAAGTTTCATTTAAAAGAATATATATATTTTATACACTTTAATAGAACTGAAATGTCACATTGAAATAAATTTTTGCTGTTCTTTTCTGGATTTTTATTATTCTATCAGAATCGTTGTGTTATACTATCCCCCAAATTGAACTACAACGGTGAACGTAAGATAAACAAAAGTGCAATATAAAAGAGTTGTCTTAAGAAGGCAAACATTCTATAGGTTATACAAAGATGATAATTTTTTTGAGGTAATTTTACATATACGATCAACATGTTCTATCGAAAACTTTCATCGATGTCAATTCTTAGTTATTTAAAAGATTGAACACACTCTCAACATTAAAAGTTGTTTTTCAAGGTTCTTATCATAAAAAGGAAAGTTAAAACATCAGCTTATAAATCCATGTAGGATTTTTTTTTACATGAAACGGTAATTTAAAAAAATGAACATTCTCAACACAGGATACTTTTATGAAAATAACTACATATATATGTAATTCTGATAACTTGTGGATGTGTTTGTTTCAAACTTAGTTTACTACACTTTGTTTTCTATTCATTAATGTTCATACTGTTATTGTTACAACACACATTTAAAATGTAACCTCGAGGCACTTAAAAGTTACAAATTTTCTATCACATGTAATGTTTGTGCATTGAACTTCTTGCTGTCCGTCTTATACTATGATATTATCCAATTTGTCATGTTTTCTCAGAAATGAAGAATTCTGAGTATCTTTTAAGTATAATATATATTTTACACACATAAAAATTGTTTGTGTATAAATATTGGAGTTTATAAAACGTAGATAATCATATTTGTATGTAGAAATGGTATTCGGTAAATGACACGCCACTGTTTTATACCCCCCTCCCTCCCTTTCCCTTAAAAAAAATAAATAATAAACTGTTGACATAAAGATATGTCTAGCCTGTGTGTAGCTTTGATGGTATGATGCGAATGTTGAAAAGTAAAATGACAATACTTAAACTATGTAAACTACGCAAACAATTCAAAGTCAATGAACCATGACTGAATGTACAAGGCCAAATATTCACCCTGAAAATGAGAAATACCAATTCGAATAAAACAGCATATCAAATACCATTGACTTATCATAAACTTAAAACAAACTTTGACAGGTAAACTATATACAAATAAGGAGATGTGGTATATGATTGCCAATGAGACAATTATCCACCAGAGTTCAAATGAAGTGGATGTAAGCAATCATAGGCAACCGAACGGCCGTCAACAATGAGAAAAACACATACCGTATAGTCCGCAAGTTTCTAGGTCAACAGACCATGACAGAGGGGGCGGGGTAAAATAATCTTTTATGGATATGAGATGTACAAATGCCATTACAGCTCTGGGAATAGTTACTATATATTCTGTCCCAGTACAAATTAATGCATACCAAATTTTATGACCTACCATTTGTAGTTCCCCTTAAACTGACTTGATCACAAAATTTAATATATAAACTATGCAAAATTTTCAAAGTCAATATTCCATGACTGAAGAGAGGCGAAAAAAAAGATACCAAAAAAGGGACATTCAAACTCAAAAGTCGAAAATAAACTGACAACGTCATGGCTAAAAAGAGAAAAACCAACAAGGAGTATACAAAACACGACATAGAAAACTATATACCCACCAATAATCGCGATGATCTCAGGTGCTCCGGAAGGGTAAGCAGATGCTGCTCCACATGTGGCACCCATTGTGTTGCTCATGTTAGTACAAACCGGTGATAAGTCTAATTCGGTAGGTCACATTCGGGGAAAAGGGGATGGGATTGTAGTTACGAGAATTGGAACATATCCGTTGTCAGTGAAACGGATATTCCATAACGATCAACCAACTCGTGATTGCGTCCGTAAAATTTACGAATGGGATGATTTCAACTTCATCACTTGGAACTCTTGGTATAATAGCTTCCTTGTGAGCAGCACCCTCTATCAAGGAAATCATATTAGGAAATCATGAAATCATGTTAGGAAATACAATTCCAAGCTCCCTGGAATATCGTATCAACTGGGAGTAAGTACTATTTAGTGAGAGTACGAGGCGGAGCCACATAATCTCCATATATATGAGATAAGCAAAGTTCTATTACAACTGCATACTACAAATCATTGACCTACCACTTGTGTTCCCCCTGTAACTGATGTAATCGCACACCAATACAGTGTTGATGCTGACACCGCCGCCAAAAACAGCTAGCCTTATTCTCGCCTCCTCGACTTCTTAATTTTAGAGGCGAGACACAAATTGGTATGGAGACTGGAGTACTGTACCGTATATATTTATAATATTGTTGTTTAAAATGTTAAATATATATATGTATATTTTCTAAAAGACCAAAAAAGTGAAAAAGTATAATTTAACAAAACGCATTTGACTAACAGGTCGAACAACAGATGTTCTTAAATCCTGCTGACTGCCATTTGCGATTGCCAAATAAACGGATCACAAGTTGTTACAATATGTATCTTTTAGAATTATTAATTTAATACCAAACAAAAAACAATAAACTTGTGGAATAGATGGTATACCGCAAACAAAAGGTGCAAAAATTAGTACACCATATCCGGATTTCGACAATTAATGTCTCTTCAGTGATGTTAGGGATCGAAATGGTATTTGGAAGGCCATATAATTTACCTCAATTTAGGATAAACTCTTGAATTTTGAAGAGTCGAAATATTAGAAATAGGATGAATGGATCATATAAACCCGAAGGAAAATATAATACAAGCCCAAAACGAAAAAATATAAACAAGTCTTAATTGAAAACAACGTTCAAACCTATGAATGCGTTGGATAAAAACCGCAATTTTTATACGTGCGCATGCAAAACAAATTTCTTGATAGAGGGATCTAAATACAGCACAAACAACATTTTCCAAAAGACCAAAAAAGTGAAAAAGTATAATTTAACAAAACGCATTTGACTAACAGGTCGAACAACAGATGTTCTTAAACCCTGCTGACTGCCATTGGCGATTGCCAAATAAACGGATCACAATTTGTTACAATATGGATCTTTTAGAATTATTAATTTAATACCAAACAAAAAACAATAAACTTGCGGAATAGATGGTATACCGCAAACAAAAGGTGCAAAAATTAGTACACCATATCCGGATTTCGACAATTAATGTCTCTTCAGTGATGTTAGGGATCGAAATGGTATTTGGAAGGCCATATAGTTTACCTCAATTTAGGATAAACTCTTGAATTTTGAAGAGTCGAAATATTAGAAATAGGATGAATGGATCATATAAACCCGAAGGAAAATATAATACAAGCCCAAAACGAAAAATATAAACAAGTCTTAATTGAAATCAACGTTCAAACCTATAATGCGTTGGATAAAACCGCAATTTTATACGTGCGCATGCAAAACAAATTTCTTGATAGAGGGATCTAAATACAGCACAAACAACATTTTCCAAAAGACCAAAAAAGTGAAAAAGTATAATTTAACAAAACGCATTTGACTAACAGGTCGAACAACAGATGTTCTTAAACCCTGCTGACTGCCATTGGCGATTGCCAAATAAACGGATCACAATTTGTTACAATATGGATCTTTTAGAATTATTAATTTAATACCAAACAAAAAACAATAAACTTGCGGAATAGATGGTATACCGCAAACAAAAGGTGCAAAAATTAGTACACCATATCCGGATTTCGACAATTAATGTCTCTTCAGTGATGTTAGGGATCGAAATGGTATTTGGAAGGCCATATAGTTTACCTCAATTTAGGATAAACTCTTGAATTTTGAAGAGTCGAAATATTAGAAATAGGATGAACGGATCATATAAACCCGAAGGAAAATATAATACAAGCCCAAACGAAAAGGAGGACAAAATTGCTTGAAAGCACACACCAAAGAGAACACCAAAGTGAACTGCGCGCTGTAATCACAGAAGTTGCAAATACCAGGATAAAATATATCGTTATCAAATTAAAAATTCGACATTTGCAAAATATTCTTCTGAAAACAATCATTTGGCCGACCATATAACAACAGTATATTAGAACTGAGCTTGACTAAACAAACTTATTCGTTCATATTTCAAATTTTGGCCAGGGGACCCTAAACAGTGTCAAACATGGATTGATTGTTACAATGTCTCATTTTATGAACTTGAAATTACCTAGTTTAACTCTAGATTTGTCGTTTATCTCACGTGTCTTCTATTGTCCACATATACATTATTACAAGTTTCACTATGCTCTTTAATTTGCATTTTTACTGAATACATTTTGAATCATGATGGATTATGCTTGCACATTCGCTGTTTGGCATAAAATTATACTACTACCATACTAGATTAACAATGTAAGTAAGCAAATAAATAAATAGGATTAAATAGAATAGCACCAAACGTACAAGATGATACAAAAAATAAAACACAATGTTGTTTATTCTTTTTCTTCGAGGTCTAGTGATACAATTAAGTGATGCATTTGTGATTCACTAATTACAATAAAAAATAGATGCACATACAACTACAAAATTAGCAATGCAAAGTATGTACATGTATAGCCGTAACCAATATAACATAAGTTGAAAAGCACAAACATTACGTTCGAACAAAATCATGAATGGATCAAAGAAACAATTATGATTTCTAGCATGATAGCTATTATTAATATCTTTTCTAAACTGTGCAATATTTGTCAAACAGTGAAGCAAAATGTCGGCAAAAATTTGAAGTACATTTTGTACAATGTATTTCCAAGAATGGAAAATTCTCTCACTTCATGCAATAAAACAGATCGAGACTGACACTCACTAACAATTTTACATGGATTTCAGATCCTTTGTCCTGAAAATTCACACACCTATAGTGAATACATTACTCAAATTAAAACGCATATGATGAGAGAAGACAATATAGGATATATGCAGTCTAAAAACAAATTTGATGAAACTAAATTGGAGTCAAAACGACCTATTTCACAAAGATTTATTCTTCTGTAATTCCTTTTGCAGCAAGTTCGTCAAGGACACGTGACATATATTGAGAATCTGGATATCCAAACCTGAAAGAAACAGAAGGTTTGCTATTAATGATAGTTGTAACTTATTCAAGAAGTAAAATGTTTAGGTAATTTTGGTATCAAATGAAAGGACATGGGACTCTTCAGTAGTGTTTGAAACATTTATCTATAATTATCATACATGTATGTTAGCACGCAACACCACAAGAAATTATGTTTTGAATGGTTTATCTCATGTTTTATTTTGTGTAATGTTGCAATCTTTATAGGAAACACTATTTCTGGAAAATAGTTTATATTGAGGGATATATTACAATGCATATTTACTGCTGGATTACTGGTGGATGAATCGAAACGTTTACAATGAAAAAATGTAATTCATCTCTAAATTATAACAGTTCTTATTGAAGACTTCATGTTGTTAATTGTGGTATGATCCAGATCTGGATGCTTGTATTGTTCTTCAATTCAAGTTCAATCAGATATTGAGTCACAAGACTGACCAAATATTCGATGATATTACGTTAATAGCGGAGCTTGTATTTACACGATAGTGCTACTTTTCTTGAGAAGTCCATGTATATGAAGCCGCCTGTCCCACACGAATAAAGGACCAAAGTGTGAAGAAGTTTACAACAACGCCGTCAGAAGAAAAAAAAAACATTCACCAAATACATGAACTGGTAGCGTGTATAATGCTGAGAAAAAAATGGAAAACTTATAATGCGCCAGTAAGCAGAGAAAACTATAACACATGTGATCGTTAGGAAGGCACATTTAATAATGAATGCCAGGCGGTAAACAATAAAGGGAAATAACCCATCAATAATCATATATATACATGACACATGGAGTAAGGGAGATAATACAAATCAATACATGTAACAATCAATACAATACACTGGCGCAACTTCTTTTCTCCTTTGAAGTATATATATATATATATCTAAATTGAAAACAACGTTCAAACCTATGATTGCGTTGGAAAAAAACCGCAATTTTTATAAACGGATCACCAGATGTAACAAAATGGACCTTAATTATTAATTTAATACCAAACAGAAAACATTAAACTTGCGGAAAAGACGGTAAACCACAAACATAAGGTGCAAAAATTAGTACACCATATCCGGATTTCGACAATTAATGTCTCTTCAGTGATGTTAGGAATCGAAACGGTATTTGGAAGGCCATATAATTTACCTCAATTTAGGATTGACTCTTGAATTTTGAAGAGTCGAAATAGGATGAACGGATTATATATATATAATATGCTCACAATTGTTAACTAATAATCTCTGTTATCTTAAGAACATGAAAGAAAATAAATGTGATCAATATGCATAAACTAAACACATAACCATCAATAAGAAAGAAAATAATTCTGACATTTCTTTTCTCCTTTAAAGTCTATACTATATCTTGATCAAAAGAAAGTACATATATTGTATAAGTAGTTAAACAAAAAATACTGTGCATATACATTGTAATAAACATAAAATTATCAATAAATGAAATACAGAAAGAAATATGACTTATCTTAACAACCTACGGACGAGTGAGCATTAAATTTAAAAGGCAATGAAATCTTTAAACCGCGCTGGCGTTTTCAATTCGGAGCGCTAACGGAGAACGCGTTTGTTATCTTCATTGCTCGACTTACTGTGTGTAATGTCACGTTCTAGACTATTATCAGGTAGCCCAGTCGGCTCTTCCAGATTTTCAACATCGTCGATATTTTCGCAAATAAGAATAGGCGGGGGCTCCGCGCGAGCTGGAGGTAGGTCAGGGATAGGCTTAGGAAAGCTATCTTCATCATGGTCATCAAAATCGGACTCCTCATTGTATTCGTTCTGAGAGTTTCTTGGATTTTGGTGGACACTTATGGTGTTTAAAATTACAACATTCCGAAAGTTTTACTTTGTAGGACGAGGCGCGGAGTTGATTGCCTGAAAATTATTTGATGAAACACCATTCGCCATCACGCGCTACTACAAGGTGACGATCTCTCGATTGGGTTTTTGACCTATCGGTGTAAAGGTAAACCAAATCCCCTACAGAAACATCAGGGATCGGACGACCGGGTCTACTGCATTTAGAAATTTCGCTAAATCCGTGATTTTTATTTCGGGCCTCGTGTTGTGCGCGAATAAGGTTCATGTCAGAAATTGGCAATTGTTCATGAGTAAACTGATTTCTTTGAGTCCATAGCTTGCGGGAGGACAATCCACGCTGGCGAAGCCTTGAATTAAGTCTCGTGGTAACAATAACTAGTGTTTTTACAGATAGAGGAGACTGATCGCGTTCTTCACGAAGTAACTCGTCTTCAAGCTCAGCGATGGCTTTATCGACAACTGGATTTTTGTTCTGATTTTTGACGCGGCCAATTGATATGTTGAGCTGCTTTAAATAGGAATCGTCACATAAAGGGCGAAAACCCGGGGCTGGGTCAATTCGACCGACAACGCTGGGACCGTTTAAAGGCTTTAAAGGTATCAATAAGCGTATTAACCCATCACGCAAGCTACCCAGTTTTTCTTCTTTAATAAAGCACGTACTAGTGTACGACGTTACAGTTTCTCTGACGACCAGGATGAGTTGACGGTTGCGCTTAAGAACGTCGGCCACGTGAGATATGCCAACCAAAATCCGGTGGGTCTTCTGAAGACTGTTCGACGAGGCTCTTAGGGAACCGTTTTAAGGACGCGCATGTGTGACAGGAGTCACTAGCCTGTTCGGTCACCTTTGGCTTATCTAAAGCGTAAAAGTGTCGTTTTAAGACGAGGATTAATTGGTGTTTTGACGGATGGTCCAACTTAATATGTAGAGCGATGACGAGTCCGTCAAGAACGCTACGTGGAACAATGATCAATTCGAATTCGTTGGGTGGAGCAAGGGGATCACAACGCCGAACAACTAGCAAACCGTCTTTGGCAATTGATGCAACATTCAGGTAACCTTTGTTTGTCAGTTTTTTGAAGGGCCGAGTGCCTTGTTTTAAATGAGCGTGAGTGCGCCTTAGATCAGGGCATTCTGATTGAATATTAATCCAGGCCGACCTGGTAGTAAACGGTAGGCGAAATTCGTCATTGAGAAGGTCTTGAATGCTTACGGCTCGTACGACAGAATCTTCGGTACGCGATATAAAGCAACAATTCTGACAATTAGGCTCAGTACATAAGGGTGCGTTTCTGCTTGCAAAGTCCGATGGAATATTTGCACGACCGGATAAATGATTGACACTAACCTGGTATCGGCTAACGACGGAAAGAAACGATGTGACACGCGGACTGGCAGAAAATTCACCGCGACATAGTTTTTCAAAGCCTTGTACGCATGGTTTGTTGTCTGTCAACACATTAGCTTGGAGTTTTGACTGGATAATAAAGGGACTGAAATGTTTGACACTAGCGGCAATGGAAAGCGCTTCGATTTCGCACGGTAGCCACAACACTTGATGTTTACGCAACTTAGCACTGAAGAATCCTGCTAAGGACACTTTACCGTCACGATTTATGTATAGGGTAGCTCCGATACCGCGTTTAGTGACATATCCGTCGGCGACTATCCATAGTTGATCACTGCATTTAGGAAGCATGATGGCCTTACAGGAGCTCAGAGACTTTTGGGTAAACTCGAAATGTTCTCTTAGCACGTCGGACCAAATAATTTTGTCAGCTGATTTCATACCACTTATTGTCTCTTCTAGTGGGGCTATTAAAAGAGGGACGAAAGATACCAGAGGGACAGTCAAACTCATAGATTGAAAATAAACTGACAACGCCATGGCTAAAAATAAAAAGACAAACAGACAAATAATAGTACAGAAGACACAACATAGAAAACTAAAGACTAAGCAACACGAACCCCACCAAAAACTTGGGGTGATCTCAGGAAGGGTAAGCAGATCCTGCTCCACATGTGGCACCCGTCGTGTTGCTTATGTTATTACAAATCCGGTAAATAGTCTAATTCGGTAGGTCACATTCGTGAAAAGGGAAGGGTATTGTAGTTACGACATAAGGAACATATCCGATATCATTTGTGAGACGGTTATTCCATAACGGTCAACCAACTCGTGATGGCGTCCGTAAAATTTACGAAGGGATGATTTCAACTTCACCATTTGGAACTCTTGGTTTAATAGCTTCCTTGTGAGCAGCAATCCTCTATCAAGGAAATCATGATAGGAAATACAAGCCCGGGAATATCGTATCAATTGGGAGATATATACTCCGTATGCAGGCGCTGCTGGAATGTTGCTACATAGAAATGGAAAGTTCACAATTGGGAAGCTGAAATCATCTCTTTTGTCGTAAAGTTTTGTTTTCAACCGACCCTCATTGTCAATTTCTAGATGTAAGTCAAGATATGAGGCAGACTTATCTGTATATGTAGTATCCTTTATCTCTAGTTCGATGGGATAGATTCGTTCAACATAGTCACCAAATTTTGTATTATTTAGTGAGAGAACATCATCTATATAGCGGAACGTAAAGTTAAAGGATATTGCTAACTTCTTATCTTTCTTCATAAGAAGTTCCTGTATGAAGTCAGCCTCATAATAATAAAGAAACAAGTCGGCAAGAAGAGGGGCACAATTGGTTCCCATTGGAATTTCGACAGTCTGTTGAAAAACAAGTCGTCCAAACGTAACAAATATGTTGTCAATCAAGAAATCAAGTTAGAACAATTCGGTATAACACGGCCTAGCATTTTTGTAAGCACCGATAAAGGATCGAAGACCCGGCACAGTGTCTGGTACGGGACACGAGGCTAGTGTTGCTACTCTGTGTGTGCTAGCGGAAATTGAACCCTGTGAACAAATCCAACCTAGGATTGTTATCGATTTTGGGCAAATAACAGTTTTGCTAGGTGATAGACAAATTCCTGATTTTTGTAGCGACTGAAGAACGCATTCCCAATTGTGTAAAAGCTCCTCTGGGGTATTACCGCCGCAAAATAAGTCATCTGCTAATTTAGCTACGCATCCCTTTTGTAAGAAATCCTCCACAATACGACACATTAGTTCTTCAAGAGCCGTTTCGGAACCAGGCATTCCCATCGCAGAACGTGTGTATACGCAATCTCCTCGGTAAGGGGTCGCTACTCCGCAATACTTCATCGAATCGTTTGCCAGGGGATTATGGTAAAATGCGCTTGTAAAAACTGACTTGATTATAAATTGAACCCTGTGCGATCGTACGGAGTGTCGAATCAACGTCGGGCATAAGAGAGGGTTGCGGCTTACTATATCTGCCAACATCGGCAAATGCCGTTACAAGTCGGAAACCACCGGAAGCTTTTTTGACAAGAAAGGAAGGCTTAATGTACTCGACTGAAACTCCTACGTCTTCGGGTTTACGGAACACTCCTTTACATTTCAATTCGTCAAACTTGTTTTTGAGTTCAACCAAATTATTTTTTGAATACTGTGGCATTCTACCTTTCCGTTGGGGAGGCTGGACAGGACCCATATTAACAGATGCTTCAAAGGGACCTATTGCCTCATTGTAACCTTCAAAATTAGGACTAAAAACTTCACTGAACTTTCGCAGAAGTTCTTTAAACTGGGTTTGGAGATCTGGACTAAGTAAATTATCTGGGTCTACAGATACTTGTTTGGAAAAGTGGGAAGTATGTGTTGTGTCTATGTAGATTGTTGTTTTTAGGTCACGGATATTGTCGGGAGCCTATGGTGCGTTATCTACGGTCGTCGTGAGTCGTACTCGACAGAAATGTTCATTTCGTTGTTGTATGAATTACGGTACCGATGTGTTATTCACGATGCGTATTTTGCCTGCGACAGACTGAGCAATTTGCGGACTAGGCCAATCTTTCGTACGAGAAGCGTCAGTGTGAGGCTCGATCGAAAGAATGCAATCCGATTCTATTTCCGACGGGATGTCGTATTCGCCGTAACATCCTGGCCAAACTACTGAACTTGCCGAAGGAGCTCGGATAAGAAAAGCTTGTGTTCTACGTACGCAAGTATTACTAGAGTTAAGTTCCTCGTTTGGGCTACCATAACTAACAGTTACCTTGTCACGTATTACGATTTTATGTTTGCTATGGAAAATCGCGATGTCGTTCGACGACATGAAAGGGATACCGGCGAGTATGTCAACGTCCAAGCCGTTAACTACTAGGGCCTCTAACTGTAACTCAATCCCGTCCCGCGAAAGTGTGAAATGACATTCACCAACTATATATTTAACGGGGTAACACCGTCAGCTTGTAAAGCGGAATGGTTGCTTTTCCTAATTGTAACGCCGATGTAATCCGCGGAAGAAGCTTTTATCATACTCACCTCGGCACCCGTATCTAGTGTTAGCTCAAGCGGGAAATGTTTATAAAATGCCTTAAAGTAAGGGGACTGTTTAGTGCTCACCCGTCTTAAAGCAGATACAACTCTAAGCTTACTATGACCTACATTATCATTTAAAAATGAGACTTGTTCATTATCAACATTGTCCTCAGACTCACTATCACCTACTTCTGTACAATAAGATTGCCTAACTCTGGACATATATTGTTTGTCTTCATCGGGTAAATATTTACAAGAACTTAAAAAATGTTGGGACGGACGGCCTGCTTGCTTACATAAAACACAACACTTTATTTGACGACCAGTTCTTATACTACCTGACTTCTTTGCACTTCTGTCAAAATGTTTGTCTTTTATTGACGCCCGTAAAACCTTGGCATCAGTGGCTGAATGAATTTCGTCAAGTAAACTATCTAGTGCCTGTGAAATTGCAGGTTTCAAAGAAGCTAATGTTTTTACCGTAATTCAGTTCCATATCGCTGTTTCACTAGGTTGGGCAAGTCACGATGAATAAGTCTTAACCGAGTAAGCACAATCAGGTTTTCCAAAGAAGGCGAAAGTTCTTCGTCGGCTTCAGGGACTTCTCCGTGGTGATGAATATTGCCACCGGCACGAAGCAAATTGTCTTCAATAAAACTAGCCAATCGTTGAAATAAATCCTCAGGACGTTCATTTGGTTCCAAAAAAGATACTATTAAAATCAAGAAAGTGTCCACCAGTAGACTGAAATCCGTAGTGTAGACGAATTGATTGCCAAATAGAATTAATTGATGTAGAATTTTTAATTATAGTGTTTCTTGAAATAATCGGACAGTAATTTGCTATTTGCCCAAGCATAAGGTCCAAATGTGTGCACTTTTGGATTGCTGTTCGTCGGTTAGCTTCGGCAACCTCCTCGCCATCGTCAGCAATGCCACGCAAAGGATTGGCGTTGGTTTTCTTCAGCCATGTAAATCCATCTGCAAGGAACGCTGCGAAGTTTTGATCAAGGGACAAGGTATATTGTAAGTTTTGTCTCCATGCTTCAAACGATGTAATTGTTTCTTCTTTTGAGAATGACCATTGTTTTGTAGCACGTGTGCCTGCCATTTTGTAAAGATCAGTTAAGTCCAACAATAGAAAATGTTGTCGTGTTAGTCAAAATAAATGACAAATTTTCCTGCTCACCTTTAACTTAAGTGGTATAATGTTCAAAATCTTGAGTTATTTGAGCTGTGGGTTTCTTAAACCGCTGCCGCCACGCCAGTAAGCAGAGAAAACTATAACACCTGTGATCGTTAGGAAGGCACATTCAATAATGAATGTCAGGCGGTAAACAATAAAGGGAAATAACCCATCAATAATCATACATGTACATGACACATGGAGTAAGGGAGATAATACAAATCAATACATGTAACAATCAATACAATACACTGGCGATGCATTTTACATAAAATTTAGCATTCAAATAATCATATGATTTGCAGATAGCCCTATTTGACCGCGAACATCCCACATTAGATTTCAACACAGCTTTCAGACAAATTTGTGGTCAACTGATCATGCAGCCAAATTAAATATCAACAGTATTGTTTTTCATAAATCAGCAATGTAGCTTGCAGATATCCTTGTGTGCTGGAACATTTACGCATACAAGTTGTGTCTGCAACGTTACCGCATATGGTACTTTTAACAGATGCCAATGGAGGAAGTTTGTCTACAAGGGAAACTTTGTGAAACAAATAACTATCATGATGACAAATTTGATATTATAGTTACCTTGCAGGTCCTCCATTTATTATAATGTTGACAAATTTTATATAATAGTTACCTTGCAGGTCCTCTGTATATTATCATGCTGACAAACCTGATATTATACTTACCTCTCAGGTCCTCCGTCTATTCTTGTTTTATGATGCACATCGTTCCATGTTACCACATCTTCTTTTCCAGTTGTCCTAGAACTGCCAATTGTAAAGAGCAAACGTTGATGAAAAGCCTGCCGTAGTAACCGATAAACCTTCTGTCCCTCTTTGTTGTCTGGTATGTATGCTGTTCGTTTTGTTCCTCTGTAAAATTTACCTGGGTTCGGATGACCTTGCTTGTAGAAAATCATTTAAATTAGACATAACACTCAAAGCATAGGCAGAACTATAGACGTGAATCTACATGTATAACTGGCAGAAGATACCTAGGGGACATTCAAAACTAATAAGTGAAAGAGCAACTGACAACGCAATGTAAAAAAACACCTAAAACGACGAAATGACAAACAACCCCAAACTACATAGAAAGCTGATCAACAAGAAACCCATCAAAACATGGGGTGTTCTCAGGTGCTCCGTAAGGGTAGCAGATCATGCTCCACATATGATACCCGTCACATTACTCTTATACAATACGTAATATCAAATGATTAGGCATCATGTAATTGCGAATTTATTTGGTAATTGACTATCTAAAACTTGAACGAATGATATTTTTTTGAAATAGAAACACGTGTGTCAAGACTCAGGATAGATATGACCGTTACCGATAGAAATAACATTTAATGATATTTTCGTCTCGTGAGTCCCCCCCTCTCTCTCTCTCTCTCTCTCTCTCTCTCTCTCTCTTGTATTACATCACATTTTCAGAAAACTCACCGATTGTTTCCCATCAAGAAATGAGTAGAAAATCTTGATGACTCCGCAATCTCTATAACCTGGTAGATGTAAATCTTTTTGGAAGCATTCGATCATGATTCCGTCTGGCTGATTTCCGGTTAGTTTGCCGTACACCAAATTGCAGACTGGACAAGTAGGCGTTTGTATAAAACACTTTTCAAGACATTTTGTACAAAATACATGCTTGCATCTGGAAAGCCTTTTTAATTTGGAACTTGCTATTTCTTCCATACAAACAGGGCATGTGTCTTTCTCTCTGTCGACCACATTTAGGAAGTATGATTTCCCATTGTCTTGTGTTGCCTTCGGTAAACTTTTGGGTTTTAGCTTAAGGGGACGTTTTCGTAAATGTTTTACACTTTGCTCTATGGTCTGCACAATCCTTCTGTCAGGATGGACTAACATCACAGTTTTTAACACATTGACTGACGTTTTCTTCGTTGCAAACTTATCAATACTCGCGCAAATCAAATCGATTACAAAATCGATCGGTGCACCATTTTTTCCAGTGCCGATTACTGGAAGAGCTATAGATTCGTATCCCATACTTTCTGTTCTTGAAAATATATCGAATAGGAGAGATTCAAGCCCATCTACCCACTTAGTTTGCATTTGTTTGGGAAACTGAGGTACAACCGCATGAAAGATATGTTTACATTTAAATTTCCCTGTTGCTGGAGTAGGTTGAAAAGCCCAATTAGGAATGCTCGAGCACATTTTTCGCAGACAATCTTTGTATACATCTAGTAGAGGGCCTCCTTTTTCAGCAACAATTTTAGCAACAATACCGCCGCTTTGAATTGAAGAATCTTCACTACTGAGTATCACATCTACAGTTAATTCTACTATACTATCCTTTGATGCAATGATTTCAATAAAAGAAGTATCCTCTTTAACATTTGAGGCGGGATTATTTTGATCCGGGATAGCCTCTGCGCCCTTCGGTATATTCTGGTCTGCTTCAAATTTTGCACATGCTACATTAACAGTTTGTACATCTGTATTTTTCTCTTCACGGAGACCAAATTCTGAAACACGTTCACACGATTTACCAATTTGAGATGAAACGTCGTGGTCCGGAGACTTCTTTGCTATTCCATTAATAGATTTCGAACCTGCAGCTGAACTATGATGAGTGTCAGATTTATGTGTTATGGTTGTGACTAATGGCGCATCAATGTTTGAGTTTCCCCCGGTTGTTATGTCGTTTGATTCTCTCTTAATCTTGCTTATAACATTAGTTGGTTTCGTCATAAACTTTTTCTGACTGTTTACTGTTGGTTGGAATACCGGAATCGAAATCTACAACGATATCAGTAATTTGTTTTTAATAAGATAAAATGCCGAAGGACATATTTACTGTAAAAAAATTTATCGCGTAATCGTTTCTTTCCCGCATATAGAAAAACGTCAATATTTTTAACGCATGTAAGGAAAATGATTTACTATAAATTTTCATCAATCTGTATCCGTATAAAAATAAGGAGATGTGGTATGATTGCCAATGAGACAACTATCCACCAAAGTTCAAATGAAGTGAATGTAAGCAATTATAGGCAAGCTTACAGCCTTCAATAATGAGAAAAACCCATACCGTATAGTCGGCTACAAAAGGCTCCGAGATGGAAAAAAAATATGAAACCATTCAATTAAGAAAACCAAGACACAACAACACAAAGTACAGATCTGAGAGAACTTGCAGTTACTGACAACTAGTTCAAATCCAATAACAACTAATAAAAAAATCATGTATCTAAGACTAAAATATCAATCAGTACACACTAATAATGAAGACTTAAAACGAATGATGTATTATTGATATCTTATGTGAATTAAAAGGATATGAGGATGTAACGTCAATAAGAAAGCCCCCAATGCAACAAAAAGTAAAAGACACCAACGAGGTCTATGCACATCCTTCCGCAATAAACGGTGTCATATGCTTGTATAAAATCTTATCATGTAAGTTGCTTGCCTGTGTTTTGTTCCCATTTAAATGAACTTCAGTTGCATTTTGTAGTTGTGATACACTTGTGAGACTTCGACTTTTATTATCCAGTATTTTATTATCTTTCTTATCTGGCTTTAACAGTCCTTGATCTTGTCCTGCTGTTCCGATTGTTGCAGGTAAAGAAGTGGCAAAACTCTCTAAACTTAGGTTTTGTTTTCTCATACTTGACTCCGGTTTTGTTTGGCTGGCATTTGCTGGATTATTTATGACTTCCCCAAACATTGCATCTTGTAGGTTCGTGGATTTCTTTGAATCTTTAGCCGCCATGACTAAAATGAAAATACATTTTTTAACACTGCGGTTTAAAAACTATCATTCTAGCTTGTAGCTGTTTTTTGGTTTTTTCTTCCGAGAAACAATAAGATTGGATTACAGTATAACAGTCTGCCTTATACTAGTACGTACGAGGCAAACTGGCAGAGTAATACATTCAAACATAAAGTTTATGCTAACATAACACACATACGAAGTAGGTAAACATGTTGGACATTCTTAAATATAAACATAACATTTTTATAAGTACAAAAAAATAGGTGTAGGATAATCTCTATTAGAAAACGACACAAGAAGACACCTGGCGTACAAAATTGTAATCCTGGTATCTATGATGAGTTTATTAACACACACAGACAAGTGTATACACAATATGTCAAGCTCTCAGGATTATATGAGATTGAATTTAACGGTTACTGTCGAATATGTCATTAAATTGGTTAAATACATCGGGTTGATATCAGTTGACAACACGTATACGATAAAAAATCATATCAATATCATTTTAAAACCTCTTTTTCCTGAGTTATATGTGTATCCTTTATCTTAATATAATTATAATAAGTACTTACTTTTAATCAAGCGGAATGAGAAATCACACAGGAAATTCCTATAGTTTTTCTTCCGCTTAGATTATATATCTATTTCCATTTACAATTCAAATGTCAAGGCACATTGTTTTAAAATATCTATCTTGCTTAGTTTCGTTTTCGTAGGTTTAATCTGCACTTTAAATTTATATGCTGAAAACAATCTTTTAATAAGAGTATTATCGATCTTTATATTTGCTTTTTTTTTTACTTTTGTGTAAGCCTTAGAAGTGAGTATCGTCGAATTTTCGTCTGTGTCACAGTGGCTATAACATGTACAAATTAATTTTTGTTTTTCGACATATGAAATGTGTTTTCCTAACAAACGTTCCTCTGGAAACATTACTATTAAAATTCTATAATATCTGTCCTTTTGGAACAAACATTCTATATCGTCTCTTTATTTCGTCAGGAACAAATACTTTAATATTTCATCCAGTGGAAATGATAATCCAGAAAGTTTCTTCCATTTAGAACTGATATTATATAGGATGTTCTATTTCATATAATTGAGAATGGAAATGGGGAATGTGTCAAAGAGACAACAACCCGACTAAAGAGCAGAAAACAGCCCAAGGCCACCAATGGGTCTTTAACACAGCGAGAACATGACATGCAGTCGTTGACACTGTTCACATTATAAACTATTTTATTCACACTTCAAAGAGATTGTCATTGATTGAAAGCGGAAACCATAGAGTACTCTTAAGTGAAAAGCGTCTGTCGGAACAGAATTCGAAAATATCAAGGTTGGATAAAAATATCGTTTAGGTGTTTATTGTATTATGATATTCATATAATAAAATGGACGATTGCAGATCACCCTGTTTAGTAGAAACATACTTTTCTATCTCATTTAGATATCATATATGAAATGAACATAATGCTTCAATTTATTATTCTGTAAAGAAGGAACATAATATAGAGCGAAAGTTTAATCTTCCGCCTTTTTTAACTTAAAGGACTTGGTTTACACCTTCATTTTTTGGGGCTGTTCGAAAATATATCTATAAAATTCCAAAAAAGACGCTATTCAATTAAAAAATTAGACATTCGCGCAAAATATCTTTCCCATAACAAGCATTTGACCGTCCATATAACAATAGTTTGTCCGAACTGAGCTTAACAAAGGGTGACACAATCAACTTATTCGTTCATATATCAAATGTTGGCCTCAAATTGAGAAAATGTGACATTGTAACAATCAACCAATTTATGTTACTCATTTTCTCAATTTGAGACATTTTAACGCTGTCGATTATCCCACGTGTCTTCTATTATGCAGCAGACATCACTACCTTATAAATTTGTGTTATTATCGAATATGCATGAATTTGTAACCATGGACAAGAGCCGTCGGCATTTTAAATGCGGTACCCTTATATCTATTGGTATGAACAGTTCATAGATAAAATATAAACAGTTTATATTTCAGTTCAATGTGTAACTGTGTAATCAAATCATATTTTAATGGGTGTTAATGTGAATGTTATGTTGCACATCACGGACTTTATTTGGAATAATAATGTTCTTTAGTCTTACTATTTGTCTTGAAAGAGATAAACCACTGAATGATTCCGTCAATGCTAACCATCTGGACACTTCTATCATTCTTAATTTTGATACTATTACTCTCAAAACCATTGATCTTTTCTTTTATTCTACTTTTAATTATATATACGAAAGGCTAACTTGACATGAAATTCATATAATACATAACATGATTCATGATTTACCACAAAATTTTGGACAGTACAACAGACAACACCAACCACCAATATTCTGATTCCTCCGGAAAAAAACATAAACAACAAAGATAAACAACAACGAACAACACATGGTCCAGATAGCTTGAATCTGTACAGGCTACAAATAAAACTTGCGCAGTACACATGGCACAGCTAAGGACAGGATGACCACTGATTTGAAAAATGATATGAAAGACAGCACATACATTTGACACATCACGCAAATGTTTTATTGCACTCAGAAATACAACAAATACAGGATTTAAATAAACTATTCACATGCATATTATAGTGAGATCATACCGTACGTACAACACGCATGAACGCATCTAACTGAACCTTTCAAGAAATTTCCTAAACGAATGACTATCCATTTACTTCGAGTTCCTAAGAATTTAAAGAACCACAGATCGAGTATAATTGTGACCGTCTAGTATACAGGACTTTGCAAACGAAAATAATTTTAAAAACAATTATAGATGCATGACTAGGCCGACGATTTTTCACATGTCCGGAGTTATCCCTCCAAAACCTAAAAACCTTGTTATCATTCAAACACCGTAACCGTAATAGGTACAAAAAAACCGAAGGGTGAAATTTGTTCAGGACCAGACCCTGGTTCTTCGTTACATTTGGATCGAAAAGATTCAACGACTCATTGGTAGGGTTATGCCCGAAAATTAACCAATGTCTGTTGGCCACTAAAACTCAGAAACCGTAAGTCGTAGCCACCTAGGATCTTCACCAATGATCATCAATTTATGTGACTTTGAAAATGCCTCAAGGTCAAATTTGTATGTTGACCTTGACCTTTGACCTTACACCTTGTTATGGGATAATCTTGGAAACCATTATACTTACAGAAGTTTTGAATAGTGGAAAATGTTTGGGTCAATAAGGCGCAACTTTGTTACATTTGACCGAAGAGATTTGACCTTTCTGTAAGGGGCATAACCCCTGTTTTATAGGTTTCTGAAAAGACAATATCAGCTTTTACTATATAACCAAAGGTCCTAGACCCATGGGGTCTTCAGCAATGACATTTGGGACCAATGCTCTTGACAAAGGTCAAAAGGTCAAATGTCAAGGTCATGTCCCACACGAATTATGTGTTTTTGACCTTATTTAAAGTATTTTCAGTGTGTTTTAAAGCTTTTTTAAGGTTGACCTTGACCTTTGACCTAACCACTTTTTATTCGATATCTCAAAAACGATTATACTTACAGAAATCGTCAAAAGTTAAAAATGTTTGGGTCATAGAGGCAAAACTTTTTTACATATGACCAAAGAGATTTGACCTATCTGTAAGGGGCATAACCCCAATTAACTGTTTCTGAAAAGACAAAATTAGCTTTTACTCTTGAACCAAAGGTCCTAGACCCATGGGGTCTTTTGTAATGGCATTCTGGACCAATGACCTTGACAAAGGTCATAAGGTCAGTCAAGGTCATGTCCCAAATAGCGGATTTTGTGTTTTTTGTCATATTTTAAGGGTTTTAAGTGTGTTAAAGAGCTTTTTAATGCATTCTACGCCTATTGATGCATATATTTTACATTATGAAAAGGAAAGACCTCTCAATTGTTCAAGAACAATTGACATTTTAATTTTCTTTTTGTTTTTCTTAAAGGTTTTAAGATATAATGTAGTAAAGCAATGGTGATTGATTGAAATAATTATTCTCATTATATTATATGATTTTAAAAATAATAAATACATCTACAAGGATAGCACTGTAAATAATGTAAAACCATTACAATATTATAAGCAAAAACTTGACAAACACAATCATGTTATACACCAAAGAAACTTAAAATGCATTTATATCTCTAGTAACACTATTTTCTATGATTCTCTGAAATCAACTATTTCAGAACCAATACATTACTTTAAAATATACCCAATCACAGAAAAGTCTTTCAATCTTTAAAATAAAACAGAGACATATACTTTTTTTCAACAATAATGAAACATCGTTTCCTATGCTTGTAACATCAACAAATAAATAGTAAACGCAGTATTCGTACTGAAACAAGTTTGATTGAAGAGACGATTGCATCAATTGAGTTGTGGAAAGGATATTATGTTTCATGACAAGATATTAACAATGCTATTCTTCTGTTATTCCTTTTGCTGCAAGTTCGTCAAGGACGCGTGAAATATATTCAGGATCTGGATATCCAAACCTGGAAGAAAAAAACATAATAATGTAATAGCTTTATAAAATACACACTTTAAGAAACTTTTATAAATTTGATGTACCATATGCTAGTTTCGGATTTATTATTCGTCAGCTCTAAACAAATTATTACACATATTCGAAATCTATATCTGTACACAATGCAGAGACCGTTCGCGGTTTTCTTCGCAGTGGAAGGATCGAGAGCAAGGGGACTTAGTCCAACTGTTGGACGGCGTCTCTGAAGCCCTCCACTATCTAAATGCAAGTTTTACCATAAAGTGCTTCAAACATTTAATAGATCTAGACTGTTTCGTTTGGGTGTTGAACATGACATAAAACTAAAGATTAAATAGAAATTAACATTGATGAAACAAAACAAAAAACTGTCATAACCAACTAGGGAACACTTATGCATAATAAGGGAAAAAGTAAAGTTATATCATGATGCTAGTACAAAAACAACTGGCTACCGCTTATATTGATGTAGTCAGAGTCTAACAATACCTATTGGTAGTAAAACCAGAAACAATGCAGATAGGACGATGAGTAATCGTATCGTTTAGATTATCGTTTTCTCCTAATCTAACTTATGACTTTACAACTTTAGCAAAAGGGTCCAATGTGTCCCTCCTATATTTTAATAGTCCTTTAATTAGGATCATATAGAAACCAGTTTGATCCTATGCTTCTTTCCATGAATATAAATAGTTTTGGGAATTTCGATCTTAATTTGCTGATTAAGCATGTTCTTGTATGTTATCTAATACGTAAACAATTTCAAATTAACTCTTTGTCGCAAGTGGAGCAGGATCTGTTCACCCTTCCGCAGCACCTGATTCATGACCGGTTTTTTTGGTTGGGTATGTATTGCTCAGTCTTAAGTTGTTTATGTTGTGTTTTATATGGTGTTATTTGTCTTTTGATCGTTTTTCGGGGGTTCTTTTGGTCATGGAATTGTTTTTGACTTTCGAGTTCGAATATCCCTTTGGTATCTTTCGTCTCTTCTTTATGGACGAAAATACGGTTTTTTTCGTAGAAAGCGTACGGTAAACGAAATCTGAGTGGATACTAATGGACATTAAAACATCAAAATCGAAGAAGAACAGGTATAAATTAGTACACCAACAAGATAAACTAACTGAAGGCAACGTACAATTTAGAAAACTAAACTTCGAAACTGAGCTACGTAAATTTTACTGAAATCCGAGATTTAACAGCTGTTAAATGTGGCAATGTTAAGTTTAACGTTTACAATTGGGAAAATGATGTAATCACTTTGTCCAACACCAAAACAGTTGTAACGTTGCCTCAGCTACGTGACAACTACTTCCAAAGCAAGATTATTGGCTCTCTGAACTTTCCCGACATTCCTATAATGGTTTACTTTTATAAATTTTGACTTCGATGGAGAGTTGTCTCATTGGCACTCATACCACATCTTCTTATATCTATTTTGTGATTGCCAAATTTACGAGCTTCGATCATAGCTAGGAAGTACAGCGTAGCGAAGTCGCAGTTATTTCGGAGTTTGTTTTTGTAAAGATCAACGTATGGTGTAGAACTGGCTGTACGTATAATGTTATTTGTGTCATGTTCAATCGGATATAGATGGGATCTACATAGTCGACAATTTTTAATTAGTGACAGGCAAAGACAACCTCTATTTAGTTGAATTGAAGTTACCGGATAGCTTCTTACTCAGGCACAGCTTTACAATTTAATATTACCACACAGAAATATTCATTCTACCTCACTTGATTCCAAATTATATACACACTTTTTAGCAACGCATCAAATCTCTCAGAACTAGATCGTATTCCTTAATTTTTTAGCCTACCACTATTCACGTCTACTGGTACTATTCCCAATTAAACCAGATGCATGTAAACATACAACTCTTCAACTATAACCATTGTTCTACTTGATTATGTATTTAAATGAAATGCCGTGAATGTGAAAGCGGCCTATTTTTCAAACACTTTGGGATCGAGTCTCTATTTCTATCAACCTTCTTTACTATACGCATGGTTAATACTTTTAACATGTTATTCCAATTTAAGATTTCAACAACTGTGTGTTAGTTTCTACAGTCATGAAGGTTATATTTGAAACAAAGTAGTACTATAGTTTCAAGGATTTAACTACTTTTGAATTCATGTACTCAGTTCGGTAACATATATTCAAGATCCCTTTGCAGAATTGTCAGTAAACATATTTGGCTTAGACACATAGATGATGTGTAACGTAAATAGCAGGGCTCAGTTAAAGCAAGTTAGTGGTCGTAAATAGCAGGGCTCAGGTTATGCAAGTTATTGGTCTAGACTGTTCAGGTTTTTTTTATTGTGTATTCTTCTTTGAAGACATACGGTATGATAGGTATAAGTAAACGATAGATTTGTGTGAATGTAAAACTGGTTAAGCTCACCCCACATTTCGCGACTATCAATAAAGCAATACATGCTATATTGACCATGTGTTGTTCGTCATTGTTGGCTTTGTACGTTTATTTTTCGAGAGTGGTCGTTTTTTGTTGGTCGATGTTGTCAGGTTACAACTATCTTATATCTATGAAATTCCTATTATAACCTTTAAGCAAAAAACTGCATGTGAGAGCGAGAGAAAACAGGTTGACATTTTACGAACTTAAAAATGCAGGCTATGTTAGAAACTGAGCAGTACTTTCACATTTTTCGACAGTCCCATTTTAAGAAATATATTCTTAACAATTTGACAGTTGATCCCACCCTTATACAGACATTTTAGTGTGAAAATTTCTAGATGCTCAACCCCTCTTTGAAAAATGGGTTGAAAGATCAAGATCGCTCTTTCAATGTTGATCACCTACAGTCATATTGGGAGTTAATCAAATACAAGTTTCTTATCTGAAACAACTAGACAATTTTTAACAGACTGAATTTCACATTTTCTTCATATATACCTATACAGCTTGAGTATCCTGACTTTTTGTCAGAATGTTATTATTCTTTTGAAGAAGTTATTATATGAACTATACCTCATTCGAAAAAAGTCAGCTAAAATAGGGTGAAGTTGACGGTCATTTATAAAACGCATACATAGAATATAACTTGGTTTTGTGTTAAAAACATCGTATGTTGATGGGCTTTTACATGCATGATAAATATTTTACAATATTCATATTATGTTTGTTATATACAATTTTGTACTAAATTAAAATAGGATTTACAGTTTGCCCTCATCTGACTTAGATTGTCGCACTTACTAATACATCGCAAACCAGACAAATTATAAACCTCAATATATTAACATTGCCATTAAATTTCATTAAAAACCCCTAAAACACAGTCCCAAAATATTAAAATTACTCCAATTCTATGTTCTTTTTCATATTGCACCCTATAATTATGCTCTTTTGGTCGCTTCAATACAAACATGTATACATATATACACTTTTTGTAACAACAAAAAACCCAGTTGTGACAGTTAACATTTTAGCATATAACAACGAACGAAATATATGCCTTTAGACAGAAGTTTAAGACTATAACTGTGACCAGGTTTACCTAGCAGGTCCTCCGTCTATTCTTGTTTTATGATGAACATCGTTCCATGTTACCACATCTTCTTTTCCAGTGGTCCTAGAACTACCAATTGTAAAGAGAATACGTTGTTGGAAGGCGCGTCTCAGTAACCGGTGAACCTTTTGACCCTCCGAGTTATCCGGTAAGTATGCTATCCGTTTCGTTCCTTCATAACTTTTACCTGGGTTTGGATGGCCTTTCTTTGGATGATTAAAGTTAAAATCAATTATTAAAATATAATAACTCTTTTGCAAAAGAAAACCCTAACGGGTTAAGCAAAACATATCAAATAGACAGTACAACTATAACACAATGGTTCTTAACTTGCATAGAACTCCCTCTACACGAGTCATCGGATTTAACGTCCCCATTCTTAATACTGGTAGTGGTTGCATTTTCATACATCCTGCACAACCAAACGGACACCTCATTTTAGCAAGGGTTTTATCGCCGGTTGGAAGAGGAGCAAACGTGACCATATTTCTATTTCCCAGTCGCCATTGGGGTGAACTCTAATTTATTATTTGTATCATGATGAAAGCAGTAGTCTAAACACACATTTACACGCTTTTATGTTGCATGTGCTTTGCTTTTAGTAATATTTGTGCGTTGTATTGCTAGTATAAATATTGATAGATTGTTGTTTCATTAACGTCGTCCAGTGGCAAATATTTCATGCATATATAGGACAAGAAAAAAATAAAGAATAAATACAGTAGGTACTAAGTTTCTGCAACGTAGGTCATTCGGGATATAAGGTGGGCAAGAACTTTGTACTGCAACTGGAAAATGAGGGCATGTTGGATAGAGGCAGAAATTTTGCCCTGCAACAGGTCACCTACCTAAAATGGTTTGCTTGTATGTGGTCAATAAGTATATATTCTGTTGTTCTAAGTCTGTATGCTTTTTATTTTAAATTCCAGCTGGTTATAAGAGATCTTAAGAGCTCATGATCCGTATAAATATATGTATATATGATTATCCGACTTTAAATGAATATCATACACATGCAATTATCACTTAAAATTGGAATAAAATAAGATGATAATAAACAAAAAATAATAATATACTTTGTTTTCTGATACATTCTATTTGAGAAAACTCACCAATTGTTTCCCACCGAGGAATGAGTAGAAAATCTTGATTAAGCCACAATCTTTATAACCCGGTAGATGGACATCGTTTTGGAAGCATTCCATCATAATACCTTCTGGTTGATTTCCGGTTAGTTCGCCGTATACCATGTTGCACACCGGACAAGTAGGCATTCGTTTAAAACACTCTTCAAGACATTTCTTACAGAATATATGATTGCATCTGGAAAGCTGTCTCAATTTTGAACCGGCCATTTCTTCTAAACAAATAGGACATTTGTCCGTCTTTCTATCTTCAACATTTCGGATGTATTTTTTTCCGTTACCTTTTGTTGTCTTATGTGGAATCTTTGTTGTTTCCTTTGAAGCGTCATTTCGTAAAAGTTTAACTCTTTCCTCTATAATTTGCCTGACTCTTTTGTCAGGATGGACTATAATCACAGTTTTCAAACCATTAGTGGATGTTTTGTAGGGAGATAACTGATTCACAGATTCGCAAATCAAATCAATCACAAAGTCGGTCGGTGCCCCATTCTTTCCAGTGCCAATTATTGGAACACCTAAAGACTCGTATCCCATAAACTCCGTTCTACTGAGTATATTTTGCAACAAGGATCGAAGTCCATACGTCCATTTATCCTGATTTTGAATGGAAAACTGCGGCACAACAGCATGGAAGATATGTTTACATTTTAATTTTTCCGTAGCAGGGGTGGGTTGGAACGTCCAGTAAGCTATAGTCGAACACATCTTTCTCAAACAGTCTTTGCATACCTCTTGGAGGTGACCTCCTTTTTCAGCAATAGTCTTAGCCACCATACCACCGCTTTGTATTGCAGAATCTTCACTACTTACTATAACATCGACGTCTAAATCTGCAATGCTATCTTTTGATACAATAATTTCAGTAATAGAACAACTGATACTATTTTTTGCAGGGTTCACTTCTGCGTTTGTGTTGAATGATAGTTTGGTGGCTGTAGAAGACAGTTTTGGTTTGGCCCCTAAACTGGTATCCGAGGCATTTCCATGCTCGAGAATCCCTTTCAAGGCATCAAGAACTTTCCGCTTTACAGACTTCCTTTTTGCTGTTGGTGACGTTCCAACTTTTGATTGTTTGTTACTGTTAACAGACAATCTCGCTATGAGTGAATTGCTAGATCCCTCCTGACCATGAAAGAAATTAAAAAGAGACATCAGTAGAATAATATGTAAACTGAATTATCAATTTACATAAATGTCAAACTTATTAACATATTTTATAGGAGTAACACTACGGGTATCGCATGTGGAGTCAGAACTGCTTACCCTTCCTGAGATCAACCCCGGTTTTTTGGTGCGGTTCGTGTTCCTCAGTCTGTTCTTTTCTTTGGTGTTTTGTGTAGTGTTGGTTGTCTTTTGGTCGTTTTTCGATTTTTTTTGCCATGGCATTGTCTTTTTTTTCGACTAATGAATTTGAATGTTCCTTTGTTATCTTTCGCCTCTCTTTTATATAAGTTTCAAGAAAAGATGTGCTGTTTCAATATATACAGAAGATGAATTAAATATGTTATAAAATACTAAACAAGTCGAATTTCTTATTTCCATTATAAGCTACCATCGGTTAAAACAGTTATGCATAGCCTACGATACAGGGAAGACTATTTTATTAGGTGTGTACGTGCGTCCGGGGGTTCGTCCATTAGTCCATCCAACCGTACGACGCGTATCAGGTTAAAGGTTATGATTAAGGTTACTGCAGTTGCCCATGAAGTTTGTGGCCACATCAACTTAAAAGCTAAGTACACTTGTTAATTATTCAAATATATGCGTAATGAAAATTTTAACCAATATTTCGCGATTCACTGAACATTGAAAAGCAGTAGTGCGAGTTAGTTATGGTAACATTTGGACACATTCTTGTGTCATATTTAATTTGACAGTCCCGGAATTCATTTCCTGATAATATATCTTTTATAAATATTGAATTGGCAGTTCATGAACATAAATTTCTCAGCAAGCATTTTTAATCCACGAAAATAAATGAATTTACAGCACTTCTATGATTATATCCTCTAGAAATTCATATCGTGAGTTTAATCGTATGCATCTACCGCAAAATCAATAAAAAAGCCACGTATAAGGTATTCATCTGGCAATCATTAGTTAATAGTATGCTTCATTAACAAGAAATCAATAACAGACAATGCATATCACAGTCATTGGATTAAAGTTAACGTCGATAAAGGAGATTTTTTTGCGTAATAGTCAATAAAAACAACCAACCTAGTTGTATTGGCTGTATTAAGTATTTCAGGAGACGTTTTTTTCTATACTATAATCTCCGTTATAGGTCTTACCGGTTTTGAGAGACTTCGTGCAATGTTTGTTGGTGTCTGTTTTTCACTTATGTTGACACCTGGGTGAGAAAAAGATTGGAACAGTCCAGTTTGTCCACAAGTACCATTTTTACCCGAATCTGGAGATGACAAGTTTTGTGATGACCTTCCTCCTCCATCTGTCATAGTCTGTTCAAATATGATATCCTGTACGATTTCCTCGTTTTCTGTTGACCTTCTTCCTCCATCTGTCATAGTCTGTTCAAATTTGATATCCTGTACGATTGCCTCGTTTTCTGTTCCACCAGTGGCCATTGTTGAATTTGTGGCTATGAAAAATATCAAGATAGATTTAATAATAGATTTTTCATAAGATTATGAGGAATGTTGGCAGCTAGATAACAGAAATTTTTTACTATTCATTTGTTTGCAAAAACATTTCAAGAACTACAAAAAATTACTGAGCATGCCTACTAGTAACTTACTGGAAGTTAATAATTTGAAATTTGGTGATTGATCTGTGCATGCTGATTGTGTTAGAATAATGTTAAATATGACAGTTCAAAAAGGCAAGGTAGGTTCCTTAAGTTATTAAATATTAAAATAAAATGAAGTTTTCCTTACTTGGAAGTATATAAACAAATTATTCATAGAATTGTAAACTTATAAAAGTACTCATTCGTCACCTCCAAAAATGACCTTATGCGTTTTGAAAAACATTTACAAACATGTTGAAAATACACAGTACTCTCAAATCTGTTTGGATTTTGTAACTTATCATATTATGTTTCTATAAGTCATGTTGAATATTGTAAGGAAGTAAAATTAGCTAGCTGTATATGCACAAAATGCGTTTCAACTAAAACATTTGAGCACTTCAACAAATCAAAAAAATGTTATTTCTTAAAACTTTTTTTTGCAACATACCAAGTATTTGAATGGTTGTATGTATGTAACCTAACTTTTTCAGAATTTGAAAAATAAAGTTTTTGAGTGTATACTACATGACATTGATCGATTATTATTTTCGTAGTTCCTGTAAGTTTGCAGCAAACACGCAGGAGAAAAAAACCAATTTGCATATTAATGTTCGTTGCAGGTTTGCAGCTAATACTCATTAGCATGATAAATTGTTTGAGGCGGACTTGCAGCACATTTGCAGAAAACATGAAGATTATATTTTAAATTATTCTTGGGTCTTTCTGTAAGCTTGCCGTAAATGCACATTAAGTGTTTGTTGCAAGTTGCAGCAAGATTGCGGCAGATTTGGAGCAAATGTTTGCAGTAGGCTGATTTTTTTTATTGCTCAAGTTTTTAACATTACCGTCAATCAACATGCATTCTTGATAAATTGATAAAATCTAGTCTTCTATTAACAAATATTAAAGTATCTGTTAGCCTCGATCTAATGTTTATTGTACATTTATTATACTGAATGTTCTGTAATTTACTGCCTTTTGCTTTGCCTGTTTTGATATTGGTTGTAATGTTATCTTTGGCTAGCTCTAAAACCAGGTTTAATCAACCATTTTCTACATAAGGAAATGCCTGTCAGGAATATGACAGTTGGTTTCCATTCGTTTGATGTGTTTGAGCTTTTGATTTTGCCATTTGATAAGAGACTTTCCGTTTTGAATTTTCCTTTGAGTTCGGTATTTTTGTTATTTTACTTTTTTTGGGATATATCCGCTTGCTCTAAAATTACGTCCTTTTGCACCACAGCCCATTTGCGCCAACAATACGTTTGCACCACATGTTATCAAACTGTCTAGTATCATTCCGCCAAAAATGTTGTTCTTTAACCAAATTGCATGGACCAGAAGAATTCATACTGTAAATTGTTATATATGCTAAAGGGACGACCATTTTATTTTGAGGAGGCCTGGCAAGAATCATAATCAAGAATAATCTGGACAGAATATTCATTTCAAGCTATTACCGGATAGAATATTTATTTTCTGTACACAAACGATAGGAGTATCATTCATTTTTAGTTCAGTTAATAATAGGTCCATGCATGTGACCATTGAGCTTGTCAAGTCATTACTAATCTTTGAAAGACAAAGTTGTTGGTTATTGTTTTTCAAGAAATGTAATATTACATGTCAGTAATTGGAAGTTTAAAACTTGTCTTTTTTTCTGAAATCGGACTATAATATTCAAAAAATTATATAATTGTTGATTTGTGAAATTTCATTAGCATAGCAGGCTTCTATCGGTGCCTGTTCCATTGATAAATGAAACTAGCTAGCGAGGTGAGTCATGAAAAAAAGAATATTATTTGAGAGCCATTTTAATGAGAATTGATAAGAAAGATTATAGTGGTGAGCCAAGCGAGACCAGAAAAAATACTTGATGGCAAAATTATTCATTTCCCACATGTAGGTGGCCATAGTATTCACTTTGTCCAAAACTCAGAAGCCAACTGCCCCTTCCTATCCTAATAATCAAATGGTACAATGGTAGCTACTCTCATCACTCTCAGACTTAATGAATAAAAACGATAAATGACAAATTATAGAAAAGAGCGAAAGAGTTATGTATACGATTTATCATGCACATGATATATATTTTGTTCTAGTTTCGGTTTCGTAAATGTCGAATTTAAAAATGAAGCAACTGACAATACCAACAATTGATATTTAGCATAATACTTACTTTTTACTCAAGAATCTACATTGTCCTATGACGCTTTTATTATTCTTGGTATGGTTTATATTTATTTCATTTAAAAACTTACACTTAATGTTTCCTTGTCGGAATCAAAGTCAATTTATGAATTAGTAAGGATTTTTTTCAACTTGAATATTGACATTTGTCTCAGGATATCAACACTAGACAAAATTTCTTTCTAGGAAGTGTGAGTAGGCTAGAATAAAAAAAAACAATTAAAATGCTTGTGTTGAATGTTTACCTATACGTACCCTATTTCATCCTTAGAACGCATACCTTTGACACAGAATGCATACCTTTGACACAGAATGCATTCCATTGACACTTTTGGTATTTGATGATTTTGACATTTTTTTTGGGTGTACCCATATATACATAAGGTAAAATTAAAACAGATAGGAGTAAATCTTTCAGGATATCCACACTCAGACAAAATTTCTTTTCAGGAAGTTTGATAAGGCTAAAATATAAAAAAAATGCTTGGGTTGAGTGTTTACCTTCCTTCCCTTTTTCATGCCTAAATACACTCATCATAGATACCAGGTTTGAAATTTTGTATTTGCGCCAGACGCGCGTTTTGTCTACAAAAGACTCATCAGTGACGCTCGAATCAAAAAAAGTTAAAAAGGCCAAAAAAAGTACGAAGTTGAAGAGCATTGAGGACCAAAAATTCCTAAAAGTTTTGCCAAATACAGCTAAGGTAATCTATTCCTGAGGTAGAAAAACCTTAGTATTTCAAAAATGTAAAGTTTTGTAAACAGTTAAATGCATATTCTTGATACAATTGGTACGTGATGATTTTGACAATTTTGTTGAATGTACCCGTATACATAAGGTAAAAAATATATTTAGCAAAATTAAAAAGACATAGGAGTAAACCTTAAACACAAGACTTAGTCTTTTTGTTTTGGCCTAAATTACTTGTTTTCTCCTAATAAGAAAACATAGTATATAACGCACGTTTCCCTTAGTGTACAAAATAGGATGTTAATTTTATTTGATATTTACATCAATTGATAATTTGTAAACAAACAATTGAAATGACCCAAATTCTCAGAAGGCAACTACAGCTAAGCGTCTATAAATGGTTGTTTTCCGTGTCAACAACAGCAATTATTATGGGCCTATTAATATTGACTCAAGCAGTAATTTGTTTTACAGCAATATCATCACTTTTAGAGTAATATCTTGTTTGACCCCTAATTGTTGTGTTTTTACACAAGAATTATTGTACCATCTATGATCATCTATAGGGTCTAACTAAAGTGTCTTGGATCGTTTTATCATGCAGCATAACAAAATAAAAATGAGATGTGGTATAATTGGCAATGAGACAACTCTCCAGTAGAGACCACCTGACGTAGAAGTTAGCACTTATAGGTCACTGTACGTCCTTCAACAATTGACCAAACCCATAACGCATACAATGTAAGCTAAACAAGATCCCAAAATAAAATGTTTGTTTGTTTCATTCTTGCACAACTTAGTACTGTTTATCC
The DNA here is from genome assembly GCA_017311375.1 of Mytilus coruscus. Classification (NCBI taxonomy): domain Eukaryota; kingdom Metazoa; phylum Mollusca; class Bivalvia; order Mytilida; family Mytilidae; genus Mytilus; species Mytilus coruscus. The sequence continues at coordinate 24,642,810 of CM029606.1, read as the reverse complement.
TTGACATCTGCACATTGTTGATGAAAATTTGACACCATAAAACTTTTTTTGCCGATAGTACATAACAGTAAGTACAGATAATAAGCTGCTAAATGAAAGGTAAACTTACCGTGTATTAGGTTGGTGTGTTAATATCCTTAACAAACCTTTTTTAAGATTTACACTCAATTATAATACTAGGAAAAGAATTGACGTATTTGATCGGAAATAAGATAAAGTACAATGCGGTTGTTGATAGTTTCTGTTTCTATGCACAATATTTTCAAAAGGGGAATTTTAAGCTTGATATATTGCATAGACACCTGTATATGTTCGATTACTTATGCTAACCTCTGGATGTTTGTCTGTTGGCCGTTTGTGTCGTTAGGTTACTATCTCATTGACGTATAATCCATATCTCCTTCTTTGAATGTATGTTTCAATAAATTCTGTAAACTGGGTATATTTGGAAAAATATTTGATATTATAAAGAATTGACAATTTAGCACCAGAGCATACAATCTCCTTTCGAAATACGGTCTTCACCAATTAGATCTATTCCATATGTCTATAAATCGCATCGAGTCGATAAGCATTTAAAATTAATCATAGAGAGATTATAAATTATCAAAGATATATTGATCCGATATATCATTATCATAAAAATAAGAAAAATATTTCAGAAAATTAAACAGTCACAATAAACTTAAATTCGTAGATGTCAACCCTGTCGACCTTGTCAACCCTGTCAACCGTGTCAACTCTACTTGTCAATCCTATCAACCTGTCGACCACTTTCAACTTTTTGACCGTGTCAACCCTGTCAACCTGTAGACCCTGTCAACTCTTGTCAACCTGTCTACCTTTGTCAACCTGTCAATCTATGTAATTCTAATGTCGTGTATCTTATAAAGTGCATCCTGGTAAAGCCGGATGGCAACCAGTTAAATGAACAGGAACTATTTTACCCTATACCCTATTTGATTGACAAGAAGGGTATAGGGAAAAACAGTTCCGGAGTATCAAATTAAATTACTACGCCAATTATCTTCAAGGGATTTTATAGTATAGTTAGACATGGAGCTGGGCCTTCTGGTTGCATAGTTCGATGGGATGACGAGTTGACAGGATTGACAAGTTGACTGGGTCGACAGGTTGACTAGGTCGACAGGTGACTGGTTCGATAGGTTGACAGGGTCAATAAGTCTACAGGGTTAACTGGGTTTATAGGGTCGACAGCGACAGAGTTGATAGGGATTACAAGACTAGACATGACTGACAAGGGTTAAAGGGTTTATATTGTGCATACACCAATTTGCTGGCAAGGTTGGCGTGTTAAAACATGATTTATATTTCACAAATTATTTCACTAAGAGATAATGAGAAAATTTTAATTAAGTATAGCCACAACTTCAACGTTATACAATAGTTACCATATTATATTATTTAAATACAATCTTTAAATTGTAGTTTTCAGCTGACGTTTGTAGTTTTGAAAATTAAACAGTCACAATAAACTTAAAGTCGTAGATGTCAACCCTGTCGACCTTGTCAACCCTGTAAACCGTGTCAACTCTACTTGTCAACCCTATCAACATATGTCGACCCCTTTCAACTTTTTTACCCTACGTGTCAACCCTGTCAACCTGTCGACCCTTGTCAACCTGTCAATCTATGTAATTTTAATGTCGTGTATCATACAAAGTGCATACTGGCAAAGCCGAATCGCAATCAGTTAAATGAGCAGGAACTATTTTACCCTATACTTTGGCAAGCCGTTCTCGTCAAAACTATGTTTAAACCATTTTTCGAAAAATTTACACACTGAGAATTAAAAAAAAACACTGATATTAAAAAACCTAATAACACACACTGAGAATTAAAAAATACACACTGAGATTTCATAAAAACGCACTGAGATTTGAAAATTACACACTGAGAATTGAAAATTATACAATGAGATTTTAAAAAGACACACTGAGATGAAATAAACTGAAAAACACACACTGAGAATTTGAAACTGCACACTGAGAATTTAAAATTACACACTGAGATTTGTGCGCACTTTTTATGCGCACATATCTAATTAGCATACTTAATCTGAATCTATTACAAGCTTAAAACTAGGGGACAGAACTCGTTAGTCCTTCAATTTGGCACTAAATGTTTTATAAAAAACATTAAAAATACAACGTATAGAAAAACTACGTTATTAAAGACCAATAATTTAATTTTGGATGTAACACGTACGTCTTCTGATTGGCTGAAAGTGTTTTACAGCTCAGACATAATTTTGTCATGTGACCGTGACGTCATCAAAGTTTTTATCATGATTTACTCCTTTTTTAGAATTAAATTATAAGGAATGACTGTAATATTTGTTCTGTCTATTCGAAATAACATAAAAAATTGGGTGCACACTTTTAAATAAGCCGCTACGCGGGTTATTCAGTGTGCACCACATTTTTAATGTTATTTCTTCGTTGACAGAAAAAAACATTACAGTCATTCCTTAAATAGAACAAGAAAAATACCAACTTACTCTCATTACGAAATATAACCAAATGGTGAAAAACTTTATTAAAATTATAAGAAAACATTGGAACAATCTGTAAAATACAAACTGGGGCAAAGCAGTGAATTTTTTCCCAAGTGCCTATTTTAGTATATAAACGTAACAAAAATATAAAAGATTACCTTGCGAAATCAGAGTAACAGTTGAGAGACTTTTGAAAAGGGACCATGCTTAAATAGTTTTAAGCAAAAATCACGATATACTGTTAGTAATAATCTGAATTATAGGTAACAAACTTATGAATATGAGTTAGCAAAAAATGTTGTTAAGTCTTGAAATTTATTACGAATGTTGGTTGTAGGAACCGCATTTCATTATAATGACATGAGTTCGGGAGACCAAGTCTGTTGAATTATTCATCTCATGAATATTCATTAGTAATCTCAGTGTGTATTTTTGAAATCTCATTGTGTAATTAACAATTCTCAGTGTGTGCTTTTCAGTTTATTTCATCTCAGTGTGTCTTTTTAAAATCTCAGTGTGTAATTTTAAATTCTCAGTGCGTGTTTTTTTTTTTTTTTTTCAAATCTCAGTGTGTAATTTTAAAATCTCAGTGCGTAATTTCGATTTCTCAGTGTGTTATTTTAGGTTCTTAAATCTCAGTGTGCAATTTTTTTCGAAAAAATGGTTTAAACATAGTTTTGACGAGAACGGCTTGCCATACTATACCCTATTTGATCCGATATATCATTATCATAAAAATAAGAAAAATATTTCAGAAATGAAGTAGAACTAAGTCTACTAGTTTCAGTAGTACCCTTAATTTCAAGTTCACTGGGATAGGTGATATGCAAAACACTCGCTGAAATGTGGATTATTGAGTAACAGGACAACATCAATATAACTGGATATAAAATTAAAGAACTTGATAAAATGATTTTACTTTTTGTCTTTTAGAAGCTTTGTGTGAATTCTGCTTCATATAAAATACATAAAAGCATACCAAAAACAAGTCAGTCAACAGTGAAATCTCATGAAAACTTGAGCTTAAACTATTCTCTTGCTTAACCACTTGCTCCAGTGAAATCTGTTGAACTACTTAGCACGAGTTGTATTATAAATGCAAAACTGGCCAATGTTGTCATTCGACCCCAATAGCATGATCCTAAGATGGGGTTGTCCAAAAATAGTAAAAAAATGTATTGTCCTTGTCCCTCCTACACCAATTGAACAGGATGATTCACATGTTATGTTATTAACAATATATATCTTTGCCAAAAATTGAGGAAACAAAAAAACATTAAGAGGCTAACAGGAAAATGCTGGACAATCAAACAGACCACATCAACAACCAACACCCGACTTCTCAGAAAATAGGAACATCAGCAAATTAATGAAAACAAGAATTACCAACAAAGTTGAACAGTACAACAGACCTCAGCAACCTTATAATATCCGAAGTTTCTTAAAAACTTAAATGTATAAAATAAAGACAAATAACGACGAACAACACAGACCTACAAAACTGTTCTTTGATCAGCGACGAAGAACACAGACCTCAGATGCAACTACAAATATATTTAAATGTAAGATTTAATCACTCTTGGATTTAAGTCGGTATAGTTTTGTTCCGGAATATGTTATGTGTCCTTCAGTCCGGCTTTGCTCAAGAACTTAATCCAGATGCGTTTGAAGTTTCAGATGCGGTGGTAGTTCGTACACTAGTAACTCCTTCATTACGTAGATCTAATTCTGAAACACGTCCATCTGCTCTTCCGATAAGAGATAAGAAATCATCATCGTGCGAAGAAGTCGGTGCAATTCCATCTGCCGATCTCGAATCTATATAAAATTTATTGGGGATGTCAGATTTATCTGAAATGGTAGTGGGTAAAGGAGCAACAATGCTGGATTTTTCGTCTGTTGTCTTTTCGTCTGATTCTGTCGTAATCGGCTTCTTGATAACATTAGGTTTTTCCATCATAGAATGTGTTAGACTATCTACAGGGCATCCAGGAATTGAAATCTACAAATATCGTTGAAATTTTTGTAATCAAATTAAAGGTTTATAGATATTTTATTTCGGTCTCTAGTTTTATAGGATTACTTGCACATTGCCATGGAATAGAAATCGATGGCTATCAGTACTCTTAAGTACCAGTAATCAGTTATAAAACAAATAATAAAAGTAAATAACTGTATAAAACTGTTGTAGTGATAGAACTGTCATGATCTATTCTAGGGTAAAATTTTCCAATGCTATACTATGCTAGAATTTTCAGAATCTGATCTAGTTTAGAACTGTTCAAAACTAACTGCCAAAAACTATTTTAGAAACTATTCTGAGGGTGCAATGGAAACTGTTCTACAGATTTTTCTAGACCAGTTCTCCTGAAGTTCTTGGCAGATATTAAGAGCGGTTAGAACTGATCTAAAATGTTTATTCTACGTTTTGTTTTCGTATTTGAGCCATAACACTTGCAGGTTAACAATTCAAACAATACGTTACTTGCCTGTATGTTGTTTCCTTTCTTTTGCAGATCTTTTGCTGTTGGATTTCCATTTTGGGGATTTTCTGCGATTCTTCTATTTAGTTGCTGCGATGCATTTGTGAGACTTCGACTATTATTATCTTTGTGATCTCGTTTTGCGCCACTTGTCGTTGTCGTAGTAGAAGCGGCAAATTTCTCTTGTGATTTTTTGTGATTTGGTTTTTTAATACTCGAGACTGTTTTGGCTTGGCTAGGGTTTACTGGATTATTTATGCCTTCCCCAAAAACTGCATTTTGTATGCTTAGCCTTGCATTCATAGCAATTTGTTCTTGTTCTCTTTTGTTCGTAAATTTCGTTGGATATTTATCCTTCTTGACTAAAATGAAAAATACAAAAAGATGGAACATTGCAATTAATCATTCTTTAGTTATCTCTATTTAGTTTTCAAAGTGCATGTGTGCAGTTTTCATACAGTATAAAATAAAGCCGTTAGTTTTTTTTTCGTTTGAATCGTTTCACATTTTTTTTTATGTCGGGGCCTTTTAAAGCCGACTATACGATGTGGGTTTTTCTCATTTTGGAAGTCCGTAGGGTTGACTATAATTGTTTTTATTCATTTAATTTGAACTCGGGTGGATCGTTGTCTCATTAGAAATCATACCACATCTCCTTATCATTATACACTATATACTTAGTATACGGGAAAAATTCGAATAGTTCATGTGACCTGCCGTTTTGTTTTTTAAGGGAAACAAAGAGATTATGATGGATTGTTGTTTTACGTCCAGCTGCTATTACCGGTACATGCCTATACGGACGGGAACATGGAAATGTGATAAGAATATCAACCATGCTTTATACAAGATCGACACGCTAAGAATGTTTTTAACGCGCTAGTTTCGAGGGAAGACATGTCACCCTACCCGGACACATTATTCTGACGGAGAAGCAACAAATACATATACTAATTTTCACGTCTGGTTTGATGCGACTGGAGATCGAACCAACGACCCCTTTCTCTCAAGGTTTAAATATGAATAAAGGGAATGGTAGGGTATAATGAGCCAATGAGATCGCAACCTAACGACAAGGAACCCAATACATCTAGCGGTCAACATACGATCTAAAAAGGGTTTGCCTTCAAAAGCATTACTTTTCAATGTTTTATATATATCGGTTGATGTAGACTATAGTACTAATAACTGAACACATCATTCTAAAATCTTAAATTCTGGAGTGTGTTTTTGTATCGAATCATCCTTAAATATATGTTCATTGCCATGAAGTAAATTTTTCGACAAGAGTCATTGCCTTATCATATCAGCAAATGGATTCCGTTAAGTTCATGTTCCTCTTTTATTGTTAAGTAATTTCCTTTTATGATTTATATAACTAGAGAAATGGTATTAAAATATCTATTTCATGTAGTTTCATTTTCAATGGTTTAATTGTTCTTACCGCTATTTCAATGATATTATTTAAAAGTGAAAAAAAGTATATAGCATTTTGACATCTTAATATTCATTTTTACTAGATTTCAACAAATACCTGGTAGTGGGTCTATAAATGAAAGATCATGACATATAAGTATAGAAAACTTGACATTTAAGGCCATTTGAGGACAAGTTTCAAGTCTCAGACCTTTAAATATATAAATCTATTAGCTTATTTAACTAGAAATAGTAATAGTTGCATGTGATGTCATTTTATAGAAAAAGAAAGTAATGCGTATATTAAATCCCTTTCTTCCTCATAGAAGAACAATTCCTCAAAGAAGGACCTAAGTTCACTGAAATGTGCGAATGAATTTGGGGAAAACAGATACTCAAAGCTTATATTACAATACGGAGCTAGTGCTGTATGATTGTCAAACCGACAACTATCCACCTGAGTCCAGAGAACGTGCATGGATTGAGCAATATAAGGTCACCGTACGGCCTTCAACAATGAGAAAAATCCATTTCCTATAGTAAACTATAAAAAATCCCGAAATTACAAAAAAGTGAAACAATTCAAACGAGGAAAAACCAACGGCCTGATTCATGCTACAAAATGAACGAAACCAACAACAACTACTAAATTACAGGATCCTGACTTGGGACAGGCACAAATTAAATTTTGAGCGGTAAAACATCAACCCTCGCCTAACATAAGAACACGCTTTAAAAATCACTTGAAAAAGAATCGACTCATTAGTTCGACACAAAGCACCCACAAAAACTAACAAAAAAAAAAACTAAAAACCCAATGTACCAATCTATGTATATTATATAGACTCTAAATAACTAGTATCAAAAGATTTATTGTCATACATGTGTTTGGTCATATCCTTTTATATGGTTGTTAGGTGTTGGGAATGTTTAACCCTTTCACATTTATATCAAGGAATGGTTTGTTGACCTTTAACCAAATTCATGACACATGTCCTGCATATATTCTCGGTGTGAACTCGAAAACAACAAATATAACTGTTTAATTGGAATTGGGCAAACTTCCATAATATTTCAGTTTCATGAATGCTATGGTCGAATATTATAATAGATTGAAAAGGAAAAAAACATTTGTTTTTAGTATGGATAGTAGAATAAAGGATTCTATCAGAGTTGATAAATTCACCAAAACAAGGGAAGACAAGCATAGTATTGTTAAGTATGTGGTATAAAAATTGAAATTTGAAAATTATGTACAAACAATGAAAAAAATATCCAAGTCCTTTATCCAAGCGTTATATTTCATAATGGCAGAGACATATGATACGTGCATTATATGTCTCTGATAATGGATATGATGCTGCTTCTGGTGTATGTTCAACACTGAACATTATGGTTTATATGTTGTATAATTGATATTGTAAATGTTTCATGTGCTAATCATTGTACTGATTGTGCCTATAATGTGTCCTCTGTTGGAAATAAGACACTTTCAGTTCTAGTAGTTTTAACATCCTTATGATTTTGACCTTACGAGTGAAGCGAATTACAGGGCAGAATGTCGTATACTTCTAGGCCATATATTGTATCAAAATTGTCATCGACGACAGTTTTATTTTATGGGTATATGGAAACTTGTCGCAAAATCTTTCAAGAATAATACGCCCTTTGATCGCAAAAAAAAATCTGATGTTTTTCACGATATATATATATAAATTTTTAGTAAAAAATTGTCCATTTGTTTTTCAATTATCATGAATTACGCCCCCACTTTAAAAAAATCCTAGATCCGCCCCTGAATTAGACTGCTGTCTTACCTTAAAGAAACACCGGTTTTTGCGCAGATGTACGAGAAACCTGTGGCGGGTGAATATAATGGTATATGATAGTAATTTTCACTCTTTTGTACCAGCACAATGCATATTATGTACCCTGCCTCTCATTACTGTGGAATTGTTAGCCTTCACAGGATATAACCACGATTTAAAAATATATATTCTTGCTGAATCAGAAGTCGATTGAATAGCCCGTCTAAATAATAATATAATGAAATACTTATTTGTCTTTATGAATATAAGTTTTGCATACCTTTACCAATACATTTACACAATGTGTAATCTTTTAGTTATAGCAGAATAATAAGCCAATTGTTGACAAATTGTTAAGTAGGCCATTTAAATTCTTTGTTTATTGTCAGAAAGATGTAAAGCTGAGATACCGTTACATTTCACTATGTAAGACATGCACAAGTTCATATATTACAATAAAACAAGATAAATATCCAAATTATTACACAGGGAAATGTCTTGTAAGAATCACTGCTCGCTTAGATTTTGATGGTAAGTTTATCTCCAACATATTATCATTTTGATAGAAACAAGGATCACTGGCGAACAAAAATCTATAGAAGGTCCTATACATTTAAGTTTTTATTATAATATTGCACTGAACGAAAAAAGACACGATTTAAAATATTATGGTCGCTTTTCATGCAATCATATTCTTATTTTTTATATTCTATTTTTTTACATTTATTAAAACATTTCCTTCAGATCATCAAATTTTTATCTTTTACTCCATGCAAAATGTTTAAAGTTATGTGATTTGTGATGTAGATAATTTTTTTATAGCGAGATGCTTACTATTTTTCTTGATTTTGTTTGGGTTATTTTTTATTCGTCTCTGCTAACGATTATAAACGCTCAATAATTATTAATACTTGAATAAAAAGATACTAACTTTGGGTTGGGGAGCCACAGGGACTCGGTTAGCGGATATATATATGCTACCGGCAATAAGTGAAATTAGGCATTCCATTCTCAATTTTATTAAGCTTAAATCATAGGCAATAAGCTAACGCCTAGTCATTAAGTTTTTGCCTGAAACTTTCAGGCAATAAGTTTATTTCCTGAAATAAGAACCATATCTGACCGTTTTCCTGAGAGTTATCTGACAACTATCAAAAATCATTATGAATTGGTTTTGTGACTCTAAAAAGAGCCGCTTTTTATACAAAATAGTCTTTATATTGATTGATCTGTCCTTGTTATGCAGTTTTCAGCCTGGACGTAATTACTGTATATATCTCTTTTCAGCTTCCAAACTTTGAATTTTTCGAAATGCTAAGAATTTTCTGCCTTTCTACCTTAGCTGTATTTGGTAAAACCTTTCGGAATTTCGGTTCCTTAATATATTTGGCCTTTTTAACTTGTTTTTATTCAAGCGTCAGTTATGAGTGTTTTGTAGACGAAACGCGCGTCTGGCGTACAAAATTTTAATTCTGGTTACTATGATGATAGAAACATCTCATTCTTCCTCCTCAAATTCTATGCAGTGCAAATTGATTTCATTTGGATTCATGATTTTTTTTTCAACTGACTTCATCTTCGATCGACTGACCGGGGTTTGTAACATCTGGTATCAATCTGATCTAAAACTGTTTCTTATAATGAATTAAGACTTTAAGTCAGGAGCCTGTAGTTCAGTATTCATAGTTGGTTCATGTCTATCCGATATATATTTGTTTTTCGTAAATTGTTTTGTTATAAATTTGGCCGTAAGTTTTCTGGATTGAATCGTTTCATTTGTGTTGAGGCCTTTTATAGCAGACTATATGGTATGGGTTTTTCTCATATTGAAGGCCCCACGGTTGCCCATAATTGCTTAAATCAACTTTATTTGAACTCTGTTGTGAATTAAAGAACCTTTGTGAGCACGCTCACATACCTCACGCCTTCACATTGTACCTGGGCAAACAAAATCTCACCAGTTTCCTAAGTTCAAAGACTCATAACCCCCACAAAAGTCAACTGATAAAAATTTCTTGTGGACATGAAATTCTGTTGTGTGGTTTCAGAGTTGCGATGAGTAGTATATTAGGTTCAAAGGGGCATAACTTTTAGAAAAAAAAAATGAATCATAATTTCCTGTCGATATGCAAATATACATATAGTATGTCCTTATTACCGGTATCTTCTTAGTTTATTAAATTATGTAGTGTGGTTTCAGAGGTGTTGCGATGACAAGAACTGGACTGACGGACGGACGAACGAACGGTTCAAAAACATTATACCAATCTCAACTGTGTTGCATGGGTTATAACTAGTTGTTTCTTTTGCAATCATACCACATCTCCTTATTTTTAAATTGAGTAGCTTTACTAGTTGTATAATTAAGTTATGCTCTCGCATGGTCTGTGGTCGTTCTGTGATACAAAATATTTAACTATTAGACTACCACCTATTTTAAGAAGGTCTACACTGATGGGAACCGCGCTAAAATAGAATTATCTAAAAAATATGTCTATATGTTTTTGCTGATAAACATCATAATTGCGAGTTCTTAAAAGTGTCGAAAATTTGAACTGAAAATATCTTAAAACAACAAATGTGAATAGCAAATTGTAAATGTATGTGTTTTAAGTTGCTGGCTCATTATCATTTACCAAACATTGTCTGTTGTTTGTATTCATGTTTAATTTGTTATAAAGTAGTTACACAGCATTATGCCATCACATACACAGATTTTTCTTAAGAGTCCTTACCGATCGCACAAATTCACAGATCCTTACGATTTATTAGAAAAAAAAGGATAAGGGGTATCCATCCATGACACAAAATCAGTACATACACAGCAAAAACCACACAAAAAGCAAAGGAACAGCGCTGTACTTCATCTTATCTCAAAGTCACAGTGATGGGCCTTCAACACAGAGCAAAAAAAAATAATGAATATTGTGTATAGGTTTCATAATGTTTGGTTGGGGCAAACTTATGTTACAGAATGGAAACTAAAAATTTTACAATCTTTCGATTTATAAAGGGGCATAACTCAATAATGGTTAAAGTGACACTACCCAAATTCAACTTGATCTGTGTTTTATCAGTGGAAGTCAAAATTAAACATTGCATTGTATAAAGCATTGATTGTAGTTGATTCAACTATAATCATGGACAAAGGAAGATAAATCCAATTTTAAAAATTACTTGATATTTAGAAGAAAATAAAAATTTTGCAATTTTTCCATTTGTAAATGGGCATAACTCTAGAACGATTAAAGTGACGCCACCAAAATTCAAACTCGATCTGTGTTTTGTGGTAATAAGCATTGTGTATAAGTTTCATAACATTTGGTTGAGGCAAACTTAAGTTAGAGAACGGAAACTAAAAATTTTGCAATTTTTCCATTTATAAAGGGGCATAACTCGGAACAGTTAGAGTGACGCTACCAAAATTCAAACTCGATCTGTGTTTAGTGGTAATAAGCATTGTGTATAAGTTTCATAACATTTGGTTGAGGCAAACTTAAGTTAGAGAACGGAAACTAAAAATTTTGCAATTTTTCCATTTATAAAGGGCATAACTCTAGAACGGTTAAAGTGACGCCACCAAAATTCAAACTTGATCTGTGTTTAGTGGTAATAAGCATTGTGTATAAGTTTCATAACATTTGGTTGAGGCAAACTCAAGTTAGAGAACGGAAACCAATTTTGGGACGTACGGACGGACGGACGACGTACAGACGGACAAGGGTAAAACTTAATGCCCCCACCGCTACGGCGGGGGCATAAAAACAAAATTTCTATACCTCACTGCAATTTTAAGACGGCATTAGCACCAGCTGGCCACTTTAATGAGCCGATTAAGGAAGATAAACTGTATACCGCCATCTTGGACTGGAAAATACGAGTTCACAATAGGTCTAGTTTTTTGCTTAAATCTGTCAATTTTGAGACAGATTGACAATAAAAGGGTTAGACTGTTCATTGGAATAAAGAAAAATAAGTGATTTATTGCATTATTCAGACTGATTTATCAAATATCAAATATTTGTGTTTGTTCGAATCAATTGTCAACTTACCCATTTAAGGGGAGATAACTCAATAGCAAAATTTTTATGAAGTAATGATACAGAAATTTTAAATTGTTACTTGTAGCAAGAAAACAAGGTCGGTGACACCATTTTTTATTTTTATTTTCTTAAAGCATATTTTAAAACCTATGTTCTCATATTTTATTTCAAAATTCTATCTCATAGATTTCTTTTTATTCACCAAAAAGTGTTTTTTCATGAACAATCTATGCAAAATTGGGCAATTTAATTGCACAGTGACCCATACTTTTTATCATATTTTTGAAACAAGAATGTGTCCATAGTACATGGATGCACCACTCGCACTATCATTTTCTATGTTCAGTGGACCATGAAATTGGGATCAAAACTCTAATTTGGCGTTAAAATTAGAAAGATCATATCATAGGGAACATGTGTACTGAGTTTCAAGTTGATTTGACTTCAACTTCATCAAAAACTACCTTGACCAAAAACTTTAACCTGCCCACTGCACTATCATTTTCTATGTTCAGTGGACCGTGAAATTGGGATCAAAACTCTAATTTGGCATTAAAGTTAGAAAGATCATATCATAGGGTACATATGTACTAAGTTTCAAGTTGATTGGACTTCAACTTCATCAAAAACTACCTTGACCAAAAACTTTAACCTGAAGTGGGACCGATGGACGGACGAACGAACAGACGCACAGACCGAAAAAGAAAAACATAATGCCCCTAGGTGGGGCATAAAAAGCATGGAAAAATCTGCATTCTGGTAAAAGTATAAGAAAATTCTATCTGAGGAAATTTATACCAATGATCCACCTTAAGAGTTTTTATAAGTTATTAGGAGCTATTTATGGTTTATTATGATGTAATTATGACAAAATTCCAAGATTGGTTACAAATTATCATGGATAACTACAGGCATTTTACGAATACATGTATATTACAGAATGTTACTATTCATCTGTGTAACTTGTAAGATACAACCTGATTTTGTGTTGCTACGAAAAGTAACGAGTATTTACCAGTCCTTACAATTTTGCAGCTTTTATCCCTTTCCTAAAATCGTAAACAATACGTAAAGTATACATAACTATTTGTAAAAATTCTTGTAACTACACTTAAAGTACTTGTAATAACTCGTAACAATCCTTAAAGCCATCGTAACTCAACTCCGAATTAAATAGTAACCATGTAAGCACTCATAATAATCCATAAACAAATCGTAAACTAACTGTTACAAATTGTTTGGCTACTTACTTGGGACAGGTACATACAAAATTTGATGGGGTTAAGCATAACTGTAAGTGATTAATCCTTCCCTTACCTTGGACAGTGGTGCAACAGCACAGAACTAACTGTTAAGATCAATTGGAACATTTTCATGACATCACAACTGACATTATAGATTCTACAGACAAAAAATCTCTGCTTGTTTTTCAAATAAATTTTATTTACAACATAAATAATTGGATAAATATCTATAAATAATGATGATACTTCAATTGAAAGTGAACAGAATTGAAGGACAATGGTAATCAGAGATTAAAAATCATTTAACATGAATTAACATTTGTTTTTCTTTTTCTTTATAAATTTTCCTGCTCCCCTCCCAAGTCAGGAACCTAGTTAGAAGTTTTCACATGTTAAATCTTAATGTTTATTTGTCATTTGGAGAATTGGTAGGTTGATTGCAGATCTTTTGTTTTTGTTATAGATACCTTACTATTGTTGAAGATTGTATGTTGCTCTCTAGATGTCTTTTGGTTATATTTCTCTGTAAGTTTCTGCCTCATTGACATGTTTATACCCCATATCTCCTTTTCTTCATATCTCTGCAAATTATACTTAACTTGATAGCGGGTCTACCAACAGGCCCGGGAAAAAAAAACCTTTGACTAATCTGTTTGCAAAGACTGCTTGATTTCTAGTAGAAAAAAAATCATGTATACAAGTAGGAAAAGGAACATTCTTAAGACTGCTTGTACTTTACACAGTAACAATTTACCAGGATAGGACATTACATTGTCTAGCTTTGATCTGGCACATTCTTAAGGAGTATTTATTTTCAAGTATGTATATAATCACCAAATGTACACAACCTTATAGAATAGCCTTTCTACAATGTACAATATTATAGAATAGCCTTTCTACAATGTACAATATCATAGAATAGCCTTTCTACAATGTACAATATTCATGTCGGTACCATACAGTTTGAAAATCACTCATATATTATAATTTCCCAACCTGTGACCATTGACTTTATAATAGTTTTTCATTTGCACTAATCATTATCAACATTTCCGACTATTATCATGGCTATCACCAAACTTTCTTGCTCTTTTTGCTTTAATGTTTGAATACTGATGTGACCCTGACATCTAAGACTGGTGGGTAAGCAGAAAAGTATATATATTATAAGGTCTTAAAATAGTACACTCAAATGTTTATGTTGTAGACATTCACTTCTTTTTGTCAGTGATGTTACATCTGTCTGATTCACTTCTTTTTGTCAGTGATGTTACATCTCTCTGATTCACTTCTTTTTGTCAGTGATGTTACATCTCTCTGATTCACATTCTTCTTTGTCTCTTCCAGTCATTCTGTATCTATTGACTGCAAACCATCTATAAAATCTGTCTGAAGTCTCTTTGACACCAGGGTAGGATAACAGTTTAGATAACCAGGTTAGTCCAACTGCATTATACATAACTTTCATTCCTTCCATACTGTCATATATCTGGAAAACAGTAAGCACTTTATAAATACAATTCACTGCTTGAATTTTCTATGTAAGTCTCAAGGAACTTTTAAACAGAGATGAAGGTATATTTTGGCCTTGATTAGTCACCATTTTTAATTATCTAAATAATTTTAGAAAATGTATACTGGTAAATAAATTAGTTGTTTCATGAGAAAGTTTACAATGATATCATTAAAATGATGCAAATTATATTCAATTTTTTTTAACAGAAACTCCAGGAACATTTTGTTAAAGAATAATATAGAGGTCAAGGGTTTATAAAATAATATTTTGCCAGCAAACTATTATATATAATACATGTATTTAATAATTAGCAAAGTCACCTCCAATTTGAATCTATTTTTGGTGAAGTTTTCTTGTAACATTATTCAAATAAGTAAATCTTAAAAGTTGATAAGTTTGATCTGGCACCAAAACATACATGTTCCTTCTCCCTACAAAATAGTTATTTCCTCAATGTCATGCACTTAAACATTAGGACTGTTGGTTTTCTCATTTGAAAGGTTCTTATTTTGTCTTGTTGGGCTTTTAGAGCTAAGTATACATTAAGGGTTTTGCTCATTGTTGAAGGCTGTACAGTGAACTATATAAGTTGTTTACATCTACATCATCTGGTCTCTTGTTGGTACATGTAGTTGTCTCCTTGGCAATAATACCACATCTTCTTATTTTTATATTGATGTAAATAAAGGTAGATTTTCCGTTCCAACTATCTATAAAAATTTGACCATTGTACTGGAAAGAACTGCTTACATAACTTATGAAACTCACTGTTGTTACTTCTGGTTTAGAATGAGTCTTGGTGTTATTTGCATGTGTAACTATTACATGCATTTTACCCATAGCCTGACTATAAGTGATCCCTAAATGATCATCTGGCTTGTATTCTCCTACAGTTATATCCACAAAATTTACAACATTGTCCTTCTTGTTCAATTTCTTCATTAAGTTTATTTCAATAGCACAGATAGGACACTGTCCATCATACAAAACCTGGAAAATGACAAAACTTGTTTAGATTAAAACAAAACAAACTGTTATGTTAATAAAGATGCATATCACATTTAAAAAGCAATATTTTGACATCTAAAATAGCTACTTTTGTTTACATAAAATAGCTTCTATTTCAGTATTTGCTTGAAAATAGAACTGCTAGCATCTTTGATTTATAGATAACACCTGAGAGATCTAAATAGTAGAGTTAAGTTTCTGGTCCTTACCCATGTCAGCTGAGGGTGTGGATGTGGTTTACAGAACAGAGATAATTGGTTAAAAACCAAAGAATACAAAAAAATAGACAAAATAAAGAATAGGGAGTTATAGAGTGCTAATGTATAAAAAACAGAGTATAATCAAAATAAAACAAGGTGTAGAAAAATGGCATAAAAAACAGAAAACAAAATGAAGACTCTCCTCCAAAGACCTACATTTATTGTATACATGTAGGCTAAAACCTAAATTGTAAAAGGATGGAAACCGATCTCAGGTTGGTCTATCAGTATTGAGAAAAGGATAAATTTGAGTTATCTTTCTTGGAAAAGAGGTGGTCCTACAGACAGAGCTTATCCAAAGTAGAAATGAATATAAATGTTATTGATTTTAAATCAGAACTGGACAGAAACATTTCTGTTTTAAGAAAAATAAAATGCTCCGCAGGGCGCAGCTTGATACGACCGCAGAGGTCGAACCCTGAATAGTTGGGGCAAGTATGGACACAACATTCAAGCTTGATACAGCTCTGAATTTGGATTGTGATTAAATATTTGACACAGCATAGGTTTCTGACACAGAATGAATGTGGTCTAAGAACTTAAAAATTTATTAAATTGGACATTCACCTATTATGGTCCAATATCCAAAATCTAAATACATGGTTAGATTCAGCATATCAAAGAACCCCAAGAGTTCAATTTTTGATGAAATCAAACAAAGTTTAATTTTGGACCCTTTTGACCTCAATGTGGACAAAGTTGATAACGGGGCCCAAAAATCAAAAATCTAAATACATGGTTACATTCAGCATATCAAAGAACCCCATATATTCAATTTTTGTTGAAATCAAACAAAGTTTAATTTTGGACCCCGATTTGGACAACTTGAAAACTGGGCCCATAATCAAAAATCTAAATACATGTTTAGATTCAGCATATCAAAGAACCCTAAGAATTCAATTTTGTTAAAATTAAACTAAGTTTAATTTTGGACCCTTTGGACCTTAATGTAGACCAATTTGAAAACGGGACCAAAATTAAGAATCTAAATACACGGTTAGATTCGCATATCAAAGAACCCCAATAATTCAGTTTTGATGAAATCAAACAAAGTTTAATTTTGGACCCTTTTGACCTCAATGTGGACAAAGTTGATAACGGGCCCAAAAATCAAAAATCTAAATACATGGTTAGATTCAGCATATCAAAGAACCCCATATATTCAATTTTGTTGAAATCAAACAAAGTTTAATTTTGGACCCGATTTGGACCAACTTGAAAACTGGGCCCATAATCAAAAATCTAAATACATGTTTAGATTCAGCATATCAAAGAACCCTAAGAATTCAATTTTGTTAAAATTAAACTAAGTTTAATTTTGGACCCTTTGGACCTTAATGTAGACCAATTTGAAAACGGGACCAAAATTAAGAATCTAAATACACGGTTAGATTCGCATATCAAAGAACCCCAATAATTCAATTTTGATGAAATCAAACAAAAAGTTTAATTTTGGACCCTTTGGACCTCAATGTGGACCAATTTAAAACAGGGCCCAAAATCCAAAAACTTAATACAAGGTTAGATTCAGCATATTAAAGAACCCTAAGAGTTCAAGAATAAAACCCCATTGAAATTGGTCAAGAAATAAGCAATTTATACAAAGTATCTTCTTCTGCACAATACTGTGCAATTGAATATTTCTTGCAATTGCGCAATACTGTGCAATTGAATATTTCTTGCTATTGCGCAATACTGTACAATTGACAATTTCTTGCTATTGCGCAATATTGTGCTATTGGATATTTCTTGCTATTGCGCAATACTGTGCAATTGAAGATTTCTTGCTATTGTGCAATACTGTGCAATTGAAAATTTCTTGCCATTGCACAATACTTATTATATAATAATTTACACATCCTGTTTGGTGTGTATCTCCTGCCATATCATTATTATTTGCTTTTAAATATAAATCAGAAATAACCAACTTAAAATGGAAAATTTTCAAGAAAAAAAAGGAAAAAAGGAAAAAAAAATCCCCCTAAATTTTTGAACCCCTTATGATTCATCCCCAACCTCAATCCCAGCCTTCCCTTTGAGGTATGGTACCTTGCAGTACAATTTCAGAGATCCATACACTGGAACACAAGTTATTGTCTGAAACTAGAAAATGCTTATTTTTAGCCCTTTTGGCCCCTAATTCCTAAACGTACCCCAAACTCAATTCCAGCTTTCCTTTGTGATATGAAACCTTGTAGTACAATTTCAGAAAGATCCATACACTTACACACAAGTTATTGTCATGAAACTAGAAAATGCTTGTTTTTGCCCCTTTTGGCCCCTAATTCCTAAAATTTTGAGGCAATTATCCCCAAAATCAATCCCAGCATTCCCTTTATGATATGGAACCTTGTGGTACAAAGTCAGAGAGATCCATACACTAACACACAAGTTATGTCTGGAAGTTACAAAATGCTTATTTTGGCCCCTTTTGGCCCCTAATTCCTTAACTGTTGGTACCATAACCCCAAAATCAATCCCAACTTTCCTTTTGTGATATTGAATCTTATGGTAAAATTTCATAGAGATCCATTCACTTAAACTAAAGTTAGAGTGCGAAAACCAATGCGTCTTGGGACGACGACGATGACACCGGACGACAACGACGACGACAACGTCATACCAATATACGACCGCAAAATATTTTTGCGGTCATATAAAAATTAACGGATTTCAAGATAAACAAAGACTTCTAATGAGCAGGGTTCTCACTAAGGATTTTTTAAGGCAAATCTAGGGACTCATCATTTTCTACAAAGGCGAGTCCAACAATGAGAAGATGAAATTTTATTGCTATGTATACTTTATCATTTTAGTATCTATGACAAAACAGAGCGAGGAAATGACATCAAATTTATTTTCATTTTGAAAATTTTGTTATAAAGTGATGATATATGTGCTCAGTTGATACATCATTTTATAATATTGATGCATCTTTAGAGTCACCAGTTTGAAAATAATGAGTCCAGACAGATTTTCATGAATCCAGGACTCATGGACTCGCCTTAGTGATGAGAACCCTAAATGACTTCATTACAGTTTTCGACTTTCAATTAATTACATTGACTATCATGTGACAAGAGTGCACACGCTGAAATGTCTGGCCTTCTTTACTAATCATTGATATTATGTTGATAGTCCTAAATGTAAAGCTTTATTACACTGTCACCTAAACTTAACATTAACCAAGAAAACTAAACATTGACCAATGAACCATGAAAATGAGGTAAGGGCAGATGAACCATGCCAGGCAGACATGTACAGCTAACAATTCTTCCATACAACAAATATAGTTGACCTGTTGCTTATAGTTTAAGAAAAACAGACCAAAACACAAAAACTTAACACTGTTCAATGAACCGTGAAAATGAGGTCAAGGTCAAATAAAACCTGCGCAACTGACAAATAGATCATAAAATATTTCCATACACCAAATATAGTTGACCTATGGCATATAGTATTAGAAAAAAAGACCAAAACTCAAAAACTTAACTTTGACCACTGAACCATGAAAATGAGGTCAAGGTCAGATGACACCTGCCAACTAGACATGTACACCTTACAATCATTCCATACACCAAATATAGTAGACGATTGCATACAGGATAAGAAAACAGACCAAAACGCAAAAACTTAACACTGATCAATGAACCGTGAAAATGAGGTCAAGGTCAAATAAAACCTGCGCGACTGACATATAGATCATAAAATATTTCCATACACCAAATATAGCTGACCTATTGCATATAGTATTAGAAAAAAGACCAAAACTCAAAACTTAACTATAACCACTGAACCATGAAAATGAGGTCAAGGTCAGATGACACCTGCCAGTTGGACATGTACACCTTACAGTCCTTCCATACACCGAATATACTAGACCAATTGCTTATAGTATCCAAGATATGGACTTGACCACCAAAACTTAACCTTGTTCACTGATCCATGAAATGAGGTCGAGGTCAAGTGAAAACTGTCTGACGGGCATGAGGACCTTGCAAGGTACGCACATAGTTATCCTATTACTTATAATAAGAGAGAATTTAACATTACAAAAATCTTAACTTTTTTCAAGTAGTCACTGAACCATGAAAATGAGGTCAAGGACATTGGACATGTGTCTGACGGAAACTTTATGCTTTATGTGATCAATTTTTGGTAAAACATGGTTAAATAGTGAAAGACAATATCCTTATATATTACGTGTACAAATGTAACTATCCTGCATTTTAAGTAACAGATTTTTTTCAATCTGTCTTGTGCAAAGTTTTTTATTTGCAGATCTAACAAGGTCAATTACCGGTACACCACTAATGAAAGATATTTATTTTCACTTATGTACACATTTGTATTCTCAACCATCCTGCGTTTGATGTTGCAGAATATTCATTTTCATCTTGTCTTGTGAAAAGTCATTTATTTTTAGTTCTTACCCGCCCCCAACCCAAGAAAATCAAATGGTCGTCCCATAAGAGCAGATAAATCATGATTTCCAAAAAGTATAATGATGTACATGTATATATCAGGTCAGGAATAACCATTAATTGGTGGGATTATACCTCAATTCAGGTATAATCTACCATTTGAAATATAATGGGATACACCAATTGAGGTACATACATGTATAATGCAGTTTTTATCCCCCGAAAAAAATTAAGATATATTGGTGCATCTTTTTGCATTTACAATAACGAGTTTTGATGACCACCTAGTGATGACATGTAATTGATTCCGACACTTCGTGCTGCAATTTGTTAGAGAACCTAAAAACTAATATGACCCCATTTTCCTACTGAATGGTTTTATACTAGTACTTTTTGGGCCCTTTATAGCTTACTGTTCGGTGTGAGCCAAGGCTCCGTGTTGTACTTTGACCTAGGCTATAATGGTTTACTTTTATAAATTTTGACTTGGATGGAGAGTTGTCTCATTGGCACTCATACCACATCTTCTTATATCTACTTAAAGTTGAAATTGATGAAACTTAATGAAGCCAGTCGAGAATATCCATCAATTGGTGGATTATACCTCAATTGAGGTATAATCCACAAATTTTCACAAAACGCAGCACAGGAAGTCAGAAGCAATTGCATGTCACTAATGAGTACTCATCAAAGCCTAATAAGATTGTAAATGCAAAAGATGCTCAAATATCTCTTTAAAAAAATTGATGAAATTTGGTAGGATGAAATTTGAAAAAAAAGGAAAGGAGTTTTGAGTTACAAATAAAGTCAGGATAAGCAACTTGGCAACAAAAAAAGGCAGAATGACAATTTATCTAAAAACAATTTATGTAAAAAAAAGTCAGGATAAACTAATAAAAAAAGGCAGGACCCAATAGAGTGAAAAATAAAAAGGCAGGACAGATATTACAACTAGAAAAAATACAGGACAAAATTTTTCATCCTAGCCCCAACCTTCATAAAAATCAAATGGTACCTTAATATATTCATCATGTCGATGTTGATAAGGAGAATGTCTGTTTGCATACATTTTGTACATGCGCATGCACGTGCATGTTTAACGTATAATGTGGTTGAATGTGATATGTCGCATGTATTAGATGTATTCTTCTCATATCTGAGTGGCGTTCGCCTGAAGATATGAAACGACTACATCGGATTTAATTACATAGAAGCAATAAATATTTTTTTTTTATCTTTTCTCTTGTTCTTAAAAGAGCATAAGTTTTGATAAAATAGGATTAGTGTCATTATCTCAAATTTTCAAGATGCAATAACACTTTCAGAAGATGTTTCATATTTCATGATTTGAAATGAAATCTTAATAAATTGCATCAATTTTTCTGTCATCAAAATAATATCTTATCACTGATTTTGCATGGCAATATAAATAGCTGTACTTCCAATGCAAAAAATATATAAAATAGCAATTCTGTAACCAAAACATGATTTAAGATTTACTCAACACAAAAAACGTTTTCAGAATGTCAATTTATTATGAAACAATGAAAAAAATCGAGTTTTGGTTAGTGTATTGCTATAAATATTTATTTTTTTCATTGTTTCATAAAGAAACAAAACCAAACTCGTAGGGTGCGAACGGACTTTTTGGTGTGAATGTGTAGGGTGTGAAAGTTCATCTGGTTCGTATGGGATCAGTGCGGCCCCGTACAAGACGTCATACTGACTGATTTGATAATTTTCTGTGTGAAAAAATATATCAATTTACAAACGTTCCATGTCTATATAGGCATTTTTCTCAGAGAAAAGTGACCGTGCATTGGACTATCGAGCTGTCGGATTATAGGACTGTCGGACTATCGGGCTGTCGGATTATAGGACTGTCGGATTATGGGATTGTCGGATTATAGGTCTGACCCCACTGTGGGAGCCATAAAACAAGTATCAAACCTTTCGTTGGGAGCTCATCAGGTAGAACCTCTCTCATTTACAAAGACTAGAGTAGAGATCTTGTGAATATGATGAAAGACATATAGATACATTTACATGTAAGTCTCTGATATGTTATCATCACGTACCTTTACTTTTTTATTTTGTGCACATTTTCCCTCTCCCCTTTCCTGGCGAAGAACTGCGGAAGTGGAGAATTTTGTTCTCTTGCATATAAAAGACTGAAATAAACGGTGCTTAGAATTTCGAAGAAGGCAAGAAATGTTCATTTTGGGATTTGTTGTTTTATAACAGCAGGAAGTTTACATGTCTATTCTAATTTTAAAAACAGTTCCAGGGAGACACGTAAAGGAAACCATTTTCTGTTTTACTCACAGAGGTGAACACTCTTTCAATCGAGTTATTATTTGAATAGAAAAAGGGAACAAAATGTAAGCAACTTTATAAGATAGCTTACAAAATAAATGCTATTGACAAATGCATAAAAATAACTTTCATTTGCGGATAGATATACATTGTTTTTCCGTTTTGAACTTTTTTTTAGGCAACTCATATAATCTACCGGAAGCACGTGTTTCTCGTGTTGACAAACATCAGTTTTTTTCTTCATGCTTCACGTTCAGGAATAACTAATTACCGTTAGTTTATAATTATGTTATGTTATAATTTTCTTTCAGGTAAAATCTGTTTTAAACCAAATAGCTGAAAAATGATATGACCAAAACAGTTTAGGCAAATTATAAGAAATCATATAGATGTCTGAACTGCTGAAGGAAGAATTCTAGACACTTCGGCACCCACACAAATCGGCACCTAGACAAATCGGCACCTTATAAATTATTTTATCTTTGATCTAAATATAGTGAGCCAAAAATTAAAATTACCTTTCACTTTCTGTAAAAATTGTAATGCACAGATTCATAAGCTGGATAAACAAGAACAAAATAATATTCATCTCACATAAAATAATATTCATCTCCAATAAGACACATATTATTGTAACAACCAACTTCATGAACTTCAACATTTAAAAATTCCCAATCAGGTTAATTCAATTATCTAGCTACGTTCTGGTCGTGGCAATAGATAACTGTTAATACACAGGAACTAATATATATTATACTTTATTGCAAAAAGTGAAACCCTGACGGTCAAATTGCAAACATAAGATATACAAGTGACAAGAAACATACAATACATGAAAAAAGTGTTAAACAAGTCAAGTTGATATTAATAATATATTATAAGAATATATTATAAGTATATAGATAAATGACCAATGTGGACCTTATTTTCGCAATTCCATTGATTGCTTTATATAGTCTACAACACTAGACAAAATATCTTTATTGGGATCTAGAATAGTTTTAAGTTTAGAGTTTGAGTCAAGCTGGTTACAATAGGGATAATGGGTTTTAATTGCATTTATAGGGTGGGTCTTTTCACCACCGAACACCACCGCACACCACCAAACACCACCGAACACCCCAAAACCACCAACCAATAAGAAAACAGTGATATTATACAATAAAACGATAAAATAAATTAAATTACGATAATTTTATCAATTTTTCGATTTTATGTACATCATTTTATGTTAAAGTCGATAATAAATATAATCAATTTAAAGACAAATGTCTCCGGATTCATCACTATTTTTCCGGATTACATTGTGTGTGTATATATATGATCATATATATTTCAAATAAAATTCAAATATATTCATAATTAGTAATCAGTTCAATTATCCTCGATCTCTGTTTATTGGTTAGATTTTGATATTTGTCTCTTTTCTTTATTATTGGTACAAATATTTTATAGAAGAAGAAAAAAATTGAAAAAATATATAAAATGTATTTGAGGTGTCCAGTGGTGGTTTATGGAGTTGTGGTGTTATAGACTCTCATTTTATGTTCGATGTATATATTTGGTCTCTTAATCTTATTATTTGTTGAATTAATAACTAAATTATTATATTTAGGTCACATTTATAACGATAAAAGATCAGAATAATAAATTTTTAGGGTGTTCGGTGGTGTTCGGCGGTGTGCGGTGGTGTTCGGTGGTGAAAAGACCTACCAGCATTTATAAGGGGGATTTCTAATATTACTGTTTATTTGGCAATAATGAAAAATTTCCCTTTACTCCCTTATGTACAAATGCTATTAGCTCTATCGGAGATTGGCTCCAGTATGGAAATGAAAAGTATGCAAGGAGATTTTGGGTAATAATTATTTATATAATAATTAAAAATATTTAAAAGCCACTTACCATTGTTGCATGTTCTATGTTGCCACTTTTGACAGCCATCACATTGTAAAGCTTCTTGTCTAGGCAGCACAACATTGTGGCACTGTATACAACTGTCATCTGACATTGTGCAAGAAAAGGAATTTCAAAAGTGTTGACCTTTATATATGTTTCTGGGTATTTACTCATTATGGCTTGCACACGCTGTTATGTTTATGGCTTTTAATATTAAAACAATAAAATATAGTTTTCAGGTATTGTGTTGTCTTAACAGATGTAAGGATCAAACGAGAACACAAGCTATATATACACTTTTGATCTCTATTGAGGAATTATCAGATTTATACATAAAATACTGATTAATGCATAACTACAATTAATTATAATTTAATTAAATAATGTTTATTCAAACAACAACATATCTAACAATCAATTATGATTTAATTAAATGATGTTTATTCATACATACATAATCATTTAGGGTTTAATCAAATGATGATTATTTTTTGTAATGCATATTTTATCTAGGAATTATAATATTACCAAATAATATTACAGCAACAATTCTTCAATTTTTCCTAATAAATATATTTTAAAAAATGAGGTGCCGAATTGTCTTGGTCCCGAAATGTCCGGATCCCGAAATGTCGAAAATGGATGCCGAAATGTCTTTGGACATGGATGCCGATTTGTCTGGGTGCCGAAATGTCTTGTTACCCTGAAGGAACTGCACCCACAGGCACTTGTTTTCTATCCATGGCAAGATCTATTACTATCCCTATATATTACGATATATAAGGATAGTAGATCTTGCCATGGATAGAAAACAAGTGCCTCTGACTGCACCTTTAACCTAATATTAGTGTAATAGTCCTAGGGCAATTAATATGAAACAGGTGTTACCTGTGAAAGAGGCAAGATGCATCAACGATCAAATATTTAAAAATTTTACAACTTATGACATTTAAAAAAAATTTCTATCATGTAAACAAAACAATCCCTATAACCATGATAACTGTTAATATGATAATACCCTACATGCTTTTATGTCAATCCAGGCACAAGTTGTTCTGGTCAAAGAAGTTCAGGCTCAAATTTAAATTGAATCGGGGCCCAGTTTTAATTTTTGACAATATAAAAAAAAATTATATATATACATGTGTTACAGGGGTTCGTGACCCACCATTTAAGGGTTCAGACCTTCCTATCAGTTACACCCAACAGACTTTTGTACTTTTGCAGGTTAAGCAAATTTCAAAAGAATTTTGAACAAAAAATATAAAAATCTAGTATAAAAATAGTCTTAAAATATGTAAATTTACTGAAAAGAAATTATGTGTTTGCTTAAATTCTTCACAATTGATTTGATGTGACCAGTCATCGTACAAGATAATGTGTTCTTAAGCAGCAATTTAAACCAGAACATTTAAATGGTACAAAGCTTTATTTAACACAGCATATAGCATGTATAGTGTTGGGGAAAAGGGGAAGCCTTTTTTTTGACTGAATTTATTTTAGAAATTCAGAAAAAAATGAGGTAGATGTAGTAAGATATGATGAGTGCTATGGAATTGTAAGAATTTTCTGTTTTTAGAAATTGAATTTTCAATTAAAATTGTTCTTTCTAAGAATAAAGGAAATGAAGGAGGACATTTTAGTATTTTTTGTCAAAGGTCCTGGACCTTCCATTGCTTAAGTAAATTTGAACCCGGGGTGTATGACTTGTACATGTTGTAATTCATAAATATTGAAAATGAATTTGATCAATAATAGCAAAGGTGGACAATCAAAACTGTGGTGCCTTTAATACATATTCAAATATATACTTTTCATTAGAGGAGACATATATTAAGATTTCATATCAAAATATATTATTTTTTGATTATTATAATTATGATTTATTTGCAATTTACATCCATATGGCATTTATGGGTCAAGCAAAACACACAAAATATTACAACAATATAACACAACAGTCAAGAATTACAAGTTTAAACATAAAACAAAAACATATTTATGTTAATGTAAATTTTGATGGACATGGACCTCATTTTCGCAACTGCTTTATAAAATCACCAACTGCTGTCAAAAGTTCAGATTCAGGATTTAAAAGTTGTTTTAGCTTGAACAGTGGTTGAGAATTTGTAAAACCAGGTTTATACTATTGATTTTATACGCCTGTTTACCGGACGTATTATGGTATACCGTTGACCGTCTGTCTGTCCGTCCGTCCGTTGTCAACATGTCGGATATTAATTCAAAACGCTTTAACCAATATGCATGAAACTTTGGTGAATTGTTTATATCTATTGACGTGAGCTCCCTTTTGTTTTTATAAATTTCAGATTTATCATTTCCGAGTTTTGGGGTTTTATTCATTAAAAAGGGGATTTTCCAGTTTTCGGTCAATAACTCAAAACAGTTTCACCAATTTGCATGAAACTTTGTGAATTGTTCATATCTATTGATGTGAGCTCCTTTCGAGTTTTGGGGTTTTATTCATTAAAAGGGGATTTTCCAGTTTTTTATAAATTTTGATTTACCGTTTCTGAGTTTTGGGGTTTTATTCATTAAAAAGGGGATTTTCCAGTTTTCAGACAATAACTCAAAAAAATTTCACCAATTTGCAAGAAACTTTGGTGAATTGTTTATTTCTATCGACATGAGCTCCTTTTGATTTTTATAAATTTCAGACTATACATTTCGATTTATGGGGTTTTATTCATCACAAAAGGGGATGTTCAAGTTTTCGGACAATAAAGCATTTTTATGAAACTTTGGTAAATTGTTTATATCTATTTTGTAAGCTCCCTTTGATTTTTATGAATTTTGATTGTATGTTTCGAGTTATAAGATTTTATTGTCTCGCCTTGACAAAGTCAAAAGCGAGACTTAGGTATGTTGTTTCCGCGTCGGCGGCGGTGGCGTCAACAATGTATAAGTTTGTGATTAGGTCTAGTTCATGGTGAACCACTAGTGGTAGGTCAATGATATTTGGTATGCAGTTGTACTAGCATTGGCACATCTCATTACCATGGAGATTATTTGGCCCTGCCCCTCAGTCAAGGTCTATTGACTTTGAAACTTTCCATAGTTTACATGTATTAGTTTGTGATTAGGTCAATTTATGGGAAACCACTAGTGGTAGGTCAATGTTATTTGGTATGCAGTTGTATAAGCATTGGCATATCTCATTTCCATGGAAATTATTTGGCTCCGCCCCATAGTCATGGTCTATAGACTTTGAAAATTTTGCTAAGTTAACATGTATTAGTTTGTGATTAGGTCAGTTCAAGGGGAACCATTAGTGGAAGGCCAATGTTAATTGGTGTTAAGTTGTATAAGCATTAGCACATCTCATTTCCATGGAGAATATTTGGCCCCCCCTCAGTCATGTCTATTGACTTTGAAACTTTTGCTTAGTTTACATGTATTAGTTTGTGATTAGATCAGTTTAAGATGAACTGCTAATGCTAAGTCAATGATATTTGGTATGCAAATGTATCGGCATTTGCAAGTATCGTTCCATGGAGATTATATAGCCCCACCCTGATCATGGTTCATTGACTTTGAAACTTTTACATAGTTTACAAGTTAATGTTTGTGTTTAGGTTTGTTTAAAGGAACGACTTATAATAAGTCAATGGTATTTGGTATGCAGTTGTATTAGCATTGGCACATCTCATTCCATGGAGATTGTTTAGCCATGTACCTTCAGTCATGGTTCATCGACTTTGAATATTTGCATAACTTACATGTTAAAGTATTGCTGTTTTAATTTCAACATTTGCATTATCAAAATTACAAGAAGGCGAGACATATCTCTGTGATAACAGTTTATTTGTTTATAGTCTGACAACAGATTTACTAAGTATTACGCTACAACACAGTGTATTGCACAACAGCAAGAAATCTTTCATATAACCAATTTCAAGTTCTTTGACTACATTTATTCAGAAACCTATAATATATCAAATATTTAATTACAATCCAAATTCAGACCTGTATCAAGCTTGAATATTGTGTCCATTTTGCCCCAACTGTTCAGGGTTGGACCTCTGCGGGCGTATCCAGCTGCGCTCAGCGAAGCAGTTTATTAAAATAACTGATCTCTTAAAGTTAAGTTCAGTTTACAATCTAGAAAAATGATATTCATCATCAACATGATCAAGTTTATTACAAAATTTACATAGCCTTTAGTCTCTGGGTATATTTCTATATCTTCCCATTTCTACTTTTAGATTATGGTCACTTACCCAAAATTTAGATATTTTGAACTGTCTGGTTTTAAAGTTTCTTTCTTTTAATAAGTAGTCCTCTATTTTTATCTCAGATTTTATTCATGTTATTTGGCTATATAGAAATAATTTTGAACTGTTTGTAATAGAAGAAAGATTTTAAGACCTTTTTGTGTAGATATCATGTGAAATCTGTTTAAACTTCATCTTCAAGGAAAATTTAATTTTGCTATCTGGTTTATCATAAGTTTTAAAATCTGCAGCATCTAATCCTGTCTCTTTAAATATATTTAGAGCAAAACTATATCAACTATGAATACCATCATTTGCAGGGACTTATTTAGTTCATACATTATATTTATCCCTTATAATTTTTATTAACTATGTATTTGCATTCAGGTATCACAGATCAAATTTATTCGCTCGTTGTGTGTTAATTTACGTTTTTGATTGAGTTAAGCCTTCCAGTTGATATTTTATAGTGTGTCTTTCTATGTTGTGATGTTATACTATTGTTTCAAAAAGGGAGAAGGTTTGGTACCATTAAAACGTTTAATCCCTCTGCAAATGTTTGCACCTGTCCTAAGTCAGGAATCTGATGTATAGTAGTTGTCGTCTGTTTATGTAGTTCATACGTTTTCTTGTTTCTGGTTTTATATAGATTAGACCGTTGGTATTCCCGCTTGAATGGTTTTACACTTGTAATTTTGGGGCCCTTTATAGCTTGCTGTTCGGTGTGAGCCAATGCTCTGTGTTGAAGGACGTACCTTGACCTATAATGGTTTACTTTTAAAAATTGTTACTTGGATGGAGAGTTGTCTCATTGGCACTCATACCACATCTTCCTATATCTATTATATGCTTCTTTTAACAGATGGTTAACTTTACTTTCATGGGTATGAAATCTACAGAAATATAACATAACTTGTGGTTTGATAAATGAAGCCATAGAAAATCTGCCAAGTTCTGTATTGGCTGATGAAGAGAAAAACAACAGTTCACAAAACACAACATAGAAAACTAAAGACTGAGCCACACAAACCCTACCAGAAAAATAAATGAATAGGCCTACAAATGATTATGCAGTATAAATATAAAAATAAGAAGATATGGTATGATTGCCAATGAGACAACTCTCCACAAGAGACCAAATGACACAGAAATTAACAACTATAAGTCACTGTACGGCCTTCAGCAACGAGTAAAACCCATACCGCATAGTCAGCTATATAAAGCATTTATATGTTGATTATGATTTTATTAGAAGTTATCAAAGCATGATTGTGGACAAAAATCAAAGGGTATATATACATGTATATATATATATAATTTTCAAACATTTTTTTAGATTTATCCGGGTCATGGATGATCAAAGCCAGGATAACATGGACAAGTCTGAAACTGACGAATATTTCAAAAGTTATGGAGATATTTCTGTTCATGAACTTATGTTGAGAGATAAACCAAGAACTGCTGCTTACCAAAAGTTTATGCAACAAAACAGCAATTTGTTGAAAGATAAAATTGTTTTAGATGTTGGATCAGGAACTGGTATCCTGTCACTGTTTGCTGCTTCAGCTGGAGCAAAGCAGGTAAACAGTTTGTTTTACCAGTAAACTCAAATATATCCTACTTTTGCACAAAACAATGTACATATATTTTAATGTTCAATTAGAAATCAGTCATGAATTATTGCTTCTTCTTCTTTATGTTTATATAAAACAGGTGGCTACTCATATTAGTATTGAATTACTCCATTATACATGTAGGATATCATGTAACATCTGGTACATGAAACATGATCATTTTTGATAGTTTTGTAGAGTCTTTGATAATAGAAATCTAATTGAAAATAACAACTTGATTCTGGAGAAGCTTAATGAAATATTTCATTATTTTTTTACCCTCTTTCCATATGCTGAACAACATTGCAAATTTAGTAATCTCATGAAATTTTTAATCTCCAACCACTCCCCATATATACACACCCACAAAAGTAACAAGTTAAAGCTTTATCATTCTGACAACAATATTTTTTACTTTTTGATTTTTTTGTGTTTTAACACCACTTTTAAGCACCGCTTTTGGGCTATTTCATGGCCAGTTTTTATTGATGACAAGCCGGAGTGCCCGGAGAAAACCACCGACCTTCGATAGGAAAACTGACAATTCTAGTCAATTAAGATTGGAGTCGAGTGCACCCACACAAGGGGGTTTCGAACTCACAACTTCAGTGTTGACTGGCTAGTGATTACAGTAGTAACTACTTAGACCACTCGGCCACCGAGGCCCTTATTACCTTTTGAAATTTCAATTTACTGAAAAAAGACAATTATTCTAAAATAAAACCAGCACAACTAATTGAAAATGGAAATGCATGAGAAACAAAATTTAACATGAACAACAAAAGTTTAAAAAGTATAATTGTTGTTTCATAATAAATCTTTAATTATTTCAGTCTAATAATCTGCAGTCAATAGACAAACAAAGGGAGATCATTCAAATTAAGAAATTCATCAAAACTACAAAGAGGCCTGAGATCACAGTTATTTTGTAGTGCATTTCTTTTGGAGAATAAAAGCAAATTAAAATAATTGCACCTGCTCTATCTCAATAAGACTTTTACAGTGTAGTGTATTTAGGACAAATTATATCAAAATTATAATAAACTCCATTAGCTCAAACTCAAAATATGGACAATCTTCTGTTTAGGCAGTCTATAATTCAGTTTGACTGCTTCAGCCAAACTTATTTTTGACCTTTTTCAACTGGACCAATTCCCCCTCCCCTTACTTACTGTTTTGTGCATTGAAATGTACATGTAAGAGGAGCATTAGGTCCCCATGGAAATTTTGAAAAGTTGGCAGGTATGAGCAAATCTAGGTTATTCAGCACTTGTTTAGTTGCTTATAGTATTTAGTCAAATTCAAGGAAAGTATGAAAATGTTTAGTGTCAAATAGCAGTTACTTGGAGTTTTTGTAGTCTTAATCAGGTTTCTAATTACAAAAGCACCCCAGCTCACTCATGAGCACAAATGTCAGGTGTAGAGTTTCTGATGTGTAGATGGGGGAAATATCCAAGAGTCCAGGTGCATCAATAATTGCATTTAAAGTAATTTAATAGTTGAGTTATATTGAAGTAAATATAATTAAATGTTATCATACATATTTTTCAGGTATTTGCTGTTGAAGCTAGTTCAATAGCTGATTTAAGTCAGAGTATTATTGAGGAAAACAAAATGGAGGATAAAGTGAAGGTCATCAAGGGAAAGATTGAAGAAGTCAGTTTACCTGTTGACAAAGTGGACATTATCATATCAGAATGGATGGGGTTTTATCTGCTTCATGAATCCATGTTGGATTCAGTGATATTTGCTCGTGACAAATATTTGGCCGAAGATGGTCTTATGATTCCATCAGATGCCGTCTTGTACATGACACCGGTGAACATGTCTTCTTATGTTGCTGAAAACATTTTGTTCTGGGACAATATTTATGGCTATAATTTTTCTTCAGTAAAATATGCAGTACTAGGGAATAAAATGTGTGAGCCTACTATTACATGTATTGAAAAATCACAATGTGTGGCTGAACCTGAAATTTTCTGTGAACTTGATTTAAAAACTGTCATTATGAAAGATATTCAAAATATTAATCAGACATTATCCTACACATTCACCAAACCAGGACTTGTACATGGATTTGCCAGTTGGTTTGATGTAGAGTTTAAAGGTCCTATTGCAGCACCCCCTGATCAAGGGACAAAAATAGTCACTTTAAGTACTTCCCCAGCTACACGCCAAACCCATTGGAAGCAGACTGTTATTTTTCTGCCAGCTTCCATGACAGTAGATGAAGGTGATCAGATCACTGCCATTATAGATCTGTCACAAGATGAAGGTAATAAAAGACATTACAATATATCTGTAGAAATTATAGGGGAAGAGGACGAAGAATCAAGTTCTGAAGAAGATGCGTCTAATCATCCAGTTCCATGTAATTGTGGAGCAACACGTTGTATGCTTGTTCAAGCACTTGTTGAAAAATATGACGAAGAACAAAATGAACTTGAAAAAGAGGCTGAGAAAGTGGATGTTACTGCCGAAGTTGAAGCAGCCAGAGTAATTGATCGAGAAATGACTGCCAATGCTGATATTAATTTGAATGAAACATTTTAATAAGAACTATACATGCAGTTATCTGTATATGTGATATAAATTAATGATGTAGCAATTACAAATTTATTGGTTTAAAAGTTTTAATTTTGTGTTTTATAGAATAAAAATTTGGGTACTAGGATAACTGTACATGTACATGTACATGTGGAAATAACTAATGAAATACACTGATGAGCATGATAAGGGCAAGAGAGTGCAGTATTTATTGCTGTTCTTCATCATAGAGATCACAAAGTCTTCTGTGTTAAAAGCAGTGGTATACATGTAAACTTCAGACTAGACTGTTCAGGGTAGTACACTTTCAAATGCATTGGTCTTAATTTGTTTCATTTATTTGTTGGGTTTCTATATCATTGTCATGATTTTTGTAAGCAAACATTTCCTCTTGTTTTGTTACGGCTAATTATCATAACTTCTACATACTAAGTATACTCTGACAAAAGTCAGGA
Organism: Mytilus coruscus; assembly: GCA_017311375.1. Taxonomy (NCBI): domain Eukaryota; kingdom Metazoa; phylum Mollusca; class Bivalvia; order Mytilida; family Mytilidae; genus Mytilus; species Mytilus coruscus. The sequence goes on along the minus strand of CM029606.1, from coordinate 24,609,025 downwards.
CAGTTAGTTAAAAGATTTGAGAAGACAGTAAATTATTGTGACCGATTTTTTTTCTCATTATGGTGTAATTAATTAAATTATTTTTGCCATCCCTTTGCAACTGTAGCATGTGTACATGGTGTAGCCCGTTGTCCATCCTGATGTCCATTGTCCTGTGTAAATCTGTACAAAGATCTTCTCCTCTAAAACATCTTGACCAATTTCAAACAAACTTGGGCTGAATGATCCTTATACATACATGACATATGGTATCTAATACACAGATTGTGTTTTTTATTCTTATCCATCAAGAAACATGGCTGCCATGGCTAGAAATAGAACATATGTGGTAAAATGCAGTTTTTGGCTTATTTTCTCAAAAACAGAAGCAGTTAAAGCAAAACTGACATGTTGAAAATGATAAGCATGTTAAGATTTATTTGTCACAAATTTTTTGGACCAATTGGACAACAAAATTTTAAACAGCAAAACTGTTCAGCAAGTTTTGATCTACAAATATGTGAAACTGACCGAAATTATAAAATTGATCCCTTATAGGAGTTATTGCCTTCTAAAGACAATTTTTATTAAATTTAAAAATTGAAGTTTTTTGCATAAACTATGCTAGATAGAAAGAAACTTTAAATGGCAAAAATGTTCATCAAAGTTGTTGCTCATTGTTGAAATCCGTATGGACTGAGTGGTCTCATTAAGCAGTTTCAAAGACAGTCCAGTCCCAATAGTCTTCCAAATTGATCAAATAATGTACCAGCCATTGTCTGTAGGCAAGTCAAGTATAAATAAGGTTTGAGTTTTCTTTGGTCTGAGATGTTTTATACATGGGCATTACTGGTTATCTTTTTGAAGTTTGGGAAAAGTACCTATAATGCATGAATAATGAAAAGAAACCATTTTCAGCTCACATCAGTCAGCATCCGTCTTGGTCGTAAACTTTTTCAAAGATCTTCTCTGAAACTATTGAAGCAATTTCAACCAAACTTGGAATTAATGATCCTTGAGGTATCTAGTATGAAGTTTGTGTTTTTTGTCCCCGGCGTAACGCGTTGCAGGGGACATGGAAATACCTAGCGTCCGTATGTGTGTCTGTCCTTCCAGTCTTGCCAAATTTTATGAAACTTATATCATAGGTTTATATCAGAAATGTCTTGGACGAGTTCGAAAATCAGTGCTGATCAATTATTTTTAAAAGAGTTATGCCCCTTGGACACATTAATTTTATGGAAAATTGCATCGTTAGCACTCTCATGTGTACAATTCTTGCCAGAATTTTATGAAAATTATGTCATAGGTTTATATTAGCAATGTCTTGGACGAGTTCGAAAATCAGTGCCGATCAATTATTTTTAAAAGAGTTATGCCCCTTGGACACATTAATTTTATGGAAAATTGCATCATTAGCACTCTCATGTGTACAATTCTTGAACTTATATCATAGGTTTATATGAACAATGTCTGGGACGAGATCGAAAATCAGTGCCGATCAATTATTTTTAAAAGAGTTAAGCCCTTGGAAACATTAATTTTATGGAATATTGCATTGTTAGCACTACCATGTGTTCAATTCTTCAATTCTTGCCAGATTTTTATGAAACTTATATCATAGGTTTATATCAGCAATGTCTTGTACAAGTTTGAAAATCAGTGCCGATCAATTATATTTAAAAGAGTTATGCCCCTTGAATATATTGATTATATGGAAAATTGAAATGTTATCGCTCTCATGTGTTCAATTCTTGCCAGAATTTTATGAAACTTATATCATAGGTTTATATCAGCAATGTCTTTGACACTTTCAAAAATAAGTTCTGATCAAATATTTTTAACGAATTATGCCCTTTGGAAATATAAATTATAATGGAAATCAAATTGCATTTACTCTGAAGCCTTCATTTCTCTCAAGATATTAATAAAAAGTTTTTTTTTAGTTATTGCCCTTGTTCCTTGGATAGATAAAATATGTGCAATGTGGGGGACATTGGAGCTCTGTTCTTTTATTATTTTTCTGCCAGTCAACAAACATGGCCACCATGGCTAATAATAGAACATAGGGGTAAAATACAGTTTTTGGCTCTCAAAAAGTAAAACAGTTTGAGCAAAATTGACGGCATAAAAATGATCAGCAGGTCAAGATCTATCAAATAGAAAATTTCCAGACGAATCAGGCAACCCAATTTGGAGGTATTGCCCCTGAGATTTTTATGCAATTTCCGTTTTTTGTTGTTATATTGAAAATATTATAGAAAGAAAAATTTTAAACAACTAAAATGTTCAGTAAAGTCAGATCTACCAGAAAGTTAAAGAAAGGAATTAGTAAATTGATCCCTTATAGGAGTTATTGCCCTTGAAAGATAATTTTATTATTATTTTTTTTTTTTTTTTCGCAGAAACAATGATAGATATTGAGAAACTTCCAAAACAAAAATGTTCAGCAAAGTAAGAGCTACAAATAAGTCAACATGACCAAAATTGCCAATTGATTCTTTATAGGAGTTATTGCCTTTGAAGGATAATTTTTATTTTACCAATTTTTTTAAAAAGTTTTTTGCAAAGTTCTGTTTTTACAAGAATAGCCTAAAATTTTATAGAATATGTTGATATTTTTTGCGTTATTTCATTATACCCATTAGCAAATTGTCCTACATAATTTGAAAAAAATTACTAAGGTTAATTGGTTTTTTTTAAAAACCTGGATGCTTCATTTGTTGTATGCAGATACCTTATGTTACAAAGTTTCCGTCAATTGTCCTTTACCTCATTTTCATGGTTCAGTGACTGCTTGAAAAAAAATTATAGTGTTTTGTCATGTGAAATACTCACTTATTATGAGCAATAGGATAACTATATTTGGTATATGGGATCCTTGCAAGGTCTAAATTTCCGTCAGATAGTGTCACCTGACCCTGACCTCATTTCATGGATCAGTGATCAAAGTTGCAAGTTTTCGTGATCAAGTGCATATCTCAGATACTATAAACAATAGGTCAACTATATTTTGTGTACGGAATGATTATAAGGTGTACATGTCCGACTCGCAGGGTAATCTGCCTTTGACCTGTTTTCATAGTTCAGTGGACAATGTTTTGTTTTGTGGTTTTATCTATTTGTACTAATATGACCCGACAATTGTTCGTTCAAAGTTCACTTTTAGGATTTTGTATATTTTATAATTCATGCTTTTATTATCATTCCGAGTCGTCATTGGTTTTAATAATTCAATAGTTCATTGTATAGTACACTATTCAAAAGTTACTTGTATTTTACACTTAACTATAATCCTTTCATTTAAATTAATTATCAAAGATTTATATCCGTCTTTATGATAAAAGATTGTGTAACAAAGAATATAGATAAATGCAAACCAGAACTTGTTAGACTAATGTCCCTAGGTAAATGGCCGGAGACAGTTGAAGAAGCAGAAGTGCGCTTGTGGTCAGTTGAAGCAAACTTTCACTATTTAGAAAATGCGAGAAGAAGATAACTGAAGACAAAATTATTTCAGAACTGAAACCTAAAATAGATATGATGTTTCAACAAATTAGTGCCGTAAACAGCAAATCGCTCCAGCAACCTACTGCAAGTCCGCCAATGGTGGAACCACTTCTTGATGATCGCAAGGCCAAAGTTCAACATCGAATCAGAACGCCAAGACGACAACGCAGACGTAACCCATGCTACAGATGCGGTGAGTGTGACCATGTACCATCTCAATGTCGCTTTATTAGAATCAAGTGTAATAAATGCAAATCCATAGGCCACAAAGCAAAAATGTGTAGATCAAAACAAAACAAATTTTCGGCGCAACCAACAAAATTCATTTCGGCAACAGGTTTAAATAATACAAAAGCATCAAATTTAATTAAAATTCGGGTTGCAAATCATTTTGGTATGGCTATGGTTGATTCTGGAGCTACTATTAGCGCAATTTCGGCAGATTTTTATTATGCAAATTTGCAAAAGACAGTGCCACTTGAAAAGGCATATCTACTGGCAACTGGCGCAAGTGGAGCAACTTTAAGAGCAATAGGACAAATTCATGTTACTATAGAAATAGGTCGTTTATCTATGGAACAAACATTTCAAGTTTTTGAAAACTTTAGACATTCAATTATTCTTGGTTTAGATTTCTTGGATCAACAAAAAGCCAGGCTTAATTTTGATGACAAAACCCTTGTTCTACAGTCTGGTATTACTGAAGTTCCCCTTACTAATGGTGAAAATAATGACAATAGTATTTGCTTTATTTCTTTAATTAACGATGAAGTAATTCCCAGTAGGTCAGAAGTCATTATCCCCGTTCAAACTGTTGACAAAAGTGTCAAATCTAAAATAGGTATTATTGAACCGAACCCAGCCTTGGTTGGTAAACAAAATATTGTAGGTGCCACATGTCTTGTACAAATAAGAAACAATAAATCATTTTTACAAGTTCTTAATCCTACAAATGCTAAAGTGCGGTTATCGAAACATACAAAAATAGGCAAGTTCAGTGAAATCATAGAGAACTCGATTTCAAGTGAAATCACCGATGACACAATACAAATAAATTCAATAGATAAGGGTACACAAAATAATAATAATGAAGCAAAGTACATCGAAATAGCTAAAAGTTTAAATTTCAATTTTCTAACTCTGATTTAACAACAGAACAAAAACAAAAACTTATGGTAATGTTAGGTACAAATAGGGACGTTTTGCTATAAATTTATCCGAACTTGGTTGTACAGATCTTCATCCCCACCGTATTGATACTGGCGATGCAGCACCCGTAAGACAAAGGTTCTACAGACAGTCACCAGCCATGAAAACAGAATCAAGCAAACATATCAAAGAAATGCTAGACAACAACATAATCGAACCGTCCCAAAGTGAATGGGCGAGTCCTGTTTGTCTAGTAAGAAAAAAAGGTTCCACATCTTCGTCCTCAGCATCCAATCAACCACAATATAGATTTTGCATTGATTTTAGACGATTGAATTTACTTTGTGTTAAACGCGTTTACCCAATTGTTCAGATGGATGATATAGTAGATATGTTAGGCGAGGCGAAGGCGAAATTCTACAGCACTGTCGATATGTTCAATGGATATCATCAAATAAAGTTAGATCCGGAGACTAAACATAAAACAGCTTTCACCTGTCACGAGGGAGTCTTCGAGTTTAACAGATTACCGTTTGGCCTGTCAAATAGTCCTCATACTTTTCAACTAGTAATGTCCGAAGCCTTACGTGGTATAAACTGGAAAAGCGCACTGGTATATATGGATGATGTACTACTATTTTCAAAAACTTTCGAAGAACATTTACATCACTTAACAATTTTATTTCAAAAACTACGGGAAGTCAACCTTAAATTGAAACCAACAAAATGCACTTTTGCCGCAAAAGAAGTTAAGTTTTTGGGACATGTTCTGTCAAAAGATGGCATAGCAGTCGACACAACAAAGATAGATGCTGTTAAAACATTTCCAGTTCCACAAAATATAACAGACGTGCGAGCATTTTTAGGACTTGCGAACTATTACAGAAAATTCGTGAAAGGTTTTTCCAAAATTGCCAGCCCATTACACAGACTACTTGTTAAAGGTGCCAAATTTATTTGGGACAATGATTGTCAAAAATCATTTGATGAAATAAAGACACTTTTAATCTCAGCTCCAATACTCGCGTTTCCAGACTTTTCAAAGATTTTATCCTCTATACGGACGCTTCACAGATCGCTATCGGTTACATACTTGGACAAAAGGACCGTAAAGGTAGAGAACAAGTCATTGCGTATGGTGGACGATCGTTACGAGGAGCCGAGAAGAATTACTGTATCAGAGATCTTGAATATTTAGCTTTGGTTGAAGGAGTTAAGCAATATCATGTTTATTTGGCTAGCCGAAAATTTAGAATATATACAGATCACGAAGCACTTCTACACATCCAGAAGCTTACGAAGGAGAAAAGCACAGGCCGACTTGCAAGATGGGCTATGTTCCTACAAAGCTATGATTATGAAATAATTCACAAAAGGAACGGCTAATGGTAACGCTGACGCGTTAAGTAGAAGACCATATGGTACCGAAATAGTTACTATTACAACAGCTACAGTCGAATCGTCAACACAGACAGAAGCCACTTTCATCGAGTTAGACCCATATGCGTCCATTTGCGAAATAACCACAAGTCCAAAAGAAAAGTCGTAAATGATCAACGGACAGATGAAAATTTCAAAGATGTCATTAAATACATATTAGATAAAGAACTACCCATCAAGACCAGACAAGCGAGAAAACTGTTATTGAATCCCAAGATTATATTATAGACGATGACGTATTATTTCATTTATACTACCCGAAGGGAAAAGGTCACAGAGCGGATAGGATAGTTAAACGATTGGCAGTACCATCAACCCTAAGAGACGATATTCTGAATTCATACCATGACAGCTTACTCGGTGGACACAATGGCATTGAACGTACTTACCATACAATACGATATAAATACTATTGGCCTGGTATGTACAATGACATTCAACAGTACGTACAGACGTGTATGCAGTGTCAAAGAGCTAAACCTGACGCCCATAAGCGCCCGACACCACTGCAGCCACTTCCTGTGCTGGACGTATTTAGAAGAGTACACATGGACATCTTAGGACCATTTAGAAAAGTTCCGGCGACTACACACGTTCTACTAATAGTCGATTCATTCACAAAATTTATGGAAATACTCCTATGAAAAATACAGGCGCGAAAGGTGTAGCTGACTTATTTTATAATCAGTGGATATGCCGTTATTCAGCGCCTGATGCGATCCTGACAGACAAAGGACAAAACTTCATGTCGAATATATTGAGGGAGGTTTGCAATATCTTCGAAATCCAAAAGATAAATACAAGTAGTTACAGACCCCAAACAAACAGTACATGCGAACGGAATAACAAGACAATAGCTGAAAAACTTCGCACATGCATTGATGCAAACCAATTAAATTGGCCGGAAAAATTACCAAGTATTGCTCATGCTATGAACACGTCGGTATGCACCGAATCAACACAGTACACTCCGTATTTCCTCGTATTTGGAAGAGAATGCAGAACTCCTATTGACACAGTTTTAACAGAACCCTCCAAAGTCGGACCAGTCGCTAAGCAGTATATAGACCAGGTACATGAACACCTAGTTTTAGCTAGAGCAATAGCGCGGGAAAATGCACTGGAAGCGCAAAAGAAGTACAAAGCACAGCACGATAAAGAGCAAGAGAAATTTCTTACAACATTCGTGATAAAGTATGGCTGGATACTAAGAAAACGGAAGTTGGGTTATCCCGAAAACTTTGTAATAAATGGCAAGGACCGTATTACATAACCGAAGTTAAAGGTAAAAGCACGTATAGACTCCGGCGCTGTTCTGACGATGTACCAATTAAAGGACTTATCAACGTCAACAGGCTAAAAAAGTTTTATGACCCACAAGACAGACCTACAAACAATGTAGATGTTCCAACTGACGACGAAATGTCAGACGATGAAGATAATGAAGAGGAAAATGCTGAAGATGCCGATGAAATTGTTCAAACTGATACACAGCCAGACTCCAATGACCCTATACGAAACGATACTCAGGTACAACGGCACACAAATGATGACCGAAATAACGATGATTCAGATCTGTATCTAGTAGAACGGATAGTAAAAGCAAAACGTATAAACAATAAAATGCATTATTACATAAAATGGTTAGGTTTTGGTAACAGAAGCAATTCATGGGAACCGGAAGAAAATATTCCTCCAGAATTAAGACACGAATTTAAAGTTCGCATGGATCAGACTAAACGTATAAAAGCACGTAAAACAAAGAGATAGCAATAGCCCCCTCCTTTTTATTCTTCTGTAGAGTTGCACATCATAATTACACACCACTTTTCAAGTTAAATAGCAAAACTTACATACAACCGGTTTTTTTCTCTCGCATTTTGATAGATATTAACATAATCAAGTACTCCATATATACAAAACAAGTCATATTTTTTTCTCAAACGGTAATGTCAGTATAACAAAATTCAAATTCATATTGGATTGTCATAGTATATTTGTCGTAAGTTTGGACCTAGTGTTTATACACAAGTTAATGGTCGTATTATCAGACAAACATTAGTGACAATTCATACATCAAGTAACAGCAATAACAAAATTGGTGTTATCTTCACGTTCTAACAATGGTATAACGGGTACAGTCGTACCAAACGTTTGGCATTTCTTTCGACCCCTTTCGATCATGACTTGGACTCGTCACCCAATTCGTGTTCAAAGGAGTTTCAATATAGGAGTGACGATCCTATGCTGAAACGATCAAACCTTGAAAAATCATTTTAACTGCTTTTTGTCTTTAAATTAACCATTGTTAAACATTTATTTTATTTCAAAACATGCATTAAAAAATTTTTTTTTTAACACCACGACACAATTTCATTTGCATATATCATAGTATAAGTAGGAACTACTTTATTTAGACAAAGTAGTGTTTTGTTAATTCCAGAAGAACCTGTTTTGTTTTAAAATACACAGCACGTTTACAATCAGAAAGATTTTTACACTTGAATTTTATACGTAAAATACAGTTTGACCCCCCCCCATTTTTACCAGCATTTTAAATCCGTAGCCAAGTTATCATAATATTTTTAGAGGAGTATGTTGAGATTTTATTTACTTGCAAATATATATTTTAACTTTAAAATTAATATTATCGACAATGTTCCATACAATGCCTTTTCAAGTATCGAAATGATCTACACTTTGCGTTTTGTTGAAATAGATATCGAGTATAAGCGACATTTTGATAAATGGTCACATTCAAATAGATGTATTCAATGTGATAGAACAAACAGGTGTACATAAATATTTATAAAGTGCTACAGAAATAGTTCGGACAAATGTTCCTGAAACTTAAAGTATATAGTAGCAGAGTTCAGATCGAAGAGAATCTCCGTGATAGTTTTAATGTTCATTCCAGGTGGAAAGAGAGGTGGTGATGAAAACAGATTTATTTGACAAAACAATTATTTTATGCAATGACAATTCTTATATATATATTTACTGATTTTTTATATTACCATTATTTTATGAGTATCGCATTTCTGTGAAAGAGACACAGTATTCATTTAATTTCGTTATTTACATGGTGGCAAATATTACATAGCTGCATATAGACAAGTTGTTCGTTTTATTCTTATTGCTTCGTGATATATTCGTGTTGGTATTTAGACACACTTGGTTCAATTACATGTACTTTATAAAGAAATTTCGACAATTGTTCGTAATAGCGCGCTTGTAAATAAGATGTACATATAATTGTTCGTTTATATTTTCCTTTTGCATTTGAAATATTATTCGTTAATAATTTATACATGCTGATACGGGAGTATCAGATAGGGAGCGACAGGATAATATGACCCGACAATTGTTCGTTCAAAGTTCACTTTTAGGATTTTGTATATTTTTATAATTCATGCTTTTATTATCATTCCGAGTCGTCATTGGTTTTAATAATTCAATAGTTCATTGTATAGTACACTATTCAAAAGTTACTTGTATTTTACACTTAACTATAATCCTTTCATTTAAATTAATTATCAAAGATTTATATCCGTCTTTATGATAAAAGATTGTGTAACAAAGAATATAGATAAATTGACACTAAAAGATAACTGCCGAAAGCCATTCTTGACAAACTTATACGAAACATGTTTTAATCCGTAATCCCGCTTTCGGCAAAACGCGAATTTATATTATTTGACAAAAGATATTTTGATTGGTTCATTTTCCGAATGTCAATCAGTCTTTTGAAATTGTGATTTATATTTGTTTTATGTTGTTATTCAGTTATGTTTTAATGTTTGAAATAGATGGATGCGAAATAAATATGAAAACTTTCCAGCGACTTGGACTTTATCTAAGATACCGCTAGTTTCCCCGAAACTAATTAATATGACAGAGGTGACCAATAACCTGGTCATACTATACTGATAAGTGTAAGTGATATTTGTAGTAAAACCTTCATATTACAGAATTTCAACAATAAATTCATTCATGATAAGTAAAGCAGGCGAGACATTTCAGCTATAAAATCAAAAGTCTGTATGCTTAAGTCTTAATTACATCAACATCTAAGAACATTTTGTCGTTTGAGATTTCATAGGTGAACTTCAATAAGGGTTATAATTATTTGTTAGACGAAAAAATCTATAATTTATCTGATGTTCCATCATGTATTATGAATCCATCGTCCTATATCTTTCATGATAGAATATTTTGTCTTTATGTTGAAATGCAGAAATTATTTGATTCATTATTTAAAAACCAAAAAGTATGGGAGACATGCTTACTAGATCAAAGTTAAAGACGTTAAAATCAAAAGCTTTAACTGCCGAAACACTAAAATAGTGTCTGGTCCTATCAGGCATATGGTATGCGTGGTTGCATGGGTGTTTTATAATAACAAAAAAAGTATGAGAGACATGCTTATTAGATCAAAGTTAAAGACTTTAACATATAATTGACCCCTGATGATGGCAGATCTGTCATAGTATCTAGATCTATTGATGAAGAATTAAAATATAAATATATCAATATATACATGAATAATTTTCATATTTGATTATATTAAAGTAAAGCATCTTAAGATGACCATCCCAAGCTTTATCTGCCGAAACACTAAAATAGTGTCGGGTCCTATCAGGCAATATGGGATGCGTGGTTGCATGGGTGTTTTATGATAACAAAATGAAATTAGTGAAACTATTGATTTAAAATTAAAGACACTTTTATAACCAATTGACAAATAAGAAAAAGTCAACAAAAACAGACCCAGTGGCATATTACCACCAAGGAAAGGAAATGTTAACAAAAGTAGAGAAAAAGAGCCACCACAGTTATATAGATTTCGGTATGAAGACCTCCTTATGCAATCATTGCATCACAGTCCTAGGAAGGACATGGTATCTGTCTACGTAGGATTTATAAAAGTAAGCTTAATAAAGAAATGATTTGTTATTATAAATTTATTGTCCATATAACTACAGTTGTTGTTAAAGATTTATGTAAATAGGTCATCTGAATGGTTTTTTTTTGTAACATTAAGCCACGTATCGAGATTCACATCGGTAACGGAACAAACCTGCATATTGTAGTTTGTCTAAATTTAGTTTGACCTTATCCCATAAAGCTTCAGAGTAGTTCTCTGTAACCACCAACCATTCTATACAGGGTTTTGGCACGCATGCTGAAACTTGGCCTGGCCATATAATGAGGTATATATATAAAACAAAGGAGTAGGAGCAATAAGGCCCTTATTTGGCCCAAATATTACTGCAAATTTAAAAGTTATCATACATATTCTTAACTTTGTCCTTACTAGACTATATAAGGTACAAGGTTTTCAGAATATAAAAACAAATTTCACATTAAACGAGCTACCATGGCAACACACCATGACGAAATTTGTATATTTTGTAAAATTTCTTGAATTTCCTTGTTTTTCATCAAATTATAAGTAGATATATTTTAGATTGGCAAAGTATGTGCGCACCCAAGAAACAACTTCATATTTGGTGAGATTATGTCAATAGTTATAATAAAGCTTCTCTTAAATCATTTTGTTTTTCTTGGCTGCGCACGATGTTTCCGTAATGGAAATAACAATGGAAAATTGCACAAATTCTGTATTTTCATCGTTTTCATGAAAACGGTACATATCATGACGTAATTGTGACGTCATCAAATAAACAATTTTATGTTTTTCATTTATACTTCTTCACTCAATGCATTTCCAAACATTATGTGCCAATTTGAAATAGTTGTCAAACATTTTATTTTCTTGGGCCATAACCGGGCCTGAATGCCCCTACTCCTTTGGAAAATGCCTCCAATAAATGTTGTTATGAGACGGTATACTGTGTAATCATTACATGTTAAAGGCCACAGTACTGTGTAATCGTTACATGTAAAAGGTCACGGTATTGTGTAATCCTTACATGTTAAAGGTCAGGGTACTGTGTAATCGTTACATTAAAAGGTCACGGTACTGTAATCTTTATATGTTAAAGGTCACGATACTGTGTAATCGTTACATGTTAAAGGTCACGGTACTGTGTAATCGTAACATGTTAAAGGTCACGGTACTGTGTAATCATTACATTTTAAAGGTCACGGTACTGTGCAATCGTTACATGTTAAAGGTCACGGTACTGTGTAATCGCTATGTTAGGGGTCACGGTACTGCGTAATCGTTACATGTTAAAGGTCACGGTACTGTGTAGTCGTTACAAGTTAAAAGTTACGGTACTGTTTAATCGTCACATGTTAAAGAGAGGCGGAAGATACCAAAGGGACATTCAAACTCATAAGTCGAAAATAAACTGACAACGCCATGGCTAAAAAAGAAAAGGACCAACAGATACAACAGTCCTAGTATACAAAACACAACATAAAAAACTAAAGACTGAGCAACACGAACCCAACCAAAAACTGGGGGTGGTGATTCCAGGTGCTCCGGAAGAGTAAGCAGATCCTGCATCACATGTGGCACCTGTCGTGTTGTGCGTTAATAAGTCTAAATAGGAACGTCACATTCGAGCTAAAGGGGACGGGATTGTAGTTACGACATATGGAACATATCCGCTATCATCTGTGAAACGGATGTACCATAACGGTTAACCAAGGGATGACTTCAACTTCAACACTTGGAACTCTTGGTTTAATAGCTTCCTTGTGAGCAGCAACCCTCTATCAAGGAAATCATGATAGGAAATACAAGCTCAAGAATATCGTATCAACTGGGAGATATATACACCGTATACAGGCGCTGCTGGAATGTTGCTACATAGAAATGGAAAGTTCACAATTGGGAAGCTGAAATCATCTCTTTTGGCGTAAAGTTTTGTTTTCAACCGACTCTCATTTACAATTTCTAGATGTAAGTCAAGATATGAGGCATACTTAACTGTATCTGTTGTATCCTTTATCTCAAGTTCGATGGGATAGATGCGTTCAACATAGTCACCATATTTTGAATTATTTAGTGATAGAACATCATCTATATAGCGGAAAGTAAAGTTAAAGGATACTTCTAACTTCTTTTCTTTCTGCCTAAGAAGTTCCTGTATGAAGTCAGCCTCATATGAATAAAGGAACAAGTCGGCAAGAAGAGGGTCACAGTTGGTTCCCATGGGAATGCCGATTGTTTGTTGAAAAACACGTCCTCCAAACGTAACAAATATGTTGTCAATCAAGAAATCAAGCATCTTGATAATGCCAGTTTCAGAGAATTTTTTGTTTGAATCAGATTGATTTTTTACAAAGTAGGATTTATTCCTCCCTAAGACAAGATACTTGTATCTACGTTGGCTATTCTTTTTTATGAAACAAAGCAGCAACAACTCTTTCAATTTGTCTTTTATTTTGGAATTGGGAATACTTGTGTAAAGTGTAGAAAAGTCAAATGTTTGAATACTATTTCAAGATGAAAGAGTCTTAGATTGTATGTACTTTAAAAGATCTTTGGAATTTTTCAGTATCCACATCTGATTCACGCCACCTCTAGAATATGTAGTTTCACAATAACTTTGAAGCCCGGCTTTGATTGCTGATAAAAATGATGTTAATAATTTAGAAAAAGGTTTCGTGGAGCACTTGGAAGACCCAGCAATATACTGTTTTTTGTAAGGTCACTTATTAGTTTAGGTATCCAATAAAGTGATGGAAGATTCAGTTCTTCATCTTTGGTTGAAATTCCAAGGGAACATAGAACAGACCTATGATTATCCAGGATTTCCTCTTTGGTAAGTGTCTTGGGGATATATGTTGAGTTTCCAAGTGAATTGTCAATACCTAATTTATTTATCAAGCAGTTTATGTAATGTGATTTACACAAAAAAACGATGTTGTTTGGGGCTTTATCTGCGGGGACAACAACATATTTGTCATGGAAGTAGGACTAGTGTTTTGCAACATTTGGGTCTTTAAAGATTGATATCGATGTAGCATGGGTATTCATAGACCCATACAGTTTCGTAATTCTGATTTGTATAATTAAACGACCTCACAGCCTTAATCTATTCGGAAAGAGTATCTACGCCTTCTTTCTGGCGTTTATCCCATTGTCTGGCATAATCCTCGACTGAATCCATCAGTATTTTGAAGTTGTGTTTCCAATTGATGGATTTAGGCTCACGAAATTTCGGGCCTTTGGAAAACGCAGAGAAGTGTTATTGACAATGTTTAGGTCTCCAGTAATAACGTGGACAGCGGGATTATGTATGAATGGAGTACTAGCACAGGTGCAATCAGGAGGTTAAGACTTGAAGTCGTCAATATTGAGATCCTGCAACACGTATTTGTAATTGAACATTTTAGATGCAATTGGTTTGGTATAGGTATAAGATATATAGGTACAGACTTATCTTTAAAATATGGAGGTATTTTCGAGTGAACTGATTTATGATATTGACCCAGTTGATGGCATCGAGACCTTAGTTGGCATATGCAAGTTTAAAAAAGGATCTTTTCTCCTTTTCATCTTTTCCAATGCGAACTGGTTTTAAAAGTCTGTGACTTTTAATATCCGAAAAGATAGCTGTAAGTTTGTATTGGTTTGAATGAGGGTTGTGACAGTAGTTTCCAAACATAAGTTGTACAGAGAATGACGTTTTGAAAGGGGTACTAATGAATAAAGCTTCGTGCGAATGTGATGAATACCAGTACCTAACGGCTTTTGTATAAATGACAGCAGGTCATTAATAGAGGCATCATGGAGAGTAGGTGATGTATAATGACGATGACCATGACCGCGTCAACGTCGAGGAGTAGAGTTGAAAATGTTCATCACATTCACCGAGCTACAGGAAGGACTAGATAGAATACCTATACCATCAATTTTCTCATTGCAACCATATGGTGTCGCAGTTCCCAATTGTCTTCTTTTTGTCTACGGAGAGGTGTTGCAAGATGAGGATTATCAGTCATGTGGTATATTTTTTCGATGATGCGAACTTGCATAGAAAGGATTGAAATATCAGGCTGGTTAAAATGCTTGCATTGTTAGTGATGTCTGATCTATGGCCGCACATACGTTTATTTAGCCTTCCTTTCGTTTCACCGACGTATACCAAACCGCAAAGGTTACACTCTAATCCGTAGACGACATTTGTTGATTTACAATTCAGGTCATCGTAGCTTCTGGTAAAATAAGACTGTTTAGTTAAATTGCTCGTGAATTGAGCATCTGTTATTATAATTTTACAGGTTTTGCAGTTTTTGGTTTTACATTTCGAAATGAGACAGTGTTGTTCAAAGTCATTAAAATCCAAAATGCCTTGTAGAAGAACCGAACACGGCTGCGTACGTAGATTATTGCTGTAATAATTATTATGCTGAACTGAATGTGTCATGTAAGGGATATTTGTCATGTCTGGTGATGAGGTGACACCTGCCATATCAGACGACAACGTGTCTATCTATGGTGACGTCTGTTTCGGACCTTTTTATACTGGGCGACGTCCGAGCCAGCATTCTGTTTGATCTTCGAAAATTCATGCATATTATGCTACTGGGCGGGTGATGACCTCGGGGACAAAATGTCCACCAGCTGAGACATCGATGTAAAAGAGAGGCGAAAACTACCAAAAGTACATTCAAACTCATAAGTCGAAAATAAACTGACAACGCCATGGCTAAAAAAGAAAAGGATCAACAGACAAACAATAGTATACAAAACACAACATAGAAAAACTAAAGACTGAGCAACACGAACCCCACCCAAAACTGAGGGTGATCTCTTGTGCTCCGGAAGGGTAAGCAGATCCTGCTACACATGTGGCACCCGTCGTGTTGCTCATGTTAGTACAAACCCGGTAATAAATCTAAATCGGTAGGTCACATTCGTGGAAAAGGGGACGGGATTGTAGTTACGACATTTGGAACATATCCGCTATCATCAGTGAAACGGATATTCCATAACGGTCAACCAACTCGTGATGGCTTCCGTAAAATTTACGAAGGGATGACTTCAACTTCACCACTTGAAACTCTTGGTTTAATAGCTGCCTTGTGAGCAGCAACCTTAAAGGTCACGGTTCTGTGTAATCGTTACATGTTAAATGCCACTGTACTGTGTAATCGTTACATATTGAAGCCACAGTAATGTGTAATAGTTACATGTTAACCCTTTACGTAAAACATGCTAGGCCACGGTACTGTGTAATCGTTACATGTTAACACTTTTACATAAAACATGCTAGGCAAATAAATGTTGTTATGCCACGGTACTGTGTACTAGTAATCGTTACATGTTAACCATTACGTAAAACTTATCATTCTGCTGAGTTGTAATACACCTTTTCGTTTTTCTTAAATTTGTAGTTCCAGATTAGAAATTTAAAACGTTTTTACATATACATTTGTATTTTTTTGTCAACCGAGACGCTTGATTGGAAACAAAACTATTGATTTCTTGTCCCGCTACTTAGATATAAAAGTAAGTATATTTCCACTATTACAAAGGTACTATATAGATATAAATACTTAATCTATATACTAATATAGATTAAGTATTTACCGATCAAGGGCCCATAGGGTACATATAACATAACTGACAGTCACAACTCGTTCGCTATGCCCGTGTCTGCAGTGACGTTTTGGCTTTCAAATTCGATGAACGTAATCTATGTAGTACTGGTAAATTATTAAGTCAGGGATTTCGGTACCACAAATTACTTAAAACCTTTACCAAATTCCTCCATAGATACAAAGATTTGGTTTGGAAGTTTGGCTGTACCCGTAGAAAACTTATTTCAAAGGGGATAGCACATCCTATTTTTTACGGATATGTTGTTTACCGAGCCTAGAAATTTAGATACGATCCGGGTAATCTTATCGATCCTTCAAATAAACTTATTCTAAAAGGTTACCAATTCAACACTGTAAATTAGGTCTTTGAATATTGTTTTTATTGGTATAAATATTGATTTTGTTATCAGTAAATTAAAAAAAACTAAATATTATTGTTATATACATTTGCACATTCACGGTTCTACAATCCGTCGATACCAGTATCTTGGCATTGCACAAAGCATTTTTTATCTGACTGTTAAAGACGTCTCTACACTAAATCCATTGAATGTTGGATGTGTACTGATTGATGTTTTAGTCTTAGATACATGATTTTTTTAGTTGTTATTGGATTTGAACTAGCTGTCAGTAACTGCGCATACTCTCTGATCTGTACTTACTTTATTTGAACTTTGGTGGGTAGTTGTCTTTTTGGCAATCATACCTCATCTCCTTATTTTTATATAAGTCTTTTTTTATTGTGGGGATGTGTGAATTCCTTGCCACGTCCGGTCTGTGCTTTTCTGCTTGGTATTCATCTGATGAGTTAAGTCCCTGGACCTTCGAGATTATATCGTCTTCACTCATATCCTGAATTTCAAAGTTTCATTTTAGATTAATATTCAAGATGAACATTTCATATCAATTATAATAACTGGTAACCTAGTACTAAAAGAAAGTAGTTATTCTCTATATGGCTTTAACCGGATCATGTTTTCAGAGAGTATCAGGATATATGAAAAGGTAAAAATACATGTTATTTGTTTTCATTGTTATTGTATACTAACAGTGTATTTTTAATTCATTATAGGTTAACCTGATTTATCGGTAACACTTTCTACTCATGCAGGTTTCAGCGAAATCATATAGACGTCTAGAAGAAATTTATCTGAAAAAAAGTAAAATAACAAAAATACCGAACTCAAAGGAAAATTCAAATCGGAAAGTCCATTATCAAATGACAAAATCAAAAGCTCAAACACATCAAACGATTGGAAAACAACTTTCATAATTAAGACTTGGTACATGCATTTCCTTATGTAGAAAATGCTGGATTGAACTTGGTTTTATAGCTAGATAAACCTCTCATTTGTATGACTGTCGCATTCAATTCCACCACACCGACAACAATGTGTGAACAAAACAAACAGACATAATAGGTAAAAATAACAAAAATAGGGGTACAGCAGTCAACATTGTGTTATAATCTTAATCACTATAAACACAAACAAATATGTCATCAAAGAAAAACAAAATGGCATATAGACAAAGCACATAAGCAAAAATGAAAGACAAGAGTACAAAAAATTAGCACAGCACAACAACACAATGGCGGGACCGAGCCACGCCAAAAGGATATTACCAAAAATGGACTAAACAGTAAAGGTAAATAATTTATAAAGACATATAAAAGAACACTATAACACGCAATTAAGATGATAAACAACGTCAGTACCTAGAATATATACTTCAAGACAATCATGTATTATTTGTGAAGTTGATAAGGAATATTTATCAACAAGGTCTTGGTATCTTCCGATGAACTTTTTTAGAAAACAGGACGAGACGTTCTTTGAAATAACCCTGGTTCATCAACCTTCTGGTCAGACACTGGTGACGTTTTATAAAGTCTGAGTAGCAGCTGCAAGCTCTTGAATACCGAATGAGTTGGGAATGTAAAATTAGCGCAAACATCAAGAAGGATGGATAGATGGATAGGTGAATGGTTGCTTAATGTCCAACAGCAACTACTTCGTGCATCATTTATGTGACGTGTATTCATGCAGAAAGAAAACATGATAAAGCTATATGAATATATCCCGAGTTGACACACTGAGCCGGATTCTAAACATGCTAATTCACAAGGTGACGGTTCGCAGGAAATATTGTGACCCTATTCGGACATGTTATTCTGAATCCTAGCCGACAAGCTTTTGTTCTTACTCTAAAATGTCGTTAAATTATCTTAGCAGTTAATAACGTATCTTTTATTGTATTTTATGTTTCGACATTTAATATAAAATAAGAAGATGTGGTATGATTGCCAATGAGGCCAGAGACCAAATGACATAGAAGTTAACAACTATAGGTCACCGAACGGCCTTCAATAATGAGCAAAACCCATACCGCGTAGTCAACTATAAAAGGCCCCGAAATGACAATTGTAAAACAATTCAAACGAGAAATATAACGGCCTGATTTATGTACGAAACAATGAACGAAAAACAAATATGATATACAGCAACAAACGACAACCACTGAATTACAGGCTCCTGACTTGGGACAGGCACATACAGAATGTGGCGGGGTTAGACTAGTTTGCAGCGGCAAACCCTCCCTCTAACCTTTGACAGTGGTGTAAAAGTACAACAATAGAACAAACTATAAAAATCAGTTGAAAATGATTATTATTATTATTATTATTATTATTATTATTATTATTATTAAGGTCCAGGGAATCGGTCAATGTAAATGTTGTGTATTAGTTGAACCACCTTTTTGATACTCGTAGCCCAAAAAGCCTCCTTTTTCATTAAAAAATATTTGTTGAATGAGTGTCTTGTATATAGTTTTCTTGTATATAGTTTTCTCGCTGCATTGAAGACCCATTGGTGGCCTTCGGCTGTTGTCTGCTCTTTGGTCGGGTTGTTGTCTCTTTGACATATTCCCCATTTCCATTCTCAATTTTATTGTCTGCTCTAAATCTGTAATTTTCATTTATACATGAATTGAGATAGGCACACAAAGGTCGAACTTCCATAAATCAGCAGTGTACATATCACTTGAAATGCATACAGAATTTAATCTATGAAAGGTAAACGTCAGATATACATTTTGTTATCTTAAGTGTCAATTATTGATTTAATATACAGATTGAATGAGGAAGAAAGATTATGCATGATATGGCATTTATATATAAAATATGCATTTTTATTGTTTCTATGCAGACATTTCTATTGCATGTGTCAGGTGAGATGATCTTTATTTATTTTTTTTTACCGAATTCTTTGAATTGTTACATGCGTTTTTTTGAAAGATATTGTTTGACTGTTTAAAAATGTAGCAAGAAATGAGGATTGTCGTCATTTAACCTGGTACAATCCAATTCTTTCCAAGTCTTAAAAAAAGTACTAATTATTCATGTTAATAAATCATATCTAACCACATATTATCCCAAATTTTGTCTCGACTCTACGAAGTCGGAAAAACGAGACTTAGACGTGCTGTTTCGCGTTTTGTTAGTGTGTGATTTGATCAGTTATTGGGGAAGCACTATTGGTAGGTCAATGATATTTGGTATACATTCTATAAAAGAGTCAAAAATACCAAAGGAACATTAAAACTCATAAGTCGAAAATAAACTGACAACGCCATGGCTAAAAAAAGTAAAAAGACAAACAAACATACAATAGTACACAAAACATAACATAGAAAACCAAAGACTGGGCAACACAAACCCCACCAAAAACTGGAGGTAATCTCAGGTGTTCCGGAAGGGTAAGCAGATCCTGCTCCACATGTGGCACCCGTCGTTAGCATTAGCAAATCTCATTTCCATGGAAATTATTCGTCACCCCTTAGTCGTGGTCTATTGACTTTGAAATGTATTAGTTTGTGATTAGGTCAGTTTAAGGGCCCGCTAGTGGTATGTCAATGATATTTGGTATGTAGTTGTATTAGCATTGCCATATCTCATTTCCATGGAGATTATTTGACTCCCTCCTCTCAGTTACGGTCTATTGATTTTGAATGTTTGCTTAGTTCATTTGTTAAAGATTGTGATTAGATCAGTTTAAGATGAACCGCTAGTTGTATTAGCATATGCAAATTTCATTTCCATGGAGGTTATATGGCCCCACCCCTCGTCATGATTCATTGACTTTGAAACTTTTACATAGTTACCAAGTTGAAGTTTGTATTTATGTTATTTTAAGGTAACCGCTTAAAAGTCAACAGTATTTGGTATGCAGTTTCATAAGCATTGGCATTTTTCATTTCCGTGGAGGTATCAGGTTTTTGGCCCTGTACCTTCAAGTCACGGATCATTGACCTTGAATTTTTTATAGTTCACATGTTGCCATTTAGATTCAACATACACGTTTGCATTATGCTGTCAAAATTACAAAAAATAGCGAAACTTATCTCTGTGTCAACATCATTGTATTGACAATAAACGATAGCTTTTAACATTTTGTACTATTTGTCTTATCTATACTATCAAACGAGAAGACCTCATTTTGTGTGTCGCTTCTCTTCCTACCACAATAAATTAATCATCATGCCTCTGTGTCCTAAAGGTACCATGCATAGTCGCATTTGTCATCCTCGCTTATAATTATTCAGTTTGGGTTATTTTGGGAGGAAAACGAAAATAAAGGTGTCAGACCACAAATAAAATATCCCTATCTGTTCATCCAAATTTTGCAATTTTCACAGCTTTCTAAATATTTTACCTTAAGTTTAACTTCATAGAAACCAGGTATATCCTGAATTGTACATGTATCAGCTTTCTGCATGCCAATTTTCAACATACCTTTAAAGCCTTCTAATAAAAAAACTGACTTTCAAAAAGAGGTACCCCAAAAATAACCTCTGGTTTTCTGGAAATCTTAAATTAGTATACTATGGAGCGCATTAATCCTCAATTTTTAATGCAAACTCATAGACAAGTAAGTTTTGGCTCAAAATAGTCTAAATATATTTCTGTTTCACCAAAAGTTTCATTTCTGCAAATTTGTTGGTTAGTTTAAGTAAACAAGGACATCAGAGTAGGGCTACTTTTACATACGTTCTAAATTGAAGGGAGTAATTGGTGGTCTGACACCTAAAGAGACAAAAAGTTGATCAGATATCTTTTGTTTTGTTTTGCTTTATTCTTAATCCTTAGTCAATTTGTAGTTAAAAACAGCCTATCTGAGCATAATGCGACTTATATTACAAATTCCACAGCTCAATTTAAACTGACTGTAATGTATGACTTTGATAGAAAATACTTGGAAATTTCATTTTGGACTACAGGAACATAAATTTTCAATATCAAGATCAGTTTTTGTTGATTTTTCCTGGTTTGTTCTACTACTTTAAAGACTTTCCACAATTTTTAAAATGAGTCTAGTAAAAAATCCAAGGTATTGAAGAGTCAAGGAATATATTGACCCCCCTTTTTTTCACCTGGTGTCAGTAATGGGACTATTAACTGATCAAAAGTGCGGTCATGGTCATTTTCTGTTTTATTTACTATCAGTCAATAAAATTTAAGGTATAAAACTTCCAATTGAGATTATAAATGGGATTTTGTGAGTTTATGCAGTGTTTACATCAGGCTATGTTATCTGCCAAATACATGGTATGACGCAATGATATAAGGGTAAAATCAAACAATTTCATTAAATCTTCATGACGACAATTTTTTGGGGTGGTAAACAACCTATGCTTTAATGTTTAACACCACAGAAACAACTTACTGTCCATTTATAACAATTTAGGACATTTTTATATGAGAGCATATTGTCAGGGTGGGAAAAGCTAAAAATAGCACAAATTCAGGTTTAAGGCTCTGAATTTGCAATATCTGACTTTTGCCCAAAAAAGATTGAAATGTGGCTACTATCATTTCAATTGATCATTTAAGACAAAAAATCAATCGTTTTCTGATTTTGGGGTTTCACCGCATTTCGCTTAAAGAGACAAAAAGTTGATCAGATATCTTTTGTTTTGCTTTATTCTTAATCCTTAGTCAATTTGTAGTTAAAACAGCCTATCTGAGCATAATGCGACTTATATTACAAATTTCACAGCTCAATTTAAAGTGACTGTAATGTATGACTTTGATAGAAAATACTTGGAAATTTCATTTTGGACTACAGGAACATAAACTTTCAATATCAAGTAGATATAAGAAGATGTGGTATGAGTGCCAATGAGACAACTCTCCATCCAAGTCAAAATTTATAAATGTAAACCATTATAGGTCAAAGTACGGTCTTCAACACGGAGCCTAGGCTCACACCGAACAGTAAGCTATAAAGGGCCCCAAAATTACTAGTGTAAAACCATTCAAACGGGAAAACCAACGGTCTAATCTATATAAAACGAGAAACGAGAAACACTTATGAACCACATCAACAAACGACAACTACTGAACATCAGATTCCTGACTTAGGACAGGGGCAAACAAATGCAGCAGGTTTAAACGTTTTAATGGTACCAAACCTTCACCCTTTTTCTGAAACAATAGTGTAACATCACAACATAGAAAGACACACTATAAAATATCAACTGAAATAGCTTAACTCAATCAAAGGACATAGTAACACCATTGAACATACACTGAACAAATAAATTTGACCTATGATACAATGTAAATTCAAAATAAATAAACTAAGGAAGAATAATAAAAGTAACATGTTATATCGGTATGAAATGTTA
The DNA here is from genome assembly GCA_017311375.1 of Mytilus coruscus. Taxonomy (NCBI): domain Eukaryota; kingdom Metazoa; phylum Mollusca; class Bivalvia; order Mytilida; family Mytilidae; genus Mytilus; species Mytilus coruscus. The sequence goes on along the minus strand of CM029606.1, from coordinate 24,585,730 downwards.
AACAATTTAAGAAAAACAATATGCTCGAACAAAATATCAGCCATTTGCAATAACTTTAAACACAGGTAAATAAAATAATTTTGTTGTTAGGTATACGTATACAGTTACAATAGAGAAAGGAAATATTTTAACAAAATAAATAATTTTGATGTTCATAGTACGAAGTGGAAATTTATATTAGTACCAAACACTTATCAAAGCTGGTATATAGACCAGATATAACCCTGAATAACATTAAATAACAAAAAAGCATTACAATTAGTATCAACAGGTCAAATAAACAAGAAAGTACGATTTGAGAGTACTCGCAGTTACTGACAGCTAGTTAAAAGCCAAAACAATTAATAATAAAAATCATGCATCAGAGACTAAGATCAGTTTTGTTGATTTTCCTGGTTTGTTCTACTACTTTAAAGACTTTCCACAATTTTTAAAATGAGTCTAGTAAAAATCCAAGGTATTGAAGAGTCAAGGAATATATTGACCCCTTTTTCACCTGGTGTCAGTAATGGGACTATTAACTGATCAAAAGTGCGGTCATGGTCATTTTCTGTTTTATTTACTATCAGTCAATAAAATTTAAGGTATAAAACTTCCAATTGAGATTATAAATGGGATTTTGTGAGTTTATGCAGTGTTTACATCAGGCTATGTTATCTGCCAAATACATGGTATGACGCAATGATATAAGGGTAAAAATCAAACAATTTCATTAAATCTTCATGACGACAATTTTTGGGGTGGTAAACAACCTATGCTTTAATGTTTAACACCACAGAAACAACTTACTGTCCATTTATAACAATTTAGGACATTTTTATATGAGAGCATATTGTCAGGGTGGGAAAAGCTAAAAATAGCACAAATTCAGGTTTAAGGCTCTAAATTTGCAATATCTGACTTTTGCCCAAAAAGATTGAAATGTGGCTACTATCATTTCAATTGATCATTTAAGACAAAAAATCAATCGTTTTCTGATTTTGGGGTTTCACCGCATTTCGCTTAAAGAGACAAAAAGTTGATCAGATATCTTTTGTTTTGCTTTATTCTTAATCCTTAGTCAATTTGTAGTTAAAACAGCCTATCTGAGCATAATGCGACTTATATTACAAATTTCACAGCTCAATTTAAAGTGACTGTAATGTATGACTTTGATAGAAAATACTTGGAAATTTCATTTTGGACTACAGGAACATAAACTTTCAATATCAAGTAGATATAAGAAGATGTGGTATGAGTGCCAATGAGACAACTCTCCATCCAAGTCAAAATTTATAAATGTAAACCATTATAGGTCAAAGTACGGTCTTCAACACGGAGCCTAGGCTCACACCGAACAGTAAGCTATAAAGGGCCCCAAAATTACTAGTGTAAAACCATTCAAACAGGAAAACCAACGGTCTAATCTATATAAAACGAGAAACGAGAAACACTTATGAACCACATCAACAAACGACAACTACTGAACATCAGATTCCTGACTTAGGACAGGGCAAACAAATGCAGCGGGTTTAAACGTTTTAATGGTACCAAACCTTCACCCTTTTTTTGAAACAATAGTGTAACATCACAACATAGAAAGACACACTATAAAATATCAACTGAAATAGCTTAACTCAATCAAAGGACATAGTAACACCATTGAACATACACTGAACAAATAAATTTGACCTATGATACAATGTAAATTCAAAATAAATAAACTAAGGGAAGAATAATAAAAGTAACATGTTATATCGGTATGAAATGTTAAACAATTTAAGAAAAACAATATGCTCGAACAAAATATCAGCCATTTGCAATAACTTTAAACACAGGTAAATAAAATAATTTTGTTGTTAGGTATACGTATACAGTTACAATAGAGAAAGGAAATATTTTAACAAAATAAATAATTTTGATGTTCATAGTACGAAGTGGAAATTTATATTAGTACCAAACACTTATCAAAGCTGGTATATAGACCAGATATAACCCTGAATAACATTAAATAACAAAAAAGCATTACAATTAGTATCAACAGGTCAAATAAACAAGAAAGTACGATTTGAGAGTACTCGCAGTTACTGACAGCTAGTTAAAAGCCAAAACAATTAATAATAAAAATCATGCATCAGAGACTAAGATCAGTTTTGTTGATTTTCCTGGTTTGTTCTACTACTTTAAAGACTTTCCACAATTTTTAAAATGAGTCTAGTAAAAAATCCAAGGTAGGAATATATTGACCCCCCTTTTTTCACCTGGTGTCAGTAATGGGACTATTAACTGATCAAAAGTGCGGTCATGGTCATTTTTCTGTTTTTATTTACTATCAGTCAATAAAATTTAAGGTATAAAACTTCCAATTGAGATTATAAATGGGATTTTTGTGAGTTTATGCAGTGTTTACATCAGGCTATGTTATCTGCCAAATACATGGTATGACGCAATGATATAAGGGGTAAAAATCAAACAATTTCATTAAATCTTCATGACGACAATTTTTTTGGGGTGGTAAACAACCTATGCTTTAATGTTTAACACCACAGAAACAACTTACTGTCCATTTATAACAATTTAGGACATTTTTTTATATGAGAGCATATTGTCAGGGTGGGAAAAGCTAAAAATAGCACAAATTCAGGTTTAAGGCTCTAAATTTGCAATATCTGACTTTTGCCCAAAAAGATTGAAATGTGGCTACTATCATTTCAATTGATCATTTAAGACAAAAAAATCAATCGTTTTCTGATTTTGGGGTTTCACCGCATTTCGCTTAAAGAGACAAAAAAGTTGATCAGATATCTTTTGTTTTGCTTTATTCTTAATCCTTAGTCAATTTGTAGTTAAAAACAGCCTATCTGAGCATGATGCGACTTATATTACAAATTCCACAGCTCAATTTAAACTGACTGTAATGTATGACTTTGATAGAAAATACTTGGAAATTTCATTTTGGACTACAGGAACATAAACTTTCAATATCAAGATCAGTTTTTGTTGATTTTTCCTGGTTTGTTCTACTACTTTAAAGACTTTCCACAATTTTTAAAATGAGTCTAGTAAAAAATCCAAGGTAGGAATATATTGACCCCCCTTTTTTCACCTGGTGTCAGTAATGGGACTATTAACTGATCAAAAGTGCGGTCATGGTCATTTTCTGTTTTATTTACTATCAGTCAATAAAATTTAAGGTATAAAACTTCAATTGAGATTATAAATGGGATTTTGTGAGTTTATGCAGTGTTTACATCAGGCTATGTTATCTGCCAAATACATGGTATGACGCAATGATATAAGGGTAAAATCAAACAATTTCATTAAATCTTCATGACGACAATTTTTGGGGTGGTAAACAACCTATGCTTTAATGTTTAACACCACAGAAACAACTTACTGTCCATTTATAACAATTTAGGACATTTTTTATATGAGAGCATATTGTCAGGGTGGGAAAAGCTAAAAATAGCACAAATTCAGGTTTAAGGCTCTAAATTTGCAATATCTGACTTTTGCCCAAAAAGATTGAAATGTGGCTACTATCATTTCAATTGATCATTTAAGACAAAAAATCAATCGTTTTCTGATTTTGGGGTTTCACCGCATTTCGCTTAAAGAGACAAAAATTGATCAGATATCTATTGTTTTGCTTTATTCTTAATCCTTAGTCAATTTGTAGTTAAAACAGCCTATCTGAGCATAATGCGACTTATATTACAAATTTCACAGCTCAATTTAAAGTGACTGTAATGTATGACTTTGATAGAAAATACTTGAAATTTCATTTTGGACTACAGGAACATAAACTTTCAATATCGAGATCAGTTTTGTTGATTTTCCTGGTTTGTTCTACTACTTTAAAGACTTTCCACAAATTTTAAAATGAGTCTAGTAAAAATCCAAGGTATTGAAGAGTCAAGGAATATATTGACCCCTTTTTCACCTGGTGTCAGTAATGGGACTATTAACTGGTCAAAAGTGCGGTCATGGTCATTTTTCTGTTTTATTTACTATCAGTCAATAAAATTTAAGGTATAAAACTTCCAACTGAGATTATAAATGGGATTTTGTGAGTTTATGCAGTGTTTACATCAGGCTATGTTATCTGCCAAATACATGGTATGACGCAATGATATAAGGGTAAAATCAAACAATTTCATTAAATCTTCATGACGACAATTTTTTTGGGGTGGTAAACAACCTATGCTTTAATGTTTAACACCACAGAAACAACTTACTGTCCATTTATAACAATTTAGGACATTTTTTTGTATGAGAGCATATTGTCAGGGTGGGAAAAGCTAAAAATAGCACAAATTCAGGTTTAAGGCTCTAAATTTGCAATATCTGACTTTTTGCCCAAAAAAAGATTGAAATGTGGCTACTATCATTTCAATTGATCATTTAAGACAAAAAAATCAATCGTTTTCTGATTTTGGGGTTTCACCGCATTTCGCTTAAAGAGACAAAAAAGTTGATCAGAAATCTTTTGTTTTGCTTTATTCTTAATCCTTAGTCAATTTGTAGTTAAAAACAGCCTATCTGAGCATAATGCGACTTATATTACAAATTTCACAGCTCAATTTAAACTGACTGTAATGTATGACTTTGATAGAAAATACTTGGAAATTTCATTTTGGACTACAGGAACATAAACTTTCAATATCAAGATCAGTTTTGTTGATTTTCCTGGTTTGTTCTACTATTTTAAAGACTTTCCACAATTTTTAAAATGAGTCTGGTAAAAATCCAAGGTATTGAAGAGTCAAGGAATATATTGACCCCTTTTTCACCTGGTGTCAGTAATGGGACTATTAACTGATCAAAAGTGCGGTCATGGTCATTTTCTGTTTTATTTACTATCAGTCAATAAAATTTAAGGTATAAAACTTCAATTGAGATTATAAATGGGATTTTGTGAGTTTATGCAGTGTTTACATCAGGCTATGTTATCTGCCAAATACATGGTATGACGCAATGATATAAGGGTAAAATCAAACAATTTCATTAAATCTTCATGACGACAATTTTTGGGGTGGTAAACAACCTATGCTTTAATGTTTAACACCACAGAAACAACTTACTGTCCATTTATAACAATTTAGGACATTTTTTATATGAGAGCATATTGTCAGGGTGGGAAAAGCTAAAAATAGCACAAATTCAGGTTTAAGGCTCTAAATTTGCAATATCTGACTTTTGCCCAAAAAGATTGAAATGTGGCTACTATCATTTCAATTGATCATTTAAGACAAAAATCAATCGTTTTCTGATTTTGGGGTTTCACCGCATTTCGCTTAAAGAGACAAAAAATTGATCAGATATCTATTGTTTTGCTTTATTCTTAATCCTTAGTCAATTTGTAGTTAAAACAGCCTATCTGAGCATAATGCGACTTATATTACAAATTTCACAGCTCAATTTAAAGTGACTGTAATGTATGACTTTGATAGAAAATACTTGGAAATTTCATTTTGGACTACAGGAACATAAACTTTCAATATCGAGATCAGTTTTGTTGATTTTCCTGGTTTGTTCTACTACTTTAAAGACTTTCCACAAATTTTAAAATGAGTCTAGTAAAAATCCAAGGTATTAAAGAGTCAAGGAATATATTGACCCCCTTTTTCACCTGGTGTCAGTAATGGGACTATTAACTGGTCAAAAGTGCGGTCATGGTCATTTTCTGTTTTTATTTACTATCAGTCAATAAAATTTAAGGTATAAAACTTCCAACTGAGATTATAAATGGGATTTTGTGAGTTTATGCAGTGTTTACATCAGGCTATGTTATCTGCCAAATACATGGTATGACGCAATGATATAAGGGTAAAATCAAACAATTTCATTAAATCTTCATGACGACAATTTTTGGGATGGTAAACAACCTATGCTTTAATGTTTAACACCACAGAAACAACTTACTGTCCATTTATAACAATTTAGGACATTTTTTATATGAGAGCATATTGTCAGGGTGGGAAAAGCTAAAAATAGCACAAATTCAGGTTTAAGGCTCTAAATTTGCAATATCTGACTTTTGCCCAAAAAGATTGAAATGTGGCTACTATCATTTCAATTGATCATTTAAGACAAAAAATCAATCGTTTTCTGATTTTGGGGTTTCACCGCATTTCGCTTAAAGAGACAAAAAGTTGATCAGATATCTTTTGTTTTGCTTTATTCTTAATCCTTAGTCAATTTGTAGTTAAAACAGCCTATCTGAGCATAATGCGACTTATATTACAAATTTCACAGCTCAATTTAAACTGACTGTAATGTATGAAAAGACTTCCGTTTAGGACTCTTTAAAATTACACATAATTATATCCCACGCAACGAGTTGCGGAGGGTATAATGTTTTGACCCGTCCGTCCGTCCGTCCGTTAGTCCTGTTTCTTGTCATCGCAACTCCTCTCAAACCACACAACAGAATTTCATGAAACCTTTTCAGATAATAAGGACATACTACGTAGATGTGCATATCGACAGGAAATTACGATTCAATTTTTTCCAGGAGTTACGCCCTTTGAACTTATTTGCTTCAATGTACTGCAACAGTTTGTCATCGCAACTCCTCTGAAACCACACAACAGAATTTCATGAAACTGTGTAGATAATAAGGACATACTATGTAGATGTGCATATTGACAGGAAATTATGATTCATTTTTTTTTCTGATACAATTTTTTTTTCTTACACTTATTTTATTTCTCCAATGACAATGTGGGGACGTGGGGTATGTGAGTGCGCTCACTAAGGTTCTTTCATTTTCACAAGTACTTGGGGACAGGATAATTGTTTTCGCGTTTTTCTGTATACTATAATCATACATATACTATAAATAGTATAAATATCCACGGATAGTCTCTTAGTTACTCTATATAATATATCAGTGACCGCCGTGGATAGTAAACTTGGAATTGATAGTAAATAGCAAATACACTTTATTTGAAGTATATGTATGTTCATAGTATACAGAAAAACAGAAAACAAAAAATAACGGACTTTGGAAAAAAAGGGGGAGGGCTAAAAAAATTGTCCTGTCCCCAAGTACCGATGACTTTTGATACCTTTCTCCAGTCATGAATCTTTTACAAAAATTGATCCTACAACAGTTTATATACTTTCAATTACGCTCTAATGCCCGCGATTTCGCGGGTGTGTTCTAGCTTTTCAACCACAATTCTTATATTCCACTACAGTTATACAGTAATATGGCATTTAAATTGAATTTTAACCTAATGACCAATGCTAATTTTAATTGGGCTGTAGACTTCCAGTCGACTTAGGGTTATAAAATTTTTATAAAGGTTCAAAATTCACATTAGTTGTAATGCTATATTTGGTTAGAGGTGATTGTATTTCATACTTATGTCGATTTGGGGTTATGCGGTTTCAATTTGATCGAACCAAACTGCAGTAATGTAGTGCAGATATTTAATTAAACATCATATTAGACATCAGATTTAGATATTTCTAGTTATTATTAATAAAAGAGGATAAATAGTATATGCTGATAAGATAGAAAGCTAACACAATTAACCAACATGAGTGTAGATTTCAGCCTACATTCTTCAACAATGTATTTGAAAGCGCTAAGTCGAGTTTCTAAAGGTGTGAATACATTAATGAATTAATTTGAAAGCTATCGAAGATCACAACTACGAAAACAAATTCCTCCAATAACAATAATAATAATTGTAATAATATGCGCTCTCTCTTAAAACTGTAATTTAATGTATGACATTGATCAGAGTTACTGTTGATTTGAACATTGCATGCAGTATGAGTTTTACTTTTGAAGTTCATTTCAGTCAACGGTGTACACATTTAATTACATTATTTATTGTTTTCATTTTAAAAAAGGTGCTTCACAGAATAGTAATGAAAACATTAACCAAATCAACGAGAGTTTAGTTATTGGTAAGTTAAAGGAAGAATAGTCATAAAAGAGCGGTAAGCAGATTAGCGAAAATTCAAATCATTGTGAAGTCAACGAAAGTGTAGTCATTGGGGAGGGGTAAGCACATGTAAAGTGTTTAACTATTGGCAAATAAACGGAGATATAGTCACATAAGAGTGTTAAGCAACTCATCGAGTGTTTAACCATTGGCTAGACAACAAAAATATTGTCACATAAGATTTGTCAGCAAATCATCAAGTGTTTAACCATTGGTTACCAAACGGAAATATTGTCACATAAGACTTGTCAGCAAATCATCGAGTGTTTAACCATTGGTTACCCAACGGAAATATTGTCACATAAGAGTGGTCAGCAAGTCATATAGTGTTTAACCTTTGGTTAGCCAACGGAAATATTGTCACATAAGACTTGTAAGCAAATCATCGAGTTTTTAACAATTGGTTAGCCAACGGAAATATTGTTACTTAAGAGTTATAAGCAAATCATCGAGTGTTTAACCATTGGTAAAAAGTTGGATAACAAAAATACCTAACTCCAAGGAAAATTCAAAACGGAAAGTCTTTTATCAAATGGCAAATTAAAGGACGAGACGATCTTTGACGTAACCCTGATTCATCAACTTTCTGCTCAGACACTGGGTGACGTTTTATAAAGTCTGAGTAGCAGATGCAAGCCCTTGAATACCGAATGGGTTGGGAAATGTATATCCCATATGCAGGTTAAGTTGGTATATTGCTACTAAGGTGGGGGGTGATAATTTCAAAATTAAAATCGTCTCGTTTGTCATAAATTCTGGTTCTGAGATGACCGCCTTTGTCAAATTCGAGGTATAAGTCTAAAAATGAGGCGAAGGAAATGGAAATACTGTCACATTAAATTGGTAAGCAAATCAATCAATGAGTATTTAACCATTGGTAAGTTAACGGAAATATTGTCACTTAAGAGTGGTAAGCAAATCATCGAGTGTATAACCATTGATAAGTCAATGGAAATATAGTCACATAAGAGTGGTAAGCAAATCATCAGTGTTTAACCATTGGTAAAAGTTGGATAACAAAATACCAAACTCAAGGAAAATTCAAAACGGAAAGTCCTTTATCAAATGGCAAATTAAAGGACGAGACGATCTTTGACATAACCCTGATTCATCAACTTTCTGCTCAGACACTGGGTGACGTTTTATAAAGTCTGAGTAGCAGATGCAAGCCCTTGAATACCGAATGGGTTGGGAAATGTATATCCCATATGCAGGTTAAGTTGGTATATTGCTACTAAGGTGGGGGAGTGATAATTTCAAAATTAAAATCGTCTCGTTTGTCATAGATTCTGGTTCTGAGATGACCGCCTTTGTCAAATTCGAGGTATAAGTCTAAAAATGAGGCGAAGGAAATGGAAATACTGTCACATTAAATTGGTAAGCAAATCAATCAATGAGTATTTAACCATTGGTAAGTTAACGGAAATATTGTCACTTAAGAGTGGTAAGCAAATCATCGAGTGTATAACCATTGATAAGTCAATGGAAATATAGTCACATAAGAGTGGTAAGCAAATCAACGAGTGTTTAACCATTCGTAAGTCAACGGAAATATAGTCACATAAGAGGAGTAAGCAAATCGTTGTGTGTTTAACCATTGGTTACCCAACAGAAATAGTCACATAAGAGGGGTAAGCAAATCAACGAGTGTTTAACAATTGGTAAGTCAACGGAAATATTGTTACATAAGAGTGGTGGGCAAATTAACTAGAATTTAAATCGTTGGTTAGTCAACAAAAAAGAAGTAGAAGAAGGGTAAGCAAATCAACGACAATCTAATCATTGGTAAGTCAACGAAAGTGAAGTCATAGAGGAAAGACAAGCAAATCAATGAGAATTGACTCATTGTTAACTAATAAAATATAAGTGTAGTCATAGAAGGAAGGTTCTGAGCAAATAAACGAGAGTTAAATTATTGGAAAGTCAACAATGGTGTAGTCATAGAGCAATGTTAAGCAAATCAACGAAAGTTTAATCATTGGTATATCAACAAAAGCGTAGTCATAGAAGAAAGGTAAGAAAATCAATGAGAATTCAAATCATTGGTTAATCAAGTGAAGCGTTGTCATATATCAGTGGAAAGGATATCAACGATAGTTTAATCATTGGTATGTCAACGAAAGCATGGTCATAGAAAAGTGTAAGCAAATCAACGAGAATTTAAATCGTTGGTTAGTCAACGAAAGTATTGTCATATATCAGAGGAAAGGATATCAACGAGAGTTTAATCATTGATTTGTCAACGAAGTGTTGTCATAGATGGATGCTAAGCAAATCAACGAGTCACAGATGTAGTCACAAATGACTGGTTATCAAAGCAATAAGAGTTAAGCACTGGTTGGTCAACGGAAGTGTAGTCAACCAGATCAGAGTAATGAACATGAGTGGAAAAGTGTACGTCATTTGGATATGATGTTTGCATATTGTTTATCCATTTTCATGTACACTTTTGTACATATCGGTTTCTACAAAATTCTGTCAAAGCAGTTTGTTATATCGGTCCATCAATATAATCTATGTACTGATACAGTTCGTAGACTGATCGTCAGTTCGTTTTGAATAGAATTTTTTTAGATCTTATACTCCTTTGTCTGCAGGAATGAATATGTGACCAATGTTTGAGAGACGTATAAGAGTGCTTCCATAAAAATATTTATTTCTCTGACAAATTAAATTTTGAATACAGGTTATTGAAGTATGGTCACCTATGAGTAAAACTGATGAGATATAGTGATATTTGAATATCAAAGAGTTTTAAAAAGATAGCAAGGGGACATTCAAAACTCAAACGTGAAAGAGAAACTGACAACGCCATGACACACCTCCCCAAAAAAACAACAGAAAAACGACAAACAAGTCCAAAAAACACCACATACAAATCTTAAGACTGAGCAAAATAAGCCCCACCAAAAATCGATACATAAGAGAAAATGCTATACTTATTAATTAAAGAATTTTTCATCTCCTCAATTTACATATATAGTTATAAAGTTAAAACTTATTCAGTGCTATCCATTCTGGTTGAAGACATTTTCAATACAATTTTGCGAATTATGTTCATGTTTTGTGAATGTATTTTTTTATTAAATATTCAAAATTTGCCAAAATCTTCAATACAGGAGTTGAGCTTTTGGAAATGTTTTGACAATACAACTAACTGTAGCGTGAAATGATTTCAGGAGTCGTTATAAGCAATTGAACTTTATCTCTAATTGTAATGACTTAATAATTTCTTTTAATGATAGAAGGGACATATTTTGAAGACGACAGAACAATGAAAATGTGTTTTTTTTTAATTCATTCAAAGTAGTATCCTGATAAAGAAAATAATGATCTGTATGAGTTTTTTTTTTTTTTACCGTAACGGGTATCTTTACTGGAATAATGATCTGTATGAGGTCTTTTTACCGTAACAGTTATCTTTACTGGAATAATGATCTGTATGAGTTTGTTTTTTACCATAACAAGTATCTTTACTGGAATAATGATCTGTATGAGATTTTTTTACCGTAACATGTATCTTTACTAGAATAATGATCTGTATGAGTTTTTTTTTTTTTTTTTTACCGTAACACAGGTATCTTTACTGGAATGATGATCTGTATGTGTTTTTTTTTACCGTAACAGGTATCTTTACTGGAATAATGATCTGTATGAGTTTTTCACCGTAACAGGTATCTTTACTAGAGTAATGATCTGTATGAGTTTTTTTTTTTTACCGTAACAGGTATCTTTACTGGAAGAATTATCTGTAGGAGTTTTTTACCGTAACACAGGTATCTTTACTGGAATAATGATCTGTATGAGATTTTTTATCGTAACATGTATCTTTACTGGAATAATGATCTGTATTATCTATTTGACCGTAACAGGTATCTTTACTGGAATAATGATCTGTATGAGTTGTTATGTTGTTAGTGGATGGATTGTTGACATAGTTAGAAAAAGGTATGTACATACATACAAATTCACGGAAATTACATTCAGAACAATGAATGATGCAACAAAATTTTATTAATATGAACTATTTGAATCAAATTCCTTTGTTGACCGAATATACATAGACAATATATTTGAAAAACGTTGAAAAGGAAAGTCCTCTTAAATACTTTTTAAACATAATATAATATGCTGCATGCGCAAAACAAAGCAACAAATATACACTATCATTGTTTGCCTCTGTTTGTATGTCTTTTAAGGAGGAGTCCGGTCGTTGGAAATTGATTTTGATCTCTTGCACTGAGTGTGTTCGCGGTGTTTTTTTTATTCCTGTAATCACTTTATGTATAAATTAATGTATTGTTTATCATCTGTTTTTACAATTGTTGTTGACAACTACAAACACCCTACAAACAATTAACATGGCAAATACCGTTACAAAACAAAATCGCATGTTTTCCTCTGAAAGCAATGACACTTTTTAGACTTAACTTGGTCTCACTGCTATTTAAGAAAAAGGATATCAAAGGGACTATAAAAACTCATTAAACGAAGAGAGTGCGACAAATATTTGGATAAATCTTCTATGAAAAACAACGAAAAGACAAACGCCTGCCTATAAAAACACTACATAGAAAAAAAGACGGAGCAACACGAACTACACCATAACCGGTTTTATGTTTCGCTTTACATTTACAGTATTATGGGAATTTATTCTAAGCAATTGTTTTTTGAAGAAACTCATTATATGTAATTTATAGCTGTTCAAACATAATATGGTACCGAAAATTGCAGGCATGTATTTTGTAAGCGTATCTCGACATCAGATGACAATAACGAATATAGTTATGCTAGGACAAGCAGAGAGAACGTGCGCCACACAGACTACGTTGATCTACAAACTCTACACTCACAAGTTAGATCTGGAAATGGGAATGAACTGTCAAATGGAAAGACGTCTTCTGAATCACAGAACATCGACATAAAAGATAAAAATGGGATGGTCAGCACGTACATGGATATGTCTGGAAGCGCAGGACATTATGAAAATAATACTTCTTTATATGTGGACGTTCGTCTTTGAATCTCTAAAATGATTTCGGACATTAGTTTTCTTATCATTATATTTGAAGTAAATAAATTTTAAAAAGGTTAAAAAGTTACAAACAAAATAAATTTAGATGTCATGTTTGCACTTTGTGTTTTGGTCTTGTTATTGAAGAACGGCGGTGGTCTTTTCCAATTAAAACTCATGTACAATTAGTCTGATAATCAACAGCCACCGATACAGCTTTTCTCTTAATGTCTGATTTCAGGGTAAATTGATTTATACAATAAATAGTACCTACTTTTTATGCTGAATATAATTGCCTGATAATATTTCTCATTTTAGTTTTCCAATGTTTCAGTCACTTGATGAGATATAATTTGGAAGAATATATATCAAAGTAGCTATTTGTCTACCCTAATAAGCACGTATATATGCAATGATTTCACTTAGATATTAGTGATTTACTGAGTTATTTTGAATTGTTCACTTGAAATCATTCTTTGGAATCTTCAATATTTCTAACTGTTCGTTGCGTTTAATATCATGATGGTGTGGTTTAGTTATTAGATCAACTTTCATATCATTAACATACGAAAGTAACAGATCATGTGGACATACTTATAATGTTCAGTTGAAGGTGGATAAATAATTTCAATCACCTCACATTTAAATGTTTGTTGACATAACTGACAGGATGAAGCCTTGAGTTTGCCCTTCTACTGTATTATCTATACTATTAAATGAGAAGACCTCGTTTTGTGTGTCGCTTCTCTTCCTTCCACAATAAATTAATCATCATGCCTCTGTGTCCTATACGTACCATGCATAGTCGCATTTGTCATCCTCACCTATGATTATTCAGTTTGGGTTATTTGGGGAGGAAAACGAAAATAAGGGAGTCCGGATATTATTTCCGTCATCGGACGGACTTTTAAGTCATAGACAAGACTTCCGTTTAGGACAGTTTTAAATTACACATAATTTTCATAAGTACTTGGGGACTGGGCAATTATTTTCGCGTATTTCTATACTATGATCATACATATACTATAAATAAAGTGTATTTGCTACCAAGTTTGCTATCCACGGAGATCACTGATATATTATACAGAGATAAAATTGAGAATGGAAATGGGGAATATGTCAAAGAGACATCAACCCGACCAAAGAGCAGACAACAGCCGAAGACAACCAATGGGTCTTCAACGCAGCGAGAAAATCCCGTACCCGGATGTGGTCCTCAGCTGGCCCCTAAATAAAATTGTGTACTAGTTCAGTGAAAATGGACGTCACACTAAACTCCAAAACATATAAATGAACTAAAATTAAAAAACATACAAGACTAACAAAGGCCAGAGGCTCCTGACTTGGGACAGGCGCAAAAATGCAGCGGGTTTAAACATGTTTTGTGAGATCTCAACCCTCCCCCTATACCTCTAGCCAATGTAGAATAAAGAAACACATAGCAATACGCACAGTAAAAATATTTCAAAAGAAGTCCGAGTCCGATGTCAGAATAGGTAAGGGAGCTACCATTTGATTTCTATGGGGGAGGAGGGAAGGGGGGTGCTAGGATGAAAAATTTTGTCCTGCATTTTTTTTTGTAATCTCTGTCCTCCCTTTTTATTTTTCACTCTATTCGGTCCTGCCTATTTATTTTTAGTTTATCCTGACTTTTTTTACCTAAATTGTCATCCTGACTTTTTTTTTTTGCAAGTGTCTCATCCTGCCTTTTATTTTACTCAAAACTCCTGTCCTGCCTATTTTTTTCAAATTTTATCCTAGCCCCCATCCCATAAAAATCAAATGGTAGCTCCTAACAAAAGAAACTAAGCAAAATGACAATGATACATAAATGAACAAAAGACTACTAGCAGTTACTGACATGCCAGCTCCAGACCTCAATTAAACTGATTGAAAGATTATGTCTTACTAGAGAGTTTACTATCCACGTCGGTCACTGATATATTACATATATAGTGTCTCTATAAAATATATCAGTGGCAGCCGTAAATAGTAAACTTGGAATTGATAGGAAATAGCAAACACACTTTATTTATAGTCATAGTATACAGAAAAACGCGAAAATAATTGAAATTAACAGAAAACAAAAAATAACGCTTTGGAAAAGGGGAGGGCTAAAAAAAAAAATTGTCCTGTCCCCAAGTACCTATGACTTTTGAAACCTTTCCTGACCAGTCATATAATCTTTTACAAAAATTCACAACAGTTTACATACCTTCAACCACGCTCTATGCCCGTGATTTCACGGGTGTGTTCTAGTATGATCTAAGTGACAGAAGACAATATGGAAAGAAGGAAGGAAATCAAATTTTAATAATGTTTGTGTTCATCAAAAGCATTTTGATATGCAAGAACATTTTGTGTTTCCGATCTAAAAAGAAAAGGTTAGATCAAGGCGAATTACTCTCATCTTAGACAATTTACATAATCTTTCTTTATAATGTTCTTAAGACAATAGCATGACGATTGCTTGCTGTGCTTATTCGCAAAATAGAACTTGTCTTTACATTATGATCTCCGAAATGACTGCTTCCGTTTGTTGAATTTCCATAACTACAACACACAAACAAACAAAAGAGTCTGCTAATAAAATAAACGTGATTTGATTCATTTTCATATTATTTATGATTGCATATCAAGCAAACAAAATACTACACAGAAGTTCTTAAGAATCAAATTTTCAATGCTACTACATTCAAGGCCTTGCGCCCAAAAGAGGGTCATATAGTAAATAATTATGTCACTACCACATCTTCGCTTAAGGCCTCTTTTGGATATTTAAAGGTCCGTGCTATATGTTTTAGCTACCAAAACTACACAAAATACCCTTCAAATATCAATTCATCTCGGCTTCTAGTAAGTGTTTTACAACTAATATGTCTGTTGTTAACTTGCTTTGTTACTACTGCAACGCAAAATTCGTGGGACCTTCCGGTGGTGTTGTCGACGGGTAGTTCGTGACCGAGAAAATCCTTTTGCGTATAAAATAAGGGATTCTTGTGTTGCATGGACCTTTTCCTCTGACTAACTAAAATAAACACGAAGTCGCTGTGGTAAAGTTCAACAGTGTATTAAAGAAATCATGTTAAGTATCATTAAACACAATACACAGTATATACAGTATATACAGAATACACACTAAGTACTATTAACAATCCTCCAATCTCGTTCTCTATCGTCAGCTCTACTGTATCACAATAATCACTCCCTTTTATACTTTCACTTGCCATATGGGCTTGTGGGCTTATGAGCACTAGAGTTTCTGGGCACCCGGGCTTATGGATACAGGGCTTATGGGCACCAGGGCTTATGGGCGACTGGGCTTATGGGCAACCGGGCTTATGGGTACCAAGGCTTATGGACACCATATATATTAGGGCTACCGTGTACCAGGTATTACCAGGGCTTACAGGCTCCATAATTTCTTAGGACCATACAGCACCATGTAATACTTAGTCATAGCTGGTCAGCCCCAAATATTAGGGTCCTAAAATACCAAGTTTCCACACCCTATAAATTTTCATTACACTACTATTAAAGAACTTGTTATTATTTTTGTAATAAACCATATGAAAATAATGGTAATACTCATAAACTTTTGGATGTTTTGGATAAATTACGTGCTTTTTCCGTTCAGTTCGATTGAATTTTCGACTCTGTACACTACAATTATACACAAAATATCAAATACAAGTTCTCTTTATTTAATCAAATGGTCTTTTGAAAATCTGATTGCAAATTTATTTATTACAACTCAACAGAGCCAACTTCTGTAATGAAAAAGGAAATATGCTGGAACTGCGGTGAGATGCTGAAAGCTGTAAATTTTCTAATTGACAATATTTTCGGTCTAAATTACAAACAATTGATAAATTTCAAAACAATCATCGTTACCTTAATGTTTTTGTTGGATTAAATTACTAAGAATTTTTATTTTACTGTAGAAATTAACACAAGGTAGCTTACTTTGAATAAATCTAATACAGACAACAATGCTTTTCCTTTTCTAGACTTGGATATTTCAGTTTCACACGGTAAATTTTATACAGGAATTAATAACAAAAGAGACGAGATTTCGTTCCTTTTTATTTATTTTCCATTTTTGGCTCTATCTTATGGTGTGTATATTTGTGTCTATTGTTTTTATGTTAGTTGGTTTGTTTGTGCTTCGTACCGATGTATTGAGTTCAGACATTTAAATCTTATTTTACAGTTTGTTCTTATGTAGTGTTGTATTTAATTTTGATGTTATATTTGTTATTCTCGTCGGATTTTGTCAAATGTCTTAACGTCTTTTCTGTTATATTCGTGTGTTATGGTAAAGATAATTAATCACCCCCTTCATTTATTAGATTTTAGTTTGGTTCAACGAAATTTATACGATATATTTGGTTTACAGTTTGATTCAGAAGAAACCCCGACATAGCTAGATAATACAATTAATTATCTAATTACTACCACAATTTGATATTAATAAGTATTGTTATTTTCATTGTTATTAATAAATGTGATGTCAGTATTACAAATCTAATCTTGAATCAATCCTAATCCTATCTTATGTTTGGGAAATATTTTTACAAATTCAAATGTGACGTCACTTTGTGTGTTTTTTTAGAATTTCAAATGTGACGTCACTTTGTGCGTTGAGGCTTTGGCTAACTCGGCTGTGTATTTTTATGTGTTGGATTAAGTTGTTTTATGTAATGTATCCGTTTTTATTCTGTAGTTAGTCCCCACTTCGGTTTTATCATGTATATCTATTATATAGTCATTTTATAAAATTTACTGTTTGCAAAATTATAAATTATTCTAAATAATAAGGATGTTCTTGTCCCAGGCAGAAAACCCTGGCCGTGTTAGGCGCAACTTTTTGGAAGTTTTGGTCCTCGGTGCTCTTCAGTTTTGTACTTGTTTTGGCTTTCAAACTTTTTTCATCTAAGCGTCACTGGTTAGTCTTGTGTGGACGATACGCACGTCTGGCGTATTTAATTTTCAACCTAGTACCTTTTGTTAGCTATTATTCGTGTGTTTCTTTGTCCGATTATACTTCCGGTGCAATGGCGGCGCCCACGATTTGAACATGCTAGAGCAAATTTAATTTAATTGTGGCCTGAAACCCTCAATATGAAACTACAAAGTTACAGAATCCAACAAAACAAAAGTATGAATATAGAAATTTAACAAAAATCTAAATTTAACGTTTGAAATGCCATCAATTGGAAAAGACAGCCCAAACCCCCATACCCCGACGGACACGAGGTCAAAAACAGGGGCAACGACAATAAAACACACACTAGGATCAAATCAAGCAACATTTGAACTAAAAAATGAGAATATTTATCTATGGAGACGAGCCCTTTTAATTCGTTACTTCAAAATTCTTGGAAGTCATGAAAAAGCAAAAGTTGAATGGAATGACTTTGACCAGAAATCGAAACTGATAGAAATTGCTGATGATAAACATGCATTTACAAATCAACTCCCAAAGAAAGAACTATTCAAATCAGCAGTGTCGATTACATTGGATAAACAGAAACTCTTTTTGATCACTATTTACTATACCACCAAAAAAGCCACTATCCAGGGTCAGGGGACAAGTGAATGGTTACAATCTGAATTTAAAGTCATAAATGAAACAATCAATAAAATTAAAGAGATTAAACAGAAAGGGAACCTCCCTTGTGATGTAGATAAAATTTTTAGTGAATTAAAATTTAAGAAGAATGAACTAATTGATATAGAATCTGCAGATGACCTGGAACCAATAGCCGAACGTGTGCATGCACATAAAGCTTTAAATGATATTGAAAAGATACATGTACCTTCAGAAACTGAAACAGAAAATGAAACATTCAAACCAAATACATCTGTCCTAAACAACCAAGAGGAAAATGATCAAGCTAAGATGAAGATCCTTGAATCTGAACTTGAAAAGATTAGGTCCGAACAAACTCGCCACAAAGAGGAGATAACTCAAATGAAAACAACAATACACGACCTAGAAATTGAACTTGTGAAAAAAGACTCCGAATTACAAGCAGTACACAATCTATGTACTAACTTGCAAACTAATTTAAACAAGATAGAAAACATGAATGAACAAATTGACAAAGAAAAATCATTTAAAATAAAAAAAAAAAATGAGGATAGATTGAAAGAACTGGCAAATGAGAGAAATCAAGAAATCCAACGAGTTGTCAAAATGGAACAAAACATAAAAGACTTGCAACATAAAATTGAAAAAGAAGCAGAAGAACGCGTAGAGGACCAAACCTATCATGCAGAGACGAAATCCAAAAATACAAAAGTACCAGTAGAGAGGGGGCAAGGGGTTCCAATAACAGCAAAACAGTAAATTGATTTGGCTTAAAACAGATAACAAGGAATTGAAAAGGAATAATAACAGATAACAGTAAATGAAATCTTAAAATCAGTCCGGTCCAGGATCAATACAGTAGATCTTATTATTTAACTGGTTGTATGGACCTAGCTAGGCCTTAACAGAGACATTTATATATATATATATAGTGTACACATTTTTGCACGTCATGTTTGTGGTATACTATCTTTTCCACAAGTTTATTGTTTTCTGTTTGGTATTGGTGTACAAAGTTTTGCACCTCATGTTTGTGGTATACCATCTTTCCACAAGTTTATTGTTTTCTGTTTGGTATGGTGTACAAATTTTGCACCTCATGTTTGTGGTATACCATCTTTTCCACAAGTTTATTGTTTTCTGTTTGGTATTAAATTAATATTAAGATCCATTTGTTAGATCTGGTGATCAATTTATTTGGCAATCGCCAATGCTGTATTTAGACCCTGATTTGAATCTGATATACATGTACGCATGGGGTATAAGGAACATTATCCCCATATATACGTAAAATTCAAATTCGAACAATTCTAAATATCACAAAAAGGAAAACATATGGCTAGGGATACCTGATGAGGATAGGCTTAGGTCCATACGACCTTAACACCTTTTATATATGTTGTGTACAAATTTGTACCAAAAAATGTACGAATTATAATTTGTATTTTGACTTTGTATAAATTGTAATTTGTACAAAAAATCCATGTACAAATTACAAATTCACTTAAAACTTGTACAATAATTTATAGAATGGATATTGATTTTTTCTGAACAAAATTGCTAGTTTCTGTTAAAGGAATATTTAAAAATCAAGGGCATTTTATAGATCAATTTTTGTCGTTTCGTTTTTAATTTTTCAAGACACTTTATATTGATTTGATATTTAGAACATTTTTCTGAAAAGCAATTTTCTCGTATGGATTTTGTTATAAAAAAAAACATTGATGCACACTACCGAATTTTTATTCAATGACCACATAATAAACCTTAGTTATAAAATTCAAAAATACCCAATTGGAGACAGGAAATGTAATTGATACATGCATACAGTTAATTATGAAAATATAATAGAAATTGGCTCAAGTGACTATTCTGATAGCATAATAGAAATTAGCCCGAGTGACAATTTGGATGACACCAAGTGAAACACCAATCGTGCATCTTATGTGAAGTTATTGAATATGGAGAATTTGGGTACCGCATTGGAACAGTTGTTAATTTTTAAAGGACATTTGTGGAGAAATTAAATTGAAGCTGTTAAAGACACATCTTTATTTGCAGCAACGGTTTCTGAGCTTCAACTTTCACTATGTGAAGCATAATTTTGTATTCAGGGTTCTCTTTCATGTAAATACAAAGAGGAGGAGTAGCACTTCTAAATGTGAATGCTAAAAGCAAACGATGTTGTGTAATTCCCAAAGGCAATATTTCACTCACATGCTCAAACAAATGATACATAACTATTTTGGTATTTTGTAGATGAGTATAAAAGGAGATGTGGTATGATTGCCAATGAGACAACTTTCAAAAGAGACAAAAGACACAGAAATTAACAACTATAGCTCATCATACCGCCTTCGACTATGAGCAAACCCATACCGCATAGTCAGATATCAAAGGCCTTGTAATAACAAATGTAAAACAATTCAAACGAGAAAACTAACAGCCTAATTTATCTACAAAATAATGAACGAAAACTTAGCAACAAACAATAACCACTGAATTACAGGCTCCTGACTTGTGACAGGCACATAAAAATGTGGAGGGGTTAAACATGTAAGTTGGCGCCCAACTCTCCCTCAACTTGGACAGTTGTGTAACAGTACAATATAAGGTTTATTATGTGGTCATTGAATAAAAAGTCTATACAGTGTACATGTACCAATGGTTTTTATAACAAAATCCATACTATAAGTTATGTTGTAAAGTTATAAGTGAATTTTGTAAAAAAATGTATACAAAGTCAAAATACAAACTATAATTTGTACACATTTCTTGTACAAATTATAATATGTACAAAACTATACATCTAAAAACATGTTCACAGGCAATGGAATTTATTACAAAGAATAATAATAATATATACTGGAATGGTCCTGGACCCGACTGATTTTAATATGTGAATGTGATGTACATGTATATGTTACTGTAATCCTTCTGCAAATACGTGACCTCCATATCACCAGTGGAAAGACCCCAATAGATATAAGAAGATGTGGTATGAGTACCAATGAGACAACTCTCCATCCCAGTCACAATGTTCAATTATTTTCTATTTTTACTTAAGATTGGCTGTCAAAATACTAACATTCCAATTTTCAATAACAGTTAACAGCAAATACAATCTCACAATAACAGATAACAATAAAATAATAGTCCCATAACAGCTAACAACTAATAAGACAATAACAGCTAACAGCAAATATATTTTCAGAATAACAGATAACAAAGAATTAAATAACCCAATAACAGCATAACAGTTAAACCCTTGCCCCCCTCAGTAGAAAGTGTTGTCGAAGACAACACACAAACCGAAAGAATATCTGAAAAGAAAACAGTGAGAAAAATGAGCCTGAGAGAAGCATTTATAATATAAAATCTTATGCCGGTGTGAGAAATCCAACTTTAAGGAATGAAAACAGTCGACACAGTGATACCTATGATTTATTGATAATAGGCTCTTCAATTATCAAAGACCTTGACGGCAAAAGAATGTATAAAAATAGAAAAGTTAAAATTATCACTTTACACGACAAAGCAGTGTTTGGAGGAATTCAGTATATCAAATCGTTTAGAGATAAAGCAAAGCATATAATGTTCCAAATAGGCTCCAATGATATAGAACAGAATACACCGGACGAGGTTATCCAAGAAATAGAAGAACCAGTCAGAGTGACACGACGATATAACCCAGATGCAATAATCACTTTTGGTGAAATACTGCCACGTTTTTTGAGTGACAGATATTATGCTAAATTTTTTAATGAACACCGCCTTATTTTTAATGTTCAGTTGTATGAATTATGTAAAGATTTAGATTTACATTTTGTAAGGTATGATTTCATTCAGCCTGAGTATTTTGTAGATGGAATACATATTAAAGGTCATGGCATTCCAATTATGGTTATGTCCATTAAAAGAGTACTCAATATACTACTAAATGTAAAGTTATGGGAAAACAATGAATATAACACAAAAACAAATCCTGTAAGAGACATTGGTATACCTTATCAAATGCCAAGTTCAATGACAAACAGAAAGCAGAGAGATCATCAAGCTTTCGAGCAAAAATCACATTTAAATAACCCTATACATGTAGGGAGTGAAAGTGCTATGAATGGCAGAAATAAAATTGTAAATATGATGGAACTCATGTTACAGGAAATGAGAAAGGGTCAGTGGTAAATATGTCTGAATGTTTAGAAGAAAAATGTATAGTTTATGGATATATTGCTTACCGGTATATGTTTACCGCCATATGTACTTTTCATATGTTCTGATTACAAACTAATTTTTTTATATATAGGACTCAAGGACAAAAGGTCCACAGTTGTGCAATGTTATACTGATGTTTTATTTTAAAAGTATATAAGTCAAGAATATGTATAATCTGCACTTCAAAAAATTCAATATAATTCCTGAAGGATAGTAGATAATACTTGAAATACTGTTTATTTATCAATTTAATGTCAAATACGTTGTATATATTATTTTCGACATATGAATTTCTATATAAAAAGGGTTTCATATACATACTTTTCATGACGGGAAAATTTTCCCCAAATTGTCATTAAAAAATATACTTGTGGTGTAAAAATAAGATTCAAAAGAAAATTTTTTCATTATTGTTATAGGTTCAAAGTGTGACAAGAAACAAATGAAAATTATGTGACAACTATGATGATATACAACATGTTAATTTAAGGATGTTCATTGTACTGTCTTCGTTATAACAACTGGGCTTAAATATTGATTTTTCTAAATTTATAGAACGGAGTTAATTCCCATAGACCATTCACAAGGTAGAAATTCTTCATTTTATCATATGGGTGGTGTAAAATAAAATTCAAACGAAAAGCTTTCTAATTGTTTTTTTATTTTTAAATTTTTTTTTTTTTTTATATGTTCAAAGTGTGTCTAGAAACAAAAGAAAATTATATGACAACTAGGCTATTGATATATACAACATATAAATTTAAAGTTGTTTATTGCATTGCATTGTCTTTTGTATTGATTTTATATAATTAGTACATATATATGCAAGGGCTTAAAATATTGATTTTTCTGAATTTAAAGAATAGAGTTACCTCCCATAGACCATACACAAGGTAATATCATTTGAACTTAATATTGTGAATATTGAGGTTTTCAGGTTTACAACAAAATAAGAAAGATTTATATGCTCAAATGTCAAATTGTTATAAAAATTTATCTATATCCTCATGGAATGTTCACGGCCTTGGAGACAAACTTAAAGATGAATTGTTTATTGAGAATTTAAAAGGTGACATAAACATACTTTTAGAAACCTGGAAGGGAGAATCTAAAGAATTTAAATTGGAAGGTCATTGTATTATCTCTAAGTCCCGTAAAAAAAGAAAAAAAGCAAGAAGGTATAGTGGGGGCATTATTGTTACTATTAAAAAGTCATACTTTAAAGGCATTACATATTTAAAAGAAGCAACAACCTCGCCAAATAGACTATGGCTTAAGTTAAATAAGAACTTTTTTGGATTTGTACATGATATTTATCTGTGCGCTCTTTATATACCCCCCTTTTCATCATCTCACTATGATAATGACTTAGATTTTTTAGAAAATGAGATATCTTCTTTCTCCATGAATGGACAGATTGTATTGATTGGGGATCTAAATGCTCGAACTGGCCAAAGAGCTGACTATATTGTAAATGATTCTGATCACATCAATAATTTTGATGGTTTTGATTTACTCCCTGAAAATTATATTACTGATTCAGAAATTAAAAGAAACAATCAAGATACTTCTGTCAATACAGTTGGTACAAAGTTATTAGACTTGTGTTTGTCTTCAAGGCTGCGTTTACTCAATGGCCGATTTTTAGGCGACTCATTGGGATATTATACATATATGTCAAGCAGTGGATTTAGTACTGTTGATTATGCGGTTGTCTCCTGTCCTCAGTCAAATATTTTAAAACAAACGATTTTACTTACCTATCAGATCATGTTCAAATAACTTTATATATGAAGTGCTCTATAAATATAGATAAAGAAATTGGCCTTGAGGAAAAAGGATGGCACTGGATTAAATCATATAAATGGGCAAAAATTCTAAACTTAAACTTGTTGATGCTTTATTGACTGAAAATGTAAAGAATGAGATAATAGAGTTTGAAATGGTTAATTATGAGGAAAATCAGGTTGGTGTTGATGAGGCTACAGAAAAATTGACAAAAATTTAGATAATATTTCAAGCCTTTCTTGTAAAGCAACTCCAAAAACTAAGAGGAGGAAGAAGAAAAGAAATTTAAACAAGTTTGGTCAGATAATGTTATATATGAAACCAAGCGTCAAATAAATAAAATAGGAAACAAAATAAGGAATAATCCAAATAATAATAGTTTAAAGCAAAAGTTTTTGAGTTAAAAAAAAAACATGAAGAAAATGGTTAAACAGAAAAGTATGAATATAAACAAAAACTTAATAATTGTTTAAGCGAATATATCAATCAAAATCCAAAGGAATATTGGAACATTTTAAAATCACTAAAGAATAAAAACAGAAAAGATGAAATACCAGAGGTATTAAAAGATGAAGAAGTTTTAATAAAACATTTTCAAGATCAAGGTAAACCTTCATCTATAAATAATGCTTTTATGATAGACATTGAATCACAATTAAGCTATTAGAAAATAACATAGACTTCAAAGCTGAAACAGATTCTCCAATATCTTGTTCAGAAGTAAAAAGGTAATCAGTGGACTTAAACTTCAAAAGTCTGCTGGACCAGATAGAATTATAAATAAAATAATTAAAACCTCAAATCAAGTGATAATTAAGTTAATTGTTAAAATATTTAATTTAATTCTAAAAAGGGTATATACCCAAAATCATGGAAGGACTCGTATATAATCGCACTTCATAAGAAGGAGACAAATCTGATCCCAATAATTACAGAGGTATATCTTTAATCAGTAATCTACCTAAAATATTCAATGCTGTACTCAATAATAGACTAATCACAGTTGTGGATAAACAGCTGAATAACTGTCAATTTGGCTTCAGAGAAACCACAGAACTGCTGACAGTATTTTCATATTAAAATCTTTAATTAATAAATATATACACAAAAATAACAAAAAATTTATGCATGCTTCATTGACCTAAGAAAGGCATTTGACTCTGTATGGAGGACAGCCCTTCTATATAAATTATGCAAAATGGGAGTAGGAAAGTCTTTTACAGAGTAATAAAACAACAATATTTAAATACAAAATCGTCTTTAAAGTATAAAGATCACATTTCTGATTATTTTGACATTACTAGAGGTGTGAAACAAGGGAATCATTAAGTCCTACTTTGTTCAATATTTTTATAAATGATATCACTAAAGGCTTGGAAGATGACAACTCAAGTCCATTGGAGCTTATAAATAGTAAACTAGGCTCCCTCCTGTTTGCTGATGATCTGCTTTTACTCTCAGAATCTAAGGAGGGTCTCCAAAATAGACTAAATAAAGTTTCCATGTTTTGTGAAAACTGGCAGCTTTCTCTAAACATAAATAAAACAAAAAGTATGGTCTTTTCAAAACAACAAAGCAAAAGCCTGAAACATCTATACTTGTATATAAAACAAAAAATAGAGAATGTTTTAGAATATCCTTAGTTAGGTCTGCTGATTAAATCAAATGGTAATCTCAGTCATAGTACAGCTGAATTAACAAAAAGGCAAAAAGGTTTTGTTTTCTATTAAAACATATACTAATTCTCTTGGCAGCCTTCCTATCAAAGTGTCAAATAACTTATTTGACACCTTAGTGAGACCTATATTGACTTATAATTCTGAAATAACATATTTAGACTCATATATAACATATTTCAAAGCTAAAAAGAGCTTTGGTTTCTGGAAAAATGTGGACCCATTTAATTTTATTGACAAGACTCAATAGAAAACTTGCATCTTGGTTATTGCAAGTTTACCCTTGGCACTAACAAGAGCGCCTCAAATTTTGGTATAAGGAATGAATTGGGAAGACTGCCTATTGAATGTCACATAAAACCCAAACTATTATGTATTTAGCAAGGCTTTTCACCTCAAATTTGAATCCTTATTACATGAATCTTTTCAATTAACTAAAACTTTGGATTCTAGTGGGTCCTATTCATGGTTCACTTTTGCAAAAGATATTCTTTCTGAATCTAACATTGATATAGATAGACTAAAAACCTGTGATAATTTAAAACAATTAAAAATATTAAAACTATATTAAACCCCAAATAAACTCATACTACAACAACCTGTTGATGGATAAGTTGAGATCTATTGATGATAAAAGTAAATTAAATTTTTATAAAGGACTTGATCCAAATCTATTGATAAAACCTTACCTCTCTAACTCAAACTTTGAATTTAGAAAATTAATTACAAAACTTAGAATCAGTGATCATTCATTATTAATTGAAAAAGGAAGGCATTTTAAAATTCCTCGCGAAGAGAGACTTTGCAAAAAATGCAAAGTACTAGATGATGAGAAACATTTCTTAATAAATTGTTCTCACAATTCAAATATTAGATTAGCATATTTTAATTGCATTAACATAGAAAATAATTCATTTGCTAATCTCACTGACAATGACAAAGTTATATATATACTTAACCCATCAACACCAACACAAGTGAATAAACTAGGATCCTTTATAAAAAAGTCAATGGAACTGAGGACAGGGGACCCTTTAATATTTACCTGAATTTGTATATATATATTGAGTTACTTAGTTATTGTCTTCATTTGTTTTTGTTGTTGTTATATGTCACAAACTGTAAAGTTTATATGGCAATAAAACTTTGAATTGAATTGAATTGAATATATGTTCTCCCATTTGTTTGTGTTGTAGTCATGTCATGTGGTGTAGTCGTTTTGATGTTATATTTAACATTGCCATAAAAGCGGGAGGTTTGGCATGCCACAAAACCAGGTTCAACCCACCATTTTTTTCTTAAAATGTCCTGTACCAAGTCAGGAAAATGGCCATTGTTATATTATAGTTCGTTTCTGTGTGTGTTACATTTTAATGTTGTGTTTTTGTTGTGTCGTTGTTCTCCTCTTATATTTGATGCGTTTCCCTCAGTTTTAGTTTGTAACCCGGATTTGTTTTTATCTCTATCGATTTATGAGTTTCGAACAGGGTATACTACTGTTGCCTTTATGTAATACCACTATTCCAGGTTAGAGGGAGGATTGAGCGCCCACAAACGTGTTCAAACCCGTCACATTCTGTATGTTCATGTCCAAAGTCAGGAGCCTGTTATTAAGTTGTGGTTGGTTTATGTCTTTATTTTTGTTAAACTGTTTTGAATAAATCAGTTTGAGTTGTTTTACATTTTTCATGTCGATGCCTGTTGCAGCTGAGTATACGGTACGGATTTTTCTCATTGTAGAAGGCTGTATGGTGACATTTAGATGTTTTATCTTTCTGAATTATCTGGTGGATAGTTGTCTCATTGGCAATCATACCACATCTGCTTATTTAAAAAAAAAAGAAAAAAAGAACTAATGTTAACATAATCAAAAAGAATATTTGTCTGAATTTAAAGTACAGACATTTGTATACAACTATCACACTTATATGATGCACAAGAACATACTTAAATAATTACTTGTAAACAAATGAAAGAGCATTGGAACTTTGGACGATGACACTGTTCAGCAGCTATTGGACAGAATTTGCATTCATAATAGAAAAGCCTTACTATGACGTCAAGTCATACAACAATTCACAAGAAAAACATCTCCAATTACAATAAAAATATATTCAAGGATGTCTTCGAGCGTACTTTTTCTCACTTTGCTTGCTTAGTGGGACTTTGATTATGAACTTTAATAGTCTCCGTATTTTCTAGCGTGCCAAATATGAGAACAGTGTTAATCTCAGAATTCAAAAATGTTTTTTCAAACCAGTCACGTTTTTTTTTTTAAATTTTGGCGACATTAAATGGTTATTTTACCTGTAGCTCTGCCAAAAAAGTGCTTATATGGATAATGTATTTGTAATTAAAATTCGTGTCGCATGCCTTTGTTTTGTCATTGTAAAAATAAAAAGATGTTGTATTGTTTCCGTACAGAAGGAATCTTAGCATACCTAGAAAACGACATTATATCTGAAATCACCAATTCATACTAAGAGTACTTTTTTTAAAAGAAATCTTAAGTGAAATCGGGAAGTTCGTTAATATTCAGAGTTATTGTTCTCTTTGTATATTTCTGTTATTCTGTCTAATTTATGATTTTTTTTCGTCCCTACAAAAGCCATAGATTATAATATCTTTGGGTACACCTCTTTCAATACAGGTGCACCTTCACATTTCTTATCCAATTTAGCAACGAGAATTAGTTGTTCTGTCAAGGTTTCACAACACTATCTGTTAAACTTTCAAGTGTATGTCGCACACAGTCACATGAACACGAAATAAACAACGAACATGACGAATAAAGTTTAACAGCAGGATATTAATTTTTTTTTCACCATCCATTACATATCATTGGCACTGAATTTAACAACCCTTTCGAGATCTTTCAAAACAATGATATTGGTATTTTCCAAAAAGTTCACATAAAACTGGCTTTAAGGAATATTTTTCGAGATATAAATTAAAATGGAGTTGATTTTACTCTAACCAAATACTAGGAATGATGTCATCGAACTCTTTGCGAGACTTCACAAACATTAGGTCGTAGTTGAATTAACAAAAAGCAGTATTCGACTCATTACTTTTGAAAGCCTTGCGAAGTATCAAAATTTATACACACCGAATATATCATCAATTATTACTTAATAGATATAGGAAGATGTGGTGTGAGTGCCAATGAGACAACTCTCCATCCAAATAACAATTTATAAAAGTAATGTATGGTAGATGTAAACACCCACAAAAATGGAAAAAAAATCTGAATTAAAGTTAAAAATATTGTACAAAGTGTCACATCTGTTATGCGTTTAAACGTTATTATAAACACAATACGATAATATCGTTCGGTAAATGTAAAAGCATTTGAAATTGTGTCCATGATTTACCTCACCTACTACCTGATGGATTTTGCAGTGATGAATAAAGATGCCTTACCATGAAGTTAATTTATACAAAGGCAATAAGAAAAAACAACTCCAATCATACTAAAAATAATAACTAGGATGTCTTCAAATCAATTTTTTCTCTCTTAGTTGGCCTGTAAATTTCCATTTTAAAATCATAATCTTGTAAGTCATGACAATCCTATGTCGTGCCAAAAAATGAGAGAGGTCTCACAATTTTCCACACATTTTTTTGATCAAATCAGTTACATCTCTTTTAGTTTGCGAACTATCTAATGCATTATTA
Organism: Mytilus coruscus; assembly: GCA_017311375.1. Taxonomy (NCBI): domain Eukaryota; kingdom Metazoa; phylum Mollusca; class Bivalvia; order Mytilida; family Mytilidae; genus Mytilus; species Mytilus coruscus. Next base: position 24,555,820 of record CM029606.1, on the reverse strand, counting down.
CTCAAAACACTGCAAACTATAAGCGTCTGTATTGGATGATATATTTGTTTTTAAAATATATTTTGTAAAAAAACGTTGCCGTACAGAAGGATCATAAGCGTATCCCAAGAATTTCATCATATCTCAAAGTAAAATCTCATACATAGATAGAGTATTTCATATGCAAAAAGAATTTAAGAATCTTGGATGAGAGAGAGAAAAGTTTGTTGATATATGCAAGATTTTTTTTGAGTTATCCTTCTTGTGTCATATTTCTGTAACGCTGTCTAGCTTCTGTATTAAATATTTTTCTCACATACAAAATTCGTCAATCATTAAAAAAAAAAGACCTATTTATTCACGAGCCACCCAAGATTTTCACCTTAATTGCAACACCTCTACCAGGACAAGTATTCATACGTAATTTTTATCGGATTAACATATTAAGCAACTATAAATATATATTTTTCTGTTCATGTTTTACAAATTAAACTTATTTCTTGTTTTTATGTTTGTTCATTTGTTTCTTTTATATTCATTTTCCAAAATATTCCTAGATTAGATCCTTAAGTAACTGGTTTCTATTAAACTTACTGTTATATATGACCATATAGATGTGACTTGAAAATTCTAACTTTGGGATAAATACTGTAGTAAACGGGGTAAAGTGGTGAAATCTGTTTCTCTAATAATGAAATGGAGAAATGCTCAGTGCAATGTTCCGAGTGAATAAGGCGGTAAATCAAATATACGAGGGAAATCTAATCAACGTGTGGTTTTTCAAAATTGATTAGAATAGTCAGAACCGTCTTATATGCATTCACCTCAAAAGCTAACAAAACCTTTAAACAGACTTATTAAGAAGGGATATAGTTACGATACTGTTGTCAGGTCATTAAAGATGGCATATTGTGGCTTTAATATTGATTCAGTTATAGGGTCTTTGCATCGGAAATAAACACATTTATTCTAAAACCAGTTGTTGGCATGATACGGGTAATGTTCTTCTCATATATTTTATGATGGTATGATACTAAACCCCTAACGGGAGGGATTGTGCTTGATATTCATTTGATGAAGACATAATCTTTTAATCAGTTTAATTGAGGTCTGGAGCTGGCATGTCAGTAACTGCTAGTAGTCCTTTGTTAATTTATGTATCATTGTCATTTTGTTTAGTTTCTTTTGTTACGTATTCTTACATCGGACTCGGACTTCTTTTAAACTGAGTTTTACTGTGCGTTTTGCTGTGTGCTTGTTTTTTCTACATTGGCTAGAGGTATAGGGGGAGGGTTGAGATCTCAAAAAACATGTTTAACCCTGCCGCAGTTTTGCACAAGTCAGGAGCCTCTGGCCTTTGTTAGTCTTGTATGATTTTTAATTTTAGTTTCTTTTATATATTTCGGAGTTTAGAATGACGTCCATTATCACTGAACTAGTACATATTTTTGTTTAGGGGCCAGCTGAAGCACGCCTCCGGGTGCGGGATTTTCTCGCTGTATTGAAGACCCATTGGTGGCCTTCGGCTGTTTTCTGCTCTTTGGTCGGGTTGTTGTCTCTTTGACACATTCCCCGTTTCATTCTCAATTTTATGTACAGAATGCATATTGAATTTAATTTCAATTCGTCTCAAATTTAGCCCAACAATGTTACATATGCAAATTTGCATTAGCAAATTTTTGTTCTTCCCTCAGCGGGATTTGAACCGTTTGGCCTTGCTTCTGTGACATCGTGGTAACACCGACTGCACTGTGTCCAGCGCCCTGGAGGATGATAGTGTTACTTACCATGCTAACAGAAATTTGCAGATCTAAGCAGACCAAATTTGAGACGAATTATATATATATATATATATTATGGTGTTAGCCCTATATAACCACGGGTTATCCGATGGAGAACGTCTGTCGTAAAGTTGGCACATGTTTAGACTTATATAATAAAGTTAAAATGTGATGAGGCGGCATGGTAAGTAACATTATCATCCCTTACGACAGACAAAACATGGCTGATTTCAAATATAAAACATCTACTTGCCACCATACATGATGTACTGTGTTACAACCCTAAATAAAGCCGACTAGGAAAGCCATTGTTCGATTAATGAAAGCTGTATGTTTAAATAGCCTAGTTGGTCGAGTGGTATAGGGCGCTGGACACAATGCAGAAAATTTAGAATATTTTCTGATTAAGTTTAACTGTAAATAATAGAAAAATATATATACATCATGATGAGTGTTTTGAAAGGTCAGGGTCACAAACGTAGGTTAACCTTTTTGCATTCCGTATCCAAAACACGCAAATAGTAACCTTTCATATCTCGTATCCAAAACGCTAAAATAGTCTTGCAAGAAAACAACTAAAATGATATTTTTAAATCCATAACTCTTTATTGGCAAAGTAAAACTCATAATTATTGAACATGACCTCCATTTTGTCATTAGTAACAACATATTAAAGTCAGAAAATCATTGGTTGAACAGTTTTTCTGTCATTGTACTGTAACAACACTAAGTGCCATTTTCCAATCAATCAAGGACCACAACTCCTTAACTAAAAATATAAAAATCTTCAATCGGACTAGACCTCAACTTTGTTATCAGTGACATAATGTAAAAATTAAAAAAGCATTATCTTAATATTTCTCAACTTCTTGCTCGGAAACGATATACAGTGCTCTTTTCCAATCAACCAAAGACCAGAGCTCCTATCTGCCAAAAATGTTCAATATCGAACTTGACCTCCATTTTGTCATAATTTTGTCAGTTACAATTTATTTTCAAAAAATGTTTAACGTTGAAAAGTTCATAATAAACTCATCATAGATACCAGGACTGAAATTTTGTATTTGCGCCAGACGCGCGTTTCGTCTACAAAAGACTCATCAGTGACGCTCGAATCAAAAAAGTTAAAAAGGCCAAATAAAGTACGAAGTTGAAGAGCATTGAGGACCAAACATTCCTAATAGTTTTGCCAATTACGGCTAAGGTAATCTATTCCTGTGGTAGAAAAGCCTTAGTATTCCAAAATACAAAGTTTTGTAAACAGTTGATTTATAACTATGACCATATCAATGATAATTCATGTCAACACAGAAGTGCTGACTACTGGGCCTGGATACCCTCGGGGAATAAAAACTCCACCAGCAGTGTCATCGGCTCAGTGGTTTGTTAATAAACTCATCATAGATACCAGGATTGAAATTTTGTATTTGCGCCAGACGCATGTCATGACTTTCATAAATCAAATAAGATCAAGACTCGAAATTGGAACTATACTGTTTTAGATCTAACAAAGATATTTATTATAACACATTTATAAATATTCTTCGTCTTTTGTTAATTTTGTGGCTTATTTTTTTGTGACACATACTTCATTATTTGTTTTACACAGGATTTTGCCGTCGACATATCTCTCTAATAAACCTCAAATGACTGTTTGATGTTTTGTTTGGTACAGAAATGGAAACCATAAGCACTTCTATTTTTTCTAAAATGAATTATCCCTTCTTGTGCCCTAGCATAAAACTAAACGACCATATGTATTAAATGATTTTTGAATATGGAGAAGTGCCATCTTGGATAATGTTTATCAAAATCAAAATTGATGACATGTTTACAATTATTATTAGATATGCTTACAAATATTTCAATTTAATGAATTAATGAATAAAACATTTATGATTGCGTTAATTATTTTTGTATCAAAGAAAGTCAAATGGAAAAATATTTGTCACTCAATGCTTGAAAGGTAATCAGTTATTCCTCTGTATAAATACATTAACGTCGACGCCATATGCACAAAGACAGGCACCACCATGACCATGGACAACTTGGTGCGGTGGTTGATTGTTTTAGTGGTGGGGACCATGGTCGCTGTGAATGCCTTGGGTAAGCCTAAGATCAATAGAAATAACACGAGTCCCTTACTTTTCAGAAAGTATTTTTTCGACTCAAACAATTGATGAAATGTATCCAAGTATTCCGCAACAATACCACAATTGCATAAAAATCTCAAGAATCGTTTGAATAGTTTATTTTATATAATACAGAAAGAAAGTATCCAAAATATCATTTTTAAAGATTTAAATGTTTGCTTGTTTAATTCAATGAAATCACTAGCACAACTTTACATGAAGCAGATATGAAGGGTAGTTTGTTTGTAACTTGTGAAATAATGAGAAGTTTTTTTTAAGACAACCAACAAAATACGTACAGGGACAAGGAATAATGCCATATAAGATTTTTTTCTGTCGTTGTGAATACTTGAAACTGGCGTTCGAATGTTATCAGTTTTTCGAAAGATTCGATTGACATTTACATGTATGCATTTTTAAAATGAAAATATATGTGGGGAAGGCGACATCATATCTCATATTTCGCTCAAAATTAACAAACAGAGAAAAACTAATTACTTTCAAGAAAAAACAACAAAACAGAAAAACAAAGGATATGGGGCATCCATCCATGACACAAAATTAGTACATGCACAGCAAAAAAAATAAAACACACAAAAAGCATTTTTTCGCTTTCCATTTATCAATGTCTTGCACTATTTTGTTGTAGATTTGCAAAAGACTGCCATGATGAATACTTTGGAGGATAAGGTCAGTTTGATCTCTTTATTTTAGAATTTACTTTCTCATTGTTAACACATGCGAATTCTAACGTACTTTCCCTCTTTTTATTGAATCAGTATCACGCACCAATCCTCTGGGGCGTAAAAGATATAGCAAAAAAAAAAAAAAACATAATCATACGCAAGTTAAAACTTTACGGGTATTTTTGAAGGGAAGTTAATCTTAATATAAATATAAACACATATAGGGGTATATTTTCAATAATTTATACTTTTGCTTTATAAAGGTTTGTAGAAGTAAACTTTTGATCTTTGTTTTGGGTTTCTAAGAAATAAAAATAGTTTATTATTTATTCTGTATTTATTCTCGTCCTTTAAACAAGCTTATAGATATAGGAAGATGTGGTGTGAGTGCCAATGAGACAACTCTCCATCCAAATAACAATTTATAAAAGTAAACCATTATAGGTCAATGTACGGCCTTCAACACGGAGCCTTGGCTCACACCGAACAACAAGCTATAAAGGGCCCCAAAAGTACTAGTGTAAAACCATTCAAACGGTAAAACCAACGGTCTAGTCTATATAAAAAACGAGAAACGAGAAACACGTATAAATTACATAAACAAACGACAACTACTGTACATCAGATTCCTGACTTAGGACAGGTGCAAACATTTGCAGCGGGATTAAACGTTTTAATGGTACCAAACCTTCTCCCTTTTTCTGAAACAATAGTATAACATCACAACATAGAAAAACACACGATAAAACATCAATTGGAAGGCTTAACTCAATCAAAAACGTAAATTAACACACTATGAACGAATAAATTCGATCTGTGATACCTAAAAGTAAATACATAGTTAATAAAATATTAGGGACAAACATTCAAGGCCAAAAAGCAAACAAACAAGTCCAAATAAAGCCATGGCAAGACACCATCGCGAAATATTAAACCCTTAGCTTATAAAACTTTTACTGTATGCAGAAATTTTAAATTAAGAATTACAGTTTTTAGAAGCTCTGTACAATTTTATCTTTTACAGAATCCTTCAACAATCTGAATCACTATTTGGTCCCACATGTCTTTTCGAAAACTTAATTTAATAAACATGATAATCAATCAATCGTGCAAATATTAAACATGCAAATGCAACGAAATTATTACAAGTATTTTATGGCATAAGGTGAATACAACAAATAATACATTATCGATATAGATGCACGTATCATTATTATAATCTCTTTACTAGGACAAAGAACTTTCTCCTTTTTTCCCACTGTGTCAGTTGGGGTACTCATAGAGAAGCAGTATAACTATAAACATTGAAACCTCAGTACCTAATTAAAGGTTAACAAACAGAACTCATATACTGTCGTTCCCAATACCATACTACTAGTAATGTAAGAGGTGTTCATGTTGAAAGCAAAGCCGTAAATGAGGACTCAAGCCCGCTAAAGAGGTGTTTCACACAATCAAACCCGTTTAGTAGGTGTTCCCCTTGAAATCAAAATTTCTTCAGAGGTAATCCACATGGAAAATTTATTGCAACGGAAGCATATCGTGTTGGATATTTTCAGACGATTAATGAAGTAATGTACTAATTGAATAATAATAATAATAATAATAATTTAGTTTAAACAGTATTTTATTCAAATACATTGAAATGTATTGGGCAACAGGCAAAGCCTATGTAAGCCCTCTCCATATTTATATATATAATAATATTAAAAATAAAATAATAATAATAATAATAATGATAATAATTTAGTGCTCATAACACATATTTCTGTCGTAACCTTCAGTAGTTATGCTCTTGACAACATATTGATGGTTTTTTTTTATTATTTCACAGGACAAACAAGATTTGATCCGCCAGAAAAGGGCTGGTATGTATGACCTTAACATAGGTTATATTCAGTTTTGATATTCGTGGCCATGAAATATATTTATTTGTGACATGAAAGTGAAGTACAGAATAATATTCATAATTTTGTAAACGGAAACATAAAATACAAGAAAACCCATTCACTCTCTCGGCTTTAATGACTACATGTACTTGCATTATTGTTTTAACCAGAGATTTTCAATACATTAATGACATTTCAAATTATAAGTTTTAGTGTATAGATAAGTGCGCCTCTGTTTCTAAATTTGGAATATAAAATATCTTATTTCCACTTCAAATAAGACTCGTTTTTATTCAAATACCCACAGGCATAAAAATTATAGAATAGCAAAAAAAAAACAAAAAAAAACCAATACCCTTGATCCAATTGTATACACTAGAAAATGTAGTAACTCATCTGGTAATAAAATTAAGTTCTGCGAACAATCTATGATGAAGTATTACTAGTTTTTGTGTTAGAAAAGTCGTCTATAATTACAATACATGTATTTTCATAAGAATCCATTATTTTGATTGACAGACAACAATCGCGAGGCATTCCAAAATTATCTTTTATTTCCCAATATAATCCAACTTTTATGACTGCAAGAGCTTCCTATGACAATATCACATCAATGCACAGGTTAACAAGGGAAACGCTTGATATAACTCGTAATTCCAATGGCTAAAAGATATGAATGTAATTAAAATATTGAATGATTTTTTTTTGTAACTATATAAGGTTGTAAAAGCGTCGATCGTGAGGATTTACAGTATGAAGAGCTTCCGCGAAAAATAAAATTGACAAATGTAATGGTCGGAGACCGTGTGTAAGGACACATATTCATATATGAAAATTAAAAACACACTCAACCAGAGGATTGCAAATCAAAGTATAAACAAATTTCGGAAGATATGGTAAACACACTGACGGATGAATATATATGATGACGTTACATAATTTTTTATTATAAAATTTAACCGTGTGAAAACAAAAACCATGTTTGCATGAGCTCAAATATCCATTCTATAGATACAACAAAATGAGAATTTCCTTTTACCTTGAACTCTTAATTTCGACTTTGGAATCAAATATGGTCACTAGGCGTCCATCAGTATGAAGGAGTGTCTTTTTGACAGTCAGGAAGTGCAAACACGCAGTAACATCCTTTTCAATAGGAACGTTAAATCCAGTGCCCCGTGTTTGGAGAATACTGAGACGATAACAACTCTTTGACAAGTTAAGCCGCGACCTATTGCAAGGCAAAGTTCTGCCCTCAAGTTGCAATCCCTCCTTAACCAGTGAAATTCGTAATTTTCTGTCCTCAAATCTGCGTTCGTTCGACCAACTTCGCTTAACCTATTAATTTGATTCGTTCATTATTTGGTTTTTTCCCCGATTAAGCATATAAAATGTGTCACTATCTGTTTGATTAATATTTTTCATATATAATTTAGTTTTCAGATCCTCAGAAATTTAAAATTAATTGACTTATAATTTGATTAAATGCACACTATATATATCATATATCTTTAAGTAATACGACATCACTCGGAGTAAATCCCAAAGTAACTACGTACTGTCTATTACATGTAGTAACAGATGATAAAATATATCATCTTTTATGATATTCTTCAATGTTAACTAAGGAGTAAGTATGTCAAACGAACTTCTTCAATGTTGATGAAGGTGTTATTATGTTAAATTACATTTCTCAATGTTTATTAAGGATTGTTATTGTTTAAATACTAAACTTGTGTTAAATATTAATCAACATGCATTTATGTATGATGCTTAAAAAAAGAGTAATTCGTGCCATAATCCGTTCAAAGACTTTTCACAGACTGTTAGATATTCAATAGTTTTAAAACTTTATATTTCCCAGATTAATAGTTTTCCATTAGTTTTCTTTCTTTTTTTCTTTCGTGCATTTTTTCATTGAACCAACAACATTGCCTACTACTTTGTGCTTGTATTGTTTTTTTACTAGGTATGGTAAACTACTGAAATATTGAAAACAGGAAATCGATATACGTTATAACCTGATATTTGTTTGTATCACTCGTCGTCATCATCTAAGCCTATTTTCAAATTAATACATTACTTTCTAGGAGCAATGTTTGAAAACTACAACATAACAAATGTATGCTATGGATCTGTCGTCATTTTTCTCCCCTATGAATACATGGTGTATGGTAATATATTTCTAGTACCGGCAATCAACTGCATGGAATCGCTGAACAAGAATCCCCAAAAAGGAAATATTTACATAAACAATAAAACAGGCCTTCTAATAAATCATGCACATCATGCACATATGTGAATATAACAATTTTTTGCCAGGCATGATATGTAGATTTCTTTGAAATCTTGTTTGGTATTATCAAGCACTTATTGACTCATTATTGTGGAATCAGCAACTTTGTTGTCCATGAAATATCAGCTGTTACATTTTAACCAAGAAATAAGTGAATACTATTTAACTAAGACCAGGTTTGTTTTTTATGTTATTCTATACATTATGTGTTTTAGTTCCTGTGGATGTTATTAGCATATGTCAAGGTGTTACAGCAACGCCTTCATGTAATGCAACTGATACTCTACATATACTGAAAGCATACTACGGGGAAATTGGCTGTACCTCCAATAACATGATACCCATTGAGACTACGTCAATTACAGCATGTGGAACATATGTGACAGTCATTGTGTCAGACATGTGTAATTTTGAGACAATGTGCTCTATCACAGCATCAGATGCCGTGTTAGGTATCACAATGTGTACGGGTCCTAATAATCTATATCTTGAATACGAATGTGGTAAGTGTATTTTTTTGATAAACTATACCTGAAAGAAAAAGGTCGTGCAGTATATGATAATTATAGATTAATACATGCAATATCTGTTCTGTTATTATCCCGAGATCTTTATATATGACATGGGCTTTTAACCGGAGGGTCGATATCATTTATGTGATAATTACAAGAGAGTAATGGGAAAAGGCATATATTATAAGATATATGGTTTGCTACCGACCCCCTAGATCCACATTTAGAGAGATAGTAAAATCCAGAGGCGGTGATGCTGAAATACAAAAACAACTACTAGTAAGATAAAAATGGTTTAGTTTTCTGTTTAATAATTTGTGGACTGTAGTTTGCTTTTTCATCTATTGAGTATGTCATGGTCTGTCTCTTTTCCACCTATACGTATCAATTGTCACTTGGTGTCTGCTTACTTGTTCGATCGATATAAATGTAGTTCACAGTTAAGTTTCATTCTTTACAAATTATTGTATGCTTTTCTACGACTAACATATACATATTCATTAATTGTATCTGTGACAATGGTCCCTTTAGGTGCGCCTATTGTAGTGATATAGTTGTTAAATAATAATATGACCACCACATGAATGATGGTGTCTTAAGCATAACACACTAATATAATGCACTGTTATTTGCTGACAGTATTGTAATGCTCAGTGATAATGGCGTCATTCAATAACACGGATACCGGCGAAGACAACCGTACAGTGCTAAGGTGAAGAATATTACGACAGCTAAATTGTGCATTTTGAATTACACATGTATACATTATGTACGCATTTTAAAAAATGAAAAAAAAATTAATTACCTGCAATAGAAGTATTATCGATTTGACCATTCTATATCATGTATACATACACAACGTTTTTGTCTAATGTCTGATATCCTATGTTTTCTTTTACAGTGGCGCCATTGCTGATTATTGAAGGTGGGTTATAAGCTGGCAAAAAATAAATTCGTTTAAGCTAAATTTTGCAATGTCATTGAAACATTCATTAACTTATACATACATACTTTAACCATTGTCGTGACGTCAGCCTATTCATTTACCGTGGATTCTTTTTCTAGAATCAACGCTTCCTAAATCTTTCTCTGAAATGGACTCACCAAATTATATGCAATTGTTTCCTTTGTGTGCCTAATTTCATGAAGTTTGAATTGGCTAATTTACTGATTTCTGTTCACTAATGGAATTAATTTAAAAACTTACCTTTAACTTTTGTAATTTTTATATGCCTTCACTGGGAGTCGAACCCCTCCTTGAAATCTGATATGTGTGACTGACATCAACATATCGACGAAACCTCTCGGCTACCAATGGGTTGTAATTAACAGGTCTATTATATATATATATATATATAAATGAACATATGATACACATCGGTAAAACGGACACCCAGGGCTTGTACCTTTATATGTACATAAAAGGCAATAGTAAAGTATAAGTTGGTAGCCGCGAGGTTAGCATGTTTAAGAACAATGAGTTATAAGAGTCAAGTTAAAAGTAGAGACTTGTCGGTTAAGTTTCGAATACCTGTATTCTCTTTGTTGTACCTTTTCTTTAGTTTTTTCCGTTTTTCTTATTTTGTAATGTTATTGTGGATATTTTTGTAATATTAGCGGGGTTTCCCGTTTATTATTTGATTATTAATGGCTATTTCATATATTTGAAACGAAAATGATTACATTCAACTTGTCCATTTTGTTTTATAAATATAGTAGGATTGCATCTGTTTTACTGCATAATTTTACAAATGTTTATTCGCAAATCCCTATGCGAGTAAATCGTGATGTGCCTAGAATTAGGCTTCTTGCTAGAAATTTCAGTAACATTATTATTATATATACTTAACAAAACTTTGAATTTTTGATAGGCTTTTCTACCTCAGGAATAGATTACCTTAGCTGTATTTGGCAAAACTTTTAGGAATTTTTGGTCCTCAATGCTCTTCAACTTTGTACTTTATTTGGCCTTTTTTATATTTTTTGATTCGAGCGTCACTGATGAGTCTTTTGTAGATGAAACGCTCGTCGGCGTAAATATAAAATTTCAATCCTGGTATCTATGATGAGTTTATTTAGAAATAAGTTCGAATATGTCTTATTTTGTAAATTACGGATAATATTCAGATGCCTGATAATTTAAAAAACAGACGTGTTATGTCATATTTATATTTCTCTAACCAATTAATTATGAACTTAGATTTATTAATGCATCGTTGAACATGATAACATGGTTAGTTAAACTCACTTACAATACCTTCTAATTTAGAATATGCTTTTATTTTGAAAAGACATCAACACAATAGTTTACCTCCGGGCTCATGATTTCTTTTACAAGAATCAACGCTTATTCATTGTATCTATAATACATATTTATGTAATATTACTTATTTTATTCTGTTCACCCTCTGCGAAAATGTCGTTTTTACATCTTTCTGGAACGGGGAACGCAAAAACTTAGATGTAAATGACGTCATAATTAACTCGTTGTTTATTTTTGCCGCATTTCTTCTCTAAAACTATAGTATATCGGTCTCTTAATATTTGTCTAATTCATTCAGTAGACACTCAGTATTTGAATTTGAATTCTTTGATGTTTTGTTAACTTTTAATTTTTCTGCCCTATTCAATACGATAACTAAGATTAGCTATAATAGCAGATGAAATAAATAATCAATTCCAAGGTACTACCTGATTTGATATTGTGCAACACTTTCTCCTTTACTTTTGGAACATTTACTTATTAGTTATCTGATAGTAAAACAAGAAAACAAAGAATCTGTTTTGGTTTGAGTACAAGAATGTAAACTGACTGAGCTAGCTTTCTCTGGTAGCGACCTCATTTGAGCCTGCTTTCCAACTTATGCGCCGTCTTTTACTTCCTTGTTAAAGTAAGTGGCCACCCTGTTGGTAACTACACTGAGCATTTTTCTGCAAAAGTAAAGAGTGAAGTTTGTTCGCACGTTAAAAACTGATTTGACGCGACCACTTTTTGGGCCTTGCGAAGTCAGCTTTTATCAGCTATTATCAGGACGATGTGTTGTTCTTTGCATTTTGTTGGTGAACCGGGTTTTGTTAGTTGATTTTATTTACAATACTTTTTCATCCCCGACAGCATCGATTGATTGATTGATTGTTGGTTGCTTAACGTCCAGTGGCAGATATTTCATGCATGTTCAGGACGAGAATAATTTAACAATAAATACAATAGGTAGGTCTTGTAATTGAGGCCCTCCGCGATAAGGTCGGGGAAATTTAGACGGCCACCGGAAAATTAGGGTATATTGGATAGGAACAGAAAGTTAGCCTTGCAACAGGTCACCTACGGACCCCTCAAAGAGTTGTAGCAAGGGTTCTTAACGTGCAGAGAGCATGGCACTCTCTCTACACGAGGCATCGGATTTAACGTCCCCATTCTGACCGTACGTGGGTGCGTAATTGATTCATCCCGCACAGCCAAACGGACGCCCCATTTTGGCAAGGGTTTTACTGCCGGTCGGAAGAAGACCTGTAATGACCATATTTCTATTCCCCATTCTATTTCTGTAAATTTACAGTTAATAAAATGTTGGATTATTCGAAATAATTAGGTTTATCTACCCTTAAGCATATATTTCCTCAGCTGTGTTTGGCACACTTTTTCGGAATTTTTCTGTTTTAAATGCTCCTAAACTTCGTATTTGATTTGGTCCGCCAACTGTTTTGATTCGTTTGCAACTAATAAGTCTTAAATAGACGAAACACACGTCTGTTACGTAACAATTTCTAAACCTGTTTTATTGTGTACATTTGGTATATTTATCTCAGAGTCTGTTTTTATAGTGTACCTGTGATACATTTATCTCAGTTGTTACAGTGTTCGCGTGGTTCAATTATCTCTGTTTTACAGTGTACGTGTTGTACATTTATCTATGTTTTCACAGTGTACGCGTGGTGCGTTTTTGAAGTTTGCGTGTAGAACATTTATCTCTGTTTTTATAGTGTACGTGTGATGCGTTTATCTCTGTTTTAGAGTGTATGTGTGATACGTTTATCTCTGTTTTTATTGTGTACATCAGGTACATTTATCTCAGAGTCTGTTTTTATAGTGTACCTGTGATACATTTATCTCAGTTGTTACAGTGTTCGCGTGGTTCAATTATCTCTGTTTTACAGTGTACGTGTTGTACATTTATCTATGTTTTCACAGTGTACGCGTGGTGCGTTTTGAAGTTTGCGTGTAGAACATTTATCTATGTTTTTATAGTGTACGTGTGATGCGTTTATCTCTGTTTTAGAGTGTATGTGTGATACGTTTATCTCTGTTTTTATTGTGTACATCAGGTACATTTATCTCAGAGTCTGTTTTTATAGTGTACCTGTGATACATTTATCTCAGTTGTTACAGTGTTCGCGTGGTTCAATTACCTCTGTGTTTACAGTGTACGTTTTGTACATTTATCTCTGTTTTCACAATGCACGCGTAGTGCGTTTATCTCTGTTTATACAGTGTACGCGTGGTACATTGATCTCTAATTTTACAGTGTACGTGTGACACGTTTATCTCTGTTTCTCAAATACTTGGCTACTAGGATAACCTTATTCACAACAGCTGTTTATATGAGTTGAACATTTTTTATTGAAACCTGCAGTGCTTGTCCAAAGTCAGGAGCTTCTAGTTCAGTGATTGTCATTTGTTGCTGTATATCATATTTGGTTTTTTTTTGGTTTATTGTTTTGTATCTAAATTAGGCCGTTATTTTTCTCGTTTGATGGTTTTACATTTGCCATTTTGGGGCCTTTTATAGTTTGCTATGCGGTATTAGTTTTGTTAATTGTTGAAGGCTGTACGGTGATCTATAGCTGCTAACCTTCTACGTCATTTGGTCTTTGGTGGAGAGTTGTGGTAGTCATACCATATCTTTTTATTTTCATATTATCCATTTAAAATTTGTTTCAATTGTATATATCATGTTGGTTCGATAATTTTGCTGATATCATTTTCAATAGAAATAAGAAGATGTGGTATGAGTGCCAATGAGACAAAACTCTAAGTCATAATGTGTAACAATTATAGGTTTAAGTACGGCCTTCAACACGGAGCCTTGATAATTTACATTATTGATAAAATTATGACAGATTTAGAAACCACAGAGGTGTAATGTGTCGGGGGCCGTACCCGAGTTGATTCTCGAGATCTGAGAGTTGTTAATATAGTTACTTTTGTTAAACATGTTTTTTTTCATCTTTCTCGGCTCATCAATGCTTTCCAGCTGAAATAAATATTCAGACCAACTGGCTAACTGACTCTATAGGTCGAATAAAAAGCAAGTTCTACTTGCTAACTAGCTCTGTAGTTCCTAGCTCACCAGACTCACTAGCGCTGCAGCTCAACTGGCTTACAATAGTTTTAACTCAAATAGTTAGCTACACAGACTCGCAATATTGTTGTTCTTGCCGTTTTATCTTTATCTTAAATAAAGAAGCTCTCTTAGCTATATAGCTCTTCAGTTTCCTCGATGCAGCTCACTAACACCTCAAGATAATTCTTCTGCTAAGTTTCAGTTACTAGTATTGAAAAATCTTGAGCAGTCAATTCAATGTTTAGAACAATAAGCAGGTATTTATCTTATCACTTATACTTGATCTGATCGAAATACTGCCCCTGACTGACTGCTGACGGCTGCCTATATACCCCTGGATGATTGGAATATACCACTATGCCTAGTAACAATGGTGTTTCAACCCTGGATGAGTCCACCTTTATTTGACTATGCAACAGAGAACATATCATAGAAACAAGGGTGTCAAGTAATTAAACGATAATGTATTATTTAAGAAAAATATTATGGTAGCCGAAGACCATAAAGATACCACTTATACTGTAATCGCACCACAAGCCGAGCATTCTTCATACAAGTTCACTCAATTGCAAGTTTATAACATAGTCATAGATATTCATAAGCACTTGAATTGGAGAGTAGAATATAGTCCAAAATTTATGCAAGTTATCCAATGATTAACCTTACTGTAACTTTAATGAAATGTACCTAGTTAATATCACAACGTTAAAAGTAAGTATTATATCAAATAACCAAATTGTAACTCTTCCTTTTGTTTCCGATGTTTCTCTGTTGTCAAATTATAAGGGAAACAGAAACTAATGACTCCGTCCTTTCAAGTTACTTTGTTATGCATAGTCGTCCAATGCAAATTCGCCAAAGAGGCTTATCAATTTACCATGCATGGCTTCATCAAGTTCATTAGAATTATCAACCATACAGTAATGTATTCATAACACGTATAGGATTACAATAACTTTATTCTAGTTTAAAAAATAAAGTAGATTTTTACAGCAATAGTACATACAGTTGATATGGAAACATTGAAGGCACACTCAAATGGGTATGAACAATTAAGAAGTTAAACTTCAACGAGGACAATATTTCTCGACAGACCAGGAGCTTTATTTATTAAGTTGAAATTTACACAAAAAACAAAAGCAAAGGGTCTGTCTTTTGAATCACGTTACATAACTTCAACTTTATTAGAATACCCTTATTACCCATAATGATCTTCAGAAATTGTAAATTTGAAATGTACAAAATTAAAACTTATATCATATTTTAGTTATATCTTGAACTAATTTGATAATTGAAAATATTTAACAACTATATTGCTGCGACATCATTTTTTTTTGTAACGAAGAACACAAAATCGTCCAAAGTAAACAAAAATAAAATAAACGAAAGAAATTAATCGTTGAAGGTTTTCATCATTTAGTCCTTTTAGTGCTTGTCAACGAAAGTCAGAAACGTCAAATTATTTTTCCTTATGAATGCGATTATTTTTGCAATGGTAACCTTACAGATAGTTTTTGCTTATTTTAGAAGATATATAAACAATGTCTGTATTTTATATACATGATTAACATATGTCTGGCGAAATGACCATGATATGGGAAAACCTTGCGTACATACATGTTGGTATTTTGCAGGACCTCCTGGACCTCCAGGTCCTACTGGCCCAAGAGGAATGAAGGGTATGCCAGTCATAGGAGAAAAGGGAAATACAGGAGTAGACGGAATGATGGGACTTAAAGGTAAGTAGCTATGGTAACATAGCTACAATAACTACACTTAGTTAAAGTTCTTCGAGTAGAGTTTATAGTCAACAGCAGTTTGATAACTCAGGTTATCAACATTTTAAATTTTGATGAAGTCAAAGTTTTGAAAAATAATAAAATTGAGAATGGAAATGAGGAATGTGTCAAAGAGACAACAACCCGACCAAAGAGCAGAAAACATGTTTTAACTTATTTACAGAAATACTCTAAAGATATCTATATTTAAAATTTGAAATATTATGATTTTTGTTATTAAAGAAGATGTCAGAGCTGTCAATAACCGGATTTTTGTATCTTTTACACCAATCATTAGCTATTAATATTGTGTTGTAAAAAACATTACGCAAATTTCTTGCGTTGTTAATTGAACTTAATTTTATCTACATTCAAAGTTAATATGATAAAAATCGTTTTTTTTTAAATCTTATTCGTTCTGTGTCTAAAAATTAACTGTTTATGGGCTCGAACAGATATAAATTACAGAAATGAATATTCAAATTAACTTTTAAAAACCCTATATAGTTAATGATGTATTTTGGTGGGGATTGCCCAGTCTATAGTTATTGTGTTTTGTAGGCTGTTATTTGTCTTTCGGTCGTTTTTCGATTTTTTTTTGCCATGGTATTGTCAGTTCGTTTTTTTGCCATGGTATTGTCAGTTCGGTTTTTTTTTTGCCATGGTATTGTCAGTTCGGTTTTTTTGCCATGGTATTGTCAGTTCGTTTTTTTGCCATGGTATTGTCAGTTCGGTTTTTTTTTTGCCATGGTATTGTCAGTTCGGTTTTTTTTTTGCCATGGTATTGTCAGTTCGTTTTCGACTTGTGAGTTTGACTGTCCCTTTTGTTTCATTCGCCTCTTATTTTTACCAGTCCGCCAGTTTTCCCGTTCAGGCTAGTCTTTATGACGTTTAAGAGGTTAATAGTTTAGCAAGTGGTAACATGTCAACGCTAAATTGCGTAACTACGGAACGTTTTTCAACTCATTCAGTCAATTAAGAGTTGAATTGTCACCTGCTCAATCGTCCAATGAGAAGAGGTAGAAGAAAAATTGTTCATGCACCAAAATATCCGTTGTGTAATTCGTTATTTACCAATTTCAAAATTTTGATGAATGCTTTTGAAAGTAGTACCAATACTTCATAGTGTTCTGCAACGGTGAATTTCAAAATAGCAAGACGTTAGGCATCATTTTTGGTTTGATTAGGTGAACCGTGTTTCTTGGTTGCAATTTTATCGACACCAAACTTTAACGATAATACCCCATTTCTATATATAATCAACTGGTATTATTCCCTAAAGGATAATTTATCTTTATAAAGACGATCTATTAGTACATCCATTAAGAGAAAGTAAAGTTTCATTTTATTAAAACATTAAAAGCAGTAGGATGATACCATTTGAATTTTTACTAGTATCTGCTATTTTATGAGTCAAATCAATTGTAAATCAGTTAAAAGATAAAAAAAATAAAATAATTGTAAAGATCTTTATAAAATTAAACGCATGTAAAAAAGGATGTTAATATTTGCAGGGATGACTGGTCCAAAGGGTACAACCGGTAGCAAAGGCCTACCAGGTAGGAATGGAAGGCGGGGAAAAAGAGGACCGAGAGGAAATACCGGACCAGCCGGAGCGAAAGGAGGAAAAGGACTGAGCGGAATTAAAGGTTACAAAGGCAACAACGGTATGAAAGGTAACAAAGGAGCTAAAGGACTTACAGGAAACGATGGATCGAAAGGATATAAAGGTCTTAAAGGAAATAAAGGATACAAAGGTCAGAAAGGACAGAAAGGATATAAGGGAATGAAAGGCGTAAAAGGAGTTAAGGGACAAAAAGGATACAAAGGAAAAAAAGGGCAAAAAGGGCAAAAAGGATTTAAAGGATTAAAAGGAATAAAGGGGAACAAAGGAAATAAAGGTATGAAGGGATACAAAGGAGAAAAGGGACAAAAAGGATATAAAGGCTATAAAGGAATGAAGGGATATAAAGGACAAAAAGGACAAAAGGGATATAAAGGGAATAAAGGACAGAAAGGATATAAAGGACGTAAAGGACAAAAGGGATATAAAGGAAACAAAGGCACGAAAGGTTATAAGGGGTACAAAGGACAAAAAGGATATAAAGGCGACAAGGGTAATAAAGGTATGAAAGGATATAAAGGAAAAAAAGGATATAAAGGAAAAAACGGAGAGAAAGGTAACAAAGGCTTAAATGGTCAAAAAGGTTTTAAAGGATCCAAGGGAATAAAGGGATCAAAGGGATATAAAGGACAGAAAGGTACAAAAGGATACAAAGGACAAAAAGGGTCTAAAGGCTACAGAGGCCAAAAAGGATACAAAGGAATTGAAGGACAGAAAGGTAATAAGGGATACAAAGGAATGACAGGAAGCAAAGGTTACAAAGGGCAAAAAGGATATAAAGGTTATAAGGGATCAAAAGGAAATAAAGGATTTAAAGGACAGAAAGGACAAACAGGCAGAAAAGGCTTCAAAGGACAAAAAGGATTAAAGGGATATAAAGGTCAAAAAGGATACGAAGGTCACAAAGGAATGAAGGGAAATAAAGGCTTTAAAGGACAAAAAGGTCTTAAGGGATATAAAGGACAGAAGGGATTAAAAGGATATAAGGGACAGAAAGGGTATAAAGGTTACAAAGGTATGAAAGGAATTAAGGGGGAAAAAGGACAGAAAGGACATAAAGGATACAAAGGACTAAAGGGATTTAAAGGATATAAAGGACAAACAGGTAACAAGGGATTTAAAGGTATGAAAGGGAATAAGGGATACAAAGGGATTAAAGGAGAAAAAGGAGAAAAAGGTCAGAAAGGGTTAAAAGGTTATAAAGGATCGAAGGGATCGAAAGGATATAAAGGACATAGAGGTATCAAAGGATACAAAGGTCAAAAAGGGTATAAAGGTAAAAAGGGTACGAAAGGGTATAAAGGTTATAAAGGTCAAAAGGGAAATAAAGGCTACAAGGGACAAAAGGGATATAAAGGACAAAAGGGATACAAAGGATTCAAAGGTATAAAGGGACAGAAAGGAGAGAAAGGATTTAAAGGTTACAAAGGTATGAAAGGACTAAAAGGATACAAAGGACAAAAAGGCATAAAAGGACAGAAAGGGCAGAAAGGATATAAAGGTTACAAAGGCCAGAAAGGGAATAAAGGGTATAAAGGTGAAAAAGGTTATAAAGGATTAAAGGGAATGAAAGGATATAAAGGTAATAAAGGACAGAAAGGAATTAAAGGTATCAAGGGCCTAAAAGGCTATAAGGGCCAGAAAGGAATGAAAGGATACGAAGGACAGAAAGGACAGAAAGGATATAAAGGAACGAAAGGACAGAAAGGATACAAAGGACAAAAAGGACAGAAAGGATACAAAGGATATAAAGGACAAAAAGGAAACAAAGGTACCAAAGGACAAAAGGGATATAAAGGTATTAAAGGAATGAAAGGATACAAGGGAAATAAAGGACATAAAGGCCAGAAAGGTTATAAAGGATTTAGGGGACAAAAGGGACAAAAAGGTTTCAAAGGACAAAAAGGTTATAAAGGTATGAAAGGATTAAAAGGATACAAAGGATTCAAAGGACAGAAAGGTTATAAAGGAAAAAAGGGAGAAAAGGGGTACAAAGGAAGTAAGGGTTTGAAAGGTGACAAAGGATATAAAGGTGAAAAGGGAATCAAAGGGCAAAAGGGTCAGAAAGGATATAAGGGATACAAAGGTCAGAAAGGATATAAAGGAGCCAAAGGAATAAAAGGATACAAAGGTAGCAAGGGACAAAAAGGATATAAAGGAAGCAAGGGGATGAAAGGATTCAAGGGACAAAAAGGAAGAAAAGGATACAAAGGATTTAAAGGTGAAAAGGGAAATAAAGGGAGTAAGGGACAGAAAGGCATTAAAGGATACAAAGGACAAAAAGGATATAAAGGGGAAAAGGGAATGAAGGGATACAAAGGAAATAAGGGCCAGAAGGGGTATAAAGGAATCAAGGGAATTAAAGGATACAAAGGACTGAAAGGAGACAAAGGCTACAAAGGATATAAAGGTCAGAAAGGACAGAAAGGATACAAAGGATATAAAGGGCAGAAAGGTCAAAAAGGTTACAAAGGATACAAAGGAATGAAAGGACAGAAAGGTAACAAAGGATATAAAGGACAAAAAGGAATGAAAGGATATAAAGGAATGAAAGGATACAAAGGTTATAAGGGACAGAAAGGATATAAAGGGCAAAAGGGATACAAAGGTACCAAAGGACAAAAAGGTTATAAAGGACAGAAAGGCTATAAAGGATCGAAAGGCGATAAGGGAAAAAGAGGGCAACGAGGAGAAAAGGGATCGGAAGGCTTTAAAGGAGAGAAAGGCGATAAAGGAACACAAAAGGGACAAATGGGTACGTCCTTACTTATAACTTATATCTTTCATTGTCTAATTAACACAATTTTTTTCACTGTTTCTTGGTACATTTTTGCCAGTTAAACTTTGATATCGTAAATTCCTTCATATATGCTTAGTATTAATCATTAAAGCCTTAATATCATTCAAATATGATTCTTTTAAAAGCTTTACTTGATGTTTACTACTAGTTTTCGATACTTTTAACAATGGATGTAACGCCAATCAGTCAACTTATGCTTTTTATATTTATCAAATAAAAAATAATGTTCAATTATATAAAGAAAATATAAACTTCCGAAATAGGTTTTGCTACCTCATTTTGTGTTTAGTTTGTATCTTTTCTACAAACAGAATTGGCAGAGTTTATTCTGAGATACTTATCGACGAGGAAGTAATATATCTACAATTACCATTAGTAATCATAAGTTTTAATATTTTAGGACGTGATGGACGAAGAGGTAAAAGAGGCCAAACAGGGGTAGGTTACGTTTTTACATAATTGTTACGTTAATGACAATCGACCTAATATTGTGGCAAATTTGCAATACATAAAGAATAAAAAAAATATTGTGTCTAAAGATTCACCCACTATTTATAAACATTAGTACATTAGTTTACGATATTTAAAAGTGTCAAAGGCAAATCCTTACATTCAGAATCTACAGGACAATGAGTGATTTCAATGTTCGTACACTAAATGGAAAATAACGGTGCGTTATAAGTTGAAAGTCCATTGTTTATGACGTAGATAATTACAAAATGCACACGTACTTTTACGAACTGATTGTGGTGCAAAAAACTCCATGAAAGTCATCTATATTCCAAAAAAAAACTACATATAAAAAGTATGAGATTTTGTATGGTTTCCAATGAGACAACTACCCACTACAGTTAAAATGAAGTTGTAGTAAGCAATGATAGGCCTCCATACGGCCTATAATAAATAATAAACAAATAAGCTTTATTCAGAGTCGGCATAGTATACAAACAAGGACTTAACATAAGCTCTAATGAGCTTTTAACCGACATAAAATGAATTTATTGCCTCCAACTGTGAGAATGACCCATACTGCATACTGTATAGTCGGCAATAAAAATACCCATCAGGAATATGTGAAACAATTTAAAATATCATACAAACTCAATTAAAATCCAGAGTTTTCCATCCTGATTATTATCTTTTTTATTACAAATAATAAAACACGTGAAAGAACAACACATGTTAGAAAGTGAGAATCAGTTTTCGTACGACCTAATATAATTCACCTGCTAAAAAGTTATATGAGAACAAAATTGTGGGATAGCTGTCTCTCTCGATATTGATATGATCTAATTGTTGAACATTTTATCTTTATCAAAGTTCACTTCACAATAGGTGAAAACGTATCTTTCTTCAAGATGTTTAATATTTTATTCATTCAGGATACAATGTAGGAGTCAAAGAACAAAATGTACATAAACAAGGTACTGTATATAAGTAGTTTACGTAAGATCGATTGCTTAAACAAAATTTTATTTGCATATCACGGCACTAAGAATGAGCAGAATAAGTAGTCATAATTTTCGAACATAATATAAAAAAATAAACCAAAATAGACAAAGTATTACAATATAAAAATAAGGAGATGTGGTAGGATTGCCGATGACAACTATCCACCAAAGTGGAAATCAAGTAGATGTATGCAATTATAGGAAAAAGTACAGCCTTCGACAATGAAATAAACCTATACCGTATAATCTGCTATAAAAGGTCAAGACATGCTAACTATGAATCAATTCAAATGAGAAAACTGACGGCCTAATTCATAACAAAACAATGTACGAAAAACAAATATGACAACCACTGAACAACAGGCTCCTGACTTGGGACAGACACATATAGAAGTTGGCGGGGATAAACCTGTTTAAAGGCGCCAACCCTTCCCCAACCTGGGACAGTAGTTTTGGTTTAACTGAAATATCTGTCATTCTCATTCTGAGACCAGAGGTTATTGTTCAGTTTATGATCGTTTTAGGAATCATGTTCTGAACATAATAGACAGAGCAGTCAAAATGTTGTTTTCGAGTACAGCCGACCAGAGTGAGAAAACAATTCCATTTATCATACAGTTAATTAAATATTTTATTTGTTTAAAAAATCTTTATAATATTTTTTTGAAATAAAAAAAAATGATTAACCTCTTTTAACAACATTCATTTAGCAGATGTAACTAACATGGTTTCCTTCTATTTGCCTTTAATCAAACGCATCGGTGAAATTGTGGTAGCGTGATTGCCTCGAGTGCGGGAGGTCGTTGATTCGATCCTCTGCCTACTTTGAATTTGGTATTTGTTGCTTCTCCGCAAATTAACGTAAAAGAATAGCAGGGTCAGTATTAGGGTAAACGAATGACAGTATCAGATAAAGAGTACCAATGCACCGGGACGTCGATTACTGTTGATTCGGAACACTACATCACAAAATTGGTAATACAATTCTCAATAAAATGTTATATTTATTACAAATGTTATTTTGTCCTTCTATGATACTTTATTACATCACTCATTATTAAAAGTGATTCCACGCTTACTATTATCATGAATACGAACGACTTGCCCTCCAGATATATCATCACGAATACGAACGACTTTCCTTCTAGACCTATCATCATGAATACGAACGACTTGCCCTCCAGACCTATCATCATGAATACAAACGACTTGCCCTCCAAACCTATCATCATGAATACGAACGACTTGCCCTCCAGACCTAGCACTTTCTTTTATAATATTAAGTTAAAAGGTAGACTAGAAATTTGAGAAAGTTGATGACTTCTGATCACCAGGTGCATCTTATATCTGCAATTTCAAGACCGAAAAGTAAAGTTTATTGTCAAAGATTTTATTATGTAATTTCATGAATTTGATTATGAATATGCCTGAATTGTACATTGAAATTTGTGTAAAAAAATCAATAAGATTACGAATAAAAATTCACTGAAAATTTTAACAATTAAAGTAGATGAATATTATTTTGATATTCAAATACACTTCTCTTTTATGATAACTTACAGTTCTTTAATAAGGAAGGATTGAGAATCTAAGGTACTAGTTATTTTGATACGGACGGATTGTAATCTAAAGGTACTGGTACTGTTATATGGAAAGGTTGAAATCTAAAGGTACAAGTGCTGTTATACGGAAGGGGTTATACCTAAAGGTACTAGTTCTTTATTACGGAAGGGTTGAGATCTAAATTTAATAGTTCTGTTATACAGAAGGGTTGATATCTAACGGTATTAGTACTGTTATACGCAACAGTTGGGATCTCATGGCACAAGTTATTTTATACGATTATAAGAAAGGGTTGAGATCTAAAGGTATCTCTTTAACATAACCACACGTGTATGTGCCTGTTTTAAGCCAGAGTACTCGTTTGTGCTTGTCTCATGTCATATTTGAATATGTTTTTGTCATCTGTGTGAATTGGTGGTTATGGCAGATCTTTGATAATCTCTATTTAAATAATTCATCACTTTTCTAGCAGATTTAGAGCTTGAGATATTATATGGATACACGTCTATAAATGAAGACTATATGGCCTTGTTTTTTTCATTGTTAATTTGCTATTTCATTGGTGTATATGATTTAAAGATGTTTAAACTTTAGTCAGATTGAAATGTTTTTCCATTATTTGTATTCACAGATATAATCCGTACATCATATTAGCAGTTCAGACTCTTACAGTGTGAAGATTAATTATAGTTTTCTGATTTATGGAATGGACAGAAAAAAGAATCAAGGACAATAAAATGTGAAATATGAATATCTGCGTTGCTGATTTAAGGAGATAGCATATTTAACTAGTTCATATGTATTTGATTTTTTTTTTATTGTTTTCAGTGTCCACGTGATTATAATTTCATTTCATTGTGTAACACACACACAAACACACACATACAAACACACCTGATAATTATACAGTTTGGATATTGTAATACATTGCATGACTTATTTTCATGTGCACTCCCACAAGTTCTTATGATTAAATTGTCCTCGGTTAACCTAAAAAACCAGTTCTGGTTTTTAAGGTTAAAGGAAATATTAACTTGTATTGCACCAAAGTTTTCTCAGTGCACGTAAATAAAAAAATCAATAGCATAATGCAATTATTATAGTCATCATAGATTAAATATTCAAGCATAGCGAGCTAGTTGACGATACATGATGGTATATTCAGTTATTTATTATTACATTTTATTGATTTCATGTACAAAGTGTATATATAATAAAGCATCTAAATGGAGTTTTACATTTTTTTTTATTTCAAAATAAATGAAATTATTCAACTCATTAGACGAATGTACATTCAAATAACTAAATCAACAATTTTTCTTTGTTTGTTATCAATTGAATTGCAAAATTGATTCTTTTGAAATGTTGAATACATAAAAAATGGAGAAAGGTAATATGCTAGATGTATGCTGGGGTGTGATGATTTGATTGATGCTATAAATTTTCTGTTTGAAAACATTTATGTACGTTTCGGCAATAAAGTTTATCGACAGATTGTATGTATTAATATGGGCAACAATTGCGCCCCTTTAATAGCAGACTTGTTCCTGTACTGTTATAAATCAAAGTTTTAGCCTAAATCAGTGGAGACCCGTCTTAATTCCATTTGATTAATAAATTTAACAACACTTACCGTTATCTTGATGATATTTTTTCGTTAAATAATCAAGAGTTTTCTAAAAATACTGCTGAAATTTAGGATCTTACCTTAAATTAATCAAACACTAACGGTAATAACTGTCCTTTCCTAGATTTAATATTTCAATTTTACGCGAGAAATACTACACTAAAATATACGACAAAAGAAACGATTTTTCGCTGCCTATTTTTAATTTTCCTTTTTTGGACGGCGATGTTCCTTTGGTACCATCTCACTTATATCCTAACTCGTTCTATATGCCCGTTTCTAAAGTGACGTTTTGAATTTTAAAGAACGTAATCTATGTATTATTGGTACTTATTTGAGTCAAAGGTTTCGTTACCACAAATTACGTAAAACTTTTACTAAATCCTTCCATAGATTCAAAGATTTAGTTAAGAAGTTTGGCTGTACATGTAGAAAGCTTATTACAAATGGGATAGCACATCCTTATTTTCACGGTGATGTTTTTCATCGAGCCCGTAAATTTAGATGCGATCTGGGTAAAACACTGGGGTGATCTCAGGTGCTCCGGAAGTGTAAGCGGATCCGGCTCCACAAGTGACACGCGTCGAGTTACTCCTATGCAATACGTTGATAAGTTTAATAAACCGATAAGACATCACGCAATAGCAGACTCTTATCTAACCCTAAGACATCACAAAATTCTAGACCATCGGCATTGTAAAAGTTTCTAACCCTGAAACTTGACCGAATGTGAAGTTTTTCATGATAAATGATAGACGAGACTGTTGCTGGTATAAACAACACGAACGTTGAAAAATTAAAAGAACACTAAGAACAACAAAATATAACTGAAGTAAGAGCACTATGAACTCCTTTCAAACAATACTAGGGGTGATCTAAGGTGCTCCAGAAGGGTTTAGCAGATCATGATCCAAATGTTGCTCATGGAAGTACATCCGGGAGAAAAGTGTAATTTGAAAGGTGACATTCGAGTAAAAGAGGTCGAGATTGTGGTTACAACAATTGGACATATCCGTCGTCAGTAGAAACAGATATTCCATAACGGGCAATCAAATCCTGATGGCGTCCGTAAAATTTTCGAAAGAATGATTTCAACTGAAATATCGTATGAACTGAGATATATATACTCCATATGCAGGTGTTGCTGGAATGTTTCTACATAAAAATAGAAAGTTCATAATAGGGAAGCTGAAATCATCTCTTTTGTCGTAAATTTTTGTTCCCAACCACATTATCAATTTCTAGATGTAAGTCAAGATATGAAGCAGACTTAACTATGTCTGTTGTATCCTTTATTTCAAGTTCGATGGGATAATTGCATTCAACATAGTCACCAAACCTTAAATTATTTAATGAGAGGACATCATCTATTTATAGCGGAGCGTAAAGTCAAGGGATAATGCTAGCTTCTTTTCATTCTTCCTAAGAAGCTCTTGTATGAAGTCAGCCTCATATGAAAAAAGGAAAAAGTCGCCAAAAAGAGGAGCATAGTACTCCAAACGTAATATATATGTTGTCAATCAAGAAATCAAGAATATCGATAATTTCACATTCAGAGACTTTTATGTTTGAATCAGTGTGATTTTTCACAAGGTACAGTTTATCTCCACTTAAAGCAAGATACTTGTATCTACGCTGGCCATTCTTTTCCTGAAACAAAGCAGGACTACTTCTTTTAATTTGTCTTTTAGCTTGGAATTGGGAAGACTTGTGGGAAGGGTAGAACAGTCAAATGTTTTAATACTATTGAAAGGTTTCACGCTGCCCCTAGATTATGTAGTTTTCACAATAATCTTAATGCCCGGCAACTTCTCGTTCCTTAATATAAACTTCTTCTAAATGGTTACCAATTCAAAACTGTAATTAGATACCGGGGTATATGACTATTGTTTTTATCGGAATAAATATTGATTTTGGTATCAGTACGTTACAACCAAACTAAATATTATTGTTATACACACATGTACCTTCACGGTTCTACAATTTGTCGATGCTTGTGTTTTGGTATTGCACCAGGTCATGTTTTTCTCTGACTATTGATGGCGTTTTTACATTAAATCCATTGGATTTTGGATGTGTACTGATTGATACTTTAATCTTAGACACTTGATGTTTTAAAAGTAATTATTGACTTTGAACTAGCTTTCAGTAACTGTGAGTGCTCTCAGATCTGCAATTTGTGTTTTTTGTGTTTTTGTTAGGGTTTTTA
The DNA here is from genome assembly GCA_017311375.1 of Mytilus coruscus. Lineage (NCBI taxonomy): Eukaryota > Metazoa > Mollusca > Bivalvia > Mytilida > Mytilidae > Mytilus > Mytilus coruscus. The sequence goes on along the minus strand of CM029606.1, from coordinate 24,528,151 downwards.
TGTGCCTTGTTTAAATCTAATGAGTTAAGCCATTTCATCTGCTTTTGATAGTATGTTCTTATTTTGTACTGTTACACCACTGGTTAGGGGGAGGGATTGGCGCCAGCAACATGTTCAAATCCGCCACATTCTGTATGTCCCTGTACCAAGTCAGGAGTCTGTAACACAGTGGTTGTCGTTTTTCTTCTGTATATCATTTGTGTTTTTCTTTATTGCTTTTTACATAAACAGGCCGTTTTTTTTCTCGTTTAATTTTTTTTACATTTGTCATTTCGGAACCTTTTATAGCTTACTATGCGGTATGGGTTTTAATCATTTTTGAAGGCCGTGCAGTGACCTATATTTGTTAATTTCTATGTCATTTGGTCTATGTTGGAAAGTTGTCTCATTGGCAATCATACTACAGTTTCTTACTTTTATATTAAATGAGTTCTAAATACTTAAAGTATGACTCAAACGGTATTGATCGTACCTGATGAAGATTGTTCAGGAATTCGTGTCATACGTTGATAGTTTATACATATAGTGACATGCACTAGTTAATCAATTTTAATCTGAAAATCCCTTAAACGACTGAAGAATTAATTTATATGTAATTTTAATTCTTTCTTTCAATTTTCAGACTTATCACAGTATAGTTCGCATGCAATCAACCAAGATATGTTTAGTCTATGTTCAGTAGTTGTAATTTACCTGTACACATTAACACCATACTGAATTGTCTCAAAAGCTACTGGACATTACTGCAAGCGATTTTTCTGAACAGTACTGAATTAACTGCAGTCAATGCATCTAACAATTGACATAAAGACTAAGCATGTCTTATTAATCTATTTTTTCACACATTTTAGATGATGTTAAGATCAAAGAGACAGTTTAAGACTAAAATTCATTTACAAGTGATGTTTCTTTATATTTACCAGAATAGTCTTATGATCTATAAAAAAAATTGTGTCATATTCCCGATTTGACATTGTAAGTGGGAATTCGCATTGCGGTTTGTACATGCATAACAGGAGACGCCCTGTCGATGCATTCGGTCTTTCTACTTTCGGAAATTAGACGATGCCCACAGTTTCTTATTTACCCTGATTTGTATATTTCAAATGGAAATTTGAGATTTTGAACATAAGTAAACCTTTGTTGCTTCTAATCTATATTACTGGTACTAGATTTAGCCGCCCCTGTAGACATAATTGTAAGTGACTAAGAGGGTTTGTTTATTTGGTTGATATTATAACTTTTGGTCTCGAGCGTACTTGTCGTACACACCGGAATAATAATTCTTGAAATTCAATAACTTTACTGCTCACGAAATGAACTTGTTCTTTCTTGAGAGCGACATATTTTAATCCCTTTATTTTTTTATGATATTATATAAAAGTAATTTCTCATCGTATGACCGTAAGGATCATGGATGAGTAGTTGTTGAATAAATATGTTTTTCTATAGGCAAATCAATAACTATCACATATGGAATTCTGAAATTTAAATGTAGATAATACTAAGATAGCATTATATACTTGCATATCATGTATCTAAAAATAAGCTGTTCATACTGCATTAAGTGTTCCTAATTGGACATATAAATAAAACAAGAAATTGATAGTGTAAATGAATGATGACATCTAGAGGTTCTCATACGGTCTCTCCCGATCTACAAGCGCTTAAACCCTTTGCAAAGCTCTGAGTTATCATTAGTCTAGACAAGTTGCTCATAAGTTGATATTTATACTCCTCGTTTTCTCTTATCAAACATCAAGCCGAAGCTGAGATAAAACAAATGACTATTTGGTCAATTATTGAATGTTTGTTCTTTTGAATGTATAAGGTGTGTAAAAAACTGCGATGATCATTGAGTAAATTCTGAGCAACGACTCTTCAGACGGGTTCGAAGGTGACATATGTGTGGATTAATGATTTCTTGAATTTGCCAAAGTCTGAATACAAGCCTTTAGAAAATTAACACATGTGATCATTTTAATACCGGGTTTACCCTCGAAATAATACCGATAAAAGTACATGCTTTCCCGAATTTTTGTTTGTGGATCACATAAGGTCCTTCTCAATTAAATAAACAGGATGTAAACATTTTTTCTAATAACCAAATTGCACAGTTTTGAGCGATATAGGTATAGAAAATTGATTTTGAGCATTCTTTATGAAAGCAAATCAAGAAAAGCGCTTTTGACGAACAAAATTTGTCTAGTGTTATTTCCATTTTAAAAACTTTTTTCGTCGTGTTAATTCGAATTGTAACCAAACTGGACAATTAAGCAAAAAAGGAAAGAAAAAGAAAAAGCCGGTGGATAAAAGGAAAATACAAACATATGGCCTTATTATGGTATTCGATGGAACAACATATTGTATTTCTTTTTGATAGATATAAGAAGATGTGGTATGAGTGCCAATGAGACAACTCTCCATCCAAGTCAAAATTTATAAATGTAAACCATTATAGGTCAAAGTACGGTCTTCAACACGGAGCCTAGGCTCACACCGAACAGTAAGCTATAAAGGGCCCCAAAAATTACTAGTGTAAAACCATTCAAACGGGAAAACCAACGGTCTAATCTATATAAAAACGAGAAACGAGAAACACTTACGAACCACATCAACAAACGACAACTACTGAACATCAGATTCCTGACTTAGGACATCAACTTTAGTTGTAGATCAAGACATTAAACTTAATACACATGTTCGGTGTGAGCCAAGGCTCCGTGTTGAAGGCCGTACATTGACCTATAATGGTTTACTTTTATAAATTGTTATTTGGATGGAGAGTTGTCTCATTGGCACTCACACCACATCTTCCTATATCTATGTTCTAAAACAGCTTCTTGTGTAGCAATTGATAACTATGATATTGCAAATATTTTACACTTGTTAGATCATTTCTAATGATTGTACCAAGATCAATTAATGATCATCAGACCACGACAAATAAATTCAAAATGATATTCAGTGGGCCTACATGTATCTCCAAAGAAAACGGAATGTCCTTGTTTTGTTTTGTTTTAGAATATTGATGCATTTCCGTTGATACTATAAAGATAGGGAAACGTTTGCTTAAGAGGAAATTGTTTAAGTTCTAGTGACTATTGTATGTCTCACTTGATTAGTTGTTCTACTGCTATTCAGAAGCTGTCACACCATGTCATGATATTTCAGATTTAATTTAACCTAGCAATTTTTGATGTCCTAATGAATTGTGGAGATTCATTCTTCATTTATGACGATATTTTTCACCTAGATCGTTTGTAGATTAAATCAAAATCGTTTATTTTGTTGCGATTTTCAGCCTGAACTTTCAAATGAAATTTATATTGCTTTCTTCAAGCTGACCTTATAGAGATGGACTGAGGTATTTGGGGGTAAACACATAGAGAGCAGAAACAAAACTCATCAAAGATACCAGTCTTAAATTTGTCACGGCAGACACACGTTTCGTCTACATAATGGCGCAACAAATAAATAAAAATTGAATTCAAAAGCATTGAGCAACCCCAAATTATTCGAACAAGTCATGTCAAATACGACTAAGGCCAAATATGCCTGGGTAGAAAAGCACCACTGTTTCGTTTGATATAAACATCATAAAGAGAAAACCAATTTCTATAAAAACGGATCTTTTTTAGTGTGATAATTTTGATAATTATCTCCAAAGGAAGAAAAATAAATTCAAAGTAGTACGAAGCTTATGAAAAAGCTAAATTATCATTCTGCCAAATTCAGTGTTGTGATACACTATATCTTACTCTCTTTCTCGTTATCAGATGAGAAGTTTTGCTTATTTGTACCACATACATGTCGAGATCTAATACTTTGACTAAACCAATCACAGTAGAGGATAAAGATGAGAGGAATTGTGGGAAGCTTTTGTTATCAAAGTGCTAAACATGCATAAATGACAGGTGCAACTTGCTTTCAAAATTACATGCTAATAAATTGAAAGGCGTGTTTTTTTAATGCATTGCCATCGAGAGATGGATACTGTTTGTTATTTTTGGCTACATATTTAAAAATGATTAAAATAAACACATTCAACGAATGAATTATATTTAGTCAGTATTCATTTGTATTTTGTTTTCCTTATACGTTATTTTATAATCATTGAAAATCTTGATAAGTTACTTTTTATTCATTGTATTTTTCATGATTACTCATGAATGTTTTTTAGGGGCTTCGACATATGTTAATTTGCATAATTTTAGGTAAATTTTATTTCCTTCAATGAATAAATACATCTGTATAATTAAGTATTTGCTTATTTTTCTTTAGAATTATTAAAGGATCAGTTCATCTTGCTTGCTGTGATCCACATCAAGTTTTAGTAGCATTCACCTGCTTTAATCTACAGTCGTATAATTTTATTCACTTTAATTTGTTGAGATCTACCACAGGTTCTGAAATTATGATTTACAGCTGCTTATTTTTATCCTTTGTGTTCAGTTTAATTCAATTTAACCTGCTGGTGTCTACCTTAAGATGATTTTGTCACATTCACCTCTAGGTATCTACATCACGTTCTCTAATAATGCCTTTTCTACTGGGATACACCTCAGTATTACTTTTGTTTCATTAATCTATTGGTATCTACCTCAGATTCTGAAGGGCATAATTTACAGAGGCAATTACAGATATAGAGGCATTCTCGCGTAATAATCACTAACGGTCATCAAATCGGTTACGTGAACTCAAAGGTATATTCAAAGGAAAACAAACATATTATATATTTAAGCACGCGAAGTACAGAGACATAAAATTCGAGGCAAATAAAAACTGTTTACTTTTCTGCCATCAATAAATTCGTATATGACAGTATTATAGCGTTTTGACGTACAGCGGAAACATCTGAACGACGATTTTACATTGAGAATGCAATGCGACGTAATTAAGCAACAAAAAGAAAACTGGGATCTCAAGCATTAAAAAAAATACTATTCCCACCTAAAACAATGTTGTACACCCCATTTGTTGTTTTTTTTTTTTTTTTTTTTTGCAAACGTTTATAAAATTGAGAATGGAAATTGGGAATGTGTCAAAGAGCAGAGTTTATGTATTACTTAAAGAAGCAAAAGTTATATCGCAAAAATGCTAGAAAAAAAACAACAGTAGATTTTTGCAATATGCATTTGTATTGGCAAGAAAATTGTCTACGGCTTTTTATCACCAATAACTGTGTGATGTCGGAAACATTTTATCGCATCCAACCTTCATTCAACAGACGAATGTTAAGGCATATAATGGAATAACACCATTAATGTATAGCACCGTTGCTTTCTATGTTAAATTCCTCAACTTCAATCTTTCATAGCAATTTTGTCTGTTAAAAACATGACATTCAACATCCCCGAATTCCCATCAATTAAATGCCATTAATATAATGATTATTTATTTATGCAAGAATAATAATACCCTATGAGTATTATTATTCTTGCATAAATAAATAATCATTATATTAATGGCATTTAATTGATGGAAATTCGTGGATGTTGAATGTCATATTTTTAACAGATTATTCATAAGAGAATTATATAAATAAGGGCGCATAGCTCATAGAGTATTATTATTCTTGCATAAATAAATAATCATTATATTGTTGGCATTTAAAAAGTAAAATAACAAAAATACCGAACTCCAAGGAAAATTTAAAAAGGAAAGTCCCTTATCAAATGGCAAAATTAAAAGCTCATACACATCAAACGAATGGAAAACAACTGTCATACTCCTGACTTGGTACAGGCATTTCCTTAAGTAGAAAATAGTGGATTAAACCTGGTTTTATAGCTAGCTAAACCTCTCACTTGTATGACAGTCGCAAAACATTCCAATTGATGGGAATTAGTGAATGTTGAATGTCATGCTTTTTAACAAGTTCAAATAAAGTGACAGTCATTTTATGTCAAAACTATACCTTATCCCGACCTGTGCTGAAAAAATCAACATACCTTAAATTGCATGTAAGAGCACACTGGTTCCCGGAAGTTGGGTAGTACACAAACAGCTACTGCTGATATGAGTAACGGGGCAAATATGCCCTCCTATTTTAATTTAACATTTTTTTTTTAATACTAAAAAAACCTTTAACAAGGGTTCTACAGTGATTCCAAGTCCTCAAGCTTTCATTTGATACCAACATTTCCCAAATATTTTACTTATTGACAGCTATGCGTACGGACTATTTTGTGTAAAATATGTACTATTTCCTGAATAAGTGGGCTATACCCATAAACTTAAGAGCACTTTGCCAAAAAAAAAAGTTTAGATATTTCTTTCCGTTTGAAAGTTTTTATTTTTCGGAAACATATTGAAAAACGAAATTTTGTGTTTTTACATCAAACATCCAAATTTTAAACTAAAAGATCTCAGTAAGTTAGTCGCGATGCATACTAAATTGACTTTGTGCCAATTTAATTAGGAAAAAAAAACCAAAGAGATATCTTTTCTGTATCGTGTGCCCTATTTTATCCACATTTCCCTTTGATACTTCCCAAGGTTCCTCAATTCTGTTTTGTCTGCTGGGATACATCACAGGATGTTTTCATGCAAATTTACCTGTTGATATCTACAACATATTCTCGCAGTTTTGGATTGTTTGCTAGGAACAACGGCAGTATTGTTTTATTCACATTTACCTGTTGGTATCTACCACGTTTTCACAATTTTGTTTTTTCGGCTATCGCAGTATTGTGTTGTCCACATTCGCCTGTTTTGATCTTCCATTGGTGGCATACGTTAAATGTATTTTGTATGTTATATTTCTTAAGAAGTTATAGAAATGGTTAGCACTCTGAAAAGCCAAATGATGCATCAAATTATAAGATGTGTATTTATCAAAATGTTATGTATGGTATTTCATATAAATTGAGTGTAGTAAGGGATACATTACTGTACTAAAAGGTTATTGTATCACTTGCACAAACACATACAAACTCACAATGGTGCTCATGGAGTTTTAGTGTTTTAAATTTATAATTTTGGTTATATTTTTTTCGTAAGTAGGTATAATTCGTCAAAGTACTGGATACTGACAAACTTTTGACATGTTTCAATTTATGTCAGGTATTTATGGTTCACCAGAAGTATTATAAGCCGTACATGTATGACCCTTTTGATATCAATTGTCTTTTTGGTTGTGTTCAGCAAAAAATATTAGTCATGATTAGGAATTTTGAAAAAGCCTGTTTTAAAGGCATTACATAAATACATCTAGATTATTGATATTTTTCAATAAACTATTGTTATTTATTGTCCTTTTAATAATAACTTGTATGGATCTCTCGTAGGTGTTTTCACTAATGTTATTTCACTCATTTTGACCAACAGAAGTTCTGAAAGATTATTTTCCCATCATTCATTAATACTTTATAATTAAGTATAACATGTGCTATAATCCTTTGAAACATTTCAGAACAAAATATGCTGACATCGCAAAAGTACCATAAACAAAACAAAATAATTTGATATTAATATCATCATATTATAAATGTTATTCTAATGCGTTTTAGAATTTCATGCGTTCATTATATTATAATGAAGACAGCTGTATAATCAAAAAGTCATAGTGAAAACCATACTTTGATATGGATGATCGAAAAAGAACAAGACATCGCTCGATAATTTAAATCTATTCTCTTGCACTTTTGTACTTTGTTTAACTTATGAACACATTCATACATTGAAGAGTTGGTTTGAAACTTAGATAAAAACTTCTTTGGCAGGAAACAAATAAAAGGGCATCAGTTGTTTTAAAAAGAATAAAACGCATTGTATGTTTTTCTGAGATGAATACTTAAAGGGAAGAATCTCAATGCTACGACAAGCAATGCCCAGGCAAAGACACCATAAAGTATAGTTTACATTTCTTTCTTTTCTGTTGTCTTCAACAATAGTACAAATCTTGAACATATGTATGAAGAAATGAATCAAAATGTCAAGGCAAATAACTTTTAGAACATTTTTAAAACAACATCTGAATCTATATATGTTAAGAGCAAAAGTACACATGTAAATGCTTTATATATCAAGGGGGTAAAGGCGCAAGGTTATCAATTTAAAGGATTGAATTGTTTGTCTGAAATACGACAGTTGTTCTCTCTCATTTTAATTTTCAGAGACTTTAAGAGAAATACAAATAATATTCATGATCTTCTTCTTAACACAAAGAAGCTTAAATTCCATTATAGAGTTGATTAACTATAGAGGTCCGTGCCATTCCCGGACAATACACTAACAAATCGCCTCGTTTTACATGATTGTCTGAATATCAAACATACTTTACTGAAACTAATATCCTATCATTTTCATTATTTGAAATTAAGAAATATCCTTCGGCAGATTTTCAAATCAACTCACAATAAGCATGGATACAGAGAATTTTCTCTATATGTTTTAGCTTTTAAAAACACACTTACTCAAATAAAACAAATTAGTTGAATAAACCCGTATCATACCTAATTTCGCGTGCATCACATGCTCCTCTGATCACGACAGAAGGGGTTCGTCATAACCAAAAGTCTTGAAAGTTAAAAAAAAATGAATCGTTTGAGAGCATAAAACCTAAAAGAGACTCAACGGAACCGCCGAAACGGTCCAAACTCGGTTTGGTTTAGTATTATATTCTTGTTTATGGCACGTATTTGTCAAGTTCAAAATTGCATCTTCCAAATTAATTGCTTCAAGATTTTCAATATTTATTTGTCTTTTATCTGTAGCAATTTTCAAATACAGAAAATGTTAAAATATAAATTTGCTGAATAACATAGGTGTCACAAAAAACAAAAACCAAGCAATACAATCAACTCACAAAAGAATAAAATTGAGAATGGAAATGGGGAATATGAGACAACAACCCGACCAAAAAGCAGACAACAGCCGAAGGCCACCAATGGGTCTCCAACGCAGCGAGAAAATCCCGTACCCGGAGGTGGTCCTCGGCTGGCCCCTAAATAAAAGTGTGTACTTGTTCAGTGAAAATGGACGTCACACTAAACTCCAAAACATATAAATGAACTAAAATTAAAAAACATACAAGACTAACAAAGGCCAGAGGCTCCTGACGTGGGACAGGCGCAAACATGCGGCGGGGTTAAACATGTTTTTTTTTAGATCTCAACCTTCCCCCTATACCTCTAGCCAATGTAGAATAAAGAAACACATGGCAATACGCACAGTACAACTCAGTTCAAAAGAAGTCCGAGTCCGATGTCAGAAAAGTTAACAAAAGAAACTAAGCAAAATGATAATGATACATACATTAACAAAGGACTACTAGCAGTTACTGACATGCCAGCTCCAGACCACAATTAAACTGACTGAAAGATTATGTCTTCTTCATATGAAAATCAAGTACAATCCCTCTCGTTAGGGGTTTAGTATCATACAATCATAAAATATATGAGAAGAACATAGCCCGTATAATGCCAACAACTGGTTTTAGAATAATAGTGTTTATTTCCGATGCAAAGACCCTATGAGTGAATCAATATTAATACCAAAATATGCAATCCTTAATGACCTGACAACAGTATCGTAACTATATCCTTTCCGAATAAGTCTGTTTAAAGGTTTGGTTAGCTTTTGAGGTGAATGCCGACATTTTTTTGCTTTGTAAAGAATATAACCATAAAATATTGGATGTGAAATACCTGAACGTTTAAGATGTCTACATGTTGATTTATATTTACGAATGATGTCCTTGTACCGATGATAAAATTTAGTAAATGTTTTGACTAGTTTGTGATATCGAAAACCCTGGTGTAATAATTTTTCAGTAATACAGAGATTTCTTTCGTTGAAATCAAATACGTTGTTACAAACACGAGCGAATCGAACAAGTTGAGATATATAAACACCATAAGATGGTGACAAGGGAACGTCACCATCTAAAAATGGATAATTAACAATAGGGAATGAAAAATCATCTCTTTTATCATAAATTTTGGCATTAAGCTTCACGTTAAAGATATAGATATCAAGATCCAGGAAAGGGCAGTGTTCATTGTTAGTATTAGCTTTATTTAAAGTCAGTTCGACAGGATAAATCTCTTAAGTGTAGATACTGAAGTAGTCATTAGTGAGAGCCAATATATCATCTAAATATCTAAAAGTGTTATTAAATTTTTGAATCAGATGTTGTTTCGATGGGTCTTTTCTGATTTTAGTCATAAACTGTAACTCATAACAATACAGAAACAGGTCCGCAATAAGTGGTGCACAGTTAGTCCCCATGGGAATTCCGATAACCTGACGATATACGGAATCTCCATAGCGAACAAAAATGTTATCTAGTAAAAATTCAAGGGCAGTTATAGTATCAAAGCAGGTCCAATTGACATAGTTCTTTTGTTTGTTGTTACTAAAAAATGATCTAAAAGAGTTTGAACATATATATTCGCATTCCGACATTTTAAATGCCCACTTAATCAGGTGTGTGAATTTTGATTATTAAGATTATGAGGCAAAGTGGTATATAGGGTAGAAAAATCAAAACTTTGAACAGATTCGAAATCACCAATATAAGCATGCAATTTATCAAGTACTTCCAACGAATTTTTGACACTCCAAAAGTAATTAATTCCACTATTTTCAAAAGCCTTATTTGAACAATTTATTACCAGGTTTTTGATTGTACCAAGTGTACTAGTAAGTAGAATAGATAGTTTAGTAGTGGAAAATCTATAAGCAAATATACGGTCTGCAACAATAAGGTGAGCATGCTTTAAAAAAGAACTATACATTTATCGAAGTCAAATAAGATCACCTTAGTAAATTTGATAAAAATTATCAAAGATCTGATGCTTTTTATAACACCCTTCTTATAAATATGTTATAAATCATTATTCAATCTTTAGACAAAGGAATGAATTGATCATTACATAAATGCTTACCTCAAATTCTCTAATATCACGAGAAAATAAATGTCAACAAGACACAACTAAATAAATCAAATAAAACCATATGTTCTTGATTAATCTAACAAAGTTCGATTTCAACTGTTTAACAAATAAGAGTATAAAATTAAGAAGAAAAGGGTGTGGTATGATTGCCAGGGAGACATCTATCAAAAGAACACGGAACAATGACATAAACATTTATAGGTCACAGCATGGCCTCCGCCAATGTGAAAACCCCATATTATATAGTACGCTTATAAAAATTCCGGGATGACAAAATGTAAGAAAAAAAAACTACCTGATCTATGCTCAAACAATTAACAATAAAAAATATGGCAGACAGCAACTAACACACGCCACTGAATAACAGGGTACTGACTTCCGATAGGCACATACAGAATAAGGCGGGGTTAAACATGTTTGTGAGTGCTCAACTCTTCCCTAGCTTCTGACAGTGATATAAAAGCACAACACATGAACTACATGAACAACTCAATTTGGCAGGGTTTGACTCATCAAATCAACACGTAGCACATAAAAAATCGAAACGAACAAAAAACACAAGTTCCGATTTAAGAGTATTTACAGTTACTAGAAGCTAGTTCAAAACTAATTTCAATTAATAAATCAGTAATCACAGCACATCATATTGAGTTGGTGTTTTCCTCGTTAGGTTTTATTCAAAGCTTCCCGTTTGGTTTGAAATATCTAAATCTAGAACAAGACAATCATTGTTCTCTATATTGGATGTGTACAAAGCTGGTTTCCTTGGGTAAATTTCAGCAGTATGCAATACATGAAATAAGAGCATTCTTGTAATTTAAAGCAAAATATATCATCAAGGTCACAATAAGTGTTATTGAAGTTTTGTATTAAATGAAAATAAGACGACTTTTTTACTTAATTTGGCGAAAAACTGTGACTCATAGCAACACAGGAATAGGTCTGAAGGATCCCAATTGATGCCCATAGGAATACCTACAAACTGTAGAATCTTTATTACTGAAACTTTCAAAGTTATTGTCAAGGAGACATTTAATAGCTTTGTTCGTCTCATTATAGTTCCAGTGGTGTTTCTAGCATATTTATCTTTTTTTTATGACAGAAAAGAACTTTATATGACTTGCAGCAAATAAACTTGCAATCAGATATTGTAAAGGCCCATGATATTAATTAAGAATAATTCTGTTTGATGAAATTGGTTGAAATGTAGAGTAGAGTTTAAAAAGTCATAACTGTCAACCGTATTGAATGAACCCTAAAAAACATGTAATCTAATGTAAAACATCCAAAGATATGTTTACACTCCCAAAATAAATGATTCTATTATTTTCAGAGATTTGTTACCAAATTTGATTATAGGTTGTATAATTGTAATCGGACGGACACATTAGATGTAGAACAGTTACTTGAAATCGAGATGAAACGTTATTTGACGGGTTTTTTTTTGTAGTTTAGGCATCCAGTACAAAATAGTAACCTTCAAATGTTCAGAAATATACTCCTTGAAAATATTAAGTAATTTACTTCTTGGCATTTCATCCATTACGCTCAGTCTTTAGTTTTCTGTGTTTCGTTTTGTATACTGTTGTTTGTTTTTTTGTCTTTTTCTTCTTTTTTTTTGGCCATGGCGTTGTCTGTTTATTTTCGACTTGTGAGTTTGAATGTCCCTTTGATATTTTCCGTCTCTCTTTTATGCATAATTATTAATGCCTAGCATTGTTCCTTGATATAGATAAGAAATCAAAAAGTGTAAAATTATTTCGTTTTTGAATTATTTTAAGTTTGATATTTGTATTTCGAGACCTATGATTTCCAAAAGGAGCGAGACAGGATAAGTGTCTCTTGCTATAACTCCAAAAGGAGCGAGACAGGGTAAGTGTCTCCTGCTATAACTCCAAAAGGAGCGAGACAGGGTAAGTGTCTCCTGCTATAACTCCAAAAGGAGCGAGACAGGGTAAGTGTCTCCTGCTATGCATGCATCAACTGCCATGCGAATTCACACTCAGTCAAATTTCAATTCCATAAAAAGACACTATCGGTAAAATAACAGATGAATACTACCGGTATCTAAATATCTAAGATCGCAAAAACATGTCGCCAGTGAGTTGAGACACCAACACATTGTTTCGTCAATCAATTCGAGATATTGACCGCAAAACTTATGTAGTGTCGATTTTAGTATTCTAATCAATAACTCTGTTGGAGCAGTTTTCGTATAAGGAGTCAACCACTGTTAATGAAGTCCGTATAGTGTAAATGTTCCATGTAGTTAAAACTTCAATAATTATGTCTAAATTAAGTATATAGAAATTGATATAAATGTGCAAAATATTTTGTCCTTAGATATCCTTGTAAGAGATTTTAAATTATGCGCATTTATATTCTTATTGGAAAAATATGAGTCGCTCCATTTGAGAAATATGCAATCCTATTTTTATTTTTTTATATAGATTTAACGTGGGATACTAGAAAGCTGAAAATGTGTTTAATATTTGAAGGATGATGTCTTTAAATTAATCCTTTTAAGAATAAAATATAGGTAAAACTTGAGTCTCCGACCTAGCATATTTTGTTTTTAAAAGTGTGACATATTGCTAAATTGCATAACTATTCGGTGACTTCATTCCGTCCTGTTTTGTTTTGGAATTCACGATACAGGCTTCATACGTTTTTTTTTCCTTTGATTGTGTTTTTAAAAAAAGAAGTCAGTGTTTTGAACATAGCTAAAACAAAAGGCAACAGAAGTATACCGCTGTTCAAAAGTCATAAACTACTGATGTTGTCTCTTATGGAAATTATTATTCGAAAATTGTTTTCCCTGACCAAAGCATTTGTGAATAAATATAATTTTTGTTTTGTTTTCTATAATATATCTTTACAATAAGGAAAAATTGTCAGAAGCAATTTTATACCTGAAATATCACTATTAAACAAAATTAAACTGTTTCCTACAAACAACTTAACAAACTATTGAGATTGTACGTCCATTGTAGTGAAGGCAGAATAAATTTCTCTATCTATTGTTAGTATATCAAATACAACATTCTGGCCGGAGGCTTTCCGAGTAACGTCATAACAAAAAGTACTTCTTGCTGTACATTTTTGCTTATAAATGAATGTCATTAGAAATTGAAAAAAAACATAAAAAATACATTGTAAACTTGAACACTGGAAAACTAAATTCTCGCGAATCCCAACTGTCTATCACTCTTCTTTTGTTCTTACAGGAAAAATAATAAATTAACAAAAATAAACATAGCGCTATCATCACGTGTATTATCCGCGTGCTCCATGATACTGTGTTTCTCAAGGTCAGGATTGGTAAACGTCGACACCTAAAGTCGATTTTTTGTCGATTATTCGTTATGGATTCGAAACAAAGTAAAACAAAAACGTGCAGCTAAGACTTAGTTCAGTTTATCTGGATGCATTGGTTAAATAACTTTCTTATCATTATAATCATCAGAAATTCGCTTCAAATTACTTAAAGATACGAATTCTACATATCAACGTTGAGAATATATTATACGTCCTAGCTATAAATGAATAGATAAAATTTGACGACTTTTTTCATTAATGAAAGCAGTTTTATATTGCACCACCCAATGCGCATTTCTAATTTACTTTCTACAGGAGAAGTAAGTGGCAAAATTTCTGTCAGCAAAAGACAAAATATACATGTTAAGCTAAGAAGGAGCCGCCTTAAAAGAAAGATCAAAACAATTGTTGAAAGTAAAGAAACGTTCATATTTTTTTGTGATATCTTCTGTCCATAACCTTTGAATTGAAATGATTCTGATAAGTGGATTTCTTTCGAAGTTTTCAGTCATGCTAAATGACGCATTTAGGTCAATTGAGTAACTTCAGGTTGAGTGAGGTAAATGTGCAATGATAAATGAAATCGGTCTTACAAAAATTAATGGATTTTGCTTTCGTGTTACTTTTCATTTACAATGCTTCCATTTACAAACGAAATACGGGTGAGCGTAAACGGATTTTGTTTTTGTTTTATGACTTAAGTATTGCGTTCGTATAACTGAAAAATAAACTTGCTGTACCTGTTGAAAACTTATTTCAAATGGAATAGCACATCCTAAATTTTACGCTGATGTGGTTTACCGAGGTCCGGAAATTTAGATACGATCCGGGTAAACTTATCAGTCCTGTAAATAAACTTATTCTAAAAGGTTACCAATTCAACACTGTAGTTAAATCTTTAAATATTGTTTTTATTGGTATAAATATTGATTTTGTTATCAGTAAATTAAAATCATACTAAATATAAGTGTTATACACATATGTACTTTCACGGTACTACAATATGTCGGCATTGCATAATGTCATGTCTTTCTCTGATTGTTAATGACGTCTTTACATTAAATCCATTTGATGCTGGATGTGTACTGATTGATATTTTTGTCCTAGATACGTGATTTTTTTTAAAGTTGTTATTGGCTTTGCACTGTTAGTCACTGCGAGTACTCTCATATCTGTACTAAGTGTCGTTTTTGTTGTTAGGGATGTGGGGATGGATAATTACCCTGCATCCCCCAAACCATGTTTAACCCCGCCATATTCTCTATGTGCCTTTCCCAAGTCAGGGGCCTGTAGTTCAGTGGTAGTAATTGGTTCATGTCTGTCATATTTGTTTTTTGTAATCTGTTTTGTGAGTTTTTCAATTGAATTTTTTCATATTTTTCATGTCGGGGCCTTTTATAGCCGAATATACGGTATAGGTTTTGCTCATTGTTGAAGGCCGTACGGTTGCCTATAATTGCTTACATCCACTTCACTTGAACTGTGGTGGATAGTTGTCTCATTGGCAATCATACCACCATCTCCTTATTTATATATTATTTCCACTTTTGTCAGTTTTTAAAATAGATTTTGATGACTATATGACTACTGTTAAAAGGTCTGTAACCATTAATAAAGAACCGTATACAACAAATTAATATCATATATTAAATGTCTTTCATAAGTATTGCTTTAGTACGTTTGCTATCGGACTTTCTAGCCACAACTCCAATGCATTTACAAAATGACATAAGATGTGCGTGTTGCTTTAGATTATCATAGAATATATACTCTTCAAATACAAGGAAGCTAATTTTGTTATCGTAGTTTGCTTTTTATTGTAAAAGAGTTTTGAAGAATCAAGTTTGAGATTTTAAACATTTTATACGTAAATAGTCCTAAATTCCAAGTAAGCAAAATTATAAATAAAGAAAGGCAAAGTACATGTATTCCTAAAAAAAACTACTTAATTAGAACTATAACCAAAGCAACAAAAATATCAATAATCGCCTTTATGTCTGGTACGTGGTGTAGGAATGTACTTTATTCGTAGTAATTATTCACAGTTCACATCTCAAAAAAAATTTAATCTATAATGAATATAGGTTAAAGTATTTTGTTTAAATTATGCGCATAGAGACTTCAAGCGTCGAAGAGTGTGATCGTTGCATCCTCGACAATACAACATTTGTACCTTTCGTAAATCGTAGTGATCTGTGACCTTAAAATCAACCGAAAAGGACAAAAGAAGATGCTTAACGTTTGTTTATTAATTAATGTGTTTGTCAAAATGCTTAAAAACCACGAACTAACGCGACAACACCATTTACTTCTACATAGATTTTTGGTTTGTAATGCTCCTTAACTTCGTAATATTTGATTTGGCTTTACAACTGATTTGATTTGAGCGCCACTGATCAGTCTTTTGTAGACAAAACGCACGTTTGGTGTACAAATTGGTAAGCTTGGTATCTTTGATGAGTTTTTATAACCACTGGGTTGATACCGTAATGGTATAAGAAGACAATGATTTGTAGCCTATATATGTAGATGTAAATGTAGATCACAACTTGCTGACGTTTCGATCCCGAGGGAATCACTAGCCAAGTGGTTAACACTTTGGTGATGACAGGAAATATCACTAATATGTACCTTTTCTATTTAATAAGATTACTGTTTATTAAAATGTTGGAATATTCAAACTGTGCGGTTTTTCTACCTCAGGTATATATTGGCTTTGCTGAATTTGGCACAACTTTTTAGAATTTTCGGTAATTGCTGCTTTAAAATTCGTACTAACTTAGTTGAGTGCTACTGATGAGTCCTATGAATTCGAAACGCGCTTTTAGCAAACAAAATTATGATCCTGGTATATTTGATGAGAGTTTTTTTTTCTTAATGTAACATGATAAGAGATACATCGTCCAATTTTATTAGTCAATGGAGATAGGGATTAGGTTGTTATTTTCACGGAAACTTAATATTTGACCTTCATCCTAAACCTACCCGTACGAGTCAAAACTGGTAAATGAATCATACTATTCAAACCTTTAATTTAAAAAAAAATGTAATGGTCTGTACGCACACAGTAGTTATTTAATGAAAGAAGTTCTGAAAGCAACAAAAAAATTACGAAGAAGATACGAAGGAGGATTATAACATACCATATTAAAGCAGAAAAAACTGTCGATAAACTGACTTAAACACCTAGGGAAAGAAAAACTACAGTTTTAAGAACCATTCTATACTAAAATCTAGAGTTAAACTAAAGAGCTCCAAAGCCCGAAAAATACACAAATTCCGCTAAGGAATAAGTAAACAAAAAAAAACGTGATTTCCCATTCTGTAGGTGTTCTTCATCTCCAATGTAGGATGTCGAGGATATTAGGGTTCTCTAATAGATAATAGTGTCAAGGAAATGAATATTCAGACATAAATAGGTACTAGTACGTCATATCATAGAAATATATTTAACGAAACGAATTGACAAGCTAAGCACGGGCGATAAACAATGAAAATTGGGAAATAAGTGCGACCTGAACCTGGGTCGCAATTTCATACGTTTTTAAAAGGGTCAAATAATAACCTTATTTGTCCGCAAATTGTCCAAAAAATCCATATAGTCCTAAGAGCTACGGTTCCACAGCTTGTACAATTCCGGAAAAGATGGTGAAATTGTGGCTATGATTATTGAAACATATCATCTGTGACATAAATATTTTGTAACGATCAACCGTTCTCATAATTACGTTCGTAAAATTTTAGATGTTATGACGTCTACGTAATCATGAAGAAACTTTGGTATTATAGCAGCCTTGAGATCAACAATTTTCTGTTAAGTACGTCATGTTAGGAAATGCTATCCCAAACAACAGACTAATCAACTTTTGGAAATGAATTTCACCGTTTACAGTAAATGACTTTCTGTATATGAATTATTTAACAAGGTGGTTTTTTTATAATGATAGCTTTTTTTATCTTGCTGCGTCCAATACGTATTTATGTCTAACATTCAGCAGCAGTGGTCAGTGGCTTAATTAGTTGCATCCAGAGAGAAACGGGAATATACATTATGAGCAAAAAAGAGCCTTAACTATTTTTTATATCGAACGATGCCCGGGCCGAACAATGATCCTAATGGATAACGGAGGTCTCATTCAGGAACTTGATTTTACTTAAAGCTATGGTATTAAAGAACAAAAATAATTTTTTTTTTCAACTACTTCGAATCAGGATAACAAATGATCATTGGTAAATATGATTAAAGGAAATCTTTATGTCAGTTAAGCAGAAAGAATGAAAGGTGTAAAGATGTATGTGCATCGAAATAATTTGAAATGTATAAATACTTATTATGCCATATGATGGAAACACAATACCAAAAGCCAAGTCAATTCGGGTCCCGAGATATACATGTCTTTCATGCAGTTAATGTTTTGGCATTTACTAAATTTAATGAAAACAAATCAAACAATATGTTTATGCTTTATTATTTACATTTTTACAGTTAATTTTTAAAATGCAGCAATCAAATAGCCGAAGGTTAAGATGACAAACATAAGACATCAGGTTACTACACATAAGTTAGCATAAAAAAAAATTCATCCTATCTTTTTTTTTCTGATAAAAGAGTATATAAAGCGTGTTTGAGTATTTGTTTTATTATTTCACCAATAGCATCAACAATAGTATGGAATAAAAGTTATCTACTTATCAACCAACTAACGGGGGTGGAGTATGAAAATCCTGTATGTATCAACTTATAATCTTTCATATTTAATAGTTAGTTTATATATAACAGTAGTCAGAAATATAATTAAGGTGAAGTTTTTATCTTTGTCGGAATGTTCTTAATTCAGCTATAAATGTGCTCCATTTTGAAGTCGTAGTATCGTTGTCTGTCCATGTCGGTAATCGGTATTCTTTACATCATCGTCAATACAGTTGATATTTGAGTAGTTGTGCTTATATGCCGATTATATCTATTCAATTAAAAAGTGAAATCAATATTTTTTATAAATGTTAACAAAATATATTTATTCAAGGTCATGACTATATTTCAAAATCGTGTTCAAAGCGAGTATCGTTGCATTTCTTTGAATTCGAAAGCGAGTACCTACATACAAGGAACAAAAAACCTCTTGTCAATGCACAAGATAATAATCGCGTTTTGATTAAATTACAGCAGTTTTTGTTTTGTTTAATATATCTTAAAGCAAAGTTTTATCATTTAAAGTTTCCTTTTATCTTTCTCCTGTTGCATCAGCATTTCTGACGAAGAAAATGGTTTTCACATCCATTAAGGACAAGACATTTTTGAATTCTGTTATTTTTTTTTTAACAAGTCGTATCCAACATTTCACTTAGTTGTCAACTTGTTTGTTCTCACAACATGATGAAGTTAATATTAGTTAATGGAAAAAGATTATTTCACTTTATTTTTATTAAGAATTGTCTTACCATAAAAAAAATTATTCAAAATCACATGTCTAAAAAATAGTTATCTTTCAAATATTTGTTTTTTATTGGAGATCAATTTTTATGTACGTATAATATGCTTGTAATGTGTACTGAAACATATTAAATGCACGAATCTAACTGTAAATGGTATTTTTATCTAATTTGTAATCTTAAGACTTTTCAAATAGCACTGGAATCAAAATGGCCGTTCGATTAAACAAATGCATTTCATGCATAAAAAAGGTTATCAAAAAAGGTATGTGTAAACATGTTATCTTTTTAGGGGTAGGCATAGAATATAATACTTTACCTACTATATACAAACTATAACTGTTGTTTATTGTCACTCAGCTCTCTGCAAATAAATTTAAAAGCATGTTTTTTGCTTGTTTGTTTTTTTTTTTCAAAAAATAGTAGTTGAGATAAAATACAAGTTTATGAAGCCATTTCACTAAAAACTAATGATAAATGAAATACTAACATTTGATTTATGCAAATGTCTAGCTTTGACTTTGAGATGAAGAACATCATAAAATGTGTTGTTCCTCTGCTTGCTATTTTCATTTTTTCATGTGCATGCATTTGTTTTGTGTCATGAATTGATACCCAATACCGGTTCTTTTCCAATGCATCATAACTACTTCTCAAAAGTAAAGGCACCAATAATGCTTAAGTATTTCGTACGATACAAAAGATAAATAATGACGACATACTATGTTTTTGATTTAAAACTGCATTGGAAAATGAAAATAGCACTTTATCAATGTTAACATTCAACAAAAGAACACTGAAACAACTGAAGAGTGTGAACACTTTCTTACATGTTTTAAAAAACCTGGAGAAATTACCAAGTTAGCAATCAAAACTATAAGTCGAAAATTGGCAGACAACATAATGCCGACAAGGAGAAAAAAGACCATTTGAAAGTTCACAAAACACTTCATCAGAATCTAGTGATTGAGCAACATGACCCTTTCAAAAACAACCTGGCTGAAATAGTCATAATAGTGTTTTAGCAATGTTTGTGAGAAATACATACATCTCTGCAAACACTGACTTTTCGGACAATTAAATACAACTTATATTTTCCAACTGTTTACTGGTAAAACGGATTTACAACAACATTGACCATGGTCCAACAACACAAAAAACACAACAACATAAATAGATGAGCATTAGGTTACCAAAATATGAATACAACATGTCCAGGTATTGAAAGCGTAACCACTGGCATGGTAACTAACTTAAGAGCAGCATTTGGACATGATTTGGGGTTAAACTATTTATTATAGATCTCAAAGGTCCTGTTGTATGCTTAGATTAGCAAAATAAAAAAAAAGTACTCAAGATTACAATCATCCACCAATTATCTTAAGGGCAAAAGAGTAGAACTAAAGAAAACGTTCATAACTTGGCAAACAGTGCATATCATTTGGTCAACTAGTTTTTTTTTAGCACTCAACTCACTTATTTTAAACTCAATAGGTGGTTGAAAGCGTGCGTAGAGAAACGTATAACAGAAATCAGTTCTTACACGACACTAAATTAATTGAAGGATACTAATCTAAAGGATAATAATAAGACCGATCAAGCAATATTTAATACTACAGTGTAAATATATGTTTACAAATAGTGCAATCTGTCTTAATGTATTAACCTGAAATACTCCGTTTTTTGACTTCGTCAAATAAAAACAGATAGAACAAAAGCAATGCAGCTATCTTCAGCAAAACATGATAAATTATAATTCAGACTTCAAGAAACATGGTCGTTTGTTTTTTATTACAATTTTTTTTAGCCATAAAACTCATTGGCTACATTATAGCAAAATGAAAATAACATTTGGACGGATGTCAAATACTGACGACGTCAATCCTGCAGAATCCCTTTAGCCTTGTAATAAGAGGAACAAGTAAATGCGTAGAAAACAATCCGGCAAAAATATTCAGGCATGTTCAACTTTCAACGAAATATTCAATATCATTGATTTTCTTTCTACAATTACAGTTATATGAGGTAAAGTAAGAAAAAATACTATACAACTTACCAGTCCTTTCATGCCTTTTTCTCCTTTATCACCCCGGTCACCTTAAATAAGTTGCCAAAAATTAGTAAGTAATGACTTTCGAATGTAGACATTGTCGTACATAATGAAATTGTAATACAGATACACACATAATCACACACACACACACACACACACACACACACACACACACACACACACACACAAACATATAATCCTTGATAATAGAAGGTGAAACGGGTAGGATAATGGACGTTGTGGTTAAATTTTGTGAAATTCAATTGTTTTACTCTGAATATCAAATATCGGCATTTTTTTTTACGAAATTTAATTTCATATTTGTTACACGCATTTCATAAAATGTCAAACCTTGACAGGCGTTAGTTTTGTAAAATGACTGAAATTTTGAAATAAATTTGAACAAAATTGCCTATTCAGTATCAGTTAATAGAAAAGATATCATTTAGATACATATGACAAATAGTTCGAAAGAAAATAACTAACGGTTCGGTAAAACTAAGTTTATTATTCAAATACCAGCTGGGAAAGTTTGAATAATCTTTTAATTGTAGTTTTT